>JAHSQG010000010.1:0-2400000 GCA_020631755.1 Colletotrichum sublineola
CCCTAACCCTACCCTAACCCTAACCCTAACCCTAACCCAACCCTAACCCTAACCCTAACCCTAACCCTAACCCTAACCCTAACCCTAACCCTAACCCTAACCCTAACCCTAACCCTAACCCTAACCCTAACCCTAACCCTAACCCTAACCCTAACCCTAACCCTAACCCTGACCCTGACCCTGACCCTGACCCTGACCCTGACCCTGACCCTGACCCTGACCCTGACCCTGACCCTGACCCTGACCCTGACCCTGACCCTGACCCTGACCCTGACCCTAATCTACCTAAACTGTTTATCTCTTTATTCTCTAATCTAATATCTATCCCTTATCTCTTACCTTTTCTCCTATACTTATTAATTTACTTACTCTTACCCTTCTTTTTACTTCTTACTCTTATCTGTCTACCCTTTTCTAACTATCTTTTTACTTTTACTATATACTTACCTCTTTTCTACCTATCTTTTTACTTTTACTATATACTCTTATTCTTCTCTCTTTTACTTATAAACGTACTTATACTCTCTCTCTTCCTACTTATTATCTTCTTACTACCTTTTCTCTTACTTCTTAACTATCTCTTTTCTTTATCCTCTTACCTTTTTTCCCTTTATATATTCCTCTAACCTTTCTTCTTTATCTATATTGTTTCCTTTTTTCTCTTAAAACCCTTACCCTTTTATCTTATTTCTTCTCTCTGTCTTTAACCTTCTTTTTTCTCTCTACTCCTTATACTATACTACCTCTCTAACCCTAACCCTCTTCTATCTCTACCCTTTGCTGCCTCTATGCTTTGAACCCTTTGCTTCCTCTTAAATCCTGCCCTTTTGCTTTATTGTATTCTGAATAACCCTACCCTTGTGCTGCTCTACCTACTCTGTCTCTCTAACTCTGTTCCTACTCTGATGCTTTATCTTAAACCTTTTGCTCTGTTGGGTGCTGAACTGCATGGGGCCTTGTTGCCCTGCTCTGCCTACTCTGCCTCTTGAATGCTGACCTATGTGCTGTCTCTTTGTCCTTGACCCTTTTCTCTCTCTCTAACCCTAACCCTTTACCCTGCTGCGCTCTGTATGATGTGGCCTTGTTGCCATAACCTACCTACCTGGCCTTGTCCTCTCTTGTTTTTCCTCTGGTACTGGCTGCTGTGAATGTCCCTTCTTTGTTCTATATACCTCCTTCACCTACTTGCTTTATAACCCTCTTGGACTCCCCCTTCTTATCTATATATCTGTATGGCCCTCCTCTGTATCTGCTTGGGACGTCCTTATGAACCTCTTGTGATATGGCCTTCTCTATTATCTATTCCCCTCTTCTCTCCCCCCTATTCGACTGCACCTCCCTACCCTCGCCTGAACCCTCTGCCTGTTGCCACAACCGGCTTGTCGCCCGGCATAACGTACTCGCCTCGACGCCTCCCCATGTGATCCGTCGCCCGAACCACTGGTATACCTCCTCCTCGCTTGCTGCCTTCTCTATCCCATCCGCCCTACGCATTGCCTCGACTGTATCCTTATATACCTCTTCTCCCACCCGGATCGCTGCTGCTGCGAACATCTCTACCACCACCCCTCCGTGCTGACACCCCCCCTCCTCTGATCGACTGAACCGCCCGCCGTCCTCGTCCGATGCCTTCCACCCCCGGCACCACGCCTGCGGCAACCCGCAATCGAAACAACAACTGTACTCCTCCATCCTCCTCTGGCCGAACATCGCCTCCTCCATCTCCCTCCTGACCTTCTCCGTCCACCCCCACTCCTCCTCCCCTTGCCCCGGGCAATCCCTGAACGCGTGCTCCCGCCCGTCCCTCCTGCGGATCCCGCAATACATGCACTGCCCTGACCACCGCCCTAACCACCCCCTGAACCTCTCTGTCTCCTCGCCGGCCTGCCTGCGCTCCTGCCTCGCCTCCCACTGCTCGAACTGCCGCGCCCGCCGGCTGCCCTCGAACGCTACCCCGACGTCCTCCTCTGCCTCGCCCGCCGCCCCATCCTCGTCCCTAACCCTAACCCTAACCCTCTGCTGGCACACGTCGCATGCCTCCTCGCCCTCCTCGCACTCCGATCGGTCCATCCGCCCGTCCATCACCTCGTCCAACACCACCCGCCGACACGCCTCTCCGCTGACGAACGTCCTTGTTGAACCCTCCCGCTGCTGCTTCTCCTCCTGACCCCCTCGCTTCTCCCGATCCCGCTTCTCCTCCATCGACGCTCGGCTGTACACCACCACCGACACGCTCCTCCCGCCGTCCCGCCCGGCCCGCCCGCTCTCCTGCACGAAATCACGCAACCGCCGCGGCATGCCGGCGTGCACCACCAACCGCACGTCTGGCACGTCGATCCCTAACCCTAACGCGTTCGTTGCCACGATGACGCCTCCTTGTCCGCCGTCTCCCTTCCTCCACGCCTCCAACCGCGCCGCCTTGCCCTCCGTCGTGTCGATCTTGCTGTGGAACGCCGGGCAACCCAACGCGCCCGCCATCCGCTCCACACCTTCCACCGTCTCCCCGTACACCGCTGCCTTGCCGCTCCCGCCGTCCGCCAACCACTGCCGCACCGCCCGGCAACACCATTCCTCCACCCCGCTTAACCCCTCCCCTGACCCCCGCCTCCTCGGCCCCGCCCGGCCCCTGCCCTTCACCCCCGCTTCCTCTACGGCCACCGCCCGGTACTCGATGTTCCTCCGCGTCGTCGCCTCCCGGAACATCCGGACCCGCTGCGCCTGTATCCCGGCCACGGCGAAAAACTCCCTCTCTTCGCTGGGCGGCAACGTCGCCGTCAAACACACCAACTGCGCCCCGAACTCCTGCACCGTCCGTCCCAACGCCCGCAACGTCGGCCGGAACCCCCTCGACCCGTCCAACACCACGTGGCACTCGTCCAACACCACCCGGTCCACCTGCTGCCGCCCCTGCAACCGCCCGATGAAATCCCGGAACCCCTCCGTGACGGCCGACTCCGGCGTCACAAACACCACCGTCGCTGACCCGTCCGCCCGCCCGCCCTTCCATATCGTCGACCGGATCCCTGCCTTCTGGCACCGCACGTCCATGTCGCTGCGCAACGCCACTAACGGCGTCACCACGATCGTCACCCCGTCTGGCGCGCAATACGCCGGCAACATGAACGACAAACTCTTGCCGCCCCCCGTCCCCGTCACCTGCACCACCGGGCTGTCCCCCCGCATGATCGCCCGGATCACCGCCTCCTGCTGGCCCCGGAACGCCGCCTGCGGGTCCCCCATCATCTGCCGCAACTGCCCGCCTGCGTTGGCCAACTGCAACCTTGTGAACCGCTTCTGCCGCTCCCTCTCCCACTCCTCGTCGAATGCCGTCCGTCGCTTGGTTGACGTCCCGCTGCCGCTGTCCTCGGCCCCGAACCCTAACAACCGGTGCCACTGCCGGCTGACGGCCCGGAACCTCTCCCGTATCGCCGCTGTGCCGAATGGTGCCTCCCGGTACAACCGCGCGTATATCATCCCGGCCATCCGTGTGCCGTGCCCACACTGTAAATCCGCTGCGCTGTCCTCTACCCCGACCTCCTCCTCCTCCTCCTCCTCGCCGACCCTGCCTTCCGTGCGCCCGAACGCCTCGTTCAAATACCGGTTGGCGATGGCGATGGCCATGTGCCGCCACCCGCTGATGTTGATCTTGCTGCCTAACAACCTCTCGCTGTGCTGCTGCATGATCCGCCTCGCCTTGTCTGACGTCCACGTCCGCTCCTCCTTCCACGCCTGCGGGTTGGGCTCGGCCCCTTCCTGGCTGCTGCTGCTGCTACCGCTACTGCTGCTGTTGCTGCTGCTGCTGTCGCTGCCGTTGCCGTTGCCGTCGCTGCTGTTGCTGTCGCTGTCGCTGCTCTGGCGGCCGTCCTGCCCTCGGCTCCCGGACCCGGCCGTCTCGGCCTCCCGCGCCACCACAACGTCCTCTGTCCATACAAACGCGCTCGTCTGGTCCGTCTCGTCCATGATCCCCCGCACCTGCTGCCAAAACGGCAACACCAACCACAAATACCACACCAACAACTCCCCAACCTCCCGCGGCATATACCGGTGGATCACCTTGGCGCTCCCTGTCTGCCGGTAATTCTTGTGGTACGACGTCACGAAACACATCATCCCCTCGTGCGCGAACACGTTCCGCACCCCGCCGTTCGCCGTGTTGGCGTGCCGGATCCCCGCCAACTCCGGCGCCCGCGCCGGCTGCCCGGCCACCATGTGCATCAACATCCACAACCGCTCCCGGAACGCCTCGAACGCCTGCCCGAACTCGCGTACCGCCCTCTCGCGGTACCGGTGCCGCCGCCGCCCGGCCGACGTTGCCCTGGCATCGCCCGTCGCCCCCGCCCCGTCCCACCACGCCCGCCGCCTCGCCTCTGACCCCGCGATCTGCCGCGCGGTCCACTGCCTGCCCTTGCCTACCCACCCCTCGTTGCGGTTGTCCTGTAAAAACGAATACCCTGGCTGGTCCTGGCTGTGGTCGTCGTGTATGGCTGACCACTCGATCGCTGGTAACGCCGCCGCTACCGCCGACCGCCCCCCCTCGCCGCCTACGTCTACTGCCGTCAACTGGGCTAACAACACCCTTGCCTCCTGCGCCAACCCGTGGAACATCTCGGCCAACTCGCACACCCGCACCTGCACCCGCCGGTATAACAACCGGTCGCCGCTCCAATCCACCCGTCCTGCCGCCACCGTGTTGAACCGGATGTGCATCCCGTACGCCCGCGCCTCGTATATCCAATTCATCGCCCTCGGCTCGTCGTCCTCTCGCCCTGGCATCCGCGTCATGAACCGCTGCACCTTGCTGCGCACCCGCTGGAACACGCTCCGCGCCTCGTCGTACGCGTCGTCCCGCCGCATTCTCGTGCTCATCTCCGCCACCTCGTCCTGCCGCTCCAACCACGCCTGGTACACGACCAATATCTTGGCCACCTTGATTACGGCTGAATAATTCGTCGTGTACTCCGTCGCGTGGTGCCACCCGCCGTCCTCCCGGATGCCTAACACCGCCAACGCGCTGATGATGACGCTCTCCTGTGGCCCCTGCTTGTACGGGTCTTCGATAAACGCTACGATGGCGTCTAAACACGCCCGCTCCTGCTCCTCTGCCGGCCTGGGTTGAATGCCCCGGCTGCTGCTGCTGCTGCCGTCCTCTCTTTCCTCACCCTCCTCGCCCTCCTCGCTGGCCCCCCCGACGGCCCGGATCCACGCCTCCCATAATAACCCCTGCCGTATCGTGTACCGGTACGGCGGCCGTTCCGTGCCGGGCCACTCCTCCATGCGATACCACATGCATATCATCTTCCGCCACACCTCCTTGTACCGCTGCCACGTGTCGGCCTCCATGCGGTTGTCGAACGGCCGCGCCGGCTTCTTGCCGACCTCCCTCCTCTCGGCCTCAAACAACGCGTCGTGCCCGACATGGTGGGGGGCCGATATGGCCTGCGCCTGGTCGGCGACGCTCTCAAACACCGCCCACATCGCCCGCAACGTCTCCTCGTCCGGCTCGATCGGCCTCGTGGTCCCCTCTAACTTCGTCTTGCTTAACCCCTGCAAATCCTTGGCCCACCCGACGCGGTACAACCACGGGTTCGGCTCCGCCTTCTCGTCCAACCCGACCACCTCATCACACGTGCTGGCCTCGAACTTCTTTTCCTGCTCCTCGTGCATGCGGATGAAATCGCTGCTGTCGTCGGCGGCCTCCTCTGTCGCCCCGCTTCGGTGAACGGACGTCGTCTGGCCCTGCCCCACCTCGAACCACCGGCTGCCGGCCCGCGATGGGAAAAACCGCTGGCATGGCACGCCTGTCGTCCACGGCACCTCCCTCCCCACCTTGGCCTTCCGGCGCACGTTGCCCCCCTTCTGCCACTCGTTCACCCATCCGTGCTCGGCCCGGCAATGCCTCTGGATGACCTGTGGCCGCCGGCAAACGTACGGGCACGCCCTGCACCGTATCCCATCCGGTTGTGGTGCTGCGATGTGTGGGATGGGCTGCGTCGTTGGCTCTGGATAACGGAATGTTGCCAACTCGGCCTGGGTTTGGATGACGCCTGCTGTACTGCGGATGGTCTCTATGATGCCTAACCTCTGGGTGGTGGGGATGGATGGGTGGTGTGATCGCAAATGGGTTGCCACCTCACTGCCGACGACGGCGAATTGGCACTTGGCACATATAACGATGGAATACTGCGGATTAAAAACGAACGGCTCCATGGTTATGGCTTATCTCTTTATTCTAACTATTGCTAATGCTATGGGTTGTCCTCCTCTTTATACCTGATTCCCCTGCCTCTTTACCCTGCCTACTCTTGCTTTTTCTATGCTCCACCCTGATCCCGTACTCTATGTTCTCCTACCTCCTGCTTACCCTATCTGCCTTTTCTTTTTCTATCTTCCTCCTCTTATCTAACCCCTGGGTTGTTGGCTATATTATATAATTGGCTATGACTGGGCTGCACCTCTGGCCTCTGTGGGCCTGTGCACGCTCAACTGCCAACCACATCCCTATTTCCCCCAACCTCAAACCTACGGTTTCTTTTCCTACACCTCGCTTCTGTGGTCCTTGCCTTGGGAATATATTGTCCCAAACTTTGGCTGCTAATGCATGTCACTTTGGGCGAATTTGGACCTAAAAAACACAATGAACTCTACGTGGGCATTTCAATGAACTTGACCCCTTGCGTCTGGCGGGCCCACTCTTCTTTTGTATGGTTGCCACAATGAACTTGACTCCAGTTCATCGCCGACTTGATGTTAGACTATAATATAAATCAATAACTATATATAGATAGACAAATAAACACACTAAAATAGACACCTGTTGTAATAAATAAATAGCTAAATAAATAACCTTCTTTAAATCCCCCCTCCTTGTTTCTATATAACCCTAAACTCTCCTCTACACCGGCTTAGAATATCCTTATAGACCTCTTATAATATAGCCTTATATGGAATCTATTCCCCTACACCAGTTCCCCCGCTTGGCTGTACCTCCCTACCCTTGCTAGACCCCTCTGCCTACTACTATAACTAGCTTGTTACCTGGTATAATATACTTGCCTTAACACCCCCCTATGCAATCTATTACCTAGTCTACTAGCGTACCTCCCCTTTGCTTACTACTTTCTCTATCCTATCTTCCTTATGTATTTCCTTTACTATATCCTTATATACCTCTTCTCCTACCTAGATTACTACTACTACAAACGTCGCTACGACTACCTCTCTATGCTAATACCTCCCCTCCTCTAGTTGCCTAAACTGACTACTGTCCTCTTCTTATGCCTTCTACCTTCTGCCTGTACCTCCTGTTGTGGCTCTTACCGCTTGAACTGTTGTGCCTACCGGCTGTGCTTGGATGCTGTCCTGATTTCCCCCTTAGCCTTGCCTGCTGCCCTATCCTTGTCCCTGTCCCTGTCCCCGTCGGTCCTGTTCGCCCGGCCTACCTGCCTTAGTTGAACCCTGACCTGCGTGACGTCCCTGCGCATGCCCTGTGTTGAAGCTTCATAACCGCCCGGCCTGTAATACTCTCTAACGACTGAAATGGGGTGTTCAGTTTAGTGGTCTAGAGCGCCCCCCTCCCTTGTGAGCTTGGGGGAGACCTGGGTTCGAATCCTGGAATACCCAGCTTTTTACATGCCCATCCTACCCCAACTTTTGCCCTGATCCCAAATATCCACTCCGTTTTCTCATACGACGCCCGTACACCGAGTTATCGGCCTTTTATCCCCTGTCTCTAAACCGAGTAGATACCCCTCCTTTGGCTCTTATCTACCTATCCCCTCTCCTTTCCTTATATATCCTTCTTCCCTTTTCTACTTATTCCTCTATTCTACTATAGTAAACTCCTTTTCTCTTCCCCTATGCTTTTCTTCCTTTTTACAACCAAAATCTCTTTTCTTTCTCTCTCTCCTTACCTGTCTACGTCTTGCCTAGCCTTGTACTGTTAAAACTATTCTACCGCTAACCTAATATCCTACAAGCTCCCGGGCCTTATATAAGACTCTACTAGTTCTACGTCAACAGACTAACATAAGAAGCCCTAATGTTAACTCACTGTTATTTATAGTGCTGCCTAGAATGTCTTCTTATAGCAGCCCTAGTAGAACAAAACGACTGCTTCTACACTAACAGACCAACGCAAACAACCTTAATATTAACTCACCATTATCCACAGTGCCGCCTACGACACCTTCCTGGCAATCTACGGCTTCTGCATCAACAGACCAACACAAAAAACCTTGATATCAACTCACCGCTATTCCTAATACTACCTATAATACCCTCCCGCACTAGCCCTGGCGGTAGCAAACGTGGTACCGTCCAAAGCGCCTACTGGACCATAGCCTTTTGCTTTCTCCCTCTGTCCCTAACCCTCTGTTACCTCTCTAACCCTGGCCCTCTGTTACCTCTCTAACCCTGACCCTCTGCTGCCTCTCTGACCCTAACCCTCTTCTGCCTCTCTAACCCTAACCCTGGACTCCCTCCCCCTACCTAACCTCTACCTTATGTGACCCCTCCTCTGGCCTCTCTGCCTGTGGGACGAATGCTGTATGCTGATATTATTTTATTAGACCTCTATTTATATAATAACGCTGTTCTATTCTTATATCTCTATATCTCCTCCTTCTTCTCCTTTTTCTTTCTATAGTTAATACATTCTTATTATTAACCTTAAGAGTACTATATACGTACTACATACCTAAATAAACTACATACTAAGTAATCCTCCTCTCCCTCCCTTAACTTTCGATGGCACCGGCTGCCCCTATGCGTCATATAGCCTATAGCGCCCAGTCCTCCTCCGCCATAACCCTGTTCCAGACGAGCGCCGTCACCCGGCAGAGACGGCTGGCCTCGATGCCGGCCCACCGGGTCCTCCCGCCCAGCCAGCGGTACAGTGCCTCCTCTGCCTTCGCCTCGTCGTCGTCGTCGTCGCGCGCGAAACCTTCCTCATCCATGGCGTCCTCGATAATCCGTCCCCCCACCGCTTCGGGGAGCCGTGACATACCGGCTACGAACATGGCAACAAGAGCCTGGCTGAACTGGCATGTGCCTGACCCGACTGAGAACCGGCCTCTGTCGCCCGCCTCGGCCTCCCATCGCTGGCATACGCCCTGGGGCAGCCCGCAGTGGAAGCAGCCGGAGAACGGCTCGAAGCGTCGCTTGGTGAACATCTCCCTCTCCGTCAGCCGTATGCCCTGCTCCACCCGCCCCCATTGCCCCGACGCCTTCCGCGGGCATTCCGAGAACGCGTGCTCGCCGTTGTCGTGGTCCTTGTCCCCGTGGCACAGAACGCATGAGTTCTGCACTTGGTGGAGCTGCCGGAGAAACCTATCGACCTCCCCGCCTTCTTGCATCCGCTCCCGCTCGAGCTGCCAGCGGTCGAACCGTCGCTGCCGCTCGGCCTGGCTGCCCTCTACCGCCTCGCCGCTGGCCGCCACCACCGCCGCCTGCTGCTGCTCCCGGCATATGTCGCACGCCTCCTCGTCGTCTTCGCAACCGAGCCGGTCTGTCCTCCCGTCCATGACCCGGTCTAGCACCACCCGCCGGCACCCGCCACCCGCTACATACTCCTCCGTTGCCGCTTCTCCCTGCTGGCCTCCGTTCCTAGCCTGCTGCACCACCACGGAAGCGCTTGGCTGACCATCCCGCCCGGCTCTGCCGCTCTCCTGGACGAAGTGCCGCAGCATGCGCGGCATCCCCGCGTGGATCACCACCCGGACGTCTGGCACGTCGATCCCTAGCCCGAGCGCGTTCGTTGCCACGATGACGCCCTCGGACCCGCTGCTCTGCCGCCACGTCTCGAGCCGTACTGCTTTGCCCTCCACCGAGTCGACACTGCTAAAAAACGTCGGGCACCCTAACGTCTCGCCTAGCCGCTCCACCCTCTCGATAGAATCGGCATAGATGATTGCCTTCCCTGTGGCCCCTTCCCACTGCAGCTGCTCCACCCACGCGATGACGACCTCGCAGATCTTCGCCTCGACTGCGTCCTCCTCGCCCTCGCGGTGGCCCTCGACGTCGACGACGGAGTACCGGATGTTCTTCCGCGTCGTCCGGGACCGGAACATGAGCACCCGCCGTGGGTCAAACCTCATGCTGTGGAAGAACGCAGCCTCGTCGCCTGGTGCTAGCGTTGCCGTCAAGCACACCGTCTGGACTCCAAATTCGCGCACCGCTGCCCCGATCTCCCGCAGCTTCGGCCGGAACGTCGCGCTCCCCTCGAGCACCACGTGGCACTCGTCAATGACAATCCGGTCGAGTGCCTGCCTCGCCTGCAGCCGCAAGACGAAGTCATGGAACCCCTTGCTAACCACGGACTCGGGCGTTACGAACACGATGGCGGCCGCCTTCGGCACCTTCCGGCTCGACCACACCGACGAGCTGATGCCGGCCTCGGTACAGCGCACGTGGAGATCCCCCCGTAGCGAGACCAGCGGCGTCACAACGATTGTAACCCCCTCTGGTGAGCAGAACGCCGGCAGCATGAACGACGCGCTCTTGCCGCCGCCCGTGCCCATGATCTGCACCACCGGGCTGTGCCCTTCAACGATCGCCTGTATTGCCTGTGCCTGGTTGCCCCGGAACGTCGCCCCCGGTCGGCCTGTCATCTGCCGGAGCTGCCCCTCGAGATTGACCTGCTGCAGACGCGCCTGCCGCCGGAGCCGGGCCTCCAACCGGACGCCGTCGTATGGCTCCGCCTCCCGCTTGACCCCTATCTTTGACCCTACCCCCGCCTCGCGGTCTTCCACACCAAAGTCAAAGAACCGGTGCCACTGCTGACTGACCCGGCGGAACTGCTGTTGCTTTGCTGCCGACCCGCTGCCGAACTGCATCAGCAGCCGCGAGTAGACGAGCCCGGCAAGTCTCGTGCTGTGGCCGGCCTGCAGATCCCACGCGCTGTCGTTCACGTCGT
The DNA here is from genome assembly GCA_020631755.1 of Colletotrichum sublineola. Lineage (NCBI taxonomy): Eukaryota > Fungi > Ascomycota > Sordariomycetes > Glomerellales > Glomerellaceae > Colletotrichum > Colletotrichum sublineola. Next base: position 10,913 of record JAHSQG010000010.1, read on the forward strand.
CCGCCTCCTCGTCCTCGTCTGGCCCGCCCTCGCCGGGCCGTCCGAACGCCTCGTTCAAGTACCGGTTGGCAATGGCGATGGCGATGTGCCGCCACATGCTAACGTTAAGCTGGCTACCCAGCAGCCGGCTGCTGCACTGCTGGATGATCCGCCGTGACCGGTCTGTCGTCCACACCCGCTCTTCCTTCCACGTCCACGCCGCTGCCTCGTCCTCCTCGCCGCCGCCGTCCCGGCTGGTGCCGCCCAGCTGGTCTATCTCCTTGTCTTGGCCCCCCCTTGCCCCCACCAGAATCTCGTCGGCCCAGAGATATGCGCTGTAGCCCCCTGACCCAGACACCGTCCCCTGCACCTCCTGCCAGAACGGCAGCACTAGCCACAAATACCACACCAGCAGCTCGCCTACCTCTCGCGGCAGATACCGATGGATCACCTTGGCCTGGCCTGTGCTCCGAAACCCCTTGTGGTACGCCGTCACAAAGCACATGGCGCCCTCGTGCGCGAATATGTTCCGCACCCCTCCGTTGACTGTGTTGCTGTGCCGGATCCCGGCCAGCTCCGTCGCCCGCCCGGGTTGGCCGCCAAGCATGTGTATTAGCATCCATAGACGCTCGCGGAACTGCCCAAAAGCGTGCTCGTACGCCCGTCTTGCTCTTGGGTGAAAGACGTCTCGCCTGGCCTCTTCTGCCCTGCTGCCGTCGACGCCCCACTGCTGTGCCAGTCTGGGTGACGCTCCGATCCGGCCGAACACCCAACCCTCCCCCTTCTGTGTCCACGTGTTGCGGTCGTCCCGTAAGAACGAGTACCCCGGCTGCTTCTCGCTGTGGTCGTCCTCGATCGACGCCCACGGGATTGCTGGCAGTGCCTCTCTCAGCTGCTCTCCCCTGCCCTCCCCCTCGCCTATCATCGTCAGCTCGGCAAGTATCTCCCTGGCCTCCTGTACTAGACCGTGCATCATGTCTGAAAGCTGGCCCATGCTGAAGCGCGCCCGCCGGAACGAGATCTCGTCCTTGATCCAGTCAACGTGCCCGGGGATCGGCGTGTCGTACTGGATCTTCAACCCCATCGTGCGCATCTCCAAGATCCAGTCCATCGGCGTCGGCTCGGCGTCGGGTGCGCCCGATGTCCGCGTCATGAACCTCTGCACCTTGGCGCGGACGTACCGGAATATACTGGGGACCTCATCCTCGGCAGCCTCTACCCCAACCTCCTTCGCCCTCTCTGTTACGGCGTCCTTCCTCTCAATAGCGGACTGGTAAACGACGAGCATCCGGCTTACTTTAATGACAGCCGAGTAGATTGTCGTGTAGTCTGTCACCTTAACCCAACCGCCGTCTTCATCAATACCCATGACAGCTAGCGCGCTGATTAAGACGTTCTCGTAGTCGCCTTTCCGAAGCGGGTGGTTGAGAACGCGGACCAGCACCTTGACGGCGGCCCTCTCCGCCTCCGTTGGTCCATCGTCCGGCTCTCCAACTTCCAGTGCCCCTTCTTTCTGCACGGCTGCCTTGAAGCGCTGCCAATATTGGCGCTGCCTCGCCGTCAGACGATATGGCGGCCGCTCGTCGTCAGCCATCTCCTGCGTGCGGTACCAGATACAGAGAAACTTCCGCCAGACGCCCTTGTATCGCTCCCACGTCTGGTCTTCTAGCCGGTTGTCAAACGGCCTGCGTGGCTTGATGTGTACCTCATTCCGCTGGACCTCGAACAATGCAGCGTTCCCGACGATGTTGGGGCTCGAGATCTTCCGCGCCTGATTCAAGACCCTCTCCATCACTGTCCACATGGCCTGGAGCACCCCTTCCTCTTCTGCGATGGGCTCTGTTGTCTCTCGTAGCTTAGCCATCGCCAGCCCTTCCAAGTGCTCCGGCCACTTGACACAACTCAGCCACGAGTGCGCATCTCGTTTGTCGTCCGCGCCGTGGATGACATCGTCTGTCCAACAACTGACCCGTTTAGCCTCTTCTTGGCGAATCCGCGCAATAATGTCGTGCGCTGACGTCCCTGTCAGCCCGGGCTGGGTGCCTCTGTCTGCCTCCTCTGTCTGGCTGACCCGAAACCAGCGGCGGCCGGCCCGTGACGGGAAGAAGCGCTGGCATGAGACCCCCTTTGTCCATGGTATGTTCCTTGGCTCGGACGCCTTCCTCCTCACGTTGCCTCCCTTCTTCCAGTCGTTTGCCCACCCGTGCTGGTCGCGGCAGTGCCGCTGCATGACCCGCTGTTGCCGACAGACGTAGCCGCATGTGGTGCACTCGAGCCCGTCGTGCTCTGGCGGGGCGAGATGCTCGATGGGCTTGGTGGTTGGTCCTGGCAGCTGAAGCGCCACTATACCCTCTTGGTTGCGGATAACGCCCGGGCACGCCCGGACGGCCTGTGAGGCCTCCTCACGCCTGGCGGCTGGGAGAGATCGATGTCTTGTGCGAAGATGGGTGACTACCTCGTCAGCAACAACGGCGAACTGGCACGTCTTACAGATAGCGACAGAGAATGTTGTATTATAAACAAATGGATCCATCCTACGTCTATTTCTATGCTGTAGTTAGTTTCTATACCCCTTGGCTTCCCCCCCTGTAAGATGTAAGTAAATAAATCGACGTTGCTATGGTGTGATGTGGGAGACCATGTTACATAAGCTGGTCTGTTGTGGTATTGGGTGTATTCAGCAATGACCTTTGGGTGGCTTGTGCATACTCCCTCATTGACCACATCAGAATATTTCCCTACGCAGAAAACTCCAAAAACATAAGTATAGACGTTGTTTTATATTAGTATACTATAGATCTATGTAGAGCACATTGTGCGCTTTCTATCTATCCTATTCTTATGGGTTTTAATTAGAAATAAGAGTATAGTCCGTTGTCTGGAGAGATTTCAACGAACTATACCCCCTGTCTTCAGCGTCTCCACCTTTATTTCGCAGGGTCTTTCAACCGACTATACTATAGTCCGTCGTGTTCAGTAGAATAGGTTTACGTCCTATAAAATAATAACATTATAATTATAATACGTAAGGTTAATTATAGTAGCTAAGTAGTTCTTAGTAGACCCTATAGATTACTAATAGGATTAACGTTACTACCCCTAAGTTAATATAGTACTTTTACTACTATAGTAGGCTTCCCCTAGTATATATCCCTTATTAAGTCTAAGTTAATATAGTGCTTTTGCTGCTATAGTAGGCTTCCCCTAGTATATCTCTTTTAAATTCCCTAGCATGCTATATAGTATAGAGTCTTTATTTACCTAGCGTACTCTATCTTAAAGATACTTAGTATCCCTATTACCTAGCTTTTTATCCCCTAGTATATATTTATTATAATATAGGTATCATAACAATTACCTAGCTATAATAGCCTAAAAGATAGTAATCTATAGGGGAATACTAAAGCCTACTATTACTAGGGGCCACACCTAGATAGGCTCTAAGGGAGAATTAGATTTACTCTGTCTTCTTATAGGCCCTCTAATACTTTTTACGCCTAAACCCTACTCTACTAGGTTTTCCCCTAAAAAAATAATTCCTAAAAAAAGATTTACTATAGGAAAACAAAAAAATTAACTTACAGCCATATAAGGCTTAATAGATCCTATATATAGTTAATTAAAAGTACCCTTAAAATAGAAAAGTAAATAAGCGTTATATGCCTATATTATAGACTATATAGGGGGTCTTTTCTATTTTTAGCTACTATACCCCCCTAAAGAGAAAAAGGCCTATAAAGTTTAAAAAACTTACCCTTAGAATTCTAACTTCTACTATAGCCTACCTATAGTAGTAAATTACATACCGTTATATAGCTAAAAGAAAGGTTAATAGGCCTATAAAAACTCCTACTTAGATTTACTATAGTAGAGTAGGATTCTACTTAAAGAAAGTAAGGTACCCTAGAAAAAAATAAGAGGTACCCTTAAAATCAAATAAATAAATATACTATAGTATAACGTGTTAATAGGGGATTATAGCAGTATAGTGACTTTTCTTCTAGCATATCTAGTTACTAAGAAAACCCGCTATAAAGTTTAAAAGACTTACCCTTAGCATAGTTACCTCCTTGTCTAGGCTACCTATAGTACTAAGAGGTATACTATTATAGAGCTATTTTAGCGGCAAATACGCCTATCTAAAACTATAGCTAGAATTCCTATAGCGAAGGTAGATTCTACTAAAAGAAACTAAGGTACCTTAGAAATAAAAGTAAGGTACCCTAGAAATAAATAAGAGGTACCCTAGAAATTAAACAAATAAATATACTATAGTATAGCGCGTTAATAGGGGATTATAGTGGTATAGCGACTTTTCTTCTAGTTTATCTAGTTGCTTAGAAAACCCGCTATAAAGTTTAAAAAACATGCCGTTAGAATAGTTACCTCTTTGTCTAGGCTACCTATAGTACTAAGAGGTATACTATTATATAGCTATTTTAGTAGCAAATATGCCTATCTAAAACCCTAGCTAGAATTCCTATGGCAAAGGTAGATTCTACTAAAAGAAACTAAGGTACCCTAGAAAGAAAAGAGAGGTACCCTAGAAAGAAAAGTAAGGTACCCTAGAAATGAAAAAGAGGTACCCTGGAAAAGAAAATCTTAGGTACCCTAGAAATATAAGAGTAATTATATATTTGTATAGCACGTTAATAGGGGATTACAGTAGTATAGCGACTTTTCTTCTAGCGTATTTAGTCGCTTAGAAAACCCACTATAAAGTTTAAAAAACATGCCCTTAGAATAGTTACCTCTTTGTCTAGGCTACCTATAGTACTAAGAGGTATACCATTATAGAGCTATTTTAGCGGCTAATACGCCTATCTAAAACCCTAGCTAGAATTCCTATGGCAAAGGTAGATTCTACTAAAAGAAACTAAGGTACCCTAGAAAGAAAAGAGAGGTACCCTAGAAAGAAAAGTAAGGTACTCTAGAAATAAATAAGAGGTACCCTAGAAATCAACCAAATAAATATACCATAGTATAGCACGTTAATAGGGAATTACAGTAGTATAGCGACTTTTCTTCTAGCGTATCTAGTTGCTAAGAAAACCCGTTATAAAGTTTAAAAAGCTTACCCTTAGAATAGTTACCTCCTTGTCTAGGCTACCTATAGTACTAAGAGGTATACTGTTATAAACCTATTTTAGTAGTAAATATGCCTATCTAAAACCCTAGCTAGAATTCCTATAGTAAAGGTAGATTCTACTAAAAGAAACTAAGGTACCCTAGAAATAAAAAATAGGTACCCTAGAAATCAAACAAATAACTATACCACAGTATAGCATGTTAATAGGGGATTATAGTAGTATAGCAACTTTTCTTATAGCATATCTAGTTACTAAGAAAATCTACTATAAAGTTTAAAAAACTTACCCTTAGAAGAGTTATACCCCCCTATTAGTAAGGCAGCCTACTATAGCCTACTATAATATTAATCCCCTATATAGTACAGGCTGTTCTGTTAATTAGTACGCCTTAGTATTTTAAGCTATAACAACTTTATAGTTCTAGACTACATATAGGATCTAATAACGTTTTAGTAGCTATAAGTTAATTTTTTTGTTTTCCTATATAAAATCTTTTTTTAAGAAATATTTTTTTAGGATAAAACCTAGTAGAGTAGAGTTTAGGCCTAAAAAGTATTAGAGGGCCTATAAGAAGAGGGTAATTAAAGGTTAAAAGTAGAACATATTAACTTCTCTACCCTTAACTAGGTAACTACTATAGTAATATAGTATAACTATCCTATATTATTAGACTACTATATAGTATCTCTCTATATAGCCTTATAGGCCTAGCTAGCCTTAGTTATAGGGAGTTTATAGTAGTAGTTAAACTACTACTATAGTAGTTACCTAGGTAGTCTACTATACTAGTGTTACCTAGGAGTAGATAGGACTTTCCCTTACTACTACTAGATAGGCCCTTAATAGGTAACAGGTAAGAAACACCTATAGTAGATACTAAATAGCTAAAGCTATAGGGCTAGTCTTCCTTTAAGGGCCTTTACGCCTAAGTAAAGCTTTAAACGTATACTATACCTTAACTAAAGTACTAGCCTATTGTTTCTAATAAGTACTTATAGGGTAGGAAAATACCCTTAGAGGTTAAGTAGGTATACTCTTCTTAACTTTAAGTATAAACTATGTTACACCTAGGGGGGAAGATAATATAGGGAACCTTTTTAGTAAATCCAGGTATAAAGGCATCTTTAGCGCCTATATATCCCCTTAGGGCTCTATACTATAGTTATGGTTGCCTATATTAGTATAGTAGTATTTATTATATTAGTTAAGGTACTTTTAGGTCCTAATAATACTAGCACCTTGTCGGCCTGTATATATTAAAGCACTACTATTATAGAAGGCTACCTAGGTTGTCTAGGCCTAAATAGAATATAATACAGATAGCAATAGGTTATAGAGGATAGTTCTATATACCCTACCCCCTTCTATAGAATACTAGTAATAATACTAACTAATTTATAAGGGATAGTAAGTACTATCTTGTTTAAGAATAAGTAGATACTCTAGTAGTTATCTAAGGTATTCTTAACTTTAGCCTATTATTTTAGACTACTAAGAGGATTATAACTAGACTTTTATAGGGCCTACTAGGTAGATAGAGAAGGGTTTCCTAGCTATATTCCTTACTTATAATAGATTATACTATAAGATAACTCATAAGGGGGATACTACTATAATCCCCAGCCTATTGTTTCTAACTACTAAGGGGATTACAACTAGACTTTTATAGGGCCTACTAGGCGGATAGAGAAGGGTTTCCTAGCTATATTCCTTACCTATAATAGATTATACTATAAGACAACTTATAAGGGGGACGCTACTATAATCCCTAGCCTATTATTTCTAACTACTAAGGGGATTATAACTAGACTTTTATAGGGCCTACTAGGTAGATAGAAAAGGGTTTCCTAGCTATATTCCTTACCTATAATAGATTACGCTATAAGATAACTCATAATAGCAACACTACTATAGTCCCTAGCCTATTGTTTCTTACTACTATTTATAGGGTAGAAAAATACCTTTAGGGGTTTATTAGGCACACTCTTAACTTTAAGTATAAACTATATTATACCTAGGGGGAAGGATAACATAATAATACAGACAGCAATAGGTTATAGAGGGTAACTATTTACTCTCTAAATAGATAGTAATAGGTTATAGAGGGTAGTTCCTTATATCCTATCTATATTTAGAGAAGGCTAGTTATATTCTAAAGAAAATACTTATACTACTTTATAGTAGATTAATAGGGTAGGTAGCTATTAAAAGACTATCTTACTTTTATACTACTCTATATAAATAGGTCTTCTATAAAAGACGTTTATATAGACTTAGGCTATCTAAACTAAGTATTTACTTAACTCCTTTCCTAGGAGTTAGTAGGAGCTATTAGTTAGGTAGCCTTCTCTAATTAGGGGTCTTCTTTAAGGGGGCTTCTAGTATAACACTACCTAATAATATACTATTCTCTTACTAGTATATAACCTTAGGAATTAGACCTAGGTTTTTATAGGCTGGCTAGATATAATTTATACTAGATTAGTAATAAGGATGCTATATACTAAAAGCTGTATTTAAGGGTTTTAGGGGGTACTACCTAAAAACCTTATAAGATAAACATATAAAACCTACTCCTTCTAAGATTAGTATCCTATTCTATCTAGGTAGAATAGCCCTAGTATAGGTAGTATTTATACTTAGTATAAGGGATAAAAGAAATAGTACTAAAAGGGAAATAAAATATAGTTATACTATAGTCCCCTAGTAAGGGACTAGTACTAAGTAGTACTAAGTATAGGATATATAATATAAAACTATTAGGGCTTAGATTATTTACTAACAGGTCTTTTTTAATAGGTCCTTAACTAAAGAATTAGTAACTATAGCTAGGTCTACTATAATCAATATGTCTCTTAATCCCTAGAAGAGTTTTATAAAGATTAGGCTGTATGTCCTTAGCTTCCCCTTACTTATATAAATACTAAACTACTAACATTCTATATAGGGGTTATAGGTAACTACCTAGGGCCCCTTAATTAGCCTTAGTACTACTACTACTACTACTATAATTATAATTACCTCTATAATAATTACTATTACTACCCCTACTATAATAAGTACTATTACTACTACTACTATAGCAAGTATAATTACTATAGTTACTACTACTACTACTACTACCATACTTACCCTCTAAATCCCTAATAGGATCCACATCCTAGTTAGTATTACTACTACTACTATAGCCGCCCTCCTAGTATTACTTAATAATACTAGGGGATGTTCTAGATACCTATTTAGATAGTATAGTTAATATAAACTAGGATAAAAAAGGGATACTACTAAAGTCTAGGCTATACTTCTATAAAGGGGTAATCTTATAGGCTAATACTAGAGAAAGACTAGCAGCCCTAAAGGCGATAGGGGTAAGGGTAATAACAGCTAGTAGTAAGAAGCTAGGTAGGGGTAAGGTAGTAGAGAGGAGTGCTTTAAGTACCTTCCTCTCTACTACCTTAGATAGCTTTATAATAAGGGCTGGCCTATTTAAAACGTTTAGGGGGGGGAGGGTTAGGAGTAGCCTCTTAGGCTATAGGGGGGTAACCTAGGAGGTATAGGGGGCGGCTATCATACCAGCCTGTAGTATAGCCCTAGGCTAAGGTGGTAAACCTACTACTAGCGGCTAGGATCTAGTAATCTTTAACCTGCTACTAGTAGAGGGTGCTTACCTAAGGACCTACATTAGGGATATCCTATAGGGGCACTAGAAGAAGCTGTATGCTATAGTGCTGAAGAGGGGGTTTTAAGTCTTAGGGGTCTAGTACTATACTAGGGCGCCCCCTCTTCTGCTGCTAGGTAGGGGTTCTTAGGGGGATAATAGCGACAACTAGGTGTTAGATAGGGTGTTTAGTAAGCTTAATAGCTAGGTGTATAATAGCTAGGAGGGTACTAATAAAGAGGAGGGGGATAATAATAATAATAATAATAAGGATAAGGATAAGGATATAGAGGGTAATAGTAATAATAATAATAATAGTAGTAGTAATAATAATAAAGATAATAATAATAAAGATAATAATAATAAAGATAATAATAATAAAGATAATAATAATAAAAATAATAAAGATAATAATAATAATATAGATATAGGTAGTAGTATTAGTAGTAGCCTCCTTACTACTACTAATATTACTACTACTACTACTACTATAACTACTTCTAGGGGAGGCTTTAGACCTAGGTAGTAGAGCCACTATAGGTATATTATTAGTAACACTAACCTAAAGTTACTTTAGGAGGCTTAGGCCTTAGGGGAGTAAAAGGAGTACCCTAAGAACTAGGTCTACTTATAGAATCCTTAGTTTACTATACTAAATACTAGTAAACTAACTACTATACCCTAATATACCCTAACAACCTTACTTCTAGTCTAACTAACATAACTAGCTACTAGGCTAACTAACCTACTAATAAAGATAGCTAGCTAGGGTATATATTTATTTATCCTTCTACTATATACTACTAGTAAGGCTAACTAATAGTAAGGGCTAAGGCTAAGTAATAACCTAACTACTAATAATATAGGTATCCTATAAATAATAAGTACTATAGGCTACTACTAATAAGTTAGCTAGTAGCTAATAAGTACTATAGGATAGGCTACTACTACCTACTAATAAGTTAGCTAGCTAGCTACTAATAAGTTAAGTAACCTACTAACAACAAGTACTATAGGCTGCTATTAGATAAGTTAGCTAGCAGCTAACAAGTCTTATAGGCTGCTACTACCTACCTACCAACAAGTTAGGTAGGTAGCCCTAGCCCTACCGACGCGTCAGGTAGACCTACCGACAAGTACTATAGGCTGCTATAGACAAGTTAGGCTAGCGGCCAATAAGTGCTATAGGCTGCGACCGACAGGTCGGCTGGCGAGTCAGGCGACCCGCCGACGAGTGCTGCTGGCGAATTTTGGTTGGCCGCCGCGACCCCCGGCAGCTCCGCCGGCCCTACCGCCCCCCCATAGGAAAGCACTCACCCCCTATAGAAGGACTCGTTAGGGGCTACATTAGGGTAAGGCTTTATTACTATAACCTACCTACCTAGCCTTATCCTTCCTTATCTTTTATTTACTCCTAACTACTATAAATATCCCTCTTTTTTTATATATACCCCCTTAACCTACTTACTCCTTTACTATCTATTCCTATCTTATATACTTATATCCTCTTACTTAAACTTAATTTAGTATCCTTACCCTAATAGATATATAACCTCTCCTATTTAGTAACTAGAAACAAAAATATCTATAGTAATAAATATAAGAAGAAATAAACCTATAATCCCCCCTCCTTACTAATATACTACTATTTCTTTTCTTTTTCTACCTTTATAAACTACTATCTATCTTCTCTAACTATACTTTATACTTATTTACTTTCCTCTCTACCTCTACTATTATCTTACCTTATTACTATTATAACCCTCTCTTACTAATATATATATATATATATATATATTTCCTACTATTTTAATATAGTAACCTAATATATATAACCTATTAGTAATAATCCCTATATATAGTTAGTTATTTTAACCTTAAGCCTTATATAACGTAGTCTATAAGTAAATAGTCTATATAAGTAAATAGTCTACTTTTATATAATTTAGAATAGACACTCCTTTTTCCTACTTTCCTCTACCTATAAGTATAGTATAACAATTAAATAAAAGCAATTTAGTTTTAGTACTTAATATACTTAAAGTAAACCTAAACTTAACTATATAAAAGGCTATATCTATCTATAATATATCCTATTTAATACTCTATTAATAATAACATAGCTAACCTATATAATATAATATCTAACTACCCTACTAGAATCTAACCTTATATAAAGAGAAGACTATTATTTAATATATTATTAACCTAGATTTATAAGTATTTTTACTAAGCTTAAGTACTATTTAAGAAATAGCTAATTAACTACTTTATGACTATAGTATATAACATATTAGAACAAACTAGGCCTTAAACTTTATATAATAACAACCTAAGCTTAAGATGTGTTTTAATTAAAGAATTAACTATTAGAGGGTTCTCTATAAAGATCCTAATATGTATTGTATATGGTTTTCCCTTATATAAAACATAATTATAAAGTATAGGATATATAATAATAATATCTATAACTTTAATAAGACTAGGTTTATAATAGGTAAGATGTCTTTAGAAATAGTTATTATAGCCTCTAAATAATATAGTAAGCTAAGAGGAGTATAATAAGGGAATTAAGAATAGGTTATAGTAATCTAGGGTATTAGGTTATATAGCTATTCTATCCTACTATATATTATCTTTATAGGTAAGGTTTATCTTAACTCTTAGATATATAATAGCCCCCTCCTACCTAACTAAGTAATTACACTCTTAGAAAATAGTTAGATAATAAATAAGAAAGGCGTAGAATAGGTAAAGTACTTTAATTTCTATATAAGAAGTTATATAAAGGGTACTTACTACCTCCTTATCCTTAATAGCTATAAAAGCCACTATTCTATTAATTTTAAGCTATACTATAAGAAGCATAATATTATTATGCTCTATATGCCACCTTATTTATTATATAAGCTCTAGCCTCTTAATATTAGGTGTTTTAGTCTATTAAAATAGACGTATGGCTATGAAATTAAGGTCCTTATGTAGGTGTATATTACGTATATTATAAAGGAAGACTTCCTCCTAGCCTTTTATAAGGCATATAATAAGGTAATAATAATATTAAACATTTAAGTAGGCTTTAGAGCAACTAGCCTTATTCTATATAACCTAGAATATATAATTTTATAGCTAGATATAAAGCTTTATATACTAATACTACTAGGTTCTTCTACTAGCCTACTAGCACCTTAGGTTCTAAAGATACTAAATAACCTAATTAAATTTACTTTATAGTCTAATTTTATTATAAATTATATTATATAATACTAGAATAGCTCCCTAATATTAATTATTAGGTATATATAGTAGCTAAAGAAAGGGATTATAGTAGTTGTATATAACTAGGTTTTACTATAGGTATAGATAACTGAGTATTAAGAGGTAAATAAGCAACTAAGCCGCTATTGCTATATAAAAAAAACATAGATTTAGAAAGGTAGAATACTTATAATTAATTAGGCATAGGATATAAAGTCTTAACTAGATGTAATAGAGTAGTTATAGGTAGAAAGAGGTTAGAGTAGTAGTTATATAAGGAGGATAAATTACATACGTAATAATATGGTATCTATAGAGAGACTAGTTATAATGCTTGTATATGTTAGAAAGTTAAATCTACTTCTAAAGAAGAGGATTCTAAATAGTTTTAATTAATTATAAGGCGTTATGGTTAATTTCTCTTATATGTTATTATATAAACGTAGTAAAAGTAGACTATTTACTTATAGACTATATTATATATATATATATTTATATATAATATAATATAAATATAACTATTTATATATAAATATACTAATAAATTCCTATATAGATAGATAAATACTATAAACTAAATATATCTCTTAATAATTATATAAATAACCTTCTTAAAACCCCCCCTCCTTATCTATACGTCTATATACCTCTCTTTTATACCTACTTAGAATATCTCTATAACCCTTTAGTAATATACCCTTCTTTATAATATATTCCCCTTACCCCCCTACTTAACTATACCTCTCTTACCCTCCCCTAACCCCTCTACCTACTACTATAACTAGCTTATTACCTAGTATAACATACTTACCTTAATACCTCCCTATATAATCTATTACTTAAACTACTAGTATATCTCTTTTACCTCTACTACCCCCTCTATCCTATCTACCTTATATATTACCTCTATTCTATCCTTATATACCTTTTCTCCTAACTAGATTACTACTACTATAAATATCTCTACTACTACCCCTCTATATTAGTATCTCCCCTCCTCTACTTACTTAAACTACCTATTATCCCTATCTAATACCTTTTACCTTTAGTACTATACCTATAGTAACTTATAATTAAAATAATAACTATACTTTTTTATCCTCCTCTTATTAAATATTACCTCCCCTAACTCCTTCCTTACCTTCCTTATCTTTTCTTATTCCTCCTCCCCTTATCTTAGGTAATCCTTAAATATATACTCCTACCTATCCCTCCTATAGATCCTATAATATATATACTACCCTACCTACTAACCTAACTACCCCTTAAACCTCTCTATCTCCTTACCTACCTACCTATACTCTTACTTTACCTCTTACTACTTAAACTACTATACCTACTAGCTACTCTTAAATGCTACCCTAATAGCCTCCTCTACCTTATCTACTACCTTATCCTTATTCTTATCCCTATACTACTTATACCTCTACTAGTATATATTATATACCTCTTTACCCTCTTTATACTCTAAATAGTCTATTTACTTATTTATTACCTTATCTAATACTACCTACTAATATACCTCTCTACTAATAAATATCCTTATTAAACCTTCTTACTACTCTTTCTCTTTTTAACCCCCCTATTAGTCTCTCCCCTACTTTTCCTCTATTAATACCTAGCTATATACTACTACTAATATACTCCTACTACTATCCTACCTAGCCTACCTACTCTCCTATATAAAATCCTATAACTACTATAATATACTTATATAGACTACTAACTATACGTCTAGTATATTAATCCCTAACCCTAACGTATTTATTACTATAATAACGCCTCCTTCTCTATCCTCTCTCTTTTACTATACCTCTAACTAGGCTGCCTTACCCTCTATTATATTAATCTTACTATAAAATACTAAGTAACCTAATATACTTACTATCTACTTAACCCCTTCTATTATCTCCCTATATACTACTACCTTACTACCCCTATCCTCTATTAACTACTACTATACCTCTTAGTAATACTCTACCTCTATACTACTTAACCCCTCCCCTACTAACCCTTACCTCCTCTACCCTACCTAGCCCCTACCTTTTACCCCTACCTCCTCTATAGCTACAGCCTAATACTTAATATTCCTCTATATTATTACCTCCTAGAATATCTAAACCTACTATACCTATATCCTAGCTATAGTAAAAAACTCCCTCTCTTTACTAGGTAGTAATATTACTATTAAACATACTAACTATACCCTAAACTCCTATACTATTTATCCTAACGCCTATAATATTAGCTAGAACCCCCTTAACCTATCTAATACTATATAATACTTATCTAATACTACCTAGTCTACCTATTAGTACTACTATAACTACCTAATAAAATCTTAAAACCCCTCTATAATAGCTAACTCTAGTGTTATAAATACTACTATTACTAACCTATTTACCTACCTACCCTTTTATATTATTAACTAGATTCTTACCTTCTACTACCTCTCTATTCCTACCCTTTTACTTTCTCTCTAACCCTACCCTTTTACTCCCCTATTAACCCTAACCTTAGTTCCCCTTACCCTACCTAACCTCTACCTCCTATAACCCCCTCCTCTAGGCTCTCTAGCTATAAGATAAACACTATATACTTATAGTATACTAATAGGCCTCTATTTATATAATATCTTTATCTTATTTCTTATATCTTAATTTCTCCTCCTCTTTTCTTTTTTTTCTAGTTTATTAAATACATTCTTAATAATAATATTAATAAATAATATTATATTCTAACTAAAAAGTATACTATATATTATATAACCCTCCTCTACTTTCTCTTACTCTCTATAGTACTATTTACCCCTATTTAGTATATAGCCTATAGTACTTAGTCCTCCTCTATTATAACCCTATTCTAAATAAGTATTATTACCTAATAGAGATAGCTAGCCTTAATACTAGCCTATTATATCCTCCTACCTAGCTAGTAGTATAATACCTCCTCTACTTTTACCTTATTATTATTATTATTATATATAAAACCTTCCTTATCTATAGTATCCTTAATAATTTATCCCCTTACTACTTTAGGGAGCTATAATATACTAGCTATAAATATAGCTATAAGACCCTAGCTAAACTAATATATACCTAACCTAACTAAGAACTAGCCTCTATTACCTACCTTAGCCTCTTATTACTAGTATATACCCTAAGGCAGCCTATAGTAAAAGTAGCTAGAGAATAGCTTAAAGTACTACTTAGTAAATATCTCCCTCTCTATTAGCTATATACCCTACTCTACCTACCCCTATTACCCTAACACCTTTTATAGGTATTTTAAGAATATATACTTACTATTATTATAGTCCTTCTCCTTATAGTATAGAATATATAAGTTCTATACTTAGTAGAGCTACTAGAGAAACCTATTAACCTCCTTACCTTCTTATATCTACTCCTACTTAAGCTATTAGTAGTTAACCTATCTTTACTACTTAGCCTAGCTACCCTTTACTACCTTACTACTAGCTACTACTACTACTACCTACTACTACTCCTAGTATATATTATATACCTCCTTATTATTATAGTAGGGCGGGGTGGCAATTAGAGATTACCCTCCTCCTAATCAGCTAAGGATGTAACTAGAGGATGCCTAATTAGTAAAGATAAAAGGGGTTATAGATAGATTAATAGACAGACAAGCCAATTTTCTCTTTCTTTACACACACCTACCTTCTCTTAGCTTATATAACAAGACCTTTTAATGATTTTAGTTAAACCATAATAACATAAGAAACTTAGGAGTTTCTACCCCTCTAATTAGGAGAACTCTTATGTTAATTAAAGGAGATTCTTTAATTAACTAACTAAGTAACTTAAACTAATTAGAGGAAGCATCTTATATTACTTATGTAGGTTAAGGTGTTTCTTCCTATAGATTACTATACTATATAAGTCCTTCCTTACCCTATACGTCTTTAATAGTCTCCCCTTCTAGAAGTTAAGATAATAGGTAATAATAATAATAAAACGACATAATCTAAGTAAAAGCAAGCAGCTAGAAGCCAGATTAATACAGATAAAAAGACAATAGATAATAAGATAATAGATAATAAGATAATAGATAATAGAACCTCTATAATAAAGGAGAACAGAAGACTCTAGAAACTTAAGGGAGAATTAATTTATAAGATAAAAACAAGTAGATCTACAAAAGGAGGTAGAAATTATATTACTAATCTAGTAGTAATAATATAATTAGGAAGATAATTAGATTAATTAATATAAGGTTAGGGGTAGAGAGTACTAGAATCTTCTATTAAGCCTAGTTAATTATATAATAGGAGCTCTTACTACTAATTAATATGGCTTAAAGCCTAGAGTATTACCTAATTTAGATAAGTAGAACCCTAGGACTAAGGGTATTTATAAGGTAAGTTTCCCTAATTGTCTACTAAAACCTTTAATTAAGCCTTAAGTAGACCTATAGGGAGCTCTTACTAAAATTACAATAAGGAATATAAGACAGCATAGTAGTAACTATATAGGTAGCCCTAATCGCCATAACGACATCTATCTAGCTTTTAAGTTAGACTATTACACACCTTATAAAAGTCTATTTAGAGTTAACACATAAGGGTAATATTCTTTAGATACTTAATACTATTAATTATTAACTTTTTTACCTATAGTTAACTAATAAGATATTAGATAACTACCTATCCTTCTCTAAGAGTATAGCCTCTAAGCCTAGATTAGATATTACTATAAGTAATAACCCTAATCCTACTCTACTGTCTATCTTAAGAGCTAGTTTTGCTAGGTATAAGGACTCTAAGGTATTAGTTCTATTAGATAATAAGGATGCTAGGAACTCTTCTAATTAGCTAGTGTAAAAGGTGACTTAGGAAAAGAAACTAGTTTCCTTACTACTGCTAGAAGTAAACGCCTTAATTAACACCCTAGTTAGCATAATTACCGCCTAGATCTAGATAAGCTCTATATAAAACCTTAACCCTATGCTTAGAATAAGTAACTAGACTAAGAATATTAACTTTTATAAGATCCCCTTTCCTAGTTAGGATGGCGCTATAGTCTTTTAAGGCGACAATATTATAGAGTTTCTTAAAAAGTTTAAGGATTAGTACAAGATTATAAGGGTCCCTAATTAATTTAGATGTAAGCTTATGGCGTATACTATAGGAGGAGACTATTAGACTCCTATTAAAGATACTATTAAAGATCTACCCTAGAAGGAAGGAAAAGCATTTCTACTTTAGGAATACAGCTAATAGGATACTAATTAATTCCTAGATAAGGAGGAGTAGATTAAGAAGGTAACTACTAGACTACTAATTTCTAGCTCTAATTTAAGTACTATATAAGCTCTTTTTACTAAGATTAATAACGTAATTATAAAGGCTAAGTAATAAGACTTATATATAATAATATATAAGAGCCTAATTAAGGCGATCTATAAGAGATTCTATGTTAATATTATTAAGGATGCTATAAAGGAATTAGGACTTAGCTTAGAAAAGTTTATTTAATTAATAACTTACCTAACGTTTAAGGCTAGACTTCTAGACGTAATTACCTATTAGAAGGAATATAGCCCTCTGTTTGCTACTGATTAAGGCGTAAAGACCTCCTAGTCCTATCTAACAACCTAACAGCCATAAACACATCTAATAAGCTGTTACCTACTAAGACATTAGACTTATTAGGTACTAACAGACGTCTAGATTACTTAGACTTTACCTAATAAGACTAATTAAGAGTTAGCTAATAGTATAAGTAAGCTAAAGATCTACTAGAATAGCATATAGCCTTAGGGTAGTACTTAAGTATTTAGAGTTAATATAGTACGACCTAATTAGATAAATACTCTTAGACCTTACGATTAGTACTAGTATTATTAGTTATAGCAACATAGATTTATTTGGGAATATAATTAGTATACCCTAGATAAGGACGTAATACTAGTTATCCTAATCTATAGAGCCTAGTACTATAGAAGGCGTAATGGCTAGAGTCTACTAAACGACATACTGTTTACTATAGTAGAGGAGGGATAGAAGTATAGTATTACAGACTAAATTACTCTTCTTTCCTATATCGTAAACATATTAGTTAATAAAGACTATAAGTTTCTTATAAAGTAGATCCTTAATTACTAGATTAGGTTACCCTAGTAGGATTCTCCTATACTCCCTCTGCCTAGTTAGTCTATAGTAGTTAAGTATATTTATATGCTTTACCTGAATTAGGTAGAGGACTATATAGATATTTATACTATTAGCTGTAGTAGACCCTAAAAGGACTACTAGTAAGTACCTAACCTATATTAATTAGATAAGACTAAGGTTACCTATAGGGTAAAGAAGCTAGAACCTATCCCTATAGTTAAGAAGAAGTTAGTTAAATCCTTAGGCAACTTAGGAAGGGTAATAGACCTTAATAATAATAAGGAGTAATAAGCCTTAGACCTTAATCTAGTATTTAGTAGGAATACTTCTATATAGATTAATAATAGATAGACTAACTTAGTAAAGACCCTTAATATTAAATAACTATAAGAGGAGGATCTAAAGTAAGAGGTGTGTAGACTTACTAAGAAAAAGCTAGACGCCCTAGTGTCTCTCCCTATTAGTCTCCTAAGGAAGATTTAGCTAGAATTTAACGTAGCAATAGGCATAGCCTTACGTAATTAAGGATATATTAATATAGATAGAGTCCTAATTAAGGCGCTAAAGTCCCTAATTAACCTAGCTAAGACTAATAAATAGAGGCGGGATATTTAAGGACTTCTTAATAAGTATAATACTATAATCTCTATAGGATAGGTAAGATCAGCTAAGGTAGTATAGGTTAGAGGAGTACAGCCTATACCTACTCTTCTAACATCTATCATTTTAAACGCTTATCTCTAGCTAGAGGTCTATATAACCTTAGTTAATTAACCCTCTTTAGGCAACCCTATTATAGTAATCCTAGACACTAGAGCCTAGGTAAATATCCTCTTAAAATAATACATTAAAGTAGTAGGGATTCTATATATCTATATAAGCCTCTAGATAAGGACTTTTAAGTCTAATCCAAACAGCTTAATAATATTTAATAGATTTTGTTTTATAGAAGTATAGGTTGATAGGTATAGGGTAACCTTATGCTTCTTTATTAAAGATAAAAGGGAGATTTCTAACCCTCTCTTACTAGGATTACCTTTTACCTAAGACTATAAGCTCTCTTTTGCGTATAGCAATTAGTTAATTACAGCTTATATCTATGTAGAGAACACCCTATTAAGAGTGCTAGTTGGAGTAATTAGGACAAACTAGCCCTCTAAAGTTACAGACATTCTTCCCTACCTTAATTAATATATTATAGAAGTCTTTAACATAGGAAAAGACAGTCTAGTAGTATAACTAGGGATACTACTAGGACTAAGACCTTATACCTAGACCTTAATCTTAAAGAAGGGGACATATTAGCTATAGTAATTAACAATAAGTAAGCTAAGGATATTATAACAATAGTAGGGTAATTATTAATTAAGCTATATATAGTATAGATTTAGAAAATTGCTATAGTGATTATAGGAACTACCTAGATATACAAATGCAAACATAATAAACTAGATGCTACTTATAACCTAACGATAAAGCTGGTATCTCGCCAGGAAGAACAGTTAATTAGGCAATAGATCTAGAAGTACTAGAAAAAGGCTACTTATTAGTTCTAGGAGATAGGGAACACCCTAATAGGACATACTATAAAAGTCAACACAATATATAAACAGAAGGATTAGAAGGTCTAACTAGTTAATAACATACTATTAGACAGATTAGTCCCTAATAGCGACCCCTACTAGAAGCTTAAGAAGATTAAGGAAATTAAATACAAGCTAGAGGACTAATTAGGACTATATGGTGACCTAATTATACTAAAGTTCTCTAATATTAAGCCACAATTAAGGTTAATAGAAGATTGCCTAATAAAGCTACTAGAAGGGTACTAGTATCTACAACCAGTAGAGTATAACCTTTTTATATAGATTCTACTTAATTAAGAAAAGGCTCTAGTATAGGAATTTCTAGAGTATAGGTATGTTAACCCTATAGTTATACTACCTTAAGTAATTTAGACTATCCCTTATAAGGCATAGTAAGTAAAAGGTATCTTAATTCTAAAGGCTCTTTTACTAAAGGCTTTTAAGGTTATCTATAAGTAGGTAGTATATAGTATTATTAAAGAAAGCCATACTATATACTAGAATCTATAGTTCCTTATTATAAAAAAGGATAGCAACTTACGCCTAATCAACTTAGCAACAAAGGTTAACACAGTAACTCTTTATAATACTTAGTAGCCTCTAGTAGCAGACAAGTTTTTAGAAGAGTATATAATATACTAGCTTATATTATTACTTAACTTCTTCTTAGGTTATAATTAGATCTTACTAGATAAAAAGAGTTATAATCTAACTATATTCTCTACTCTACTTAGTCTATTTAGATACTACACTCTACTAATAGGAGTAATAAATTCAGTAGTGTAGTTCTATAGAATTATAATAAGGATCCTTTATAATCTAATTCCTTAGTATTATAGCGTGTTTGTTAATAATATTATAGTTAAGGGCCCTTAATTAAGATATAATAACAAAGAGCTTTAGGTATATCTAGGGATCTATTAATTTATTTATAAACACCTCTGTAATATTAATTAAGTCCTAGTAAATATAGAGTTAGCTAGATATATAATATTAGTAGTTAAGTCTTAATAGTACTAAGAGTTAGTAGTAATTATAGGATACCTTTATAGTACTATTTGACGTAAACCTAATTAGGCTAAGGTTGTTAAGATTCTAGAATAGGAAAAGTATAATAGCATATTAGAGGTTAGATCCTTTCTAGGGATTATAACATTCTATTACTACTAGGTAGAGTGTTTTTTACTAATTACAGCGCCTCTCTATTAGTTACTCCTAAAGAATCAACCTTTTTAATAGGAGGAGCTACAAATTAAGGCTATAGAGACTCTTAAGGTTACTCTTACTACTATACTAGTCTTAGTCCTAATTAACTACTCTCTAAATACTAGCTATATTATTCTAACTACTAAATTAAGTAGGGATAGGTAGGGTTATACTCTTAGTTAACTTATAGACAGCAAGAGAATAGTTATGAGATATAAAAGTAGAATCTAGTAAGGGGTAGAATTAAAGTATAATTTAGGGAAGTTAGAGATATATAGAGTCTTAATAAGCCTTAAGTAATTATATAACTATGTATTTAGGATTAACTTTCTACTTAAGACAGACGTAAGGGTTTTAGTTACTTAGATTAATAGGGTAGTAAATAACTTACTATCAGCTATAATAATATAATGGCTTTTGTGGATTAGGCTCTTTGATTTTAAAGTGAAGCATATTAATAGCAAGAAGAATATAGTAGCTAATAGGCTCTCTTAGAAACCTCTAGGCCTATTAGACTTACGTAAAGCTAATTAAGAGGAGGATATTAAGGATTTTATTAACATAAAGGTTCTGTAAATAAGGATAGCCAAGAGCTTTTTTCTATTAGCCTACACGTATAGAGATAACATAACTAACTAGCCTAGAGAAATTAAAATTCTAATAGATTTACTTAGCAACTACCCCTAGTTAACTAACTTAAAGTAGATTACCTATTTCCTCCTTACGTTAAAGAGACTACTAGGCATTCTACTATACTAATTCTATAAGTTTAAGTAGAAGGCTACTTAATTTATTATATAGAATTAACTCCTATTTAGACTAGGGACAAAGACATGCCTAGAACCTCTTTATGTTATTAATAATCTAAAATAGCAGCTTAATTTAATTAATAAATCACATAATAAATTAGGGCATTAGGGACAAGAGGTAACATATTTATAACTTACTAAATATTACTATTAGTCTAGGATATATATATAGGTTAGAGAGCTAATTATAAGCTATAAAGCATGCTAGAAAGCCTAATTAGCACACCCTAATAACTACTATGTTTCTTTAGTTCTATATAGTCACCCCTTTTTAAGAGTTACTTTAGATATCCAGCATGTAAGGAAATAGAAGGTTGTTAAAGCCTGCTGTAAGTTTATAGGATACCTAGAGGCCTACATCTTAAAAAATGCCATATTATTAAATATTACAAAGTTTATCTAGGAAGATATAATCTACTAATATAGTGTCTATAGAACCTTAATTGTTAATAGGGGGAAGGAAAACACTAGGGTAGTTATTAAGCTAAATTGGTGTTATAGAATACGCCAAAAGGTTATTTTAGCATACAACCCTTATGTAAATAGACTTTTAGAGAAGGGGTATTAGCTAATTACCTATACACTAAGGATCTAGTTAGACTAAGGGAGAAAGGATATTTAGCTAATATTAGCTATAGCTCTTTTTACTAACTAAACAACAGTTAGAGCCTCTAGTAGCTATACGCCCTTCTATCTTAACTATAGATATAATATAGTCATACTAATAGAGGGATAGATAGTAACTTAGAGAGTTTTAGACTAGGACTCTATTAAGACCTTAGAGCAAGAGATATAGCTTTAGTTAAGGGCCTTTAAACAATTAGACAACAATTAGAATAAGGCTTCTTAGATTATTACAAAATACTATACCCTTAGTTATAATTAGTTTAATATAAAACATATTAGGCAGATAAGGAAGGAGAAACTTTAGGAGGGAGATTTAGTCCTTATCTTTAATATTTAATAGTAGATTAATATATTAATAATAAGGAAGTTAGATTACTACTAGTAAGGACCTTTTAGGATTTACTCTATATTACCTAGGAGCTCTTTATATTAGCTATTAACCTTAGTAGGGGAGCTAATTACTAGTATAACATACTCTAAGTATTAATTAAAGAAATTCCTAAAGTCCCTAGATAGCTTCTATCTCTCTCTAGAAGAGGCAGACAGTTAAGGGGATATTATAGTAGATTTAGTAGATCTACTCTTAGATAAGGAACTAACTCCTAATCAGCTAGAACTATTAATTAAGGGCAGCAATTCTAATAACTTAGAGAACTCTAACAAAGGGGATAAGGATAATATGATTAGCTAAGGGCTAAGAAGATCATAATAGAACATAGGAGTAATAAGTATGTCTTTATAATTAGGGTTTATCTCTTTAGCTTAATTAAGCATAAAGATATAGGGGATAATAGGATATAAAGAAGAAGTACTTATCTTAATATAATTAAGCTATTAAGACTAAAAAGTATAAAGGACTAGTATATAAAATACTAAAACCCCCCCTAGGCTAAAAATAATAAATTCCTACTTAATCAGCTAAAGACTTAATAACTACTTCCCTTATACTAGCACTTTAACTTCTTAGCTATATACTTAGCATCCTTAGTATTATTCTTAATCTCTAAATACTAATATACCTTATAATTAATCTAAGGGTGATCCTCTAAAATACTATAGAAACTTAAATAACTAGACTAGCTATTCTTAAGGGTCTTTAACATAGTAGTAGCTAACTCCTAAAAGTCAGAAAGTATTAAAACCTTCTTTTTAACAATTAGGATATCTTAAGGGATAAAAGAAGGGATACTACTACTACTCTAATTATGCTTATACTTTACTCTATAGGTCTATAAAACTTTAGCATAACTATTAGCCTAGTAATTAGAGTTAGTCTTATAGTTGTAATATATTAATAACTCTTAATAGAGATAGTTAGTATAATAGTTATTAAAGGATCTAGGAAGAGAAACATACTTAAAGTAGGGTGCTATTCCCTAAGTGTTATTATCTAATTAGGACCTAATAAACTTTTAAAAGTTCTTAGCATAGCAGCTATAAGGTTAAGTATTCTAGATATTATATACCTAAATAAGGAGTAAATTAATAGAGGGAGTACAACTAGTTAGACAGAAGGTTAGGATACTAAAGTAGCTAGTAAAGTTGTAATAGACAAAAATATAGTACTTCTAGAGGTAATTGCCATAAGTAATTAAAGGGTTGCCTAGTACGTTCTAAACAATAGATTAGTTATTAACATATAGCTAGAATTAATAACTTACCTTAGAATTAATCTATTTACCCTTATGAGGATTTGTAATAGCCAGCTTGACATAAAGGTTACCTATAGGACCTAGAAGAGTATTCTAGTAAGTAGTCTTTAGGATCTAAAGGAAAGAAGAGAGGGTTAGTTAGATTAAATAGAAGGAAGGGAAAATAGCAAGCTAACTTATAGTAAGATAGTACTCCTCTATCTTATAGAATTTATATCCCTAGATTTCTATAGCCTAATCCTTAGTTAGAGTAGCTCTAGTAAACTACTAGGGGTAGATCTCTTACTAAACATAGCAATTTAGTTAATACTAATTAGTCTTCTAAACATTAGACATAATTAGTAAAGGTAGTAGAGGCTAAAGTTATAAGAGACTAGGAAGAATAGAAGGGTTAGAAAGGGTTAAAGAGGAAGAAGATATAGAAGGGAGTAGTAGGAAGAAAAAACAGGCTTTTAGTCTTACTAAAAGAGAGGTTAATTAAAGAGGAAGCTAGAAGTAAGGGGAAGGTACTATAGAAAAAGGGTATATTACAACTATAATTAATAAAGGGAAAAAGAAGATATTTACTACTAAGGAAAAGGGTAGTAGTAAATTACACCTTCTTTATAACCTTACTATACCTACCTCTATTAACTAACCTTTTACCTAGAATCTATAATAAAAACCTATAATTCCTTCTTACTAGAAAAGAAACTTCCTCTCTTCTATAACTTATAATTAATAACTTTAACATTACTAGCCAACTATTAACTATTATCCTTTTCTTTATACTTCTACTCTATTAAGCTACTATATTATAATCCTCTTCTTCTCTTTTTATACTTTAGCGTCTTAATTACCTAAAAAATCTTACTACCTATATAGACTATCTCCTTCCTAAATTACTTTAAGATATCTACCCCTCCCTTGCTGTTATGTGTTAATTAGAGCTGCTTAGTTGCTAGAATCTAGTATGACTTCTCTAAGTAAGAATATATAGGTAATTTAGAAGACTAATTAGGCAACTAGGGACTATACCAGACTCTTAGTTAGGAAGGAACTCCTCTATATTAAGTCCGCGCCACAAGAGACTTATAGTTCCTTAATCCTCATGTATATAAAAGATTTAGTTAATATATACTAGTATACCTAGACTTATTTCCTAATTAAGCTAGCTTTCTATAAATAATCCTAACCCTAGCTATAATTTACTTCCCTAACTAGCTTTACTAGGAGCTTATAGATAACTTCCTTAGTTAACACCCTAAAGCGTTTAATACTAATAAATAAGGCAATAAGACTTAGGAGGGCTAGAACTACTAGAAGGCGTGAGGCATTCTAGTAGATTACTATAACTTATAGGGCTGACTACTAAGAAAAGACTAGATTAGAAGAGATAAGATTAGTATAGCCTTATAAGTTATAGTTAGAGATCTATCCCCTGTTTATAATATTACTATTATCCTAATTAGGTAGTAGAGTATATATACCCCTAATATGATTCTAACTCTTCTGCCTTAACTACTAGAAGTCTATAATTAAATTTAGAACTAGGCTTACCTAGTCCTCTTTCTACTCTATACTAATAGTCTAGGATATTTTATTAGTATAATAGTTAATTAGTATAATAGCATAGTATACTAGTATGATCCTCTCTAGTAGGGAGGCTAATTAGAGGCCCTATTTATAAACAACATTAATATACTAAAGATGTTCTATAAGGACATAGGTACTAGTCTATAGGTTTAAGGACTAATTAATAGTAGTACCTATATAGTTAATATTACCTAGTAGGAAGAAGGATAGGATTATAGTCTATTTATCCTTAAATAGTTTTAAATAGTAGCCTAATATAGCTAAATATGTCTATTATAGAACCTAATCTAGTCTAAGCTAGAATACTTAGGATTACCTACTAAGAAGATTTAATAATACTAGATTAGAATAATTAGTCATAAGTTCTAATTTAAAGGATATCTTCT
Source organism: Colletotrichum sublineola (assembly GCA_020631755.1). NCBI lineage: Eukaryota > Fungi > Ascomycota > Sordariomycetes > Glomerellales > Glomerellaceae > Colletotrichum > Colletotrichum sublineola. The sequence goes on from JAHSQG010000010.1 coordinate 36,881, forward strand.
ATATAACGCCATACGTAATACACCCTTACTATTATATAAAGAGTTAAGAGATAGACTACTAAATAAGCCGTATATATCCCTAACTAGTTCTAACATAATAATAATTAACCCTAAAACACCTACTCTATAAAAGAGTAGTCCCTAGTTAATTACTAAAATCATAAATTACAAAACACTAATCAACTTACCTCTATAGTTAGGTACACTACTTACTCTTCTAGGCATTTTATCTTTTAACTAATTCCTTATACTATACTAAGACAGAAGTTCTAGTCTAATTAGAGGTCTTCTAAGTAGAGTTACTATAGTTAACAGCTACTAATATAACTACTAGCCTATTAACTATTACACCTATTAGCCTAACTAATCCCTAACTCTATATTAGCTAATAATAATTACAAGCTTAATTAATAATAAGCCTAACCCTAATTAGGTAATTATTCTATACTATACTTCCTAACCGCCTAAGACCCTAAAGATAAAGGGATTAACCTAATTACTCTTAAATATAAGCTTACCTAACACGCCTAATATACCTAACACTTTAATTAAGCTAAGCCAGCCTAAAGGTTATATTAAATTAGTTAAGTAGCACTAAGGCACTACAGCTAATCTAGTAAAGCCTAAGATAGATTAGTTAAAGCTTACTAACAAGGAGTAATAGAATAAGCATAAGAAGACTATAAGTATTAAAGAGATTAAGTAAAGAGAGAGAGCTAAGTCTAATTAAGACTATCTAGTAAAGAAACATATAGCCCTACTAAAATACTAAACCTAGCTAAAAAAGAAGCTTAATATTAAGAAGTATACCTAATAGGAATAGGTTAACTAGTTTAATAATCTAGTTATAGAAGTAGCATATTAGGCTAATCTATATAGTACTTAGCTACCCCTAAGTACTAAAGATAATTAGGAAGGATAGGCGAGGCATAATACTAGGATTAAGTAGGATAATATTAATTAGGGAAAAGACTGGTCTTTAAAGAAGAAGAGTAAGGGAGGACAGAAGAATTAGAGCTAATTACTATAGGATTATGGTTTCTATGTATTAAGGGACTAAAGACAGAAACCAGGGGATAGATATAGTAGGGTAGGGTAGTAATTAGAGATTACCCTCCTCCTAATTAGCTGAGGATATAACTAGAGGATGCCTAATTAGTAAAGATAAAAGGGGTTATAGATAGATTAATAGATAGACAAGCTAATTTTCTCTTTCTTTATACATACCTACCTTCTCTTAGCTTATATAATAAGACCTTTTAATGATTTTAGTTAAACCATAATAACATAAGAAACTTAGGAGTTTCTACCCCTCTAATCAGGAGAACTCTTATATTAATCAAAGGAGATTCTTTAATTAACTGACTAAGCAACTTAAACTAATTAGAGGAAGCATCTTATGTTGCTTGTGTGGGTTGAGGTGTTTCTTCCTATAGATTACCGCACCGCATGAGTCCTTCCTTACCCTACACGTCTTTATTATCTTTATAACTAAGCTAGTCTATCCTCCTATCTATAACTTAGTTTAGTACTACCTACTAGTACCTACTACCTACTATATACTCCTCTATTACTATTTCTCCCTACTAGCCTTTATTTTTAGCCTACTATACTACTATAGAAGTACTTAACTAACTATTCTACTTAGCTTTACTACTCTCCTAAATAAAGTACTATAGTATATATAGTATCCCTATATAGATTATAACTTAGACGTCTAGTATATTAATCCCTAGCCTAAGTATATTTATAGCTATAATAATACCTTTAGACCTACTACTCTACTACTATATCTTAAGCTATACTACTTTACCCTTTACTAAGTTAATACTACTAAAAAGCATTAGGCACCCTAGTGTCTTACCTAGCTACTCTACCTACTTAATAGAATTAGTATAGATTATTACCTTCCCTATAGCCCCTTCCTACTATAGCTACTCTACCTATATAATAACAACCTTATAGACCTTAGCCTTAATAATATCCTCCTTACCCTTATAGTAGCCTTTAATATAAATAATAGAGTACTAAATATTCTTTTATATTATTTAGGACTAAAATATAAGTACCTACTATAGGTTAAACCTTATACTATAAAATAATATAGCCTTATTACTTAGTATTAGTATTACTATTAAGTATACTATCTAGACTTTAAATTTATATACTACTACCTTAATCTCCTATAGCTTTAGCTAGAATATTATACTCCCCTTAAGTACTATATAGTACTTATTAATAATAATCTAGTTAAGTACCTACCTTACCTATAGCTATAAGATAAAGTTATAGAACCCCTTACTAACTATAGACTTAGGCGTTATAAATATAATAATAGCTGCCTTTAGTACCTTCTAGCTTAACTATACTAATAAGCTAATACTAGCCTTAGTATAGTATATATAGAGATCCCCTTATAGTAAGACTAGTAGTGTTATAATAATTATAACCCCCTCTAGTAAGTAGAATACTAGTAGTATAAATAATATACTCTTATTACTACTTATACCTATAATCTATACTACTAGGCTATACCCTTTAATAATTACCTATATTACTTATACTTAGTTACCCTAGAATATTACCCTTAGTTAGCCTGTTATCTACTAAAGCTACCCCTTAAGATTAACCTACTATAGACATACCTACTACTAGAGCTAGGGCTCTAACTAGATACTATTATATAGCTCTACCTCCTACTTAACCCCTATCTTTAACCCTACCCCTACCTTATAGTCTTCTATACTAAAGTTAAAGAACTAGTACTACTACTAACTAACCTAGTAGAACTACTACTACTTTACTACTAACCTACTACTAAACTATATTAGTAGCTATAAGTAGATAAGCCTAGTAAGTCTTATACTATAGCTAGCCTATAGATCCTATATACTATTATTTATGTTATCTACCTCCTTATCCTTATCTAGCCTACCCTTACTAGGCTATTTAAACGTCTTATTTAAGTACTAGTTAGTAATAATAATAGTAATATACTACTATATACTAATATTAAGTAAGTATATATATCGCCTTTCTAGAAGACCTAATTACTAATTAAGACTACCTTAGCCTAATTAAAAAAACTAACCTTAAGCCTTAAAGCGTCTTACTATTTTACTTATATTACCCTACTGCTTTAGTCCTTACTACCCTATACCTTTCTAATAGCTATATAGATTTACCTATTATAACTATAAGAACCTTAACCCTAAACTCTTATGTCTTCTATATTCCCCTACCCTTCCTAGTACTTCTCTAGAAATACCCTAATTACTACTATAAACTAGGTCCCTTATATCTTACTTCCTAGCTATAAGTACTTACCCTACTATAGTATTACCCCTAGCTGCTTTAGGTACTTCTCTATCTCTCTAAATTTTAACCCTTTAGTAACTAGTATTTATACCTCCTTCTCTACCTCCCTATATATTATAAGGAAATACCTAAGTATCTATAAGAGGAAGTTACCCTACTATATATATCCCTTACCTACCTATAATTACCTAAAATTCTATATATCCCTAGGTATAACTATCTCCTACTTATAGTATATATATTATAGAAGTAGACACCCTAAACACCCTATAAACACTAGTACTATCTCTAACTATAGTACTAGTTCTATAATCTAGATAACTTACCTCTACTCCTATCTATTAATTACCTTATACTCTACTACTATATACCTATTACCTACCTTATCTTTATTATTAAAGAAGTAATATATATACTATACCCTACTTTCTCCTACTACTTCTTCTAGCTACTTAAGCTTCTTAATCTACTACTATCTATTATACTTCTTACTTTTAGCCTTCTATTATAGCCTAGCTGCCTCCTCTAGAAACCCTAATATCCTCTACTTCTCTCTACCTTACCTACCCTCTATACTACTATTTTAGCCCCTTTACCTTACTATATTTCTTCCTTCTAATACTAAGCTAACTTTACTCCCTAACCCTAAACCTCTACTATCTTCTATTTTACCCCCTAAAGAGCTCTTACCTTCTCTCCCTCTCTAGTCTTACTAACCTTACTATACTTACTATATCTACTTTACTTATTTTACCTACCTTCCCTACCCCTACCTTATATACCTAGCTTCTATTACCTTAATCTCTTCCTCTACTACTACCTACCTTCTTTTTTAACTAGGTAACTATCCTATTTTACTAACCCTAACCCTTCCTCTCTCTACTATACCTATTACTCCTCTATAACTCTATAGTATAAGCCTACTTAGAGCTACTATATCTACCTCTAAGAGTAGTATACTACTATATATCCTACTACTAAGCCCTATACTAGCCTTTATCTCTATAGCCTTACTATAAGACCTCCCTATTACCCTACCCCTAAGCCTCCCTATAGCCTTACTACTAGAACTCCTTACTACCTCCTCTTACCTTATCTTTATAATACTTTACCCTACCTTTAGTAGAGGTAGGAGTAATACCTCTCTCTCTACCCTAGTAGCCCTACCCCCTTATCCCTATTACCTACTAGCCTAGACTAGTAACTCTAATAGCTATCTTAGTAATTATACCCTATTTCCTTAAGTCCTTAAGAATTCTACTTTACCCTATACTTCTTCTTCTTCTTCTTCTTCCTCCTCTTCCTCCCTATCCCTATTAACTACCCTAAAGCTATCTTAGATATAGCTTTATAATAAATACCTATCTACCCCTACTTAGCTATCTAGGCTATTATCTTTATTACTAATATTACTATCTATAATTTTAACCTATCTTATATTTACTACTAGGCTTTCTTACTACTATACTTATACCTTAGCCTCCCTCTAATAGAGGGAAGCTATATAGTTATTATACCTAGTACTACTCTTAAATAGACTATAGGATGTCTTAATATATATTCTATTAAGTACCTTATCTAGTATAAAACACTAGTATTTACTAGTTATAAGGAATCTATTAAACTCCTTCCTAGCTTACTTTTCTACCTTATCTTATACCCTTATACTACTAATAAGGATAATAGCTATTAAATTCTTCTTATCCTACCCTACTTACCTAGATTACTATAAGAACTAAGCTATTATATAGGGTAGCCCTATAAAGACTACTACCTAAATATAAGGGATATTTACCCCTATCCCTAGTATATCTATTACTACTATAATACTACTATACTACCTCTAGCTTATTAATACTACTTCTTACTCTACCTCTAATAGCCTACTATAGTATATACTATACTTTAGCTACTATGTAAGATGTTTAACTATCTCTACCTCCCTAGAGAGAATAATTACCCTAGGCCTTACCCTACTACTACTACTAGGTAGTATATTCCTAGGTATGTTACTAGAACCCTCTAGGTTGTCTAGTAAGTACTCCTCTAGAGCTTCTAATATATCCTCTACTATAATAATCCTAGCTACTATACGTATAATATAGCTTAGGTTTTTACGCCTTATACTCTCCTAGATTACCTTACTATCTTCTAGCCTTATAAGGAAGTATAATAGGAATTAGTACTTATCTTTAGGTAGTAGTATTACTATTAGGCATACTACCTACACCCTAAGCTCTACTATCCTCTATCCTATATTAATAAGTACCGGCCGGTATGTATCTAATACCTATAGGATTATATAGTATTTGTCTAGTACTACTATGTCTAAGAGGTGTTATACCCTAAGCTTCTAGAGAAATATTAGGAACCCTTAGCTTATAGATTATTTTAGTATTATAAGGATAATCTCCCTATCTTACTACTATATACTATCCTATACTACCCCTTAAATCCCTAACCCTAAATACTATCTATAAAGGTCTTCTTAGAGTAATAGTAGTAGGACTACTACTATAATAGTACTACCTTTAGTAATTACTATAGGTACTAAGAATACTATGCTTTTCCTACTCCTTATTACTACTACCTAAATAATAGGTATTATCTTAGTAGTAATTACCTAGAGTACCCTTTACTTACTAAGGCTAAATAAGGAACTAGTACTACATACCTTATTATATATATCTCTAAGGTCTACTACTACTACTACCTTAAACTATACTATCTATACTACCTTACTAGCTCTCTATAGTATTTACTCTACTACTATTATCCTACTTATCTTACTTAGTATCCTAAGGATAATACTATACTACTATATACTAATATTATAGAACTATTCTTATACTATTTTACTGCCTACTTACCCTATCTCTATAGGCTATATGTAGATAGCGTCTTAGATCTACTATAAGTACCTAGCTTAGAGTACTAGTATGTTGTTCTCTATCTCTCTATTACTTATACTACCCTCCTCCTCCTCTAAGTCCTACCCTACCTTACTGTTATCTAGACCTATTATACTTACTAGCTGCTTATATAGGTCCTTTATATACTACTATGAAATTATAATAATAACATACTATATCTACTATATCCTAAATACTACCCTAAGCCCTTCTAAGGTCTATTACTATAGTACCTTAGAAAGCTATTTACTAGCCTATAGTACCTTATTATTATGCTACCCCTCTACTATTACTATTCCCCTAACCCTAAACTCTATTACCTATATAATCTAGTAGGGCGCCTTACTAAATATATAGCTACTATATACTACCTTTTAACCTCCCTACCTATCCCTACCTTATACCTTAATAAGGACTTATATCTTAATAAACTACTAGAACAGTACTATAATTATAAGATAGAGTACTAAGAGCTCCCCTACTAGCTATAAGAGGAACTAGTATACTACCTAGTAGTTACCTTACTAGAGGAAGTTCTTATAGTAGAATGTTATAATACTAACTATACCCCTATAGAGAAGTATGTTATAGAGGCCTCTACTTACTATATTCTAGAACTAGATTAGTGTTACCTCTAGCCTATAAGCTAGTATCCCTCTTATTATATAGATTAGGAATAAGAGCGTCTTATAGAACTTATTAACTGCCTTATAGAAGGCCCTAACCTATATAGTCTTCTACTCTATATGCCTATCTAAATTAGTCTACCCCTACTCTAGACATACCTACTATATTATACTATTAAGGATTTACTAGAGGATATAGCCCTCTAACCTACCTACCTACTTAATATTACTATACTCCTAGAGGAAGCTATACCTAGCTAAGTTGTTACCCTAGTTATCCCTAAGTATTAGTAGAGGGACCTCTAGTAGTATCTTCTCCTTTATTATCTTACTCTATAGTACCTTATAGAGTACCTCTAGCTGTTACCTACCTTTCCCTATTAAGCTATATATTATCTTCTAGAATGCTATTATTATAAGCTTACTATCTTAAACAAATAGTTTGTTACTATCCTAGTAGATATAGCTATTAGACCTAGTCTACTATTAGATCTTTATACTATATACCTATATCTATATTATCTAGATAATAGGGGAACTAATATATAACCCCTCTTACCTACTATTATAGACAAAATAGTAGAGTATTTAGTAGACTTTATTAGTAACTAGCCCTATATTAGCCTACTACTACTTTAGGTGCTATAGCACCCTATTTTCTACTTCTATACCTATTATATTATTATCTCCCTTACTATCCTATATAATAGGCCTTATACTAGATTGTCTACCTAATATCTACTCTTCCCTTTAAACCTCCTAGATAGTATACTATAAAATTACTAGCTTAGTAATCTTAATAATCCTTAAATATATAGGTATATAGTTAAGTATACTCTCCTATAATCTATCTAGCCAGATGGCCATTACTACTAGGGTGCTAAGAAGGGGGCTATTATAGATATCTTCTAATAGGTTTTAATCTAGTAGAGCTATTATAAGATAGAGGCATAGCTTATTAAGGTTTCTATTAATAAAAGCCCTTACCTCCTTACTTACTTATCTCTACTAGATCTTAACTACTAAGGTAAACCCCTATATAAGGGACTACTAAGCCTTAGTTGCCTAGAACTAGATATCCTATTACTACATCTAGGATCCTACTATTAGCCTATAAGCCCTAAGGAGGTTACTCTAGACCTTACTATATATATGTAACTAATATAGCTTAACGCTTTTACCTATAACCCCCTATACTACTTCTATATATTTGTCTTTATATATAGCTTAAATAGTCTCCTACTAGGCTTAAAGGGACCTTACTATTTTAGGTTAAATAGTACTAGATAATGTTACGCCTCTAGGGTATATTACTAGGCCTGATTAGTAACCTAGAGGAAGCTATCTATTATAGCCTATACTATAATCTTATCTAGCTATACTAGCTGTAAGAGGGCTTAGACTATACTTGCCTTAAGACCTACTAGGTGTTAAACCTACCCTATCTAATTAAGCTAGAGATTAGGCTCTTTAGTAGGGTTAATAGGCTATACTATTATTTAGTTTCTCTTAAGCTTAAGTATAGTCTCTTAGTAGGTATATAGTACCTTAAGCTCTATATGCTATATAAGGGGGGGCTATAGCTACTATACTTTAAAGTTAAATAACTTTTCTTTTCTAGCCTTTAAGTACTATACTAGCATCTAGAATAGGATATTAGCTTAGTATAGAGACTTACTACTACTATCTTAGAAATCTAGGTACTACTTCTAGATATATCTATTAATACTATTATGTATCTTAATAATATAGCTATAGCTACCTATAATATAGCTATAGCTAGTCTTAGGTATGCTAAGCTTTAGGATAGGGACTATATTAGGGGGTAGGGGCTTAAACTACTTAGCTAGCTCCTTACTATTTTTATAAAGATTAGGGTATATCTATAAGATGTTATAGATAGTAAGTTTTATATTACTAGGTAATATATCTTAGTAGTTTAGGCTTTCCTTTAGGTAGTATAGGGTAGAAGTAAGTGTTTTACTAGTTTAATATATAATATATGCTACTACCTAGAACTTAGATAGGTAAACAAATGGCTTAATAGTAAAGTCTAATAGTAGTTAGGTTATAGTTATAGTAGAGAAGTATAACTAGAAATAGTAATTACTGCTTTTACTTATTTTAACCCCTTATGCTTCTTAAAGGCTTTATATACCTTTTAATTTAATAGGCTATAGGAAATATAGTTGCTATCTATTATACTAGTAAGGGTATATCCCTAAAAATACTTATTAGTTACTATAAGCCCTACTATAAGTTCCTAGATAAGTCCTTATAGTATCTACCTATTAGTTATAATAAGTCCTACTATAAGTTCCTAGATAAGTCCTTATAGTATCTACCTAGAGCCTACTAATAAGTTAGTTATAATAAGTCCTACTATAAGTTCCTAGATAAGTCCTTATAGTATCTACCTAAAGCCTACTAATAAGTTAGTTATAATAAGTCCTACTATAAGTTCCTAGATAAGTCCTTATAGTATCTATATAGAGCCTACTAATAAGTTAGTTATAATAAGTCCTACTATAAGTTCCTAGATAAGTCCTTATAGTATCTACCTATTAGTTATAATAAGTCCTATTATAAGTTCTTAGATAAGTCCTTATAGTATCTACCTAAAGCCTACTAATAAGTTAGTTATAATAAGTCCTACTATAAGTTCCTAGATAAGTTTAAAAACATTACCTCTTATTTCTTAGATAGATAAACCTAATAAACCTTAGAAGTCTTTATCTCTTTTATTATTTAAAGGAGACAAAAACTTCTAATTTTTATTTAGTCTATAGTAGTAGCTATAGAGATAAGTCCTAAAGGAAACATCCTACTATAGAAGTAACTTAAGTAAATTTATATTAGTTATAGTCTTTTAAGAGGATAACTCTTTTTAACTTAGTAGTAATATACCTAGCCCTAATAACTTAGGTCTCCTACTATATTTACTTATAGGTATAGCTATAAGGTAACTATTAGCTTATAAGGGCTAGCCTATAGTAAAAATAAGGACTTTATTATTATTAAGGATTATATAAAAACTATAAAGTTTATCTTTTAATAAGGATAAACTTAATACTTAGAAGTATATTTTAAAAATAAGGTTATATTTACTATAAGATAAGCCCTAGAGTAACATCCTATAGTAGAAGTAACTTAGGTAAATTTATATTAGTTATAGTCTTTTAAGAGGATAACTCTTTTTAACTTAGTAGTAATATACCTAGCCTTAATAATTTAGGTCTCCTACTATATTTACTTATAGGTATAGCTATAAGGTAACTATCAGCTTATAAGGGCTAGCCTATAGTAATAATAGGGACTTTATTATTATTAAGGATTATATAGAAACTATAAAGTAAATCTTTTAATAAGGATAAACTTAATACTTAGAAGTATATTTAAGAAATAGTATTCTATACTAAAAAGCAAGGTTAATTAAGTAGGGTAGCTACTAGGTACCCTAAAGGGTACCCCCTACTATACCCTAGTTCCTTAAATAGTATATCTTATTAGTAGGTAGGCTACCTTAGGTTAAAAGGTCCTATTTCTATAAGAGAATATATAGTCTAGTAGCCTTATAGGCTTTTAGGTCTCTATATCTTACTACTTACCTAGTAGTTAGAGGCTAATAGTTCTTAAATAGTTCTTAGTAGTACTTATAGATTTCCTATATACTTAATATTACTACCCCCTAGTTAACTTATAAAGCATAACTACTATAGCAGCCTTCCCTTAGTATGTATCTCTTATTAAGTTTAAAATAATATAGTACTTTTACTATTATACTAGGCTTCCCTTAGTATATATCCCTTATTAAGTCCCCTAGTATGCTCTAGAATAAAGACTTCTAGATACTATTATAATAGTAGAGATAGCTATACCCCTATTAATATAACCTATAGTAAATAGGTTTACGTCCTATAAAATAATAATATTATAATTATAATATATAAGGTTAATTATAGTAGCTAAGTAGTTCTTAGTAGACCCTATAGATTACTAATAGGATTAATATTACTACCTCTAAGTTAATATAGTGCTTTTACTACTATAGTAGGCTTCCCCTAGTATATCTCTTTTAAATTCCCTAGTATACTATATAGTATAGAGTCTTTATTTACCTAGTATACTCTATCTTAAAGATACTTAGTATCCCTATTACCTAGCTTTTTATCCCCTAGTATATGTTTATTATAATATAGGTATTATAATAATTACCTAGCTATAATAGCCTAAAAGATAGTAATCTATAGGGGAATACTAAAGCCTACTATTACTAGGGGCTATACCTAGATAGGCTCTAAGGGAGAATTAGATTTACTCTATCTTCTTATAGGCCCTCTAATACTTTTTATGCCTAAACTCTACTCTACTAGGTTTTCCCCTAAAAAAATAATTCCTAAAAAAAGATTTACTATAGGAAAATAAAAATATTAACTTACAGCTATATAAGGCTTAATAGATCCTATACATAGTTAATTAAAAGTACCCTTAAAATAGAAAAGTAAATAAGTATTATATACCTATATTATAGACTATATAGGGGGTCTTTTCTATTTTTAGCTACTATACCCCCCTAAAAAGAAAAAAGCCTATAAAGTTTAAAAAACTTACCCTTAGAATTCTAACTTCTACTATAGCCTACCTATAGTAGTAAATTATATACTATTATATAGCTAAAAGAAAGGTTAATAGGCTTATAGAAACTCCTACTTAGATTTACTATAGTAGAGTAGGATTCTACTTAAAGAAAGTAAGGTACCCTAGAAAAAAATAAGAGGTACCCTTAAAATTAAATAAATAAATATACTATAGTATAACATGTTAATAGGGGATTATAGTAGTATAGCGACTTTTCTTCTAGTATATCTAGTTACTAAGAAAACCTGCTATAAAGTTTAAAAGACTTACCCTTAGTATAGTTACCTCCTTATCTAGGCTACCTATAGTACTAAGAGGTATACTATTATAGAGCTATTTTAGTAGTAAATATACCTATCTAAAACTATAGCTAGAATTCCTATGGTGAAGGTAGATTCTACTAAAAGAAACTAAGGTACCTTACAAATAAAAGTAAGGTACCCTAGAAATAAATAAGAGGTATCCTAGAAATTAAATAAATAAATATACTATAGTATAGTATGTTAATAGGGGATTATAGTAGTATAGTAACTTTTCTTATAGTATATCTAGTTACTTAGAAAACCTACTATAAAGTTTAAAAAACATACCCTTAGAATAGTTACCTCTTTATCTAGGCTACCTATAGTACTAAGAGGTATACTATTATATAGCTATTTTAGTAGTAAATATACCTATCTAAAACCCTAGCTAGAATTCCTATAGTAAAGGTAGATTCTACTAAAAGAAACTAAGGTACCTTAGAAAGAAAAGAGAGGTACCCTAGAAAGAAAAGTAAGGTACCCTAGAAATAAATAAGAGGTACCCTAGAAATTAACTAAATAAATATACTATAGTATAGTATGTTAATAGGGGATTATAGTAGTATAGCGACTTTTCTTCTAGTATATCTAGTTACTAAGAAAATCTACTATAAAGTTTAAAAAACTTACCCTTAGAATAGTTACCTCTTTATCTAGGCTACCTATAGTACTAAGAGGTATACTATTATAGAGCTATTTTAGTAGCTAATATGCCTATCTAAAACTATAGCTAGAATTCTTATAGTAAAGGTAGATTCTACTAAAAGAAACTAAGGTACTATAGAAAGAAAAGAGAGGTACCCTAGAAAGAAAAGTAAGGTACCCTAGAAATAAATAAGAGGTACCCTAGAAATTAACTAAATAAATATACTATAGTATAGTATGTTAATAGGGGATTATAGTAGTATAGCGACTTTTCTTTTAGTATATCTAGTTACTAAGAAAACCTATTATAAAGTTTAAAAAGCTTGCCCTTAGAATAGTTACCTCCTTATTTAGGCTACCTATAGTACTAAGAGGTATACTATTATAAACCTATTTTAGTAGTAAATATACCTATCTAAAACCCTAGCTAGAATTCCTATAGTAAAGGTAGATTCTACTAAAAGAAACTAAGGTACCTTAGAAATAAAAAATAGGTACCCTAGAAATTAAATAAATAACTATACTATAGTATAGTATGTTAATAGGGGATTATAGTAGTATAGTAACTTTTCTTATAGTATATCTAGTTACTAAGAAAATCTACTATAAAGTTTAAAAAACTTACCCTTAGAAGAGTTATACCCCCCTATTAGTAAGGTAGCCTACTATAGCCTACTATAATATTAATCCCCTACGCAGTATAGGCTATTCTATTAATTAGTACGCCTTAGTATTTTAAGCTATAATAACTTTATGGTTTTAGACTATATATAGGATCTAATAACATTTTAGTAGCTATAAGTTAATTTTTTTATTTTCCTATATAAAATCTTTTTTTAGGAAATATTTTTTTAGGATAAAACCTAGTAGAGTAGAGTTTAGGCCTAAAAAGTATTAGAGGGCCTATAAGAAGAGGGTAATTAAAGGTTAAAAGTAGAATATATTAACTTCTCTACCCTTAACTAGATAACTACTATAGTAATATAGTATAACTATCCTATATTATTAGACTACTATATAGTATCTCTCTATATAGCCTTATAGGCCTAGCTAGCCTTAGTTATAGGGAGTTTATAGTAGTAGTTAAACTACTACTATAGTAGTCACCTAGGTAGTCTACTATACTAGTATTACCTAGGAGTAAATAGGACTTTCCCTTACTACTACTAGATAGGCCCTTAATAGGTAATAGGTAAGAAATACCTATAGTAGATACTAAATAGCTAAAGCTATAGGGCCAGTCTTCCTTTAAGGGCCTTTACGCCTAAGTAAAGCTTTAAACGCATACTATACCTTAACTAAGGTACTAGCCTATTATTTCTAATAAGTACTTATAGGGTAGGAAAATACCCTTAGAGGTTAAGTAGGTATACTCTTCTTAACTTTAAGTATAAACTATATTACACCTAGGGGGGAAGATAATATAGGGAACCTTTTTAGTAAATCTAGGTATAGAGGTATCTTTAGTACCTATATATCCCCTTAAGGCTCTATACTATAGTTATAGTTACCTATATTAGTATGGTAGTATTTATTATATTAGTTAAGGTACTTTTAGGTCCTAATAATACTAGTACCTTATTAGCCTATATATATTAAAGCACTACTATTATAGAAGGCTACCTAGGTTATCTAGGCCTAAATAGAATATAATATAGATAGTAATAGGTTATAGAAGATAGTTCTATATACCCTACCCCCTTCTATAGAATACTAGTAATAATACTAACTAATTTATAAGGGATAGTAAGTACTATCTTATTTAAGAATAAGTAGATACTCTAGTAGTTATCTAAGGTATTCTTAACTTTAGCCTATTATTTTAGACTACTAAGGGGATTATAACTAGACTTTTATAGGGCCTACTAGGTAGATAGAGAAGGGTTTCTTAGCTATATTCCTTACCTATAATAGATTATACTATAAGACAACTTATAAGGGGGATACTACTATAATCCCTAGCCTATTATTTCTAACTACTAAGGGGATTATAACTAGACTTTTATAGGGCCTACTAGGTAGATAGAGAAGGGTTTCCTAGCTATATTCCTTACCTATAATAGATTACGCTATAAGATAACTTATAAGAGGGATACTACTATAATCCCTAGCCTATTATTTCTAACTACTAAGGGGATTATAACTAGACTTTTATAGGGCCTACTAGGTAGATAGAGAAGGGTTTCCTAGCTATATTCCTTACCTATAATAGATTATACTATAAGATAACTTATAAGGGGGATACTACTATAATCCCTAGCCTATTATTTCTAACTACTAAGGGGATTATAACTAGACTTTTATAGGGCCTACTAGGTAGATAGAGAAGGGTTTCCTAGCTATATTCCTTACCTATAATAGATTATACTATAAGATAACTTATAATAGTAACACTACTATAGTCCCTAGCCTATTGTTTCTTACTACTATTTATAGGGTAGAAAAATACCTTTAGGGGCTTATTAGGTATACTCTTAACTTTAAGTATAAACTATATTATACCTAGGGGAAAGGATAATATAATAATATAGATAGTAATAGGTTATAGAGGGTAACTATTTACTCTCTAAATAGATAGTAATAGGTTATAGAGGGTAGTTCCTTATATCCTATTTATATTTAAAGAAGGCTAGTTATATTCTAAAGAAAATACTTATACTACTTTATAGTAGATTAATAAGGTAGGTAGCTATTAAAAGACTATCTTACTTTTATACTACTCTATATAAATAGGTCTTCTATAAAGGACGTTTATATAGACTTAGGCTATCTAAACTAAGTATTTACTTAACTCCTTTCCTAGGAGTTAGTAGGAGCTATTAGTTAGGTAGCCTTCTCTAATTAGGGGTCTTCTTTAAGGGGGCTTCTAGTATAATACTACCTAATAATATACTATTCTCTTACTAGTATATAACCTTAGGAATTAGACCTAGGTTTTTATAGGCTAGCTAGATATAATCTATACTAGATTAGTAATAAGGATGCTATATACTAAAAGCTATATTTAAGGGTTTTAGGGGGTACTACCTAAAAACCTTATAAGATAAATATATAAAACCTACTCCTTCTAAGATTAGTATCCTATTCTATCTAGGTAGAATAGCCTTAGTATAGGTAGTATTTATACTTAATATAAGGGATAAAAGAAATAGTACTAAGAGGGAAATAAAATATAGTTATACTATAGTCCCCTAGTAAGGGACTAATACTAAGTAGTACTAAGTATAAGACATATAATATAAAACTATTAGGGCTTAGATTATTTACTAATAGGTCTTTTTTAATAGGTCCTTAACTAAAGAATTAGTAACTATAGCTAGGTCTACTATAATTAATATGTCTTTTAATCCCTAGAAGAGTTTTATAAAGATTAGGCTATATGTCCTTAGCTTCCTCTTACTTATATAGATACTAAACTACTAACATTCTATATAGGGGTTATAGGTAACTACCTAGGGCCCCTTAATTAGCCCTAGTACTACTACTACTACTACTATAATTATAATTACCTCTATAATAATTACTATTACTACCCCTACTATAATAAGTACTATTACTACTACTACTACTACTACTACTATACTTACCCTCTAAATCCCTAGTAGGACCTACATCCTAGTTAGTATTACTACTACTACTATAGCTACCCTTCTAGTATTACTTAACAATACTAGGGGATATTTTAGATACCTATTTAGATAGTATAGTTAATATAAACTAGGATAAAGAAGGGATACTACTAAAGTCTAGGCTATACTTTTATAAAGGGGTAATCTTATAGGCTAATACTAGAGAAAGACTAGTAGCCCTAAAGGTAATAAGGGTAAGGGTAATAATAGCTAGTAGTAAGAAGCTAGGTAGGGGTAAGGTAGTAGAGAGGAGTACTTTAAGTACCTTCCTCTTTACTACCTTAGACAGCTTTATAATAAGGGCTAGCCTATTTAAAATATTTAGGGGGAGGAGGGTTAGGAGTAGCCTCCTAGGCTATAGGGGGGTAGCCTAAGAGGTATAGGGGGTAGCTATTATACTAGCTCATAGTATAGCCCTAGGCTAGGGTAGTAAACCTACTACTAGTAGCTAGGATCTAGTAATCTTTAACCTACTACTAGTAGAGGGTACTTACCTAGGGACCTATATTAGGGATATCCTATAGGGGTACTAAAAGAAGCTATATACTATAGTACTAAAGAGGGGGTTTTAAGTCTTAAGGGTCTAGTACTATACTAAGGTACCCCCTCTTCTACTACTAGGTAGAGGTTCTTAAGGTAATAATAGTAATAACTAGGTATTAGATAGGGTGTTTAGTAAGCTTAATAGCTAGGTATATAATAGCTAGGTAGGTACTAATAAAGAGGAGGGGGATAATAATAATAATAATAATAAGGATAAAGATAAGGATATAGAGGGTAATAGTAATAATAATAATAATAGTAGTAGTAATAATAATAAAGATAATAATAATAAAGATAATAATAATAAAGATAATAATAATAAAGATAATAATAATAAAGATAATAATAATAAAGATAATAATAATAAAGATAATAATAATAAAAATAATAAAGATAATAATAATAATATAGATATAGGTAGTAGTATTAGTAGTAGCCTCCTTACTACTACTAATATTACTACTACTACTACTACTATAACTACTTCTAGGGGAGGCTCTAGACCTAAGTAATAGAGCTACTATAGGTATATTATTAGTAATACTAACCTAAAGTTACTTTAGGAGGCTTAGGCCTTAGGGGAGTAAAAGGAGTACCCTAAGAACTAGGTCTACTTATAGAATCCTTAGTTTACTATACTAGATACTAGTAAACTAACTACTATACCCTAATATACCTTAACAACCTTACTTCTAGTCTAACTAATATAACTAGCTACTAGGCTAACTAACCTACTAATAAAGATAGCTAGCTAGGGTATATATTTATTTATCCTTCTACTATATACTACTAGTAAGGCTAACTAATAGTAAGGGTTAAGGCTAAGTAATAACCTAACTACTAATAATATAGGTATCCTATAAATAATAAGTACTATAGGCTACTACTAATAAGTTAGCTAGTAGCTAATAAGTACTATAGGATAGGCTACTACTACCTACTAATAAGTTAGCTAGCTAGCTACTAATAAGTTAAGTAACCTACTAATAATAAGTACTATAGGCTGCTATTAGATAAGTTAGCTAGTAGCTAATAAGTCCTATAGGCTGCTACTACCTACCTACTAACAAGTTAGGTAGGTAGCCCTAGCCCTACTAACATATTAGGTAGACCTACTAATAAGTACTATAGGCTGCTATAGACAAGTTAGGCTAGTAGCTAACAAGTACTATAGGCTGTAACTAATAGGTTAGCTAGTAAGTCAGGCAACCTGCTGATAAGTGCTGCTAGCGAATTTTGGTTAGCTGCTACGACCCCCAGCAGCTCCACCAGCCCCACCACCCCCCCATAGGAAAGCACTCACCCCCTATAGAAGGACTTATTAGGGGCCACATTAGGGTAAGGAGTAGTTAGTAGTATTAAGTTATAGGTTTTAGGTAGCTATAACTTATTATAGCTTTTATCTTACCTAAGGATTACTAAACGTTTACTATCTAATTAGTAACTTAATATTCTATTCTATACTAGTTATCTTAGTCTATAAAGCTTAAAGAATTATAAGGGTATAACTATAGGCTATAACTAAAAAGGGTATAAAAGGTAGGTCTATTTAAGTATAGAGACTTTAAGCTAAAGATTCTAAGTTCCTAGCTTTAGCCTTAAGCCTTAAGTTAGTAAGGCTTAGCTAACCCTTAGCTAAGGAATACCTAAAGTACTCCTATTAGGCTATATATCCTATTAGCATATAGCCCCATTATACTTTATATTAGATAAGGGCTAATTACTTAATTAGTATATTAGTATAGGGTTATTTAGGTTTTAGCTAAGAGGTAATAATTCCCCTATAGTTCTTAACTATATCCTCTAAGGGCGTACTATTTTATAGGGCTATAATCTAGTTAATTATCTTCCTCTTCCTTACTTTTATATCTTCTTTATTTAATATACTTTTTAGCTTATCCTCTATTAATCCTTTTAGGTTAATAATATACTACTCTCCCTTTAGTATAAGGTTCTTTATATTTAGGGTTAATTACTCTAATATAGTATTACTATATTACTAGGTAGTAAGTTATAACCTAGGGGGTACTATTATTACTCTAATAGTTAGTACGCCTAAGGATAAGTAGAAATTTAAATATATTAGAGGCTATAATTATACTAAGTAAAGGAGATAATAATAGGTATAGATAGGGTTTAATTATAATAATTATTTAAATCTACCTTCTTTTAATCCTAATAATCCCTTTATAAAAGCCTTTTATATAGCCCTTAGCCTATAGTTTATCTAATACGGCCCTACTACTAGTACCCCCCTAGCCCTCCCCTCTAAGGTCCTAATAGTTAGCTGGAAGTAGCTTAGTAACTTTAAGATAGCTATAATATAATATTATATATAATAGTATCTAGCCTTAATTATTTATAACTTTTACGTCTGCTTTATAAGCTAGAAGTAGCTTAATAACTTTAAGATAGCTATAAGATAATATAGTATTAAGTAGTATCTAGCTATTATTATTTATAACTTTTACGTCTACTCTATAAGCTAGAAGTAGCTTAACGACTTTAAGATAGCTATTAGACGATATAGTATTAAGTAGTATCTAGCTATAATTATTTATAACTATTATAATATTAACTATTATAGATCCTATTAGACTTATTAGGCGTAACCCTAATAACTAGCTGTAGATTAACTATTAATCTATTAGTAAATCTACTATAGATTTAGGGGTTATTTACCTAACTATTTATAATAAAACCTATAATAATTCTCTTCTAGTTATATATAATTAAACTATAGTATTTACCCCTATTATTTATTACTTTACCTATTAATACGTATAGTTAACTATATTACCTACCTAGTAATATACTAATACTAATTAGTAGTTAATTCTTATATTAATTTTTACTACTATAGTAGTTATCTTAGTTAATTCCTACTTTTATATATAAACTTTATAGATTAGTAAGGTACTAACTAAAAGAGATAAATTTTACTACTCTTATAGTAGATTATTTATACTTATTACTATATTATATAGTTAATTAGAGGCTACTAGTAGAAGTATATTACAAACTAACATAACTAAAAGGTTACCTAAGATATATAGCTATCTTATAAATAACCCTAATTTTATTACATATTAAGAAATTACTACTTAACTATAAAAAACACCTTACTTTATATACTAATAGCTAAGAAATACTATATAGATACTATATAAAGGCTTACCTTAATAAGTAATAATTTTTCCTACTATAAGTCTAAGGTAAAGTTATAAATTAATATAAAAGTACTATAAATACCCCTATAAATCCTTACTACCTATACTACTAGTAGTAAATCCTCTAATATATAGATATGCCTTCTAGCCTACTAGAAGAAACGTATGTATTTAAGGGGTAGTTAGGCTAATAGAGGGTAGTAATAATAACGCTAGAAGAAAAAGTTAATATAGTCTGTTAATCTACTAAAGAGGCTAAAGAAATACTATAAGAGGGCTAATATAAAGAGGAGGGAATATACATAATATAGTAGGGGGATATATAGGAGGCTAAAAATACTATAGACTTATACCCTATTCTATAGGCGTATATAAAGTATATTAACCTATAGCTATAGGGTATTATTAATATTAAGAAGATACCTAGTAGTATTAAGTAAAAATATAAAGCCTATACGCTAGATACTACTATTATCTACTTTATAATAAAAGCCTAATATAAAGATTTTATAGCTAATTAATTATAGTAATAGGCCTATAATTATCTCTATAGATAGAAGGTTAAAAACTATAATAGCGTTAATAAGGAAGTCCTCCTTAGATTCTATAACTTCCTAATTAATAATAGTATCTAAGTTAAATTAAACTAAAGGTAGGTTACTTCTTATATATATAAGGTATTAGAGGCTAATAAGATATACGTCTAGACTAAAAAAGAGATTAATAAAGTAGCTAGAACTAACCTAAGGTTTAAAGTAAGGACTATAAACCCTAGATTTATTAATAGGTTACTAGGTTATAGGATCTACCTATTACTAAGGGTAAGGTAACTACTATTAACTAACCTTAAATCTATAGTTAAGCCTAAGATATATAAATAGTATAAAGATACCTAATTTTAATAGGCTTCTTCCTATTATAACCTATTATTTAAGTTACTACTACTATTAAGTAAAAGCTTTACCTAAGTAAGCCTAACCCTAATAATAGTTATAGTTAAGAGATTATAAGACTATAAATCTACTATGCTAACTACTTAATTTAATAGTAGAATAGTACTAAGTAACAGCCTAACTTTATAATAATTAACTAACCTTATTAAGCTTTACTCTAACAACCCTATATTAAAGTATATAGGTAGTTAATATAAGATAATTAATTCAAAGCTTCCTACCTTCTATAAGCTCTATAACTATATTAGAATCCCTACTAGTAGATATAGGGCTATAGTAATAATAATATTAAGTAGTAACGCCTAAGAGTATTACTCTATTAATCTCTATAAATTTACTAGTAGTTTTAATATACTAATAGTAAATATTAAATTAGAATTTAAAGGTAATAAGGTCTATAGCGCTAGGATTATAGAGTTATACTATATTACCTTTAAATCTACTATATATAACCACCTAGGGAAGAATAAATATAAAATCCTTAATCTACTTATTAAGAAGGTTACCTAGCTAGTATGTACTATAACCTGTAATAGCATACTAAAAGATAAGGAATACTATAATACCCTTATTAACTATTACTAAGGAGTACCTAAGTACGCTATAGTATTACTTAGCCTACCTATAACATATAACATACTTTATATATAGCTATATAATAGTATAGCTAATACTATACTTTTTTATAAACTATAGGCCTAATACTATACTAAAGAATACCTTAGTAATAATAAATAATACTAGGTTAACTATAAGTATAATAGTAACTATAGCTATTACTTATAGCTAAAAACAGACCTACTATATAAAAACCTAAGAAGTAGGGGTAACTTTATAGTAAAGAGGTGTTTTATTTATAAGAAACCTAGATACTAGTTAACTAAGTATACTAAAGAAGAGTATTAATCTTCCTTTTAGTAGTATAAAAGTATATACTTAATAGATATTTTACTATTAACATTTAATTACTTTTTACTTAACTATAAGGGGATAAAAAGTACTATTAACTTTAAAGGAGCTAAGGATAAGTATAAGCTAGATAATAGTAATAGCCCCTTTAATAGTAATACCTTCTTTATATCTATAGCCTTTTATAGTAAAGATAGTATTAATAGCTAGAAGGTATTTACCTAACTATATAACTAGGCTATACTTTATATAATTATAAAGGATAATCTATTTAAAAAGGAGACTACTAAGGAGAAACCTACTACTAATAAAGTATTTACCTTTAATAACTATTACTCTACTGTAACTTTCTAAGGTATTATACTAAATATAAGGGTAGTAAGAGTCTCTATAGTTAGTTAGTAGTAATATACTATATTAAAAAGGCATCTTAACTATAAACTTCTACTAGATATATTATATATTAGTAAAGTAATAATTTACTTTAATAGTAGTAATTACTTTAAGTTAATAGGCACTATAAAAGTCCCTATGCCTATAGGGAATCTTACCTTCTATATAATAGACTCTAACACCCTATTCCTCCTTTACTTGAGGATATAGATTACTATAAAGTAAAATTTAATAACCTTACTAATATGCTAGTAAAGGGTAATATAATTATACCTATTATATAGAAATAGGGCTATATATAGATACTACTAAAGAAACCTAAGCGTATTATTACCTAATACTACCTAACTAATAGTAAATTATAGTAAATATACTACTAATTTAGCTACCCCTTAGTATAGCGCCTCTATAAGGTACTCTAATATACTAGCTATAAAATAGTAATCCCTAATATTAAGGAGATTAATAAGTTCTATTATAGCTACTAGTTAAATTTAAAAGTACTAAGAAGGTTTAAATTTACCCTTTATAATAACTATAAGTTTAACTATAAGATTATTATTAACGTAATATATCTTAATAGTAATAAGCTAGTTTTATATATTATAAACATAGTAACTACCTTTAATACTATAAGATTCCTCTAAACCGTTACTATAAAACATATATAGGAAGTACTATAAATATACTAAATTAATATATATCTTAGCCTATTAGATTAGATTATTACTAATATAGGCCTTAATTTCTATACTACTAAATTTAAGTATACTACCTATATGTTATCTATTAATATTAAGGAGATACCTATTAAGGCCTATAATAGTATTAAAAAGGCTAAGTATTATTATATAGTACTCTACTAAGTATAAAAGATATTCTATATAGAAATAGATATAAAACCTAAAGTTATGCTCTAAATAGTAGTAAAAGTAGTAAATAATACTACTAGCCTAAACAGCCTTATACTAACCCTATTAGTCTTTAGAGTATATCTATAAATTAATAATAATTTACTATTAGTACTATTAACTATTAAATAGGTAGTAATAATATAAAAGGCTATAAAGGAAATATAGTAAATCTATACTAAGAGATAGGTAAATAACATGCTAGTAATACGTAATAGCCTAAATACTATAGCTACTACTATACTACCTCTCTAATCTCTAGTCTATATATAGTAAGAAAAGAATAGCTAGTAAGGCTTATTCTAGCTACTCTCTAATAATAGTACTACTTATATAGTTAAATTACTATAAGGCCTATAGAATTTCTATATTACTATAGTAAAGCCCTACTACTAATATAAGGAGGATCCTAATAATACTATATAAGCGTAAAATATTAGTACCACTACCCTACCCTCTAAGCTTCTTAATAGGTAAGGAGGTAAAATACATAAAGGTATTATAGTTACTATAGAATAGCTATAGTAATAGTACTATAGCTACCTATAAAAAAACCTAGTAGAAATATTTACTACTAAGACTAACCTATTAATTACTATAAGGGGGGTAATTATAAGGGGGCCATATGCTAATAGGACATATGGCCTAACGGGAGTACTTTAGGTGTTCCTTAGCTAAGGGTTGGCTAAGCCTTACTGACTTAAGGCTTAAGGCTGAAGTTAGGAACTTAGAATCTTCAGCTTAAAGTCTTCATACTTAAATAGACCTACCTTCTATACCCTTCCTAGTTATAGCCTATAGCTATACCCTTATAATTCTTTAAGCTCTATAGACTAGGATAACTAGTATAGGATAGAATATTAGGTTACTAGTTAGATAGTAAATATTTAGTAATCCTTAGGTAAGATAAAAGCTATAATAAGCTATAGCTACCTAAAACCTATAACCTAGTACTACTAACTACTCCTATAGGTAACTACTAGGTATTACCTTACCCCTATAATATAGATCTTAATAACCTTATTAGAGAGGAGTAGTAAGAAGCTAAATATAGGTTAATATATTAGTACTATAAACTAGTAAGGGATATCTCTAGGGGTTATACCTAATACTAAACATATAGTAAAGGATTAGTATCCCTATTAGTAGAAAGAGGTTAGACATATAGGCTATAAGAGGACTTAGGATAGGAACTAAGTCTAGTTAGTATCCTATAAATATTCTAAATATAGCAGGCTAAAATATAATATTAGAATATAGAAATATAAAGATAGAATTAAGAACTACTCTAAATACTTACTAAACATATGTTAATAAAGGACTAACTAAAAGAATATAAAAAACCCCTAAACTATAATTATAAGGTACTTAATAAAGACACTATAATAGCCTAAATAGACAATTAGATAAAGGCTATTAAGGAGGTAAATAATCTAAGGGTAGAAGCCTCTATAGGGTATAAGATTATATAGGGTCTATCTAAAGTAATAGTATTAATATAAACTTAATAGAGAAACTACTACATAGGCCTAGATAAGGATATAAATTAGGATAACTTCCTTATATTTATCTACTAAACATATATTAACCTTATAGCCTAGGAAAGAGAATACTATTATACTCTTTTTAGTATAAGGAAGAAAATAGGAGATTCCCCTATAGTCTTTTTTATAGAATAGTTAGTAATTTATAGTATACTTAGGAATAAGATTAAGGAAGATAAAGAATAAGTATTTAACTTCTTCTTTAGACTTCTTATAGTACTCTAAGAAGAGCTAATCTATTAGAAGGTAGAAATTAAAACCCTATACTAAGTGGCATAAGAAGCCTAAAGATATTAAGAGTTAAATTACAAGTTATATAGTAACCCTTTACAGAATAACCACTAGAAATAACTAAGAGAAGACATAGATATAAAACAACACCCTCTACTATTCTAGAGATTAACATCTTAAGCATACAGCTAGACCTCCTCTACCTCTATATTATCCTCTAGGTTTAGTATATAGGGGGTATTAAGAGGTAGAGGACAAATAGCTAACTATAGAGTAAGTACCT
This sequence comes from Colletotrichum sublineola, assembly GCA_020631755.1. Lineage (NCBI taxonomy): Eukaryota > Fungi > Ascomycota > Sordariomycetes > Glomerellales > Glomerellaceae > Colletotrichum > Colletotrichum sublineola. Next base: position 61,888 of record JAHSQG010000010.1, read on the forward strand.
TACAATAGGGTAATATTATAACTACCCCTAAATATTATAACTATAGGATACTAGGCCATATATTAACCTCTTTTAAGGAACTAAGGAATAGTAATAATATACTAATTAGTTAGTAACTAGATATCTTAAAGGCAAGAGTAAATACTATTCTTACTAGGATAAGAGTTTAAGAACTCTATAATATAGGAAATAAATAGGTAGGGTTAATACTCTAGATTACCCTACTAAGAAGGACATAGTCCCTATTAGAGAAACTACTACTAGTAGAGTAATTATTCTATAAGGACATACTAAATACAAGGTTAGTATAGATATAGATACTTATATATAAGTAGATATTATTAGCTTAAGCCTAGTAAGATAACTAGGCCTAGAAAAAGCAAATATATTATACCTAATACTTATGGGATTTAATAGAAAGGAAATAAAGCTAAAGATAACATATTAGGTAATATTCTTCTTAATTAACTCCTATAGATAGCTATAGAAGATTTAGTATCTATTTACTAAGTCTAAAAAGCCTAAAGGGTCTAGTAACTTACTATTATTATAAGAATCTATAGGGCGAGAGGGAATTATTATTAACATAACTACTAATACCTAAAAGTATAATTATATATTACTTACTAAACTAAAGTAGATTATAATAGAGATTATTAAGAATTATAAAAGGGTGTATATTATATATATCTATAGAGCTATACTAGAAAATAAACCTAATATTATCTCCTTAGGTAAGGAAGAAAAAGAAAGAAATCTATAAGCCTTACTTCCCCTAGAGTTAGAATCTAAGTAGGGAATGTTTAATAAAGAAGTAGTAAAGATAATTAATCCCCTTCCTAATACTAAATACTCTATTAATCTAGTAGAGGATAATAAACCTCTATTTAGACTAATATACCTACTAAGTAAGTAATAACTTAAGGAACTATAGTCCTATATTACTAAGAACTTAGTAAATAGTTGTATAAAGCTATTAGTTAGTAAGGCTAGTACTTTAATCCTTTTTATCCTAAAGAAGGATAGGATAGTACAACTCTATATAGATTATAGAGGACTTAATAAAGTCATAATTAAGAATAGGTACCTATTACCCTTAATTAGTAAGCTCTTAGAAAGGCTTTACTAAGTAAAATAGATCTTAAAGATTAACCTAAGGGATATATACTACTATATTTATATTAAGAAGACTAACTAGTAGAAGATAGCCTTCTATATAAGATATAGGCACTTTAAGTATACTATTATGCTATTTAGATTAACTAATATACCTATAACGTTTTAGGTATATATTTACTAAGTGCTTGGTGATTTAGTTAATATATACTGTATTATATATATAGATAATATTATAGTTTATTTAGAAACTAGGGAATAGTATATAAAGGATGTTAAGAGGGTTCTCACAAAGCTCTATAAAGCATAGCTATATATAAAACTCAGTAAGTATTAATTCTATATAAATAAAACTAAGTTTTTAGGATATATTATTTTACTAGATAGCATCTTAATAGACCTAAATAGAGTATAAGTAGTTACTAAATAGAAGCTACTATAGTCTATTAGGGATATATAAGTATTCCTTAGGTTTTATAACTTCTATTAGAAATTTATACCTAAATACTTAAGAATTATATCTCCTATAACATCTATACTTAAGGGGAGTAGTCTTAAGTAAGAATAAGAGTTTAATTAGACTCTAGAGGCATAAATAGTATTTAATAAGTTAAAGGTTGCCTTTTATTTAGTAACTATTCTATAATATTAGGACCTTATATAGGAGTCTAGGGTTAAGACAGATACATCCTAAAAAGTAATCTTAGGGATCTTATCCTAACTTTTAGATAGTTAATAGTAACTAATTACATACTTTTTATAGAAGCTGTCTAATATAAAGTAGAGATAGGCAATAGGATAGTAAGAGCTCCTTACTATAGTAGAAAGCCTAGACTACTAGGCATACTATCTATAAGGGACGTCTAAGTTCTTTATAGTACTAATAGACTATTAGGCCCTAAAGGGTATTATTAACGCCTTAATATAAGACCTTTATAGAAGGCTTACTAGATAGGTCTACTACTTATTAGTATTTAACTTTAAAATATACTACTACTTAGGAGTAATAAACCCTATAGATAGACTATTAAGAAGACTAGATTATATAGAAGGTAAAGTAGTATATAATAATATACTCCCTACCCTCTTAAAGAAGTTAAGACTAGTAGAAGAACTCTTATTAAATAGCTAGTAAACTATTACTACCCTAGAAGGGGGGAGTAAAACAGTAATTACTTTTATATAAGCTGTTAGAGCTACTATAAATAGGGAACATTCCTTACCCTAAAGTCCCTATAGGACTAGAGGGTCTTAGGGTACTACTATAAAAGTTATAGTTATAGAAACCTATAGCTAAAAGGGTTAGGAAGAATTATAGAATACTTAGTAAATGCCTAAAGAAGGGGAGGAAACGCCTAGAGCTAGGATTATTATTCTAGAGTAGTATATCCTATATATAGTTATAGAAGAGCTTATAGAGCATAGAATAGTATTACTCTAATAGCTATTAGACGCCTTAGAAGATTTTGTCTAAGGACTATAGGCTAAGGATAGGAACTACTAGAAGTAGGTAGTAAGGGCTTATAGATTAGCTAGGAAATAAAAGGGGTACTACCTTAATAAGAAGGGGACCCTATTCTATAAGATAAGACTAGTTATTCTAGATAAAGTATTATTATACTTAGTAATTATTTACTAATACTATAATAAGCTAATAATAGGCTATATAGGAGTAAATAAGACTTAAGAACTTATTTTAAGGTTATTCTACTAGCTAGATATCCTTTTAGATATATAGGATTATATCTAAATATGCTAATAGTACTAAAGGGTTAGAATACCTAGGTATAAACCTTATAGGGAACTCTAGTTATTACTAATACTAGTATATCCTTTTAAGGAAATTAGTATAGACTTTATTATAGGCCTATTACTAAGTATTTAGGATACTAGTACTAAATATAATAGTATCCTTATTATTATAGATAGGATAATAAAGTTTACTATATTTATTCTAATATAGAAGACTATTTTAGTAGCATAGCTTACTTAAATACTCTATAAAAAGGTAGAATATAGATTTAGTACCCCTAGGGGTATTATTAGTAATAGGGATAAACTCCTTATAAGTAAATTCTAAAAGGAATTTACTATAGAAAGAGAGATCTAAAGCTAACTATCTATAGTATACTACCCCTAAATAGATAGATAGATAGAGAGAATAATCTAGATACTTAAGAAGTATCTCTAAGTGTATGCTATAGGATTAGTAAGTTAATAGGTAGTCTAGCTCCCTAAAGTAGAGTTTGCATATAATAATAGTCGCTATATAACTACTAGCCTATTACTAATAGAAGCCTTATATAGGTATAATCTAAGGTATATTAAATATATCCCCTCTACTATAAGAGTTATAGTCTAGGGAGTTAAAGAGAGACTTATCTATATTAGTAAACTCTAGGTGTATATATAGCTTAATTAGGAAAAGGCAATAGGTACCTAAGTATAGGGATATAATATAAGATATACCCCTAAGGAGTACTCTTATAAAGATATTATTAGACTATTAACAAAGAATTTTAGGTTTAAGAATAGAAAATTAGTACTAAGATTTATTTAAGTAGTAATTATAGGAAGGATTAGCCCCTAAGTATATAGAGTATACTTACCTAAGAAGTATTAGTATATATATAATATGTTCTTAGTATTTATAATTAAACTATAGAATGTCTAGTAAGGGTATAGTAATAGTTAACTAATCCTCCCTAACCTTAAAGATAAACTAGAAGAATAGGAGGTAGAGGAGATTATTACTAGCTACGGTTTAGTAAAGGACTACTAATACCTTATTAAATAGGTAGGGTAGCCTATAGAATATAACACCTAGGAACTAGAGGAATACCTATATAATATATAATAGAAAGTTACTATATATAAGAAAGCTATAAGGAGGAAACATAAGAAATAGGATAATAAATAGTATAGAATTAGGTTATTATTACTAAGTACTTACCTAGCTATAGGTAAAAAGAATAGTTACCCTTATTAAATTAGGTTAGGGGCCTACCTAAGGTATCTTAATAAGAAAAATAAAAAAAAAGTAAAAACTAACTAAGTAGAGAAGAATACTAAGTTAATAAAGCTATAGGTAAAGGGTTATAGAGTATATAGTAACTATTACTACTAACTAAATCTTAATATTATTATTACTAGTATTTTTACTACTATTTCTATTACCCTTATTATTATTATTATTACCCTCTACCTTAGAGTTTATAGGAGACTACTTATTACTAGTAGACTACTATTCTAACTTATAATTATATGTAATGTTATATATAATTTCCTTATCCTTATTATACTTGTTAATAAAGGCTTAGTTAGTATTCTTTATATAGGGTATATATCTCTTAGCCTTTAGGTTATAGGTATTATACTCTTAGATTAATAACTAATTAGTAAGCTTTTAGTAAATAGTATAAATATAGTTATAGTAGTCTTTACTAAGGTTATAAAACTTATAAAATACATAAGGGATTACTAGAGGGTTAGTAACTTATTTGCCTTTACCTTTCTTCTTCTTAGCCTCTTCCTTATTTTAGTACTTCTTCTCTATAACCTCCTACTCCTTATAGATATAAATAGCTTCCTTATATATAGCCTCCTCCTCCTTATGCTTCTTCTCTATAGCCTTTTTCTTCTTATATTAGTTCTAAATAGTAATTAGAGTAAGACTACTTAGTAAAGAATTATTATTAGTAAGAATATTAATATACTTATTATTATTACTATTATTATTACTACTTAAGATAGTAATAGTAACCTTCTTACCCTTACCCTTATTATAGTAATACTTTATAGAGTTAGTAGTAGTACCTATAAGCTTATACTTCTTCTAAGGTATCTTAGTACTAGTTCTATAAGTAATTAGTACTAACCCTATAATATAAATAGTATATATAGGTATAGGGTTATCCTTATAATTATTAACCTTCTTATAGAACTTAGCCTACTTAAGGAAATATTTAAGTTCTCCCTTACTAACTAGCTTATTAAAGTATTTACCCTAGTAACTATTAAGGTATTTAATAAGTATTTATAGACCCTTTGTCTTAGAGTTATTATAAATATATATAGGTTAAAGCTAGTTTAATTAATCTATAATATTATTAGGGGTAATAATACCTACCTAAAAAAATAAGTTAGCTAAGGTAAACGCTTAGTAAAGGAACTATAATAAACCTAAACTTAAATTATTAAGCTTATATGTTTATAATTAGATACTAACTCCTAGATAGTAATATATTAGAGCTAGAGTAGGTTTATACTATATAAAGGATTAGTAATATACTTACTGATTTTAGTCTAAGCATAGGTAATATACTAAAGAGACTAGTTAATATACTAAAGTTTAAGAGGACTAAGTTAATACTTAATAACTAATTAGTAAAGGTATATATAGTAATTCTAGGTGGATTACATAGTACCCTAGAGTTCCTTTAGAACCTATAGAAATAGATTAGAGATACTAAACTCTTAGTAAAGGACTAGTAAAAACTTATAGTAGAATACTTCTTATTAATATAGCAGGTAAGATAGTTTATAATATAGTTAGCCTAGTAGTAAATAAACTTATTAAGGTTATAATAAATCTATTTAAGATAGTTAATATAAGGAGTACCCCCCTTTAAGCTGTTAAAACCCTTATTTAGGTTATATAGCATCTAGAGGATACTAGTAACTTAGATAATAATACTTATAATTAGTAATAGGTTAGTAAGGGTATAATAAGAAGGGGAATAAGGAATAAAATAGATAAAAAGAAGAAAAAGAAATATAGTAACTAATTAGTATATAGTTAATAAAGTAATAGTAAGAAAATAGGTAAAATAAGAAAAGTTGTTAATAAAGAAGTATAGTAAAAGGTTAATAATAACATAGCACTAAGGAAAAGAAGAAGAGAAAAAGAAAACAAAAACCTTACCTTAAGGGAAGAAAAGGAAGATAAAAAACAAAAATAATAATACTACTATATAATAATAAGGGCTTAATAGATACTTACTAAAAGAAATAGAACTATTAGTATAATAATAATAAAGTAAGGTAAAGGTAAGGTAAGTATTATTATATTAAGTAAAGCTATATAACAAACTATTAGACTATAAACAGAAGTACCTAGTTTAAAAACAGGTAGAGTTAAGGGAATTTTATTTTAACTATAAAGGAATTATAGTAAAGGGAGGCTAAAGGCACACTAGGATTTATAATACTAGAATAGATCCTATTGTCTAATAAAGAGGTTAATAAAACAGCTAGGGTAGAGGGCAATTAGTTAGCAACTACTTAGCGCCTAACACTATAGTCTCTACTTATCCTTAGGGACTAAGGATATAAGGAGGGGGGTAATTATAAGGGGGGCAATTATAAGGGGGCCATGCGCCAACAGGACACATAGCCTAACAGGAGCACTTCAGGTGTTCCTTAGCTAAGGGTCAGCCAAGCCTTACCGACTTAAGGCTTAAGGCTAAAGTTAGGAACTTAGAATCTTCAGCTTAAAGTCTTTATATTTAAATAGACCTACCTTTTATACCCTTCCCAGTCATAGCCTATAGCTATACCCTTATACTTACTTAGTACTTAGAGGCTAATAGTTCTTAGATAGTTCTTAGTAGTACCTATAGATTTCCTATATACTTAATATTACTACCCTCTAGTTAACTTATAAAGTATAACTACTATAGCAGCCTTCCCTTAGTAGATATCCCTTATTAAGTCTAAGATAATATAGTACTTTTACTACTATACTAAGCTTCCCCTAGTATATATCCCTTATTAAGTCCCCTAGTATACTTTAGAATAAAGACTTCTAGATACTATTATAATAGTAGAGACAGCTATACCCCTATTAACATAACCTATAGTAAATAGGTTTATATCCTATAGAATAATAATATTATAATTATAATATATAAGGTTGATTATAGTAGCTAAGTAGTTTTTAGTAGACCCTATAGATTACTAATAGGATTAATATTACTACCCCTAAGTTAATAAAGTACTTTTACTACTATAGTAGGCTTCTATAGTATATATCCCTTATTAAGTCTAAGTTAATATAGTACTTTTACTACTATAGTAGGCTTCCCCTAGTATATATCCCTTATTAAGTCTAAGATAATATAGTACTTTTACTACTATAATAGGCTTTCTTTAGTATTTCTCTTTTAAATTCCCTAGCATACTATATAGTATAAAGTCTTTATTTACCTAATATACTCTATCTTAAAGATACTTAGTATCCCTATTACCTAGCTTTTTATCCCCTAGTATATATTTATTATAATATAAGTATTATAATAATTACCTAGCTATAATAGCCTAAAAGATAGTAATCTATAGGGGAATACTAAAGCCTACTATTACTAAGGGCTATATTTAGATAGGCTCTAAAGGATAATTGGATTTACTCTATCTTCTTATAAGCCCTCTAATACTTTGTATACCTAAACTTTACTCTAATAGGTTTTCTCCTAAAAAAATAATTCCTAAAAAAAGATTTACTATAGGAAAATAAAAAAATTAACTTATAGCTATATAAAGCTTAATAGATCCTATATATAGTTAATTAAAAGTACCCTTAAAATAGAAAAGTAAATAAGTATTATATACCTATATTATAGACTATATAGGCGGTCTTTTCTATTTTTAGCTATTATACCCCTCTAAAGAGAAAAAGGCCTATAAAGTTTAAAAAACTTACCTTTAGAATTCTAACTTCTACTATAGCCTACCTATAGTAGTAAATTATATACTATTATATAGCTAAAAGAAAGGTTAATAGGCCTATAGAAACTCCTACTTATATTTACTATAGTAGAGTAGGATTCTACTTAAAGAAAGTAAGGTACCCTAAAAATAAATAAGAGGTACCCTTAAAATTAAATAAATAAATATACTATAGTATAGTGAATTAATAGGGGATTATAGTAGTATAGTAACTTTTCTTCTAGTATATCTAGTTACTAAGAAAACCTACTATAAAGTTTGAAAAACTTACCTTTAGAATAGTTACCTCTTTCTCTAGGCTACTTATAGTACTAAGAGGTATACTATTATAAAGCTATTTTAGTAGTAAATATACCTATTAAAAACCTTAGCTAGAATTCCTATAGTAAAGGTAGATTCTACTAAAAGAAACTAAGGTACCTTAGAAAGAAAAGAGAGGTACCCTAGAAAGAAAAGTAAGGTACCTTAAAAATAAAAAAGAGGTACCCTAAAACAGAAAATCTTAGGTACCCTAGAAATATAAGAGTAATTATATATTTATATAGTATATTAATAGTAGATTATAGTAGTATAGTAACTTTTCTTCTAGTATATTTAGTTATTAAGAAAACCTACTATAAAGTTTAAAAAAGTTACCTTTAGAATAGTTACCTTCTTATTTAAGCTACTTATAGTACTAAGAGGTATACTATTATAAAGCTATTTTAGTAGTAAATATACCTATCTAAAACCCTAGCTAGAATTCCTATAGTAAAGGTAGATTCTACTAAAAGAAACTAAGGTACCCTAGAAAGAAAAGAGAGGTACCCTAGAAATAAAAAAGAAGTACCCTAGAAAAGAAAATCTTAGGTATCTTAGAAATTAAATAAATAAATATCTAATAGTATAGTATATTAATAAGGGATTATAGTAGTATAGTAACTTTTCTTATAGTATATTTAGTTATTAAGAAAACCTACTATAAAGTTTAAAAAATATACCTTTAGAATAGTTACCTTTTTATTTAAGCTACCTATAGTACTAAGAGGTATATTATTATATAGCTATTTTAGTAGTAAATATACTTATTTAAAACCTTAGTTAGAATTCCTATAGTAAAGGTAGATTTTACTAAAAGAAACTAAGGTACCTTAGAAAGAAAAGAGAGGTACCCTAGAAAGAAAAGTAAGGTACCTTAAAAATAAAAAAGAGGTACCCTAAAACAGAAAATCTTAGGTACCTTAGAGATATAAGAGTAATTATATATTTATATAGTATATTAATAGTAGATTATAATAGTATAGTAACTTTTCTTTTAGTATATTTAGTTATTAAGAAAACCTACTATAAAGTTTAAAAAACTTACCTTTAGAATAGTTACCTCCTTATCTAGGCTACCTATAGTACTAATAGGTATACTATTATAAAGCTATTTTAGTAGTAAATATACTTATTTAAAACTTTAGCTAGAATTCCTATAGTAAAGGTAGATTTTACTAAAAGAAACTAAGGTACCTTAGAAATAAAAAATAGGTACCCTAGAAATTAAATAAATAACTATATTATAGTATAGTATGTTAATAGGGGATTATAATAGTATAGTAACTTTTCTTATAGTATATCTAGTTACTAAGAAAATTTACTATAAAGTTTAAAAAACTTACCCTTAGAAGAGTTATACCCCCCTATTAGTAAGGTAGCCTACTATAGCCTACTATAATATTAATCCCCTACGCAGTATAGGCTATTCTATTAATTAGTACGCCTTAGTATTTTAAGCTATAATAACTTTATGGTTTTAGACTATATATAGGATCTAATAACATTTTAGTAGCTATAAGTTAATTTTTTTATTTTCCTATATAAAATCTTTTTTTAGGAAATATTTTTTTAGGATAAAACCTAATAGAGTAAAGTTTAGGCCTAAAAAGTATTAAAAGGCCTATAAGAAGAGGGTAATTAAAGGTTAAAAGTAGAATATATTAACTTCTCTACCCTTAACTAAGTAATTACTATAGTAATATAATATAACTATCCTATATTATTAGACTACTATATAATATCTCTTTATATAGCCTTATAGGCCTAGCTAGCCTTAGTTATAGGGAGTTTATAGTAGTAGTTAAACTACTACTATAATAGTTACCTAGGTAGTCTACTATACTAGTATTACCTAAGACTAAATAGGACTTTCCCTTACTACTACTAGATAGGCCCTTAATAGGTAATAAGTAAGAAACACCTATAGTAAATACTAAATAGCTAAAGCTATAGGGCTAGTCTTCCTTTAAGGGCCTTTACGCCTAAGTAAAGCTTTAAATATATACTACGCCTTAACTAAGGTACTAGCTTATTATTTCTAATAAGTACTTATAGGGTAGGAAAATACCCTTAGAGGTTAAGTAGGTATACTCTTCTTAACTTTAAGTATAAACTATATTATACCTAGGGGGGAAAATAAGATAGAGAACCTTTTTAGTAAATCTAAGTATAAAGGTATCTTTAGTACTTATATATCCCCTTAGGGCTCTATACTATAGTTATAGTTACCTATATTAGTATAGTAGTATTTATTATATTAGTTAAGGTACTTTTAGGTCCTTATAATACTAGTACCTTATTAGCCTATATATATTAAAGTACTACTATTATAAAAGGCTACTTAGGTTATTTAGGCCTAAATAGAATATAATATAAATAGTAATAGGTTATAAAGGGTAATTATTTACTCTTTAAATAGATAGTAATAAGTTATAAAGGGTAGTTCCTTATATCCTATTTATATTTAAAGAAGGCTAGTTATATTCTAAAGAAAATACTTATACTACTTTATAGTAGATTAATAGGGTAGGTAGCTATTAAAAGACTATCTTACTTTTATACTACTCTATATAAATAGGTCTTCTATAAAGGACGTTTATATAGACTTAGGCTATTTAAACTAAGTATTTACTTAACTCCTTTCCTAGGAGTTAATAGGAGCTACTAGTTAGGTAGCCTTCTCTAATTAGGGGTCTTCTTTAATAAGGCTTTTAATATAATACTACGTAATAATATACTATTCTCTTACTAATATATAACCTTAGGAATTAGACCTAAGTTTTATAGGCTAGCTAGATATAATTTATACTAAATTAGTAATAAAGATACTATATACCAAAAGCTATATTTAAGGGTTTTAGGGGGTACTACCTAAAAACCTTATAAGATAAATATATAAAACCTACCCCTTTTAAGATTAGTATCCTATTCTATCTAAGTAGAATAGCCCTAGTATAAGTAGTATTTATACTTAGTATAAGGGATAAAAGAAATAGTACTAAGAGGGAAAAAAAATATAGTTATACTATAGTCCCTTAGTAAGGGACTAATACTAAGTAGTACTAAGTATAAGATATATGATATAAAACTATTAGGGCTTAGATTATTTTTAGAACAATAGGTAAAGATATATAGAATAGTAGATATCCTATATAAGAATATATCCTATAGAAGTAAGAATTTAGGATAATAGGGGTAGAGATATATTAAATATAAGGGGTTAAAGGGATAGAAGATATAAAGAGAGTATAGTAGTTAGATTGTTACTATAGATGTTGCTTGCTTAGAGATAAAGACAGTAGTTTAGAATACAGGAGATTCCCATCCTTATATAACCGTATCCAGCTTACTAGAATATTCCATACTTACGTAAGCTGCTTAGAAATCAACTAGATAGACGCGTAAGCACTTAACCCTAACTGAATAACCCTAACTTAAAGAGATAACCTAGATAGTTAGAGAGAGGAGTAGTAAAGCTAATCTTACTCCTAATAGAATCTTCTAGCATCGGGCTGTGATTACGTAATCACCTGCTTACGTAACCAATATATATATTAATCTACTAGTTTAGTAGATTATATATATATATATATCTTATATATAAAACTCTATAATAGAGGAAATATAAGATAAAGAAGTATAGGAGTATTAGAGAATACTCTTACTTCTAATAATTATTTACTAATAGGTCTTTTTTAATAGGTCCTTAACTAAAGAATTAGTAATTATAGCTAGGTCTACTATAATTAATATATCTCTTAATCCCTAGAAGAGTTTTATAAAGATTAGGCTATATATCCTTAGCTTCCCCTTACTTATATAAATACTAAACTACTAATATTCTATATAGGGGTTATAAGTAACTACTTAAGGCCTCTTAATTAGCCTTAGTATTACTATTACTACTACTATAATTATAATTACCTCTATAATAATTACTATTACTACCTCTACTATAATAAGTACTATTACTACTACTACTATAATAAGTATAATTACTATAATTACTACTACTACTACTACTATTATACTTACCCTCTAAATCCCTAATAGGATCTATATCTTAGTTAGTATTACTACTACTATTATAGCTACCCTCTTAGTATTACTTAATAATATTAGGGGATATTTTAAATAGCTATTTAGATAATATAGTTAATATAAACTAAAATAAAAAAGGGATACTACTAAAGTCTAGGCTATACTTCTATAAAGGGGTAATCTTATAGGCTAATACTAAAGAAAGACTAGTAGCCCTAAAGGTAATAAGGGTAAGGGTAATAATAGCTAGTAGTAAGAAGCTAAGTAAGGGTAAGATAGTAGAGAGGAGTACTTTAAGTACCTTCCTCTCTACTACCTTAGATAGCTTTATAATAAGGGCTAGCCTATTTAAAACGTTTAGGGGGGGGAGGGTTTAGAGTAGCCTCTTAGGCTATAGGGGGGTAGCCTAGAACATATAAGGGGTAGCTATTATACCAGCCTATAGTATAGCCTTAAGCTAGGGTAGTAAACCTACTACTAGTAGCTAGGATCTAGTAATCTTTAACCTACTACTAGTAGAGGGTGTTTACTTAGGGACCTATATTAGGGATATCTTATAGGGGTACTAAAAAAAGCTATATACTATAGTACTAAAGAGGAGGTTTTAAGTCTTAGGGGCTTAGTACTATACTAAGGCGCCCCCTCTTCTACTACTAAGTAGGGGTTTTTAGGGGGATAATAGTAATAACTAAGTGTTAGATAGGGTGTTTAGTAAGCTTAATAGCTAGGTATATAATAGCTAGGAGGGTACTAATAAAGGGAAGGGGGATAAGAATAATAATAATAATAAGAATAAGGATAATAAGGATAAAAATAAGGATATAAAGAGTAATAATAATAATAATAATAATAGTAATAGTAATAATAATAAAGATAATAATAATAAAGATTATAATGATAAAGATAATAATAATAAAAATAATAAAGATAATAATAATAATATAAATATAAATAGTAATATTAATAGTAGCCTCCTTACTACTACTAATACTACTACTACTACTACTACTATAAATACTTTTAGGGGAGGCTTTAGACCTAAGTAGTAGAGCTACTATAGGTATATTATTAGTAATACTAACCTAGAGTTACTTTAAGAGGCTTAGGCCTTAGGGGAGTAAAAGGAGTACCCTAAAAACTAAGTCTACTTATAGAATCCTTAGTTTACTATACTAAATACTAATAAACTAACTATTATACCCTAATATACCTTAATAACCTTACTTTTAGTCTAACTAATATAACTAGCTACTAGGCTAACTAACCTACTAATAAAGATAGCTAGCTAAGGTACTTATTAGTTTATCCTTTTACTATATACTACTAGTAGGGCTAACTAATAGTAAGGGCTAAGGCTAAGTAATAACCTAACTACTAATAATATAGGTAACCTATAAATAATAAGTACTATAGGCTACTACTAATAAGTTAGCTAGTAGCTAATAAGTATTATAGGATAGGCTATTACTACCTACTAATAAGTTAGCTAGCTAGCTACTAATAAGTTAGGTAACCTACTAATAATAAGTACTATAGGCTACTATTAGATAAGTTAGCTAGTAGCTAATAAGTCCTATAGGCTACTACTACCTACCTACTAATAAGTTAGGTAGGTAGCCTTAGCCTTACTAATACGTTAGGTAGACCTACTAATAAGTACTATAGGCTACTATAGATAAGTTAGGCTAGTAGCTAATAAGTATTATAGGCTATAACTAATAGGTTAGCTAGTAAGTTAGGTAACCTACTAATAAGTACTACTAGTGAATTTTAGTTAGCTACTATAACCCCTAGTAGCTCTACTAGCCCTACTGCCCCCCTATAGGAAAGTACTTACCCCCTATAGAAGGACTTATTAGAGGCTATATTAGGGTAGGCTATTAATAAGGTAAGTAATAGGTACTATATACTATACTTAGTTATCTATATAGCTATATATTAGATAACCCTATACTATCTAACTAAAATACTAAATAACTATAGATATTATTATAATAATCTACTATATAATCCTAAGTTATAAAAAGAGCTACTTTAGATACTAAATAATATCTAATAATAGCTTAGGAAAGTAATAGACCTAGAAATTAGTAAACTCTAGCGTCTTAAGGCTCTTAAAATAATTAATAGATTATCTATCCTACTAGGAATAAAGCTACTACTACTTAAGTAGGTTTAGATATATAAGTAGGATTTAAAAGGCTTTCTTAATTACTATAAGGCCTAAGTTATTACATAAGGGGATCTCTAAGTAACTAATCCCCTCCTTAAGATATATATAGTAATACTCATAGTATAAACTTTTAATATTATAATAGTAATTACTATATAATTTAACCTTAAGGTTAAGTAATTTAACGTTATAAACATATTTCTTAATACTAAATAAGACCCTTTAGGTAAGCTAATATACTATAACCTACTAAAAGGATACTAATAAGAAGGTAAATACGTAATAATAGTATATATACTTTATAGCCTTAGGGATATACCTCTTTTATAGTTTAAGGAGTTCTTTAAGACCCTTAAACAACTAGGCCTTTACCTATATAAGGAAGACCCTTACCTCTTTATTTTTAATAATAATAACGTATACATCCTCTTCTATATTAATAATATCCTTATTATATACCTACTATTAAGAATAGAAAGGGGAATAAAGGTTATTATAGGCCTTAAAGAGATATATAAGATAAAGGATATAGGTAATATAGAGTAATACCTAGGTATTAGGATAGTCTAAGACTATCCTAATAGGAAGATATACCTGTACTATAACTAATATATTTATAATATAGCTGTTAAGTTGAAATATAACAGCGTAATATAACTAGTAACGCTTTTACTAACTACTAACTTCTTCCTAAATAAGGATACTACTTTACTAAATAAGGTAAAAACCTTTTAAGAGATAGTAGGATTAATACTAAATATAGTAATAATAATCTAACTTAATATTACGTTTACTTACTTATTACTATTAAAGTTCCTAATAAACCTAAGCCTATAATATATATAGGTAGTAAGATAGTATATTAGGTATCTCTTTTATACCCTCTACCTATTAATCTACTTTAGTATCTAAGGAGGAATTTAGCTTTTAGCTATAAGTAACGCCTTATTTAGAAATAACGTTATAACCTATAGATCCTTATAAGGATATATTATATTCCTATTTAGAGGACTAATCTAATAGAAGGCTATATAATAAGTAACTATAATAATATTAATAACTAAGGTAGAGCTTCTTACCCTTAAGTATATAATAAAGGAGCTAATAGTACTTTAGTGTCTCTTTTAAGAGATTTCCTTAGATCTTAGAGATAACATTTAGAAAGTATACTATAATAATTAGTAAATCATACGCCTTATTATAGGGGAAGGGGAAAGGATTACTATATAACTCTACTATATTAATATCTAAAATATATAGTTAATGTAGTCCACAAGTGAGTGAACCACACAAGTGAGTGAACCACTTCTTATTACTAGAAAAACCTTAATTTTCAACTATTTCTTAAAAAGCGAATTCTTATATAAAAAAGGTCTAGTCTTATAATTTAGGCTTTTTAACTAGTTATATAACCCTAAGTAATACTATAAAAATTCCTACCTAACCCTAACCCTATATACTAGGAAAATTCTCTTATCTAAAGGAGTAGATAAGGGTTATATAGGGTTAGGGTTAGGTAGAAATTTCTATAGTATTATTTAAAGTTATATAACTAGCTAAGATGCCTAAATTATAAAACTAGACCTTTTTTATATAAGAATTTGCTTTTTAAGAAATAGTTGAAAATTAAGGTTTTTCTAGCGATAAGAAGTAGTTCACTCACTTGTGTGGTTCACCTACTTGTAGACTACGTTATAAGAAGTATATATAGATAGTATAATTAATATAGTCTATCTTCCTATAAGTAAAATACCTACTAATAGATTAATAAAGAATCTCTTATAAGCTAAACTTAAGTACTTTAGAGCTATACTTAATTTATAAGACATATAGTATATAGCTAGATAGAAAGAGGAAATAATAAATAAGAGGCTAAAATAAGTTTAAAATTAAAAAACAGCCTAAAGGCTAGGGAGCCTAAAAGATAAGTAAAATAAGTAATAGCCTACTAGCTAGGAAGTATTAGTTACCCTTATAGAGGAGAGTAGCTATATATATATTAAGAAGAGTATAAAATATAGTATAAGTCCTAAGGTTAGGAATAATCTTACTAATAAAGGTGTTAATATTAAAACGTACTATATATACCTAAAAGCTAATAATACTAATAGGGCGTAAGATAGGAGTCTTATAAGGTATACCTCTATAAGATAGGCCTACCTTACTACCTACTTTACTATACTCCTCCTCCTTACCCTCCTCTTTATCCTCCTTAAGCTAAGAGGGTATAGTAGCCCTTCTTACCTATAATAGTAAAGGTAGGACTACCTATACCTTACGCTAAAGCATAGTAAGTCTTTATATTATAATAATATTAGTATGAAATAAGGATATAAAATAATAGATATATATACCTTCTTTAGTATTACTAGTACTAACTAAGTAACTAGGAGGGTGTTAGCTAGGCCTATAAGGGCTAGTATAAGTAGTATATAATAGTACTATAGTAATATATACTAATAGTATTTACCCTTAGTTTCTAGGAGGTATATACTATCTATCTGTCTTATAAGGGTACTATAGAAATAATAGTTATAAGGACTAATAATAGGTACCCTAGCTACTAATACCCCTTACCTTAGATACTTAGGGGCTATAATAAAAATATTATTACTATTATTACCCTCCTTTATAATACTCTTAAAATTAGGAAAGAGAGGAAGTACCTCCTAGAGTAAGCTATAAAGAGAGAATAACTCTATATTACCTAATCTATCCTCTATAAAACATAATAAGTTAGTACTAAGGAATAAGAATAATTAGAAGAGATATATAACATACTAAGTATTAATAAAAAAGGGACTTTATTACTACCCCCTAGGCTATACTACTTAGTACCCTTAGAGCTATCCTTAGATAGAGTTAGATACTAACCCTAAGGATACTCTTTATTTACTATTAATTAAGACTGTAATACTTATTAGATATAAGGAGGAATATATACTAAACGCCTAGATAGTATAGTACTAGAAGATCTCTTTAGTCTTAGACTATAACTACTAGAAAGGAGAGCCTATATATTTAATTAGAAATATAACTAATTACTAGAGTAGAAGGGGTAAGACTTATAGATATCCTTAAGGGTATCCTACTCCCCTAAGACCTTAGAGGGATAACCCCCCTCCTCCTAAACGCTAAACGTAAGTAAGGATAGGCGTTGTAGTAAGGCTACTAACGCTAGTAAGTTATTAGGTATAAGACCTAGGTAACTATAATGCTTAAAAGCTACTATAGTATATCTATAGGCCTTACCTATAGAGATAGTTTTATATAAGAAAAGAGTTAGTAAATAATATATAATTATAAGTAATAAGAAAGGCAAAAGAAAAGTATATAAATATAGCGTTTCTTATTAACTTATAGTTATAATTATTATTAATAAAGGAGAAAAGAGGAAAAGAAAAAGGTAATATAGGGTAATATAAGGGATATCTATAGTTATAAATAACCTATATAGCTGTTACCTTACTAACTAACTATAAGACAGCCTTACTAACTATAGGCTATAAAACTAAGTTAGCTAGTTATTACGTAATAACGTCCTATATATAATATTTTCCCTTTATACTTAGCTATTTCTAGGTAGTATAGTATAGGTAATAATAATCCTAGTGTTACAACCTAACTAACTATAGGTGATGTGGGCCCTACTAGAGCCCTAGAAGCATAGGCGGCATAGCATCTTATAAGAAACAGGCTTGTAGAGCAAGGCAGAAGGATGACTCCCCCTAGAACAGAAGAACTATAGATTAAGTCATATAATAATAAGAAGGACTAATATACAATAAGTAGTCCCAGGACAGGACCGACATATCCTATGTAGTCCTAGGACAGGACCAACATTCCAGGGATAGTCTAGGACACTACTAGGACATATAGGATTTATATATAGGATAGACTAAGTCTAGGACTTAAGATAAAACTACTATAGCTCTTTAGTAATTAACTTATAATATATTCTCTAAATACCTTTTAGACCTTAATATTATATTTACTATTATCTAAGCTATATAAGCTACCTTCTAACCTATTAACTACCTAACTAATTACTAAGTAATTAATAGACTAGTAAGCTAATAATACTATTACTAAGTATTAACCCTAGCTATACTTCTAGTAGAAACCTACTATTAGGAATCCTAATTATAATACTTTAATTACTCCTATTAAGTAAGTTAACCTTAATACTTACCTAATAGTAAAATAATAATATATCTATAAAGAATACTCCTACCTCTTCTAACTCTAGCTCTAAGGGTAAGAAACCTACCCCTATAGTCGCTAAGAACTTAGATAAAGAAATAAAGGATATAGAGAACTAGTTAGATAATAATAATAAACTTATATTTACTAAAGAAGTCTATAAAAGCCTATAGAAGTATATTAAGAAGAATAATAAAGATATAGCCTAGATATAAGGTATAATTAATAAGGTTTATACTTAGTTATAGAATAAGGATAATAAAACTAAATAGCTAAAGGCTATAATTAATAAGACCCTTACTAAACTTAAGATTAAATTATAGGAAGCTAATATGCTTAGGTAAGAAGTTAAGACCCTCTAAGTAGCTACTAACATTATTACAACCCTATTAGATAGGTATAAGAAACTTAAGCTTAACTCCCCTAGAACTTATAATAGTACTTAAGGATAGCTTAAGGGATTCCTAATCTAAGTATATACCTACTAGATATTCTATACTACTAATTTTAGGAATAAAGTTAAACATATAATCTATATAAGAACTTTCCTATAGGGGAAAGTACTTACCTAGTTTAAACTATTCCTAGAAGAATTCCTTATATATAATAGAACTATTAAACTATATTTAAGGGAGACCTAGTTAATCTTTAGAAGTATAATAGGCTTTAAACATACCCTAAAGTTATTATTCTAAGACCTAGATAAAAAACAATAAGCTAAATAAGATCTTACTAACTTATAGTAAACTAAGGTAGTATCTTACTATATAGTAGAATTTAGATACCTAGTAGCTAGACTTAATATTACTAATAAATCCTTAATCTTTATGTTTTACTTAGGACTTAAGGAAGATGTTAAGGATAAACTAGCTAAGATTATAAATACTCCTAAGGACTTTCTCTTATATATTAAGCTTACTATAAAAATTAACACCTAGCTATTTAAATAAAGAAGAGAATAAGGAGAGAACTAAAGACCTACTACTAACTTAGGGAAATAATATAACTAAGGACTATAACTAACTAAACTATATTAGTAAAATAAGAACTAGTAACTATATTATAATATACCTAGTACCTCTTATAGGTAATATATAGGACTAATAGACGTAAGTATTACCTAGAAACAAAACAATAAGGCCCTATAAGATATTAAAATAGTTAAATACTATAACTACAAAAAGATAGGACACTATATATAAGACTATTAATAACCTAAACGCCTATAATATAAGGCCTTACCTAAAGGAATAAAGAAAGCTAATATAGCCTATAAAAAAGCTCCCTATAGGTTGCTCTTATAGACTACCTATTACTATAATAAGTATACTATTTACTAAGATAGTAAGGAATAAGCCGGATAGTACCCTAAGGAACTAAAAGGGAAAACTATTATAATTACTAGAAAACAACAACCTTAGTAGGAATAAGCTTCTAAATAATAGAACTAACAGCTTATTAGAGAACTTATCTAGGCCTAGGATGCTATATAGGAACAACTTAATAAGCCGTATATAAAAGACACCCTAGACATTATTACTAAACAACTAGAAAAGCATATCTAGGCCTAGGGTAATTACTAAAAGTAACTATAGCTTAAATAGGATATTAAAATATAGCGTTTAAATCTATAAAGCTTAAAATACAACCTATAAAGATTATTATAATTACTTATAAGTAACTAATCTTCTATACTAGTAAGCTAATTATATAAACCCTAAGTAAGCATAATAAACTAGTAATCTAGAATATAAATAAGACTATATACTACCTATAATACTAGCTAGATAATACATAATAATAAATTAAATAAAGGAAGAAGGACTAAGGGGACCTAGAATAACTAGTATAAAGCTACCTATAGCTCTATAAAGTACTTAAGTAGTAGTATAGATAAGAAGAAAAGCCTATAGACCCCCTTAATATCTTAGAACTTACCTAAGGACTTTAATTAGAAGTATAGAAAGGACTAAAGCCTACTTAGGAAATTACATAGTATAAGACTATTATAATAGTAAGAAAAGAAAAAGAACCTAAATAACTATAGTTTACACCCCTAAGACTTTAATACTAGGAATATATACCTTAAGATATAATTAAGTACCTAGGAATATCCTCTAATATCTATTATACTTCTAACTTAGAATCTTCTATAGATAAATTTACTCCCTAAAGTAAAGTTAAGTAACTAGCTATAAAATAACTAGTAGAACTAGAGAGAAAAATAACCCCTATAACTAGACAGACTAGTAAGAAATCCTAGTATATCTAGTAGTAGGCTTACTAAAACTCTATACTAGCACCCTAGGATATATAAAACAAACATAAGGCATATAAGGATGCCCCTAAACTTAGGAGGAGAGAATAAAAGTACCTTAAAGAATAACCCCTAGTATAAAGAAATAATAATAACTAGATTATTTATTTCTATAGAATAAAAGATATAGATATTAAAAACTAACCTATAGTATTAGTATAAGAAGAACTAGTTTTTAGAGATTATAAACTACTCTATACTATAAACCTATACTATTATATAATCTTCTAGGCTAATTACATCTATAATAAATGTTTAGTATACCTAGTTAATAAGGAAAAGTATATATTCTTCCTATAAAGAATTACCCCCTAATACCCCCTATATAATATGTATATAGATTAAGACCTATACACCTAAATAGTAGAAAGCTACTATAAACAACAACTCTACCTATAACCTAACTTAGAATACCTACTCTTATATAGTAGTAGTAGAAGGTACTAGTTAAACTACCTATATAATAAGTATAAATACTACTATAAAGGGAAAGCATAAGCATAGCAAAAGGAAATTAAGGAAGTAAAGACTTCCTAGGTTAAACTAAAAAATAAGGAATACTAACTATAAAGGGACTATAGGAGGTAAGATAGGATATAAAGTCCCTATATGTAATAAATATAGAAGACAAAGCATACCTTATTTATAATATTACTATTAACAAACAGCCTACTAAAGTTATAATTAATAGTAGAGCCTATATTAACCTAATATTACTATAATTAGTAAATTAATAAAAAATACTATAGTAAGAGAAAGAATAACTATATTACCTATAAACTATTAAAGGAGAAGTAGTTACATATAGTAAAGGAACTATTAATAAGGAGACTATACCCCTCCCTATAGTTATCTAAGGCTAATACTAGTAACTAGTCTTTAATATAATAGTAATAGGAGACGTAGATGTAATATTAGGAATGCTATAGCTATAGAAATATAACCCTAATATAAACTAGAGAATAGGCTAACTCTAGTAGAGAGACTTAACTATAAGGACGTGTTATATACTATAACCCCTAAGTAAGCCTAAGTAACTAACTTAATATGTTGCCTATATTAGAAGGATTAAGCCTATAAGAGACTAGTAACTTACGTCTATAGCAACTATATAATAAATAACATAATAATAGTACATACTAGAAGGGTAAGGAAATAATAATTTAAAGGAAGACTATCTTAATATAATACCTCTTAAATATTAATAATACGTAAAACTATTTGCTAAAGAACTAGAAATAAGACTACTAGAACATAGACTATATAACTATAAGATCTAACTCCTAGAAGGGAAGCACCTAAAACTTAAACCTATCTATAGACTAAACCTAATAGAAAGAGAGATACTTAACAAATAGCTAGATAAGAACCTTAAGAAAGGATATATTAGACTATTAGAATTACTAGTAGGGTATCTAATCCTCTTTATACCTAAGAAGAATAAAAAACTATAACTATATATTAACTACTATAAGCTTAATAAAATTACTAAGAAAAATAGTTACCTACTACTACTTATTTTAGAGCTATAAAACCTATTATATAGAGCTAACTAGTTTATAGTACTTAACCTTAAGGGAGCTTATAACTTTATCTATATTAAGGAAGGAGACAAATAGAAAACAGCATTTAGAACTTAATAAGGACTATTTAAAATACTTATTATGCTATTTAGACTTACTAACATACTAGTAATATTCTAAATAATAATTAACTATATGCTTTATAAGAAACTAGACATCTTTATTATCTACTACCTTAATAACATCCTAATATTTTCTAAAACACTTAACAAACATAAGGAATATATATACTAGGTACTCTAGAAACTCTAAGAAGCAAAACTCTTAGTTAAACTAGAGAAAAGTAAATTTCATAAATAATAAGTTAATTACCTTAGATTTACTATTACACTAGAAAGTATCTATATATAAGCTAGTAAAGTAGCTATAGTTAAAGATTAGCCTATACCTTAGAACATAAAAGACATTTAATCTTTTAATAGCTATATTAACTTTTACTAAAAATTTATAAAGAACTTTAGTAATATTATATAACTAATATAATAACTTACTAGGAATAATACTAAATTCAGCTAGACTTAACTATACTAAGAAGCATTTAATAAAATTAAAGAAATTATTATATTAGAACTAGTCCTTAAGATACCTAACCTAGATAAACAATTTAAAGTAGAAGCCAACACCTCTAACTTTACTATAGGTAGACAACTTAGATAATAAGATAAGTATAGAAGACTACACCCCTATATATTCTTCTCTAAAGTATTCTTAGGACTAGAATTAAACTATTAAATCTATAATAAGGAACTTATAGTAATAATCTATATATTTTAAGAATAAAGACCTTAACTTTTAGGAACTAAGCACTAAGTTCTTATATACTTAGATTATAAGAACCTTATATACTTTACTACCTTAAAGGTTCTTAACAAAAGATAAATTAGATAGTTAGAATTCCTATTAGAATTTAACTTTAAAATTATTTACTATAAAGGAACTAAAAATAGAAGGGCTAATACTCTTAGCTAAAGAATAGATTATAAAGTTAAAGTACTAGAAGAAACTTATATTATCCTTAAGAATAATAATACTAGAAACCTTATACCTATATAGAAACTTATTATAATTAGTACGCATACTTATCCTAACTAAATTAATAAGATAATACTAGAATAGATCTATAAGATATATAGTACTAGGGTATATAGACACTAAGGAGTTATAAAGATATTTAAATAAATTAGATAATACTATAACATATAAGTTACATAAGAAGAAGTAGCTTTAGTAATTAAGGACTATAATATATATAAGAAAAGTAAGAATAGTCCTTATAAACTATATAGGTATATTTAACTATTACTAGTACTACTAGAAGTATAGTACTTAATCTCTTTAGACTTTATTATTAAACTACTAAAGTTAAGAGAACTACTTATAAAGGCATACTATAATAGCATCTTAGTTATTATAGACTAGCTTACTAAGTATACATACTTCATCCTATATCTAGAATCTAGTAATATAGAAGAACTAGCCTATACCTTCTTAAAGTATGTTATTAGTAATTATAGACTACCTAAGGAAATTATATTAGATAGAGACAAGCTATTTATATCTAAGTTTTAGAAATCTCTAATTTTATAATTTAGAGTAGATTACAAACTATTAACCTCTTTCTACCTATAGACTAATAGACAAATAGAATAAGTTAACTAGATACTTAAGTAGTATCTTAGGTACTATATTAACTATAACTAAGATAATTAGGTACTACTACTACTAATAGCCTAATTTGCCTATAATAGTACTACTAGAGAAAGTATATAGAATTCCCTATTTTTCCTTAACTTTAGATACTAACTAACTATATATAGAGAACCTTAATAAGGACTATAAGCTCTAAAAGCCATAGTAGATATAAATAAACTCTAAGAAATCTAGAGTAAAACATCTTTAGATCTAGAATTTATTAGGTAATAAATAAGGAAATATACTTACTAAATAAGGGTTAAAAGACTAACCTTTAAAGAGGGGGATAGTACGTACCTACTATACTAAAACATTAAGATAATACAACTAAATAATAAACTTAACTATAAAAAACTTAGACTATTTAAAATTCTTAAGAAAATTTTAGATATTAACTTTAAACTTAACTTACTAGATATAATAAAAATATACCTAGTCTTTTATATCTTACTACTTAAACTAGTACTAAGAGGATTAAATACTAATAACTATATTATTATTAAATCTAATAAACTAAAATATAAAGTTAAATAAATTATTAACTATAGAATAGAAAATAGTTAAGAAGAATACCTTATTAAATAGAAAGGCTATAGATATAAAGAAAACTTATAGGAACTAGTTAAAAACCTCTAACATACTTAACAACTTCTCTAGAACTATTATAACTCCCTAAACTAGACGCCTCTACTAATAGACCTAAATCTATAAACTTATTACTAATCCTAAAACTTATCTAGTTAATATTATTATTAATACTAATAAATTATAAATTATCTACTACCCCCTACTTATAAGCATCTAGAGTATAAAGAAGGTCTTTATTATCTAACTCTTATATACCCTAATAAAATACCTCCTCTTAATACTTAGAAACCTTCTTATAGATCTTATAAATCTATAATAATTAACTAGCAGCTAGGGCTATATCTAATTAAATTTTTACTAGCTATATATAAAGGGCTATAAACTCTTTACTAGCCTTCTCTTCTTTTTTATCCTACTCCTTTTACTAGGTATTTAGTTTTATTACTATAAAAAAAAGTTAGTAACTAATTAAATATAAAAGGACTACCTTACCTATAAGTAGAAGCTATAAGCACCCTATTACATAGCTTCTTCTTCTTAATATATAGAGTAAATTATAAAGACCCCTTACTAAAGTAATAAGTAACCTTTATATAGTAGTAATAAGTATAAGATATATTAGGAGGAATAGACTAAGACTCTATATAGGATAAGAGAGCCTAGTATTTATAATCTTTTAGTAATGTCTTTTCTAATTTTAATTTTAATTTTACTATATAACCTAATATAATATTAGTATTATAGATAAAACAGGGAAGCATAATTAATAACTCCCTAACCTAAGAGACATAACCTACTTATAGGTCTTAAGGGTAAGACCTTTTAAGGGGAGACCTAATATTATAACCTAACTAACTAAAGGTAATATAGGCCCTACTAGAGCCCTAGAAGCATAGGTAGCATAGCATCTTATAAGAAACAGGCTTATAGAGTAAGGTAGAAGGATAACTCCCCCTAAAACAGAAGAACTATAGATTAAGTCACATAATAATAAGAAGGACTAACATATAATAAGTAGTCCTAGGATAGGACTAACATATCCTATATAGTCCTAGGACAGGACTAACATTCTAGGGATAGTCTAGGACACCACTAGGACATATAGGATTTATATATAGGATAGACTAAGTCTAGGACTTAGGATAAAACTACTATAGCTCTTTAGTAATTAACTTATAATATATTCTCTAAATACCTTTTAGACCTTAATATTATGTTTACTATTATCTAAGCTATATAAGCTACCTTCTGACCTATTAACTACCTAACTAATTACTAAGTAATTAACAGACTAGTAAGCTAATAATACTATTACTAAGTATTAACCCTAGCTATACTTCTAGTAGAAACCTACTATTAGGAATCCTAATTATAACACCTAGCTGCTACTACCTAAGGGGGTGTATTATATAGACAGACTATCCTACTAGAGTAGGTACTACTAACTAATACTACCTTCTATACTAATATTATATAAGATTCTAGAACAACCCTATATTTAGGAATAAGGTTAGGCTATATATACTTAGAAAGAAATAAGCTACTTTTAACTATATAAATTACCCTCTTAAAGATCCTACTTTATAATAAATACCTATATAGAAGAAGGTATTTACTTATCTTAAGAAGGAAATAATATATATACTATATATATTCCTTTTAAGCCTTATAAGTCCTCTATAGTAAGGACTTTATATATTAAATTTATAGAAAGTACTATAAGAGAGGGAGAAATAACTATTCCTTTTAGTACTTCTATAAAACCTCCTCTTAAGCCTCTAACTAATATAGAGGTTAATATACCTTCTATATCTAAAGAGGATAAAGAAAAATATAAGGCCTATTCCTCTAAAGTAGAGGATATATACTATAATATTATAAATTATAGTATAATACCTATAGAGCCTACTACTATAAAACAAGCTCTAGAAGGAAAAGAGAAAGAAAAATGGCTAGAACCTATATATAAAGAAATAGCTATAATTATCTAGTAAGGTACTTTTTAAGCTGTTAACCTAAAGGAGGCCTATAAGTCTTCTAGGGTACCTTTAATAGCAAAATAGGTCTTAAAGAAGAAAATTAATATTAATAGAAATATTAATAAATATAAGGCCAGGCTGTATATAAGAGGATTCTAATAGAAATACGGAATTAATTATTTCTAGACCTTTACTATAGGATCTAACCTAACTACTTATAGGGTCCTATTAGCTCTAGCAGTAGTACTAGACTAGGAAATCCAACAAATTAATATAGTTAGAGCCTTTTTATATAGGGATTTAGAAGAAGAGGTCTATATAGATCCTTCTAATATTCCTCTAACTGATTTCTTTAAGAAATATCCTAATTTAAATACTATAAATTAGGATAATAATAAAGAACAGCTTATTCTATTAAAAAAGGCCCTATATAGTCTAAAGTAAAGTCCTAGGTAGTAGTAACTAAAGATAAAATCTATATTAAAAGATATAGGTTTTATACCTTTAAAATCAGACAAGGCTACTTATTATAACTAGGATAAAACAAATCCTACCTATATTATTACCTATATTAATAGGTTTCTTATACTTAATAAAGATATTAAGTATATAGAAAATATAAAGGGTAAAATCTCTAAATATATAGAGATATAAGACCTAGGAGAAGTTTCTAAGTTTCTAGGGCTATATATAACTAGAGATAGATCTAAGAGATCTATAACTATCTCTTAAGCCTACTATATCTAGTAACTTCTAGAAAGATTTAATCTTTTAGATATATCTCCTTCTAATATTCCTATATCTCTAGGAATATTAAATACCTCTTTAGGTAATAAATTAAAAGGATATACTCCTTCTAAGGACCTATTAAAGGATTATTAACGCCTAATAGGATCCCTTATATACGCTATGTTTATAACTAGGCTAGATATTACCTATAATATATCTTTTACCTCTTATTACCTATATAACCTATTAGAATACCTATTAAAATAAGGAAAAGGTATATTAAGTTATTTAAAAGGGACTATTAACTATAATATTACCTATAAAGGCAATATTAATAGCCCTAATATACCTTATTTAATAGGTTATACTAATTCTAACTAGGCTAGTTATAAAGAGACTAGAAAATCTACTTCTAGTTATCTCTTTACCTTATTTAGCAGTCCTATAAGCGAGAAATCTAAAAAATAGTTAACTATCTCTTTATCTACTATAAAAGCTAAATTTAATAGCTTATAAGAAGCTATTAGAGAAGCTATATAGATAAAGGGTCTATTATCTGAAATAGGGTATAATATAACCCCTATACCTATTAAAACAGATAATAACACAGCCCTAAGCTTAGCCTATAACCTAGAATATTATTAAAGGACTAAGCATACTGCTATATATTACTATTATACCTGTTAAGAGGTTAAGAAAGGTAATATAGAAGTAGAATATATTCCTACTTCTTCTATACCTATAGACAGCTTAATAAAACCCCTTCCTAGGGTTAAATTTCAAGAATTTATTAAGCTTATAGGCCTATTTAATAAGGATATGCCTATATAATATACCTATATTAAAGGTATATTTTTCCTAATATTTTTAGGAATTTCTATTAATAAGTTATTAAATAAGATAACTTATTAATATATTAACTCTAGGGTAACTCTTTTACCTTAGAGGTTTTTTAACCTCTATAATAGAGTAAAAGAGGGAGTATTAGAAGTAAGAGTATTCTCTAATACTCCTATACTTCTTTATCTTATATTTCCTCTATTATAGAGATTTATATATAAGATATATATATATATATAGTCTACTAAACTAGTAGATTAATATATATGTTAATTACGTAAGCAGGTGATTACGTAATTACAGCCTGATACTAGAAGATTCTATAAGGAGTAAGATTAGCTTTACTATATCTCTCTCTAACTATCTAGGTTATCTCTTTAAGTTAGGGTTATTTAGTTAGGGTTAAGTTCTTACGTGTCATCTAGGTTAATTTCTAAGCAGCTTACGTAAGTATAGAATATTCTAGTAAGCTAGATACGGTTATATAAGGATAGGAATCTCCTGTATTCTAAACTACTGTCTTTCTCTCTAAGTAAGTAACATCTATAGTAACAATCTAACTATTATACTCTCTTTATATCTTCTATCCCTTTTATACCCCTTATATTCTATATATCTCTACCCCTGTTATCCTATATTCTTACTTCTATAGGATATATTCTTATATAGGATATTTACTATCCTATATATCTTTACCTATTATTCTAAGAAGTATACTACCTATATGTTATCTATTAATATTAAGGAGATACCTATTAAGGCCTATAATAGCGTTAAAAAGGTTAAGTATTATTATATAGTACTTATACTATATATATAAGATATTTTATATAGAGATAGATATAAAACCTAAAGTTATACTCTAAATTATAGTAAAAGTAGTAAATAATACTACTAGCCTAAACAGCCTTATACTAACCCTATTAACGTACTTATATAGTAAGTTAGCTAATATAGTAAGTCAGCTACTTTTCCTACTTTCTACCTCTTTAACCTTTATACTAACTTTCCTCTATATATAAATATATAATTTACCTTAACTAAAAGTTATATTATTCTTACCCTCTAAGCTATTAAAAAAGACCTAAAAATGTCTATATAAAAAGCAGCTTTTACCTTTAAGGTCCCTTAAATAACACTCTAAGACTAACATACTAGACGTGTTATATAACCTAAAAGATAAGTAAATTTAATAAAGATAACTATAATAGAAGAGGAGGTAATTCTTAAATAAGTTATTAACCTAATTAATTAAGGGTTCCCTCTATAATAAGAAGACATATAAGAAATAGCTAACTAACTCCTAAACGTATATAATAGGATATATACTAAACCCTAATAGGTAGAGAACTTTATATAATATATCTCTAAATTAAATATATAATTTCAATATTAAGTTAACTATTAGAGGGCCTTAACTAAGGATTCTATAATTATATAAGGCTAGTTTATACTTATATAAAATATAATTATAAAGTATAAGATATAAGATAATAATATTTATAATGTTAATAAGACTAGCTTTTTAATAGGAATACTATTATATACTAAGGTTATTATAACTTCTAACTATAAGGGAAGGCCTTATATAAAACAGCCTAGTAATTATAAATAGGTTTCTATTATTTAGGGTATATATATAGATAGCTAGGTAATACCTCTATATATTATTATAAAGGGTAAATATTACCTCCTCTCTTAGTACTAAAACAGCTAATTCCTAGCTATATAGTATATCTATCTAAGTAAAAATAAATAGATAATAAATAATATTAGCCTAGATTAGCTAAATTATTTTAATTAATATATAAAGTCCTAGATAAAGGGTACTTATTACCTCTTAATCCTTAATAGCTATAATAGCTATAAATTAACTAACTTTAATAAATACTATAAAAAAGAGAATATTATTACTCTTTATATACCTCCTTATTTATTATATAAGCTTTAGCCTCTTAATATTAGGTGTTTTAGCCTATTAAAGTATATATATAGTAAAGAAATTAAGAAGATAATATAGATATAAATTTTATATATTATAAAAGATAACTTCTTTCTTACTTTTAAAGTAGTATTCTTTACCTTAATAAGTAAAAATAATATATAAGCTAGTTTTAAATAGGTAGGCCTTATACCTTTTAACCCTAAAGTAGTTATTTCTTACTTAGATTTTAAGCTAAAAATACTAATACTATTAAACTTAAGGCTAAGTAGCTAAGGCTCTTAGGACCTAAAGATACTAACTATAGTACTAAAGGGTATATAAAGTATTACTTTCCTTAAAAAGAAGATCTAGGTATATTAAGATAGCTCCCTAATAGTAATATATAAAATAATTAACTTTTAGGCTAAAGGTATTAGTAAGTTAGCCTATAGGCTTACTATTATTAAGGCTAAGAACTATAAGCTTTATATAGGGATAGAGGTACTAAGTAAGTACTAAAGGGTAAAAAAGACCTAACTATGTCTTAGAGGGTTACTTAATACTACTAAAGTAGAGGTACTATAAGAAGAAAAGGAAGGTATTAGTACTAAAAGAGAGAATAACCCTTAGAAGGAGAGTTATATAAGAGGTATAAAACTATATATATAATAATATAGTAATTATAAAAAGGCTAGATATAATATATAAACCTATAAAGTAGTTTAGGATAGTAATAAGGAAGAAGGTAATAAGTAGTTTTAATTAATTTTATATATTATAGCTAAATTTACTTATATATAAGGTAGAAGGGTAGAGAAAAGTAGCTAACTTACTATATTAGCTAACTTACTATATAAGTACGTTAGTCTTTAGAGTATACTTATAAATTAATAATAATTTACTATTAGTACTATTAACTATTAAATAGGTAGAAATAATATAAAAGGCTATAGAGGAAATATAGTAAATTTATACTAAGAGATAAGTAAATAACATACTAATAATATATAATAGCCTAAATACTATAACTACTACTATACTACCTCTTTAATCTCTAGTCTATATATAGTAAGAAAAGAATAGCTAGTAAGGCCTATTTTAGTTACTCTCTAATAATAGTACTATTTATATAGTTAAATTACTATAAGGCCTATAGAATTTCTATATTACTATAGTAAAGCCCTACTACTAATATAAGGAGGATCCTAATAATACTATATAAGTATAAGATACTAGTATTACTACCCTACCCTCTAAGCTTCTTAATAGGTAAGGAGGTAAAATATATAAAGGTATTTGTTGCGATATCAACTATTGCGGATCCTATCGGACTTATCAGGCGTAACCCTAATAACCGGCCGCAGATCAACCATTAATCTGTTGGCGGATCCACCGTGGATTCAGGGGTTATTCACCCAACCATTCGTAGCAGAACCCACAATAATTCTCTTCTAGTTACACATAATTAAACCATAGTATTTACCCCCTATTATTCATCACTTTGCCTATTAATACGTATGGTTAACTATATTACCCACCTAGTAATATACTAACACTGATTAGTAGTTAATTTTCACTACTATAGTAGTTATCTTAACTGATTCCTACTTCTGTGTGTAAACTCTGTAGATTAGTAAGGTACTAACTAGAAGAGATGAATTTTGCCACCCTTATAGCAAATTATTTATGCTTATCGCCATATTACATAGTTAATTAGAGGCTACTAGTAGAAGTATGTTATAAACTAATATAACTAAAAGGTTGCCTAAGATATACAGCCATCCTATAAACAACCCTAATTTTATTATATATTAAGAAATTACTACTTAACTATAAAAAACACCTTACTTTATATACTAATAGCTAAGAAATACTATATAGATACTATATAAAGAAGGCTTATTTTAATAAGCAACAAGTATTACGTAAAGGCTTACCTTAACAAGCAATAAGTTTCTACTATAAGTTTAAGGTAAAGTTATAAATTAACATAAAAGTACTATAAATACCCTATAAATCCTTACTACCTATACTACTAGTAGTAAATCCTCTAACATATAGATATACCTTCTGGCCTGCTAGAAGAAATACATATGTTTAAGGGGTAGTTAGGCTAACAGAGGGTAGTAATAATAACGCCAGAAAAAGAAGTTAATATAGTCTGCTAATCTACTAAGGAGGCTGAAGAAACACCACAAGAGGGCCAATACAAAGAGGAGGGAATATATACAATACGGCAAGGGGATACACAGGAGGCTAAGGATACTATAGACCTATACCCCATTCTATAGGCGTATATAAAGTATGTTAACCTATGGCTATAAGGTATTATTAATATCAAGAAGATGCCTAGTAGTATTAAGCAGAAACATAGAGCCTATATACTAGACACCACTATTATATACTTTATAATAAAAGCCTAACACAAAGATTTCATAGCTAATTAACTATAGTAATAGGCCTATAATTATCTCTACAAATAGAAGGTTAAAGACTATAATAGTATTAATAAGGAAGTCCTCCTTAAATTCTATAACTTCCTAATTAATAATAGTATCTAGATTAAATTAAACTAAAGGCAGGTTACTTCTTATATATATAAGGTATTAGAGGCTAATAATATATATATCTAGACTAAGAAAGAGATTAATAAAGTGGCTAGAACTAACCTAAGGTTTAAAGTAAGGATGGTAAATCCTAGATTTATTAATAGGCTACTAGGTTATAGGATCTACCTATTACTAAGGGTAAGGTAACTACTATTAACTAACCTTAAATCTATAGCCAAACCTAAGACATATAAACAGCATAAAGATACCTAGTTTTAACAGGCTTCTTCCTATTACAACCTATTATTTAAGTTACTACTACTATTAAGTAAAAACTCTGCCTAGGTAAGCCTAACCCTAATAATAGTTATAGTTAAGAGATTACAAGACTATAAATCTACCATACTAACTACTTAATTTAATAGTAGAATAGTACTAAGTAACAGCCTAACTTCATAACAATTAACTAATCTTATTAAGCTCTACTCTAATAATCCTACATCAAAGTATACAGGCAGTTAATATAAGACAATTAATTTAAAGCTTCCTACCTTCTATAAGCTCTATAACTACGTTAGAATCCCTACTAGTAGATATAGGGCCATAGTAATAATAATATTAAGTAGTAACACCTAAGAGTATTACTCTATTAATCTCTATAGATTCACTAGTGATTTTAACGCGCTAATAGTAAATATTAAATTAGAATTTAAAGGTAATAAGGTCTATAGCACTAGGATTATAGAGCTATACCATATTACCTTTAAATCCATCACGCATAACCACCTAGGGAAAAGCAAACATAAAATCCTTAATCTACTTATTAAGAAGGTTACCTAGCTAGTATGTACTACAACCTATAATAGCATACTAAAAGACAAGGAATACTATAATACCCTTATTAACTATTACTAAGGAGTACCTAAGTATGCCATAGCATTACTTAGCCTACCTATAACATATAACATACTCTATATACAGCTACATAATAGTATAGCTAACGCCATACTTTTCTATAAACTATAGGCCTAGCACTATACTAAAGAATACCCTAGTAATAACAAGTAATACTAGGTTAACTATAAGTATAACAGCAACTATAGCCGTTACTTATAGCTAAAAACAGACCTACTATATAAAAACCTAAGAAATAGGGGTAACTTTATAGTAAAGAGGTGCTTTATCTATAAGAAACCTAGATACTAGTTAACTAAGCATACTAAAAAAGAATATTAGTCTTCTTTCTAGTAGTATAAAGGTATATACTTAATAGATATTTTACTATTAATATTTAACTACTTTCTACTTAACTATAAGGGGATAGAGAGCACTATTAACTTTAAAGGAGCTAAGGATAAACACAAGCTAGAGGATAGCAACAGCCCCTTTAATAGTAATACCTTCTTTATATCTATAGCCTTTTATAGTAAAGATAGTATTAATAGCCAGAAGGTGTTCACCTAACTACACAACCAGGCCATACTCCACGTAATCATAAAGGACAATCTATATAAAGAGGAGACTACTAAGGAAAAACCTACTACTAATAAGGTATTTACCTTTAATAACTAATACTCTACTATAACTTTCTAGGGTATTATGCTAGATATAGGGGTAGCAAGAGTATCTATAGTTAGTTAGTAGTAATACGCCATATTAAAAAGGTATCTTAACTATAAACTTCTACTAGATATGTTACGTACTAGTAAAGTAATAATTTGCTTTAGTAGTAGTAATTACTTTAAGTTAATAGGCACTATAGAAGTCCCTACACCTATAGGGAATCTTACCTTCTACATAATAGACTCTAATACCCTATTTCTCCTTTATTTAAAGGATATAGACCACTATAGAGTGAAATTTAACAACCTTACTAATACGCTAGTAAAGAGTAATACAATTGTACCTATTGTGTGGAAATAAGGCCACATATGGATGCTACTGGAGCAACCTAAGCATACTATTACCTAATACTACCTAACTAATAGCGAATTATAGTAAATACACCGCTAATTTAGCCACCCCTTAGTTTAGCGCCTTTATAAGGTGCTCTAACACACTAGCCTTAAGACAGTAATCTCTAATATTAAGAAGATTAATAAGTTCTACCATAGCTGCCAGTTAAATTTAAAGGCACTAGGAAGGTTCAAATTCACCCTTTATAACAACTATAAGTTTAACTATAAGATTATTATTAACGTTATATATCTTAATAGTAATAAGCTGGTTTTACATATCATAGACATAGCAACTACCTTTAACACCATAAGATTCCTCTAAGCCATTACTATAGAACATATATAGGAAGCACTACAAATATGCTAGATTAACATATATCTCAGCCTGCCGGATTGGATTGTTACTAACACAGGCCTTAATTTCCACGCAGCTAAGTTTAAGCACGCCACCTACATGTTATCTATTAACATCAAGGAGATACCCATTAAGGCCTATAACAGCATCAGAAAGGTTAAATATTATCATGCTACACTCCACTAAGCATACAAGATATTCAATATAGAAACTAATATAGAACCTAAAGTCGCGCTCTAAATAGTAGTAAAAGCAGTAAATAACACTACTAGCCTAAACAGCCTTATGCCAACCCTATTAGTCTTTAGAGTATACCTGTAAATTAATAATAATTTACTACTAGTACTATTAACTATTAAATAGGTAGAGATAATACAAAAAGCTATAGAGGAAATATAGCAAATTCACGCCAAGAGACAGGTAAATAACATACTAGTAATATATAATAGCCTAAATACTATAGCTACTACCACACTACCTCTTTAATCTCTTGTCTGTATATAGTAAGAAAAGAACAGCTAGTAGGGCCTATTCTAATTACTCTCTAACAATAGTACCACTTATATAGTTAAATTACCATAAGGCCTATAGAATTTCTATATTACTATAGTAAAGCCCTACTACTAACATAAGGAGGATCCTAATAATACCACATAAGCATAAGATACTAGTACTACTACCCTACCCTCTAAGCTTCTTAACAGGCAAGGGGGTGAAATACATAAAGGTATTATAATCACCACAGAACAGCCACAGCAATAGCACCACAGCCGCCTACAAAAGAACCCAGTAGAGACATTTACTACTAAGACCAATCTATTAATAGCTAACTACTTTATAGCAAAAGAGGATACTAACTACATGCTTACTATTAAACTCTATAAGAAAGGCATAATAACCACGCCTAGCAAACCATTTAAGTAATCTAACTACTAAGAGATTAAGGGATTAATAGCCTAGGACATGTTCTATATCGTCCAGTATAACAAAAAACACTATAGAGGCATCTATATGTTTAAGTCGCAATTAGTATATAAAATTAAGGGTAAAAACAAGATCCTATATAAGAAGTTAAGACTTATTATCTAAGGGTATGCTAACAATAGGAAGGCTGTAATACTCACCTAGTTACTAACTATCTAACATATAGCCTAACACTTAATCCTTACTATTACCCTATTGTTATTACTTAAAAACCACCTTTTATAGCTACATAATATAACATAGGTATATATGTAATTAGTAACCCTACTTAACTATATAATTCTTATAAGACTACCTATTAAGATCTAATAACTTTATAATACTAACATGATAATAGAGGTTAAGTAACTACTATATAGTATACCTAAGGCTAGAACCTACTAGTAGGTAACTTATAATAACTATTATAGAAAAGCCCTCTAGATAGATATTTTAACCTTTAACCCTTACCTACTTATTTTAGTACTAAATAATAAAGATTTTATACTAATTAGTATATAAACTAATAATACTATTAGCCTTATAGATAAATTATTTTCTAACTATAAGGATACTAAGTTAATAAAAGTAACCTTTATAGTAAAGCTAAAATAATTCCTTAAACCTAGTAAACCTATTACCTTTAATAGTAGTATGCTTTCTCTTAATAATAATAGTAATATTTACCTCTACCAGAAGGGACAAGGCAAGTAACTGCAGCCTATTAACCCTAATTTGCTAGAATCACACTAGCAGTATGTTAAGTAGCACACCCATAGTATATATATCACCTTAATCTACTAGCCTAAGGCATGCTTTAACTACTCTATTACTACCTAGCACTAATCACTAGATATAAGTAATATTAAAGAGCTTAACTAACAAATTAAGTAGTAAATAAAGAACCCTAACTAAGGCCTTTATTTTTAACTACTTAACCTTATAACTATAAAGCTCTTTGTCTTTATTAATAGATCTTTTGCTAATAATAGTAATCTTACCTTACAGCTTAGATTTATTATTATTCTCGCAAATAAGTAATATAGTAAAGACAATACTACTATAAAAACCCCTAATAATACTAGTAAATTTACTATTAAAGGGAATATCATCTACTTTAGCTTAACAAAGTATAAGAGGGTTATATAGAGCGTATTAGCCTCTAAGATCTATATAATAGTCGCTAGTACTAATATTACCTATATAATAACTACCATACTAGTAATAGTTACTAACCGCCTTAAATATCTATAGATCCTAATAGTTATATATACTAACTTATACTCCCTCTATAAGTGTCTTATAAAACTTAGTACTATAAAGGAGAAACACCTTATAATTAATATAATAGCGTTATAGTAGTTATATAAGCGCTAGGAGATATATAAGATTTAATAGATCTATAGTAATAATAACCTAGTAGATAGATTCATAAAGTTGTTACCTAACAAGGTGCTGGAGGAGCTTGTTAGTAACAGCATAGTAAGGATATAGATGAATGGATAGGTTTTACATATGTGATGGATTTGTTATGTGAAAAAAGTATGTAATACTTTTAGATTTTTGTTTTTATTGCGTTTTTAGGCCCTTTGTAGTCAACCAGCAAAGTGCTATAAATCTACAGCGAATTTCTCCTTAAGAGAAAAGTTGCTAGTGTTGTGATATCAACTATTGTGGATCCTATCGGACTTATTGGGCGTAACCCTGATAACCGGCCGCGGATCAACTATTGATCTGTCGGCGGATCCACTGTGGATTCAGGGGTTATTCACCCAACCATTCGTGGCAGAACCCACGATAATTCTCTTCCAGTTACGTATAATTAAACCACGGTATTTACCCCCTATTATTCGTCACTTTGCCTATTGATACGTACGGTTAACCGTATCACCCACCTGGTAATATACCAACAGTATTATAGTTACTATAAAATAGCTATAGTAATAGTATTATAGCTACTTATAAAAGAACCTAGTAGAGACGTTTACTACTAAGACTAATCTATTAATTACTAACTATTTTATAGTAAAAGAGGATACTAACTATATACTTACTATTAAACTCTATAAGAAAGGCGTAATAACTATACCTAGTAAACTATTTAAGTAGTCTAACTACTAAGAGATTAAGGGATTAATAACTTATAGTATATTCTATATTATCTTGCTAAATAAAAAACACTATAGAGGTATTTATATATTTAAGTTATAATTAGGACGTAAGGTTAAGGGTAAGAATAAGACCCTATATAAGAAATTAAGACTTATTATCTAAGGGTATACTAATAATAGGAAGGCTATAATACTTATATAGTTACTAACTATTTAGTAAATAGCCTAATAGCTAATATTTACTATTACCCTATTATTATTACTTAAAAACTACCTTTTATAGCTATATAATATAATATAGGTATATATGTAATTAGTAATACTTCTTAACTATATAATTCTTATAAAACTACCTAATAAGATCTAATACCTTTATAATACTAACGTAATAATAGAGGTTAAGTAACTATTATATAGTATACCTAAGGCTAGAACCTACTAATTAGTAATATATAATAACTATTATAGAAAAGCCCTCTAGATAGATACTTTAACCTTTAACCCTTACCTACTTATTTTAGTATAAAATAATAAAGATTTTATATTAATTAGTATATAGACTAATAATACTATTAGCCTTATAGATAAATTATTTTCTAACTATAAAGATACTAAGTTAAGAAAAGTAACCTTTATAGTAAAGCTAAAGTAATATTATAATTAGGATTCCTAACAGTAGGTTTCTACTAGAAGTATAGCTAGGGTTAATACTTAGTAATAGTATTATTAGCTTACTAGTCTATTAATTACTTAGTAATTAGTTAGGTAGTTAATAGGTTAGAAGGTAGCTTATATAGCTTAGATAATAGTAAATATAATATTAAAGTCTAAAAGGTATTTAGAGAATATATTATAAGTTAATTACTAAAGAGCTATAGTAGTTTTATCCTAAGTCCTAGACTTAGTCTATCTTATATATAAATCCTATATATCCTAGTAGTATCCTAGACTATCCCTAGAATGTTAGTCCTATCCTAGGACTATATAGGATATATTAGTCCTATCCTAGGACTACTTATTATATGTTAGTCCTTCTTATTATTATATAACTTAATCTATAGTTCTTCTGTTCTAGGGGGAGTCATCCTTCTACCTTACTCTATAAGCCTATTTCTTATAAGATGCTGTGCCGCCTGTGCTTCTAGGGCTCTAGTAGGGCCTGTATTACCTATAGTTAGTTAGGTTGTAATATTAGGTCTCCCCTTAAAAGGTCTTACCCTTAAGACCTATAAGTAGGTTATGTCTCCTAGGTTAGGGAGTTATTAATTATGCTTCCCTATTTTATCTATAATACTAATACTATATTAGGTTATATAGTAAAATTAAAATTAAAATTAGAAAAGATATTACTAAAAGATTATAAACACTAGGCTTTCTTATCCTATATAAAGTCTTAGTCTATTCCTCCTAATATGCCTTATACTTATTACTACTATATAAAGGTTACTTATTACTTTAGTAAGGGGTCTTTATAATATACTCTATATATTAAGAAGAAGAAGCTGTGTAATAGGGTGCTTATGGCTTCTACTTATAGGTAAGGTAGTCCTTTTGTATTTAATTAGTTACTAACTTCTTTCTATAGTAATAAAACTAAATACCTAGTAAAAGGAGTAGGATAAAAAAGAAGAGAAGGCTAGTAAAGAGTTTATGGCCCTTTATATATAGCTGGCGAAAATTCAATTAGATATAGCCCTAGCTACTAGTTAATTATTATAGATTTATAAGATCTATAAGAAGGTTTGTAAGTATTAAGAGGAGGTATTTTATTAGGGTATATAAGAGTTAGATAATAAAGACCTTCTTTATACTCTAGATACTTATAAGTAGGGGGTAGTAGATAATTTATAATTTATTAGTATTAATAATAATATTAACTAGATGAGTTTTAGGATTAATAATAAGTTTATAGATTTAGGTCTATTAGTAGAGGCGTCTAGTTTAGGGAGTTGTAATAGTTCTAGAGAAGTTGTTAAGCATGTTAGAGGTTCTTAACTAGTTCCTATAAGTTTTCTTTATATCTATAGCCTTTCTATTTAATAAGGTATTCTTCTTAACTATTTTCTATTCTATAGTTAATAATTTATTTAACTTTATATTCTAGTTTATTAGATTTAATAATAATATAGTTATTAGTATTTAATCCTCTTAGTATTAGTTTAAGTAGTAAGATATAAAAGACTAGGTGTATTTTTATTATATCTAGTAAGTTAAGTTCAAAGTTAATATCTAAAATTTTCTTAAGAATTTTAAATAGTCTAAGTTTTTTATAGTTAAGTTTATTATTTAGTTATGTTGTCTTAATGTTTTAGTATAGTAGGTATATACTATTCCCCTCTTTAAAGGTTAGTCTCTTAACCCTTATTTAGTTAGCGTATTTCCTTATTTATTGCCTAATAAATTCTAGATCTAAAGATGTTTTACTTTAGATTTCTTAGAGTTTATTTATATCTACTATAGCTTTTAGAGCTTATAGTCCTTATTAAGGTTCTCTATATATAGTTAGTTAGTATCTAAAGTTAAGGAAAAATAGGGAATTCTATATACTTTCTCTAGTAGTACTATTATAGGTAAATTAGGCTATTAGTAGTAGTAGTACCTAATTATCTTAGTTATAGTTAATATAGTACCTAAGATACTACTTAAGTATCTAGTTAACTTATTCTGTTTGTCTATTAGTCTATAGGTAGAAAGAGGTTAATAGTTTATAATCTACTCTAAGTTATAAAATCAGAGATTTCTAAAACTTAGACGTAAACAGCTTGTCTCTATCTAACATAATTTCCTTAGGTAGTCTATAATTACTAACAACATACTTTAAGAAGGTATAGGCTAGTTCTTCTATATTACTAGATTCTAGATATAGGATAAAGTATATATACTTAGTAAGCTAGTCTATAATAACTAAGATGCTATTATAGTATGCCTTTATAAGTAGTTTTCTTAACTTTAGTAGTTTAATAATAAAGTCTAAAGAGATTAAGTACTATACTTCTAGTAGTACTAGTAATAGTTAAATATACCTATATAGTTTATAAGGACTATTCTTACTTTTCTTATATATATTATAGTCCTTAATTACTAAAGCTACTTCTTCTTATATAACTTATATGTTATAGTATTATCTGATTTATTTAAATGTCTTTATAACTCCTTAGTATCTATATACCCTAGTACTATATATCTTATAGATCTATTCTAGTATTATCTTATTAATTAAGTTAGGATAAGTATCTATACTAATTATAATAAGTTTCTATATAGGTATAAGGTTTCTAGTATTATTATTCTTAAGGATAATATAAGTTTCTTCTAGTACTTTAACTTTATAATCTATTCTTTAGCTAAGAGTATTAGCCCTTCTGTTTTTAGTTCCTTTATAGTAAATAATTTTAAAGTTAAATTCTAATAGGAATTCTAACTATCTAATTTATCTTTTATTAAGAACCTTTAAGGTAGTAAAGTATATAAGGTTCTTATAATCTAAGTATATAAGAACTTAGTATTTAGTTCCTAAAAGTTAAGGTCTCTATTCTTAAAATGTGTAGATTATTACTATAAGTTCCTTATTATAGATTTAGTAGTTTAATTTTAGTCCTAAGAATGCTTTAGAAAAGAATATATAGGGGTATAGTCTTTTATGCTTGTCTTATTATCTAAGTTATCTACCTATAGTAAAGTTAGAGGTGTTAGCTTCTACTTTAAATTGTTTATCTAGGTTAGGTATCTTAAGGACTAGTTCTAATATAATAATTTCTTTAATTTTATTAAATACTTCTTAGTATAGTTAAGTCTAGCTAAATTTAGTATTATTCCTAGTAAGTTATTATATTAGTTATATAATATTACTAAAGTTTTTTATAAATTTTTAGTAAAAGTTAACATAGCTATTAAAAGATTAAATATCTTTTATATTCTAAGGTATAGGCTAATCTTTAACTATAGCTACTTTACTAGCTTATATATAGATACTTCCTAGTATAATAGTAAATCTAAGGTAATTAACTTATTATTTATGAAATTTACTTTTCTCTAGTTTAACTAAGAGTTTTACTTCTTAGAGTTTCTAGAGTACCTAGTATATATATTCCTTATATTTGTTAAGTATTTTAGAAAATATTAGGATATTATTAAGGTAGTAGATAATAAAGATGTCTAGTTTCTTATAAAGTATATAGTTAATTATTATTTAGAATATTACTAGTATGTTAGTAAGTCTAAATAGTATAATAAGTATTTTAAATAGTCCTTATTAAGTTCTAAATACTATTTTCTATTTATCTCCTTCCTTAATATAGATAAGGTTATAAGCTCCCTTAAGGTTAAGTACTATAAACTAGTTAGCTCTATATAATAGGTTTTATAGCTCTAAAATAAGTAGTAGTAGGTAACTATTTTTCTTAGTAATTTTATTAAGCTTATGGTAGTTAATATATAGTTATAGTTTTCTATTCTTCTTAGGTATAAAGAGGATTAAATACCCTACTAGTAATTCTAATAGTCTAATATATCCTTTCTTAAGGTTCTTATCTAGCTATTTGTTAAGTATCTCTCTTTCTATTAGGTTTAGTCTATAGATAGGTTTAAGTTTTAGGTACTTCCCTTCTAGGAGTTAGATCTTATAGTTATATAGTCTATATTCTAGTAGTCCTATTCCTAGTTCTTTAGCAAATAGTTTTACATATTATTAATATTTAAGAGGTACTATATTAAGATAGTCTTCCTTTAAATTATTATTTCCTTACCCTTCTAGTATATGCTATTGTTATGTTATTTGTTATATAGTTGCTATAGACATAAGTTACTAGTCTCTTATAGGCTTAATCCTTCTAATATAGGCAACATATTAAGTTAGTTACTTAGGCTTACTTAGGGGTTATAGCATATAACACATCCTTATAGTTAAGTCTCTCTACTAGAGTTGGCCTATTCTCTAGTTTATATTAGGGTTATATTTCTATAGCTATAGTATTCCTAATATTATGTCTATATCTCCTATTACTATTATGTTAAAGACTAGTTACTAGTATTAGCCTTAGATAACTATAGGGAGGGGCATAGTCTCCTTATTAATAGTTCCTTTACTATATATAACTACTTCTCCTTTAATAGTTTATAAGTAATATAGTTATTCTTTCTCTTGCTATAGTATTTTTTATTAATTTACTAATTATAGTAATATTAGGTTAATATAGGCTCTACTATTAATTATAATTTTAGTAGGCTATCTATTAATAGTAATATTATAAATAAGGTGTGCTTTGTCTTCTATATTTGTTATATATAGGGACTTTATGTCCTATCTTACCTCTTATAGTCCCTTTATAGTTAGCATTCCTTATTTTTTAGTTTAACCTAGGAAGTCTTTACTTCCTTAATTTCCTTTTACTATACTTATGCTTTCCCTTTATAGTAGTATTTATACTTATTATATAGGTAGTTTAACTAGTACCTTCTACTACTACTATATAAGAGTAGGTATTCTAGGTTAGGTTATAGGTAGAGTTGTTATTTATAATAGCTTTCTACTATCTAGGTATATAGGTCTTAATCTATATATATATTATATAGGGGGTATTAGGGGGTAATTCTTTATAGGAAGAATACATACTTTTCCTTATTAACTAGGTGTACTAAATATTTATTATAGATATAATTAGCC
The DNA here is from genome assembly GCA_020631755.1 of Colletotrichum sublineola. Lineage (NCBI taxonomy): Eukaryota > Fungi > Ascomycota > Sordariomycetes > Glomerellales > Glomerellaceae > Colletotrichum > Colletotrichum sublineola. The sequence continues at coordinate 105,697 of JAHSQG010000010.1, forward strand.
TAGAAGATTATATAATAGTATAGGTTTATAGTATAGAGTAGTTTGTAATCTCTAAAAACCAGTTCTTCTTATACTAATACTATAGGTTAGTTTTTAATATCTATGTCTTCTATTCTATAGAAACAAATAATCTAGTTATTATTATTTCTTTATACTAGGGGTTATTCTTTAAGGTACTTTTATTCTCTCCTCCTAAGTTTAGGGGTATCCTTATATACCTTATGTTTGTTTTATACGTCCTAAGGTGCTAGTATAGAGTTTTAGTAAGCCTACTACTAGATATACTAGGATTTCTTACTAGTCTGTCTAGTTATAGGGGTTGTTTCTCTCTTTAGTTCTACTAGTTATTCTATAGCTAGTTACTTAACTTTACTTTAGGGAGTAAATTTATCTATAGAAGATTCTAAGTTAGAAGTATTATAGATATTAGAGGATATTCCTAGGTACTTAATTATATCTTAAGGTATATGTTCCTAGTATTAGAGTCTTAGGGGTGTAAACTATAGTTATTTAGGTTCTTTTTCTTTTCTTACTATTATAATAGTCTTATACTATATGATTTCCTAGGTAGGCTCTAGTCTTTTCTATACTTCTAATTAAAGTCCTTAGGTAAGTTCTAAGACGTTAAGGGGGTCTATAGGCTTTTCTTCTTATCTATACTACTACTTAAGTACTTTATAGAGCTATAGGTAGCTCTATACTAGTCGTTTTAGGTCCCCTTAGTCCTTCTTCCTTTATTTAATTTGTTGTTATATGTTATCTAGCTAGTATTATAGGTAGCATGTAGTCTTATTTATATTCTAGATTACTAGTTTGTTATACTTACTCTAGGTTTATATAATTAGCTTACTAGTATAAAAGATTAGTTACTTATAAGTAATTATAATAATCTTTATAGGTTATATTCTAAGCTTTATAGATTTAAATACCGTATTTTTAATATCCTGTTTAAGCTGTAGTTACTTCTAGTAATTACCTTAGGCCTAGATATGCTTTTCTAGTTATTTAGTAATAATATCTAAGGTGTCTTTTATATATAGCTTATTAAGTTATTCCTATATGGCGTCCTAGGCCTAGATAAGTTCTCTAATAAGTTGTTAGTTTTATTATTTAGAAGCTTATTCCTACTAAGGTTGTTGTTTTCTAGTAATTACAATAGTTTTCCCTTTTAGTTCCTTAGGGTACTATCCGGCTTATTCCTTACTATCTTAGTAAATAGTACACTTATTATAGTAATAGGTAGTCTATAAGAGCAACCTATAGGGAGCTTCCTTATAGGCTATATTAGCTTTCTTTATTCCTTTAGGTAAGGCCTTATATTATAGGCGTTTAGGTTATTAATAGTCTTATATATAGTATCCTATCTTTTTATAGTTATAGTATTTAACTATTTTAACATCTTATAGGGCCTTATTATTTTATTTCTAGGTAATACTTATGTCTATTAGTCCTATATGTTACCTATAAGAGGTGTTAGGTATATTATAATATAGTTACTAGTTCTTATTTTACTAATATAGTTTAGTTAGTTATAGTCCTTAGTTATATTATTTCCCTAAGTTAGTAGTAGGTCTTTAGTTCTCTCCTTATTCTCTTCTTTATTTAAATAGCTAGGTGTTAATTTTTATAGTAAGCTTAATATATAAGAGAAAGTCCTTAGGAGTATTTATAATCTTAGCTAGTTTATCCTTAATATCTTCCTTAAGTCCTAAGTAAAACATAAAGATTAAGGATTTATTAGTAATATTAAGTCTAGCTACTAGGCGTCTAAATTCTACTATATAGTAAGATACTACCTTAGTTTACTATAAGTTAGTAAGATCTTATTTAGCTTATTATTTTTTATCTAGGTCTTAGAATAATAACTTTAGGGTGTATTTAAAGCCTATTATACTTCTAAAGATTAACTAGGTCTCCCTTAAATATAGTTTAATAGTTCTATTATATATAAGGAATTCTTTTAGGAATAGTTTAAACTAGGTAAGTACTTTCCCCTATAGGAAAGTTCTTATATAGATTATATGTTTAACTTTATTCCTAAAATTAGTAGTATAGAATATCTAGTAGGTACGTACTTAGATTAGGAATCCCTTAAGCTATCCTTAAGTACTATTATAAGTTCTAAGGGAGTTAAGCTTAAGTTTCTTATGCCTATCTAATAGGGTTGTAATAATATTAGTAGCTACTTAGAGGGTCTTAACTTCTTACCTAAGCGTGTTAGCTTCCTATAATTTAATCTTAAGTTTAGTAAGGGTCTTATTAATTATAGCCTTTAGCTATTTAGTTTTATTATCCTTATTCTATAACTAAGCATAGACCTTATTAATTATACCTTATATCTAGGCTATATCTTTATTATTCTTCTTAATATACTTCTATAGGCTTTTATAGACTTCTTTAGTAAACATAAGTTTATTATTATTATCTAACTAGTTCTTTATATCCTTTATTTCTTTATCTAAGTTCTTAGTAACTATAGGGGTAGGTTTTTTACCCTTAGAGCTAGAGTTAGAAGAGGTAAGAGTATTCTTTATAGATATGTTGTTGTTTTACTATTAGGTAAGTATTAAGGTTAACTTACTTAATAGGAGTAATTAAAGTATTATAATTAGGATTCCTAATAGTAGGTTTCTACTAAAAGTATAGCTAGGGTTAATACTTAGTAATAGTATTATTAGCTTACTAGTCTATTAATTACTTAGTAATTAGTTAGGTAGTTAATAGGTTAGAAAGTAGCTTATATAACTTAAATAATAGTAAACATAATATTAAGGTCTAAAAGGTATTTAGAGAATATATTATAAGTTAATTACTAAAGAGCTATAGTAGTTTTATCCTAAGTCCTAGACTTAGTCTATCCTATATATAAATCCTATATGTCCTAGTAGTGTCCTAGACTATCCCTAGAATGTTAGTCCTGTCCTAAGACTATATAGGATATATTAGTCCTGTCCTAGGACTACTTATTATATGTTAGTCCTTCTTATTATTATGTGACTTAATCTATAGTTCTTCCGTTCTAGGGGGAGTCATCCTTCTGCCTTGCTCTACAAACCTGTTTCTTACAAGATGCTGCGCCGCCCGCGCTTCTAGGGCTCTGGTGGGGCCCGCATCACCTGTAGTTGGTTGGGTTGTAACAAGTAATTCCTTAAGCCTAGTAAACTTATTACTTTTAATAGTAGTATACTTTCTCTTAATAATAATAGTAATATTTACCTCTACTAAAAGGGATAAGGTAAGTAACTATAGCCTATTAACCCTAATTTACTAGAATTATACTAGTAGTATGTTAAGTAGTATACCTATAGTATATATATTACCTTAATCTACTATCCTAAGGCGTACTTTAACTACTCTATTACTACCTAACATAAATTACTAGATATAAGTAATATTAAAGAGCTTAACTAATAAATTAAGTAGTAAATAAAGAACCCTAACTAAGGCCTTTATTTTTAACTACTTAACCTTATAACTATAAAGCTCTTTATCTTTATTAATAGATTATTTACTAATAATAGTAATCTTACCTTATAGCTTAGATTTATTATTATTCTTATAAATAAGTAATATAGTAAAGATAATACTACTATAAAAACCTATAATAATACTAATAAATTTACTATTAAAGGGAATATTATTTACTTTAGCTTAATAAAGTATAAGAGGGTTATATAAAGCATATTAGCCTTTAAGATCTATATAATAGTTACTAATACTAATATTACCTATATAATAACTACTATATTAGTAATAGTTACTAACTACCTTAAATACCTATAAATCCTAATAGTTATATATACTAACTCCTACTCCCTCTATAAGTATTTTATAAAACTTAGTACTATAAAAGAGAAACGCCTTATAATTAATATAATAGTGTTATAGTAGTTATATAAGTACTAAGAGATATATAAGATTTAATAGATCTATAGTAATAATAACCTAGTAGATAGATTTATAAAGTTATTACCTAATAAGATACTAAAGGAGCTTATTAGTAATAATATAGTAAGGATATAAATAAATAGATAGGTTTTATATATATAATAGATTTATTATATAAAAAGTATATAATACTTTTAGATCTTTATTTTTATTATGTTTTTAGGCCTTTTATAGTTAACTAGTAAAGTACTATAAATCTATAGTAAATTTCTCCTTAAGAGAAAGTTACTAGTATTATAATATTAGCTATTATAAATCCTATTAGACTTATTAGGTGTAACCCTAATAACTAGCTGTAGATTAACTATTAATCTGTTAGTAGATCTACTATAGATTTAGGGGTTATTTACCTAACTATTTGTAGTAGAACCTATAATAATTCTCTTTTAGTTACATATAATTAAACAACAGTATTTACCCCTATTATTCGTCACCTGCCTATTAATACGTATAGTTAACCGTATTACCTACCTAGTAATATACTAATATATATATTTACTAAATAATATTTAGTAGAAACCTATTATTTAAAATCCTATTTATAATAATAGTATTATCTATAGATTATATTATTAGTCGTATTATAAAGGTTAAGGTAAGGTTTAAAGTTACTAAAGTTAATATTAGTACTTAATTATAGTCCTAAGTTAGTAACCTTTTATACTTAGTTTAAGAAAACTATTGTAAGGCTAAAATTTAAATCTAAGTATATAAGAATAGCTATATATTTACTATATAATAGGTTATAGGTAGAAGCCTTTTTTACTTAGGCTATAGAGAGTTATATACTAGATAAATATTTAATTTAATTTTATAAGTAGTATATAAATTATAAAGCTAATTTAAATACCTTTCTATCTGTTAAAACATCTATATATAAAGGACTTTTCTTAACCTAATATAAGATTAGGCTTTTATAAAGAGAAAATCTATTTACATAGACTATTATAAGAGAAAAATATTCTCTTACTAAGGCATATCTGTAGTAGAGGCAGTTGTGGTAGACGAAACAGCGTTGGGATAACCGCTAGGACTAGGAGGAAAGCCGCCAGGAGCACCGCCGGGACCGGGAGGGAAGCCACCAGGAGCACCGCTAGGGCCAGGAGGAAAGCCACTAGGAGGACCGCTGGGACTAGGAGGGAAGCCACCGGGAGGACCGCCAGGGCCAGGAGGAAAGCCGCCGGGAGGACCGCCAGGGCCAGGAGGAAAGCCGCCTGGAGCACCGCCGGGACCGGGAGGGAAGCCACCGGGAGCACCGCTATGGCCAGGAGGAAAGCCACTAGGAGCACCGCCGGGACCGGGAGGGAAGCCACCGGGAGCACCGCTAGGGCCAGGAGGAAAGCCACTAGGAGGACCGCCGGGACCAGGAGGGAAGCCACCGGGAGGACCGCCGGGACCGGGAGGGAAGCCACCGGGAGCACCGCTAGGGCCAGGAGGAAAGCCACTAGGAGGACCGCCGGGACCAGGAGGGAAGCCACCGGGAGGACCGCCAGGGCCAGGAGGAAAGCCGCCGGGAGGACCGCCAGGGCCAGGAGGAAAGCCGCCGGAAGCACCGCCGGGACCGGGAGGGAAGCCACCGGGAGCACCGCCAGGGCCAGGAGGAAAGCCTCTGGGAGGACCGCCAGGGCCAGGAGGAAAGCCGCCGGGAGCACCGCCAGGGCCAGGAGGAAAGCCGCCGGGAGCACCGCCGGGACCGGGAGGGAAGCCACCGGGAGCACCGCCAGGGCCAGGAGGAAAGCCGCCGGGAGCACCGCCGGGACCAGGAGGAAAGCCGCTGGGAGGACCGCCCATATCAGGGTTAGTGTCGTTAGGTGGAGCACCGCAGGGCCCGTGGTGACGGTGGTGAGGCATGTCGTCGCCAGGAGGACCTCCAGGACCGGGAGCAAAGCCGGGAGGAGGACCGCCGGGACCGGGAGGAAAGCCGCGAGGAGGAGGACCACCGGGACCGGAATCAGTGTCATTAGGGGGAGCACCAAAACCAGGATCAATGCCGTGAGGAGGCATGTCGCCGCCAGGAGGAGCAGCTGGAGGAGCGGCGGGGTAGGCAACGGCACCGGAGAGGAGGGCGAAGCCGGTAGCGACAGAAGAGAAACGCATTTTGGCGGTAGTTGGAAAAGTTATGAAAGAATGTGATAATGTCTTAGTGAAGGGCAGTAGGAAACGAGAGGCGTGTTGTTGAAAAATGAATGTGATGATGATGATGATGATGATGATGATGATGATGATGATGGTAATGAGTTTCTATCCTATTCTTGCCGGCTTCGAGCTGGAGTTATTATACTTGATGAAGACACACTTGGACTCTAGTCAAAGACAGAATTCACCAAGGACCTAGTCATCACGTTGATGCAAGTTCGTTGCTCAACTTGTGATGTGGATACAAGCCTATCATCGATCTTCCTAAGCCTTGTTCACTCGATAGGCGTGAACGGCGGCTCCGGGTTGCTCTGATGGTGTGGGATCCAACAAAACCAAAGGCTTAACATATTGCAGATATATGCGGCTCTAAAGACATTCCACATCGGCATCTCCGTTTGTGGAGATGGACCCTAGGGCCTCGGTGCTCTCATATATGAATAGTACATGATGTAGTAAACAGGGAATTATGTTGAGTAATGGGCATGATGCTTATACCGTGTATTTCCGACTGTGGATTTAACAATGTGTTCTCAAGGGGAACCGCCTTGACCAGTATCTTCGGACCTTGGTAAGTCGGCATGAGGAGGAGAAGGAGGAGAAGGAGAAATACAACGACGAACTCGCTGCAATTGGTGTGTACCTTGGTCTTGTTGGCACAGGGATCATTCTATAATCTTTCTAGATCCAAGCACCTAGGCCGGAAATTGACAGGTTCTTCTTGTTCTGCAGCCAGTCACGACCTAATAATAACAACCTCCCGGATGCCCCTCCACAAACCTTACTTTGATATTATCCTTGCCCATATCCCAACGCCCCCGACAAGCAGATAGTGTTGTGGGCCAAGCTAAGCTTCCGGATCTGACCCGACGCGTAAGCCTTTTGGTGTAGATTGGAGTTTTCCCCCACATGCCGAAACTCATTCCACACAAAGCCCTCAGGCTGTCTTTCTGTCTAATCAACAAAGCTACGAGAACAATTTTTAAGTCTCTAGAACTATTATTGTGCGAGGAATATAGGCGTCTAAAAAGGCTTTAGCTATCTATTACCTTGTCGAAATACGTGTGCATTTTATACTAGCTCTAATTGCTAATACTAGACGAGCGTCAAGCTTTAAAGTCGGAAATGAGGCAAGTCTAAAAGTTCTAGGAAACATTTCACCTCTTCTGGTGATCATAGAATGGACACTATGTGTAGCCGCAGCATAGAAATACAAATGGTTTTTTTTTTTTTTTTTTTTTTTTTGGCTTGAGTGTACAGTCGCCGATTTGAGCGAAACCATATAAGTTTGCGTCTGGCCACTGTTTGAAGAGCGGATCAAGAACATCTGATGGGAATCACGCTGGTTAGCTAAGAGCAGTCTATCGCTTTGGAGTCGGGGAAATGGCCCTTGTTCGTCAGATTCATGCATAATTTACAATCACGTCTGGTACCTGGCTTCTGGACGAACCTTCTTTCAGATGAGGAGAAGGTGGAGATTTGAGAGACTCAGGACGAACCTGTGCGGCCCCATGTCACAGACAGAGCGACTTTTCAGGTAAGGTCAAAACGCGCAGCCGCAATCTGTAGTGTTAACGCCGTTTTTAAGTCAAAGTTGAAAGCACCCACTTTCCGGCCACCCCTACATTCTGGCTACCTAAAAACGAAGCTATTATAACTAATACTATCCTTTTTAATTAATTATTAATAGTCTTATAATACTACTATAATATATTCCTTAGTAATACTAAGGGTATTAGATATACTAGATTTATCTATATTACTCTTAATATTACTAGCCTTATACTAGGCCTCCTATACCTCTCTAATTATTATAAACTTTATATTTAAATCTATCTTAATAGCCTTCCTCTTCTTAGGCTTACTATTATTAACTTAGGCCTAGAGGAGCTCTATTTAGTACTAAGTAGTAGCTAACTTAAAGGCCTACTCTTAAAAGCCTTTTTTTACCTTCTTAAATAGCTAACGTTATATAGTAATAAATTAATCTAGCTAGCTAAATAACTATAGTTAATTATTTAGCTCTCTTATCTTCCTTAGTATTAACTACTTAGTAGATATAATAAATAGCTAATCTTAGGTATCCTAAATACCCTAGATATTTTAAATACCTTAGATACTATTATTAAGTAGTATTAATAATACTATTATATCTAGTAGTAGATAGGAGCTTATTAGAGGCTTACTAATACTAACTAGCTATAACCTAATATATTTCTAGCTACTTTTAATATTACTCTTTATTATACTAACTATTTAGGCCTTTTAATAATAGGATATAAAGTTCTTTTTACTAATAATAGTTAAATTATTCTATTAGATAATATATCTTAACCCCTTATAATAGGCAGCCTTAATAGGGCTAAAGACTAATTAATCTAGTAGCTAGAGGATATAAGAGGAGTATAGTAATAGGAATAATAGATAGACGTTATTTATATAGTATATTTATATAAATTTAATTACTATATAACTCTTATACCTATTTAGGATAAGAAGTCTAGCCTAATTAGGCTAGGTAGGGGTTATCTAAGGGAGGGAGACCTTCTTTAACTATTTAATAGTAATATTATTAGTAGTCTAGCTATTCTCTATTACTAGTGTATTAAATAAATATAATATATGTATTTATATTTGTATTTATCCTACTATAAATATAATATAAATACAAATACATGTATTTGTATTTGTATTTAATATATTTAAATACGCCCTATTTTAACTAATTATATTAAATATATAGAAAATAGTCTTTAATAGCTTTAAATACTATATTTATATATCTAATGTATTTTCTTAGAAATCTTTACTTATTTACTAGGTTTCTTTAAAAAGAAACTTAAATTTAATAAGGGAATAATAGAATTTATATTTTAGCTATTATTATATATATAGTAGTTGAAACTAACTTACTTATATACTTAATTAGTATTTTTAAGTTATATTAAGTTAAATAGTATATTTTTATTTTTAACCTTAACCCTAACCCTATAAAATAGAAAGAGGTTTTCTTTAGAAAAACTACTATAATACTATTAATATCCAAGAAAACATATTAGATATATAATATTTTAGTATTAACTAACTTAAATATAGTTTGTATATATTTAATATAATTATTTATATTCTAGTATATTTAAATATATTAAATATAAATATAATATATGTATTTGTATTTGTATTTATAAATATATGTATTTATACAATTTATAAATATAATATAAATATATGTATTGTATTTGTATTTGTATTTTGTATTTTGTATTTGTATTTTATATTTGTATTGTATTTTGTATTTATTCTTAATACTCTGTCTATTACTATAAACTCCTATCCCTTATTATTTATAACGTACTCGCATAGCGAGTCGGCCAACATAGCGAGCCGGCCACTCCTTATTGCTAGAAAAACCGTGTTTTCTAACTATTTATTAAAAAATCAAAATTAAGCCTAAAAAAGGTCTAGTTTTTAGTATTTAGTAACAATAAGAGTTAAATCTTAAGAAATAATAGTAGGGAAAATATTATCTCTTTTTAACCTATATATACTAAGCTTACTTCTTATCTAAAGGCCTAGATAAGAGATATAGAGGTTAAAGTAAAATAATATTTTCCCTACTATTATTTCTTAGAATTTAACTCTTATCATTACTTATAGCCTAAAACTAGACCTTTTTTAGGCTTAATTTAAATTTTTAAAAAATAGCTTAAAAAGTAGCCTTTAAGGTATGATAAGGAACTGGCCGGCTCGCTATGTTGGCCGACTCGCTATGCAGGTACGTTATAGGTAAAGATCTAAAGGAAACTACTACTATTAGACTACCTTACCCTTATATATAACTAAGGGATAAATAGTAATACCCTTAGTAGATATATACTATTATTATAATATATAAGTTATAATTACTAACATAGTTCACAAGCGAATGAATTAGACAAGCGAGTGAATTACTTCTTATCGCTAGGAGAACCTTACTTTTTAACTATTTATTAAAAAGCGATTTCTTAACTAAAAAGACCTAACTCTTAAATTCTAGTTTCGATAAGGGTTAGACTTTTAAAAATAATATTATAGAAATTCTTCCCCTACCCTAACCCTTATTTACTAAGCTTATCTCTTATTAATAAGGGTTAAGCTTTTTATATAAGGGTTAAGGTAAAGTAGTATTTTCTATAGTATTATTTCCTATAATCTAACCCTTATTAAAACTAAGATCTAAAAATAAGACCTTTTTTAGTTAAGAATTTACTTTTTAATAAATAGTTAAAAAAGGTAAGGTTTTCTAAGGCGATAAGAAGTAATTCACTTACTTGTCTAATTCATTTGCTTGTAAACTATGTTACCTTATAATTATAGTTCTACTTTTACTACTATTTATTATAGTTATAAGCCTAGTTTATTCTCTAAACCCCTTATGCTATACTTAAATAGGATAAGGTGTTATAAGAAATATATTACTTAGTTAGACCTTAAATCTAAACCCTAGGAGTTTAAATTTAGCCTTAGGTAGCTACCTATATTTTAGTAAAATATACCTAATTAAAAGGTTTAAAGAGCTACTAGTTACCTAAGATATTAGCTAACTAAGGGGGTGTATTATAATAGTATATAAGTTATAATCCCTACCTTATAATTATAGTTTTACTTTTACTCCTATTTATTGTATATACTTAATAATAGATACTTAGGCTTATAATCCTAGCTGTTTTTTTCTTACTACCTTTATCTAAGCCCTACCTAATACTAGCCTATTCTCTTTTATACCCTTAAGGATACTAGTCTTATCTATATTTTATCTATTAGCTAGTTTAATAGTAGTAATCTAAGGGATAGTAAGGTATTTAAACTAGTACTTAATAACCTTAGTAGTTACTTTATTAACACGTCTAGAATTAATAGAATAACTTCTCTAGACCTTAATAAAGGGATTTCTTTATAAGAAGCTATCTATTTATTACTTACCTAGGGGCTTATTATTACCTATTATATAAAAGATATAATAGGTAAATTCCCTTACTTATTAATAAGTTAGAGGGAGCCTAAGATCTACCTATATTTATACCTAACTTACTAACTTAGCCTTTTAGGTATTAAATAGTCTCTAGAGGTCTTTAAACACTACTATATACTATTAGGTACCCCTTATTTAATCTTAAAGTATTAAGTATAGTACGCCCTATTATCTAAAGGTAATATAAGCTAAAGTACTATTCTTAATATTAGTAATAGCCTAATTAATCTTATTATTAGTATACTAGCTTATAGGGGAGTAAAGAATATATCCTAAAAAATTAAAGTAATTTAGATAAGAATAGAAATTATTATAATACTTTAAAAAAAGAGGTTATCTAGAAAGTAGGTAGCTAGGTGCGATTTTAGGTGGCCGGAATGCAGGGGTGGCCGGAAAGTAGGTGCTTTAACTTACATAACTCTTTTCTATGTCTTTCAGCTTTCTATCAGAGTCAATTGCGACATAGATTGACGCAGCGAACGCTTCGCCCAGAAGCATCTTCCAACACATTGTGGCACACTTCACGCCTAACCGTCTGTCAAGATCTCATGTTATGCCTCGGAAAGACTAGAGGCATTTCTGAAGTTTAATGATTCTGGCTTCCTCATTCTCACCGAGGCTATAAGATGGCACTTATTAGTTGACCCTGATTAGCAGTTAATAATCGTCTGATAGGGTCTAAGGATTGATTTAGCATCTCTAGAAGAGTATTTACGCTGACCACAATGACCCCGGACAGTTCAGCATGAGCAAACACTCTAGCCTACAGTACTAGGTCGAGATTCTGGCAAAAGAAATAAGGATAACCCAACGAGGAGTCCATTAATAGCTCGGGGTCACATAACAGTGTGCTACGGTCTACCAAAGACCCTGTGTCTCACCCACATACTGTAGCTTTTGATTGGCCATCCTTATTGCTGTTGCCAGACTTTGATTGGCCATCCTTATTGCTGTTGCCAGACGGTTGACCTACCGTACACACTGGATAAATCCGACTTTAGGTGTGGATATGGGCTACCGGCAAAGGGGATAGTGGCGGCCCTTACGCTAACCCAAATAGGAAGGCGGTCAATCCACCCACTTGCCCACTTGCCAGCCAGCCAGCCCATCTACGATTAACTTCGCCAACCCATTAACCCACGATATTCACGATGCAGATCCCTGTTTCTGCCAGCACGCCAACCCCTATTCAGCGGCCGCGATACCCCTTGCCGTTAGCCCATATCCACACCTAAAGTCGGATTTATCCAGTGTGTACGGTAGTACTGTAGTATTGAAGCTTACGGGAAGTGGGAACACTATGTAGGTGCCTGAATCCGAGCCATATGGGTCGGCATGGGTAATGTCGATTGCGACTAAGCGGCAATGCCGATCATGAAAAGCTTGATATGATCGATGACGCGTCACGCTACTAGAGGCTCTACTCTATTTCACAACACCCGACTGAGCAACGACTAGCTAAATTTTTTAATGTCTACACCCTATCTATTTCCGGGGCGGCCGAGGAAGCGATTTAGATATCCCCTCCTACTTTGACGACGCGGTTATGCCGTGGATACTAGAGCTTCCGTAGCTTTTAGATATTTTGTTCTCTGTAATGACAAAAGTGGACCCGCAGTTGTCACTGCTACAACTGCTACAATTACACTTATATTGTCACGACATTCCGATAATTACCTTGTCGAATTGTCACATTGTCATTCCTGAAACTTTAGCAGATAAACACCTCGTGAGCCTTTGTCTTATAGTCTGATACTTTTAAACGTCTATAGATCGTAGTATATATTAAAGAACACATAATTTCTAAGACTTAAGTGCTATTATTTAGATAGTATTAGGCATTAATTATTCCTTAAAATTATAAAAATAGAAAAAAGAAAGGAAAAAAGGTCCCTATTATCCCTTTTTATTCCCTATTTATTATTTAACTCTATCTATTAAATACTCCTATATTGTTACGGTCAGTAATCCGACAGTAGGGTTTCTGCTAAAAGTATAGCTGGGGTCGATATTTAGGTAACAGTATTGTTAGCTTGCTGGTCTGTTGGTCACTCGGTGATCAGTCGGGTGGTCAGTAGTCGTAAAGGTAGCTCGTGTAGCTTCTTGTCAATGAAACACAAGTTGGATACTGAACGGTATTCAGAGAATGTATTACAAGTTGATTGCTGAAGAGCTATGGGAGTCTGTCCTTAAATGCGTCCAAGTCCATCCATATACAAGTCCTGATTCTGGTATCCGTATCCCCATGATACGGCTTCCGTATGTTCCTAGTACGGCACCCATATGCCAAGCATACGGCGCCTGTATTCTCATCGTACGGATCTAATCTTATCTTATCGTCACGTGACTTGTTCTATAGTTCTTCTATTCCGGAGGAGTCATCCTTCCTGTTACGGTACAAAGGCTGTGCCGGAAAAACATTAATAATAGTAAGAACGAAATTTTTGAAAACAGCACTAAATTAATTAAACCACGCCCGCTCGCACTCGTAGGGTTTACTTTAGGCACAGTATTATCCTTAGTATTAATTCTATTTCTAGAGGGCCTACTTATAGCCGTAGGTAGGCTCTAACTATAAAAAATTTTAAGACTAAGCTATAAAGCATAACATGTTATTAGATAATACTATTACTACTACTATAGGTAGGTTATAGATTATTACGTAAAGTATAATAACTATACTAAAATATATATTAATATAATAGCTACTAATAGGTTATAAGTTACCTATTACCTCTAATAAAGTTTATAACGTCTTATAATAGTAGTAGTAATAAGCCTAATAGAATAGTATAACCTCCTATATAGAGAAAGTACTAAATACTAAGTATACTATAATTAGTACTATATATTACTATAGATTATAGATAGATTAGTCCTTTATTACCCCCTTTATAAAGAAAGATTATTACCCCTTTAATTTATAAGAATATCTATAGAATCTATATATAAGCTCTTATACTTAGTAATTAGATAAATTAGTATAGTTAAAGTATTATATTTTATAGATTAAGCTTAAGCCTAGGTTATATTTTATAGTAGTAGTTATAATATAAAAGTATAAAGCTATATAAGAACCTAGTAGTAAGTAGTAAAAAGACTTATAGATTAACTAAAAAAGAGTATATATAAGTCTAAGAGGATATAAATAAGAGAAATAAGTAAAGCTAAGTACTAAGGGGAGACTAAAGGTATATAAAACTAAATATAGTAGTAAGTACTAATAGAGCTAAAATAAAAAGATATAAAAAAAAAATCTAAAGGTAAGGAAAATAAAAATAGTTAAAATAAAATAGAAGTAGGAAGAGGCCCCTTAATAGAGAGAATTATTATAGAGGATAGACAGTATAGTAAGGAGTTTAGAGATAGCTAGCCTTAGTTTAACAGCAGGGCGAAGTAGGGCGTCGCAATTCATCGTCGAAGCGTCGGCTGTTAGCCAAACCTTGCTTTCCGGGCATAGCTGCTGGTAAAGGCGGCTGAAACCGAGTAGAAATTAATTAATTAACGAGACCTAAGCGTCGCGCTTCGCGCGCCGCAATGTCATAATATAGTAAGGACAATAGTAAAAGAAAATATATTAATAAAGAAATCATCAAACCATATCGCAACATCTCTGTACTACTTTGTTCAATTTGTGAGGTTATAATGGTATTTTTATTTACAGGCGCTTTAGTGGCTGCTGGTGTCGTTGAGATCGGGTAGTGGGGAGTAATGAGGTAACGGACGTGATTTCATTCGGCTGGCTATTGGGTATGGACGAATTAGGCTGATTTGATTATTGGTTGGGGTCATCTTGGGTAGTCGGAGTCGGTGTCATTGTCTCAGTATCGTCAAGGTTGATCGTCTCGGTCACGTCTTCTATAGAATCCAGGGTAGGCTGGGTACAGGGCTTTTTGGATGGGGTAGACTCTGCTCGGCCGCTCTAGCGATTTTGCCGCTTGGCAGAAGGTGATTTAGAAGAAGCAGCACGAGACTGGGAGGACGACACTGTTTTAGGGAGATAGGTCAAATCTAAGATCCTAACGGTAAGTTGGTTGGAAGGAGTATAGCCGACTAATTTAGCAGTGACGTAAATAAAAGAGGCGGTGTTAGGAACCACTATGTGTTCCTATTGTTTGGTATTCGCAAAATAGCATATTATAGAGAAATTGACTGGCTCCCCCTTAGAGGCGTCGTATATAGAAGTACGTAATTTGAAGTTCTGGAGACAGAACGGTTAGTCTGATATTGGCTTGTGCTCGCCTACGATACCGAGAACGGCAATTATTGGACACTATTGCTCAGGAAGATACCTACGATGCTTGTGGAATCCTGAAACGTCTCCTGGATCGCTTTTTCAAATTATTCCTACGATCCTAAAACGGGTATATACGTACTGTTGTAAGCTAAGAGACTGCACGATAAGTTTAGGTCTTTTCTTAGGAGTCTTTTCGACTATAAATTGACCATCTGTATAGAAAAACGTGTTCGGAACGTATAACTCTCGTTCATTTTGTTTAAGGTAAGCCTGAACACAGGTTTAGATCAGACCAGAATTAATCGTAGTGTCGTAAAAGTCGTCCTCTTAGAAGACGTTCACGGTTGCATGGATCTCTGTGTAGTTTGGGGTTTCCGGGTGCGTACTGTCAGGAAGAACGTCGTCGATGAAATCCCGAATGTGAATGACATTAGTCAGTTTTAGTAGCTAGGACGCCATCACGTTTAAAATAGGTTGTATAACCGCTGCTAGGTTAAAGGGGGTTTAGAGGATGAAGGCCAACATATCGAAAGTACAGTTTATAGCATCAGACTAGTGTTATAAAACTACAGGGTTGTTCTTACGTGACATCACAAATATGCCATCTTCTACGGTAGGTAGTTAATAGTATGAGGGGTAAATTACGTAGTAGACTGGTACTATATTAAGTTAGTTCTAGAAGGAGGAGTTAATAGTGAAAGACGTTTGCCGTCTGTGTAGCTTTATTGTCTTTATAAAGAAGAATATAAAGGTCGGATTGTTAACAGACGTAGGAAAGACTTGTGTATAGCTATCTATAGGTAAAAACCGAGTCTCGTAGATTAAGGACAGCTCAATTAAGAGTAAGGCCCTAGCAGCTATTAAAGGTGGTGGCGTATGCTAGCCTAAGTAGAAATTAACGTCTTTATATAGTCTAACTTATTCTATTAGGCTAAAAGTTAAAAGTAATCTATAGAAGGTAGTAAACGTTATCTTTAGAAGCCTAGAAGTTGTATTATAAGAGCTAGACCTAGATTATATAACAGCCTATTAATTAAACTCAAACTCTAGCGTTCTTAACCAGACCTTTATTAATATTGAGGTTTTGTATTACACTACAAATAGCGCTAACTTTAAGTGAAAGTTAGTGTAGGGGTACACCCGGCTCCTCTAGCAAGGCCAGATATTCCGCTTCCACTATAGGTGGCAGCTCTTGGGCGGAATCTTCTATTTCCTTAATTCAGTTGCTGCTAAGTAACAAAACTAATAGGTTAGTGTCAGCTTAGGAAGGGGTAGGGTTAAAAATACCTAAACTAATACCTAAATACCTAAGCAAAATTGTTAGTGTAGCGTAGCTAGTTAGCTATATAATTACATAATGGCTTAAGATTATCTTATAAAAAGTGTATAGTTGTGTAGCTTTTTTTAGTGTATTTTTTATTAAATTTTGTTATATTTTAGAGGACCTAGATTTATCTTATAGAACTCAAATGGGTATATAGGTATTTGCGCTCTGTGCACTTTAGTTACCTATTTGACCTACTTTTGACAGTTATTTTAATCCCTAGGAAGGGGTTCGGCGTTTATCTGTACTTTTGTCGCCACGTAGTTAACAGAGCATAATTCTATTAAACTCGTTAACACGAAAGTTAAAGGGGCTTAGGAAAGATCAGAGAACATACTAAACTGGTTCATTAAGGGTTACGTCTAGGAAGAGAAAACTGGGGGCCTTATTTATAATACGCACCCTGTAGAGATAGCTTAGATTCACTATTATATTGTAAGGGGGAATACTATCTCTAACTTTATCTAGCTAGTTAGAATATGTAGTATCTAAGGTAGTTCTTATAGGGGTGGACAGGCGTAGAATCTAAAAAGATTGCTAGAGAATAGAGGATTAGATAGACGTATTAAAGACTGACGCTAGAGTGGTGGTAGCAGGCGTAACTAGAGCAACTTAGCAAAAATCGCTAATACTAATAACATACTTACCTCTAAATAGTACGTCCTATATAGTAATAGATTAAAGAAGATAATCTATATACTAAATAGTAGTTTTGTTTACTATTAGTAGCTCTTCCTATAAGACTAGAATAGTATGTTTTAGTAACTTAGTACGACCTGAAGTAAGGGTAAGGTAAGAAAGCACCTTAGTATTAGTATTATGGATAGGTATCCTAAAGGTAGAGTAAGCTGTTTGCCTACGTTTGTAGAGAGTAATACTTAGGGTAGTAGAACTAATAATATAAATAATATGTCCTTTAGTATAGATACAGTCGTAAAGTGTACCTATTAGGAAGGTCTTACCTCGTCCTGCTTTCCTATTAATAAAAAAACAGCCCCCTGTTCCTAGAGATAAATAAACTATATTAAAAACACGACGTTATTTATAATTAAGTATAGCGTAATTTTGACGACTTTGTCTTAAGAGGGTGTCTTAAAGTAGGGTAAAAGCTTAGATTTCTATTTATAACTTATGCTCTACTAGTACTAATTTAGGGAGGCTAAACTAACGTAGTGATATACTATTAGTATAGAGAATCCGTAATATACTTTATAAGGCCTAAGTAGTAGTAGTATCTTAGGCTTAGTATAGAGTAAAGTTAGTAGATAGAGCTAGGCAAAACTACGTCTAAAGAGTAACCACAGGAGATAGTAAATCCAGAAGTAAGTACGTAAAAAGGGAACGTAGCTAACCTGGTCTACTAAAGGATAAAACAGCCTCTTTTATAGCATATATTACCTTATTTACGTTACAGAAGAGACTAAGACTAATAGTTACTTCCTAAAAGGATAGATAAATAACGCCTTTTACTATCTGTAAATTAAGGAAACTATAAGCTAGCTAATTCTATAGAAGAACCTAAAGGTAAAAAAGCTCTCTAACTTAAGGCGGAATGGTATAGATACGTGTTATAACTAAGCTGAGATGTCGTTTAATTAATACTCTCTAATATAGTCCCGTACTAGATTAAGTAAGGGTAATAAACCTGTAATTATTCTTTAGCGTCCTGCCTACTTACTATATGTTATAGTAGAAGCGTTTGTAAAATTAGGGATAGGTAAGATTTTTAAATAGTGGCTCCTAAGGATACTAAAAGGACTATAGGAGGTTACTTATAAAAGACTAGTCTTAGGAAATTCGCTATATCTATCCTAGCTACTAGTTTTCTAAGTAAATACTAAGATAACGTATAGAGGGTTCTTTAGATACTATACTAAAGGAAAAGATATAGTAGGCTGCCTTTAAAGAGGAGAGGTACCTAGTAGAGACGTAATTATTATATTTACTAGGTATGTCTAAAAGTAAGCTGTTATCTATATAGAATCTAGTCTAGTTAGGTCCCTTAAATAGGTATTTAAAGAGATATATAAAGATTTTAATAGAAAGATAGATATTAATATAAATATAGGAGTCTATATATAAAATAAGTATAGAAATATAAGGGATAACCTATATATCTTCTTCTAATCTATAGTAAAGGTAAATACAACCTTAATAGTTAATTAACGTTTGTAGATAGAGCTGTTAAGGGAATCTAAATCAGTACTAACTGTCTTAGTTATAGTAAGAGGGACCTAATAAGTAGGTATAGCTATGTATGTTAGTATAAAGAATGGAGGCATAAAGTGTAGTATCTGCTGGAGATTAAGGGAGTTTAGTGGAAATAATGGTATTGAGAGCGTTAATAGAAGGCTCTAGGGTGACCTATAGTAGAGAGTAGTAAAGTTAGCGATTAGTTGCTTAAAGTAATGTTAAGAGGTAACTGACTTTAATAAGTATGTGTGCGTGTAGAAGTCTGCGTTTTTAGAACTTAATTATAGTTATGATATATAGTAAGTAGCTAAAGTGAGTCTTGATGAAGGATTTGAGGTGTTAAAGTCGGATGTAGAAAGCATAATAAATAACTGTAGGGATGTTAGTGAAGTGCTGTCCGGCTTTTAACAAAGTGACGATCTTAGGCTATCCTGGGTTTGTCGTTATGGTGATAAAGAGGGTTGGTTTTCCGAAACGCCGTGCTAGGGCTAGACTATCAGCCACTTGATTGGAAGCTAATGCCTGGGACCCAATGAATGTTGCTGGCAACCTATTGCGTAGAAGCTCTGGTGAGATATTGTCGGTTGTCTGATCCAACGCTGAGGATTGTATTAACCTCGCTTGTCGTAAGTAATCCAGGTTTGTTTCTTTGATTCTTGAATACATGTCGACTAGATATTTGTAAGTGAGACGCCTGAAGGTAAGAAATTGAGGTTCTGTGAGAAGTACTGCCTGATACTATTGTAGCTGTGTAAGCCTGTTGGTTTTGTGTGTTGTTATATCCTGCCTAGTAGTAGCTAGGCGTCTGAGGGAGGTTTCTTCTAGTCTAGGGATGCCCTAGCCTGGTGTTCTGTGGGGAAATAATAACGGATATTGAAGAGGCTTGTAGTGTTGTGAGAGGATATGAACGAAATGGGCTTGGCTGCTATGGCGATAGAATACTACTTTGCGATAGTTAACGGTGCTGAGATTCTGTGTGTTGATAACAGCCGTAACTTCACCACTTGCAGACCAATCCTTGAGCTTTACAACCAACGGTGTTGCGTCGCTAGGGACCTGCTGTAAGGCGTGGCAGATTGTAGAAAGGTATGGATTGACAGTCTGGAGTAATCGCTTTGCTTGCTGGACGGTAGTAAACGGCACGTGCGTATTTGCGGCCTTTTGGGAGCGGGCATTTTCATCATACAGAAACCAACGCATACTGTGATTGCTGCTGGATAAGTTGAGTAGTTGATGATATATCCGACCTGACATAACGACGTCAGCTAGCACGCCAAAATGGATAAACCCTTTGGTAGCCCTAATCGTAGAGAAAGCAAACAGGTAGTTCAAGCGACAGCTAATAGCTAATAGTGGTAAGGTTGTAGTGTTAATCTAACTCTGAAAGTGTGGTGTGTACGGAGGGAGCTTTGAGGCTATTCGACTGCCGTTTACATAACACCAGCCAGGCTTCTTAGTCGATAAAAGGACAGCTGAGCAGAAGGTGTAGCTGCCGGTCTAGGCTTGGTGAAATGGCCGCACATGAAGACGCCTCAGGCGAAGCCACCAATAATCGTGTTCAGACGTATGCGACACAGAGCTTGGAATGTTGGAGAACATTGTCGCTTCTGTAGGAGGAGGAGGAGGCAAAGCTATTGCGTCTGAATCTGGAATATGACGAATTTGGGGACTTATCGACCTGGATCTTCGGTGATGGGTCTAAGGAAAGCTCAGCATGCTGTATAGTGTCTTCTTATAGAGGTCTTGACGAAAGGAAAAAGGAAGTAAGAATAAAAAACTTACCACGACGGGTAAGTTTTCGGTTAGTGAGGCAGCGCTAAGGATGAGGCGGTTGTTTTGTAGGCGCTGGGTTGCAGTACGTAACCGATAATCGTCACATATTTGATAACCGGATGAGGACCATGGTTGAGAACACCGAATGCATAGGCTGATTTGTGGCTCTGTGCCAGCGGGTGTTACTGAAGGCTGGCTACGACGCGCAGCGAGGCGAATTCGACAATCATTATATGTCTGGAACAGCGCTGAAGTCTATGGTCTTCTACAGGTTGAGTAAGTTAAGGGGCCTTCTATGGTTGAAGAATGGGGTGGATTAGGAAGCAGTTTAGCTTGCTAAACCTAAGAAGTGGGTTGAGAAACTGGTGGGGAAATTAGAGTTAGTATAGATTATATAGAGGAATTCTGTGAATTTAGTGAACTAGGACTAGACAGTTAGGAGTGCTTCTTTTAAATCTTACGTAGCATCCTTTATCCTATAATTAGAGTAAGTCTAGTAAGACCCTATGATACTAGAACTCTAAGGTTGCTAGTACTAAGTATATATAGAGGAAGGGGTGTCTGGTATAAGAAGAATATAGTAATATTAGATAGTTACGTGATAGTAAAGTAGTGAAAGACGATAATGACGGTATTTTAATAAGCTAATAGAGAAGGATAAGCTTGAAATACAAAGTGGAGAGGGACGGCAGAATTGGGGCAGGCGAAACGTGAAAGGGCGGAAGAGGGAAGAAATGTGGGGCGATGGGAAGTTCCGTCTGACATGCTGTGGCCAAAAGCGACATCTGCCTAATATATTTAAGATAAGATCAATCATGTGCCGCCCGCGCTTCCAGGGACTGGTGGGGCAACTACTGCCCGTAGCTTGTCGGGTTGTAACATATTAGCCTTCTAATTATAAGGTCTTTCTAGAAAGCTCCCCTTATACTTGTCTAGTAGTTATAGGGTCTTTTGTCTTATTAATAAAGAATTGGTTCTCTTACTTACGCCTGTTGTTCTGTCTAAGGTGTTCTTTAGGTGTCTCTAACCGTAACCAATCTGTACGCTATGCCAGCAACGTCGTCAACCGAATTAGGCGATGGGGTTTCCTTATACCACGGTATCGCCCTAATGTCTAGATGACAGTGGGCAATATGTGTCACGAGTTAGAGCACACCGCAGGGCATAGGAGAATTGAGGTCTAAAAGGCTTGTTCTGTCTAAGTGTAAGTCTGGAGAAGAACCTCTATATATATAGGTTAAGTACGCGAGTAATGAGTGAAACGCCACGTGATAAAGCACATGACAAAGCAGCTGCCGATGGCTGAAGCTATCGTGACAATATGTCAGCATCGCAATTTTCCAGTTAGCAGTTAAAAAGACGCCCCTGAGTCGTTTTGGTGCTAGGCGTTTAAAAGGGTCGTTCTGACATTATTATTGGTTAAACTTCCAAGTCGGCAGAAGAGAATTTAGTGAAACACACATAATGCGTCGACTGGGGATTGATCCCGCTATTTGGGCATCACTAGCGACTCAAAATATTTAAAAAATAATGCTTTATCCGTTCCTTGACCTTGTGGCCTGTGGCAACAACTACTAAACTTTGAATTTAGGTACAGATACTCTGAATAGCACAAAGCGAATACCTAAGTAGACTGAAACGTTTCCTGCTGGGGAATTTGTGCCTCTTTCTGGATTTTGGCTGCTATATAGATGCCTTCGGGTACAAATCTTCTCCAGTAGTTGGCTTCGTTTTTCTCACCCGCATCACGGTTTACCGAGAACTTCCGATACTTTGCATTCCAGGCAGACCCCGGGAAATCGCTATTTGGATCGGAAAAGCTGGGTGAGTTGATAGGGTTCGAGCTCAACTCTTTGAGTGCCAACGGCGTCGCCTCCCGCGTAGCCTGTTCCCATGCTTCGCGGCTAGCCGACTCGGACAAAATGTGGTCCAACCATTTCATACCCCCTGGCTTAAAAGAGGTGTAATCAATCGCCTTCTTGTCGGCGGTAAGGTTAAAGGTATCCGGGTTCAAGGCGATAATGGTGTTGAGCAGAGAGCGGCAGGTGCTTACTGTGGTGCTGTATCGCCGTACCTTGATATTGGCCTGGTTCTCTGACCAGCTCTTGGGATATAGACTTGGCGATATCAGGTACGCGTGGCAGAAAATAGGAAAGGCGATCCAGAAGCAGATCAGATAGGCGTCCCATCGCTTAGTAGCGGCAGCACCTAACGCCAAAATCCATTGGCTGAGGATGCAAATTCGGAGCAGAATGCGGCAAATGGCCGTACGGGTTGAGGAGGGCCCCGACCTGTTAGGTTCGAGAGGTCGGTTGACTAAAAAATTAACAATTCTCGAGCATCTGACTAGGAGCTTCACCAAAGTCCAAGACGGTCTCTGTTCCGTGGAAGCAGGCGTACTTTGTGTTCGCCACGAGGTCGTGAATGGCGTGGCCTAATTCGTGGAAGAGGGTGACCACCTCGTCGTGCCTTAGTAAACTAGGGCTTCGGTCGTAGGCCTAGAAACGTCGCATACTAATGCCGTCGCAGGGTACTGTCGACTATCATCCTCCCGGGTGTAGCCCTGCAGGTAAAGACCGCGTGTCAGTACTAAGAAAGGGGTTGGCACCTAGTGTACTGGAACTTACTGGAACCACGTTGAAGTTTGCAGCACCAGTGGTTTTGCCTTCACGAGGGAAGAGATCGAGATACAGATAGCCGATAAATCCACCGCCGCCTTGCTCAACGTCATCCCAGACGCTAAAAAGCAGAACCTCGTCGTGTCACACATGTTCTTGGTGGCCGCCCTTGTTGTGGAAAACGAAACCGAACAAGGTCTTAAAGATTGACAGCATGTGGGAGACTGTGTGTTGTAGGGGAAAATACTCGGCAATCTTCTCTTGGTCCATTGAGTGCTGTCGTTTAAGTATCAGCCGGTTGTAGTAGGCGTGATCCTAGAGATAATATCTGCTATCAGATCTTGACTTAATAATGTGGTACGACACTCACTCCCGCATGACCGTTATGACAGATCCAGATTTGACTGGGTTCAAACGCCTTCTGACAATTTTGCCTCCATAGCCAGACACAAACCCATCTTGCCACACCATACTTGATCCGATGGAAGAACCATACAAGCCTCATTATTAACCGTGTCATCCAGGCCCAGCTGGTCCGACGGCTTAAGCATCACCCCGTGACCAGCAACACCCTGGCTCAATGTTGTCGAAACAATCACCCAACAGGTCCCCCGCATTTAAGCCCTCAACTGCGCTGCTCCAAGTTTAAAACGAGAATGTGATAGAACCCCCATCCATATCCAAATTTCCAAAGGACGCTGACTAGGCTCTTTAGCACGCCAATCTCAATACGACCCAGGACATTTCTATGTACCCAGCTTTCCCAAGGCTGTTTAAGTCCTAGGCGAATCTCCCCCCAAAGACAATAGCCTCTAAAGATTTCATGGTGGTACTAAGCTATGTATCGGGCCACAAAAAATCTCAACTTCCCTGCTACACCATCCGCAAGTGCTACATTTCTACTGTCCCGTTCTTTGTGGTTAAACTTTGTCTCTACCAAGTCAGCCACTAACACACCAGCCAAACCACTATCAGGGTCCCCCTCCCTAACGGTTATAAATCCTGCCTCTGGCATATAAAGAAAGGCCCTTTTGCTTCGGCTTTTTTCTGCAACACAGACACATTCCCACCACCAAACATATCTGTCCGCGTTCCAGCCGCCAAGACGACACTCAAGACACAAGCGCAGAGCCGACCTCAAGAAATCATGGATCCCCTTCGTCAGCCAACTGAGACCGAGAGCAAATGGTACTACTATGGTCTCCCTAGTCGCCCTAAGCTCGTCGCCCGTTCCAGTTTTACACCGTACGTATTGCCTATGGAAGGACGCTTACCAGAGCCCAAGACTCAGACCGTTGTTGGGGAGCACGACATCGTGGCCAAATGGAACAACGATCCTTCTATGCTACAGGAGCAAATATTCAACATTCTCACACAGCATGACGTTCAGTGGCAGGCGATTGATATCCTCCGAATCGGATACTCCAACCAAGAGGAGATTCCTGTCATCCTTTCAATCTCGGTCTCGCGGGGTACGTTGTCTTGGCAAGCGGGTGATCGAGTCGCTAGGCAATGCAGAAGCGCCCTCCTTGATCACAAACTCGATGTTCATTGCGAAATCAGGGAGTCAACCGTGACCTTCATTGGCTGGGGAGCTTTCGAAGGTGTTCGATTCTAGGCCCGAACACAAAGTGACAACAAACCCAGCGGTCTGACCAAGGCACGAATCAAATCTCGACAACCCTTTCTCTTTTTTACGCATCCCCTGCGGTAGTTCTCATTGTCTCTTTTTCCATGCCGTCTCGGCATGCTGATCCATTTGGCTTGTTGCCGCGGTGTGAAGGTACGCCGCCAAAAGAACTACATCATAAGGGAACATTGCACACCTAGGTTGATATTCCTCGAGATATTACCGCAGTCGCCGAAATAGCTTCCGTTGGGTCCTCTCTTTTGTAGTTAGTGGACCAGGATTGGGGTTGCTGTTGGGAGGCGCAGCCGCCAGCGCTGGTGAGGTAGCCCTCTGTTAGATCTTGTGGCCTGTAAGACTGTGAACAGTCGTCGCATGCTCCGGCCAACAGTTGAATCTACAAATAGTATTCACGATTTTACCGTCCTGTTCAATACACCTTATTGAAATATCTCTACCGTGTTGCTCTGCTTGTGATTGCTGTTTGTGTGTTGGGAGTTGCCATTCCCCACCAATGACAGGAGACCCCAAAGCAGGCAAAGAACCTAACCTCCCCTTGCTCGCTCACGTCTCGGACGACGCTGCTAGCTCTTTGAAACCTCCAAGCCCGCTTCTCATTTACTTACCCGGTCGGTGCTTATAGGCGGAAAATGACTGTGGCGGAGAGTCACTAGGAGCAAATCCTACAACGTCTTCCAGGTCGGCAGATAGTATCAAGGCTACTTACAAGCTTAAGTAAACCAGATATCACATCCGTAAGAGTACAGAAGTTACTCTCTAACGCTATCTTAGCTATCTTAATCGTAAGCTACTCAATAGCTTCTATATAGACTACTATATTGATGACTATAATCGCCCTGAACCCCGGCCTCGTCGTCTGCACGCTGTAGCGGACATTCGTCCGCGTCGTCCTCGTCCGCATCATCTCCACCTCCGTCTCTTGCACGAACAGCAACGCGAGAAAGTCCGGCTGCCGTACCGGTGGTAGCGGAGGGGGGGGGCTTAGGAAGCAGCCCTGCTGTATTAAAGCTAGCTTTAGCGTACAGATGGCTAAGGCGCTGCCGCCCCCCCCCCTTCTCGTGTCGGCGACGACTACAAAACCGCAACAAGACAATGCACAGCGTATTTTGATCAAAATCGGATAGACCTTAACACATGACCTGTGCCAGTATTACATCTTCATAGTTCACTAAGTATTTACTTAGTAATGAAATCTGGTTAGTAACATCCTACAAGCAAATATACATCCTGCCAGTTTGACCCCAAAGGCTTTAGCAAACACAATCCCCTACATCTAATCTAGCTGAGGACTTTAAGTTTATATTATAGTCATACATTTCTTCTTCTTTGTTGTTTAAGAGGGGTAAGAGAACCTTGACTTTACTGCCTGAAGTAGTTCTTAAACGACGCACTGAGGCACCAACGAGGCATGGGATTCGGCCGATTTACCTTTCCTCGCAAATATACGCAGCCCCTTCCGAAAAAAACCATCGCCTATGATGATGACACACAAGCCATCCCTTTCCACTAACGACCTTAACAGCAGAGGTCGCTTAGCGCTCGTCACGGAGTGAGGGGGCGAGTCATTGCACATTGTCTGTCTTTACTGCTTGAGTTGCCATTTTGTGGGGCAAGGGGCAAATACGCGACTTGATACGTGGCTGAATAGCTGATCAAACGTTGTATTCTAACACACGCTACACGTTAATGTAACCTATGCATACCACTATACGTTTTAGATAAATAACGCTGCTCTTCTTTTCTTTAGAAGTAATCCTCTTTATGCCTAATCTCTATATCAACAAGGTATGTATCTAAGGTATCCCTAGTATATACTTAGGACATACCGTATAATATATAACTTATTCTCTCTTAATATAAAACTAATTCTATTACTCTGCTATATATATAGCGCCATTTTATCCCCTGCTTATTAAAGTACCAAACTCTATTAACCCCTCTAAACTCTAACTCTACAAGGTTTTTACCGCCTGCAGCTTTTACTCGTCCGGTGCGGTAGCTTACGTACGCACACCAGACTCGTCGTTCTAATACCCCCCTACAGACTGTTAACCCCCTTTAACCAACAGCTACTATATAATCTCCCCTTAAGCCCAGTCCTTTTAAGTAAATCCTTTAACATCAATTTCTCATCTATTACTACAGGCTGCATTCGTCAACCAATCGTAACAACCACTTTTACTACCTAAATACTTTACCCATTTTATCTACGTTATCTGTATCCAATATGCGTGGTCTTACTGTCATTATTAGCCTTTTATCCTACTCTCTCCTGGCATCCGCGCAGGATTGCACGGCCAACAAGCAATGCGTTGCAGGTGACTGCCTAACTATAGAATGCTGTGACCCAAGTGTGTCTGCCGCAACTAATGGACACGTAAGTGAATAACCCTGTGAGCTTTGCTGTCGCCCTTTACTAACCCAATTTCATAAAGGGTCAATGCTGCTGCGACCCCTTTTAAGGAGTCCAACAATAGCAAACGCTGCTGTAACGCCAAGCGAGTAGCGGAAAGCTGTTGCACTAGATCGGCTCCTTCTCGAAATCGCTCCGCCGCTAGATTCAGTCTGGATACTGTTTACCAATGTGATCCTTGTTTTGGATCGTCTATTAGGGCCAAGGAGCTGTTGCAGGTCTCGGTAGTAACGTGTCTGACTTGACCACGATAAATACACTTCTGATCGCTGTTCACCTATAATCCTCGTGCGCTCGTTTATTAACTCCGTCCTGACCCTACAGACAGTTATGTGGAGTATATCAAAAGGGGTCTGTCCCGACACATTAAGAGACGTTCCACCAGCGCTTCCAGTGACCTTCAATCTCCCAGTTCTACTTATGTATCTAGCGGATGGCCTTTCTAAACGAATGGCCTATATAGCAATAGAACCCCAGGAGTAATAGACGTAAGGATAGCAACACAAAAAGACTGCTAGCAGACAGTTTATTACTACTGGAATACTTCTACAGATAGAGGCTCTTTTAAGCCCAGCCTGTAGTGCATAATAACGCTTAGGGGTTTAAGGGGGGTTAGGGGCTATAAAGCCTATATTCCTATACTGGTTTATATATAACGTAGCTGTTATTCTAGGTGGTTTTTAGGTTAACTACTAGGGTTAGGGCTAGGGGCTAGGTAGCCTACTAGTAGGTAGGCAGTCTAGGCGTGTTGTTAGATACTATTTTAGTTAGTTACTATAGGGAGGAGGTTAGAGTTAAGGTAAAATAACATATAGGCCTAATAGAATACTATGGTATGATGGGTAAGTAAAAACTCCCTAACAGGTAGTGTGGAGTTATGACCCACAGGGGTAGAGACTCTCACTGGCTAGATTTGTGCTGGATGTGCACAAGAACCTCAAAGTACCAGCTGCTGAGATAATCAAAGAAGCACGGCCACATTTACCTGACAATGGGGTTAAACTTTGGCCTGATACCGTAGTACAGACGCTAGAGACATAACCCTAGATAGTCACCTTAGATAGTAAACCCTAAGCAAAAAGGGTAAGCCTACCCTCTATCCCTCTATTTAGAGCCTATAGCAGTGAAGAAAGGCGAGTAACATAGTCCTAGTCTCTACTAACTAAATAACTAGCTTTACCCTTATCTTTCTTATATTATGTTAGTTAATCTTGCCCTTTCTGCCTAATAACACCCTCCCCTCTACCCTGTCCACCCCTTGCTTTAGTATCTAAGACTTACTAACACGTTGTTTATAAGATATATTTAATAGAGATAAACATATATAGTTACGTGCTGCTAAGCAACGAAATGTATTTAAAAGCTACCTATGTATGTAATGTTTAGTCATGGAAATGGAAACTATAACTCCTAACGAGAGTAAGTTCTTTAATTTTTAAAGCCTAAGCCGCAGGTTGAGATGCTCCGCAGAGGACTTCTGGGGGATAATTCTCAGTTAGAATTTCTTGGTTTTATTTTCTTCTGTGATTACAGACTCGTTATAGACAGATCCATCATAGTTTAAGATTAACAGATCTAATGTATTAAATGAGTACTTGCTAGTAGTACCATTGATAAACTCATACAAAAACCCATTCATTGACGTCACAATGACTAAAAACGTTGCCGTAGCGAGCTGGCCTGAGCTGTTTCTCAGTCAAAATTCCGGTATCGTCACGTCCTCTTGTCCCCTTATACGACCAGAGATAGTGCCGTTAGAAGAAAGTACTATGCAATCAACGTCGGCCCGTTGTTGCGCACTGCATGTCGTCGTAATAATTGATATCGGTTATTTACGGTCCCACTCATACGGAGTGGACACAATTCACGCCTACCGGCACACCTTTGTAGATTTCCTCGTTGTAAGCTGCGTCCAGGTAGGCTTGGAAGTTCTCATCGCTAAATGGCACCTTAGTTGCCTCGTATTTGATGCCGTTAAGCTGGTCCTTTGCCAACTGCGGCAGTCTGCCCCAGCCGACGAGAGGCGGGCTCAGAGTTTTGCCAGTTCCATCGTCAGAGGAAAAGAGGAACTCATTAGCTAAGTAGTCGATGATTGGGTGTGTCGCAGGCCCAACGCCATCTGTACTAAGATAGAGCGTGGGTGCTGGCGCCGTGTTGAACTTGCCAGGGGTTGTGGAATAGCTAATGCCGCGAGGGGAAAAGTCTATAGCCTTATCCGGGCAGCCATCAAAGTCGAGCCATACCGCTGCGGTAAGCCAGTGGTGGCGGTGCTTATGGTCTTCCACAATCTTAGGGACGTAGTAGCTATAGAGAATAGCAAGCCTGCCGTGGGATTGACCAAGTCTAGCATAAGTCTGGCCACGCTGAGAGGAGTCGCGGCAATCACCATCAGCTTCACCCGTCGGCTTCAGCCCAGCACTATTAATCCCATTAGTCGCATTCCGTGTTATAACAATCCTCTAGCACTTACCCAGCGTAGCCGTTAGCATCAACTGCAGCATAGGGGACGCATCCAGCCCAAGAATGTATCAGCGGCATAAACTGCTGCTCTAGATCACCTACGAGACCAGAGTCAGGCGAGGCAGATAGGGGCATGACTTTATCGTGATCCAACCATTTGTCACCCACTGCAACATCACCACCTCTAGGTAGAAGTGCTGAGTTAACAAACCCAAGCAAGGGGATAGAAAGAGCTAGTAGTCGGCTCGCCATAAGTGCAAACTAGGCTATAACTATAAATTTCTCGTTGAAAAAAAAAAGAAAGGAAAAGAAGCTACGTATTATTCTCGTATTGTTCATACGTTAATAGAAGTCTCGTATGGGGGGATGATGGAAGCTCTTTATAAAAAAGTCCAGCTTGGTTTCCTCTGTGGCAATCTTAATGATGTCTCTAGAGTTACGGAAAAGCCGAGTCTCGTCCCCACATCAAGCTGGCGCGAGATTATTATTACCCCACCTACTCATAATGTAATTTCCTTAATGAAAACTTTAGCTCAGTGCCTATTTTAGTGATGTTATTAATATCTTAGCAAGAACCTGTTTATTAATTACTATCCCTTCGCTGGCGACTAGTTCCCACCACCTCTAGGTATGGTAGGGCCAATAAGGGGCCACTATTTTATCTAACCCACTAATAGTTCTATAGTATAACTACTCTCTATATATTGTGGCTGTACTAAAGGTACTAGTAATCTTTGCTGTTACGCAATGGTATATTGCAATTTATGGCCTCCGGCCTTGTATTGTGTGTTAAGAGCTTCTACCGTTGAGGACTTTCACTTCAACCAACCCGCCCATCCGCGAGCGGAAGACCAGACCCATCATCGCGTGGCTCCGGAGTCATCGCCAGTGCCGGCGCCGCAAATCTGGCCGACCTTATTCCGCCGGCAATGTTGTCGTCAAGGTTGTTCACGTACGGAACCGTGCAAACATCAGCAATAGCGAGAACGAAATTTTTGAAAACAGCACCAAATTAATCAAACCACGCCCGCTCGCGCCCGCAGAGGTCACTTTGGGCACAATGTCATCCTCGGCATTAATTCTGTATCCAAAGGGCCTACTTGTGGCCGCGGGCAGGCTCTAACCACAAAAATTCAAGAGCAAGCCACAAAGCACGACATATTATTAGACAGCACCATTACCACCACCACCAGCAGGTTATAGGCTATTACATAAAGCACATAACCATACCTAAATATATATTAATATAATAGCTACTAATAGGTTATAGGTTACCTATTACCCCTAATAAAGTTTATAACATCCTATAATAATAATAATAATAAGCCTAATAGAATAGTATTACCTCCTATATAAAGAAAGCACTAGATATTAGGTATATAACAATTAATACTATAAAAACACTATAGATTATAGACAGACTAGTCCCCTATTACCCCCTTTATAAAGAAGGATTATTACCCCTTTAATATATAATAATATCTATAGAATCTATATAGGAGCTCTTATACTTAGTAATTAGATAAATTAAAATAGTTAGAGTATTATGCTTAGTAAATTAAGCCTAACTCTAGGTAGTAGATAGTAATAGTAGTTAAAAAGATAGAAATATAGAGCTATATAGGAACCTAGTAGTAGGTAGTAAAAAGACTTATAGATTAACTAAGAAATAGTATAAATAAGTCTAAGAGGATATAGATAAGAGAAATAAGTAAAGCTAAGTACTAAGGGGAGACTAGAGGTAGATAGAACTAGACATAGTAGTAAGTACTAATAGAGCTAAAACAGGAAGACATAAAAGAGGAAATCTAAAGGTAAGAAAGAAGACAGCTAGGAAAAAAGGCAGTAGAAAGAGACTCTTTAATAGAGGGAACTAACATATAGGATAGATAGTACAGCAAGGAATTTAGAAACAGCTGGCCTTGGTTCAACAACAGGGCGAAGTGGGGCGTCACGACTCATTGTCGGCACGTCAGCTGTTGGCCAAACCTCGCTTTCCAGGCATAGCTGCTGATTAAGCGGCTGGAACCGAGTAGGATAGAATCAATCAATCAATCAATCAATCAATCGTACGGAACCGTGGTTAAAGTGAAGTCTGATATGGTAGTTACTCTGCGTTATTGGATATCTAATACCGCTTTAAGACACTGAGAGATGGCACAGGCTAAAGGTGCCGTATTAGGTTATTACGTATTGAGATTCATGTACTAGGTTAAGTGCACCGGACCGCGTATAGGGGTCTAGAGCATATTCTTCACCATTAATATCTTCCTCTTAACTATCTGTAAGTTATGCTCCCTACTTAAGTTTTTAGGTAATATTCTAGCCCTAGTAAGACCTTAAAAATCGTGTGCAATGATGGAGAATACACCGTAAGAACATACCACAAAAAATGAATAAGGATTATTGTAGCATCGAACTTCAAAAACTATATTAGAAGCTGTACTTCACCATCCGCTGGAAGTCGTAGAGCCATGGCAAGCCAGAAGCGATAGCGAATGGAATTCGAACGACCCACGGTAACTCTTTGACAAGCGGCCGACTAGTGAGCAATAACTCCTCCCGTAAGGTCAAACCCTTAGCCCATGCCTCGACAGATAGGGGGTTATCTAACGACCAAGTAAACCTACTGCCCGATTTAACAATAGGTTTCAGCCAGCCCTGCGCCGTGATGAGGAAGGAATTTGTTGCGTCAAATATCAGATGGCCATGTTGGCGTTGGCCCTGTCCGAAATGGCCTACTAGCCCGCACACTAACTCTCGCATTTCTTCCTCGGCTAGATACATACTAAGCCCTTCAATGACAAGTATAGTCGGGCGGTCGGCTGGTATGTCCTGGTACCAACCGGCATCCGTGGCGGATGAGGCTCGCAGCTCGTAGGTACTGCCGTGAGCCTCAGCCCCAGGATCCGGCACCAGTTGTCTCCGCAGTTTTATAACATCTGGTAGGTCGACGTCGATCCATCGTAATGGCATCCGGGAAAAGTATTGCTTTAACCGAATCGCGCGAGTGTCCAAGCCACATGCGATATGCACCACTGTTGCGCCGTTAGGCGAGTGGGCATGAAGGTCTAGAAACTCAGAGGTCCAGCGGTCCAAGTCGCGGCTGCGCAGAACCGCCCAAGCCTGCATCCAGCTGGGGACTTCCAGACGGCTGAAATCATAATCGATTTTTGTTATGATCTCCGCCGCCCAGGTATCCCTGAGAATTGGCGACGGGCCAATCGCGTCGAGAGCCTTGGATAGAACTGTGCCAAGCAGGGTCTCAGGTACGCCAGTGAGAGCGGGTTTCGTTTTCTGGGATGCCATTACGATGGCTTCTGTTCAATACAGTCTAGGGAATAGATGGGTAGGAAAGTTGGGAATAACAAAGTGTGTTTGTGCCTTGAAGATAACCACCCATTTGGAACCTATGCCGGAGCTTTATACCCCGAGGCGATGGGTAGCGTCTAGTACTTAGCTAAATGTAATTCAGCACATAACTATACTGTTGCGCAGACAAGATGCTTCATGTTTAGCCCGTGTCCTGCACCTTAAAACTTTAATTCACAACTAAGAAAGATAACAGCGGGGCACTTTGTTTTGTATGGACATCTCCAGCAGGTGGGCGGGATATGAAAGTCTATGTAACCTACGGAGTACATCGCACTAAGTGAATTACATACGATGCAGTATGCCTATGGTTGCAGACAAGAAGAGGGGAAGCCTGAGCAGTAGGCCCCACCGCAAAAGTTTGAGACAGGTCACGGGGCCGAGCCGTTTACTAGGGTTAGCAGCTTAGTATTCAAGGGTTAGCCGTAATATCATTTATCACGTATCAGATATCAGATGTGCTGTATTTCAGCTATTCTTTAACAGAAAAGATAACCACTTTAAAGCGAACAAAGCTGAAATACGTGTCTGGGTTGAATTAACCCTTTGCCTACTGTTACTATAGTGAAAGTTAACATATTGCAATGGGCTATAGACACTACACACATCTGGAGGGGAAGTGAAAGAGGATCCCCAGTTTTATTCAATTGACTAACGGTCCAAAGAGATGAAAACCACATCGGACTAATCAGAGCTTATCTGGCGGGGTATTGGCAGAATTGGCGGAGTTACCTCTGAGGGTATAGTCTATAAAGCACTAAAACACGCCCTAGTGATACTATTAATTACACTGTCGACTTTAGGCCTATCCACTTCGCCTACTACTTTGTATATCCTTTTTCACTGTATACAACACCAATCTATGTCATAGCATACTAAAATTACATTAAGTAGGTTTCTTTAGGTGCGGCTTACTGTAAGACTTCTGTATTTACACTATAAAGCGGGTCGCAGAAAAGGCCTGGAGACTTTGTGTGTAAATCCGAGATTCCTAGGCTATTTTGCCTTGGTTTGCTACAAACTAGACTATATAGATGGTTTGAGCAGGCGCCCTTTATCACTAGATCGGACATTACGGCGTAAAACAATACTACTATTACTACTACTACTACTACTACTAGCCATTCTACCAGAACGGACGACTGAAGGTGT
This sequence comes from Colletotrichum sublineola, assembly GCA_020631755.1. Taxonomy (NCBI): domain Eukaryota; kingdom Fungi; phylum Ascomycota; class Sordariomycetes; order Glomerellales; family Glomerellaceae; genus Colletotrichum; species Colletotrichum sublineola. The sequence continues at coordinate 139,982 of JAHSQG010000010.1, forward strand.
CTCGGAGATGGAAGAACTCGATCCAACTTTTACGCAACACCTGAATCGGGCCGTTCGCTTATGTCCCATGTCTTTTAGCCTTGAGTCTGCCTGTGGAGCAGTCCTGGTTGTAGCAGGAGAAGTGGAGTACCACCTATGTGACCTTAAGCGGGATTGCTAGTAAGTTTTAGCCTGTCTCTACTCGTCTGAGAGTAAGACAGTGTCTCGGACCGCAACACTAACTATTCACAATGTGCAAAATACCCCGCTCCTGATGAACCCTTGGAATTTGCTAAGGAAAGGATATTGGTCTGAAATCCTAGAGATATCTTACCTCTGCATTGAGAAGCGTCTAAAAAGCTGAAGCTGATCCCCGGCAAGCATACCAGACTAGTTAATATACAATGACAATAATTGCATCAATCTTTTGCTCAAAAGCCAGTCTCATCGTCAGAAAAACATAGGCCCCTTGAGTACGCTGTGTTCTTCCCCTTATCTTTATCCCTCGTTAATACGCCTCAGCTCACTAGCCCCTTTCTTCTTTCAACATCGCCAACATCAGCTTATTCAACACAGTCCTATCAACATCATAAGATGCCTTCCTTTCTTCTTTAGCATGTGGGTTCTCATTCTACTATGCCTTGCTCTTACAGACGTTGAGGTATCACAAATCATCTACTACTATAAGGTTTATAACCTTGATTCCAGGTTTGGAGCTGGGGAAAGGATTATGTCACCTCAGAGTGCAATAGCGTATTGTCGTAATACGAGTTACATGCATATTGCCCCAATATAGTCCCCTTTTCAACTTAGCCAACTTAAAAACACCTACATAAACATAATTAAATCATCATTCGTATTAATATATTTAAGCCTAGGCGTGCCCTACGTGCCTAAAGCCCTCATAACAATCATCCTACTCCTAAATCAACACGTATTCTTACCGGGTAGTCAAGGCATCTTTGAGCAGTTTATTGACTACGCCTCTAAGGGAACACCTAGCCTACACTCTTTATACTACAATTCTAAGTCAGGATTCAGCTTTATTATTAGTAAGATTAGTTTCATAGTTAGGTCTTTAGAGGACTTCCTACTACTTAGTAACAGCTAATTCCACTGGATCATCTAGAACATAGGAACGTATAGCGCATCTTTAACGACCTGGTCATCATTAATAATCAGAACCCCAGCGTACCGCAAAGTAGAACATTAGTATTACTTATTACTGTATTAATGTTATTAACTCCCTAGGAAGACTACGTCCATATCTGTTAGCATAGATGAACTGCAAGGAGGCCTATATTAAGCAAAAACAGCAAAAGATTAATTAGGAGACAATGGTCTTACCATATTAAGATTCTTTTCGGGAAGGAAAAAAAGAAGATAGTATCTTATATAAAAATACAGTTAAGTAAAACTATCTTAAATACCTTCTACGTACTAGGAAGTTAACTAGATCGGGCAGGCCGAAGGTAAGGGTGGTAATCCGCGAGTCGAGCAAGGAAACCATAACTTAACAGACTTACATAAGGAAAACAAGAAGTAATCAAACCGGAAAAGTGGCATAAATAAAGGGGGAAATAGACTTCTATTGCTAACTCCTAAATCTACAGGTAGTAACCACTTTATATAAATACCTCAGTGCTCTTCCTAACCTAGGTATATCTCCCACGCTCTACGCCTAACGACTTGTTAAATACTCTACTTGCTTCCTAATTAACAAGCCTACTTACTAAACACAATCCACTTACTTTTATTATTTTTATAACGCAGTCCGCTCTCGTGTCTCTTATTACCGTCAGTGCGTGCGCTGGTTACGATATGTGCCACTGTACTAACGCCGACGGCACCGCCAATAATACTATTACAGAGCTTGTATGCAACGCAGACATAAAAGAGGGTGGGCCCAGGTCGCCTTTGTACGTTCTGGAGGAGGACTCAATCAAGAAGTGCGCTGTAAACCACACCATTGACTCAACCTATGAGCTCGGTAACTGCAAGGTCCGCAAGCACTGCGCCAAACTTGGGGCCACCGGCAGCAACTCCTTCTGCGAGATTAAGGTTTCTGCTCTTGAAAGTGCGTTTGGGCACACGTGAAGTGTTACCAATAGGAGCAAAAAGTACATACGTCTGCTTGCATCTAAGAACGGGAGACCATATTGAGTCCCACCGCCTTAAATTTACCAACCAAGACATTATCCATATGTACTTTCGAGACGAATACAATAGAAGGAGAGTGGGGCTACTCACGAATGAAAAGGTAAAGCTAAAATGAAAAAAAAGTTAAAAGATCAAGGTCGATTTATTATGCAAAGGGGTTAGTAACAAATCCTCTTTAACTAATTTATCATTAGGACTAAGATTCCATCCATACGCCGTTCGTTTGTAATATTAGTTGGCGCCCCATAATAATTTCCGACCCGGGTAAGGCTGACTGTAAACGTTTCTTAGAATGACCTTTCAGGCTTGATTTTATCATCCCTAACTGTAAGTAATCTTATATTATACTTCTCTGTTTTTTGTGTTATAGATTATGTTTATAACCGATGTTGCGGATGTTATGCAATCTTTCGTAGCTATAAAGGTACTATAACTTAACACAATCATTATATAAAGTGATACCTATTGGAAAATTTGGGATCCTGCCTGCTCTCCCACAGGTTAGGCAGTAAGGGCTGGATTAGTAGATAGGTTGGTGACCACTAGCGAATACCTAATGCTGTATATGTATATTTCTTGCGAGTTTGTAAGGCAAAGGGTTTAATCTGCCATTACGACATTTTGGCCAACCACTGGATCCCAGAGATTTGCATGGACCAGGATGCGATTGTACAATACAAGAAAGACAGATCTTAGTTAGGGTTTGTGAGCGAGAATCACACGGAGCACCTTAACAACAGTACCATATCAGAAAAAGAGTTCTATCACATATCTGAGCGGGACCATATCGTGCACTGCGCTATGTTGTGGCGCAAGCAATTTTAGGCCGTTTACGAGGAGCGGGTAGCTCTGGATACTATTGTCGCGAGCGTCAAGCACTGCTCTCTATTTCTGATAGACATGTTAGACAAAGGCCCCGATTAGAGGAACATACTGATTAAGGCGTGGGTGGGTTATGCTAGGTGCTAGGTTAGAGATTAGGTAAGCAATTGGAGATCCCCTTCTAAAGACCAGGGGTAAAAGATGATGTATAAGAGATGAAGCGGGGTGATAAAGCCCGCCTAGATAGATGGATATGGCAGTAGCGAGAGGGTAGCAAGAAATCCGTTTTCACGTGTTTCTATACTTCTAGAGCTTCGGGGGATTCCCCATTAGCAGCCAAGCCTTCATCCTTAATTCTAAACTAAGCATCAATATCAGCACCATATGCAAGAAGAAGAAAAACCATGGGCTTGGATACGCATTCAACAGCAATGTGAAGAGCAACGTTGCCTATTGAGTCTTTTGCATTCACATTGGTTGACGGCTTAAGCAGCAGTACCACAGTTGTCTCGTTTTCACTTAGAAGCGTAGCGAAGAGGGCGGTACAGGCTAGGCTGTTCATGACATCAGGGTCAGCTAATTTCTCAAGCAGAATCTGCAAAAGGTTCCTGCCTCCGGTCTCGGCCGCAAGATAAAGGGCAGTGTTTCCTTTGCCATTTTGCTTCGTAATATCCGCCCCTCGTTCCAACAGCAGGTGTGTCATTGGCTCGTTTCCACTGCACCGCTCGGTGAAGAGCTGTACGAGCCATGTCCGCTGAGAATGATGGCGAGTTGTCTGTCAATATAGGGTCAATGGCCCAGACCCCATTATCACTAGGAGAAACTGCGGGTTCACAGAGTACTTCGTCTAGAAGCATTGTCTCCCGTGGGGACAGCGCTTTGGCTGACTGCATGACCGCCGCCTCTAGGGCATGGGTTCGCTGTTTTTGGCTACGCCCTGCCCATGGCGTGAGTCAGCCTTTCCTCAACTCTCAAGTAGTAACGTCCTAATGAAAAGAATTATCAGTGGATTATGTATGAGGGTGTAATAGGACTATGCCTGAGCATACTTACTATATGTGCGCTGCGCAGTATGATTGTACTGCCGCTTTTGTTTTCTCTTGTCCAGGTCTTGCAGTAGCTGGCTGGTTCCATAATCGTAAATAGCTGTTCGTGCCATAGGGGTGCTTGAGATACATTACATTAGGTAATTCTCGGAGCCTCATAACGCAAGCAGATGTTTTTCTCCACTCGGTAATGTTTCAGGGAGCCAATGTCACGATGTGAGTTGGACGGCCCTCTGTATGACTATGGAAAGCATTGATCAATAACTTCTAGTCTGTCTGCCCTCGTCTCGATGAAGATGGAGCGTAGCTAGCATACAATAACAGCAGTACAAGGGCTTTGACTGCCGGAATAGAAGTACAAGAATTCTTGCTGTTGGAGCGAAATGCGACGGCATCGTCAATACAATCCCCGTAAACGTCACATCGCTCTCTTGGCCTGGACAAGCTTTCGGCCCTGGTGCGCGCCCCGTTTCGCGATAATCTCCAAGTCTGCGAAATGTCCGCTTTCGGTTATCTTGTTATTAGCAGATTTCGTAAAACCGCAGCTCGTTGTATTGTTAGCATTTTGTCACAGCCTTTACACTTTGACGGAATTACAGGTAGTCGGACTTGCTTTTTAACCAGATTACTTGGGAGGTTGCTAAAGTTATAGGCTGCCGAGGGATATTGGTGCATGTTCAGACAGGAAGCAACAATTATAAACACAGAGACTAATGAATTCTTCTGCCGGAAACTCCCTCTATATTTTCGCATCTCATGGTCTTCTCAGTTGGTTGATATGCAATCATCAGATAACACTTGCTAACTGAACATCCGGCCACGCTACTAAAGAGGCATATTCACCGAATTCAAAGTGTCGGTTCCGCACTTGTTCTATCTCTCTTTCGGGGTTAAGACGACCAGGCAGTTCAACTCAGCTCAGGTTACCGAATAATATGATTCTGCTAGTTTTCTTATTAGGGGCTGGTTCGCACGGCATTGTGGCTCAATGAGACTCTTATAGCAAAAAGCGGTCTTCTGCTCTTTAACCTTTATAGGTAGTTTGTTAGCCTCACGAGGAAAGCCTGCCCAATAGTATCTGTCCTAGATGCTAAGACAGAACATGAGTGCTAATTAGCTATTAGTAACTACCCCACTCCAGCAACAGAAGAAAGGGTTATAAGCCAAACCCGCCCCCTCAAGATAGATAGACCTACAAATCAAACAAAGTCAAGAGAAAGTCAAAGCTCAGCTAGGTATTTGCCAAGTAAACCCAATGGCCAGTAGGCATGTAAGGCATATCAGTCGCGCGGGTGCGCAGTCAAGCATCAATATCGCTATCCGACACAACATGACGGTATTTGTAGCTCTCCCCGCCCGCGGACCATGACCACCACCGCCACCGCCCTCGTCTTCGTTATCAACCACCCTCCCCCCTCCCCCCCAAAGCCGTCTGGCCCGTCAGACGCCTCTGAAGCAGTGCCGGAACCAGGTCCGCCATCACTGTCACTGTCGCCGTCGCCGTCGCCAGTGCTGCTGTTGTCGTAATCCCAGATAGCCTCTTTATAGCCGCGGCGCCAGCTCTTCAACATCTTAAGCCCCGGGTGCCCTCTATAGTCTCCGCTTGGGAGCAGTGCCCTCAGCTCGCCGGCGTAGTACTGCACGCCAGCGACCGGACCTCGGGCTCGTAGGGCCAACAGGGCCAACAGCAGGTTACTCCGGGTGCCGCGCATGGCGTTGCGCGGCCGGCTCCGGCCCGGGACCCCCGGAGTTGGCCGAGGGTTAAAGACGAACAGGTCTTTGCCGACGGCTGTGGTGGTGCTGCTGCCAGTGCCCTCGCGGGTGTAGTTGCCTACGAGAGATGTGCAGCCCCGACCTCGTCATGCGCAAGCATGCGGGCCCAGCGGCCGCCAGTGTTGCCGTGGCTAAAATATAGTATCAAGAACATCAGAAAACAGGAGCAGGGCCCGCGTTGGCGCCCAAAGACGCGCTTAGCTTATGGGAACTCGCCTGTTTGCAGCCATGGCCATAACAAGCACCCGCTAGGAGACAGAACTGGTAGGCTTGCGTTGTTACTGTGCCTTCCTAGTGGTAACTCCGATGGCTGCTCTTGTGCCTTGTGGTTGGTGTCCTGCTGACATGGCATCGAACGCATTGGCTCATCCTTTGAGGGGCGGATGACTGTGACGACGCAACCCAGTGTCTTCGACCTAATCCCTCCCAGTGTTGACATCAAGTCCATCATCAACCTGTCTCTCAAAACGGATATCAGCGTCCAGGAGTCATTTTCTCACTTAGAGGCTAGTTTTCATACAACACTGCAGAAACTCTCCTGCCTCGACGGTCGAATTTATCCTCGCGATGAATGAGAGAGCCAGGCTGGAGATCCGGGCATATTGTCGCCTCATATACTTCTGCTGGCCCTAAAGAACCCCCAAGACAATTAATATTCAAAGACCTGTCTCAAGTCCTGCTGGACTACGAAGACCTCCGCGACAGCGGATTTGAGTACTCGGGGTTTGATAATCAACTGGTTCTCGCCGCTACCTTTGTGCCCGATCTCATAGGCGGCGCGGACGAGTTCCTGGCCCAGGGGAACTTCGTCAACGGTGGGTGCATCCTTGCGACCAGGTTCCACCACTCCACCTGTGACGCCACCGGCATGGTGACAGCAATGCATGCCTGCTTGGAGCACGGCAATGGCCTGGGAGGCGTCGTGGTCATCCTCCTTCAGGATGCGCACCATGATGCCAAAGTCCTCAATCAGGAATCCAGTGTCGGGGGGTGAATGGCGGTTGCCAACTGTGTAGGTGCCGTCAGGATGCTGTCTCCGAGAGAGAACAACGAGCATTTCGTCAATGTGTGGCAGCAGCGTCTCGTCATGATAGTAGGTCGAGTTGGGCCACACAAAGGGAGTGACGAGGCGGCGAACCTCGCGCGCCAGGCTACGCGGGGATCCAATGAGAGAGGTGTTCTTATTGGCAAGCACCGTCGATACTTGACCATCAGCAGCTTTGGTGTGGAGGCCAAGGCTCATCGTGTCTATAGAGGCATTCTGTTGGGGAGCTACTACAGTAGCAGACACCAAGGTCTCTAGCAGGGCCACCACCAGGATATGCAAAATGTAGATAGAAATACGGATTTTCATGGCAGAGGCAGTATGGATAGATAGCCTTAGGAAGAGTGGTTCCTGTAGCTTGTTGCAAGACTGACCTTAAGTAGCCGTGAGAGTAGACATTGGCGTCCTCCCATGAATCTACCGATGCTCCTCTCGGGGCAACGGCCACCGAATAGCAAGGTATCACTAGTCTCCAATTCGCAACAATATCCGGTGGGCCAACGTGGCAAACGTGATTCATTGGGAAAGCTAGTAGAAGGCCAAGGTGCGGGGGAGTCCGGGTGTCGGGGCATATTCCCAAAAGCGTCTCTGTGTCCTGGTTGAATCTTCCCATTACGGAGACAACTCCCTCACCCCATTAGGTCCTAATTTCAGGCATTGATAGTACTCACTATGGAGAGAAGGAAATAACATTGGGCAAGCTGGCTGATTGACTACTAAACAGTTGTGGTATGAAATGTCAAATGGTGCGGCACATCAACCTAATATACGCCAGGATGTGTATTTAGGCGCCACAATCATTACCAAACCTTACACAAGGTTAACCCAGACAGTGACTACTAAAAGCCAGACCATTAGATATTCGCTATAGGTTCTAGGAATTACGATACCACTATGTTAGCAAATTAGTTAGGTAAATATATACGCTATTGAATTTCTACTGGGTGGATATAATAAATAGGCAATGGCATCTTGTACACATCCCACTCTTCCCAACAGCCTGTCGGATAGATAGTCCTTGTCTTCTTACAAACATGACATACCACTTCAGGCGGGTCTCAAATCAACGTCGACCAGATGGCTCAACAGGTAGGCCCTTGGTGCTGATCCGTCTGATAGCTGGCCCGAAATGCCAGAGAATTAAGGGCATCATAGTACATATTGCCAGCGTTAGTGTGGCCAGAAGGGTGTAGCTCCAGCCGAAGCCGAGGTCTGAGTTTGTGACGGATGGTCCAAAAAGCGGAAAGGCGAACTCGGCAATGTGCTGCAGGAAGGCACCAACCGAATGAGCGCTTGAAGCGTATTCAAGACCGTACGATTCAGTCACGTACGGTTGTAGACTGAAGTAACCAAGGATCAGGCCGATGGCGAGGAAGAAAGCGCTGATGTTGATGATGATGTAGTGCAGCTCGTTCCTCAGGCCCCAGCCATAGAGAATCAGGGCTGGCGGAAGGAAAAGTGCCGCGCCGCTGTTGACTGGAAGTCTCCATTCGGGTGCATGGCCATTAGTTCTGTGCTTTCTACGAAAATAAGCCGAAAACTGAGACACGGGTTGTTAGCATTTTGCTGAACCTGCGGTATACTACTTCAAAAAACATCTTATTCAGGACATACCCCATCAATAGCATAGCGGCTGATGTGCAGCCCAACGACGAAACCGATGCCAAGCGAGAGAAAGTTCAGACTGGCACTCTCCTTGTCCATGCCATATACACTCATGAAGTTGCGATCATAAGTCGAGATTCTAGTCTCCTGGTTAGCTTCTGGTGATTGAAAGTTACTTCGTTAATAGGGGCCTTAGTGCCAGCTCACATAAAATACATGATGCCAAAGAGGTAGGCCCTGTAGCCAAACGGCAGCTGGACGATGGGGTGGGATACTAGCATGAACCAAGGGAGTGCAGCCCTCTTTAAGATGCGGTCGCTGTTGGACTGGTTCGGGTCATGGAAAGGCGTGTGCAGACGCTGGTTGCCTGTTTCTTTTCGCAATCGGGCGGCTTTGCGTTCTAATAGCACCGGGTGGTACGTTTCGTCCAGAACCAAAAACGCCAACGCAAGTGCAATCACGCTGACAATCGACGTGCCCCAGAATATCCAGCGCCAGTCGCTTTCCTGCGTGACAAAGGCACCGAAAATAGGCGCGATGGCACTGCCAAAAAAGGGCAGATAGGCGTGCACCGCGTCGCCTCTACCTCCCATCGGCGCCGGATACACGTCGGCGGTAAGACCAGGTGCCAGCTGGAATGCGAAAGTAAAAGTTAGTCCACGTACTTGGCTGCTCTTTCAAGAGACAAACTCACAATCTGGGGCGCACTGGCACCGAGGCCGCCGATAAAACGGAAGGCGAGCAACTGAGGTCCGGACGTTGCGAAACCACAGGCTGTATTCCAGATCAGGTGCCAAAGATGTGCGTAGCGGATCACATTGGCTCGGCCAAACAGCTCTATAATGGGAGCTATGAAGAAGGGGCCGATGCCGGCCGCGAGGACTTGCATGCCCTGAATCAACTGCTGCTCTGTACCGGGTGCGATGTTCAGTTCGGTCCCGATGACACTCATGGCGGGGCCCACCATGGTGGCAGAGAAGGGTGCGATGAAGCTGAAAAGAGAGAGGATGAGCGATGTCTGATACTTCTTGGTCATGGGCCAGTTGGCCGGGTTGGCCGGGTCGTCTGGACCATCCCAGGTGACAATGTTGTCCGCCTCCAAATCGTCGGCGGTACCAACGGGCTTGTTTCTCGCGTTGGCGACTCCGCCACCTCTACCGCCGTCGTCACCCATGGTCGGCAGCGGCGGCTCTTGCTTCTCCCATCCCCTCGCTGTGGAGGTGCCGCTGCCGGCCACGGTGGTGGCCATAGCGGCGACTGAATCGGACTTGCCTGGGCTAGCCCGGAGGGGTGGCGGAACGGCGCGCTGCTTGGTGATGCTATAACTTCTGTGCTGCTCCGGAAGTCTGGCCTCTTGTGGGACAGATGGGGCCGAATTAGACCACCGCTGAGGGTTAGTTCGGATGTCATCCAAAACTGTGGCCAGCTCGATGTGACTGATCTGTCTGGTTGGCTCGGCGGGCCGCTTCGTCTCCTGGGCGGTCGGAGTGAGTGGAGTGGGTGGATTAAGTCTCAAGGCGTCAACAAGTGCCCGGACTCTAGGATCCTCATGTCCCTCTTCTTGCCGCCTGGTGAGGCTTGTCCTCGAGTTATGAACCGGAGTGTACACCGAAGGAGGTTTATAGGGAGCAAACTGTCCTGGTGGTGGTGGTGGTGGTGGTGGCAGAGGCTGTATGTTGTTGGCAGCTCTGTATGACTCGGAGAGGCTCGTTGACGGTTGAGATGGCGAGACCCCAGGGTCATAACGGGCGGCAAGCAGTGCTTGTGGGTGTGCTGGTAGCGGTATGCGAGAAGACATCGACCCTGAGCCGCTTCGAAGGGTCTGCTGAACTGGGTCCCGCCCAGCCCGGTTCTCCCGCTCGAAGGGACCGACCGTCGGATAGCGAGAGGGGCCGAAGTGGTCGGGTGACAGTGGCAGCTCGGGTTGCGTGGCTTTAGGATAGAGCGGTTCTTCGTGGAACGCAGGCATATTGATGTCGGTTTGGGCTGTATTGCTCCTGGGACGGACGTCTTCCCGGGGAGGCACATATGGCGGAAAAGAGACGGTTGTCCGATCCGACGGGTTCCTATCGTGCTGCTGCCAGTCGAAACCTCGCTTGGTTAGGGATGGCGAATCTGGGCTCTGTGACCCTATGGCTACTGCAACAGGTTTATCGTCCCCTCCTGATGACCATTGTGACTGCTGATGTTGCTGGTAAGGGGGTTGTGACATGGCGATAGGTCAAAGAGCAGATAAGTAAAGAAATGCAAGCAACAACTGGGAAGACTACATGTATTCATTATGTGGTCATCTTGGAGATGAAAGCAAGAGGGCGACATGCTTTCGTTTTGTAAGTCGACGGCATGTCTCATGGCCAGACGCTAATCGTCTCGCGAGGTTATCTCAAAACCTATACCAGACTATCGCCACATAATAGATATGAGATCATAAGAGATTCACCGAGGACCAGGGTGCATTACCACTCGGCATTTGCTACCTCAAGGCCCGGAGATATTTGATCAGGGAAGCCAAAGGCTGGGTTGGGGAGAAAGCAAGCGTGGGGACTTGGTGTTTCTTGGAAGTTGTCGCATAATTTGTGATGTAGGTGTCACGGCTTATCTTATTCTTTGGCCGATCTCAATTTCAGTCCTTTACACACGCGAACGAATTGCAAGTCCTGGACGAAGGTCCGGTGCAAGCCAAGCCGCAATGCTAAACACAGTCAGTTGACTAATAGCCTGTAAATCATCTTGAGCGAAGAAGGATCATGGATTCACGGCGGAAATGGGCGGTCCTACCGCCAATCATGACCCCAAAGAAGGTCCGATTGCAACCGGGTCCGAGAAGCAGACACCATCCACCCGTCCTAGCCTCGGCCCTCGGGCAAGGTTCAGATATCCGGAGGCTGCCCTTCTGGCAGTCGGACGGGAGCTGCGCTGATGCTAAGGCCGGCAAATGCATGTCTGGTAAGTGTCTGACACAGAAAAGCAATTTGGTCGGCTTCCTGTCTCGCTTCCACAGTCAGGAACTTGCTTGGCTCACCAACTCAAAACAAGCCCCACGTTTAAGTGTTGGTATTGACCAGCGATGGGATTATCAAGCCTACTTACAGGATCGTTCTCCCGGAAAAGGCCAAGACTATTGGTATCCAATGGCCCCTATGCTTCTTAGGGATTGACTCAGGCTCAGACTTAGCCGGCATGGAGTCGGCATTCTTTACGACTGCGGGCTAATTACAACGGAGAGTAGTAAAACAATTTTCAGCCTACAAGGCTAATGCTAACATGTACCACCTGGGAAGAGCGCGATGTAGGGCTATTGACGCACACATGTCTCGATATTAATTCGGTTTCTTCTTCGAAGAGGCTGTCACTGCCGGCCCAGTTTAAGGGCGAATCCTCAACGTCTCAGCGAGTCGGCCAGCAGAGAAATGCTTAGCATCATATGGGGAACAGCACTAAACAGCTCGTATTAATAATACAGAGAGGTTCAAGACTCTCCCACCATCGACGCAGAAGCATTCCTCGAGATGGTTGTTCACTAAGATCAAGGGTCCAAGAAGAATTACGCACGGGATTTGACAACAAAACACGACGGCCATTACGCATTGTACTCTTTATTGGAAGAAAAGAGAGGACAATTTTGCGTGCGACTTGGGGTGATTAATAAACTTGACTTGTTTTGGCCAACTAATCCATATAACGATAGCATCACGATTTCTCACGCCCGTGTAACTACGTAGGAGATCCAGACACAGTAGGGGTAAAAGGCACCAGCCCAAGAAAGCCTCGGTATGCAATAAGTATGTATGCACCAAGGCGACCTATGAGCCCTACGATGTACAAGCAGTCTCAATCATGGCAAATCGCAAGCTGGCGTGGGTGTGAGTAAACAGGTGGTGGTGAAAAAACCGTCTGATATCTTGGAAGAATCACGCCATTGCGGTGCTGTGGTACCTTTCGTACGTATCAAGGCGCTTGAAATCGCGATCCTCCTCTCTCTCTGCACCGGTTTGTTTGTACTACGAGCCGATGCCAGCATTCCCTTGCCATCTCCAAGGCAGTTGTAATACGATGGATGCTACCTGAAGCCAGTTACAGGAGGTATGTCTCTGGAATCGTCAAACCGCAATTCTCTTATCTTTGCCAAGGTCGCTCGCTGCCTACTGTCCCAGCCGTTTTGCCACGTTGCACTCAGACGTTACGGCCCTGCAACTTGTTTTTCCTTTTTTCGTTTTTGAGTCTTTCTCTGCGTGGTGTTTACAATCTCAAATATAAGCCACCGATCCTGCAGGCCAAAGCCTTGGCTTGGTGGCAGAGTAGTAGGTGACATCCGGGAGCTATCTGGGAGCGAGAAATACTACTCTGTTGAAACTGTTGGCACGTTCCAAACATGTTTTCTGCGTTTCTGTCAGTTGTCATTCGTGGAAGCTTAAGTTGCCCAAATGCCAGGGGTATTTAGACAGCAGAACCAGCACTAAAGCACGCACTATGGCGTCAAATGTGTTGGCCCACTCTTTTGGCATTTTAATTATTACCGCGACCGTGTAAAAGTTTGTAAGCAACCCTACTTACGCTAACTACTTATATTATTACCCTATTACGTTAACTAACTAGTAAATAATTAATTTTTAGTTTTATATAATATAAGTATATAAAAAATAAAATCTAGAGTTTCCTTATTAATATTATATATACTAACTATATACTTAGATTACTACCTCTAAGTACTATAGTAGTAACTTAATTAATACCTAGATCTTACTTTAAGAGATAGCTTCCTATACTACCTATAATTACTTCTTAAATTTCTTAATATCTTACTTATTCTTCTTAAAACTAAATACCTCTAGGTATAGCCTTTTTACATTATCCTTTATTATTTACTAGTAGTACTTAATTAGGTTAAGATCTAGTAGGTATAAAGGTTAGTTAAGCTAGGAAATCCCCTAATTAAGTATCTACTTAGTAACCTTTATAGTATTATAAATAGGAGTATTATTATATATAAAATACCTTATTTTATCTTAATTAGGAAGATAGCTATTCTCTAGGTAAGTATTATAACCTAATAAGTTATAGGTAGTATTAGCCCTATAGAAAGCCTAAAAAGTATAGGTAGTATAGTATATATATAAATAAGAAAATATGTTAAATAGATAACTCCTTAGAAATAAAAGAACTATAGTATAGGTATTATAAAGTAGGATCTTTAAGGGGGTAATTTATATAGTTAAAAGTAGCTTGTTTCTTTCTAAGTAAGTATGGCCTAACCTTATTCTTAAATATAGGGTTATTCTAGAATCTTATATAATATTAGTACGGAAGGTAGTATTAGTTAGTAGTACCTACTTTAAGTAGGATAGCCTATCTATATAATTGTTATAGCTATAGGGAGTTACTAGTTCTGCTACTACTGCCTGTAGCGTGGTGGCGTGGTTTCTGCTATAATGCTGTGGTAGTGTAGATATAGATCTAACCTACTTAGTAATATTTATAGCCTAGAATAGCTTAGAGGAATCTAAGCTTCTTATACCTTATATTTTTACACCTATATATAATAGCTAAATATTATAATAAATAGTAGTATAACTTAGTTTAATACTATACCTCTTATTTCTAATTCTTTTTTCTAACTAATAAGTTACTATTATTTTTCTTTTATTTTTTCTAAAAATCTCTAACTAGAAAAACTAGTAAACCTTATTACCTCTAGAAATTACTAGATAGTAAATTATTATTATTTAAGTAAAATCTATTAATTACTACTTACTAAAAGCTACCTTTATTAAAATAAAAAGAGCTTAATAATTACTATTTATCTATAAATTACTAATAACTCTTAGTATCCTTATATAGACTAATTAATAGCGTTTCTATAAAGTTAAGAACTAGTAGAAAACTAGTTTTACTAAAATTACGTATTATACTACCTCTTAATATTATATCTATCTATTAGACTTTATTAGATTTTTCCTTACTATCCCTTATTTCTACGCTATATATATTATATAAAACTATTATCTACCCTACTATTATATTATCCCTAGTAGATTTTAATAATATTAATAAACTAAGATAATCTTAATAATTATAACATCTATTACGTTAACTAATTTATTTAACTTTAGTTAATAAGTCTAGTAGTTTTTAGTTTATTACTAAAAGACCTTAGACTTATCTACTGTTTTAGCTTACGTATTTATCCTCTTATACTAACTATAACTACTACTTAATCTACTAGATCTTAGTTACTAGAGTACCCTATATATTAGATTACTAATCTATAGTCTTTCTAAACTATAGTAGTATCTATTATTTTAAAACTATATTAGAAATAAACTAAGGAAACTAATATATAAAAGGAATTTACTATTATTTATTTAGACCTAAATTATAAGTTTCTATAACGTCTATAAAGTATAGTATCTATAAGGGACTACTAGGTTACTTAACGGTCTAGTAAGACGTCTAGTAAAACTAATATAGATACTAATATAGTTTTAACTTCCTATATAGATACTAATATAGGATTAATTTCTAATACCCTATTAGTTAACGTTATAGTAGATTCTACTATACTAGATATACTAATACCCTAAACTATACTAAATATTCTAATACCCTAAACTATACTAAATAGACTAATACCCTAGACTATACTACCCTATCTATTTAAGCCTTACTTAGTTTTAAAAGACTTTAGTATATTCCTATTAGATAGTATAGTAATAGTAGGTCCTATAGGTCCTACTAACCCTTTACCTTAAACCTAACTAGCTTTAGTTATAATAATATAAGAGTAATTTTAGATAATACTTAAGAGATTATTAGTTAATAGCTAGTAGATAGATAGTTTTTACCTTACTAGTATTAGATATTTCTACCCTAATATAAATATAAAATCCTTATCTATAAAAAAGGGTTAGACTTACTAGTCTAATATAGAAATATTTATTAGCTTAGTTAATAATAACTATAATATAGTATTAAAATAGAATTTAGCTTACCTTAACCTAAACTAGCTCCTCTTAGGTAAAGCCTATACTTAGTTCTATTTAGGGCTTTCTTAGGATAAGAGAGATAGTACTAAAGCTAGTCTAAAACAGTAGTTCTCTATACTATATAGCCGTTTTAGTATAAGTTATATAGACGCCTAAGCTAAATTAGTGGTTATATATTATATATTAGTAGATATCTTAGCTAGTAAAAAGTTTATAGATTAGGGTATAGAAGTAGTATAAGTATACTAAGTAACTAGCTATTATATATAAATTAATATAATAAATAAAATCTACTTACGTCTAGATCTATCTATTTAATAAATTATTAAGATACTAGATAATTAGATAATAATAGAATAGCTTTAATAAGTAGACTATAAGGTTATAGCTACTAAGGAGAAAATAGAAACTAATAATATAGCTATAAAGACCCCTATTTCTAGAGATATACGTTAAGTAGTATATCTTATATAAGATTCTAAAAATAATAATATATATTATAACGCCTTAGAGGCGTATAATACTAATCCTTATAATAATAAGTATAGAAAAGTACTAGACTAAGGAAATTCTTATAGTAGAAATTAGGGTATACTTTTCTATAGAAATAGAGGTAGATACTAATATAATAATTATAGCTATTTTGATAACTTTAGAAATAGTAAGCCTTATAGTAAATATAGAAACAGCCTATATAATTCTTACTATAATAACTATAGTAGAGGTTATAACTAGCTATATTTTAATATATTCTATAGAAATAAATATTATTATAGTAGAGCTTATATTTATAGAGGATTATAATAGTACTAGCGTAATTTTTAGCTATATTAATATAGATACTAAAGATAGGTCTAGTATTACCTAGGCTAGATACCTTACTAGCCTATTTTACTTTATAAGAATAATATAGACTTTTAAGACTAATATAATTAATTAACTAAGGATAGATATATTTATATAGATACTAAGGAATCTAAAGGTAAGGAACCTATATATATTATTATTAAGAATAGTAATATAGATAATAAGATTAGTACTTAGTATAATATAAGATTTATAGTAATAAAGACTATTAGACTATATTAGTAGTAGACTAAGGTTTAAAATTATAATCTAAAACTACTACCTACTATAAATAAGCTGTTAGTATATTAATATTAGAAATATAGCTAGATTTTCCTTTATAGTAATACCCTAATAAGGTATGTCTTTACTAATATATATATAGAACTTATAGCTAAAGGTACTAAACCTTATTCCTCTAGACTAATAGTACTAGTAGAGTTATAACCTACTCTAAAACTACCTAAGATAGAACTAGCTAAGGTAGTATCTAATAAAACCTAAAACGTAGAGGATATATAGAATCCTATTTTCTTTAATTACTATTAGGATAGCTAAATCTACCCCTAGGTAACTAGTAACCTTAAGTTTAAACTAAGTTAAGTTATTAAGGTAGTACCTTAGTAGATTCTATAGTTACCTATAGCCTATAACTTATATTACTATCTAAAAGTATACTAAGATATTAATAGTAAAGACTATAAAGTTTATATAGATATAGGAGTATTATTAATTATAGTAGATAGGTATTAGCTTATATTAGATCCTAAGTTAGTCTATTTATAGAAAATTAAACCTAAACATATAGATAGTATTATAGGCTATATTAAGATTAGAGAGATAGCTACTTTTAATATTTATATTCTAGTAAGTATTAATAGTATTCCTATTTTAGGCTATTTTACTATTACTATAATAGTTATAGATAACCTTAAGCTAAAGCTGCTCTTAGGTATAGAATTCCTTAATATATATAGAGTAGAACTTAATTATACTACGTCTTAAATCTATTTCTATTATATATATAGTATAATAACTCTAATAACCTTTTAGTTAAAAATTTAATAGATTTCTAGATAAGACAAAGTTACTTATAATATAACGCTAAGGCCTAGTAAAATAGCTTACGTACTAGTATGCTATATAGATCTACCCTCTTACCTATAGGGATATAGTATAGTAGATTATATATTTAAAGCTATATATCTAATAGTATTAAGCTATATCTATACTAAAAAGACTACTAAATTTATATACTTTATTAATTCTAAGGATTAGCCCTTTAGACTTTATTAAAATAAACGTTTAGAAACTATATTATCTTATTAATTAAATAGAGAATACTAATTATTATAGGACTATATAGTTATAGTAGAAACTATAGTAGTATATATAGAGGATAAAACTCTATATAAATTTCTTATTAATAATATAGTATTATTAGTACTAATAGTAGATAAGGCCTAGGTAGAGGAATTAATAAAACTAACTTATAATATAAAACCTCCTCTAAGGCTAATAATAAGTCTTACTTAACTAGACTTTATGCCTAAGATTATAACTAAAGATAGCGCTTATATTTTTACTACTAACTTAGGTAAGGTAGAGTTAGTCTATAGGCTACTAGAATAATATAACGTATAGTATAATTAAGGTATAATTTTAATACTAAAAGATAAGAAGATAAGAATTAATTTAGTTAATAACTAGTAAAACTAGAAGTTAGGAACTAAACTATATAATTTAGGATTAGAAGATTATAAGTTCCTTAACTAGTAAAATAACCTTAAGTATACCTAAGGATAGTTTTCTTAGATAATAAAGCTAATACTATTTAGATACCTAGTATTTATAGTATAGTAAGTAGTAGATAGAAAACATAAGGAGAGAGTTATAGTTAACTTATACTAACTTAATAAGATTATAGTATTAGATTTATATCCTTTACTATCTTAGGATAATATTATTTCTAGCTTATAGGGAAAGAAATAGTTTATAGTTTTTAATATATCTACCTTTTTCTATTAGCTCCTAGTATTTTAAGAATATTAAGATTATATAGTTATTATAAGCCCTTAAGGGTTAGAAATATCCTATATAGTACTAATAGGTTATAAAAATTTACTATTATATACTTAGAGATTTATAGACTAAAAACTAAATAGATACTATTATTTTATTAGAGTATATATTAATAATATTATTATTTTTAGTAATATATTTAAGGACTATCTTTAACACCTAGAAACAGTTTTATAAATCTTTAAGAATACTAGGCTAGCTCTTAATCTAACTAAGAGTTTTTTAGCTTATAACTCTATTAATATATTAGGTTTTAAAGTTAATACCTTAGGAATATATATAACTAAAGACTATATCTAGGTACTAAGGAAGATTACCTATCTAAAGAAACTATCTAACTTAGAGATATTTATTAGTAAAACTAAGTTTCTTTATTATTTTATCCCTTAGTATTATTATAAGGCTTTACCCTTCTAAGAGTAAAAAATATAGTTATTACGTAATAATAAGGTATCTGGTAAACTTTAGGAAGGACTAATAAAATAAGCTAGGATAGTATATATAGCCTAAATAATATTTATCCTAACTAAAGTAGAATAATAAGTATTCTATATTCTAATAGAATAGCTCTATAAAAAAATAGTCCTATACTATTATAATTTAAATTAATAATTATTTATTAATATTAATATTAGTCTAAAAGGAATAAGAGTATTTATATTCTATCTTTTAGTAGATTAGGATAGTAAAACTATTCTTATAAACGTAATATAGCTAATTATATTTTTAAGCTAAAAACTAACTATAATAGAGAAAACCTATAGTATAATAGAGATAAAGGTTACCTATATTATATAGGTATATAAAAAGGTTAGAACTAAGTTATAATTAAGTTATATACCTATTATTATTTTAATAGACTATATTACTGCTAAAGGGATTATTAAGTAGACTTTACTAAGAACTATAGATATAGATAAGATAAATCCCTACCTTATTAATTCCTTTATTTATCTTAGCTAATTTAAATTAGAGGTAGTCTATATTCCTAGCTATATTAACCTTATCCTAAATATACTCTCTAGACTACTAATAGTCTATAATACTAATTCTATATAACTAATAGAGTAAAATATAGAAGCTAGAAAAGTAAAAATAGTAGAGAAGAGATAGATAAAGAAGGAAATAAGTAAATTAGATAATATCTAGGATTATAGTAAAAGTAGATACTTATTTTAGCCTATTATAGTTATACCCTATATATTTAATAATCTCTATAACGTAATAGTAGATAGATATTAAAAGGAATAAAGGTACTAGGATATTATTAATACTATAACCTATTAGGATATAAAAACAGACGTTTATAAAATTACTACTAGAAAACGACTTAGCTTACTATTTATAGTAAAAGATTATCTTCTTTATTATATTAGGAAGGATACTTAAGAATAATTAGTAATTCTAAATATATATATATATCTATAGTTATAAAGATAGTCTATAATAATATAAATTATTTTAGTAGATATAGAGTAGTATATATATTAGATAGTTTTTATTTCTAGTAAAAAATAAAGTATATTTAAGACTATACTTAATAGTACCTATAGTACTTAGAGAATTCTATAGATAGAAGTAAGCTATTAGGAGAACTTTAACTTATTCTTAATCCTCTAAGACTATTTATAGTTATTATAATAGATTTTATTATTAGACTTCCTAAGGTGTTAGTAAAATATTAATTTTAGCTAGTAGCTTTAAAGCTAGTTAAGGAATTTAAAACGTTATTAGTAGTAACATATAAGTTTAGTAAGAAACTACTTCTTATACTAAGGAATACTATATATAGAGTACTAAAATAAGCTACCTTATTATTATAGATACTATAGCTATATAATTAGGGGCTCCCTATACGTATTATCTCTAACTATAATACTAAGTTTATTTTAGAATTCTAGTTAAACTTATAGGATACCCTAGGAGTTAAATTAGCTATATTTACTACTTATTACCTTTAGATAGATAGGGTAACTAAAAGATAAAATTAGGAAGTAGAAATTAGGATTTAATACTATATATTAACCTTAGATATCCTATAGCTAGATATTATTCTAGCTTTTTAGTACGCCCTTAACTAAGCCTTTTTAGTTACCCTAAATAGATCTCTAAATAAGGTAATAATAGGTTTCTATCTACTAGTAGTAGTAGATATATTAAACCTAGACCTAAAACTATTAACATTTAAGTAATTATAAGCTATTAGGGAATTATATATATAGGAGGCTAAGATACTTATAATATTAGGTATAGTAGTAATAAAAATTAGATATAATAGGAAGTATAAACTTAAAACCTTTTAGGTAGGTAATAAAGTATATCTTAAACTTTACTATAGATATAAACTACCTAGTAAACTATATTATAAATAGTCTTAGTAGTATATTAGACTATTTAAGTGTAAGAGTATTAGCTAGGGGTACTTTACTAGGTAAGGCTTAATAGTAGGTATTAGTGTATTATAAGACTTAAGCTTACTAAGTTCCTCTAGTATGGCTATAGCCACCTGTTAAACTCTATAGTAGGGCTGGCTTGTTAGAGGCTTAGCGACCTGTTGCTAAGACCTACTAGGCTGACTACTACAGATCTCCTTATAATTACTCCCCTCCCCCTAAGACTTTATCCCTAAAGTTATTATGTAACATTATAAATAACGCTAATAATAACTATAGTCCTTTTAGCCTAGAATATCCTTTACTAGCTTTATATATTATAGAATCCTCCTTATTACTAGTATAGCTACCTTATTATTATTATTATAGTTTTTAATGTTTTATGTTATTATTTAGTAACATATTACCACCTAGTTACTATATTAGGTATTAGTTTTTTAGACAAAAGGTAGTTATGTAATAGTAAGGTAAATATATATTAGGTAGGTTTTTCTAGCTTACTTTTTCCTAGCTGTTATGTTACCTAGTAAAAAGTTTTTCTTCTACTAGCTAGTTTATTTTCCTCTTTTTCTCCTCCTTTCTTTATACTTAGTAATATATTAGTAACTCTTTACTAACTTAATTACCTTATAATTAACTCTTTTACTTTATTTTCTCTTTTCCCTTTACTTCCTCTATCTTACCTTACTATTATAGGCTTATTACTAAAATATTAGTTATCTTAAGAATCTAGATAGTTCTTAACTATAAATATAATCTATATATTAGCTTTACTAGCCTTACTAGAGGCGCTCTATATATCTACTACCTTACTAGTATATACTATAATGTTAATAAGCTTATCTATATTACTAGTTACTATATAGCTAAGTATATTATCTATTAGATAGATAAGAAGAAGTATTCTACTATAAGTTATTACCTATTTAGTAATTACTTTATAAGTATACTAATAGTTTTAGGTCCCCTAAGAGCTTTATAGTATTATATAGTATACTTAGAATATATTAATATTCTACTATTAGAAGGAGGTAGCTAGTAAGCTTAGTAACCTTAACTATAGCTATATCCTTATTACCTTTACTACTTATGCCTCTACCTAGGAGCATATTAGTAACTATATTACTAACCTATTAGTTAGTAGTTATAAGGTCTACCTTTAGTAGGTAACCCTTTAGGAGCTTACGTCTAACTATAAGTATATAGCCCTTATAATTTAGGTCTAAGTATATTATTAATCCCTTTATAATTACTCTATAACTAACTTATACTATAGACTAGTCTTCTTAATACTAATAATAAGGATAAAATTTAAAACTGTCTTAGTACCCTCTAGCTAGCATACCTTTATAATAATAGCTATACCTATATACTATAGTTAGTAATAGATTTACTTAAAACTTATAATATTAAGACTAAGCCTAGTATTACTATTAAGAGTATTACTAACTTCCTATAGTTTAAGAAGTTTTATAGACTTATTAGTAAGTACTTAGTAAATAATATCCTAACCTATATTATTACTATTTATAGTACTAGTCTTATTAGTTATAGTTAGAGTACTTAGACTCCTAGTAAGCGTTATATACTTACTACTACCTACATCCCTAGTAGCCTAAATAGTAAGGCGTCTAAGTCTAAGGAGTCTAAGCTTAAGGGTTCTCCCTCTAAGTTATATACTAAGCGCCATAAGGTTAGTAAGAACTCTATAACTTACTTTACTATTAATACTCTCTAGGCTTTTTATCCTAATTTCTTAGTAATAGTTTATAAGGCTATAGACTTAGATATAGCTAGTTACCCCCTTACTACCTTTTAGGTAAACATTCTATAAAAGTTTAATAATACCCTTATTACTATAAAGAATAAGGTTACTACCTAGGGTAGTATATTTAATATAGATATATATATAGTAAGCTTAGACTTTATTATAGTCCCTAATATAGCTTCTAGCCTCTTTAGCCCTTCTAGCCCTATTAGTAATAGCTTACTAATATTTACTAAGATGTCTACTATGGCTGTTAATACTAAGAATACCCTTCTCTCTCTTTTCTATAATAATATCTAGCATCCTCTTATAGAGTCTACTTACTAAAAGATTACTACTAGCTAGGCGGCTATTTAGTATATTACTAAGCACCCTTACTCTAGCTACTCTAAGGGTAAATAGGCTAGTCCTAAGGACTTAACTAATAAGGAGAAAGCTACCCTTAATAAGTATAATAACCTCCTTATTACTATACTTAATACTTACTATACTATTAAGCTTCCCTTATCTAACCCTTTTAATCTAGACGCCTAGACATAGCCTCTTTACTAATCGCCCTATAATCCTTCTATATTATTAGTACTATTTCTAAGTTTATATATAGTATTTAGTAGAGAAAAGAAAAGGTTTTTAGGTAGTCTTATAATAGACTTATATTTAGTAAATAGTTACTATAGTACCCTACTTATCTTACTTTTTATAAACTTACTTCCTCTATATCTTATACTTCTTAACTACCTCCTTAGCAACTTCTAAGTAGTCTAGTAGCTCCTATATATTATACTTAGCTAGCTATCTAGCCTACTTAACTAGATACCTAAGGTTATTACTACTACCTTAGTAAGTAATAACTTCCTTAACCTCCTAGATATTATCTTTAAGGTCTAACTCTAGGAGCTCTACTATACTATTAGTAACCTATTACCCTATAGTCTATAATTCTAGTAGTACTACTAAGAACATATTATATATATATCTATATTATTCTAGTAGATAGACTTAGTATGCCTAACGCCTAATCCTCTCTATAATAGCTACCTTAATAAATTATAGTACTAACTTCTTATTCTTAAACTATATATTCTTTATTAATAGTCTAATAACCTCTCTATAATAGAACTCTTTTAGCTAATACCTCTTATTATAGTATATAGCCTAGGACTCTATAGCCTTTACCTAGGCGTACTCTACCTGCCTCCTAACCTTAGTAGTATATTTAATATACTCCTATACTCCTTATATAGTTACCTTATAGCTAGGTATATACTTAATAAATCTAGGGTTATACCTATAGAGTGCTATAAATAGAGATACTCTAATAGTTAAGTACTTACTATTATTATATATAAACTCTACTTTATTTAGCTATACTGCCTAATAACTTAGTAAGCCCTTAGCGTATAGTTATAAGTATCTCTTTAGTATCTAATAGGTCTGTTCTATTTAACTATTAGTCTATAGGTAGTATATAGTAGATAGTTAGTAACGTATTACCCTCTCCTTTATAAACTCTTCCTAGAAGGAGCTAGTAAATAGCTTGTCTCTATTACTTATAATACCCTCTAGCATCTTAAACCTATATTTAACCCTTTTGTATAGGATCCTTACTATCTATACTATGTTTAACGTTTTCCTAGTTAAAATAAATATTATAAACTTAGTTATTTAGTATATAATAACTAGAATATAGTTATATTTAGTACTATTATTATAAGTACTTAGTAACAGCCCTATAATAAAATCTAGTAAGATTTCTTAAAATAGGTGTAATAGTAATAGTAGTAACTATAACTACCTATATAGCTTATGCTATAGGACTATAATACTAAGGTAGTACTTATAGTCCTTAATATACTCTTATATATCCTTACTAATTCCTTCTTAATAGAACTTCCTTAAGATAAGGTTAAGAGTCTTTATTACTCCTATATAACCTACCCTAGGGTTATTATAGTATTAGTAAAGGATCTTAGTCCTTAGTAACTCTACCTATAGGATAACTAGTCTTCCCTTAAAGAATAAGGTACCTACGTTATTAATAGTATACGTTTTTAACTTACTAGCTATACTATATACCCTTACTAATTATAATAGATAAAACTTATCTTTAGCCTATAGTCCTTAGATAAGTTCTTCTATCTTATGTGTTTAGTATAGTACTAACGCTATTTTGTTAGGCATAAGCTCCTTTATAACCTAATATAGGATATACTACTCTAATATAGTAACCCTAGCTCTATTAGGCTCCTTAGTTACCTAGGTAACTCCCTACTAAGCGTTTACTAATTCTTCTCTTACTCTCTAGCCTTAGGTTATTATAGTAGTAATTATTACTAAATAACTAAGGCGCCCTATAGCCTACTACTAGTCCTAAGGAGAGGATTCCTTACCCTAAGAGCTATCTACCTTATAGCTAGGGTTATAAAGTAATACCTTTACTACCTAGATATACGCTTTAGTAGTCTTACTTATTCCCTTAAGGTTACTAATTATTTACTATATGTTAGGCGTTAGCTTGTTAACTAGCTGTAATTTCTTTACTAAAGTTAGGAGGACGTCTATATATAGTACTTCCCCCTCTATATAGTCTAGCCTCTTAGACAGACTATCTATAGGGTTTATCTTCCCTAACTAGTATTCTAAGTTAAAGTTAAACGCTAATAACTTATATACCTAATAGGTAAGCCTTCTATAAAGGTCCTATACTAGTATGCTAATAACTCCCTTTAGTACCTAATAGTCTATTAAGACTATAAACTTCTCTAATAGCCCTAAAAGGTAATAAGCCTAATACTCTAATCCTTCTATAATAGCTAATAGCTCCTACTACCCTATAGCCTATTATTATTCTATATCTAAAAGCTTCTATAACTAATAAGCAACTAGTTACTATTATCCTTCTACTCGCTAGGATAGGATAGCTATAATAGCCTTAACTAAGGCGTCTATCTCTATATAGGTAGGTTACTAGGGATTCTAGTATGTAAGGATAGTTACTAATAAGAAGGTAACCTTTAGCTAATTAAAGGCGTTATTAGCCTTTTTAGTCTATTTAAATACGTATAAGGCATCCTTATATCCCTTTAGTAACCCTATTATTAGTACTATAATACCTAAGTATCTAAAAATAAACTTCTAATAAAAGTTATAAAATCCTAGGAACGTCTAGACGTCTTTTATTAATATAGGCGCCTTCTACTTAGTAATTATTTATATATAAGATTTATCTATACTAATACCCTTAGGGGTAATTATATACCCTAGGAACTTAACCCTCTATTAATAGAATAAGTATTTTAAGAGCTTTATAAATAACCTAAATATTTATAACTATTAGAGGACCCTTTTAAGATCTTTAGTATACTACTCCCTTATAGTAGAGTAGATTATAAGATTATCTATATATATAATATAACATATGTCTAGTAGTTTACTAAGTACTTAGTAAACGTACGCCTAGAACGTTACTAGAGTATTAGTTAGTCTAAATAGCATAACTATATACTTAAAGTAGCTATATTAGGTTTAGAATATAGTCTTCTAGTAGTCTTCCTTCTTAATATTAATATAGTAGTATATATTATAGATATTAACCTTAGATATCTACTTTACTCTATAAAGCCTATCTAATAGTTTACTAATTAGTAGTAAGGGGTATTAGTTCTTAATTATAACCTAATTAAGACCTTAATAGTCTATATATAACTATATAGTACTATCCTTCTTTAGTATAAAGAGGATAGGCACTCTAGCCTTACTAATAGACTTTATAATATAACTATTTACTAAGTTCTTAGTAATGTATTAGTAAAGCTCTTCTAGCTACTTCTTATTTAGTAGGTATATTAGGCTATATAGTAGCTTTATGCCTAGTATAAGGTTAATTAAGTATTTAGCCTTAACGTATACTTAAGGCCTTATTACTAAGTCTTTATTAAAAGTAGCTACCTTACTCTAAAGTTCCTCTAGAAGGCCCTCTAACTAAGGAGGTTCCTTTTATAGGCCTACTTTATAAGAGATATATAATATATATATATATTCCTTATTCTTAATAATATTATAAGCTATTACCTTAGGCTTAGTAATTAAGATTAATTTATAGTACTACTTATTAGTAGCTATATTAATCTAAATGCCTTCCTAGCCTATAGACTATCTTAATATAAGGATGTCTACTTAGTCCTCTCTATAGTTAGCTTTAATAACTAGTTACTAAATCTTCTATAGCTAACCTTACTAGTTAATTAGGAAGAAGGTTAGCTAGTAAGCTACCCTTTAGCTTATAGTTTTACTAGTAAATAACTTTAATACTAAGGCTTTAGCCTTTATAGGCTTTAGGCCTAGGTGTTATACTAGCCTATAGCTAATAAGGTCTACCTCTAAATATATATCTATTACTACTTTAATAACCTTCTCTACGTCCCCTTATAGGACGATTACTATACCCTTAGTAATAGGTCTTACTAGTACCCTTAGTTTTTTAGACATAGATATCTAGGTAGTAATACCTATGCCTACTTATTTTCTAATAAGTTAAGCTTAGTAACTCTTAGGTAAATCCTAACCTACTATACTATAGCAGCCTTCTAATCTAATTAGTAACTAAACGGCTTACTATTACTTATACTACTAGCCTTCTTCTTAGGATATATAATAGATATATACCCTTTCTAGAAGTAGGTATAGTATTAGATTCTATCTAGCTAGTCCTTTAGTAACTACCTACTATACTAGTTACCTCTAAATAGTCTATAGTAAGACTCCTATAATTTAAAGTCCTTAAGTATCTCCTTCTATTAATCCTACTAAAATAGTACTAGCCTCTATAGCTAATTATTAGTAGGTAGTAGATGCTTCTTACTATCCTTCTATAAGTTATTACTAATCCCTTAGTAGTTACGTAGTAACTATAGGTAGTCTACCTTATATACTATATCTTTTAGGTAGAGGATAGGTGTCTTCTAGTAAATTATCTCGTCCTATAATAAGGCTAGGAGGCTAAAGAAGTACTAATATGCCTTAGCCTTTAACTCTTCTATACCCTTTATTCCTAAGTTATAGTATATTACTAACTACTTAGTAAGGTACTATAATAGGGTCTAACTATTACCTATATACTTCCTCCTTAGCTCTTACTAGTAATCCCTCTCCTAGGCCTCTAGGTTAACATACTATTAGTAAATAAATACTAAGAAGTCCTCCTATTTTAAGGGCTTAGTAAGGCCTCTCTTATAGTTATACTACTATATCTATAACATTAGGGATACCTTTAAAAGGGCCTATTTAACTTACTGTTTAATAGTGCTTTTAGGGTAGAGCCTATTTACTACCTCTATTATAATAATCTAGTCTGCTACTTAGGTACTAGTAGATTTCTCTCTAATAGTCCTATAATTATAAACTAAGGGCTTCTTATACTCCTTCTTACTAAGATACTATACTAGCCTTTTAGTAAGCTCTTATAAAAGGCGCTTATAGTACTACCTCTCTTTATAGTACTCCTTAACTATAGCTCTTATAGTCTCTTAGAAATATAATATTATTACCTATATAGGGTCTATAGGTTTTAAGCCTAGTATAGCTATACTAATACTATAATATATGCTTATACTTAGCTAGCTCTATAACTACTTAGTAATAAACGCCTTATTAGCCTTATCTATTAGTCTTAGGGAGGCTAGAGAGTACTCCCTTAATAAAGTTCTTTTATATATTTCTTTATAGTTATCTTATAACTTAGGCCCTATTATTAAGGGTAGTTAATCCTTAGTATTATGCTATAGGTACTCTACTATAGATAGTTATAACTTATTTATACTAGTAGTGTGTTACTAGAGTATTAGTAAGCTCTTAGGGTGTATCTTATTATTTAAATCTATCTTACCTACGCTAGTTACTCTAAAGAGATAGAAAGCTTAAGAATTATAAGAGTATTAGCTAGGGGTACTTTACTAGGTAAGGCTTAATAGTAGGTATTAGTATATTATAAGACTTAAGCTTGCTAAGTTCCTCTAGTACGGCTGTAGCCACCTGTTAAACTCTGTAGTAGGGCTGGCTTGTTAGAGGCTTAGCAACCTGTTGCTAAGACCTACTAGGCTGACTACTATAGATCTCCTTATATTAAGGTTCTAAGTAAAATTAGCTAACTAGCGTATAAGCTTAATTTTCTATCTAACTAGAAAGTTTATCTTGTTATCTCTATTACCTAGTTAAAGGCAGCCCTAAAAGGAATTAATCCTATTAGATAGAATCCTCTAAGCCTAGGTTTAGTTTTAGTAGAAGGAGATAATAAGGAATAGTAATTATATAAAATTAAGAAGTTAATAAATTAAAGAGTCTTATAGGTTATATAGAAACTAATAGTTTAATATCTTATAACGTAGAAGGGATATTTACCTATATATAATACCTAGTATCTATAGAATCTTCTTATATAAAATACTAGTAACTTAGTATATACCTTTAAGAGAATAAAACTAATAAAACTAGTAGAGTTAATAGGTATAAAACTAAGTATAGGTAGGTAAATTAGTAAATATATGTTATATATTCCTAAGACTAACTTTTATATTAAGCTATAGTTATATATTTAAAACCTATAAGACTATATAGACTTTACTAAAATAAATAAGCTAGGTATAGTATTAGCTATATAAAGTAAAAATTATAGATAAGGAAGGAGTACTAAATTAGTTATTTTATAAATTTTCTTTTCTTACCTAAGAATCTTTAATTTTTTAATACTTAGTATTATTAATATATAAATTACTAATCCTATACTTAGTAATATTATTTATTATTTTCTCTTATCCTTACTACTAAATTATATTACTATACTATTTTTTATCTCTTTTATTTTTATTTATTACTATTATTACTATCCTTAGCTTAAAACTTAAAACTACTTTTACTCTAAGTAGTAAATCCCTTAGTAATAATACTACCTAAGGTAACTCTTAAATATAAGATATTTAAAAATAGTTATAACTATTAGTATTACGTTTATTAGTATACTTATACTATAGGTTTAATTATTTATAAGTATACTAAAGGTATTTCTAAGGAGAAACTTACTATACTTATAGGTAATATTAGCTATAAGCTTAAAGACTATACTACTAAAAACTAAAGTATATCTATAATCTATAATAACGTCTAACATAATATATATACCTATATAAATTTTAAACTCTTATTAGTAATTATAATCTAAGCTTATATTAATATTAATAAGCCTACCAAGGTAGCTAGTACCCTAAAGACTAAGTTTACTAAAGATAAACTACTAGGCGTCTATATAATTAATAACTTTATTAAAATAGTAATAATAAACCTTAAAACTACTAATTACCTAACTATATATAAGTTTAAAGACCTAAAAATAAAACACCTAGGCGTTTAGGGATAGGAAATTAAGTATATCTTAGGTATAGTTAATATTAATAAGTACTTAATTAATAAAGTTAAGGTTTAACTACCTAGAGTTAGTAACGCCCTTATATCTATTAATTAGTAGATTACCTATAAAAATAAGCTTATTAATAAGATTAATACTAAATAGTTTATAATACTTACTATATATATCTATAGTAAACTTAAGGAATCCCTATATATATATAAACTTTAGGGTAGTTTAGGAGTATTAATAATAGATAAGAAAGATTAAGTAGATATTTTATATTAATAGTATACCTTAGACTATTCTAAGGATTTAGGACTATACTATAATTTATAGTATAGTTTCCTTAAGTATTAGAAGTAAGTTTATAAAAAGATAGATATAGATAATTTAAGAGCTATTATAGGTAGATAAGCTAATCTTCTTAAGATTTAAGTGTTCTATATAGACCTAAAGGAGTATAAGAAAATAAAAAACTAAAAACTACCTATATTACTAAAGTACCTAAAGTATAGTTTAAAGGTAGAATAAATAGATATAATTATATAGTATTAGTAGAGAAATTATAAAATAGAAATAGGTTTCTTAGAAAAACGTATTAAAGGCTAAATAGAGATGCTATTTTAGGTCTAAAAGGGTACTTAAACCCTTATTACCTGTTAATAGTATAGACTATCTAGAATCTAGGATAAATATAAAGATATTTTTCTACTACTACCTAGTAATAATATTAATTATACTAAATTAATAGTAGATAATTACAAAAAATAGTACTTAGCTTAAATTTAGGAGAATATTTATAATAACTATTATAAATAAGCTAAAGTTAAGTTAAATCTAAATACTAAAAACAGTACTAAGCACCTAAGATCCCCTAAGTTAAGTTTAGATAGTAGTAATAAGCTAGTTTATAAGAGGCTTAAAGCTAAGTTTAACTTCTTAGAACTAAAGATTAAAAACTATAGACCTAAGATATATAATAACTATAAGATAATTATAAAATAATATATATATATAGTAGAATACCTTAAGTATTAGAATAAGAAGTATAGCCTTATAGAAATTTTATAACGCCTTATACCTAATAGAATAACGTATAATATTTACCTTAGTAATAGTAATTTCCTATATAAATTCTATAATAAAGACGCCTTACTATACTTTAATTAGAAATTACTTATAATCTACTAGATAAGAGAGTATATAGAGGAACTAGAATTTAGATATAGCTTAGTAAATATAGAGTTTAGTCTTAAGATATATAAAGACTTTAATATAATTAACTATAAGATATATAATTAGTAAATTAAATTAGATACCTAAATCTAGTATATAGAGGAAACCTATATAGATACTATAAGGAGATCTATAATAGTTAGCCTAGTAGGTCTTAGCGACAGGTTACTAAGCCTCTAATAAGCCAGCCCTACTATAGAGTTTAATAGGTAGCTACAGCCATACTAGAGGAACTTAGTAAGCTTAAGTCTTATAATATACTAATACCTACTATTAAGCCTTACCTAGTAAAGTACCCTTAGCTAATACTCTTATAATTCTTAAGCTTCTTATCTCTTTAGAGTAACTAGTATAGGTAAGATAGATTTAAATAACAAGATACACCCTAAGAGCTTACTAATGCTTTAGTAATACACTACTAGTATAGATAAGTTATAACTATCTATAGTAGAGTACCTATAGTATAACACTAAGGATTAACCGCCCTTAATAATAGGGCCTAAGTTATAAGACAACTATAAAGAAACATATAGAAGAACTTTATTAAGGGAGTACTCTCTAGCCTCCCTAAGACTAATAGATAAGGCTAATAAGGCGTTTATTACTAAGTAGTTATAGAGCTAGCTAAGCATAAGTATATATTATAGTACTAGTATAGCCATACTAGGCTTAAAACCTATAGACCCTATATAGGTAATAATATTATATTTCTAAGAGACTATAAGAGCTATAGTTAAGGAGTACTATAAAGAGAGGTAGTACTATAAGCGTCTTTTATAAGAGCTTACTAAGAGGCTAGTGTAGCATCCTAGTAAGAAGGAGTATAAGAAGCCTCTAGTCTATAATTATAGGACTATTAGGGAGGAATCTATTAGTACCTAAGTAGCAAACTAGATTATTATAATAGAGGTAGTAAATAGGCTCCACCCTAGAAGTACTATTAAACAGTAAGTTAAATAGGCCCTTTTAAAGGTATCCCTAACGTTATAGACGTAGTAGTATAACTATAAGAGAGGCCTTACTAAGCCCTTAAAATAGGAGGACTTCTTAGCGTTTATTTACTAATAGTATGTTAACCTAGAGGCCTAAAAGAGGGATTACTAGTAAGAGCTAAGGAGGAAGCATATAGGTAATAGTTAGACCCTATTATAATACCTTACTAAGTAGTTAGTAATATACTATAACTTAGGAATAGAGGGTATAGAGGAGTTAAAAGGCTAAGGCATATTAGTACTTCTTTAGCCTCCTAGCCTTATTATAAGATAAGATAATTTACTAGAAGATACCTATCCTCTACCTAAGAGACGTAGTATATAAGGCAGACCACCTATAGTTACTACGTAACTACTAAGGGATTAGTAATAACTTATAGAAGGATAGTAAGAAGCGTCTACTACCTACTAATAATTAGCTATAGAGGCTAGTACTATTTTAGTAGGATTAGTAGAAGGAGACACTTAAGGACTTTAAATTATAGAAGTCTTACTATAGACTATTTAGGGGCGACTAGTATAGCAGGTAGTTACTAAAGGACTAGCTAGATAGAATCTAATACTATACCTACTTCTAGAAAGGGTATATATCTATTATATATCCTAAGAAGAAGGCTAGTAGTATAAGTAATAGTAAGCCGTTTAGTTACTAATTAGATTAGAAGGCTGCTATAGTATAGCAGGTTAGGATTTACCTAAGAGTTACTAAGCTTAACTTATTAGAAAATAAGTAGGTATAGGTATTACTACCTAAATATCTACACCTAAGAAACTAAGGGTACTAATAGGACCTATTACTAAGGGTATAGTAATTATCCTATAAGGGGACGTAGAGAAGGTTATTAAAGTAGTAATAGATATGTGTTTAGAGGTAGACCTTATTAGCTATAGGCTAGTATAACACCTAGGCCTAAAGCCTATAAAGGCTAAAGCCTTAGTATTAAAGTTATTTACTAGTAAAACTATAAGCTAAGGGGTAGCTTACTAGCTAACCTTCTTCCTAATTAACTAGTAAGGTTAGCTATAGAAGATTTAGTAACTAGTTGTTAAAGCTAACTATAGAGAGGACTAAGTAGATATCCTTATATTAAGATAGTCTATAGGCTAGGAAGGTATTTAGATTAATATAGCTACTAATAAGTAGTACTATAAATTAATCTTAATTACTAAGCCTAAGGTAATAGCTTATAATATTATTAAGAATAAGGAATATACGTATATATTATATATCTCTTATAAAGTAGGCCTATAAAAGGAACCTCCTTAGTTAGAGGGCCTTCTAGAGGAACTTTAGAGTAAGGCAGCTACCTTTAATAAAGACTTAGTAATAGGGCCTTAAGTATATATTAAGGCTAAATACTTAATTAACCTTATACTAAGTATAAAGCTACTATATAGCCTAATATACCTACTAAATAAGAAGCAGCTAGAAGAGCTTTACTAATACATTACTAAGAACTTAGTAAATAGTTATATTATAAAGTCTATTAGTAAGGCTAGAGTACCTATCCTCTTTATACTAAAGAAGGATAGTACTATATAGTTATATATGGACTATTAAGGTCTTAATTAGGTTATAATTAAGAACTAATACCCCTTACTACTAATTAGTAAACTATTGAATAGGCTTTATAGAGTAAAGTAGATATCTAAGGTTAATATCTATAATATATACTACTATATTAATATTAAGAAGGAAGACTACTAAAAGACTGTATTTTAAACCTAATATAGCTACTTTAAGTATATAGTTATGCCGTTTAGACTAACTAATACTCTAGTAACATTCTAGGTATATGTTTACTAAGTACTTAGTAAACTACTAGATATATATTATATTATATATATAGATAATCTTATAATCTACTCTACTATAAGGGAGTAGTATACTAAAGATCTTAAAAAGGTCCTCTAATAGTTATAAATATTTAGGTTATTTATAAAGCTCTTAAAATACTTATTCTATTAACAGAGGGTTAAGTTCCTAGGGTATATAATTACCCCTAAGGGTATTAGTATAGATAAATCTTATATATAAATAATTACTAAGTAGAAGGCGCCTATATTAATAAAAGACGTCTAGACGTTCCTAGGATTTTATAACTTTTATTAGAAGTTTATTTTTAGATACTTAGGTATTATAGTACTAATAATAGGGTTACTAAAGGGATATAAGGATGCCTTATACGTATTTAAATAGACTAAAAAGGCTAATAACGCCTTTAATTAGCTAAAGGTTGCCTTCTTATTAGTAACCATCCTTATATACTAGAATCCCTAGTAACCTACCTATATAGAGACAGACGCCTTAGTTAAGGCCGTTATAGCTATCCTATCCTAGCTAGTAGAAGGATAATAGCGACTAGTTGCTTACTAGTTATAGAAGCTTTTAGATATAGAATAATAATAGGCTATAGGGTAGTAGGAGCTATTAGCTATTATAAAAGGATTAGAGTATTAGGCTTATTACCTTTTAGGGCTGTTAGAGAAGTTTATAGTCTTAATAGACTATTAGGTACTAAAGAGAGTTATTAGCATACTAGCGTAGGACCTTTATAGAAGGCTTACCTATTAGGTATATAAGTTATTAGTATTTAACTTTAACTTAGAATACTAGTTAGGGAAGACAAACCCTATAAACAGTCTGTCTAAGAGGCTAGACTATATAGAGGGGGAAGTACTATATATAGACGTCCTCCTAACTTTAGTAAAGAAATTACAGCTAGTTAATAAGCTAACGCCTAACATATAGTAAATAATTAGTAACCTTAAGGGAATAAGTAAGACTACTAAAGCATATATCTAGGTAGTAAAGGTATTACTTTATAACCCTAGCTATAAGGTAGATAGCTCTTAAGGTAAGGAATCCTCTCTTTAGGACTAATAGTAGGCTATAGGGCGCCCTAGTTATTTAGTAATAATTACTACTATAATAACCTAAGGCTAGAGAGTAAGGGAAGAATTAGTAAACGCTTAGTAGGGAGTCGCCTAGGCGACTAAGGAGCCTAACAGAGCTAGGGTTACTATACTAGAGTAGTATATCCTATATTAGGTTATAAAGGAGCTTATACCTAACAAAATAGTGTTAGTACTATACTAAACGCATAAGATAGAAGAACTTATCTAAGGACTATAGGCTAAAAATAAGTTTTATCTATTATAATTAGTAAGGGTATATAGTACGGCTAGTAAGTTAAAAATATATACTATTAATAATATAGGCACCTTATTCTTTAAGGGAAGACTAGTTATCCTATAGGTAGAGTCGCTAAGGACTAAGATCCTTTACTAATACTATAACAACCTTAGGGTAGGTTATATAGGAGTAATAAAGACTCTTAACCTTATCTTAAGGAAGTTCTATTAGGAAGGAATTAGTAAGGATATATAAGAGTATATTAAGGACTATAAGTACTACCTTAGTGTTATAGTCCTATAGCATAAGCCGTATAGATAGTTATAGTTACTGCTGTTACTATTATACCTATTTTAAGAAATCTTACTAGATTTTATTATAGGGCTATTACTAAGCACTTGTAATAATAGCGCTAAATATAACTATATTTTAGTTATTATATACTAAATAACTAAGTTTATAATATTTATTCTAACTAGGAAAACGTTAAATGTAGTATAGATAGTAAGGATCCTATATAAAAGGGTTAAATATAGGTTTAGGATACTAGAAGGTATTATAAGTAATAGAGACAAGCTATTTACTAGCTCCTTCTAGGAAGAGTTTATAAAAGAGAGGGTAATATGTTACTAACTATCTATTACGTACTACCTATAGACTAATAGTTAAATAGAATAGACCTATTAGATACTAGAGAGATACTTATAACTATATACTAAGGGCTTACTAAGTTATTAGGCGGTATAGCTAGATAAAGTAGAGTTTATATATAATAACAGTAAGTACTTAACTATTAGAGTATCTCTATTTATAGTACTCTATAAGTATAACCCTAGATTTATTAAGTATATACCTAGCTATAAGGTAACTATATAAGGAGTATAGGAGCATATTAAATATACTACTAAGGTTAGGAGGTAGGTAGAGCATACCTAGGTAAAGACTATAGAGTCTTAGGCTATATACTATAATAAGAGGTATTAGCTAAAAGAGTTCTATTATAGAGAGGTTATTAGACTATTAATAAAGAACATATGGTTTAAGAATAAGAAGTTAGTACTATAATTTATTAAGGTGGCTATTATAGAGAGGATTAGGTATTAGGCATACTAAGTCTATCTACTAGAATAATATAGATATATATATAACGTGTTCTTAGTAGTACTACTAGAATTATAGACTATAGGGTAATAGGTTACTAATAGTATAGTAGAGCTCCTAGAGTTAGACCTTAAAGATAATATCTAGGAGGTTAAGGAAGTTATTACTTACTAAGGTAGTAGTAATAACCTTAGGTATCTAGTTAAGTAGGCTAAATAGCTAGCTAAGTATAATATATAGGAGCTACTAGACTACTTAGAAGGCACTAAGGAGGCAGTTAGGAAGTATAAGATATAAAGGAAGTAAGTTTATAAAAAGTAAGATAAGTAGGGTACTATAGTAACTATTTACTAAATATAAGTCTATTATAAGACTACCTAAAAACCTTTTCTTTTCTCTACTAAACACTATATATAAA
Source organism: Colletotrichum sublineola (assembly GCA_020631755.1). Lineage (NCBI taxonomy): Eukaryota > Fungi > Ascomycota > Sordariomycetes > Glomerellales > Glomerellaceae > Colletotrichum > Colletotrichum sublineola. The sequence goes on from JAHSQG010000010.1 coordinate 176,766, forward strand.
CTTAGAAATAGTACTAATAACATAAAAGGATTATAGGGTAATTAGTAAAGAGGCTATATCTAGGCGTCTAGATTAAAAGGGTTAGATAAGGGAAGCTTAATAGTATAGTAAGCGTTAAGTATAGTAATAAGGAGGTTATTATACTTATTAAGGGCGGCTTTCTCCTTATTAGTTAAGTCCTTAGGACTAGCCTATTTGCCCTTAGAGCGGCTAGAGTAAGGGTACTTAATAGTATACTAGATAGCTACCTAGCTAGTAGTAATCCTTTAGTAAGCAGACTCTATAAGAGGATGCTAGACATTATTATAGAAAAGAGAGGGAAGGGTATTCTTAGTATTAATAGCTATAGTAGATATCTTAGTAAACGTTAGTAAGCTATTACTAATAGGGCTAGAAGGGCTAGAGGGGCTAGAAGCTATATTAAGGACTATAATAGAGTCTAAGCTTACTATATATATATCTATATTAAATATATTACCCTAGGTAGTAACCTTATTCTCTATAGTAATAAGGGTATTATTAAACTTTTATAGAATATTTACCTAAAAGGTAGTAAGGAGGTAACTAGCTATATCTAAGTCTATAGCCTTATAAACTATTACTAAGAAATTAGGATAGAGGGCCTAGAGAGTATTAATAGTAGAGTAAGTTATAGAGTTCTTACTAACCTTACGGCGCTTAATACGTAACTTAGAGGGAGAACCCTTAAGCTTAGACTCCTTAGACTTAGACGCCTTACTATCTAGGCTGCTAGGGATATAGGTAGTAGTAAGTATATAACACTTACTAGGAGTCTAAGTACTCTAACTATAACTAATAGGACTAGTATTATAAATAGTAATAATATAGGTTAGGACGTTATTTACTAAGTACTTACTAATAAGTCTATAAAACTTCTTAAACTATAGGAAGTTAGTAATACTCTTAATAGTAATACTAGGCTTAGTCTTAATATTATAAGTTTTAAGTAAATCTATTACTAACTATAGCATATAGGTATAGCTATTATTATAAAGGTATACTAGCTAGAGGGTACTAAGACGGTTCTAGATTTTATCCTTATTATTAGTATTAAGAAGACTAGTCTATAGTATAAGTTAGTTATAGAGTAATTATAGAGGGATTAATAACATACTTAGACCTAAATTATAAGGGCTATATACTTATAGTTAGACGTAAGCTCCTAAAGGGTTGCCTACTTAAGGTAGACCTTATAACTACTGACTAATAGGTTAGTAATATAGTTACTAATACGCTCCTAGGTAGAGGTATAAGTAGTAAAGGTAATAAGGATATAGCTATAGTTAAGGTTACTAAGCTTACTAGCTGCCTCCTTCTAATAGTAGAATATTAATATATTCTAAGTATACTACACAGTACTATAAAGCTCTTAGGGGACCTAAAACTATTAGTATACTTATAGAGTAATTACTAAATAGGTAATAACTTATAGTAGAACACTTCTTCTTATCTATCTAATAGATAACACACTTAGCTATATAGTAACTAGTAACATAGACAAGCTTATTAATATTATAGTATATACTAGTAAGGTAGTAAATATATAGAGCGCCTCTAGTAAGGCTAGTAAAGCTAACATATAGATTATATTTATAGTTAAGAACTATCTAGATTCTTAAGATAACTAACATTTTTAGTAACAGGCCTATAACAGTAGGGCAAGATAGAGGAAGTAAAGGGAAAGAAGAAAATAAAGTAAAAGAGTTAATTATAAGGTAATTAAGTTAGTAAAGAGTTACTAATATATTACTAAGCATAAAGAAAGGAGGAGAAAAAGAGGAAAACAAACTAGCTAGTAGAAGAAAAACTTTTTACTAGGTAACATAATAGCTAGGAAAAAGTAAGCTAGAAAAACCTACCTAATATATATTTACCTTACTATTACGTAACTACCTTTTATTAAAAGAACTAACACCTAATATAGTAACTAGGCGGTAATATATTACTAAATAATAATATAAAATATTAAGAACTATAATAATAATAATAAGGTAGCTATACTAGTAATAAGGAGGATTCTATAACATATAAAGCTAGTAAAGGATATTCTAGGCTAAAAGGACTATAGTTATTATTAGTGTTATTTATAATATTACGTAATAACTTTAGGGATAAAGTCTTAGGGGGAGGGGAGTAATTATAAGGGGATCCGTAGTAGTTAGCCTGGTAGGTCTTAGCAATAGGTCGCTAAGCCTCTAACAAGCCAGCCCTACTATAGAGTTTAACAGGTAGCTATAGCCGTACTAGAGGAACTTAGTAAGCTTAAGTCTTATAATATACTAATACCTACTATTAAGCCTCACCTAGTAAAGTACCCCTAGCTAATACTCTTATAGATACCTATTTATAATATAAATATTATAAGTAATTTATTCCTAAAACTAACCTTATAGATTACTTAGGAAACTATTTAATTAAGTAGATTAGCTATTATAATAGTATACTTTACCTATCTAAAGTTAAGAAGGAGCCCTACCTTATTTTCCTCTTATACTATTATACTAAATTTAGTAGAGGTAAACGTTTAATAAGAGAAATTTATAATATAGTATAGGTAGCCTTATATCTACTATGTAATACCAAAATAGACTTATTAGCTATAGTAATTTATAGAATTAAGGTTTATAAGGCGTTATATCCTATAGAAATATTATAGGTAAGTAATTTAGAAGTTAATATTTAAATTAATATTAAAGGAATTATAAAGAATATAGAGGATATAATTATACTACTCCCTTATATAATTAGGATTACTATAGTATAGTTATAGATAGCTAGCTAAAATATAAAGATATATAATTATAATAAACTTACTAAAATACTAACTAATATAACTACTTAGATTAACTATTTCTATATAATATATAAAAATACTACTATTCTCTATAAATATAGTAAAGTCTTTTATTATAATAGATTACTTCTATATTAAGATATAAGATACCTAAAACTATACTATAAAGAGTACCTAGTTAAACCTAAATATAAGTTAGGTTAGAAATAGTATAGTTATCTTGAATACTCCTATAACTATAAGATTATACTAAGTAAAAAGCATAAGTAATATATCTATATTATTAATAACTATTTAGAAACTAAATTAATATATCCTATTTATAACTAGTAATACTATATAAAGGATTATAATAAACATATTAATAAGTACTAAACTATTAAGGTATCCTTACTAGAACTACTAGTAACTTTAATTCTATTAGTCTAGATCTACTATAAATATAGTAAGATCTATAACCTTTTTAATTAAGAACGTTATAACTATAATTATAATAATAACGTAATATAGTATAAGGTACTACTTTATATTACTTACTAAACCTATAATTAAGTAGAGTTCTATTATAATACTAAGTATTAAAAACTAAAGATTTATTATAATACTAAATTTATAACTATAGTAATAAGGGATAGATATCTATAGACTTATAGGATAGAGAGAGTATTTATTCTAAACTAATAATATTCTAGTTATGTTATTAGTAACTAGGGATAGTTACGTATCTTTATAGGGAGGGGGTGTTATTATAGCTATAGGGAGTTACTAGTTCTACTACTACTGCCTATGGCGTAGTAGTATAGTTTCTACTATAATACTATAGCAGTATAGATATAGATCTAACCTACTTAGTAATATCTATAGCCTAGAATAGCTTAGAGGAATCTAAGCTTCTTATACCTTATATTTCTATACCTACGTATAGTAGCTAAATACTATAATAATAATACACCCCTTTAGGTAGTAGTAGCTAGGCTTATTATTACTTATGCTATATTACGTAGAAATAATTAAATATAAAGGGAAAATATTATATATAGGACGTTATTATATAATAACTAGCTAATTTAGTTTTATAGCTTATAGTTAGTAGGGTTGTTCTTATAGTTAGTTAGTAAGGTAATAGCTATATAGGTTATTTATAACTATAAATATGCCCTATATTACCCTATATTACCTTTTTCTTTTTCTCTTTTTTTCCTTATTAATAATAATTATAACTATAAGTTAGTAAGAAATACTATATTTTTTATATATATTTTTTTTTACCCTTCTTATTACTTATAATTACTAATTATTTACTAATTCTTTTTTTATATTAGATACCTTATAAAACTATCTCTATAGGTAAGGCCTATACGTATACTATAGCGGCTTTTAAGCGCTATAGTCGCCTAGGTCTTATACCTAATAACTTACTAGTATTAGTAGCCTTACTACTATACCTATCCTTACCTATATTTAGTATTTAAGAGGAGGGGGGTTATCCCTCTAAGGTCTTAGGGGAGTAGAATACCCTTAAGAATATCTATAAGTCTTACCCTATTATTCTAGTAATTTATTATATAATCTAATTAAGTATATAGCCTCTTTTTCTTAGTAGTTATAGTCTAAGACTAAAGAGACCTTTTAGTATTATACTATTTAGGCGTTTAGTATATATTCCTCTTTATATCTAATAAGTATTATAGTTTTAATTAATAGTAGATAAAGAGTATCCTTTATATTAGTATCTAACTCTATCTAAGGATAGCTCTAAGGGTGCTAGGTAGTATAGCCTAGGGGGTAGTAATAAAGTCCCTTTTTTATTAATACTTAGTATGTTATATATATCTTTTAATTACTCTTATTCCTTAGTATTAACTTATTACGTTTTATAGAGGATAGATTAGGTAATATAGAGTTACTCTCCCTTTATAGCTTACTCTAGGAGGTACTTCCTCCCTTTCCTAACCTTAAGAGTATTATAGAGGAGGGTAATAGTAGTAATAATGTTTTTATTATAGCCCCTAAGTATCTAAGGTAAGAGGTGTTAGTAGCTAGGGTACCTATTATTAGTCCTTATAACTATTATTTCTATAGTACCCTTATAGGATAGATAGATAGTATATACCTCCTAGAAACTAAGGGTAAATACTATTAGTATATATTACTATAGTACTATTATATACTACTTATACTAGCCCTTATAGGCCTAGCTAATACCCTCTTAGCTACTTAGTTAGTACTAGTAATACTAAAGAAGGTATATATATCCCTTATTTTATATCCTTACTTTACCTTATACTAATATTATTATAATATAGAGACTTACTATACTTTAGCGTAAAGTATAGGTAGTCCTACCTTTACTATTATAGGTAAGGGGGGCTACTATACCCCCTTAGCTTAAAGAGGATAAGAAAGAGGGTAAAGAGGAGGAGTATAATAAAGTAGGTAGTAAGGTAGTCTAGTCTTATATAGGTATGCCTTATAAGACTCCTACCTTACGCCCTATTAGTATTATTAGCTTTTAGGTATATATAGTACGTTCTAATATTAATACTTTTATTAGTAAGATTATCCCTAACCTTAGGACTTATACTATGTTTTATACTCTTCTTAATACTTATATAGCTACCCTCCTCTATAGGGGGAACTAATACTTCCTAGCTAATAGGCTATTACTTACTTTACTTATCTTTTAGGCTCCCTAGCCTTTAGGCTGTCTTTTAATTTTAAACTTATTTTAGCCTCTTATTTATTATTTCTTCTTTCTATCTAGCTATATACTATATATCTTATAAATTAAGTATAACTCTAAAGTACTTAAATTTAGTTTATAAGAGATTCTTTATTAATCTATTAGTAGGTATTTTACTTATAGGAAGATAAACTATATTAACTTTACTATTTATATATACTTCTTATAACTATATATTCTAGATATTAATATAGTAGAGTTATATAGTAATCTTTTCCCTTTCCCTTATAATAAGGCGTATTATTTACTAATTATTATAGTATACTTTTTAAATATTATCTCTTAGATCTAAGGAAATTTCTTAAAAGAGACGTTAGAGTACTATTAGCTCCTTTATTATATACTTAAGGGTAAGAAGCTCTACCTTAGTTATTAATATTATTATAGTTACTTATTATATAGCCTTCTATTAGATTAGTCCTCTAAATAGGAATATAATATATCCTTATAAGGATCTATAGGTTATAATATTATTACTAAATAAGGCGTTACTTATAGCTAGAAGCTAAATTCCTCTTTAGATACTAAAGTAGATTAATAAGTAGAGGGTATAAAAGAGATACTTAATATACTATTTTACTACCTATATATATTATAGGCTTAGGTTTATTAGGAACTTTAATAGTAATAAGTAAGTAAATATAATATTAAGTTAGATTATTATTACTATATATAGTATTAATCTTACTATCTTTTAGAAGGTTTTTACCTTATTTAGTAAAGTAGTACCCTTATTTAAGAAGAATTTAGTTATTAGTAAAGGTATTACTAGTTATACTATATTATTATATTTAAACTTAACGGCTATATTATAGATATATTAGTTATAGTAGAGGTATATCTTTATATTAGGATAGTCTTAGACTATCCTAATACTTAGATACTACTCTATATTACTTATATTCTTTATCTTATACGTCTCTTTAAGGCCTTTAATAACCTTTATTCTCTTTTCTATCCTTAATAGTAGGTATATAATAAGGATATTATTAATATAAAATAGAACGTATACGTTATTATTATTAGAAATAAAGAGGTAAGGATCTTCCTTATATAGGTAAAGACCTAGTTATTTAAGGGTCTTAGAGAACTCCTTAAACTATAGAAGAGGTATATCCCTTAGGCTATAAAGTATATATACTATTATTACGTATTTACCTTCTTATTAGTATCCTTCTAGTAGGTTATAGTATATTAGCTTACCTAAAGGGTCTTATTTTGCGTTAAGGAATACGTTTATAACGTTAAATTACTTAACCTTAAGGTTAAATTATATAGTAATTACTATTATAATATAAAAGGTTTATACTATAAGTATTACTATATATATCTTAAGGAGGGGATTAGTTACTTAGAGATCCCCTTATGTAATAACTTAGGCCTTATAGTAATTAAGAAAGCCTTTTAGATCCTACTTATATATCTAAACCTACTTAAGTAGTAGTAGCTTTGTTCCTAATAGGATAAATAATCTATTAATTATTTTAAGAGCCTTAAGACGTTAGAGTTTACTAACTTCTAAGTTTATTACTTTTCTAAGTAGCTATTAGATATTATTTAGTATCTAAAGCAGCTCTTTCTATAACTTTAGAGTATATAGTAAATTATTATAATAATATCTATAGTTATTTAGTATTTTAGTTAGATAATATAGGGTTATCTAATATATAGCTATATAGATAACTAAGTATAGTATATAGTACTTATTATTTACCTTATTAATAGCCTCCTCTTTATTATAAAAGAAGGTATTAAGGAAGTTATTTAGGTCTTATTTATTACTTTAATAAAAAGCTAAGAAGAGTACTTATCTTATAGGTAGAGAGTTACCCCTTAAGGCTATAGGATAATATCTAGCTTTAGGCTAGTAGGTTAGTATATATATAACTATACCTAGCCTCTCTAAAAGACGTTATTAATATTAACTTATTTTTATTATTTAGCCTTATTCTATATAGAATAGATTAGTAATTTAATTATATAGCTATATATTATTTTAGGCTTTTAGGGTTATACTAAAACGCTAGGTATTACCTAAGTACTTAGTAGTTAATTAACCTCTTAGTAAAATAGGTTATAATTCTAAGTTTATATTTATACTATTACCCTTATTATAAGATCTTACTACTTAGCTAGGGCTAAGTATTTTACTTATTAAGTTACTTTTATTAGACGTAGCTATAGTATATGTTTTACTTAGAGCTAGTATTATTTTAGGAGTCTAAACCCTTTCCCTACCTTATATAATAATACCTTAATTAAGTTACCTAACGTCTTAGGTATTCTTCTTAGTATTAGTATATAAGGGAGTTTATTACTACTATATTATTATTATTATACCTAATATATTTATTACCTTATTTATTAATCTAAGTATATCTATAATTAAGTCTTACTTATAATCTTTATCCTTAATAATATTAATAACGCTTTATACTTTTAGTTTAGCTATTACTTCCCTATCTTTTTTTATCTTTAGGAAGAACTTTATTTTATTAAAGTATACGTTACGTATAGTAATAATATGTTATAAAGAGGGAACTTAGATCCTATAGAGGTTATATACGTTTTATATATATCCTATAAGGTATCTAAGATATCCTCTAGGTTTAACTTTAAATTATTATTATTATATTCCTTTTTTATAGCTACCTATTAATAAATAGGTATAATATCTATATATATATATCTATCCCTAATAAGGATAGAGGTTACGTTAGAGTACTAAGACCCTACTCTATAACTTAGGCTACCCCTAAAGATAGGCTATATGTTAGTATTAGCTACTTAACCCCTTTTTTATAATTATAGAAATCTACTATCTTTTTTAAAGTAAAATATCCTAATAATAAAAAATTTAATTAATTCTTTTAAAAATACTAAATAATTTAGAATACCTACTTATACTAAGGAGGCCTTATAGAAGGTAATTAATAAAGTCCTTACTAGTAGTAGCTACTATAAAGCCTCTTAGCAATAGGGTATACTATAAGCTATACTCTACTGTTATATTAATAGCGCTATGTTAATTAATAAGGCTAAAGCAGACTATTAACGCCTTAGTTAGCTATAGGAGAAGCGCCTTACTAACTAGGCCTTAGCCTAAGAGGCTCTAGGCTTTATACTAAGTTATCTACAGCTTAAGGATATAGCCTAGAGAGTCTTTAAAAGTAGCGGTAATCTATAGCTATTAGGGAGGAAGTAGATAGAAGGATTCTTATAAAGAAATCTATTTATAAAGACCCTAAGGGCTAGAAAGATTAGCTCTAAGAGGATTAAGTATATTACTAAGGATAGGATTAAGGAGCTCTTTTATCTGCTTATACTACCTATTATTAAGGCTATCCCCTAATACTTTAGATAGAATATAGATAAGACTAGGATTACTAAAGGGGAGGCTTAGTAGTCTTTAGTACTAGGTAAGTCTAGTAAGTAATCTACCTACGTCTAAGTCTCTAAAGGGCGTACTTAGATAAGTATTCTTAAGTATATCTCTATAGATAGTAAAAGACTTCCTCCTCTAGTTATCTTTAAGGGTTCTATAGTATAATAATAGTAGTTCCCTCCTAAACTCTAACCCTTTACTTAATAGTAATTTATATTATTAGAGAATAGCTAGACTTCTAATAAGATAGGCCTTAACTAGCTAAAGACTATCTTTATCTTAGTAATAGTAGCTAATACTAAGAGACTAAAGTCTAAGACTCTACTTATTATAAATAGGTATAGGAGCTATATATTAGATAACTTTATATAGGAATGCTTTTAGTAGGATATTTACTTACTTTACCTACTAGCCTATACTAGCTATGTTACCTAGCCTTTAGATATTATAGTATTCTCTCCCTTAAAGTAGGTATATAGAAGGGAAGTTATAATAGCTTTTTTAGACCTTAATACTATACCTATTAGGAAGTAGAACTTTCTTTACTATTACTTTAAGGTATTAATAGAAGCTTTTATATTAAGAAATATATAGGCTAGGTAGTTAGTAATAAGACTATAGCCTATTAATATAGTAAAGCCTCTAATAAGTAAGTTTATTAACCTAGCTACTAATACTAATAATATAGAGGCTCCTATTTAGAACCTTAGCTTTCTAATAGAGCCTAGTATACCCTAATAGTTTATAGTATAGACACCTAAAAGGTTAGGAGACTTAAGGAGATATTAGAGTCTATAGGATCCTTAAGAGGGTGATAAGGAGTAGGATTATAAGACTTAGAGACTCCTCTTTATAAAGGTAGGAAAGCGCCTAGACGATATAAATATTACTATAGCTAAGAATACTAAGATAATAGAGATCCTAGAGAAACAGCTAGAGCGTATAAAGAAGCAGAAGAAGGGTAAGGTTACTATAGATCTAAATACTTACTTTACTACTATAGAGTCTATTATTATAGCAAAGGAGAAGGCAGTAAAGGGTGAGGCTAAGGAGGCTACTAAGAAGGCAGTAAAAGTAGTAGTAGATATAGAAAAGGCACTACTAGTAGTAGAGGTAGTAAAAGTAGTAGTAGATATAGAGGCGGTAAAAGTAGTAGTAGATATAGAGGTAACTTTATAATATGATTATTTTCCTATTTATATAGGCTTTCTCTATTAATTTAAAATATGTTAGTATATAGTAAAAATAAGGTATTTTTAGGTAGCCTGTCTTTAGGGGTAGCCTAAGTTATAGGGTAGGGTCTTACTACGTATACTAGTACCTATTAGTAAAAATACTATCTAAACTATACCTCTTCTTTCTTAATAGGCGTTATCTATCTATAGTATTAAAGTAGACTTATATTATATATATATATTATAGTAAGTACTACTTTAGGCTAAAGCTTATATAGGAGTCCTAATAAAGAGAGTATCTTTATAATCCTTATAATAACTTCTTAGCCTACTTATTTACTACTACCTATTAGCTCTTTTATATTTAGTAGGGGTAGCTCTATATTAATCCCTTACTCTACTACCTACCTCTTATACTTAGTTTTACCTTTAATACTAATAACTAAAGTATCCTTATCTTAGTATATCTTATATATATATACGCTATATTACTAGTCTACCTATAATATAAAACGTCTAAGTATAGGGAATTTATTATTATATATCTTTTTAGGTAATATAATACTAAATAGTTAGGTAGTATACTTATCTCTTAGGACTATAAGCTACTTAGAGTAGTTAAATCTAATAGGGAAGTTAAAGAGATCCTATAATACGTAATAGTATAGGCGTATAGACCTATTTTCTAACGTTTATTTTAAAATAACTTAGCTTATATATATAACTATATAGTACTTATACTCTATCTAAGTTAGTCCTTTAATTTTTACCCCTTAAGTGTTATATAGGAGATATATAAGAGCTTTAGTACTAAGATAACTAGTCTAGAGGTACTAAATATAGGCGTTATTATTATAGTTAATTAGGACGTTTCTTATTAGATAGAAAGTTATTATTATAAATACTTAGGTGTTAATAAGAGAGGTAAGGCTATAATAAATATTATTATATAGTAAGGCTAAGTAAGAGGAGATAGGTATATATTAAAGAAAGATAAGATTACCCTTACGCTTAAGGGTCTTTATTATAACGCTCTTCTTATATATATTATAATAAAGAGTATAATTTAGTCCTAAGTACTATAAGTCTACCTTCTTCCTAACTAGGCTTTTAGAGATAATATTAATATAAAATCTAAGAATATAGGCTATATTTTCTAGTATAAGGTTATGTGTTTTAGGTCCTTTAGTACTATTAAGTATATTCTTTATAATATATATTCTATAACTCTTAACTATATATAAAGTCGTACTAAATTTAATATAGCTCCCCTTATTATTCTATTAGTATAAGCTAGGCTTAAAAAGGTCTCTATTATTAATAATATAAATCCCTTTATAGTTATTTAGTATAGTACTCTTACTAAGTATATATAGGCCTATAATTAGAGATAAAAAGACGCTAAGTAAGGAGTATACTAGTATTAAAGTATTATTATAAAGTACGTTAGGGTCTATTATAACTATAGTAAGGGTTATTAGTAGATACTCTAAGGTATTTAATACCTTTTATAACTCTAATTTATTATTCTTACGTTTCTAACCTTTCTTCTTAATCTCTAAGTAGAGGTTAGCCTACTTTAGCTTTATAAGTTTAGTTTAAATTAACTTAATAATTAAGTTACTTAGAGGGTGCTTTAATAGTCTTACCTTTCCCCTAACTATATATTTAAGAAAACTATAGTTTACTATAGTCTAGAAGTAGTTAGGTTATTTATAGGGATATTTATTATAGCGTTTCTTATTAACTCTTAGCTTTAGTTATCCTCTAAGCGTTATATATACCTTAGTTACTTTATAGGACTTTAGTAGGGCTAAGTATAGTAAATTACTAAGTAAATCTCTATATTATCTTAGGGTTAAATAGCCTCCCCTATGTTATTTAGTTTTTATAAGATTATTAAGTTTATTAGCTACTTAGGATAAGGTAATTTATTACTTAATAGTATATAGGAATATCTTAATTATAAGAGTACCCTTAATTTCTAATATCTTAAAGGCTTTAGCTTTTATTAGGGTATTATACTACTTAGTAAGCTAAGTTATTAGATCTCCTATTAATAAGGCTTATAAGAGAGTCTTATTATATATTTCTCTAGTAAAATTAATTATACTATTATAGAATAAGGTATATTATTCCTAGAGTACCTTAATTATTACTTAAAGAGTAAGTTTATAGCTATTATTAAGTAATTATATCTAGATACTACTTATAATATCCTTAGAGATAATAGTATTTACTTATAACATAAGAAGCTTATTTAACTTTTATTACTTATATATATAAAGTTTCTTTAATAATATATTCTTTATAGTAATAAGCTACTTATTCTTTATTAACATATTATTTATTATAAGTAGTATTAGTTTAATTAGCTTATTTACTATATTATAATTAACGTCTAAGAGGTTTTCTTATATAATTTAGGCTAAGTAGTAGGTATTATTTTATAAGTTATTTTACTTTTTAATATATTCCTTATAGGTTAGGTTACTAAGATACTCTAGAAGCTTAATATATCTATTTAGATTAATATATTACTAGATATCTTAGGATATAGTAAGGAAATAAAGTAATATAAACTATAGATACTAGTCCTTATATATAATAACTAGACTATATAGCTTTTAGTTAGTTAGAAGACTAACGTTTATATCTAAAGTTATTAAGGGTTATAACTAATTAATATATAAGAAAGAGTTATTTTAAGAAAGGAATATCCTTAAAGATTTACTTTATAATAGTAGGGGTTAATTATACTTATAATTAAGTTAGAGCTAGGCTTATAACTATTATAAAGTAGGATCTTTAAGGGGGTAATTTATATAGTTAAAAGTAGCTTATTTCTTTCTAAGTAAGTATAGCCTAACCTTATTCCTAAATATAGGGTTGTTTTAGAATCTCATACGATATTAGTATAGAAGGTAGTGTTAGTTAGTAGTACCTACTTTAAGTAGGATAGCCTGTCTGTATAATAATAGGTTACGTAATAATAAGATAATACTAAGCGCCCCCTATAGGTTACTAAGCGCTTAGTACTAAGAGTAAGTACTTAGTACTCTACTAGTACTTATTACTAATTAGTATATACTAAGATTATAAGATATTAAAATAATAGACTTATATATAAGTTAAACTAAGTCTAAGACTTATAGTAGACTTCTATAGCTCTTTAGTAATTAACTTATACTATATTCTCTAGATATCTTTTAAACCTTAATATTATATTTACTATTTAATAGGTAACGTAGTTCATCAGTAAGTGAGCCACACAAGTGAGTGAGCCACTCCTTATCGCTAGAAAAACCTTAATTTCTAACTATTTCTTAAAAAGCGAATTCTTAGCTAAAAAAGGTCTAGTTTTAAGATTAAAGCTTTTTAACTAGTTATATAACAGTAGATAATATTATAAGAAGTCCTATCTAACCCTAACCCTATATAACCCTTGTCTACACTCTTAGATAAGAGTATTTTCCTAGTATCTAAGAGTTAGGGTTAGGAGATAATTTCTATAGTATTATTTTAGGTTATATAACTAGTTAAAAAACCTAAATCTTAAAACTAGATCTTTTTTAGCTAGGAATTCGCTTTTTAAGAAATAGTTAGAAATTAAGGTTTTTCTAGCGATAAGGAGTGGCTCACTCACTTGTGTGGCTCACTCACTTATAAACTACGTTAATTAATAGACTAATAGGCTAATAATACTATTACTTAGTATTAAGCCCTAGCTATACTTTTAGTAGAAACCTACTGTTAGGAATCTTAATTATAATAGTAAGATATATAGCTATTTTAGTTATACCCTTACCTTTAAGAGGTCTTATCTCTTATAAGAAAAAACAGCTTACTCTTCTCCTCCCTTTATACTATTACCTATATTATAGTAGTAATACTTACTTTAATATAAGTTATAAGGTTAATAAATTACTTATCTTAGTATTCTTAAGGTAATCTAATTAGTAAATACCTATATTAAGAGTATTAAAGTATTATTCTAATAGAAAATCTTATTAAAGAACTAAGTCTATATAGAAGTTAAAATTAATAAAAAAAGCTATATAAGGGGTAAGTTTATAAAGAGGAGTACTATTAATAACTCCTTAACTTTTTAAAGCTACTTATAAGTAAAGATAAGTCTTTTAGCTACTACTTTTCTTATAATAAATAGCCTTTTTATAGCCCTCTATTTATAAAAGTTAGTACTATATAAAACCCTCTAAAAGGTAGTAAAGCTAATTTAACCCTTTTATACTTTAGAGAGCTCTTAGTATATTACCCTAAAGTGAAAGTAAGTAGACTAAATAATAGATCTTTTATCCTACCTTAAAAGTTTCTCTAGCTACCCTTTTCAGGGTAGTACCTTAATAGTATAGCTATCTTAAAGGCGTTAAATAGTCTTTACTATTATATTAGTAGAGTAGCTAGAAATAGTAGTAGCCTTATATTATATTTTACTAGTAAGTAGATATACTATAATAGCTACCTATTAATAAGTAGTAAGCTTATAGCTAGATCTTTAATTTCCTAAAATAATAGAGTTAAAAAGCTATAAATCACCCTCTATTTCCTAAAGTTAGAAGAGTTGTAAGAAGAAGAGATATAGGAGGTGTAACAGTCTAAGGCGAAGTATACTGCAACTGGCTATGGCGACTACGTACGAGTATCTTAAGCTAGGGAAGAAAGGGGAAGAGTTCCTTAAAGGTTCACCGCTTTGCAGGTCTGATCAGGGCGAGGGGGCGCACAGGCCGTCGGGTTCACGTTGTTACGGACCCGTGGCTCTGGTCAGGGGTGGTGTGTTCCCTGGCTGCGATATATTCCCTGGCCGCGATGTTCAGCGAGGCCTCTTCGGGCCCAGCCCGTTACAGGAGGGTATCACGTCGCGGTACGCACATATGGGGTTTACTCACGTACTTTTGCACCCCCACTGTACATTCAGCACAGCCACACCTTGATGCAGGCCTCACCGCTTCACGTCTGCTTCCGGAACGTTCTGTGGGCGGCCAAGAGCATGCATGCTATGCCGGCCAAGCTGCTGATAAGGCCGTAGTACGCACTGCTTCTCACTGCCGATCCCCTCCGCCTACGTATATTTCATACCCTCTTCGAAACACGGTTCTCCTCTCCTCATTAGTTGTACAACCCTAAGCTGCCTGCCCTGTTATCTCTGTCTGTGGCCATGATATGTCATACGAGACTTGCTTTTTACCTAACGCACACACAGTGCTCTCCCCCGCCATCTGCTGTGATGATGGACCGCGATAACTTTGAGACGATTGGTTTCTTTTTGCCCGTTAGATGAGTGTTGCGTTCGGTGCCCCTGAGTGCAGTTGTCCCCAAAGCTCTATGGCACAAAAGGCATCATCCATCTAACCGAGATGCTTTTCCCGCTTGGCTAGGGGGACGGTAAGGACGGCTGTGGATTGGGTTTCCAAATGTCCATACCTAATGGAACGAGCATGCGGCCGTGGCGGTCTCCCTATTGGCTATCGCGCCCTGCCGACCGACCGTTGGCACGACATGCACCGGGTGCCGACCTCTGCTGCTCTTGGTTAGCCCGTCGCCTATATGTGTTTCATTTATATAAAGAGTATTTGTCTCTTAGGATGATAATATGGCAATTAGTCTCTTCCAACTTCAGCATTGAAAGATTGTATCTCTGGCATATTTTTTTGGTTCTTCGCCGTCTTTGTGGCCTTTGGTCGAGAAGCGAGCTTTTCCGTCTGTGGTAGCGAGTTGAACCTCCCCCCACTCTACCAAAATGGACACGGACGAGCGGCCGCCGCCACCTGACATGAGCCAGATCAGGGAGTGGCGCTCTATACTGACTCTCATTGTTTTCATCATCACGAGTAAGTCCAACTCCTTTCTCTTGGCATTTGGTAGCACGGCCACACTTTAAGTAATACTGACAACTGCCACAGACACTGTCGTCAGTTTTCCCTTCCACGTTCCTGTTCCCGTGCCTAGGGTGGTCTGGAATGGGTTCTTAAGTTTGCTCGCCAAAGCGCGTGTTATCCCCCTGCAGGATCAGGCAGGGCCTCGACAGGATGGCGGTCGTTGGAAGATTTTGAAATGGCCCATGAGCACCATTATGGCACCTGTCTACGCCTGCCTCTTCCTGCTTGCAACACTGACAATTGGGCGTGACGAGGTTCACGATGGTGTGTATTTCCATTTGAAAGACCTGTTTTAGACGCTCGCTTGTGTGAGGAGAGTAATCGTTGACGGGGTTGCACCGCAGGCACTGTTGGCTCCAACAACATTGAGCCCTACGACGTCATGATCTTCTTCATCACGCTCGCCTACATCGCCATCTCGATTGACGCCTCTGGCCTGTTGAAATACCTTGCCTTTAGGGTTTTGAAAAAGGCCGGAGCTCATGGCCGCCGGCTCTTCTTGTATCTGTTCTGGTTCTTCTTTGCCCTGGGCACTGCCATCGGGAACGATCCCATCGTGTTATCTGGTCAGTCATGCCCGTCTGCGCTTTCTTTGAAACAGTAGCTCACCACCAACCCTTGGCCCTTTTTAGGTACGGCTTTCCTAGCATACATGATCCGCGCCTCCAGTAACATAGCTTCGGCTAGAGCCTGGATCTTTTCGCAGTTTGCTGTTGCCAACATCAGTTCAGCCATTTTGGTATCGTCGAACCCGACGAACCTTGTCTTGGCTGCCGCCTTCCAGATCAAGTTCATTGACTACACAGCCAACATGATTGTGCCTGTCATTATTACTGCCGTGGTGCTTCTCCCGTGTCTGTTGTTCCTCATTTTCCGCAACGAGAAGTATGTGCCGCGCGCCATCGACATGCACGAGCTGTCCGATGCCGAAAGAGAGCGCGAGCCTGTCAATCCAAACGTGCCCTATGCCGGCTACGGCGAGGACCGCACCCCGGTCGGCGAGATCCTCAACCCCTACCTGGATCGACGCCACGCTACCTACAGTGTGAGCATCATGGCTGCTACTCTAATCTCAGTGCTTCTAATCAACGCCATCACGGCGAGCCGCGGCGGACACCCGTCGCCCGTTATGTATGTCACTTTGCCCGCCTCATTCCTGTGTTTCTCTGCGGACCTCGTCATGGGGTGGAGGAACCGAGCCACAACTCGAGCCGTTGCCCAGAGGGGCCGCATTCTGGCCGAGCGCGATGCCGTCGAGCGCGACCTCCGCATGGCATCCGAGGCGGGCAGGATCCGCAGCAGCAACGACGACGACTCTTCGGTGCCCCGCTCCTCCTCAGACGAAGGCCCAACGGCGATAGATCCCTCCAACGAGAAGCCCAAGAAACTCTCAGCATGGCATGCGACATCGGACGAGGAGCGCGCAGCCGCCATAGAGCGCGAGTTGAACCAGCGGAAGGCGCGACAGGCGGCGCAGCCGACAACGTTGGTGTCAATGGCGCGCAGTGCTCATGCCTGGTGGCGCGAGACGTTCCCTGCTGCGTCTATTGTCCTTTCGCGGCTACCCTTCGCGCTGGTACCGTTCGCATTCGCCATGTTCATCTTGGTCGAGGCGCTTGTGAGGAAAGGCTGGGTGTCGCTCTTCGCATACGGCTGGGACGAGTGGGTGCAGAAGACTGGCGTCATGGGCGCCATTAGCGGCATGGGATTCCTGGGTGTCTTTTTATCCAACGTACGTTTGCGCCCCTACAGCTTCAATCACGTCTTGAGAGGACTTGATTGACAAGCCCGAATGCTAACAATCCTCTAGTTCACTGGTACCAACATTGGAACCACCATCCTCCTTTGCCGCATCATCCAGGCATGGGTGCAAATCACAGAGAGCGAGGGCCGGACGATCAGCGACCGCACCTTTTGGGGCGCAGTCTACAGCATGGCACTGGGTGTCAACTTCGGGGCCTTCGGATCCGTCTTTTGCGCCTCGCTTGCCGGGTTACTTTGGAGAGACATCCTGGCTTCCAAGGGCGTCGTCGTCCGCCGCATCGAGTTCCTGCGCGTCAATGCGCCTATTATCGGCATTGCAACGGCAGTTGGGTGCGCAATACTCGCTGGCGAAATCTACATCATGCGGAAAGATGAGCCGTATCTAGCATGAGAAATATGACAAGTATTGTTGTGTAGAATACTTTTTGGAGTTGCGGTGCACAGCTGGGATGTTTTTCGTG
Source organism: Colletotrichum sublineola (assembly GCA_020631755.1). NCBI lineage: Eukaryota > Fungi > Ascomycota > Sordariomycetes > Glomerellales > Glomerellaceae > Colletotrichum > Colletotrichum sublineola. The sequence continues at coordinate 195,006 of JAHSQG010000010.1, forward strand.
AGGTCGATCCAGATAGTCGATCGGATCATACCCATTGCAAACATACTACGGTTCGATACCGAATATGTGTGGTCTTCGAGACGATAGATACGTCTGAGGAATCTAGAACGGTCCATTAGCACGGCTACCTAGTTCTGTCCTGATCTCAGCACTTAGCATCCATTTTAAGTGGTAACGCCAGGACGTAAGCCATCGCCGCTTCCACCCTGGTTATCTCAATGGCCCTTACCTACCAAGTTTCCGGCGGCTTTCTCAAAAACATTAAGTATTTAGATCTAGACAGTATAACAGCCTCAGGGTTGGTTGTATTTTGACACAAGCAGTCCATCGTGACTTTGGTCCTGTTTTCTGTTTTTATATGTCTACCGGTCCAATGGTTTGTTCAGCAATCAACATGATTTAATTGCTGGCTTCAATCGAAAGAACCCAATCTTGTCTATGCTTGATCGGAGAATTCATTTAGGTTGATTTTTTACAAAGTTTAGGTCTTTAGTTTCGTTGGGGTCGTGCTAGCCGCGGGGACATTTATGGACAACCTCGTCCTCGTTACATACTCCTCTTCAAGGATCATAAACTCATCTAACTTCTTTCTGTGGAAGAGCGATAACGACTCTATGTATGACTAACCACTTCTCCACGAAATTACTGGTAGATAAGGTCCGTATTCTGCTAGTGCATATGGCTTGGATTTAGCATCGTGCACTTTATAGACGTCTACTCCGTCTCATACGGCCCTCCTCGCTTTTCAAGCAGCAGAGCAATCCCTTGACAATATCATAATGGATTAATTAAGAGAGTAGCGAGAAAATATTTGAACCACCCCAAAAGGGATGAGAATTACGTAGGTCAGGATAGAAGTAGAGGGTTAAGCTTGGCTCGGTGACATTTTCGGGCCCTGGAGACATATTGCAATTAAAGCCTCCTTAAGCTGGGCCCAACGGCTAAGAAAACTGCATATTATATTTTTACATCGTTGAAAAAGAAAGGTTCCAGAAATGAGAACATATTTGAGTCGTAATCTTTTGGTGGTTTGACATTACTGCAACGGGACCCGAGTTGGGTGGTTTTGGAAGACCCGAGTTCTTGTTATCAATTCAGCCGGCAACCTATCCTGCGAGCCCATCATCCGCGTAATTTGGTTGAGACAGCAAAATTTCCTTAGGGCCGTCCATGATATCTTGGGAAACCCACTGAGCCATGCAGTTTTTCAGGGAACGATATCCCAAGAATCCAATCACTGAAAACACTCAATCACATAACTTCAAATATTCTTCTACCAACGCTTACCTGGCTCAATATCAACCAGCAACCTCAGCCGCCTTAAACTTCTTTGACCAAGGAGGAACACACATCATAACACGATGCCTGTATACAATATAGACAGCTCTCTTACGGAAGATATGCCACCCAACGCAATCGCTGTCGTCGGGATGGGGTGCAAATTTCCTGGTGCTGACTCAGTCGAGAAGTTCTGGTCCATGTTGGACTCGGGAGAGTCGAAGCTGAGCAGCCCACCGAGCGGGCGCTTCCCGGCCCACGAGCACCAGCGCGACACCGAAAAGACCGTATACTTCGGTAATTACCTCGACGACATCGCTAGCTTTGACAACCGCTTCTTTAAAAAGTCCGGTCGCGAGGCGGTATCCCTGGACCCTCAACAACGACTCCTGCTAGAAGTCTCCTACCAAGCCTTAGAATCGGCAGGCTTTTTTGGCCCCCGCAACCCTGATGTAGACGTCGGCTGCTTCATCGGCGTGTGTGCGTCAGACTACAACGATAACGTGGCCAGCCATCCAGCCAACGCCTTCTCGGCGCTTGGAACTCTGAGAGCCTTCGTACCTGGCAGGATCAGCCACTATTTTGGGCTTACTGGACCCTCGGTTGCTCTAGACACGGCCTGTTCATCCTCGGCAGTCGCTATCGATGCTGCATGCAAGGCAATTCTGCAAGGTGACTGCAAGAGTGCCCTTGCTGGTGGCGTTTCCATCTTCACGAGTCCGTTCTTCTATCAGAATCTTGCTGCTGCCTCCTTTCTTAGTCCCACCGGTGCGAGCAAATCTTTCGACGCGAGTGCTGACGGCTATTGTCGCGGGGAGGGCGTTGGCCTCGTTGTTTTAAAGCGACTTTCCGATGCGGTGGCTGACGGCGATAACGTGATGGGCACTATACTTGCCACCGCTGTTAGGCAGAGTAGTAACAAGGTGCCCATCACTGTACCTTACAGTCCATCACAGACACAACTTTACCGCAAAATTCTCGGCGCAGCTGGTATCGAGGCCGAAGAAGTTACTTACGTCGAGGCTCACGGCACAGGGACACCTGTTGGCGATCCCCTTGAGTTCGGTGCCATCAAGGAGGTGTTTGCCAGCGGTTCAAGACGAGTTCCTCTTCACTTCGCATCGGTGAAAGGTAACATCGGCCACACCGAAGGTGCCTCCGGCGTTGCTGGTCTCATCAAGACTATTCTGATGATGCAGAACCGCGCCATCCCAAGACAAGTTCACTTTCAGTCTCCTCACCCAAAAATCAATCTCGTGCCTGGGAGAATATCCATTCCAACAGAGACCATACCATGGGTTGCTGATAAGCTCATCGCGTGTGTGAACAACTATGGGGCCGCTGGCAGTATCGCCGCCATGCTTGTCCAAGAACCGCCAGGGAAGACACCGGGAGAGAGTGTGCAACCCATCGCACCAATAACCCTGGGAAAATATCCCTTGATTGTCACTGCTAACAGTGCCAAGAGCCTCAGCGAAAATTGTGCCAAACTGAGAGATTACATTTCCAGTCTCCGCGGAGGCCTGGTATCCGACGTCACAATACTAGCAAACCTCACGTTCAACCTGAGTCAAAAGCAGAATCGAGCTCTGCCCAACATTCTTGCAACAGCCGTTTCCAGCCTAACAGAGCTGGAAAATCAACTTCAAACTGTCTCTTCAACTCCCGAGTCACGTCTATGTCAGACGAACCCATCCCCGAACCCTGTTGTTCTCGTTTTTGGCGGGCAGGCGTCTCGCTTTGTAGGCCTAAACAAGCAGGTCTATGAGAGTTGTGTACTGTTTCGCAAGTACCTAGATCAGTGCGATGGCATTCTCCAAGGTTTCAAACACCAAGGCATATATCCTGGAATCTTTGCGACAAAGCCAATAGACGACGTTGTTTCTCTCCAAACGATGCAGTTCGCCCTGCAGTACGCATGCGCACAGTCCTGGATCGCCTGTGGTCTGAAGGTTGATTGCATTGTGGGCCATTCGTTTGGTCAGCTAGTCGCCATGGTCATCGCTGGCGTTTTATCGCTCGAGGATGGTCTTAAACTGGTGTATGGACGAGCCACCATGATGCGCGATCAATGGGGTCCTGTAAGGGGATCCATGATAGCTCTGGAGGCCGACTATGAGACAACCGTGGAACTAATCTCGTCAGTGAAGAGAATGGGTCTCTCTTCAGACTACTTGCTTGAGGTTGCATGTTTCAACGGGCCTCTGAATCACATACTTGTGGGGTCTTCAGCTGCAGTTGACGCTGTTCATGTCGAATTCATGAGAAGAAATCCCAAGGGCAGAGCAAAGGTCTTGGACGTAACGCACGGCTTTCACTCGAGATTCTGCGACCCAATCCTCAGCGACTTGGAGAACCTTGCCCAAGGCCTAACTTTCAACAAACCCGAAATCCACCTAGAGACATGCTCGGATGAGGACGCTTGGTTCGACTTCACAGCCAAACGAGTGGCCGATCACACCCGCTCACCTGTCTACTTCGCGGAGGCTGTAAGGCGTGTTGAGGCTCGATTCGGCGCTTGCACGTGGTTAGAAGCCGGGTCCAACTCGGCGGTTACCAACATCGCTCAACGAGCGCTGTTGAATTCGACGAGCGACACCATCAACCGTGACCACCTTTTCTGCCCCGTTAACTTGACTCGGGATAACGCCTTAGCGGCATTGGCAGACACCACCGTCAATCTTTGGACGCACGGGCATCATATCCAATTCTGGCATTTCCACTGGACTCAAAACCACTGTTACAAGGCTTTGAACCTTCCACCATACCAATTCGAAAGAACACGACACTGGATGGACTTTGATCTTCAAGCTGGAGACTCGTCTGAGTTGGTTCAGACGCCGTTGACAATTCCGGAGCCTTTTGTTGTTGAGCCTGAGACTCAACCGGTCCTTATCACCTTTGATCGCTTCCAATATGGCACTGAAGGGGTTCTTGGAGACCCAAAACAGGCCATCTTCACAATCAATCCACATTCTGAGTGTTGGAAAATACTTGTCAGTGGTCATGCTGTTCTGGATGAAGCGCTCTGCCCGGCAACGATGTACGTTGAACTGGTCATGCAAGCCGTCAAGGAGATTGCAAATATCGAGAATATTCCATGTGCTCCTTTCGCGCGCGTGGAGGACCTAGATATTGCTTCACCTCTAGGAATGAGCCAGGACAGATCCATTCAGCTTGTGCTTAAACCATCAGACCAGACAGGCTGCAAGTTTACCTTCTCCTTCATCTCGCAAGAACGGCGCAAGGGCCCCGGAAGCCAGAAATCGCACCAAGCATCTCAGATTACGACCACGCACGCCATTGGAAAGTGTGAGATAGTATTATCAAACGATGAGAGTGTCACAACAGAGCTGGAGCGGATCAGCAAACTCCTCCGACGAATGCACAACAACCAGAACAACGATCAGAGGTTTGCCGAAATGGCGACACAGTCCGGCGGCGAAGCTGTTCAGGGCAGCCTTGTCTACAAGGTGTTTTCCCGGGTTGTCCATTATGGCGACTTTTACCAGGGTGTCCGCAGAATCGTAGGCAATAGCGACGGTGCAGTATCGGCCGACGTCATCTTGCCCCAGCCGCAACCTGATTGCATTCGGGGGCTCGTCTCCATGCCCGTTGCCATCGACAATTTCTTTCAGGTACCTGGAATTCTTGCGAACTGCTTGGCTCCATGCCCGCCAGACGACGTTCTTGTTTCCACGCACGTTGATCGCATTCAGCTGTCCCCTGACTTCGGCAAGCCACAGGCTGAGGGCACCAGCGCGGGCTGGGATGTCTTTGCCATATCCACGGCTACAAGTGACAGGGAAAGCAGCAACGACATCTTTGTCACTGATAAAATCACCAGAAAGCTGGTATTCGTTGCCTTCGGAGCCAAATTCAGTAGGGTGCGAACTGCGTCCCTTGCCAAGATTTTGTCTCGGGCGAATCCGAAGAACAAATCTGGGGCCGTGTCCCCCAAACCAGCTCAAGATTCTGCGACTCCCACTCTCAAAGGTTTCATGATTGATGCAACACATTTGAGATCCCAAGAAGACAAGTCGGAGTCTGTTCCAGGCGTCACGAACAATTTCATCAACACCGTACCATCTTCACGGCCTTCCCACGTTACTGCTTCTTCAACCGTTTCACATAAGCTCAGAAACCTGCTGAGCAATATAACAGACGTTCCAGAGGACCAGTTCAATGGGGACATTACCCTCGATGAGTTGGGCATTGATTCCCTCATGGCAACAGAGATTGTCTCAGAGATCGAGGAAAATTTCAAGGTATTGATACCGCAAGATCAACTCCAGGACCTAAAGACCTTTTCAGCCATTTGCGCATATCTTGACAGCCAAGGGGCTGAGAAAAGATCCCGGAAGATCCTGGATGCCACACAAGTTGCGGCAAGTTCAATGATCCCTCCATCTCCATCTCAACATGACGTGCTCGTCGATTTCAAAAGTCACCCTGAATCATCGGTGGCCAAATCAGCCAAGTTAAGGGAACAGAACCTGGGCGTTGATCTAGTCCCACGATTGGCAGAGTTACTAGGAGGTCATCTCGAATGCCCTGCTAGTGATTTCAGCTTTTCGACGAACCTTATCGATCGTGGCCTAGACTCTCTCCTCTGCATGGAACTCCAAAGCGATATGGAGGATATTTTTGGTGTTTCTGTCGACACATCTTCTTTCACGGATGCCTGTACCTTCGGTGACCTTGCCAACATTCTCATCAGTGCTTCTGAAATGTTGAAATCTGCAGTTCCGACGGAGCCCAGCACGGTTGGTTCTTCGCCAACCCCTTCCTCTGGTTACTCGACGGACGGCACTGATTCTGGCATCGAATTTGGCAAGACATGTGTTACGGAAAGGGAAATTGAAACCTTATCGCTGCCAAAGATTCCTGTCTTGGCAGGTGCAGCCCAGGAATTTGAGGACATCAAAGGCGATTTTGACAAGTTCGCCCGCATTTACGGTTTCAGCGACTTCTATACACAAGTGGCAGACAAGCAGGCAAGCTTGGTCTTAACCTATGTCGTAGAAACCTTCTCGAAACTTGGTGTAGATCTCAGTGTATTGCGGCCTGGCGACAAAATCCCCAAGATTCCGATCATCACAAAACATCAACGCATGCTTGGTGTCTTCTTTGAGGTTCTCCGGCACGGAAAGATTGTTGATTATGATGGTAGACAGTACGTTCGCTCGGAAACAACTATCGACAACACATCCTCCAGCTACCGTTTCAAGGACATAATTGCGGAGTTTCCTCAGCATGCCAATGAGCATACGCTTCTGAACATCTGCGGCGCGAACATGTCCGCCATCCTGAGCGGCAATATCGATGCGCTGTCAGTACTTTTTGGGACCAAGGCGAACCGGAACGTCCTTGAAGACGTTTACGCGACGGCTCCTATGTTCATCATCATGTCCCAGCTACTCACCACATTCCTCGAAAAGGCCTTGTCCAAGTCTCGTCCCGGACCTGACGGTAAATTTCACATCCTCGAGTTGGGAGCGGGCACCGGTGCAACGACTCGATGGATTGTGGACCGGCTTGTACAGAAAGGGGTACCAATCGAATATACATTTACCGACATCTCACCGGCGCTGGTCTCTGGAGCGAAACGAAAGTTCGCCCACATCGAATGTATGAAATTCGGGACAATAGACATAGAGAAAGCTCCGACGGCCCAGTATCGGGAACAGTTCGATGTCGTGTTGGCCACCAATTGCATTCACGCTACAAGTGACTTGCACAACTCCCTAGCCAACATCAACAAACTTTTGCGGCCCCATGGTTTTGTGTCACTGGTTGAACTGACGACGCGCAACTACTGGCTGGATATGGTATTCGGACTTCTTGACGGCTGGTGGTTGTTCGATGACGGGCGCCCTTACGTGCTCGCGACGCCTGAGTTCTGGGATAAATCCATGAGACAGGTCGGGTTCCAACATGTTTCATGGACAGGTGGTCACAAACGCGAGTCCGAGGTTTGCAGAATCATCACTGGGTTCAAGCAGCCAGTTGATGATACATCTCTATACCGCAGCATACCTCAGGAGAAGGCCGGCGGCGTCGAGACAGTTGTCTTCGCCCACACAGACAAAAAGCTTCCGTTGCGAGCAGACATTCACTATCCTTCACCTTCACAGATGTCTTTGCACAGAGAATGGGTCACTGGTACGGTATAAACCGGGAACTTCGCACATGTACATAGGTGCCGGAGCTGACGCTGCTCTGATACAGGTTTGATAATTCATGGTGGGGGACATGTCATGCTGTCCCGTCGGGACGTACGTCCGCGTCAAATTCAACTCCTTCTCGCCAACGGTGTTCTTCCCATAAGCGTAGACTACAGACTTTGTCCAGAAACTACTATTCTGAACGGTCCGCTCGTCGATGTCGCCACAGCATATGCATGGTCACGAGACACGCTGCCGACGCTAAGTCTGACAAGGACGAACATCAACAATTTGCTTGACCTTACGAAAGCTGTAGTCGTCGGCTGGTCAACTGGAGGCACGCTGGCTATGTCCTTGGCCTGGACCTCCGTACCACGCGGTATCCCGCCCCCCAACGCAATTCTGGCTTTCTACTGTCCGACTGATTATGAAGACGAATTCTGGCGGAGACGGAATATCCCAGACCATTCCTGTGGGTTCGGAGAAGAGACTTACAATGTCATTGACGGAGTCTCTTCTGTCCCGATCACAGCTTACAATGTCCCCCCTAAGATGATGGCGGCGGCAGGCTGGATAGCACCGAAAGATGCTCGTAGCCGCATCGCGCTCCATATGAACTGGCAAGGGCAGACACTCCCTGTTCTCTTCAGAGGCTTGCCATCGGCCACAAAAGTGGCATCACATGCCGCAACCGCCTTCAACAATATGGAACAGCCGCAAATTGAGGATGTCGTACGTGCCAGCCCCTATGCACAGATCATCAAAGGAAACTACAAATCGCCGACACATATCGTGTTCGGTACGCAAGATGACCTCATACCCTGGGAGCAGGCCCAGCGCACAGTGAACGCAATGAAAGACGCAGGCATCGAGTCGGGGCTCACTCTTGCACCCGGCCAGCCGCACTTGTTTGATCTATTGCGGGACTCCAATGGGAATCGCTGGGGCTACGTGATAGAGGGTTACAGATTTTTGTTGCATAGAATTGGTAAGGATCTCAATCGAGAGAGATCGTAACGATGGGAGCTGCCATTGATGGTTTGACTTTGTATCGTTCTAAAAACTCTGTTCTATTCAAAGGCATTCGCCATTTCCGTACCCAAAGTCATTTGGCTTACTTTCCCTACTTATTTAGAGCTGTTTCTTTAGATGCGCAGAGACAACCCCATTCTTGTCTGTCCCAGATTGTTGGTTACGATCAGACACATTGACATTTACCCATGCCATGTTATCTGTCGATGGGCAACGCCATTGTCTCAGTATAATATCTTATGTCCGATAACTTTAGGTTAGACCAGTTGGACCCGAGTTGTTCAGCTTCCATAGCCTATTGACGAACCCGAGTGACTATGGTGAGTCTGAGCCCAGTAGATTATAAGTTCATTTGAGCCGATGCATCCGACGATTTCAATCCATTATAGAGGTGATGAGCATGAAATGGATTATGATAGTCGATGATCAATACTGAACTCTGCATTACCATCAAAATGTCCCCAGAACTGCTCTTCGGGAACTTAGGTGAGAGGGCCTGTCGTATAGTTGGGAGTCTTGTAATACTTGCTATTATCATATTCGTCTTTGACAATGTGCGTTCATACGTCCGCTTGAAACATATTCCAGGACCGCCTGGGGCAGCTCTTACCAACCTCATCCGTCGATCTTGGGTCAGCGCGGGCAACGCCCACCAAATACATACCGGCTTACACAGTAAATATGGCACCGTGGTGCGCATTGGTCCAAACGCCGTCATGGTTTCACAGCCTGACGCTATCGACAAGATATACGGATTCAAGACCAGACTGCAGAAGGCATGATGGCACATTTCCTAGCCTTTTGTGCAAGATTCTCCGGAAACGTTGGATGGTGTCGCTAACGGCCTGAATAGTCCGAATTTTACGACTCAATCATGCCTAGGATGAAGGGCGGCAAGATCCCAGACGTCTTCGCTACTCGCGATGAGGATATACACCGCCGTATGAGACGTCCCGTGGCCAACCTATACTCGGTCACCAACTTGATGCCTTTTGAGCCTGCCGTAACGTCTACCATGGAACATCTGTTTGCACGCCTAGACGAACTTTTCCTTGACGAGGATATTGATGTCGACTTGTTTCAGTGGATGCAATATTTCATGTTCGACGTTCTGGGCGAAGTCACCTTCTCCAAGAAGTTGGGTTGTATTGCGATGGGGGGTGATGTGGAAGGCGTCATAGAGAACAACTGGCGCTACTTCAAGAAGATTGCTGCAGTGGGTTTTTTTCTATGTTTTTCCTCTCGACCAATTCCCTCACTTCACTAATTCGCCTACGATGCACTAGAACACCCAAATGCCTTGGCTCGACTGCTTATGGAGGGACAATCCTCTGATTCCAGGCTCGGCAAAAAGAAACCCTCTGGTCGAGTTCGGTGCCGCACGAATAAAAGAGCGAATGGACCTAACCGTGGAGGAAAAAGTAAAAGTTGTCAAGAAAGACTTTCTCTCCGGCTTCATCACTGAGAAGACTAAAGACCAAACACTCCCTGATCTGTAAGAGCTTTCTTCCATTCTTGTCGCTTATTTTGATTATAGCAAGCAAACCAACTAACACAATACCAAAAAGGTTCATTCCCACGTGGGTCAACTCTAACATGGTAGCTGGGGCGGACACAACAAGTGTTCTGACCAGCGCACTGATATACCATCTCCTCAAGAACCCCTCCTCGCTTTCAAAGCTCCAAAAAGAGATCGACGATGCCGTAACTGCAGGTAAACTCTCCAAGTTTGTAACTTGGCAGGAATCCAAACCTCTCCCTTACCTTGATGCTTGTGTGAAAGAGGCTACAAGGATGCATCCCCCATTCGCCCTCCCATTCGAGCGCGTGGTGCCTGAGAGTGGACTGGAGATTGACGGCTATCATATACCTCCAGGAACAAGACTTGGAATGGTAGGACAACGGTCTTTCTTAGCTATTCCTATGCACCCATTCAACCTGCTTGGAAATCTCACACGGTGATATTATATTCTAACTTCTCCGTAGAACCCGTGGGCACTGCATCGCGAAGTAACGCTATATGGCATCGATTCCAATGTTTGGCGACCCGAAAGATGGTTGTGCGAGGAAGAGAAACATACAGCCATGCACAGCGCGATCCTCACGGTAAGTTCAATTACATTGACAAAAGAATCCCTGTTATTTCTCAAATGCATAACAAACACCAAGTTAACTTCTCTCGAAGTTTGGCGCTGGCCACCGAAGCTGCCTCGGAAAGCACCTTGCCTATTTTGAGATATACAAGCTCATCCCGTCCCTTCTGCAGCGTTACGATGTGAGTTGCCCAAGGGAGGTGCATGGCTAAATTACTAATTGACGACCCGGCGCTAGATGAGGTTGATAGACCAAAAGGAGGAGTGGACTATTGAGAACAAGTGGCTGACCAAGCCGTCGGGTTTCCGCGTCAAGCTGTCGACTCGCGGCTAGGGCAGAATCATTTCAATGAATGGTGCTATTCTAGGGGGGGGGGGGGGGGGGGGATTGCAAATTAGAACGTAGGAGAAAATTGATTGCTTTGCCAACATCCAGCGATACCAATTTGATGATATCACTAGAAATTGTTTTTCAAGAAAGCAGTCCAAAATCACTATCAGCCAATATTTTACATTCCTTTGTATATGGGCTGGAATTGCCATAACCACTCTTTGCTAATTAGTTCATTCGTCTTAAAATTTCTCATTTAATCGAGCAAGTGCCGTCCCTCTATCCAAGTTTGCACTATCTCGTTGGGTCCGGGCCCGAGTTGCTATAAGATGAGCGCAGATTCTGTATGCATAAGGACGCGCTTATGTGCAAACTCATCTGGAACTTGCACAGCCTTATTTGGCATGACCCAAGTACAGAACCTCAATAAGCGAGGTTTATCTCAATAGGGGCAGTTAATGTCTTTCGTGATTGGCTCTGGCGTTGACTCCTGGGAAACAGGCAACTCGGGTCCGGCCAAGCCATCCTGGATCGGGCAAATATTAGCCAACATATATTATCCAGAAAGAATCTGCGCTGGAGTGGCTTTGGGTACACTGCAAATAAACAGTTAACCCATTCTGCTTTTGTTCTTTTTCATAGCCCACGATGCCTGGTCTCACAACCGCGTCGCGAACCCAAGCTGAGAAGTCACTTGTGGTGTGGCAGTCATTGGCCAAGAAATGTCTTCCGCCAGCAGGGAATAAGAACACCGAGTTTTGGTGGAATCTTACCGGGTACCACCTCGCGGTCATGATCGACGCCGCAGGCTATTCGACCCAGTTGCAGTATGAAACACTTTTATTTCATTACCACTGGATTGTAAGTCACACCGAGGGTATCCTCTCCAAGGGTGCTGGACATTCAATGTTGGCCTTGAGGTCGCACAGTTCCTAATTTTGAGACCCTGGTCTAGGTCCCTCGACTAGGCCCAGCGCCTTACCCTGACGGGAATCCGAAATTCAAATCTCTCATTGCTTATGACGGTTCGCCCTTTGAATATTCGTGGAAATGGAACACCACGGCCGGTGAGCCGGACATTCGCTACTCATGGGAAGCCATCAATAGCTCCTCGGGTACCACTGCTGACCCCCTGAACCATGATCCCACACTCGACTACATGGAGAAGGTGCCTGTTATTCTTCCCGAAGTGGATTTCTCGTGGTACCGCCATTTTCTGGCCGAGCTGTACAACCCTGACAGATCTGTCTACGCCAAGGAAATAGAGGAAGGCGAACCGCCTGCGACGACCCTCATGCACGCTGTTGAATACAACAGACACGCCAGCTTTGGCCTCAAGTCGTACTTCTTGCCAAGGAAGCTTTTCCAGGGCGGAGACCCTGCAACCTTGGAAGAATGGGACGCAGCCATTGTGAAGCTGAGTCCCGACAGCAAGCACCCGGGCAGGGATGCCCTGATGCACTTCCTGGCCACAAGCCCAGAGGGACAGCTGATGAAGCCTAACGTCATGGGCATGGACAACGTCACTCCTTCTAAGTCGAGGCTCAAGATGTACTTCACGTCCAGACACACCTGCTTCAACTCAGTCCGGGAGATCATTACCATGGGCGGGCTTCGCCACGTCTCCGAGTCCAGTCTGCAGGACCTCCGCTCCCTCATCCTCGCCATCCTGGGGCTCCCCGCTGACTATCCCGAGGAGGACGAGTTCACACCCACGTCAGCAAAGAGTGGCGACAAATGGGACGACTTCGATTCGCTGTGTGAAGGCTTCACGTATTTCTTCGACATCGCTCCGACGAGCGGTGTTCCCGACGTCAAGTTCTACTTACCCACGCGCAAGTACGGCGCCGACGACCTAACCATTGCCAGGAACCTAGTGGCCTGGCTCAGGGAGCGTGGCCGCGATGCATACTGCAATAGGTATCTCGACATGCTAGACAAGCTCGCCGTTCACCGCGGGCTGGAGAACGGCAAGGGCATGCACGCCTACATCAGCTACCAGTGTACCGAAAAAGGAGAGCCGGATATCAAGTCGTACATTTCCCCCGAGTTGTATCACAAAGCCCGTTATTCCGCCGCATGATGGAAACCTGCATTGTTTCTAATTTACAAGTATTAATAAACGATCAGTCTTCGAATCTGCGTACGAGGCAGATTGGTGTCTGTTTGTTGTGAGGCGTGATTATCTCCCAATTTCACAGACGAGCTTGGTTCCACAAGCTCCGCGCAGGGGCATCGTGCAGTGTGTAAATCCAAGGGAAACCAATGAGTCGATGATGCACAACTGCCCACTCATATAGGTCTGACTGCTTGCAAGTCATGTTGATTGCAGAAAGCAGCCAACTGTGGTTGTCGAGCTTAAGAACCGAAATGCCGCTGATGAACAAGATCCATAACAGCAGTGAAGAATTGTTGTCCTGCGCTTTGACCTGCATAAAAAGTAGATTTTGAATGGCTTCCACCAGATGAGTGCAAAGAAGAGAGGAACTGAAGTTGCTGCGGCAGTAGCTGGGGAGTAGGCTGGTCATGAATGCCAGCATTGCGAGACGTGCTGCTTTGCAATTGGGCTCCTCGGAAACGACCGGTGACCGTTCCAAGGGGCCGCTTCCTAAGAGGCGATAAATAAGTGATATCAGGGTTTCTGTGTAGTCTAGTGGGTTGAGCTTTGCTCGTCCCTTTTTCACCCGATCGTTTAGGATGTCAGCGAAGATGATGAGATCCAGGATGATGCGGGGAAGCCCAGCAGGCGAAGCAGAGACCTCTCCTCTGGTGGCTCGAGAATCACACAAGACGCTTGTGACGGGCACTGTATGGGCGTCAAACAGCGTGGGCGACCCGTTCTGCATGGCTAATTCGACATCAAGCCTACTATATATGAGACCTTTGCACCTCGGTTTGCGGGGAGGGAATGGCAAATTTAGAGGGGGTTTGATTGCTTGAAAAAGACACCGAGTTCACACACCTGAGTGGTTTCAGTGCCAATGGACGATTCTCCTCCATCAGCCTAGTAATACCCCCGCGCAGCTGAATCATTCGATAGAGGCCTTTAAGGTGTATTAAGCCAGTAGAATACTGCTGGTGGATTTGCTGGTAAATGGCGAGAGTGACGACGGCAGCGATGGCGCTGTCCGAGATAGCTTGGGGCCCTGAAAGCTTGGAATTGACCAATGAATACGCCTGGCAAATGTGATGTAGCGTCTTTGGAGAAGTGATTGACTTTCGTTCGAAGAAGTCGACGTAGGATGCCGATACAGCCAGGGTGGAATGGAAGTCTGAGAGGCAGGGAGGGGCGAATTAACTTGGCGGCAGCAACGCTACATGACATGTATAAATCTACTCACAAGCTTTGTCTACTAGCATAATGTTGACCCAAATCGACTTCAGGATGTCAAACTTGTAGCAAAATTGAGGAGGGAACAGCGTGTCACTTATGTCATGGAACCCTGGTAGAAGCACGTCAGAAGGGAGAGGGAGGAGAAACAAAGGAGGAGATAGGAGGTAGGAATGGCGCTGGATGCGATGAGATGAGATGACGGGATTGAATGAGATGGGTCGTACATCGATGCATCAGCCTCGTAGAATCGGAATCAAGTTCTTGTGGGAATGATGTCAGACAGAAATCGTTCCAGAACACTCTTCGTGGTATCATCAGCTGACGCTTAATGGGGACATTGGTCGCCCGTCTTCGTGTTGAGGGGCGTGGCCTGCCGGCGTTCTTGCCTCTCATAACATGGCACCGAATAGCGCGACGATCCGATGTAGTTATCCCCGTCGATTTCTGTTCGACGAAGACCAGTGAGAGATTCATTATGCCCGCTTAGATGGTCTGGTCAATATGTAGCGACGCTGACCCGAACGCGCAGACAGGCAAGATAGAAGATAGCAAGATTACGACGGACGATTGATTCATTTGATTTTATTGCAGCTCACGTTTAGCTGCTTAGTCACTTGCTGCTATGCAAGGGATGCGAGGGGGCGGGTTTGGCCGATGGGCAAAGCTCGCGGGGTAGCGGGTAGAATGACGGACCCCTACTCCTTTCGTACTCGACGGATGGCCGGAAATACCATATTCCGTCATCAACCTCCCACCCAGGCCGACGAAGTGTTTGGAAATGATGTTATTACTCAGAGCCCCAGAAAAAAACATCACCAAAAGCGAGAACGAAATTTTTGAAATCTGAGCAAAAACAGCGCCACAACACACTCCAAAAGGTCAATTGGATAGCCTGGTGCTCGTCGTAAAGCCCAAAGCGACGCAGGCACCATGGCAACCCCATGGCCCTCGGAGCAACTATGGCCAACGCACCACCGAGAGCATGCCACCGAACTTAGCAGACACCTCCAGACAGCAGTCAAGTCCATCGACACCGCAAACGGAAACCCCCTCAACCCACACGCCGTGAGGACCACGCTTATCGCGGCCCTCTCCCTGATCGTCAAATTACAGAACCTGCCCGAGCTCGGACACCTCCACCAGGCTATCGAGAGCCTGCGAGCAGAAACTAAGACAGCCAACGAGAATACCACCCGCGAAACGAGAACCATCAAGATCGCCTTACAGCAACACACAGTCGAACTCAAGGAGAACACCAACACAACACGCGCAGCCAGCGAGGCCGCTAAGGAGGCTTGGAAAGCCAGCGAGCTGGCGGCCAAGGTTGCAAAGGATATCAAAGCACTGGGACCGATGAATCAGGGGAGCACCGCACAGTCATATGCTAGCGTAGCCGCCCGAGGAGGACTTGCAGGAAGCATGCATAACCCCCATAACCAGAGAGCGTCCCAGACCCAGACTCTACGTGAAATCATTGTGAACATTAGAGACCCTATCACTATTGCCAGCATAAGAGCCATGAACTCCCGTAACCTCAAGGCGCACGTAGACCGCGCCATCGAAGAAAGCAGTAACGAGCACATCCGCAAGCTCAAAGCAGTGTCTGCCAATCAGCTTAAGAGCGGCGACCTGAGTATCAAGACAGCCACGACAAAAGACATGGAGGCCCTGCGCCAGTTTGCCGAGGACTGGGAAACCCGCATTGGTAACGGAGCCGTGGTACGGATCCCAACCTACGGAGTACTAGCGCACGGCATAAGGACCAGCTCGATGGACATGGAGCGCTTCAACGAGATCAGAGATGATCTGCTACAGGACAACAAAGCATTCATCCCTACCGCAGAGATCAAGTATATCGGCTGGCTGACCCGATCAGCCAGCAAGAAGACCGCATCATCAATCGTGGTGGAATTTTCAAAGGCGGAAGACGCCAATAAACTCATTGACGAGGGACTCATCTGGCAAGGCCAGGTGTTCCAATGCGAACGATACGACAGATACTGCCGTCTGAGGCAATGCTTCAAGTGCCACACATACGGCCACATAGGAACCCAGTGCAAGGCAACGATAACATGCGGCTACTGCGCGCAAGAACATTTGACCCGGGATTGCCCTTCGAAAAACGACACGGAAACGCCCAGGAAATGCGCCGCATGTCACGGCGAACACGAGGCATGGAATGGCAGGTGCCCTACCAGGATACGCGAGAAAGCCAAGATCAAGACTGCCTACAACCAACGGCCAAGGTACCACCCGGAACAACCGGCCCCGCAGTCAGCCCTAGGACCGGAAGCCCGGACCAGGCCGAACCCGAGGATTACACGGCCGGCACTGGAACCAGGTCAATCCCAGGAGAACCAACCAAGCCGAAGCCGGTCACCGACGAAGAAGGTCCAGAAAAGGCCTAACCCAGCGGCCACTACAGAATCAGAGGAGACGATCACAGTAGCTGCGGAAAACGCGCGCCCGAGACGCACGATCGTCCGGACTCGAAGAGCGCTCGGAGCGCTCGACCCAAACACACAGATGACAAACGACAGCACAGCGATGGAGATCGTAGTTGACGATAGCGAATGAACGGACAACACACACTCACAATACTACAGTACAACGTAAGAAAATCCAAGGACACAGTCATGGCAACACTCCTCCGCGACCCGAATATCGACAATTACGACATCATTGCCATCCAGGAACCGTGGAGGAACCCCTTCAACGCAACGACACACCACCCAGCTAAGGACCGATTTCACCTCTGCTACCCATCCAATGAGGAAAGAGGACCGGCCAGGGTGTGCTACTTTATCAACAGAAAGCTCGATCACTCTCGATGGCAGTTCAATGAGAGCAGCAGAGATCTCTGCACTATCAGTATCAGGACAGGCGAGGATAATGAACCGCCCACGGTCATACATAACATATACAACCCCTCACTTCAGGAGGAAAACCGACCGCAAGTACTACAAAAACTGCGGAAATCGCTAGAAACACACCGAGACAGCGAACAAATTGTCGTAGGCGACTTTAACCTTCACCACGAGCTGTGGGGAGGAAGTGATATCCGAGCACGAGACCGCGAAGCAACAGAACTCTTAGACCTCATAGACGATATGAATCTTACGAGCCAGCTACAACCGGGGACTATCACATACGAAGAAGGGGACCGCCGGACGACCATCGACCTATGCCTCGTTACAATGGGCCTCGTCGACAGGATTATCAGATGCGAAGTAGACCACGATGTTAACCATGACTCCGATCACCTACCCATAGTGACGTCCCTAAACCTAGCAGTAGCAGAGCTACAGCTAGAAAAGAAGCGAAACTGGAAAGCCATTGACGAGAAAACACTTATTCAGACGCTCCGGGTCTCGCTGCCACAACTGCAGAGACCTAGAACGAAAACAGCACTCGATGGCTATGTAAAGGCAACGGTCGAAGCACTCTCAACCGCCATCGAGGCATCAGTACCAACCAAGGTCCCATCGCCGAAATCCAGAACCGGCTGGACCGAAAAATGCGCGAACGCCCTGGCCGAAGCGAAACGACTTCGCAGGGTATACAGCGAGCAACAGACGGACGAAAGTTGGGAAGCGTATAAGGAGGCGAGAAACAGAAAAGGCCGCGTTATACGGAAAGCACTGCAACAAGCACACCGCGAGGCGGTGGAAACAGCGGCCGAGTCTCCCGCATCGCTATGGAGAATCGCAAAATGGGCCCGGAATAGACAAAATCAACCACCAACCGTTACACCGGAGATCAAGAAACCCAACACGATCGAGATCGCTACCACCCCTGAAGAGAAAGCGGCACTGTTCAAGGAAACCTTCTTCCCTCCGCCTCCAGAGGCAAACCTCGAAGATATCGACAATGTATCATACAGCAACCAGATCGCCTTACCGCTAATAACAAAAATCGAAGTGGATGAGGCTATTCAAGAAGCAGCGCCGCTGAAGGCCCCAGGCCCTGACGGCATCACCAACAGAGCTCTGCAGATAGCGAGACAATGGATCACACCACACCTCACTCGTATATTCAATCAAAGCCTTCGAATTGGATACTGCCCGCAACATTTCAGAAAGTCCACCACAGTAGTGTTGAGGAAGCCAGGCAAAGACAACTACACAACACCTAAAGCATACAGACCGATAGCCCTCTTGAATACTGTAGGAAAAGCCATGGACGCCATAATCGCAAAAAGACTAAGCTACCTCGCCGAAACACACGGATTACTACCAGACAGCCACATTGGAGGTAGAAAACAACGATCCACGGAACATGCACTGCACCGAATAGTTGACCAGATATATGATGCCTGGGGCTCAGGGAGGGGAAAGGTAGCGAGCTTGCTCCTCCTGGACGTATCGGGTGCCTTCGACAATGTTTCACATCGCCGACTCCTGCACAACCTGAGGAAAAGACGAATAGACGAATCAACGGTACGATGGATCACAAGCTTCCTTGGATCACGAGAAACAGAGATCCACGTGGACGGGTTTCGATCCGAAGTATACAGAATCAACACCGGCATCCCCCAAGGATCGCCCCTGTCGCCCATACTCTACCTCTTCTACAATGCAGATCTCTTGGACAGCTGCAATGAAGCTGAAGGCACGACAGCCACCGGCTTCATTGATGACGTAGCGATCCTAGCAGTAGGAGACAGCACCGAGGACACCTGCCAGAAACTCCAAGAAACGCTCCGGAAAGCCGAGGGGTGGGCCCTCACTCACGCGTCCGTCTTCGCACCCGAAAAGTTCCAGCTTACCCACTTCACACGAGCGAAAACCAGAATCAACACAGGCACAACACTTCAGAGCCAATGGGGTGAAATCAGGCCTAAGACAACCTGTAAATACCTCGGTCTTATTATGGACTCATCCCTCAAGTGGAAGCAGCACATAGACGAGACAGAACGCAAGGTAACAAACACCATCACAGCACTCAGCAGCCTGGGCAACTCCACATGGGGCGTAAGGACCAGAGAGATGAGAACGATCTACAAGGGAGTCGCCATACCGCAGATGATGTACGCGTGCTCGCTATGGTCGAACAGTGGATGGGGAGAGAAGGGCTACACTAAAAGGACACTTCACAGACTGCAAAGGCTTCAAGCCAGAGCAGCTAGGACAATGAGCGGGGCGTACAGAGCGACCTCATTCCCAGCGCTAGACGTAGAGATGCATCTCCTGCCAGTCGAACAACAGATATGGAAACACAATATCGACACCGTCAGCAGAGTGGGCACGGCAGAAGCTCCTGTACGCAGGGGGACAAAAAGGAGCCCGAGACAAAGAATAGCAAAACGACTGCTCGATGAACAAGAGACAATCAGCGAGGAGCCTGAGCACATACCGCCCTTCGTCACACCTCCATGGTGGCAGGGCCCACGCATCCAGATCGCTGGATGCGCAGAACAGGCTGAAAAAGAACACCAACGGTGTCTGGAACAGAGCACCAACGCAATCCACATCTATACAGATGGTAGTGGCATCAGTGGCCAGATCGGAGCCGCCGCAGTCTGCACAACTACAGAGCAAACCAGAAAATCACACATGGGCGACGATACTACATCAACGGTCTACGCGGGTGAGCTGCAGGGGATCGTTCTAGCCCTTCAAATGGCCCAGGCAGACAAGCAAAACGGAAACTACAGAAGCAAAGCTTTCATCCACACCGACAACCAAGCTGCTATCAGATCGTCTGCAAAACCGAAAGGGAGATCCGGCGCATACCTCCTCAAGATCATCGCAGACAAGACACAAGCCCTCCGCGAACAAGGACTCAACATTGAACTCCGATGGGTCCCTGCCCATACCGGCATCCAAGGCAACGAAGCAGCAGACGTCGCTGCTAAGGAAGCCACAGGATGGAGACAGGACGGACAGACAGGCGCCAAGGCAGACAAGCCGGGAGCCCTGTTCAAGCTAAGGTCCACAGTCAAGACCTGGTCACATAAGCAGTCGCACCAAAAATGGCAAACAGACTGGGAAGCCGAGACGCGAGGAAGGACGCTGTTCCGCCTCACGCCGAAGCCGACAAAGAAGGTCCTTCAAGCCCACGAAGGGCTCAGCAAACGCCAGAGCGCGCTCCTGGTCCAGATGCGCACGGAAAAGATCGGACTCCAGGATTTCCTCTTCAGCCGAAGAGTGCCAGGTATCACCAGCGCCAACTGCCCATGCCAGGAAGGACGACAAACGGTGTCGCACATCCTGCTGCGATGCCGCAAGTATCAACAGCTCCGACACCAGGAACTCGGAGCCCTCCCAGGACGACACAATCTCCGGGTCATACTGAACGAGCGCAAAGCAGCCGCCAAGGCAATCAGGTTCATAGAACAGACCGAGATCCTTGGGCAATACGGGATCGAGTCGCAACCCAGACAAAGCTGAGTATTGGGGGGAGACTGTAGGTAAACGGAACCATCGCAAGAGGAGCAAGACCTCGACCGAATCTAGACACGTGGGTACATTAGTAGAGAACCGCGAACTACACGAGGGGACCAGCCAAATGTAGATAGAGGTTGGAGAGCAAAGCGGGAAATTTGGAAACAGCTGGTCAATGTTCTGCATTGGCGAAGTGGGGCGCAACGGATTAACACCCGGAGCGTGTCGGCGGTCGGCCAAACCCCGCTATCCGGGCATAGCTGCTGATTAAGCGGCTGAAACCGAGTAGGAATAAATCAATCAATCAATCATTACTCAGAGCCCTAAAGCACTCAAAGCGCATGTGTACTTTACTACCGAACGAATCGAGTGTGACCACGTCAAGACTAACTTCAAGACAGCGACCTGAATGTGAACCAGCGTCACCCCCAACGATTGAATGAGCTCTTTTCAACCAGTAATTACAAATATGTCTATAAGACCTTTGTACCTGGCACCTTCCCCGGCTGCCATCATATCAAACACAGAAAACAAACGAACATACAAAAATATAAGAAAGTCCTACATCTTCCGTGTCGAAGTCTTAATGAGAGGTTGGTTACTTCAACTCCAGTCCACCGCCTTGGAAGGCACAGGATGGTACCCATTGAAGAACCCATGAGGATCAAACTTGTTCTTCAGTTTGGTCAGGCGCTCATGGCGCCACTCGTCATATCCGTACAGAGCCGAAAGGGGCTCGTCCTTGTTGGCGTAGTTTTGGTAAACATAGAGCTTATCGTAGCCGGAAGAGCTCGGCTCGGCAAACCTGTCGCGCCACTCCCTGAAAAATCTCTCCACGGCACAGGCCACTGAGTCGTCTGTATATGAGGCGATGGATTCGATCACGTTCTCAAAGTGGTTCCGGTGTGGGAAAGCTGAGTAGTTGTCGGGAAGTGCTTTGACACCCTGTACCGGGAACGTCTCGATCATCATGGCGGAGCCGGCAGCCAGCGGGTGTTTTACCAGGAACTTTTCGAACGCATCAGTGAAGTTTACCCAGGTTACCGGGTTAAGGACTTTGACGTTCACGGCGCGCAGGTTGTAACGTGGCCCGGTCGCGCAAGACTGTGGGATAAGGCCGAGGACCGTCTTCGTGGGCAGCTCCTCCCACCCCAACATGCTTTCTTGGACGTCTAGGCTGAAAGAGGAGAAGCGCTCGGTGTACTTCTTGCCATCTTCCTCTGGCCCCGAGTAAACGAGGTTGACAATGACAGTAATCTTTCGTGAAAGAAAGAAAACAAGGAATCGTCAGCAGGGAACTGTAAAAGCATGTTCATCATCTTTGGCATACCTGAGATGTGGCAGCGTCCAATGCGAAGAACATCAGGATTGATAGCTTCTCATCCAAACCATTCGCAGTGAGCTCGTTCGTGGTCTCCATGATCTTTTGCACAGAGTCCTTTGCGAAGATCAAGTCGGCGCTATAGTGCTTTCCTCCGTTGGTTGCTGGCCAAGTCTCGTACGTAGACTCAATGACGATGCCATAGTTCTGGCCAGATCCTCTTATTCCCCAAAACAAATCCGAGTTGACATTTTCAGAAGCCTCAATGATTGTTCCGTTCCATAGGGCCATGCGGACCTTTCGAAGAGCATCGCTCGTCAAACCATGCAAACCCTGAAGACGGCCAAGCCCACCACCCAGCATGGCGCCCGTCGAGCCAACGCACGGGCAAGATCCCACCGCTCCCATAGAAAGTCAGTATGAGCTAGCACTTCATGTGCGATTCGCGGGGAATTTACTCAGCTCTCGTCCCGCAGCAGCCACGGAGTTAATGAGATCGCTAAAGCGAGCGCCCGTCCCCACGACGGCTGTGTTATCGTCTTGTAGCCTGACATAGTTAAACTTCTCCAAGTTGATCAAAACTGCATCCTGTATTGCTTGCAGTGATGGGACATATCCGTGACCTCCTGACTTTGCCAGCCAGGACATGTTGTTGCTGGACATGTGTTCAAGCTACAAACACATCATCGCGTTATTGAAAGATCCTAAACAAACCCACTCTCAAGGCCGTAAAAGTGGTGAAAATGAAAGTTGACTCACTCCAATAGATAGTTCCTCCTCGGTTTGTGGAAGAAAAACCTCATTGAAGGTAGGGGCTTTATAAGACGACCAACGGGTTGTCTTTTCACCAAAGCCGGCCCATGTCTTATCGTATACCAGACCAGATACCTCGGAGGGCCAAACAAGGTTGGAGTCATTGCGTGGGATGATTGCTGGCAAGTTACTCAGGGGATTGCTCCATGCAGTCTGAGTGAATACCAGCAGCGCCGGGAGGGTTTGGAAAACCGTGAATCGGACCATTATTGCGTTTCATAGACACAAGGAAGTTGTTGAGAAAGGTGAGTTGCGAATAGTATATTGGATAGTTATTTGGCGTGAAAGATTACCGCGGTTCTTTATACTCTTTTTCCGCTCGCCATGGCCCTCGATGATGGCTTGTTATCCCCCAGCTACAAAGCCTCGAATAACAGGAATGAAGCCATTGTGTAGTCACCGTACAGGCATGGTTTTCATCCCTGTGCGGCGCAGTCACATTCCGCAGAGACAAGCGCCCCCATAGACCCGAGATTGGTGACGATTCAGGATGGGAAAGCCGTGAGATTGTGTTCAGAAGTCCTAAGCCAAGAGTGTCAGCCTGCCAGGAACAACGCCTCATTTGGGGGCCGGCGCAAGCTGAACGCAGGCAACCAGTCAGCTAGCCGTGTTTGTCATGGTGGGTTTAGATGGTGTTATAACGAGGCTCGAAGACTAGAAGCTGTATGAAATCAACAGATCTTTGCGGAATCACTAGTTCAGAGGTAACTGCAAGTAGGGCACCTTCCGTATTGAACGACCTGGAGTGCAATAACCAGTTGCATGTCGTAGCAATGAGGCTCGGGCAACAAGAGCGCTTATGCTATAAGCGCTCAGGCTACCTGGAAGTAAATCGCCGCATCCAGACCCCACTGCACCGATTACTCACATGGTGTGTTCAACTCTGATGTGAGACATGCAGGTGTCCCTGAGAGGGGCGCTTAGACACCACCTGCGGTTTGGAAAATGCTGCGGAAAAGAAACGCGGCCATTCACATAGTATGGCTAGGTCGCCTCGCAGGATTGTGGCTTGCAGGCTTATTGTTTGGCTGTTGACTCGGGTCCGGTCCGTTAGTAACTCGGGCTCGGGAGTCTACGAATCGGACTTGGGCCCACGCAACTCGCAACCTAGGTAGGTAATTAGCCGTGGTAACTCTACGTTTCTTCCCTTCGCTAGTAGAGAACACATTTTAGTTCAGCTGGAAACTTTTGAGGTTTTGACCGTGTTTGGAAGACAGCTTCGGGTAAAAACCCAACCATCAGTCCACCTCTCGGTCAAAGTGGGATCCATCACCGATAACACCACTCGCCAGCATCTGGAAAGCTGATACCCAGATTCAGTGAGCAAAACTTCTCTCAGCCTTGCCGACCACAATTTCACGTCCCAAGACGCACAATCAGATAGAATTCATAGTCAGCGATGGGTCCGGCAGTAAATGTACCAAAAGGCCCCGACAGAACCGTGTTAATCACGGGAGCAGCAGGGCCACAGGGCCAAGCCACCGCCATTTCGTTCGCTGCAGCAGGAACACCTCGCATCGCCATCATGGACCTTGTAGACGTTTCAGACACACGCAATCGGGCTCTCCGGGCAGCCCTTGATATGGGGATGCCGGCGCCCGACGTACTACCGCTGACACTCAATATCTGTGACGCCTCGAGCGTCGAAGCGGCTATTCAGAAGGTAAGCTCAAGGTGGAAGCATGTCGACATCTTCATCAACGTCGAAGGTTCTCCTCTTTCACCGGGCCATAACGTAGGCCATCTCACTGGGCTGAGAGACATAGATGCCCGGTGGAAAAGTTGGGAGGCCAACGCCAAGGGCATCAGTCTGATGGCACGCGCCTTGCTGCCTCTACTTTCACGCGGAACCGAAAAGACCATCATAAACGTCATACCGGCCTCTTCTACTGTCTCATTGTCGTCTGGGGCGAGTGGGAGCCAGTTGTCTGCGCTGGCCGCTACACGTCTTTCCGAGTGCCTGATGCTCGATTATGCACATAAGGGCTTATTGGTTTACTCGGCGAACCCGGTTATCGACCTCGAGGGCGACTTGCAGGAGGTCCGGGAACAAGGTGCTTCAGGTGAGTTACTCTGTGAACTGCCGCTAGTAGTCTGGTTTTGACACTGATGACCGGTAGTTGAAGACATTAAGCAACGCGAACCGTCTGGTAATTTTCTTGTCCAACTAACCAGCAAGCGGCGCCATCAGCTGGCGGGACGACATATCGGGTGTGCGGAAGACATGTCTGAGTTGTGGGTTCAAGGTCGCGAAGACTCCAGAAGTGTGCCTTTGAAGCCCCAGCCAGCATTTGAGGAATTTCCGGTGGGCAACGAGGACTTTGTGCCATATTGGGCGTCCAGGAGGGGAAGAGTGCCTAGGAGTAGTTACTGAGTCGATTGTTGAGACGAGTAATTTGGCTTGCCTGGTGATTCACGAGTCTCTCGCCGAAGAACGAATGAACGAGCGGCGATTGAGGATACAAGTCAGAAGGTCATAGTTAATTCCTTACTTTGTTCTTGTCTTCCGAAATCGTCTGATTTGTAGCTATTGTAATGTCGGAAAATCACGATCAATAGCCCCTTAATTCACCTCATGTTGCAAGGTGGTGTAGTATAAAAACTTATTTATGGCGTAGCTATTACGTCTCCAAACATGCGCTGACTACATAAGTCGTCTCATGCATATTCTTGTCTAGGAAACCTAGGACAATCCTCCATGCTACACTTAGGCACTATTCTCTTGATTAGAGGCCTACTTCAGCGACCCTGCTTACGGCGGCTTTCATCACTGAGAGTCGGTAACAAATTCGTCTGGGCTGGTTATAGTGTTACAGCGTAACAGGCGGCGCGAATCTCGTCAAATGATGAAAATGTAAGCTCTTGGAAATGAAATATCTTCGGTGTCGTGCTTCACTTCATTCATATACAATCGTTTCTATACATATATTTCCTGTGATGAACAGCTGTTGATTATCCAGTCATACGTCTGATTGATCAGCCTAGTAGCCGACAGGATATGGTTTACTTTCTTACATCCACCATCGGTGACGAAGGTAGAGTTGAGGTGTTAGGGCATCTCAAATTGCCCATAGCCTATGTAGTCTCGTCCACAAGATTTCCCAACTTAGGCAATCTGAGAAATACACCCGGGCTGCACCAGCTCTAGCTTGGCAACGAGCTCTTTCCAAATGCCCTTCTGCAAGCGTTGACCCTCGTCATTGCTGACCCAATCCGGAACCCAGAACTCCTTGATCTTACAGCCCGATAGAAGTTTCCCGTGGCCCTCCTCGCCCACCACTAGCCCGTGCAATATGGTGCGGCTGCCTACCTCTGCCGTGCGAGCCATCATAGCACGGACTCCCTCGTGCATTATTTTTGTAAATGTTCTTGCATCTCGGCCCAGACCGGTGGTGCATAGACCGGGCGCAACCATGGTGATAACCACGCCGGTACGCTCCACGGGGAACTGAGCTGCAAACTGGCGGACGGCACACTCCTCTACGAGCTTCGTCAGGGCGTACCTGGAATGTTTTTGGTTAACTGTTGATCATGTCTCCGCTAAGCAAGCCAGCCGTCGAACAACGAATTGATGATGGAGTTCTCTTTTTCGCCACTCACCTGGAGTCCATGTTTGCCCGCTTCTGATCTTGGAGTCCGTCAAAGATACTTCCATCGCGGCTCTTGTCCATCTCCGCCTTGACGGTGTAGCCAAGTACACTGACAATGAAGACGAGAGTCGGCTTGATGTTGAACTTGCGGGCACTTTCGCTCAGCTTGGGCATCATCAGAGCCCCAAGGAACAGGGTATTAACGACGTTGACGAAGATGCTGCTCTCGATACCCTCCAAATCAGCCCACTGGTCCACCATAATTCCGGCATTGCAGACGAAGCCGTCAATCCTGTCCAAGTCATGCGATATCTGCTTGGAAAATTCCTGAACGGCGGCGTAGGTTGATAGATCCAGGTGTCGAACCTTTGCAACGGCGACCCAACGTCAGTAAATTGTGTATTTTTCAGTCGTGGGTCACGCCACGTACCTGTACCACGCCCTTCCGTCCGGTCGACTTCTCAATGTCGGCCTTGGCCGCTTCCCCACCGCTGAGGTTCCGTACAGCTAGGACGACGGTCGCGGCCGAGGCTCCAACCAAGTGCCGCGCAGTCTCCAAGCCCAAGCCGGAGTTGGCGCCGGTAATGACATAGGTCTTGCCTACACAGGTCGACTCATCCATCAGTATGGGCAGTTTCTTGTACTGCTCCGCAGTCAGCCGGAGCATCACCATCTTGACAGTCACGCCAAGGGCGTCGCGCCTTGGGGGTTTTTCTTGATTCAAAAGGTAAACAAGGGATGATTTGACGGTATGTCGTTCTCGGAAGGGAAAGATGGAGATGGCATTGTCAAGACCCGGGCGTGTGAACCATTATATAGTGAACAGGCAGTCTTTGTCTGGAATCTTCTAATGACCAACAGAACATCATAACAACCATGAGAGGGTCACCAAGTTAACGAGGCTTGCTCTTCCTTGGCGGGCGGGATCAGTGTGGTGAGAAACTACCTATTGAAGGAGGACAAGCAAAGAAAAGCAACCAATTGGGGGGCTTCAACTTGCATCTTCCAGGTCGGTAGCTCGCTACATAACCAATCAGATATTGCTTCCCACTTTGAGACTAGCGTAAGGGACAGTCTAATCCACGGCTTCCACCCCCGGCCAATCAGATATTGATTGCCTCTTGAGGAAGTCACCGGGAGCATTTGATAGGTACCTACTATAAATTGGTAGGGCTTGATACTTTCAGAATAACCGTGCATAAGAAGTAGGTAGGTATATGCTGAAGTTAAGATTAGGTAACAGCCATAAGTTAACATGTTGAATATTCTCTTTTAATACTTAGACTATCCATTCTGTCAACAATTGCAAAGCAACAAGGGTGTTCATTAAGGTACATTTGACGAAAGGGGGCTTGACGCAGGAAGATAACATCGCTGCACTGCAGGATTGGGATCACTCGGGTCCCGGTGATTTAGCCGCCTGTCATTGATTGGCCCATCGTATGCTTACGCTTTGGACACCCTGTGCCCTGATAACATGATGTTGCTTTCGTGACAATCCAGGCTCGCTTTTTCCACAGAGCATCTGGGGTCTTCTATTCTAATCTTGCAGTTCTTGGGACTACGCTACGTTCTCCCTGAAGTTCAGCCCTTGTGCCCGCGTCCCAACGCCACCACTCAACGCCAGGATACTTGGCCAGATATCATGTCTTCTACCTGATTTTGAGCGAGACATACGCTACTGTAAATGGCGTCTCGCATTGTTTGAGCTTGCCTGGAGCTGAGAAGAAGAAAGGTGAGCTATAATACCGATGGCATGCAGCTAGCCCAATAAAACCTACATTTTCTGTCTCACCAACACGTTCCTTACCATGGCCCTGGAGGGGCTGGATCCTTGCATTGGGGGCTCAAGACGAACCGGAAAGCAAGATACATAGTTACATGTATGCATCTGTTCCCTCGCTGCCGTTGGTTTTCAAGGCTGAAAGGGTCTGAATCAAACCGGACGTACCGGAGGCGGGGCGTTTCTTTACGCCTCGTAACCTACCTCATGTTACCCAACGGAATGCAAGACATAAAGTCAAGTCTAGCTCGCTACTATGACAGGAAAATAGTTGTTGTTCACCGTACCGTGTCTCAAATCAGAAGGGCACTGGCTGGTCTAGGAGGCTGCAATTTCTCACCGCATATAGGCAGCGGGAATATGCATATGTCAGATAGAATTATTGGCGTTGACACCAGTCACCCACCCCATCGGCAAATGAGATCTCAAGTTCCATCTCACCCCTGAGCCCAAGCTACGTATATATACAACATGTGCCTGTTGATTGCCTGGTATACGGAATGAAGCGCAACATCGTGGGGATGACTTGCAAGGGGGCTGTGCTGTGATGCGCTGGTCTTGGCCTGGGCCTGGGGAGCAATAAAGGCACGCAGCAAGCGCCACCCTGGTAACACATTTATCTGTATCTCTATTAGCCCATGCGAGGCAATGCGTGGTTCTACAGCCCAACAAGGCTGAGGACTGCAAAAACCACCCATATTGACCCATAAGACTCTTTTCTGCGCATCATGCGCTTTTTCTCTCCTTCATCATTACCACAGAGAAACAAATAATGCCTCCCACTCGAGAACGAAGATGGTGGACTAGCCAAGAAGATGACATACTCAAAAAAGAGGTGCAACAATCACGTACCTGCCTCCTTCCATACCGCATGTGTTGCTGCCAAGTCTGACTTTCATCTCCAACTTTCAGTGTGCCAAACCGGTAGTGTCCAAGACTGGAATGACATTGCAACGTCTTTGCCCGGTCGCACAAACAAAGACTGCCGCAAGAGATGGGCCAAGATTCAGATAAACATTCGAAAAGGTGCATGGACACAGGAAGAAGATGAAAAGTTACAAAAGGCAGTACTGCAATTGGGGTGCAAGTTGGTTATCCCCTGATCCCTTGCTTTTCCGAGCAATACATCTCGACGGCAATATCTGATTGTTTTCTCACGCAGATGGGCTCAGGTAGGAGCCATCGTTCAAACTCGGAATGCCGACCGTAAGTTATATCCCCCCCCCGAAGTTTTTGATGCTTCCCTTGGTCATTTTACAATTCTGAGAGGTATCCTCGTCGTAGAATGCGCGAAAATATGGCAGCATGTCTTAGGACCTGACGTGAAGCACTCTCCGTGGACTCCCGAAGAGGACAAGAAGCTGTTGGGAGCTATGAAGAAGTTTGGGAACAACTGGAAGCAGATTGGCCTTACCGAGCTGCCGGATCGGTCCACCCACGACCTACGCAATCGGTAAGCCGGAACATTGTTCGAATCGTATGCAGGGGCATTAAGCTAACATTCGCTCCAAGGAGTCTCATTCTTGGCCGTCGGAGCCGGCACGCACAGGCTAGAGGTTCTGTATCCTCTCCAGAGTCTACACCGGGATCCGTCAATGATGAGACAGCCAGTAATAGCGGATATTACGTCATTGACGATGAGGATGATTGCAACGGCAATGACGAGGGTTTATTCCACGAAGGTTCTATATCTGATATTACGAACTCGAGCGCGCAGCAGCAACAGCAACAGCAGTTACCGCTTGAACCTACCAGCCTTTCGGAAGAACCCGTCACAGCAGAGTGTGGAGCCGTATATCCACTCATGCCGCACTCCCAGCACTCCCAGCTGTCATATCTGGCGGTACCTGCTAAGGAGTCGATAGAGAGTACCTTCAACATGTTCGGTCCAGATTACCAATGCCCTCCAGACCATTCACCGGGGCACTTGCCTTTTTCAACACCGCCGAACAGCGACTGGCTTTCATGGCTCAATCCTTCCGAGGCGAATGACTCGGCTTCACCTGAAGCGCGGCCCTCGTGGTGGGGAGAAGGTCTTGAGGGCCCGCAGCAATACTTTCCTGAGTCGGGTTTCGAGCTCTCTAACATCAATCTGGGTGGCCTTTCTGAAAGTAGTCACGGTTCCAAGGCTAGAAAGCGTGCCAAAGGCGGTGCAAGTCCAACAGCAGGGATCCGCGTCGAAACGCCATCGAAGAACGTGCAGATGGGCTCCGTTACATTGTCCTTGGATCAGGTTGATCCTATCATTGCCAATGAAATAATAGGAAGCGTTCTGAAACACAGTGCTGGGCTGAAGGTCAACTGCACCTTCAACAACAACTCATGACTTTTAAGAATGCCGCGGGAAGAAAAAAAAAACCTAAATATGACATAGATACAATGAAGCCTAACTACTTATTCTCTTTATATTCAAGAAAAATGATAAAACGGCATATGGCTTCCTTAACACCTTATCATTCCCTGTATTTATTTCGTGTACTGAAATCTTTTTGGTCTAGCGCCTTCAACCAGGAACATCCTGAGCTCGGTCGACGAGCTACAGTCAGGACCCGAGTTCTGTCTTTCAAGAAGTCTTCCCACTTAGGAGCCCAACTAGGGGCCAGTATATTCTGATTGGCTCATGAATTTCCATTGGATCGAAAAACTAATACGGAAAACAAAATAGCACACTAGACCACATACTTTACTTAACACTCCGGCAGCAAACACCTTCCGACCCCTAAGTTTGGGTGCCATATTGTAGCTCCTCTTGATCTGAATTCCATCAAACAAAAACCGCAACGCCAGGCAAATGTCGTCTTTCAAATTGCCCGAGGTGAGCCTGCAGCCCACCTCCGCGTCTGGTCCTCGTACGCTGCCTGAGCTGGTGGACTTTCATGCCGAGAACAACGCCAAGCATCTCTTCTGTCTCCAAGCCGAAAATACCGAGGACCGAAAAGGCCACCACTTTGTGTCATTGAATTATGAAACGCTACAGCTCGCCATCGCCCGCTGTCAGACTTGGCTCGGGGAACAGACGACCAGTCTACATCCACCCGAGATGGGACCCGCCGGGCGCGGGGAAAAATGTCCCCCTGTTGCTGTACTCATGGAGAGTCACATAGGGCTGGTAATATGCGTACTCGCATGCATGGGCATGGGCGTACCGGTTGTTCTTCTCTCAGCGCGGTTGAGTGTGGCGTCTGCGCGACATCTCATCCGAGCAACAGGTGCGAGGCTCGCTCTGGTATCCCCACGTCTGCTACCTCTCGCTAGTGAGGCCTTGGGTGTCGAAAAACAACATGGAAAAGAAATGGAGGGAGCCATGGCCGTCATCCGCATCGTGTCTGGGTATGAATCTTTCCTCATGCCAGGCCAGCATGCAAGATCCCTGGGTGATACCATACGTACGGCGCATCCAAATCATTTCGTTTCTGAAGAGGACCGTCAAGTCGTTATTCTTCACTCTTCAGGAACGTCGGGCCTCCCTAAACCGATACCATGCTCTCATAAGTATTTCTTGAGCTATGCGACATGCCACAGCTTCGAATCCACCGCGGAAGCCCACGGTCTGACGGTATCTACACTCCCGTTCTTTCACGTGAGTTAAAAGAAATTGAGGAAATGAGCTCTCCAAGTTTTCCCACTAATCATAGCCACAGGGTTTTGGCTTTGTATCAGTCTGCCTATCTCTTAGTATAGGCAAGACAGTCTGCGTCCCTCCGCCCTCAACGATACCCAACGGAGCAAGCATCGCAGCCCTCATAGAGAATTCCCAAGCGAGGGCCCTTCTAACTGTCCCGTCTATTTTGGAGGAAATCGAAGGGTTGCCAGAAGGAAGGGGGCTCGATGTGCTCCGAGGACTGGACTTTGTCGGCTTTGGCGGCGGTAGACCAAAAGCGTCGGTCGGTGATAAGCTTGCACGTGCGGGTGTAAAACTCATAGGCCAGTATGGTGCCACTGAGACAGGTCCCATGACCCCTTTTTTCATACCCGGAAAGGAACACGATTGGCGTCACCTTCGACTGCGCAGCGATATTCTCAGGCCCCTCGAGGTTAAGCTTGACCTGGTGAATGAAATACCGCGCTCGCAGCCCGAATTAAATCCCGCTCAAACATCATACACCTACAAGTTGAGCATGATACCGTTCGGCTGGCAAAAGCGCTTCGAGCTTCAGGATATGATAGTGGCGCGCACGGAATGCGTGTCGGATGAAGATGTGGGACGACTGGATTTCGTTATTTCAGGCCGGCACGACGATCTAATTTGTCTTGCGACCGGCGAAAAAGTGAGACCTACAGTATTAGAGTCTCTACTCAGACAGCAAGAAGACGTGAGGGATGCAACTGCATTCGGAGAAGGGCAATTCGAACTAGGTGTCATCATCGAGCCTATCAGATTCATCGGGCCTAGCGAGATGCAGAATTTCAAGGCCTCAGTCTGGCCCACAGTCGAAGAAGCCAGCCGTCAGATGGATGCTCATGCCAAGATCATGTCGCCGGTAGCCATCTTCGTCGTCTCTCCCGGCGCCCTTCCGAGATCGGACAAAGGAACTGTTCTCAGGAGTGCAGTGGCCGAGAAATTTTCCGAAGAGATAGCAACAGTCTACCGCGACCTTGAAGCCAACATTGTTGCACCGCCCATCGACTTGTCCGCACCGGACTCCAGCATCAGAGATCTAGTTGTTCGAGATGTTATGGGACAGAACCAAGCCAGAGAATGGCAGGACGAAGACGATTTCTTCGCTCGCGGCATGGACAGCCTTCAGGCGACCAGGCTGCGAAGATTACTGACGGCTTCCTTGCGCGCAACCCATGCTGCTGCTGCTGCTGCTGCTGGACTCGATTCAGCCAATATCCTACCTGCCGATGAGGTGATGGACGATTTGGTGTATCGAAATCCTTCAATTGGGAAGTTAGTCCAGGCAATAATACCAAGTCACTCCAACTCGGACGGCGCCATGAGCGATACGAGGCTTATTGGCCACCTTGTTGACAAGTTCTCCGGTGGAGTCGACTGCGAACACCAGCGAAGAGCTGTGGTGGTCATCACGGGGAGCACTGGTAGTCTGGGGTCCTTTTTGGTGGGGCGACTTCTCGGGGATGAAAAGGTTGGCAGTGTCGTCTGTCTGAACAGACCCGGCAGAGAGGACCCTCTTGAAACTCAGAAACGTGCCTTACGATCACGAAAGATCTCGGTCGACAACGGCGCATGGGCAAAGCTTGAGGTACATCAGACGAACACCTCAGAAGAACGGCTCGGCCTGCCAGAGTCCGAGTACGAGCGCTTAGCGGCTAGATTGACTCATGTTGTGCATATTGCATGGCCGATGAACTTCAAAATGCGGTTACAGTCGTTTGGTACGTCATTCGCAAGTCTCAGAAACCTACTCCGGCTAGCTTGCAATGCACGTCCCCATCTACGACTCCAGAAGCCGAGAGTGTTACTGATATCTTCCATCTCCACTGTGGGCAACTACCCGTCAATGGAGGGGCAAACTGTTGTTCCGGAAATTTCCGTCCGAGATCACAGCTGGGCGCTCGATCTCGGGTATGCCAAAGCCAAGCTTGTGTGCGAAAAGCTTATAGAACGTGCAGCAGAGGACTATCCTGAGATTGAGCCAGCGGTGGTCAGAATAGGCCAGCTGGCCGGCTCTAGCAACGGTTATTGGAATGCCGCCGAGCACTTCGTCGCCATCTGTGCTTCCTCTCAAAGATTGGGCAAATTCCCTGACCTGCGTGGAGTAAGTTAAAGGGTCCCGATGAAGGCCCATATGCGATCATGCAAGTGCTGGAAGTTTGTATTGTCACTAACATATATGGGCAGACCTTGTCTTGGCTGCCGGTCGATTCGGCTGCTGAAGCTCTAGCCGAGATCCTACTCCATCAGGACCCGCTTCATCCGGTCTACCATCTGGAGAACCCGGCCCGACAGAGCTGGGAAGAAGTAACTAGGCTGATTGCCGAGGAATTGCGGATAAGCAGCTCATCCATCGTTCAGCTTGACCACTGGCTCAACCTCGTAGAAGCCTTTCCAAAGCCAAATAATCCCGCCGCAGGTCTCATAAACTTCCTCCGCAATGATTTCTCCAAGATGTCGTGTGGCTATGTCATTCTAGATACCAGCGTCTCTCGTAGTGCGAGCTCGACCATGGCAAGCATGAAGCCAGTAAAGGAAAGTATTATCAGAGGATATGTATCTTATTGGAGAAGCATTAAGCTATTAGCTTAGCTACTTAACCATTTAGCGTTCTATGCTCTGTACAGGATGTCTAGAACGATTACCTATATCCAGCAAATTCCCTAGCTATTTGCTGTGACATTTCGCACTGACCGCTTTCATACCCTGCACGGGTTCCCCGCGCAGGCTCTCCACATTAATGCGATAGGTAAACGCCTCATTGAATCTACGGGTTCCCGATTTTCTTTGGGTCGGCTATGCGGCATGCCGTAGGTTTTAAAGTTTAATGGTAGTCTCTATTTGATTCAGAAGGGAAATTCAAGCGCGGACTTCCCCGATTAATACTACACAGCCTCAACCAATTAACCACACTAAATATAATTTCCACAGAGATTTTGCAATCCCGGTGAGAAAGCTCGTGCCCACTGCATCAAGGTTGTACTTACAAGCCTTGGGCGTAATCAGCAAAGTAATTATCTTGCAGTGTCTAAGTGTTCTCATTTTTCGATTTTTTCCTTGACTGTAAAAGATATGTTTTAGTAGCACTCGATAACAGTGTGTGGAGCACGGGCTTCCCGGCCGATAAGAGTTCGTGGAGCACGGGTATCCCGGTGGTGTTTTGTTTAGATTATTCAAGATCACCATTGATCATTCCCCTTCTGGATGTCTTTGTGAACAGGATGCCGGCCCCAGGCATACCAGCATGCCATTTACTCGTCGGCATGGAAATGTACTTGATGTAACCTTAGCAAACAACAAAAATAGACATCCACGTAAAAAAGGCAAGAGAAATGGTGAGGGAATAAGAGGGGTATGAGCATTACATTATCAAAGTGCCCTATAGTAGAATGTTTTATTAACTGCTTTGAAGATTTAAGGTTCTAAGTCTGTGTATATAAGATGATGAGCACTTCCCACTGTCACGTACACAATCCTCGTCATCCCACAACCACTACTCAAAGCAATTCGTCTCTCGTTCTAATATCCGACCTCTTTACATTCTTTCATTTTTGATACATTATCCACAACAACTCGTCACCATGCAGTCTAAGTTCATCCTCGCTGTCCTGGGCGCTGCCGCTGTCACTGTCGCTAGTAAGTAACATAATCCACAAAGCGATTGTCGAAACATCAACAGGCTAACTCGTTCAAAAAGCCCCTATCCCTGGCGCTGGAGAACACGTCGCGTGCAACGAATTGCTTAACAGCATCATCACCGACCTTCAAACTGCCATTGACGACGTTAAGCTGGCTAAATCCCACCCCCCCCCTGCTGACGCTGGCTCTCTCCTCCAAGGTGTCAAAGACACTGTCGACAACAACTGGGAGCGCCGCAACAAGGCTACCCTTGGCATTAAGGAGGCCGAGTTCGCTTCTAACAAAGCTGTTCTTAACACGGTTCAGGGCGAGCTTAACAGCACTGACCCGTACGTAACCTTACCTCAGTGATCCGTGGAAGTCGTAGACATATACTTACAGTACATTGTAGGAGCTCCCTGGCTTCGAATGACGTCGCCAAAGTTATCACATTGTTTAACACTATCCCTACTCTCTGCGAGATGGACAAGCAATAAATCACGAAGCAAGTAAAATGTGGCAACTCCGTGGAGTAAAACGAGCAGAGGGTCAGACAGAGGCAAAGCAAAATCTCCATAGCATTTGGTAGCAGATAGAGAGTTTAGACAAGCATGACTGAATTAGTCCCTTTCTCCACTACTGTATTACGCTTGGTCTCGGGCCAAATGCATGATCTAGTGGTCCCTTAAAACCGAGAAGCACTTACTGTCTGACTGCTATACATTGAAGTTGGATAATAGTGCATGTGGTTCCAACTTGTATGGTGTTATCAACAGGTTTACAATTTTTTGTGCTAAATTTGATATAAGACTTAGAAGATCCAAGTAATGCTCCGTTGCCCAAGGCCACAGAGTTGATTATGTTTTCACCCCCAGACTCATCTCGAGCACATGTTTAGTAGCCCGAGCCAACAATGCTCACGGCCTCTGGGGGCGCCTCCCCGCGTTTGTTCTTACCGACACCAGGTCGATCCTTGGCCCACTCCAAAAGTCCATCTTTAGTCATACCGGTATACTTCAGCAAGTCATCCTCTGAAATTTCGGCCCTCTCTTTGGGCTGGAGCCGCTGGAAGAGCGACTTCTTCTTTTCCTTCTGCGCGGCTGTGGTGTGTGTTGTTTTGGCCGTGTCGTGCCGGAGGAGAGATGTTTGGCTTTCGTTCCTGGAATCTTGGTGGGACATGTTGATCGGACGTAGGAATGTTCTTTACGCTTGATTGCAAGAAACTGATTAATTGAATGGAGAAGGAGAATGAAGTGTCGAAGGTGAGGTGTTGAGCCAGGAAATGCGCTCAATATGCTGGAAAGCACCGTGGCTGAATCGCTTCGATTGGTTAATCACGCTGTCACCAGAGCAGCATTGCTGTCGGCTCAAATCAGGTACTAACGTAATGAGGTGGCTGCGCCAACATTAGACCCCAATTTATTGCGGCACAGCAAACACGCGTAGTCATGTGTCTTGGGCATGGGGTCGACGTCCAGGATAGGGGGCTCTTCCGGTTGGTTCAACTCTAGTCAAAGTCTTTGCCGAACCAAGAAATGGAACGACACTAGGTAGTCAGCCTAGGCAGCACTGCCCAACTCTGTCGGCTATGGCACGGCAAAACCAACTGATAGGACTGCGCCTCAAATGTGAGCCGCCTGAGGCCTTTGTCGAATTCTCAAAGAGTAATACGGGGGCAGTCGTCTTGACTTGGTTGGATGTGCACAGGATGAAACCTTAGCTAAGCTTGAGCAGTTTCATAGTCTTCATTGCCTACTGCTGTATCGTGTTGGTACCTGAGGGGCAAAACTTGAGGTTTTGCTGACCCATCGATTGTCTACAACAGAATGCGGTGCTCGAACTCCCGCCTTTCGCTCTCTAAGACCAGTGGGCCGCCACTGGGGCCGCTGGCGTCCAGACTCAGCGTCACCCGCTGCAAATCAGCCACTACCCGGACCGTCTCGCCGATGTTCTGATAATCAATCTCGTGATGCCCAGCCGTCTCCTCGTTATCATCCTTCTTAACCTCACGAATCTCAACATTTGGATACGGCAGTCTCCCCTCGCGAAGGGGAACAATCAGAACGGGCACGTGCAGCTCCGACTCTCCGAACCTGGCATCTGTCTTATCAACGCCCAAGCTCTTGAAGTTTCCACGCTTTCGGCCGCCAATGAGCCACGTGTCAACAGGAGCGGTGATCTCGTAGCTGAACTCAAAGTCTCTGTTGATGCCCTTGCCATCGCTCACGGCCGTGTCCCAGATTCTAGTCCATCGCAATCGGAGATTGGCAGAGAGAAGTTGGTTCACAGCTACTGTGGAGCCAACAAGATGCTCGTCGAACGGAGGAAGCTGAATGTCAATCGAGTGGAAGACAGGAATTGAGGGCACGTCGACAGGGATGAGAATCGAGCGACTGGCTGATTGGATCTCCTCAATGGGTAACCTGGGATGTGTCGATTGCCAGTCGCGGAGGAATTGCTTCAGCGCTGTAGAGGCATCGTCACTGCTTCCGGGGATCAACCCCAGCCCTTTGAAGATATGAGGGGAAAGCAACGTTGAGATAAATGACGTCGGGACTTCTCCCAGCAGTGCGGCGCGCTCTAAATCGTAGGCCGAAAGGCTGGACTGCATCTCCGTGATGATTCGGTTGGCCAGTAAGCCCGAGAACGATGATATTGGTAGTGGCTGGATAGCTTCTGTGAGAGATTTCTCAACAAGGGCAACAATCTCGTCCATGAGAACACTGTAGTAGAGTTTCAGGTACAGTGTTCGTTGTGTCTTCGGCTTTATGGTGCCAGTTGCTTTGCGAGTGATTTTGTAGAGCAAACTGGCAGGTTGTCTCGGGAACACCATGACTGACTTGCTCGCTGGAGCGGCAGAATGAGCGGCAAAAACCTCCGAGTCAATCAGTTCCGTCTTGAACAGTCTCAGTGGACTCATAGATGCAGTCGAGACACTAAACCGGGAAAATAGTGCATTGTGTTTAAACACGTCCTGTACGTTGACACCCAATGCGAGCGCGACGGGAACAGAGAAAGTACTGGAGTAATGATAGGTGCCATCTTCTGTCGTATAGGTTAATTCGACCCTGATCGAGATGTTGGGAACATCTTGCTCAATCGTATATGGAAACCGCATCTTCATAGTGGACGATGCATCGATGGTTCCGAAGCGGAAGAGACCTGCTTCCAATGGTTTTTCATACTCGAACGTCGGCCCGAGGAATTCTGCTTCGGTCGAAATGATCCGCAGACCACCAGTCGACGGCTTCACTGAGAGTACGCAGGATTTGATGGAGTTCCAGCCAGTAGAAAGCTCAAGATCCACCGAGTTGTTCTTGTCCAGCTGAATATCC
Source organism: Colletotrichum sublineola (assembly GCA_020631755.1). Lineage (NCBI taxonomy): Eukaryota > Fungi > Ascomycota > Sordariomycetes > Glomerellales > Glomerellaceae > Colletotrichum > Colletotrichum sublineola. The sequence goes on from JAHSQG010000010.1 coordinate 233,706, forward strand.
CTGGCTGCCGTGAGACGACAACTTAAGCCACCTGCTGGCCGGTAAAGTTCTAAATCGGACAAGCGGAAAATTTGAGCATTCTTGCTTGGTGTTTGGTTTACGTCTCGTTCCCAATGCAAATCGACTTTATTACATATCAGATCTGCGCGGTCGATCTTGTAGTTTCCGGATACGTTTGTCTGTCACTATGTTAGCCGCGTGTTTACTAACATATTTTCTCAGCAGTCGCCTACCGTGCTGGTGAGGAGGAGCTTGTTGACACCAGGCCTCAAGGTGTTCGGTTCTGACGTGTGCAACCAAACCTCCTTTGCCCCTCCTGGGGTGGTTCTGGAGAGACGAATTGTAGCTTTTTCTAGGCTCAAATCATCCATGAGCAGACTGTACAATTTGACGGTGAGAGAAAAGCAGTCTCTCCCATTGTGGTATTCGGGGGGTCCAACGACTTCAACTTGGGTGAAGAGATGCCCTAGAGGCACCCTCACCTCATTGGAAAGTGTCTTTGCCACGCTCAGGACGTCGTCCAGAAAACCAGCGATGGCGCTTTTGTCGGGATATTGAACCTCTGAGAGAGCTCCTAGATGCAATGGCTTCCTGCGCTGCAACTTTTCGTTCTCTGCGGCGGCTGCTTTCGTCAAAAGCTTCAGTCCTACGCGAACGAACTCGTCCTTCCGTTGGAGCTCCTTGAGACATCGAGAATACATGACGAGCATCGACAGCTCCAGCAAACTCCAGCTGTTCTCTCCAAAAAACGGCGTCGTCATGTAAAAGAATGATGCTGCAGGCCCGTACTCGCCCAAGTGATATTTCAACACAGCTAGGTCAGCCATACTAGTCTTGACAGCGTGAGTATGGTTTGCAACGGTGTAATGGCGCAAAGCCTTGTCGATGAGAGTTTCGTAGAGGCGGTAGAAACCATCCCGGTCGCTAAGAGCGGTGTGCAAGAGGCCATTCTCGATGCCAGCTAACCCTATGCAGAGTGACTCTGGATCGTCTGGGGTTGGCCTCTTCTCCTCGTCACCATGAAGGCTAACGTCTTCGAAGTCATTGCCATCCATCTCCCCAATCACTGGGGCCGAGGTCCATCCAATATCCCAGCCACGCTTCCTCCCACTGCCCTGCAAAACATTTCTAGAAAGCGCATACAGCTCGGCACGACGCGCGGCGAGTTCTTCTAGTCCAGCCTTGAGGAAGGGAGCGTTGGCAGGTGCTGCATCTTCGCCACCGGATGCCAGTGCGCCAGGAAAGATACCGGGACTGGGCGGTTGTCTCGTATCTGAATTTATTCCTACGCGCAGAGAGGAATTTCGAGCCGGATGCATTATTGTTTTGAGCTCCGGGATCGATGATTTGGGTTCATGTCCATCGGAAGGAATGAGAGTGGATGGTGGAATAGGAAGTGCCTTCGTGGAAGTCTGTGCAAGGATCTGTTGAGCAACTGAGAAAGCAAAAGACGCGACAAGGTTGTCAATAGTCTCGGCCAGGACGGGGTTGAGTATGGGCGAGTCCTCCTCCGTGAGCTTGTTCTTTAGTGCTGCCAGGATGTCTGCCCTCATCACTTGCGAAACAGCGGGGATGAATTCCAATGTCCTACGGCAGATCTCAGCCAACATTGCCAGGTTTTCGGTTTCTTCCGTCTGCTTAGGAGGCGGTGCTCGCGGAGCAACACCGTGGAGAACCGACTCCTGTTGCTCTCTAAGCTTTGCGAGGAGCTCCTCTCTCGTGGACCATGCGTTGCCAAGGCGAAGCAACAAAGAGATTTGCCTTGAGAAGATGTAACAGCGGAAATCAAAGACTGAAACGTTATTGGCAACGATCATCTCACGATACGGCTTCTTCGTAGAACTGATGGGAATGTCGTCAAATTTGTCGGCCTTTTGCGTTTCACTTGCCTGAAGATCAACCGGCTGTTCATCTTCCATAGATCCATCTTCGTCACCCAACTCAGCAATGGCAGCTTCAGCACGCCTCACCAAATCCTCCGTGTGACTAAGGAGTGATCCACCATGCGTTTGAGGGTCCCCGGATGTGGCCTGTTCTTGGACAACGGTATCGAGGCCAACGCTGAGCTCGTCATAGCCGACAAGAGCATCTTCAACCAAGCCTACGCTCTCGAAACCACGCGCCAGACCCTCCTTCAAAATGAAAAAGGTACAAAAGTTCCATCCCGGGAGGACGCGCTGGGCATCTTTCTCTTTGATGTCCTCCTCGTACTGAGACACCCTCATATCAAAGGACGACAGGATCAGCTCCTTGAACTTGCCAATCAAATCTTCCCAGGCATTTTCAGCATCCTGCCGCGACTCGATGTAGCCAGTTGGGGTAGCAGGTACCACCCGAGGAAGAACGTCATACGGCACATCGTTGATGCCGATCCGGATTTGGGCAACACGGTCGATCGCGGTCTTGCTGGAACTATTGAAGTCGGAGCGAAGTTTCTCGAGGAGGGTCGAGGAGCCCGAACCCCATCTTGATGTCCTCGATTTTTCGGTGGTATCAGGGCCCTTGCCACTGACTCTGGGCTGGTTGGCCGCAAAGGTGTTCGGTATTACGACGTGGACAATAAGAAACTCGAAGGCGTCATGGTTTTCTTGCGTATTCAGCTTCCGCGTCGACTGCGATGGGGGGGTGTTTTTCTTGATCCACTCTCGAATTTCGGCTCTCGTCTGAGATTTGTACGTGTCACTGTCGTCGCATCGAACTAGCAGGACCTTGAGGTACGGCGTCCGTCTCAGACCTGGAATCTGATGGCGTCGTTCCTTGCCAGGTTGTCGCGCCGCTACTGTCGGCGTGTCGGTAGCATCCGAAGATGCCGTCTTGCCTCCAATCGATTGTGTCTGAAAGCCATCGTCCTTGGCGCTGGCACTGACAGAGCGACTCAGCGAGGGAGAAACGGCAGGTGAGGTCGTCGGGGCGCCAGGCTCCCCGCCGGCAGGTGTGAGTTCAACGTGGAGGGTGTCGATGGATCGCAAAGGACCAGCATGCGACTGCCAATGCAAATTTCGAAGGGGTAGTCGAGGGACGAGACCCGGCGCTACAAGCTTGTACACATCGTGGGGATCGAAGTACTCGACTACGAAGTGCATGCTTAGGTTAGTTGATTCGATCAGCAGGACAAATGGGATACGTGGTACACCTAGCGTTGGGGGAGAGGTGAGCATACCGGTAACTTTTGAGGTTGAAAAAGGCCGCTCCATGTTTGAACGGCTCCGATATGAATGTTCGAATTTACATGGTCCGTCGGGGCGTCATTACACAAATTGCGGGAGATGGCAGATGCGAAGTAGACCTTTAGGCGTACAACTCAAGGTGAGGTTCAAGCTTCAGTGGAGCACCTCAGCCGTGATACGCTTCTGCCTTCCCCTGGCAGAGGCTGGGAACATTCGATCAGTGTTCTACCTTCGCTGAAGCAGCTCCCGGTCGTCCGATGATTCGCCGAAGGCGGTGTGTACCCATCTGCCTGGCTGATTGGCCCAAGGCCGCACACCACACAGACGCCACTGTTGGAGGGGCACGGCAGAACTTTTTTAGCTACTGGGAATTCGTTGCCCCTCGTCTACGACGGGATGAGTCTCAGGGTTGGGAGTTGATTCAAACCATCACAACATCTATCTTCTTTTACCCTCGTTCTCCCGCTGCATTATTATTCTCTTCACCTCTTTCAACCCCAACATCGCACGCAATGTCTGGACTTCAAGCCGTCAAGTACACTAGGGGTTGCCTCGAGGTCTTGGACCAACTTAGACTTCCCCATGAGTTTCACTATGACAAGGTTTCCACCAGCGAAGAGGCTTTCGATTGCATCAAATCCATGAGGGTTCGAGGCGCACCTGCCATAGCCATCGTAGCTGCCCTGGCCCATGCCGTCGAGCTGCATAATGGAAGCTGCACAGCGTCTTCTCCCCAGGATACTGTCTCTTACATCGACTCGCGCTTAGATTATTTGAAGGAGAGCAGACCGACCGCTGTCGACTTGACCAATGCTATCAACCAGCTGAAAGCCCGTATCAGAAGTGCTTCTCAGGATGATGTCAAGTCTATCATTGCCGCCTATATCGATGAGGCTGAGAACATCCTGCAAAAGGACCTTGAGACAAATCTTTCCATCGGCGATCATGGAGCTCAATGGCTGAAGGACGTTGCTGGCGCGTCATCCGACTCCAAGATCTCCGTCCTTACCCACTGCAACACCGGCTCGCTAGCCACGTCTGGCCATGGAACTGCTCTCGGCATTATCAGAACTCTTTGGTCCAACAGCCTTCTCCGGCATGCCTACTGCACCGAGACGCGGCCGTACAACCAGGGGAGCAGACTGACGGCCTTCGAGCTCGTCTACGAGAAAATTCCTAGCACCCTTGTAACAGACTCCATGGCCGCTGCCCTCTTCAACCTGCAGAAAGACAAGATGAACATTGCCGCCGTCATTGTCGGTGCCGACCGCGTCGTTCGGAACGGCGACACCGCCAACAAGATTGGAACCTATCAGCTGGCTGTTCTGGCCAAACATCACGGTGTCAAGTTCATTGTTGCGGCCCCTACTACCAGCATCGATCTCGAGACCGAAACTGGCGCTGGCATCGAGATTGAAGAGCGCAAAGGTGAAGAGCTGACGCAGGTGTCCGGCGCTATCGTTCGGCCTAATGGCAGCATTGACATTGCGCAGACCGCTCGCGTCGCCGTGGCAGATCAGCGCATCCACGTCTGGAACCCTGCTTTCGATGTCACTCCGCATAGTCTAATCGACGCTGTCGTCACCGAGAAGGGAGCAGTGGTCAAGAACGCCGAGGGACACTTCGATTTCCGTCACATTATGCCAGAGAGATGGGCCAGGGTGGTTGGTCAGTAGCGTATGGATTGCCTTTTTGAAAAGTGAACAGCCTCGCACGCGTCAGCTGTGGCCCGGGACTGGTTCACGATTAGATGATCTATAGAGGATACGACGTAATGACAATGGACTACCAAGACCACAATGGGAATCCAGCTTAAGCTGAGTCTTGGAGAGCATGCAAGATCAGCTTCTGGTAGCCTCTAACAGCCTCCTCGAGCTCAGCGACCGTGATGTTCTCGTCACGGCCGTGGGCAACTAAGATAGTGCCCGGCCCGTAGAGGTAGCGAGTATGTGAGCCCTTCAAGTTGGGAATATCGGTGCCATAGTTGACCACGACAGTCTCGAAGCCTGTCTGATGTTAACTCAAAGTTACTTTTTGAACAGACGAATCTTTTCTCACCATCAACCTCACAGTTGGCCTCCACAACGCCGTAACCATGGGTACATGTCATCTCCAGCGATTCGGAATCAGTCTCATCAAGAATCTTCTGGATTCTGTTCTTGACGATGTTACCGCCGTCCTTTTCGGGACCGATGGCAACGCGGACTGCAATCCTTGCCAAAGCAGCCGCAGGAATGACGTTCTGAGCAACACCGCCATTGAATTGGCCAACGTTCACCGTCGTGTTGCCCCACTTTTCGGTGCTTCCAAGGTCAGTCGTGATGACTTTGGCCAAGGCCTTGATCATGATCTCGTTGGCCGACTTGCCAAGCCAAGGGTATCCGGAGTGGCCAGCAACACCCTTTGCCGTGATATCGCAGAAAACGCCGCCCTTGTGGCCGCAAGCTAGCTTGCCCTCTGTTGGCTCTCCGAAAATGACGGAATCGAAGTGTACAGGCGGGTCAGCTTCCTGCAGGGAATCGGAAAAAAATCGCATTCCATCGCCTGTATCCTCGTCGCCGATGACAAACAATAGCATTACGTCGTCAGGATTGACTTTGTCGGCATCGAACAGGTCCTCGAGGGCGATGATCTGAGCAGCAACGCTAGCCTTGGCGTCCACGCTTCCCCTGCCGCTGACACGGGTGTCGGGTGTAATATTTTCATCAGAGATTTTATACGGGATGTGTGGCGGCACGACATCGTAGTGAGACGAAACAACAACACGAGGCTTGGGCTGGCGTTGATTGGTCTTCCAAGCCAGCACGTTGAAACGAGGCGTCTCATTCGAGGAGTCGTTGCGCGGGGGAAGAAACTGGAGAGATGAAACATAACCGCGGCCAGTCAGGTAGTCCACGAGGAATCTTCCTGCAGCACTCTCGTTGCCCGAGATGGATGGAATCTCGATGAGCGAGCGGTGCAGAGACAAGAGGTCATCGCGCCAAGCGGGTACGGAGGAGGAAGTGGAGGAGAAGTCCGAAACTGCGGTCGAGCTATGAGGCACCGGCCGATCATTGGCAGCGAGGGGTTGTTGGATGCGGGAGGTGGCTACCAAAGGCAGCACAGAGCCCAAGGCGAGAAGCTGAGAGATGTACATACTGCTAGCAGGTGAATTCGAGCTCAGGTGACCAGCTATGAACGTCAATTGTAAGTTTGACACACTTAATTGGTGAGATAGTGCGCCTCGGGCTGGAGACGGGCCGGCGTGAGGGTTGCCCGGAGCTTGGCTGGGTATGTTTGCGAGCGGAGCGGTGTCGGAGGAAAAAGATAGCGGGCCATGCACGCATGGATGCATGGAACCGAGGGTCTAGGTAGTGGACAACCGACGAGATAAGCACCAGGTATGGATGAGGTCATACAGGTAGGTACCGTCCTCAGCTCCTGCCATTGGTACCAGCCACATGCATGGATGCAGTACCAGCCACCCCCATACCTACCCATTAGTTCGTGAGATGATCCAAGCTTCCCTTTCCTCACAGCTAGGAGCGAGCTACCTACCTACTACCTAATGAGGGGGAGCATCTTCATTCGCGTTTCAGACAGATAAACCAAGGTTTGATTCTTGGGTTATCCAAACATGCATCTTTGAATGTGCACAGTTAGTAGCTATCATTCTTGGCGACCATTGACAATTCTGTAAGGCGTAGTTGTGTGCACAACCGGAGTCTGCGCGTTACATACCCGGAAGATGACCCTGACGCAGATTGAGAGGTTGTTCAGTCTAGACAGACATACGCAGGTGGCGACATGTCACCCAGCTGCACGGCGTTCCAGATCAAATCGTTGGTTTTCTCAACCAGTTACAGACGCAGCTTATTCATCCCGTGTAACGAAATGTGGCCATGGAGTCTTGGCCTGTAACTAAATCGTCATGATTCTGAATCCTGAGCGTCGTTTGGGAACGGTCAACTAATGTGCTTGCTCGTTGTGTACTTCTCTCGAGACAGAGACAATCCAAAACCTGGAAAAGTAGCTTTGGAGGTGATCACAGGGCGTTCAGCTCAGACAGCCCGAGACACAGCATCCAAGGTTTGTTTGACATGATAGAAGCCCAAAGCGATGCATCGAATATGCAGTCGAACAATTTCAGGCGGCTTCAGTGGGTTAACAGTGTCGCGTCTATCCGCTGCCAATTAATCCGTGCCTGTCTGGGATTGGACCGCTGCACTACCGGAGGGTTTACCTCCGTAGGTACAGGTACAGGTACCTATCTAGGTGGTGCCTATACCCACCCAGGTACCTAAGCACCTACCTACCTGACCCTCTCTCGTTCTTAGTATGCCTCGCCTCGCCTCGTGCTGGCCAGGGACTATTCGTGATTTCAGCAACCTCCCCAGCCCCCCCCCCTTTGCAACCATAGGAGCTGGCTCGACTCGCATCGAATTAACAGTTTCAATCTTCAATTGCAACACCACCTCCTTCGTCATTCGGTGACGTCCGTTCGATTCCCGCTACAACACTTGCCATCTTTCGACGTCCTAGATGCAGCTGGCACCCTTTACGCGTCACTGCGGGCTTCCGAGACGTTCATCCTGAACTTCCTCACGCTCTCCCGCCCGCCCCTAGAACTCGATCTCGTCTTCGACTTGCCGCGCATCCTGCTCAAGCCCAGTCGCTCCGCCGGGCTTCACTTCGGTCGGCCTTGGCGTGCTAGTCATTGCCTTGCGAAGGGATGCAGGCGAATAGAGGGAATGCCGAGGCCCTGGGTCGAAAGGCCAAGGTGTGTCACACCACAACCACCCCATAACGCAATGTTGGCGACGCAGTGCTTGACTGTCGGCTTTTCCGGGCGGTCAATCTCTCTTTGCCATGACTCATCAGATTGTCTTTCTAATTCTAACACGGTGGTAGCTTGCTCGCTCATACCAGGAACTTCTCGAGTGAGTCTCACTGCCTACTGCTCCAGTTCTTCCTCAATGCCCGACTCGAGCTGATTGTTTCTGCAGTGAATTCTCCAACAAAGATCTCAGCTCCGTTGGCAACTATACTCTCGGCCGTCTTATTGGGAAAGGATCTTTCGGCAAAGTCTATTTGGCCACCCACAAGCTCACCAACGGGTCCAAGGTACGTCGGCCAACTGGCATCCTGTCAATGTCGGGTACTTAGCTGACTGCTAACACTCATGGTGGCAGGTCGTCCTCAAATCCGCAAACAAAGGCGACTCGAATCTCGCGCGAGAGATCCATCACCACCGACAATTTGTCCATCCTCACATCGCACGATTATACGAGGTTATAGTTACGGAAAACTTGGTGTGGCTGGTACTGGAATATTGCGCTGGTAAGTCATGCTCTACTTTCAACGTGTGAGCGTGGCTGACACTGGGTCCTATAGGCGATGAGCTTTACAACTACCTCCTCGAACACGGCCCGCTGCCTGTGCACAAAGTCCAAAAGATCTTCGCCCAGCTCGTCGGCGCCGTCGCATACGTACATCAACAGTCTTGCGTCCACCGGGATTTGAAACTCGAAAATATCCTCTTCGATAAGCACGAGAATGTCAAATTGGTGGACTTCGGCTTCACAAGAGAATATGAAGGCAAATCAAACTATTTGCAGACGTTTTGTGGCACGATATGCTACTCCGCGCCCGAAATGCTCAAGGGCGAAAAGTACGCTGGCGAAAAGGTTGATGTTTGGAGCTTGGGTGTCATTTTATACGCCTTGCTATGCGGAGAACTTCCATTCGACGATGACGACGACAACGTTACGCGGACAAAAATTCTCAACGAAGAACCGAAATATCCTGACCACCTACCCCCCGCCGCCATTCCGTTGCTCAAATCGCTCCTCTCCAAAAGGCCGCTGCTTCGCCCCTCGCTCCCTGACATTCTCACGAACCCCTTCCTCGCCGAGCACACGCCGGCACAGCAGGCGATTCTGAAACTGCAACGACCAGCGCCATTTTCGACGCATTTGGAAAAGGAGACTCTTCAACGTATGCGGAGTGCGGGCGTCGCTATTGACTCGGTCATAGAGAGTGTTCTGGCCCAGCGGTGCGATGCTTTGGCCGGCTGGTGGACGCTCCTCATGGAAAAGGAGGAGCGAAAACTGCGGCGAAGGGAGAGGAAGCGTCGCGAACGAGAGGCTGAGAACAGAAGCCTGCGTCGCCTGTCTGCAGCGTCCAGTAGACTCGAGCGGATTGCGCCGGTGCTGCAGGAGGTCGACGAGGACGGCGGGCTGACAAACCGCTTCATCAGGCTCGAAGATGCGCCGATAACCCCGAGGGCGAGAGGACGGTCGGAGAGGAGGAGCGCTCACTACTCGGCTCACTTCTCGGATTTTGGAGACCTGCCAGGGCTGCCGGAACATACCAAGGAGAATGGGGCTCCAGATACGGACGAACCACCGCCACCTCCAATCGACAAGGACTCGGTCCGGTCTGCGAGCACATCCAGACATGGTCGCCCGGTTCCCCCCCCTAAGGAGGGTGTGATCCGGAGTGCGAGATCTCGGGGTTCGACCCTTCACCTAGTGACTACATCGGAAGCTTTGGCGGCTAACAGAACGCCAGAGCGACCCCCTGATCAGCAACAAAAAGTCCGAAAAAAGCCATCACAGGCTATCATTGCCCATTGGAAGCATTGGACGCACTGGTTTTTCGAGAATACCCGTAAGAACAGGAACGCAAGCAAGAGAGGCAACCACTCGACGTCCAGCCTGGTCGACAAGAACGGCAGCGTTGCGGGCAACAGCAGCAAGCACTCAAAGGACAGTAGTCCTCGGCCGCAGACGGGCAAGAATTCAGCGACGGACAACGTCGTAGCCAAGGCCGGCTTGCCTAGCGGAGTCATAGCCAACGGCCACCTAAACAAGGCCCTGCCAGGTCATGGGGGGTCTGGCGGATTCAGCAGCCCGGCATCGGGAGGAGGCTCCACGCCATCGCAAATGCCGTCTCGGATATCGACGTCTTACAAGCGACAGTCACTGTCGCCGTCTCCTATGACTCCCCGAACAACAATGCGGCGCTCCTCGGCAGGGCTGAGAGGTCGTAAATCAACCTCTTCATCTGTATCTTCTATTCGGTCAATGCCCCATCACCACCACTCTCATTCCAAGGCTTCCTCGACCAGCTCAAATGGCTCAGTGTCGACGTCAATATCCAAAACCACTCTTCAGCGCGGACAGTCACCTCACCATTCCGTTAAGGTCCTTCCCGCCACCCCGACCTCTACGGCATTCCCGTCCAACATTCGCCTAGTCCGGGGATCCGGGCCCCCGGCTCCTCTTGCTTTGTTCAATGAGGGCATGCCCCCGCCACCAGTATCGGGGGCACAGGCTCCCGGCTCACCAAATCCTTTTGCACAGGGTGGGGGTATTCAATTTGCCAAGCGAAAGCGGAACATTTTCAAGGGACCAATGCTAACTTTCGGTGGTGGTGGTGGTGGTGGTGGTGCTGGCGGCGGCGGTGGCGGTGGCATTGGAAGCGGCGCACGAAGTACAGGTTCCAGTCATTCACGGAGTGCAAGTGCTTCCGGCATGGGCCGTCGGTCTGGCGAGGTGACCATACAAGAAGAGGAGGAAGGTGAAGAAGCCGAAGAAGAGATCGAAGAAGTCGATGTTTTCAGTCCCGTTGTTGGAGGACCGGGCGAGCGCATTGAAGAGCAGATCATTGAAGATGGCGAGACCGAGGCCGCGGGGGACCAAGCTAAAGCAGAAGACGCCAGCGATGTTCCCGTCACGCCAAAGACGACGGCCCCGGCCGCTCAAGCATGATCGACAAGCTCGATGCCGCTCCGGTGGAATCACAAAGGATTGGCAGCTTTTTGTTTTGTTTTCTTGAGAATGAACTGTACAGCACAAGCTTATCGTCCAAGCTCGATAGAACGAGCGGGGATGCAAGCTCCCGTAGTGTTCTTTCTATATTCTACTTTCGGCGTCTTGTACCATACTTAGAGGATACCTTGTACTAAACATAGGGCGCTGGTACTTTTGCAATCAAATTTATGTTCAGTTGGTACTTGCTACGCCTACCTTCATTTACAAAATGCTGTGATGTGGCTTCTCGTCCACCGTAAATTTGTGTTTGCCTGCTAGTGAGCGCATACCACCTTACTTTACCATGCCGCTACGAATGTCGAGCTCGATTACCGCTGCCCCGCCTTGTCGGCATATCTAAGTCCCTCCCGCGCGGCCACAATTTTATCGACAGTCTCCCGTGTCGCACACACGGACGCGTCAAATGGTTTGAGGGCTGAGTCGCCCATAATGGCAAGTGCAGCCAGGCCCAAGAAGCTGTGGTAAACGTCTGGCGGGCCACCGGGATATTTGGAGAAACCGCCGATAAGATGTTGTGTCTTGCTCATGATGAAACGACGGGACGGTCCAGCATCGATAAGACTGGCATGATCCAGCATCTGTAAGGCATTCTCAGGTCAACGCTGGTACTCTGAAGGTAACCATCCAAGCCTTACCTGTAATGTCCCGCCCACCCACCAACAATAGCATGTGTCCGCCACCTTGTTACATCTCCCGTTGAAACCTACAAACCGCAGGTTGGGGTCTAGCGAGAGCCCTGTCAGCGACTCGGGCAGAGCAAAGTTGGCGGTATCAGGGTCGTCCGAGTCGTCATCCTTTTCAAGATACTCGAACTGACGGTAGACGAGGAATCTGATCAGACGCGAAACATCGGGGACGCCCTGCTTGAGCATCTCGCTGACGTGGGGCTTCGAGCCCTGCTCCGCTGGTCGGTCGAGCAGAATCAGGGCGCTTACCGCGCACCACGCGTAGCCGGCTGGTAGACCCTTGAATCAGGTTTTATTTCTCCCAAAAAGACACCTCCTAAATGCACCGACGTACCATGGGATTCATTCTGGTGGGAGCTCTGTGCGAGCCCACCATCATAGGTCTGACCCTGGCGGATGTGTTTGACCAGCGCATCGACGTTGATGTCTTCGACCCAATCCGCATCACCTTCTTTCACGTCGCCTCTCAGTGCCCACCGTATGGTGGCAGCCAGAAAGCACAATCTCATATCATTTCCACCTTCAATGCTTCCATCGTCCAGGATGAGCTCTCCAAAGCTCCCGTCCGGGCGCTGTAATCGCTTCAACCACCGCAGCGTTGCAGCCCTGTCGACGCCTGCAAAGGCATTCTCCGCCGCTTCCGGCCCGTCTGCGGCGATGGCTAAGATTAATAGAGCAAAGTATGTCGACGCCAAGTTTGCGGAGCTCGAGTTCCTTGTCCGAGGTGTGCCCTTCCCAAAGTCCCAGTCCGCGTATAGCTCGACCGGGAGGGCGTGGTTCGGGGAGCCGCAGAAGCCACCCCCAGGGTGGTAGAGCCCCAGAACAAAATTGCGCGCAGCCGCTCGATCCGCGGGCGTGAGGAGATGCGGTTCCTCTTTCGACGGCTCGGGCGGGGATAGTATGTCGAGGGCGGCCAGAATGAAGAAACTCAGGGCGATGCGCGTGCTGTCGGAGGAAGTGTACTGGTGCGGAAGGAAGGTCTTGTGACAGCGCTGCCAGTACTTGATGTGACGCGCCTTCTCGAGCGGCATTGTGGTATCGACTGTCATCTTTGACGTTGTTCACTCGACAATGCACACCCGGTGAGAGTGGTAAGGTCGCCGGGTCCAAGTGTTGACTGAAGGAGAGACATTCCTGGCCGTTGGAAAGGCTACATTCCTGGATGGGATAGGATCAGACAAAGGAACCCCACCCCCCACCCAAGCTATCCTCGGCAGGGGGGGGGAGCTATCATTGCGCTAGCAAGGAAGAGAACCGCTCAAAAGACAGCCAGAGCCTCGCATAGCGGCACGTAACAGGACAAATGAGAAGCTCCGCTTCGATAAGCCTTCGGCTTGCAGGATTAGCTCACACCACCGATTCTCCGATAAGACATTGACCTGTTTAACTGTCCCTTCCATTATTTATTTTATTTTTTTGGCGCTAGACGACTGCACCAACCCGTAGCAATTGATCACTGTCAAACCGCCTCTGCTTGACCATCGCAAGACCGGCTCGAAAATCGCAAATATGGCCATCATCTCGGCGAAAACGATTATAACCTCTCTCTCCCTATTTCACGTCACCCTTGCCTACTTCTTCATCACGAGCCCGGCTACTATCGCCGATCAGGGCCTAGTGTACATCCTGGGCGAGTCCATGGGCATGGTAAGTCCCTGAGCTCTTCTCAGCACCATAACGTGCATTTTTCAGAGTCTAACATGTCTCCTTTCCTAGCCTCATGCGCGGAGCTTCGAGAACAAGTCACCCGCCCTCGCCTTCCTGGCCGCCGTTCTCGGCATGCTGGGCTTCAGCGACCTAGTCACCCTCAGTATGCCTGATGAGGTTTGGCTCATCTACCATTGGGGGACCCAGGGTAAGCTTGCCGTCCTTGTCCTTGACCTATAATTTTTTGTCCCCCCAGCTAAAAACTTCAAACATCAGCTCCCTTCCGCCTCTTCCTGTCCATGACCTTTGTCATCTACACGTTCCTCTTCGGCCCCTCGTCGCCCCTGTATGGCGGCTCGACCCGCGACGGCAGCCGCCTTGCCCACCCATTGGCACAGGCGAACAATCCACGTTACACGCCCTCGACCTGGGGTGGTGATGGCCTCAAGAACCGCGTGTTCTTGACTTTTGCATTCGTCGAGATGGTCTGCTGGTTCTGGGTGTGGATGACGCTGCGCGAGGAGCAAGAGCAGTTCCAAAAGAAGCAGAGAAGCCGGAGGGATAGCCAGTAAAAACGAGAATGTTCCTATGGAGGGTTTCCAATATTTTATTTGGACATTCTAATGCTGAAAGGCCTACCCTGTCCCTTGATAGGACGACCTGCTGGGAAATGGGAACATCCGGCTGCCAATATGGCCCGGCATACATGTGGAATTATCAAAAGGACGGTGTCATGAAGGGGATATACCCGGATTATATGTGGCTTGATCAAAGGTTGTAGGGATTGCCTGCACGAGGCTCTCTATTTTGGGCTCATTGTCATGGCTGACAGACTATAGCGCTTAGCTTCAACACACGCACATGCTACATTCACGAATGGCATGAGACATCTACTCCCATCGCACCAATTCCCAGCCCTTCAAGTTCATGCGCCAGCTATCAGTCACCCTTTGCGACCAAACACCTAGGTGTGACCCGGTCACATCGCGAATTTGCTGCGCCGACTTGTCCTCCGGGTCCGTCTCGAACGTCCAAGAGCTTAGTTTGTTTGCGCCCAAGCTATCGCTTTCCTTCTTCAAGTGGGCAACCCTCGCCTTTCCCTCGGTCATGGCGGTGCCCGCAGCAGCGTCCAAGCCCTTGACTCCTGCCATGATTTCCTTGGGCACATTACTCTGCCCAGAACGGTCCCTCTCCTTCTCCCGCTCGTTGAATGCAATGATGTGTGATGCAGCCAGCCTCACGGCCGCGGCAGCGTCGCGGAGAAAGAAGAGACCATGTAGTGAGCTCAGCATCAGCAGTACCTTGATTCTGTCTGCATCAGCCGGCATCGACAGAGACTGGGCTCGAAGAGATTCGAGGCCAGACTTGATGCCCGAGACGATGCTCGACAGGAGTTCCGGGGGTGGCGGGTTCTGGCTGGCCGCGACGGCAAGGGGTATCAAGGAGCTAAGGAGGGAAATAATCTCGTAATACGTCTGTTCTTGTTGTGTAAGGAAGTTTCCTCGAGTATGCAGGAATCTGTTCAACGAGTTGCTAAGCCGCTGTAGGGATTCCGACACAAAGACCTGCTCCGCTGCTGTCGCCTGAGCAACGTTGGTTACTTTGTAAGAAGATGGGGGCTTGAAAGAGAGGATGTCGAAGAACCTCTCTGCGGCAAGCGCTAGGTGTGAACGAAAGTTCTGTTTTCTTCAATTAGTGCTGTGCCATTTCTATATGAAATAACTTCATACCGATGGGTCCGGTCCAAGTCGCAGGACGTCGTAAACGGGCCGGCTCGTCGCCGCCTCCAAGTTGGGTACAGACCCGTAATCGATGACCTCATTTAGCACAGAGTCGTCGGTGATTTCCTCTAGCAATCATTGTTAGTGTTATACATTGCCTTGGAAAACCTTGGGATTGCTCACCAATCGCAGGCTCGTCAAATATTGAGTCATTGCGGATGCCAAGAGCCCGTGCAGCTTTAGACTCCTCGACATAGCCCATAACCAAGGTACAACTCGATCTCAGATGCTCAATGTAACTCGGAATGTCGAGGATAGCAGTGTAACTCTCGGCTTCGAAAGCGTCGGCTAGCCTTCTGGGCATTCTCAGCTTGAGCGACGTGTTATAGTGCGCCTTCAGACCTTGCATCAGGCCTCTCTCAGGCTTGTTCGGGGGGAGGACCAGAGCAGGGGCGATGCTTGACAGACGATCAAGAAAATAGGGGCCTAGCGAGTCGATGATGGTGCGCTTTACGTCTGCTGTGTCCCACACCTCACGAGCTCGAGATGCGCAGCCAAGTACGAGATAAATGCGCACCAGGACTAGGGTCAGTCTTGTATGCTTCGGGGTTTTGGTGAGCTGGTTCTCAATGAGAAGGGCAGCCTGAAGCACACGATCAAATCGATCGCTCTTCGTCGGGGAGGTAGGGCTGAGAGCGCAGCGTTGGTGGAGGCCGCTCAGCCTTATGCAGCATGTTGCTGCGAGAATAGCCAATTCCGGTATACAATCGAGGGACGGGCTGATTTCAGAAGAGCTCATGAGCGTTGAGTAGAGAGTTAATGTCGACTCCAACAAATCCTGGAAACAACTCGTGCAAGCGCGTGCCTCGTTGACAGTTGCACACACGATGCATCTCCAGTTGTTTGGCTTTTTCGGGTCTTCGTTCGAGACACGGACGATCGTTTTCGAACTAGATAGGCCGAGATATTGTAATTTCAAAGCCAAAGCCCTGACAGATGCTGACCTAGCAGCCTCCTTGGACTCTTCTGCCAGGCGAGTGACGTATTCATAAGCAAGTTCCTTGACTTCGTGAGGGGGGAGGCGCTCGACGAAGGCCCTGACATCGTCGAAACAAGCGGGCGACTCGCACTCAATATCAATATACCGGCACAGCTCCTCGAAAGCGTCTGACCTCGCCTCGGAGCTTGTAGGTTGCGAGAACTGGAAGGTTGCCTCAACCTTAGCCAGACGGATGTTTCGCTTATAGATTGAGCGGACGCTTTCTTGTGTCAAGAACCGGTTGACGAGTTCGAAAACTTGGGTCGAAGCACTACGACTGATCAGACATAACCAACTCGAACAAATCTGCTTCACTTACTCGTGGCCCTCCCCTATTCGGCCAGCAGCATTGAGGAACTTCTTCCAAACAGCCCAATCGCATGCGAGTAGACTCAGTTGGCCCTTTTCATCCGTGGCCGAGAGGCATTCTCTGCAGAGATCATACACCGTTTTCCAGTTCTCTCTTCGCTCAAGCACGTCAATAGTTTGAAGGAAAAGATCCTTGCGGCCGGCCTTGAATTGATAGACGGGATTTAGGGTTGGGCCCTGTAGAGCAGCATCCCACTCCGCATCGGAGCCGTGAGCTTCAAGTAAGCGATAAAAGAGGAGAACTTCTTCCTCCGTCTTGATCGCTCGGTCGGCCACTTCACCATGCTTTTCGGGACCTGCCTGAGACCAAATCAGCCACCACAGCCATTTCACTTCATGGCGCGTATCTTACCTGCTCGGTCAGTTGGGCAGCGCGCTGCATCTGCTTCAATGACAGCATGCCGTAGAGCTGCTTCTTGCCAGCGGGGCACTGGTCACTGGTCTGCAATTGAATCAGCCACGCTCTTTTGTTAGTTGGCAGCTGAAGAGGCTCACCGCGAGCAGATGGGTGACTGCAATGTTCCAGAACATGAAGCTTCTTTCTTGGGGAAAGGACCTGTCAAGAACAGCCGCAATCTATGTGAGCTTGTGTTAGGCTGTTATGATCATTTGCTATGGGAGCGACACTAACCTGCTGCGCGCTAATCAAGTCCCAGTGCAGTAGACAAGATTCTAGACATCTTGTCCCACCGTTCTTGTCCTTGGGATTCGCCTTCACATATCGCAACTTCAGGGGTCCAAAGGTCGCCGCGAAGTCTTGGTCTTGCATGAACCCCTCGGACGCCCACTCCAGCAGCTCAAGAGAATCAGCATCTCTTACAGCAGATGAGTCTTTGACCAGCTTCTGGACTGCAATGAGAGGCGACGCCTTCTCCAATGGTGACTCTAGATGGCTCTCGGCGCATATTCTCACGGCCTAAGTGGTGAGGTTAGTTTGGCTCGAGTCTGGATTGGGGAAAGAGAGAGGGGCGAAATGAGGCAACAAACCTCAAAGTAGGGATCATTGAAGGTCCGAAATCGCTTATCAGCAAGACGAATGACATTGGCCCATTGTCCGTCGTTAAAGGCCGACTGCAGCTGCAGATCGGTGCCGCTCCTCAGCTGAGGCCTGTTCCAGGACATGGTGATGCTTCTGATCGGATGGCGGGGCAGAATTGGCTTTGGAGGGGCACCGCGCTGTAAGGTGCAGCAGCACCAAGAACTGTGTGAGACGTAGGGTGATGCCGTGATGACTGATTGGCCGATCGGATAAATCTCTTATCCGATATCTGCATCTCCTTCTCCACCTTTCTGTCTTGAACCAAACAGTCTCTCAACTTGCAGCTGCCGGACGTGAGAAACACGGTCATCGAAGGGACATAAGAAGCAAAAACCGACAGCGGTCAAAGTTCGGGCTCATGCCACCTCAAATCAAGAAAAAAGACAGAAAAAAAGAAAAAGGGGGGGGGGAATATGTTTCCCAAGGCTGAAGGCACCAGCATGACCCGGTGGTCGCTCAGCACCCTCCCAACGGGCTTCCAGTCCATCGTAAAACCTAATAAAGTAGAGGCAGTACCTCTTTTTTGGCATGACCGACTTTACTCGAATGACATAACTCCTTCCCGCACATGCAGCATTATACATAGTGTGTACACTGTCCCTGGTTTCTCACTCGACATTCCCTGCGATTGCTTCGATAATTGAATCGGTTCGACCCGTCTCGTAATTGTCGCGATGGTCGCCCGAACAAGGTTGGAAGTTGACCTATCACCACCACCCGCCATTCTTCTTTCTCTCTTCTCTTCTCTTGTCGAACTTTTGGCGAGAAAAATTAGTATGCCAGGCTCGATAGACGATTAGGAATGGGGTTGGATATACGAACCCAGGCTTTCTTGCAATCTCTATACGCTCTGAGAAAACCATCAGCACTGCAGCAAACTATCACTTGGCTCCCATCCAGGGGGGTTTAGTGTACCACGAGAGAACACATAGGGGTCTCCTTACTGAAAATAGTCACCGCACATTGTTTTGTCGCCACCGTTTCGGTGCAGGCATTTGATGCTCTTCTGGGCGAGTTCCTGACAAGGATCGAAATATTCGCTCTTGGCTTTTCTATCTCCCGGTTTCAATTGGATTCATCCAGTGTGTATATTGCGTAGAGATCTTGCCTACCTTTCGAACTTAGCCTTGCTCTCGGCGTAAGAGTCGTCGGCTGTTTTCGGTGCGCCTGTCGTAGGATCTTGCGAGCTGCCGGTAGACATGATGGGGATATGGAGGGAAACTGACGATAGAGGCGTGTCGGTCAGGGCTTCGGGTGAGGTCAAAGTCCGTCGAGGCAATTGAGCAGTGTTCTCAGCGATGCAATGACATTGACGACATGACGATCGCGACAATTACTCTTAGATAAGATAAGACTTTGGTTTGTTGCCTTGGTACTCAGGGAGATTTCAGGCACCCATTTTCCCAAAGGCCCCCCACCCCCCAAACCTAACAGCTACGTACCGATTCTCCTCCCCACCCCGCCAGGCCGGAAAAAAAAAAAAAAAAAGCCAGATGTTTGTGCAGCGGGTGGGCAGTACATATTATGTACTGAGTAGAAGCTAGGACAGCAGTGCAGCACAGCTGCGCAGGTGGCCTGCCATAAGATCCTCTTTTATGATTGACATCCGCCGGCTAGACGGCCAGAAATTTCCGCCTAAGAGAGTTTGCAGGTAGAGGATACAGACAGGGTGGTACTCAACTTCGTCTCTAATACCTAACACGCTGTAACGGGTTGGCAAACTTATTGAGAGTGAACGCAACAATTTGGATCATTCTTACCGAGACACCTGTCTTTATTTCGACTTCGCTCATCATGCTCGTCCCGGCCTTCACTCTTAGCCGTCTACCGTACTCCATCAAGGCCACGGCTCTATTGCACTCTCGCCTACAAGGGGTCTCATGTTGAACTCTTTTCTTGACCTCTGTACATGGAATTGTCAGGCTGGGATTTCACCAGCCAGGCCTATCTTCACACCGAAAAGCCCGAGATGTGCAGCGACCTGAGTGTTTGGCACAACATGTCGCTGCCAATGTCTGCCATATGGAGGGCAGCTGTACAAGAGACAAACCATTCCCTTAGAACTCAGTGATCGCGAATCCTGCACTCGCTCGCGCCGGCCCAACGACTGTGAAGAGCTGTCCGTCCGTCACCCCACCAAGCAGACTCCTCTGTCATCTTGCCATGTCATCTTCAGCTACAGGATGGCTACAGAGTACAGACCAAAGACAAACACAATGGCACACTATCGATTCCGCACGCCAGAGAGGCTGGTCGCTTTCGGATCGCGCGGGGGTGATTTGGTCTGTTGCGGTGCATCCAGGCGCCTGGGAGGAAGTGAACAGCCACACGTCATGCAACCGCAGTCACAGTTCAATTCTTCTCAGTTCCGACCGTGAACAGTGAGTGGAGGATGAGAAGTCACTTACCCACAAGAGTGTATCATCTGTTGCCGCGGGCCATATAATAAACCTGCATCACCTGAATCCTGCCGTGCAGGCATTGCCATCAACACCTCGGCGGATTTGCCGGGCCTTGCTGAAATGAGGTCCCGGAGCCCCCCTAATGATTTTTGCTGGGCTTGGCGGCTAGTCCAGGGGCGTGGGTTCTCATTGCATTTTTGGGGGCGGGCAAGAGTCGCAGTAACTTTCAGCAGCAGTCTAATCCCATGTGGACCCTAACCCTGGCACCAACCCACCCTCGCTACGAACCCCAAGTACTTCAGGTTAGTGGGTGGGGCAAAAGTGGTTTACGATGTACACACCTAGGTCAAAATACCAAATAGCATGCGGACATTAGTTCAAAGAATCATTTATAGCATCTCAGTAATATACTGAATCGCCACAGTCAAGATACTACGACTCGCGATCAAAGGTGCAATGACGAGGTTGGGTGCCATTGAAACGGTCTTGGCCGGTTTTTGGTAAAGATCACAATCTAGGTGCAACTCCACTAAATTGAAGATCATGCAACATAAGATCAGCACGGTCAGCACGTAATGTACTATGTACCATAGGTCTTCTCCACTACGAACACCAAAAATTCGGTTCACCCAACTGTCTATATAGTAAACTAGGTAGTCACAGGATGTCTTGCCGAGGTCAGTGCCAGCTCAGATCAAAGGAGGTCTTCTGCCCTGGCTTCTTATTTGGTCAGCATTGATCACAGATGATTGCAGTGAATCCGTGCGTCTACCTCCAAGATGTACAAGTAAGTTTGTCACGCACGCATTCATTTCGGTTCGTCTTCCTCCTCACTGTCTCTCAATGTATTCTTATGTCCTTGTTCGAGAGGGGCTGCACAAAAAAGGAGCCCTTGTACTCCGCGAAGTTCCTAATGCGGCTGCCGCCGCACAGGGTGGGTGTATGCTCCAGACCGCCCAGGGGGGCACTGCAAATGTTCGCTCTCATATGATGCCATCTCCTCCAAATATCTGCTCACCAGTCACTAAGCTCGGCGACAAAGTCGAGGCTGCTCAAGCTCAGATTTCCCAGCCATGAGTAGTAGTTGGTCTATCTACCATCTGAATCGTCCTCTATTGCAGACCTGGGTTGTCTGATGATGGGTTGATGCTGGCGTTGCGTCTTGCATCAATGACCTGAAACTGGGCGATTAGCACTTTCCTTCCTTTTTTGTTCTTTCTGACATCTTTCTCTCCGTCTATCCCTCTCTGAGCTCCTCATTGATAAACCCGACAGGGCTACTGGTAAGAAGCGAGTCGCCAAAGACGACTTCGCCATTTGTTCGATCAGGTTTCTCGCGGGGGTGCTTGACTGGCCTGGAATTGCATACAAAAGGATTTCTTCCTGTCAGGGGGCGGCGACCACCCGACAGGGCCATCAACACGTCTCAACCCTGGTAGCCAAGACCTCAAGAAGGTTGTTTTGGTTAGCCGCGCCGCTGCAGGGGGGCTCGTCAAGATCCACTGGCACCCTATGTGTGTGTTTCATATCCCCATCTTCACTTTAATCGCAACGACTCCATTAATTACACCCATCCTCGGTTGCCGCCGAACGGCTCGGCCGCACAGGGTCTGACGTGAGCTATCATAGTAATCACCTCCCGCAGCTTTGCTGCCTCACCAATCCTTTAGCCTCATCTCCCTTTGCGACGTTCCCGCAATTCTTGGCAGGAGGGAAGGTTGAGACGAGGTTCTCCATCGCTACCCCTATTCTCCATGAGCCCACTCGACAAGTTGCACTAAGGATTGCTGCGCAAGTACGGATAGATGTGCTGTATGAGGTACTGCTCCGGAGATACAGGGGCTCTGACAGGCTGGTTTGCTTGGCAATTGATGGAATCGCCAGCTCTAGCCGCGCCATGGGGAGGCAAGATGATGCAGTCATAGATTGGCTGCCCACCTTGACTTAGGAAACCGGTGAGAATGGACCACGTCCGGAGATGGGCATAGATGACTGACGAGGCAGCTTTTAGATCGGTATGGTCTGTGAGGTGATGTGGGTTGACGAGACAGCCTATGTACACACACGTTATAAATCCCCTTGATCCCACAAGTTGATCCCTTCTTTTCTCTTCCTTCCCTATCATCACATCGGTGTCATTCTTTCTCTGTACTCAAAGTCTCTCCCTTGTTGGCTGTGCCATACACTCTTTTTACGAACTAGACGTTCAATTGCGCTCACTCAAGCACAACCTCCATTCAATTCTAACTCAACGACTTTCTTCTTGCCAAAAAATCCCATCACAATCTTCAAGATGCGTTTCTCTTTCACTGCCGCCGCTATCTCCGCCCTCGTTGGCTACTCTTCTGCCCACACCATGGTTGTCGACCTCCACGTCAACAGCAAAAATGTTGGTGACGGCCGTTCCCTGAACGGCCAGGGCACCAAGCAGTACATCCGCAGCCCTCCCAACAACGATCCCGTCAAGGACCTCAAGAGCGCCAGCATCGTTTGCAACGTCAACGGTGGTAAGGCTACGAAGGATTTTGCTACTCTTGCCGCTGGTGACAAGGTCGCGTTCGAGTGGTTCCACAACACTCCTGGTGACGATATCCTCGACCCTTCCCACAGGGGTCCCGTCATCACCTACATCGCCCCCTTCACCGAGGGCGCCGGCACTGGACCCATTTGGACCAAGATCGGTGAAGAGGGCTTCTCCAACGGCAAGTGGGCTACTGATGCTCTCATTGCCAACAAGGGTGTGTCCGGAGACGTCACGATTCCCGCGTCCCTCAAGGCCGGCAAATACCTCATCCGACAGGAAATTATTGCCCTCCACGAGGCTGAAACCAGCTTCGACGTCAACCCCGCTCGCGGTGCTCAGTTCTACCCCTCCTGCGCGCAGGTCGAGATCACCGGTACTGGTTCCGATGTTCCTCCTCAGAAGTTTGACTTCAACACCGGCTACACTTTCTCCGACCCTGGTATCAAGTTCAACGTCTTCGGCGTCGACGGTTCGACTTACAAGATCCCCGGCCCTGAGGTCTGGACAGGCGGTGCTGCTTCCGGTTCCGGCTCTGCCCCTGCCCCTGCCCCCTCTGACCCCGACACTGGCTGCAAGAGCCGCCGCTCCCTCAAGACACGCCGCTCTGCTCACTACTAGGCGCAGTCTGAGATTACGCAGTCAAAGCTGGGCAGTCTGCTAATTATGATGGTCTCATGCGTCAAGATGAGAGTTGTTATGTTTCACCAGACACCAGATGTGCGATCCAGGCTTATTGCATCCTGCCTGGTGCACTGCTCTAGAGACAGGAGCTCAAGCTGAGCTCAGTTTCAATATCTGCATTCCTGTACATAGTGCCTTGAATAGCATTAAGCCTGCATATAAACTGATCTAAGCTTCTATCTATTTATAGTTCCCTGCCATGTCATAGTGGCCCAAGTGCAGTTGCCATAAGTGGCTACATACTTTAGTGCTTGAGCCATTTCCTAGTTATTGTGCCCTATGGCCCGGTGCCGTAGTCTGAAGCAGTATAAACTTCCGACACAAGCCAGGGAGGCATTGGAATCTGCCGCTGGACAAACTTCGGATGGTGTAGGACAGATGATCAGCCTTCTGACGCTACGTAGCAACCGTTAGCTGTCACAATAAAACTTAGAGGCCGCCATCTGGAAAGATATTGCCTCAATGCTCAATACGGCTGTAGATCAGATATTTCTTGTACAAAAACCAAGACCAATCGCTCTGCTCGTCAATCACTCGGTACGTTACTGCGCTGATGTATAGTTTTGTTTGGCATGTTTAATTGTAACATATGGCCCAAAACGGCTCACAGGTCATCATAAAGATGCTTGTATGTGAACCGAAAGCCTGATAAGTGCTTTGAGTAATGTATCTAAATTGCTTTTTTGTTGAATTCTTAATTTTTAGGGGGAGGGAACCTTACAAGAAAACTTGTCTGCTTTCACGTATGACTGGGGGGGCATTAAATAGCGGCACGTGTCTTCAGCACGGAGAAATACTATATTCTAGTTCTAAATGGCTTTGAAGTACTCAAAAGCAAATGATGAACTACGTGTTGGCTTTGAAGACCAATTGTTTCTGCACTTCAATGTACACATTAAAGTATGGTAAATTTAGCAACTATTCCACACACTCATCATTTCAGACTCCCGTTACTACTTGTTAGGCGTCACGGGAAGGAGCTGGCCATCACTTCTGGATTGAAAGGTGATCGTCAGCGAAGAATAAGTGAGCGGAGCATATGTCTACCACCAAGCTGCTGCCATGCCTTTATCAGCTTATCCCAAATTCCTGTATGTTGCCAGAAGGAATCCATGTTTTTCTGGCTCCCCATTAGCATTCTTATGTTTACTGATATTTTCGCCACGAATTGTGGACATCAGGTAGGAAGGGTGTTAATGGCGATCTCGCCGCCACCGTCTTGGAATCTGATCACAGACCAAAATCCAGAAGTAAATGCTTCTGGTTTCATCAAAGCCCTATAGCATAAAGCCTCAGACGGCAATCCTCAGGTGTTGTACGGATATCGGAAGCCTCATCCACGTGTAGTCCGTGCCTCGCACCCCTCGCACCCGTGTGCTGACTAGGTGTACGCCTCATGTTTGGAGTCAGCGGTGGCCATTGGAGCTAGAAGGAGGTCAAACCAATCTGCAGGTTCTAGACAGGTGTTCATCTCAACCATCGGATTCCTCCAATGAAGACTGCCGTCAAGAGGGCTGAAGGGTTCCTAAAGGAATGCATGCAATCACGTTGGCTGCACTGCCTTGACATGCGTTGCCGAGGAAAGAGGGCTCAAGATTGACCCTTCTCTGGGGTTAGCTGACATTCTTAACCCGCAGATACTTGCCTGACATAGAAGCCCAAGATCTTACTAGAATCCAATTCACCTTATCTGCTGGATGGTCAATACTCACTTAGCCCATACTAGCGTGTCAGAGCCCCCATCTCTCCCGCATATCCCGATTTCACGGCCCGGAAGTGAAGCACGACTAGAGTCTGACGCTCGATTATGGCCCTAATAGTAATAGGGATTAAAGCTTACCGTACTCGAAACGTGCTTTCACGGGTGCAGAAAGAACGGACGGGTGTACGTCAGAAGTTCACATGCAAGGGGTTTTGAGCTAAAGTTTGGACGAAAATATCGTCTCAGCCTAGCGTCGTTTTGTTCGTTAGCCCCCCTGAGGCTCACCAGTACCCTGAGCCCAAGCGGTGAGAACGGGCAGGCAAAGGACTGTCAGTGCGGCAATCTCCTTGAGGTCTACAGAGCTAAAGTCTGTTGCTCGGTGCACCGTCCGTCCCAATATTTCAACAAAATTCATATAGCCGCAGCGGGATTGAACCCGGCTCTAAAACCCGGGCTGCCGGGGTGATCAATGCCCTTTGAGGTGTGCCAGAGTCTGGGACGAAAGTTGCATTGTTTACTCAGACCTACTCATTGAGGTTGTTGGCGTGTCACCTATGGATTCAGATCCACATGAGACATCGCCAATTGGATTTCGAGGAAACGACGACTGATCAACCGTGGGTTTACAATCGTCGTTCCATGCTTGGTGGAGGATGGGTTCGAAGTAAACAGATCTAGCCAGAAGAACCCAAACAAACTTCCCAATCCAATTTCTTACTCTGAGCTCAAATACGCTATAGCCTAGATGGTCAAGGCACGGGGTGAATTTGGCGGCGGAATGCGCCACTAAACAAGCGCTCTGCGCCGGTGTCTGCGACAAGATTGCCCGAGCGGCAAGAGGAATGATAAGGGAGAGGGAGAACCGACTTGGACGACGGGACATCAACAACAACAACGAAGCGAAGATTAAAAGATGTCCAGTTGCATGTGAATCGTCACAGGTTCGCCCCTCGTACCCCGATTGAATCACTCATTGCTCTGCGTTCCAAGTTCTCGGATCCCATATTTTCTCACTTACTATTATATCTTCTCTACGCGCCCTCCCACGTTTTGTCCTCTTTCATAACCCTGGCCCCGATGCCGTTCTTAGCAGCAAAAAGATCTCCGACCTCTTCGCCGGTGATGCCTTGGCTCTCGAGGTCACCGTCGTACCAGTCGCCCATTAACTCTCCGCGCACATCACCAAGGTCGAGCACATGTGGTCCAATCAAGACATGTGGTCCTTCGGTGACTTACATCCCGCCACTCATTGATGGCGCCTGCGGAACCATACCACTTGCGCAGAAACCATCATTGCCAATGCTACATGAAGACCTGCGGGAAATATGGCTGATGATGCCGGGTTTGATGGCGTCGCTGAGAACCCACATCGCTAACCACCGCCAACATCTCTCCAAGAGTCACCTCAAAGATATGGTCATCCAGCTCGGTTTAGCCATCGTTGAAGTTGGAATGATCACTCTCGCCATTCCGCTGTTCGTCGTGCTGCCCGGCATCTTTTTCGCCGCCTGGTTGGGAATTTCGATGAGCATGGTTCTCGGTCTGAGTTGGTTGATGAACGGAAACGACATTATGGTCAGCTGTGACGAGTTCGGTAACAGCACTACAGACATCGACGACGACAACGAGAGGTGGATCTTCATCGGTGGTATGGGTACAAGGTGGGCTCTCTTCTCTTCTCTGACTTCGATATTAGCTTCAAAAAAAAAAAAAAAAAAAAAAAACCACATCACTTACATCCGTCTAGCTCACACCACCTGACACAATGCACGATTCCTCGTCTTGCCCGCTTGTTCGGGCGCTCCTTCAGCGGCATCCAAATGGCGACCTACGGTCTACCATTCGACATGATTCTTCTAGCCATACAACGTTGCTTTCCTTTCCAAACGCAGGCTTCGCGTGCTCTTTACGTTGAGCTTCGCTCGGTCCTCCTGGATGCCTCTGTACACCGCGTCGCCGTTCTCGCCCACAACAACGGCTCTCTTCCCGTCGCTAATGTTCTTGCCCGCCTCTGCTCTGACATCCAGCCCGAAAAGCTCACAAAGCTGGAGATTTACACATTTGGCGCTGCCGCTTCAGAATTCATTGTACCTGTAGGCGAAAGTAGCCGCAAGCTGGCCCGCTTCGATGACGGCTCTGCTGCCATCGAGGAGCGGGGTCCTCACATTGAGCACTTCGCGTACGCCAACGACCCTTTCGCGCAGATGGGAGTCCTCAGTTCGGTTCATAAGAAGCTCGAGAGCCGCTTCTGTGGCGGTGTCTTTGTCATTCACAACCAGGTCCCCCAACCTTCAGGTCACTGGGTGCCTGACCAGCGCCCGGTGATGCTCCTCACCGACTACCTCTCTGCTCTGTTCCCAGATCCGTCCTCTCCGCACGCCCCCAGTAGCATCCTCGACTACATTATGATGATTGACAGAGACATGGCAGAAAAGCGCGAGCTGGCTGCCATGGCCAACCACGCGCAGACCAGGCGTTCTCGCAAAGACAATCGCCGTCTCAGCTGGACCGGCCTGGGGGCAACAGTGGGCGGTAGGAGCGGTGTCATGGATGGTGTCATGGGACTTGAGATGGTAAGGCGCGGGTGCCGGGACTGCGATGGCCATCGAGGTCGCGAGGTCAGCTGGCTTGCTAATTATGTGCAAACTGGCTGGGTCGTGGAAACGGAGTCGCACATCGTCGACGCCATGGGCATCGGGGGCAAGTTGTGACCGCTCTCTCGGTCAATGAGTACTTTCGAATAGTTAGGTAGACTTTGCTTTTTACAAAAAGGGGTTAGATGGGTCATCTGAGAAGGAAACGATAGGGCATGGAAGTTGGAGAACTGTATTTTCTCATCAGCATCCGGCGACGGGGGTTTGGGACATGACACTGAAAGAATCACGATGTAACGAATCGATGTATTATGGGATAGACAGGCAGTGATAGGATACCCCGTCCTCTTCACAGTCCACCTGGGACAAGATGGGAAATGCTTGGCGCTTGGGATTTGACATATAGACGAACACAGTACCGTACTAGATAGATTAATCAGATACGTACATCTCCCCAATAATATGTCTTTATGTCCGCGCCGTGAAAATCGGCATCATCTACGCCAGCAACCTCGTCTCCGGCCGCACCGGCGCATACCAACAAGGGCATGAAGTGCTCGCCACCATTGGGAGGGTGCATATCGTAGCTATTGGAGAACTTTCGCCAGCCAGATAGAGCCTTTTCGCGGTCGTCGCGCTTCTCCTTCTTCACGGCATCCGTCAGGTCTTTGTTCCACTCGTCAACCTGCTTGGCAACCTTTTTGGCTGCTGATGCATCTCCCGTGAACAAGGAGCGTAGCTTGCCCATGTTGTGGAGCGAGGCGAAACCGGAACCGATAATGGCGACATTGGAGTCACGTAAAACTGCAAGGGCGCGTCCCATGCGGAGGTGCTCCTCGGGATCTTCGGAGGTGAGAACAGAAAGTTGGATTACGGGAATGTTGGCGGCGGGATTGATGAGGAGAAGCGGGACAAAGACGCCATGATCCCAGCCTATCTTGCAGATTAGCGTCTGAACAAAGTTGGCGCACACGCTTGTTCTGACTATGCGTCGAACTTCCAATGCCATTGTATCACATACCACGTCGTGAGTCCATCACTGGTGAAAGACCCTCCTTCTCGAGAGCCTGCTTCACCTCTTGTGCGATACTTGGCGATCCGGGGGCAGGGTATTTGAGTGAATAGGCCTCCTGCGGGAATCCATAGTAGTCATAGTAAAGGTCATGACGCTCTCCCGATGAAATAGTGGGTCTGCCTTCAGACCAGTGTGCTGTCACGACCACAATCCCTCTGGGGGCTTCTGGTGTGTTGAGCTTGAGGATTTTGGGTACGCGGTTTTTCAATGAGGCGTTGATGGCAGCGTGGCCAGGGTCTCCCAAGACGGGCATGGGACCTTGATGTTGTAAGTAAAGGCCTGAGACTCTTGCAGCGTGTTTCTACATACCTCCGCCGTGGGCAATGCAAACAACCGCGCCGCGTGTCATGTTAGGTGTTGATGTTCCAAAGTTTCGTGGATGTGCTAAGATAGACCTGGCTAAATTCAGAGTTCGGCGCGGGGCGTATGAGGTTAAGGGGGTTATCATTAGCTGTTGGTCGATATTATTCAATCGTCTTGTCGTCCATTGGACATTCAGAAGTGGTTTCGAGTGGTGGAGGGGGGGCGTTGGAGACTTCATATAACAGTGGACTAGTACTTAGCTACATCTATTCTGTTCCGTTGGCTTCGCACTGGGGCCCTTGTCATTGGTCGTTGCCTCATACGCGTGGGATCTCCGCCGCCCGGGATCAGATTGGTAATACCCGCGCGGGAACAAAGCGACACTCCAACTCCAGCTGGAGTACAACGGCAGCAAAAGTCGAGGCGACAGTGCTGAGTCAATTGCTTCCATAAGCATACCCAACAGAATACCTAGCATCGTTTTGCTTTTGATTGCGCCACTGTCAGGCGCAAGATGCATCAGTAGTATGTACTTGTGAGCTTGAAACGCCCGCGGTTCGGAAGCTAGTTCGGAGTCTGCTTTGGATGTACATTTTATGGATCCTTGGAGTCGCAAAGCCGTTCAGACCGAATGATGGCCGGTTTCACCCTCATCAACCAGCTACACGAACACAGACACCGTGTCGCGACCGCTGCCAACCGCGCGGATTCTTCCTTCGATGTCAAGAGGGCTACCCTCATATACAACAAAATGCCGACCGTTCCAGGACCCCGGCTCTTTGATGCCTAGGATCCTGTAAATGTTGGAGGAGACCAAGTCCAGCGCCTTTTTCTCGCCCAGCCGACCGTTTCCATTCTTCTGTGCAATGCCAGCAAGAAGTCCAAGATCACGGATAAGCCAATCCTCTTCTAACCCAATGGCAGTCAGAACCCCAGCATCGAGAAGAGTGTCAATGGCGGTGCCGTTCGTGAGAGGAGCACCTGTTAACGCACGCCTCTGGTCCCAAGTAGACCTGTACGACTGGAATGGTGCAAGGACCACACCCACACCGGCTGACGCCAGCTCAGAAGCAACAAGATGAGACTCTGCGGCTCCAATGATGGCGACACGAAGCTTGGGAGCTTCCGTGGATTGGCTCTTGGCAGCGAGAGCCTCCTCGACAGTCGCCTTCACTCGGAGTGCACTCGCAATGGTATCGGCGGAATGTATTGTCAGGACCAAGGGAAGTTCCCCATTGACAACCTTCTTGAGATAGGCAGCTTCCGAGTATGGGTCCAGACCGGTGTCGTTTGCTGCAACCGCCTCCAGGAGGCTGTGCCGGAGTGCGCCAATAGCACTGGAGATGGAGGGGTTATCGCCCCTCTTCGCAGCCAGCGTCAACGTTCGATGGACTGCAACATCCTCGCTCCATACCGCGCCCTTTTCGAGAGCATGTGAAGCATCCGTGATGAAACCGACACTGGTGCCAGAGTGTGTCAGACCGCCAGTGAACTTGGGCGCCGAAATACCCTTGGTAACACCATATCGCTTGGCCACGTGCAGCTTCTTGTTGTCTAGGACAAGACCGTCAAGACCGCGGCTGAATCCGGTGGGGTTACGTCCGTTATCAGTGTCTTCCTCGGCATCAATCTCGTTGAGGCCAATAAGAGAGCCGAAGGCAGTAAAGGACTCGGTAACGTGACCGTTTTCCAAGTTAATAATGCTCTTCGATGCAGACTTGGCGGCCGCGACTTCTTCATTGCAGGCGCCAATGCACTTGATAGCACCGTTGGCGAAGACAACGTTGACCGTCTCGTCGCCAGCCGAGAGAACATTCTCGCTGGAAAGCCAGACGTTAGAGACACCGGTGAAAACGACTTCCTTCAGATCAGAGGTCTCCTCGGTGATGTTTGCTAGCGTCAAGTCGGGAGAGATAGGTCCGGTAAGGGGCTTTTTCAGCTCAACCGGGTCGGAGAACTGGGCCGCCCCGTCAATCCAGACCTGCACGGGCGCAGCGCCGACACTCAAAGGATCACTATCCCAGACGACAATATCAGCGTCGAATCCGGGTTTTATTTTGCCGATGCGCTGACCAAGGCCGAGCAATTCAGCAGGCGCAGATGTCACACTAGACAGGGCGGCATGATAAGGGAGACCGTATCTGTAAGCCTTGGCAGCCTCGAAAAGGACGTGCTGTGCGTTGAGAACAGGGTTGTCGCTGACGTAGACAGGAGTGAGGCCGTTCTCCCAAAGGATCTTGCCAGCGTACTCGGAGCCGACATATGCTTCCGACTTGTAGTACATATTGTCAGCGAATAGCGCAGAGGCGGGCGGGCGGCCACCCCAAGCACGCTTCAGAATCTAGATTTCACATTAGCTAAGAGTGCAGCAGAGTCGAGTAACGCCGAAGCTTATTTACCTCGGGAACCAAAAAGGTTTGGTGAGCGTGGTGGAACGCCCGCACGGCGAACTTGAATTCGTTGGTGTGGTCGACGAATGCCTCCAAATCCGGAATCGTGTAGCAGTGGGTGTTGATGTGCACTTGACCGCGTAACGCAGCGCTGAGACTCTCCCATTTGAGGTCCTGCGGCAGATACGAGGTCTGACTTCCAACACCGAACTTGTCTGCGGCGTCGCACCAGTCGTCCTGGTCTCGCACAAGCTTTGCGGCTTGCTCGAACGCATGGCGAAATTCCCAACTCTCGCCAAGACGAGAATAAGGGCTGTGGCCAATCTTTCCATAAACACGCTTCGCGTTCTCGCCACATGCCATCTTCATGTAGCGCCAGTTGCGGTCTGGGTCGGCCAACATGTCCTCTGCCGAGAACTCGGTACGGCCGTCGGCCTTGCCAACGGCATGCTTGATGACATAGGCCTCGCCTCCTATATTGTTGCCAGAACCCGGTAAAACCAGCGATGTAGTAACACCGCCTGACTTGATGACCTGGATCTGGTGGTCGAGCGGGTTGAAGCCATCTATCGAACGGACGTACGGGGTGATATCATCTGACATTTCATTGACATCCATGTTGCCGTTGAGCTCGGGCAGAGTGTTAACGCCAGCGTGGGAGTGCATGTCGATGATACCGCTGGTCAGCTGGCGGCCCTTAGCATCCCAGATCTGGGTGTTCTTGGGAAGAGAATCGAGTGAGATGTCGGCCCCGACCTTCTGGATGAGACCGTAGTCGACAAGAACGTCGGCGGTTATCCACGAGTATCCTTTCCCAGCACGCGCATCTTCCGGGGAGGTTCCCTCGGCAGCCTCGCCAACCCAGATTGTGGCATTTCGAATAAGCGTCGGACGCTGACCGTCAACAAAACGGGCGTTCTTCTTACGGCCAAGACCAATTGGGTCTTGTGGTTTGTGTCGCAACTTGGCGCAAGTTGCCAGATCTTGTTGTAGGCGGTCCATGGACAAATTGCTCGACGGTTGGCGAGTGGGCAGCAGCGACAGCTGCTTCCACTGAGCAAAAGCGATGAATGCGAGACATCCGACAATCAGCTTCATGCTGCGGCTGGGCCGCAACCACCGCTTGGGTTGGGATACTGAGCGTCGTGGGCCCGAAGGTGACGGGCCGGCTGCAACGCTGTATGGCGGCAATAGGCCGCTCTTCTCCGACTCCATTTTGACAACAATCCAGCGACGGTCGAATGGATTAAGACGAGAAAACAGAAAGGTGAAGGTTCTGGCAAGAAGGTTATTGAAATCAAGGTTGGAAATCCAACCCCAGAAGGATGAGGTTGCTTGGCCGACTCCTTTGCCCAATGCAGAAGGTGACAGATGGCCCGGGTGGATTATCGGCCGGCGTTTCACAACTAAAGCGCAGACATCGCCGTCCGAATGTGAGTCTTGGGCTAAACTGGAGGGGCACACAGGCTGGGATCGTTCCCTTCGGTTGCGACTTCGGCGTTGTAACTGGTCAATGGCATGGATGGTGAGAGCGTGGAGCCGAATGAGGAGCTCACCCTTGCAGGTGCTTGCGTGATTACGTAGCTTTAGTGATAAGCTCTAATGAGTCAGCTTTGGTGACAGATCCATTGTCAGGTTAGATGTGCACAGACCAGACGCGCACGGTACTCTCAGGTGGACATGGGGGGGACAGTATCAGCTTGTCTGATCACTCGTGCGGTCTGTATCTTATCTTTCTTTTACTATCTTATCTTTCGTCTGATCTGTCTCCGATTGCGGGGGTAATTTGGTCTCATGAGCATGTTCCCTAATACTAGGTTTTCTGTTCTCCTCCCAAAGCTTCGTATAATTTTAGAGATATCTGCAGCGTTGCTGGACGCCATCATTGATCTTGAATATCTGACTCTGCTACAATGCGAAAGTAATGTTGTATGCCACCTGGTGCACTAGAATGTAGCTAAGCAGGTCCTCCGATGAGTTTTTGAATGAGGTATGAAGCACTTGTTTTGCCAGGTAGCACAGCTTCATCAACCGATCTATCGACATGTCTGTTACAACTCAGTCACTATCAAATAACTTCAGAAATTCAAACGATTATATAAAACGGACGCATCAAAGTCTTATTTATACCGTTCAATGGGCTTTCAGATTGCGTATAGATTATTCAATGGCCTGTCACCGAATGTCCACATTGTAGTATCACGGGACAAACCCGAAGTCATCCTTGCTGGTGACCAGCGCGGCGTGCGGGGAAGGCTCCCCCTTATGAGCAACGCCTGATAAGGATTGCCCCACGGGATGTGTGCGCGCGGGACGCAAGATACGCTGGACATTCAAAAGTATTTCGAGAAAAGTATACTGTATCTCACCGGCTTAAGGACGATTCTATTGGAGTGATTACCAGTGATTCAAAATACATTGGCCAAAGGCTGAATCGTCATTTACAACGCCGTCTCTGAATTCCTATCCGGAGCTGATTCCCAACAGAAACCAATACGCGGGCCGACCTAGAGGGCCGATAACGGTCTGCCTTGGATGGCAGCTTATATCAATACCCCTCGCCTTGTTTTAATCCAGCCGTCAACTTGATTGTTTTGTTGACAGATCTCAAGCCGAAGCATTTCAATTGAGCCATTTACAACATGTTATCATATCCTGTATTCAGCAAGATGTATCTCACCGCGGCTGTGGCTATGGCCATCGTGCTGCTATCCGCATGGAGACGGAGGTGGCGATATACCCTAAAGGTTAGGCCCTCGCTTTGTCATATAATTCATTTGTCTGATGCGTGTTACAGATGTCATCATCCGCAAGAACCGTCCAACAGAAGCCAGGTAGAGCTAATATTCAGCCCCTGAACGAGTTCGATTGGCGGCGACACAACCCGATCTGTTTTCGGTCTTTCAAGCCGATCTACCACATCACAATGGGTAGGTCGAGAGGTAAAATGTGACTTTCAATGTCTGGGGGCTTACATGGCCGATCATAGCTATTCAAGCGAGTTCGCCTGAAGATCTCATCATTTTTGACAAAGCCTACTTGGACCGAGTTACGAATAGGCGGAAGATTTTGAAGGAAAATACGACAAAGGTTGCCGGCGCGCTGCCGGAAGGTATCCCGGCTCTTCATGAGACTTGGACTTATCTGCTCTCCGAATATTTGCCAATGCGCTACCCGACCATGTTCTCCCTTTCCGAAGACCGGGCTACCTTTCAGAACCATATCACCAACATCTCCTTGCCCACAACGCCACCCGAAGACCCGCACACTGCACTCCAGGCCCTCGGAGAAACTGTGGAAGACGACATGTTCCTACTAGTTGAGACACCTGAAGGTCATCGTGCAGTTGCGTTCGTTTGCTGCCATCCAGCTGGATTTGATCCTTCCGATAAGCTAGGGAAGCTCATGAAGGATATACACCAACCAGTGCCGTCATATGATAAGATAGGGGCAAGTATGGAACGCTTCTTCAGTCGATTGCAGGTGGGGAAGAGCGTCAAGAGGACGAATGTGGGTTCCATTATGCCTCAATTTACGCCTGCGAGAGGAGGGAAGTACTGATGAGCGAAGCAGTGGTCTGTTTCAACCCATGATAGGCTATTCAGTCCGAATGACCTGCACATCTACGATGGCGACAAGGTGGAGGAATGCGAGAATGTTGACATCAGCAAGGTAAATTTCTGCTTCGTACCTTCTTATTATACCCTCGCGAACTGTTACTCACAAATCGTAGGCTTGTTTGCGCCAGGAATTGCAGACGCTGACCAGACTCCCGGAGACTGGAGCAATTCTGTTCTCTTTCAAGACCTATCTGACGCCGATAGAGCAAATCAAGAAGGAGGGGTTCGGGCCGGAACTGGCAGACGCCATTGAGGGTTTGAAGCATGGAAATGCGCCTGACATGTGGGTTTATAAGGGGGCCGTACGTTGGGGGAAGAGCGTTTGCGAATATCTTCGGTCGTGACCAGCCATAAAGGGGTGCTGCATGGGTAGCTGCATGGATGGACAGTTGATGCATCTTGATTGCACATAATTAGACAAGGTGGTGGTCGAGTGCCTAGTCGAAGCTGAGATCCTATGTTCCCTTTCCCCTTTGTTGGCTTGTGACTCGAAAGCCACGGCAAACTGTGGGAATACTGGAGTCACGGACCCGGAAATGTTCGTCTTTGGGTGGTCGATCTCCCGCCTCAGTCCTTGTGTAATAACCGACGACATATACATAACAAGTTGCTGCAGTGAAAATTGATACCAGGGGTTACATTTTTGCCACCCCAGCTCGGCGCTGACAGGCGCTGACAGCTTGGCAGCGGGTGGCTTCTCTGTCTCCTGGAAGTGTGATTTAGCCGTGACAATCGACGGCCAGGAACAAGTGGATCTGGTCGTGCCAGAAAGGGGCGGTTGCCCATGTTGGAGAGACGGGCTCAATCGGGCCTAGCGGGCCCCATTCCAAGCTCCGTATGAAATCTCCCAACTGCAGAAAGCTTCGCCCGGGCGCGTCCTCACCTTGGGCGCTGTCAGTTAATGACGACCCCTGCGTTTTCATCTATACAAGATACATACGAGGTGTGGACTCACGGTTCATCAATATCAAGCGCCCGTCAGTCGCCCTGTTCATTTCTCCCTTGGCCTATTGGTCCGCTCTCTCGCCCCGGTTGTCCGACATCCCACTTTCTTCGTCTCTTCCAGACCTGGCCTCGTTTCCCTCCTCCCACTGCAGTATCCGCTGATGCAATCGTTTTCCCTTGCCGCTGCAATACTGGGTCCTACATCCCGATTTTTGTGTGCCAATACGCAATATGGCGTGGCCTCATCAGCCATGGCCTCACCTGAAGCCAGGGACATGTCCGTAATCTAACGCTTACGGCCCCATCCTACGAAAAGAGACGGCTAAAGTGCTGCACCAGGAAACATTGCCGCGAAACACAGCGCCCTCTGCCGGCCCCGTCTCTCCCAAAAGCGGTCTTCTATTCTATCCCTTGCAGCTAGGCCTGCGGGGACATCTCCTTCGGCTGAGATCACGGAGCGGGGGATGCGTTGTTGTGCCTCCCATGCATGTCCTCAAGCCCTCTCTCGTTACATAAAGAACCCAGGTCGCCTGCCAAATGCCAACCCTTACCTCTTCTTGGCTTTTGAGCTTAGCTGCATTCTTTTCATCGTACACTGAACTTTTTGAAGCAAGGCCAAGGCATCGATTGCTGAAACCTGCGTCCTCTCTTTCTCTTTTCAACGTCTTTCATTCGTTCCCACCCTGGGACTCAAGCTTTCTCCAAGCCGCCCGGTCGGTCTTAGGCATACACACTCTCTTACACAACACAATTCCTATACGACAGCCCGCCAAAGCCTGTGAAAATGAGGTTCACTTGGAGCATCGGCAGCGCGGCTCTGCTGGTCGCCCGTGCACAGTGCGAGATCCTCTGGGAGGGTCGTTTCAACGACATGACTTCGTCCACCGACCTCGACAAGTGGTCCTTCGGCACTCCCGTAGGCTCCTACCAGTACTACATCCACGGCCCCGGCAAGACGACCGAGTACGTCAACCTGTCGCCGGATTTCAAGAACCCCGCCGATACAGCCTCCAAGCAGGGCGCCAAGATCTCCCTGACCAGCACCGCCTTCTGGAACGGCCAGAACATGCGCCGCACTGAGCTGATCCCCCAGACCTCGGCCGCCATTGCCAAGGGCAAGGTCTACTACCACTTCTCCCTGAAGCGCTCCGACACCAACGCCCCCTCCCTCAACAAGGAGCACCAGATCGCCTTCTTCGAGAGCCACTTTGTCGAGATGAAGTCGGGCTGGCAGAGTGGCGCCACCGGCACAGAGGATCCCCTCCTCCGCTGGGTCGTCAACGGCAAGACTGAGTGGAGCGCCAACTGGGACGCTGACGTCTGGCACAACGTCGCTTACGAGATCGACTTTGATGCCGGTTCCGTTGGTTTCTGGCATTCCACCGGCTCCGCGGCCCTGACCCAGGTCGTCGCCCCCGTCGCCGTCGCCGCCTCCAGCAACGGTGCCGACTGGCACGTCGGTGTCCTCGAGCTCCCCAGAGACGGTTTCCCCGATCAGACCGAGGACTTCTACTTCTCCGGCGTCTACATTGAAAACGGCAAGCTCACCACCTCCGTCGGCTCTGGCTCTGCCGACTCTGGCTCCTCTGGCCCTGTCTCTGCTGCCCCCGCTGTCTCCTCGGCTCCCGCTGCTGCCGCCCCTACTTCCACCGCTGCTCCTACCACCGCGGCCACTCCCGCCACCAGCGTCGCCCCTATCGCCTCTGCTGCTCCAGTTGTCTCCAAGAAGCCCTCCGCCCCTGCCGCTAGCCCCAGCTCTACCCATGCTGCCACCCCTAGCGCCAAGCCCCCTTGCCGTCGTCGCCGCCGCCGCGGCAACCACGAGAAGCTTAACTAAGCGCTCTGGTCGTTGACAAACTGGATGTCAGTTGTAAGGTGTTTTGAAGCCGCGTTAAAGCTCCGACTTTGACAAAAGAGAATCACTTCTGTTGTACATATCTTCGTTTACATATAAGACTGGTCGGAATGCCGATCAGATTCAGTTTTGAATATACTCCTCAATGTACGAGTCGAGCGTTCCACTAAATAACACCCGGTGACGTTGAGGAAATGAGTAAAGCGTCGACCTACATGCAGCCTTTGGCTTATGCCAAATGTCTTGGATAATTCCAGATACCCGAGCGACTCCAGGAAATATGAAACCGTAAATACCATGTTTGGTATCAACCGACGCTGTGTATCCTGTGTGGCCCTGGAGTGAATTGGCTGTCAAAACCTAAAGGTATTTCATCACTTGTTCATCAGTCCACTTCCAGAAGTCTTCAGCAAGCCCAGTTCCGCCTTCTTCGCGAGACTTGGAGCTCTGTACGAGGTCATCCCTGATGGCGTAAAACCGACCCCAAGGAACAACTGAGAGGTCGCCAGTTAGCGGGGACAAGTCCGCGACAAGTAGCATCTCAACTCACC
Source organism: Colletotrichum sublineola (assembly GCA_020631755.1). NCBI lineage: Eukaryota > Fungi > Ascomycota > Sordariomycetes > Glomerellales > Glomerellaceae > Colletotrichum > Colletotrichum sublineola. The sequence goes on from JAHSQG010000010.1 coordinate 271,833, forward strand.
CCAGTCACCCGTCTGTTCGATTGTCACCTCCGGAGAGAGCGCTGCAAAGAGCTCGGTGTATGCGCCGTAAATGGCGGGATATGTGGTTGCTTTTCTGAACAATGTCGGAATGAGGGCGGTGATGTGGCGGTCCAGCTCCGAAGAGAGGTTTCCGGGGTTCAGGGCGCTGAACATGTAAGTGTCAATCAGGAACAAGCGGGGCCCCACATCAGGCGTACCAGACTGATAACACCGTCGGCTTTGTGCCGCTTAGCGAACTCTGTGGAGTGGAAGTAGTTGCCAGCCTTGCTGATTCCATACTTGAGCTCCTTGATCCTGTCCCTTTTGGAGTAGTCAAGGTTGTCGATCTCAATGGCAGGGTAAGGTGACAAAAGCTCAGCAGCAGAGCTTGAAACCCAGACAACGCGAACACTGCCCTTGGGTGCCGTCTTGGCCGTCTGCACCAGCGTGGGCGTGAGAAGCTTGGTCAAGAGGAAGGGGCCAACGCAATTCGTTCCCAGTTGCAGCTCATAGCCCTGGACAGTTTTGCTGCCCTGGGGTGGCATCATGACGCCAGCATTGTTGATGAGAAGATGGAGCTGAGACTCTTTGGCCAGGAAGGCGTCGGCTGCGGGCTTGATGGTAGTGAGGTCAGCCAGATCCAGAATCAAGACATCCAGCTTTCCGGACGAGTTGGGCGCGGCTTCCTTGATAGCGGCCATGGCGGCGCGGCCCTTGTCTTCGGAACGGGAAGTGATGTAGACGGTGGCATTTTTCGAGAAGAGAATCTGCGCGACTTCCTTTCCAACTCCCGTGTTTGCCCCGGTTACTAGACAGACCTGTGAGGCATGAGCAATGGGTAGTTGAACGAAAGAGCGGATGCAGGTATGATCAACTGACCCTCCCGGAGAGATCAGGAATCTCCGCCTCGGTGAATTGCGGTCGTGGCGGAAAGGCCTGCGTAAAGATGCTAAAGGGATTGAGCATTTTGTGGCTATCCCTTGAACCTGAGGGGTTAAAAGGTAGATAGATATATGGATCAAGGTTCAACGAGACTCAAGGTCAAACAAACAAGAGACGCGGGTGAAGGATGAAAAATGGATGGGCTGGAAGACATTGACACCATCAGTACGCGAGCTACAAGTATCTGCAGATGGCAAACTGACAACCGATGAAGATCGCAGTGCCATGGCCGTGACCGACGGAGGACTCCATTGACCCGAAGCTAACCAAAAATAGTGGAGTGTCGTGGCTTCCAGTTTTTTATTTGTTATTTTTATTTTTTTTTGTTCCTTGCCAAACCTGCTGCCGATTCTGGAATAGGTTTGCTCAGCGTACCTCAAGGGGCCACGTGATTGGACCATTACACCGAAAGCAAAGTACCTATCCAATCCGGCCGGACGGTCAGGGTGCTGACAGCTGCAGGCGGATCTGTAAATCTACACGCAGCAACCATCTCCTGTTTCAGTTCCCATTGAATCTCTGCATCCCATTATGCCTTGCCTATCATTTTCATATTATTCATATTTGTAGCGTCATCAGTTTAGCCTTCTGTTCAACTGTGTCGCATTAACACAGTTCCGTCTCTGTGTCATGCCTCAGTCTGAGCTGGAGACGTTTTGCATTAACGCCACATTTAGTTTAGCCTGGCAATGGACGAAACGGCAAAGCGAGAGACTGGCGCTGTTCCCACCACACGTGCAACCGCAATTGAAGACCAGTCTTGACAGAAATCCAAATATAGGAGTGAGAGAAACCCCTCCAACCAAACTGACAGGACGTGTATTATTAATCCACATCCACCTAGATACCCAGCTACCTACCTAGCTTAGTAAGAAATCCTGATATGTATATGTACCATCTTGCCCAGCTGAGCCACGTGATGCATGTCAGCCAAAGTGTGGGGGCGCTTGCCAGAGAAACATCGGGCGGGAATCAATTCAGCAGTTGGATTGGCTCGGAGTCATGGTCTGGACCTGAATGGAAGCACGAGCCAACGTCTAATGCAAGACCGGTAGCCAGCCCACTTGCCTCTTTTTTTCTTTCTTTTTTTTTTTTTCTTCCTGGGGACGGACTCACCAGCCTTCAGCCACACATGCACGCATACGTAGCGCCCCACTAGGCTCTCTCCATTCGTTGGGTTTAGTTGCCAAGGCAAGGTAGAGCGGACAGGACAGCCTGCCACACCAACCTACCTAGGTAGGCTAGGATTGACAACCCAAACATTGGAAACCTCACATTCGCCCGGACCACTCGATTGCACCTCTCCTTCTAACTTGTCATATCTGGCCGCGCTTCGGGAAATAACGTCCACTCTCAATCTCGATTTTACTTCTAATCTACCTTTTCGAAATTCAGACCTGCCCGGTTCAACAACATCGTGTTCTATCATCACTTTCCTCTTCGCGTCTCCGGCCTTGGCACCCACGCCCCACCCGAGATCGTCTTTCAGCCTTGTGTGGGTGCGTGTGCGTCGGCACGTTTGATGCGCTCCGCCGCCGCGATACGACCAGAGGCGCGGATCGTGCTGCCGCCATTCCACTTCGAACTTTCTTTCCATACTTCTACGCCCATTGCGCCTCCTTTCTGATCGCTGCGAAAGACATGCTCTGATTCGAGGCCGAACAAACCCTACCTCCCTGACTCTTCTTATCCTTCCTTCTATCCTCACGCCCTCCTGTCACCGACCTGCCACCTCTTCCGTCCGCCTCGGTCAGTCTCGAATCTTTCCGATCGATCGACAACAGCTCGGCCGACCGTGCATGCATGCTATTGGGCGAACCGGAATAATCTTCGACATAATACCTCGTCAACCACTTGTCGGTCTATGAGTATATCATTTAACCACCACCGCCCGTCATGTCTCTTCCTCGTATGCTCTTACCTTTTGGCCTTGGCTGTCCCCCCTGTCTGTCACTGCTAATGCTATCTGCACAGTAAGCTCGGAGGAGGAAAACAACTATACCTCTATCATCGATGGCCTCCTTGCGACTGCAGACTTGACCACCATCACCCGCAAGAAGATCCGATTGGGGTTGGAGAAAGCTCTTGGCGGCAAGGACTTGAGCGACCAAAAAGTACTCCCCTGGTCACCCTGTACCATATCATCCGCCCATGTCTTTGTTCACTGTTGTCGATTGACTGTGGCACTTTGGTAGAACGGATGCTGACCGAACTTGATGCAGGACGCAATCAAGGCACTCATCGAGGAGCGTTTCGACGCCATCTCTGGATCGGGGGATGCTGCCCCCATTGCCGATTCCTACTCCGCAAGTCCCGCCCCGAAGAGAGAAGCGAACGGTCACGATGAAGACGATGGAGACGGCGAGATTGAAGTGTCCGTTGCGCCTGTCAGGAAGAGGCAGAAGCGCGAAGACTCGTCCGAAGACGCGGATGCTAAGCTCGCTGCCGAGCTCCAGGCGCAGGAGAACAGAATGGCCAGAGGACGGACAACCCGCGGCGGCAATGGCGCGACGAGCAAAGTGACCAAGAAGAAGAAGGCGCCGCGGAAGAAGAGCGACAAGAAGATTGACGATAGCGACGTTGACGATAGCGGAGAGCCGCCGAAGCGCAAGGCTGGCGGTGGTTTCCAGAAACCGTTCAACTTGAGCGAGCCGCTGGCAGAGCTGCTCGGCGAACCTCAGGTATGTTCCCGTCATTGTCGCGTACTCCCCCGCACGCGGAGTCGAGGTTGTTTGCTGACCTCGCCAAGCTATCCCGCCCTCAGGTTGTCAAGAAGCTCTGGGAGCACATCAAGGGGAACGATCTCCAGGACCCTGAAAACAAGCGACAAATTCGCTGTGACGACAAGATGCATGCCATTTTCAAACAAACCAAGGTGGACATGTTCCAGATGAACAAGATGATTGGCGCCCATCTCTATCCGGTCGAGGAGCAGTAAAGAACAAACTCAATAAGGTCCAAATTTGGTGCAATCGAGCGGGGCGATTTAGGTAATGGCGTCTTTCTGGTTTGGGACGGGCAATCAACAAACTTTCCCGGGGTTTGGGCATCCGGGGACATGACAGTAAACGGAGGGTGCAGATGGCGACGTGGGGTGGTTCGTAAGAACCTCAGTAGACGAGGATGGGTCTGTGATCAGCATGGTATCTTTCATGGCATCTTTTACATATCTGGTCATGCTGGCTACCTGCAGAGTAGGGCATTGCCGCCAGGAAGACTGCAGGCTTGGCCTAAGAGACGAGAGACTGGGGTAGCTTGGTCTTGAGGATAGGCCGGCACTAGTCCTTATGTAAACGCACTTGCTTAGCATCATATCGCTCGACAAATACCCAGTGACGCAATGCCAGTTTTACGCAAGGGTTGGTGTTCACTGCTTGAGACAAGGCAGCAAGCACAACGGTACCTATTTCTAATATGTGCATGACGGCAGCTTCCAGAAGAGACACTATATCGGCAGATGACAAGAATGACTCATACTGCCGATAGTCGAGTTCTTCAAGTTGATTTCCAATCGGGTAAGTCGGTGATATACCTAGGAAAGCAACCTTGGCCCGGCAGCCGCACTCGGCCCACTGGCCGAGCCACAACGTAGGGTGCCTGGTGACTCTCTGAGGCTCTACTGCTTAAAGTACCTACAGATAGGCACCTGGGTATGCACTCGCCACGGCGACCAGCGCACCGAGTTATGTAACCAGGGGCCGCAAATGAAGCTTCGCGGGCAGTGAGTACTGGTGGTAGCAGCAGGGGGGGGGCGTGGCCGGGGGGGTGAATGACGCACACCGAGAGACGGCTGCTCCCCTGAACAGCGAGGCGCAAGGGACTTTTTTTTTTTCTTTTTTTTTTGCTGGACCCCGCCATGAATTCCTTAGAACCCACCAATGCCAGCGCTGATCCAACCCACCCGCCGTTCTCTAGGTAGGTAGCTAGGTACTGTACGAAGGGAGCCACACAGAATCATTATTTTTGACCTCCCTCGGTCTTCGCCGCGATCGATAATAATCACCGGGCTGTCCTGCTGCACCCGGCTCTTCCTCACTCTCGACCTGACCTACCTCCACACTGCTTCTACAAATAAAAGGCACCCAACTGGGTCATCTCATAGCTCCCAACTGCGGCTGCCCTTGCACCAAAATCACCGTTGTCGACCTCGAGACCGATTTCGCGCATCACTGTATCGTCAGATCAAATACACTCAGCCCGCTTCGACACACCTGTCCCATTGACTGGACGAGCGCAACTCTGCCCTTAGCCCTACCGTCTGAGTGAGAGACAACTGTCCCCATGGCCGACACACAGCCTACGAGTGACTCGAACCCCAACAGGGGTAATCGCAACCGTGGTCGAGGTCGCGAAGGTGGTGGTGGTGGTGGAGGAGGAGGTAATTCTGGAACTCGCGGCAGAGGTAGAGGAGGACGTGGCAGAGGCAGCAACAATGCTGGCTCCGTACCTCAGCCAAATGCCTCGAGCGCACCTCCGCCGCCGCACACGAAGCCGGGCAATAAGGTGCTCACCCGTACCGCCACAGAGGGTGACGACACGGCTAGCAGCGACGGCGAAGTGTGCTTCATATGCGCCGAGCCGATCAAGTTCCACTCCATTGCGCCTTGCAACCACAAGACTTGTCACATCTGCGGGTTGCGCATGAGGGCTTTGTACAAGACCAAGGACTGCCCCCATTGCCGAGTAAGTCCCCTCCCCTCTCACTTGCCATTGTCTGTATGAGCTGACGTCGGACCAGACACCTTCTCCCTTTGTTGTATTCACCGAAGATGCGAACAAGCGATACGAAGACTACACCGACGCCGACATCACGAGCTTCGATAACAACATTGGTATCCGTTACACCAACGAAGAAATTGTCGGCGATACTGTTGTTCTGCTTCGCTACAACTGCCCCGCAGAAGATTGCGTCTTTGCGGGCCTGGGCTGGCCAGATCTTCACAGACATGTCCGCTCAACGCATCAGATGAAGATGTGCGACCTCTGTACCAGGAACAAGAAGGTATTTACCCACGAGCATGAGCTTTTCGCCGACAAGGAGCTCGAGAAGCACATGAGGCACGGCGACGACAGACCCGGCGCGATTGATCAGACCGGTTTCAAGGGTCACCCGCTGTGCGGTTTCTGCGGATCTCGCTTCTACGACGACGATAAGCTGTTTGACCACTGCCGCGAGAAGCACGAGAGATGTTTCCTCTGCGACCGGAGAGACTCACGACACCCTCATTATTTTGTCAACTACAATGCCTTGGAGAAGCACTTTGAAAAGGACCACTTCCCGTGCCTTGACAAAGAATGTTTGGAGAAAAAATTTGTTGTTTTCGAGTCGGAGATGGACCTGAAGGCCCACCAACTCGCAGAGCACGCCAATTCCTTGTCCAAGGACGTCCGGAGGGACGCAAGAATGGTTAACATGTCCAGCTTTGACTACAGGCCATCATATGAAAACGAGAGGAGAGGGGGTGGTGGCGGAGGTGGTGGTGGTAGAGACGGCGGCGGTCCTTCGGGTGGGCGTCAAGGGCGTGGCCGTGGCCGCGATCCCAATGCCGAGCCCATCCCGCAGAGCTCTGCCCAACCCCTCCGTCGCGATGAGATCGCTTTTCAGAGACAGATGGCAATCCACTCGGCGCAGTCAGTTTCCAACCGTACCTTTGGCGGCTCCCTCTCCGCGCCCTCGGCGACAACACCGTCATCCTCCTCCCGCCGGGGCAATGCGGCGGCCCCGGGATCGTCACGCCAGGCACCTGCAGCCACATCAAGTGCCGCTCATGCCCCCGCTCTGCCGACTGCCGAGCTCGAGCAGCTCACCGTTACTGATATCGCATCGTTGCCCCCCCAGGAGCGGGCGACGATGCTGCGCCACCAAGGAGTTATCGAGCGCGCCTCGAACCTACTCGGCCACGACCAGACCAAGATGACCGCGTTCCGCGAGTACATCTCGAATTTCAGAAAAGGAAAGCTCACCGCTCCTCAGTTGGTTGACGCCTTTTTCTCCCTTTTCGCCGACACGTCGTCCAACGCTTTGGGGACGCTGGTCCGCGAAGTCGCCGACTTGTTCGAGGACAAATCCAAAGTCACAGCTCTGCACAAGGCTTGGCAGGACTGGAGAGCCATCAACGAGGACTACCCGTCTCTGCCTGGTCTGGGAGGCATGCAGGGCGCCACTACCGCCTCCAGCGGCTGGGCCAGCGCAGCATCTCCCTCTCCCACCGCCCCGGCCGCCGCGCCCAACCAGAAGCACTCGAACCGTGTTCTGCGCCTCAAGAACAGCACCCGTGCCGGCGCCTCGGGACCCAAGCCGGTGACGCCGTCCGCTTCGAGCAACTGGGTTACATCATCGCCTGCCGTGCGACCCCCAGCATCGTCCGCCTTCCCTGCCCTCCCTGCCGCTTCCTCGTCGTCTTCATCGTCGAGTGCGGCCCAACCGTCCTGGATCGGTCCGAATAACCCATCTTCGGGTACCGGCAAATCAGCCGGCTCAGCAGGTCCGTCACGCACAGTGCCTGGCGGCCGCCCGCCGCCGTCGTCCGCTTTCCCCGCCCTACCCCCGGCCCAGAAGCCTCTGACTACAATCTTCGGCTACGGATCAGGCAGAGGCGTGCGGCGTGATCTCGGGGGCGCGACCAGCAACTTCAGCTGGGGGTCGGCTGCGGGCAGCGGCGCAGCGAGCGAGGATGTGTCGGAGAAGGAGGACGAGGAGGCCGGCCAGAGTACCGGCGGCAAGAAGAAAAAGGGCAAGAAGGTCCTTGTTCAGTGGGGTTAGGTTAAGCAGGAATGTGTATCAGAGTCAGGTGGCGTAGCGTCAATATCGTGGCCCTGGCAAGGGGGAACATGTAATGTAGCCTCAGGAGTTGTCGTCATACGCAGCCGGGTATTTGGAGAAGGAAAAGGACATGAGAGGAGGAGGCAAAGACATTCAGACATGAAAGTAATATGAGCAAAAGCAGTCCAGTCAGTGGTCAATAAGCAAAAGTTGACGGGAGCATAGCAAATGCGAGAACATATGCCGTCCTTCAGAGTCATGGTGATTCGTCTGTGACAAAGAACGAGTCCCCGGATAGCCAGGACTGACGTGCTGTGTTGGTCTGCATAAACGGATACTTGGACGTGTGCGTGGTCCACTCCACCCACCACCACCCAACAGGCTACGCGTATCAATCAGAAACGCAAAGCGTTGGAGATTGTTGCTGGTCCAGAGAACTGGGGCGGGCCCAAGGAGGGGAAGACAGGACTGGGTGAGACACGGCAGAGGCGTTTTGAGCATCATGGTAGAAATTGTAATTGATGTCTTTTCTTCGCAAGCGTACTATGGACAACGTCGAGCAAAGTCACCAGGGTGCATTGAACATGGTCACATCGCTCATAGTTTAAATCATACAATGACATTTCCTGGGGAATGGCCCATGAGACATGATGAAATCATTCAGTATGAACAGAAGACTATAAACCTGCCGGCTCGTAGTACTCCCGGAATCGATCAGTGCTGTCCCACTCCACTGTCCAAACCACGTTCCAACAATCCAGCAACAACCTAGGAAACCTGACTGTCCAGAACGCGAGGTAACCGTCGGGCAAGGGACCAACAGTCCGCTTCAGCGAATCAGGCATATCCTCATAGTGGTTCTTTTTGTTGCGCAGCGCCCTCAACAGATCGAGAAGCCGTGATCCCGTGTACTTGCGCTGCTTGCCCAAAGAATCCACAAACTCGCGAGGTAACAGACGGAGAAAGTCACCTTTAGTAATGGCCGGCGCGTGCTTCTCCAAGTACTGAAGATGATCGCTAGGAGGATCTCTTGGCTCTTTTTCAAAGTGGTCCGAGACGTCACACAAGAAAGCAAGGCGCTTCTTGGCAGACCAGAAGAAGGGATGAGCCATGACATCACGGGCCGAAGGACGTTCCTTGGGGTTCGCGTTCAACATGAGGCCGATGAGATGCTTGGCCTCATAGGCAAAGTCGCCAAGCGCATCCAAAGGTGACAAGTTGTAGTTGCCCTTGCGAATGTTCACCTCCCTCATGTAGCGATCGCCGCAGTCGAAAGGATGCAGCCCATTGGTCAGAACGTAAAAAAAGACCAGCCCCAAGCTGAAGATGTCAATGGAGCGGGTTGCACGACGGTTCGACATCATGTCAGAGCCAACGAGAATGGAACCCGAGCCGCTGTTAATGCTAACATCCATGGCGGAATCTCTGGCGTCATCGTCGAGCAGCAGCTCAGGGGCTCGCCAGCCAGAGGTTCCTGCGGCGCGGCCCGTAGTCGCGCCGAAGGATGACTGGCCGCCTTCCAGCTTTTTACATAATCCAAAGTCGGAAACGAGAAGGCGTGGCCGGCCATCTTTGCCCATATTGACTAAAATGTTCTGAGGCTTCAAATCTCGGTGCACAATACGAAGGTTGTGCAAGTGATGAATACCATTGGTGATTTGGTACAAGACACCAGGTAAATCCATCCTGCCTGCTTGGGCCAGTCGAGGGAAGTGGTGAGGCTTTTCGACAACATCGGCCAGAGAGGCAGCACATCGCTCAAGAGCAATGTACAAGAAGCCATCTCGGGCTTGCTGGGCGTAGTAACGAATAACTAAATAATGTTAGGGCACATGGTGAGGTACAGTTATTTCTCGGGCTTACTTACCATTGGGATGGTCGTCGCTTTCCCGTAGCAGCTTCGTCTCCTGCGACGCGATATCGTAAAACTGAATGAGCATTCGCTTCACAGCGACCTCACGTCCATCAAATTTGCCAGCGAAGACTAAAGTGCCATTGCTGCCAGTGCCTAGTTGATTTTCGGTATCCACCTCGATATTGCCCATCCTGATGATGGGCCCCGTCACAGCTTGCATGTCGTTCGTGACGGTCATGACGTCGGGCTCCAGTCGGGTTGCCTGCCCCCCGAGCTTTTTGGCTTTGTTGACGGCATCCTCGACAGACGCACGCGGCTCATCTTCCCGAGACTGAGACATCTCTTCTCTCTTCTTGCCCTTGCGATGCTTTGTGCCTCCGCGGCGGCCACGGTGAGCAGGTTTCTTTTTCTTGACCTCAGGGGTACCAGGTTCAGGAGGAGTCAGAGACTCTTTCTCGGAAGGCGCAGGGGGCTGAGGCACGGTGGGCATCTTCTCACCCTCCTTTTCGACAGAACTGACCGGTGCGCCAGAGGCTAGCGTGGTGTCGGCCTCAGCCACCTCGGCCTTGGGTGAAGCATCAGGTTGAATGGGTTCGGGAGGAAGAGCACCATCATGGACCGTAGGCTCAGGAGTGACATCGGCCGCCATATCCTCCGTGTCCGAGGCAGTCTCGTACCGCATGTTCCATTTTGTCGTCTTTGTCTTGTACCATCGACGCAAGTCCTTTTGATAGAAGAATAGAACAGAGACGATGAGAACAATGAGAACAGGATTGGAGAAGAAGTCGATAACACTGTTGGAAACGTGGTGTGGAATTGACTTAACCTTTTTCACGATAGTTGGCGTCTCAACATCCTCGGGGACAGGAGTGGGCAGCACCGAATCATTCTCTGGGTCCAAGACAGCATCAGACGTCTCGGCCCTTCCGGGAAGGCTGGGAGGTTGGTAGATCTTTTCCCGGGTAACACCGTCCATGTAGTGGGTACCAATCATGGCTCTGATTCTCTGGGTCTCGTTCATCTTTTCCCACGGGGTTGCCAGCTGGAGCCAGTCTGGCGACGACGTCTTGGCCACAGGTGCATCGAGAATGAGAGGATAAGAACGCCCTGACAAGGCGTACCAGTTGCCCGCCTCAGTCTGGTTGACAAAAATGCGTTGGCTTCTGATGCGAGCTGTGCTGTCATCTCTGGCAGGCGGAACGGGCTGTGGCAGTACAATCAGGTCCGGGTTGATCAAGGGCTCCAGTCCAACAGGCCTACAAACGTCGAAGACTTTGACGACCGGAGAGGTAAACTGTGCCTTGCAGAAGACGGAAAGATCTCCTTTGTTGGTCTTGCCGTAATCAAAGCCGTAGATCCTTCCATCGTGGGTAGAAGTATGGTAGCGGGCGTCGATGGATTGATGATGTTGGTTGAGGAGGTCGTAGTCGTTGGTGTTGGGGGTCCAGTCGAAAAACTTGAGTGTGGCAATGGGACGGCCGTCTCTTCGAGCGATGCCGACCTCGTATTCGGTGCGACCAAGCGTGATTGTGCCAATGGAGCTGCACTCCTCATTGTTCTGGTCGTATAATGCGTTGGGACGCAAACAACTCTCGGCTTCATTGACGTGGGAGCCACCCGATCCGAACCACTTGAGCACACGGCCGGTGGCAGCATCGAGTGTGATCATGGTTGTCTTCTTGGTACCTGTGTATACGATGGGAGGGTTTTCCAGAGCTGAGGCGCCCTCGTCCACCATCTGCTTCATGGTCAGGCCTGTGGGTAGGAGCCTGGGCTCGCTGGAACCGGGAACCCAGTAGTAGATGTCTCCGTCGCGGTTGGGCTCGATGGCCCAGACGTAGTGGTCGATGAAGTTGTAGTCGTCGTCCAAGTCGGACGCGTTGAGGCGGTAGTGTTTAGTTTCCACCATTGACTGATCCACCTCGAGACGCCAGCGTTCTGTGGCGGTACCGCGGTCGCTGGCGTAGAGATGTCCATCGACGGTCGCCATAAGAACGAAGTCTTCTACTTCCCAATCCTTCAGACTCCGCGCATGGTGCTGCGTAGAGATCCCGTCGCCTCCGACACGGGAGACGATGGGTCGATGTCCAGAAGGAGGTGCTCGCACGGACTGAGCCGGAGCCAAAGTTGCGACGGCGCTCGCATCGTTAGGAATTATAATGTTGTCGGGGTTGGATCGACGGTCGTATTGATGTTTATTGAGTTGGGGGTGGCTCGAGGTTACGGAGTTTCGGCGTGGCCTCGGAGACTCGACAGCATTGTCGGCCTTGATGTTGGTAGCAGCCCAATTGCGGGCGGCAGCGTCCGGGTGGACGTCACGAAAAGCCTCATGCTGACTGCTGCCTGGAGCGGGTTGTTGTTGGCCGACTCGGCGTATTTGAGCGATGGGTTCGAAGGATTTTCGTTGTTGTTGTTGTTGTTGTTGTTGTTGTTGTTGGGCGTCGGCCAAGGGGAGGCAGGAGATGACGAGGACGGCGAGGGCGAGGAGGTAGGTCCGCTGACGGGCGACATGCCTCCCTTCGCCTGGAGGCCGTCGCAGCATGGTGGGTGTGTTTTCGACTAGGGAGGGATTTACATCAACGCTTCCCGGAGATAATCGTATAGCAGACGAGACATGGAGGCAGTCGTGGCCGCCGTGGTGGTTGTAGTGCTAGAGGAGGTGATGGTGGTTCGACGGCGGGAACCGACCATGTGAATGTGGGTGGGTTGGGCCAGCGAACTAAATCGGAGCCCACAGATGCAAGCAAAAATGGCGTAGTGTACGGATACACTACAGTATCGACAGCGTGGATGAATGGGCCCAGCTGTGGAGGTAAGATGGAGGTGATTGTGGATGAGTTGGGATGCGCCAGAGGAAAGATGGTGATGGGTGATGATGGTGGTCGGCGAGAATGGACAGACGGAGGTGGAGATGGAGAGGAGTAAAGTAATTCGTCGGGAGGGAAAGCAAAGGCAGGTGGTGGTTTTTGGATGTTCTCCTCGCTACCTTTTCTTTCCTGCTCGCTACTAGGTACTCCATACCTAGGGAAGTAGGTAGGTACCCAATCCCAGTCAGCTTGTCTGATCACTCGTCAGCTTTCAGTATTTTTTTATTCATTTTTTTTATTTTTTTATTTTTATTTTTCTGGATAAAGTACAAGCCCCGGGGGTCAGCCAGGCAGCCAGCCCAGTGCTAATGTCGGTGCCATTGTCGATTACCAGCCGGACGGTAGGTACATTTGGTAGGTACCTAAGTTTGCCGGTAAGAGAGAGCTTCCTACGGTACTAGATACTGTGTATCGTATCGCCAGATCGGGATCCATCCTTCTTACCTGATGCCTCCGAGGGAGAGGGGCGGCATTGGGCGCAGGCATTCGAGGGGCAGCCAAAGGACGAGGAAACACAGCGGATACAAGTATACAGTGCCAGGACAGTACTTGTGGTCACTTACATCGTACACATATCTACCCAGGCACCCAGGTACACTTAGGAACACCATCACTGAGCCCATCCCGCACCAGATGTCGTCAGACCAGCCACTCACAGCTCGCAGGCGCTCCCTGTTCCCCCAGTTTCGAAAGGGAGGAGAACAACTGGGGAGCACGGCCTGTCGACATGCCATCCCGCCCCCTCTTTCCTTCCCTCCTTCCCTTCCTTCCTACCTTTCCATTGCCACATCTGACAATGTACTGCGCACATACGCTATCAACATCACGAATGGGTGATTGCTCAGTAGGCCGTTAGATGCCCAGGTAAGAAGTAAAGTAGGTACACCACCTAGGTGACTGCCTATCTAGGTAGGTTGATGCCCTGGTGCCGTTGCTGTCGCCCCCCTCCCCCCTTTGGGAGCCTGTGGCAAACTTAAAATCGCGGGGTTTGGGGCCCAGTGCTAGCCGCACCAGCAGCTTCATTATTTCCCACCACACCACCACCACCACTGCTGCCGCTACCATCGGCATGATCTTTTCAACCCCATACGAATATCCGTAGTCATGGGGAAAGCGGGATTGTTGGATCCCATGTACCTACGATCGTACCTGTCCTGCTGAGAAAAGTTTGTTTCCGCACCAGGGAAGCCATACCTATTCGTACTGGACCATTCTACACCCATCCCATATAGCGTACTAACTAGTATACCTGATGTATGGTAGCTTCAACGAGTCAACGGCAAATCCCTCGTGGCCGGTCACAAGCGAAATATTTTCGGTCAAGATTCTCAGGGTCTTTGAGGGTCCCTCGTTACACACATTCATTAGGGCTCCGCGACCCGAACCCTTAACCATCTTTGACCCAGCCCCTCCTTTCCCCCTTGCCATTGCGCGCCACGAGTCCGAATCAACAATGCTTGGTCCGCTGCCCGGAACTGCCTAGTGCCCGCTGTCGCCATGTGATAGTGCGAGCAACATGGGGTCGACACAGTGCAATGGGGGTCTTGAGCTTCCGCGACAGCAAAGGGCCTGTCCTGTCCTGTGCGTGTGGCTGGCTGGCTGGCTGGGGCTACCTCCTAGGTAGGCCTGAGACTTACTTACCGGGTAGGTACTTGATCCACAAAGTCGGCCTCGGCCAAGCACGGGAGGCTACCTAGTGTAGGTAGGTACTGACTGTACTGCACGCTACACGACCCGTGTTTGGTCGTCGAATCGGAGCTTGTCCCACGTTGGTCCAGCGAGACCGTCGAGCGACCCATCTTTGGCCGGGTCTGTCGGTACGGCCAAGCAGTCCCGTCGTCGACAGCGGCGGCGGCGGCGGCGTCGCTGATCAGATCGTTTACATCAGACACGGTGTCCTCGGTTACCTAATGGGCCGCTCTCAGGCGCGAACCTCTATATGTATGCACTAGCAGCAGCCGCCGCCATCCGACCATATGTAATGCCGGGCGTTCCTGCAGCTTCGTCGTCACTGGTCGGAAAAATGCGAGCCTGCGGGAAGACACAAACAATCAGCCATCAGGTTTGGTGCTGTGAGGAGTGCAATATACCCGATGCCGGTCTGCCACACTGTGTCACACGTTTCTAGTCATGGCAGGATTCGTTCTGTACTTGCGCCGGATACATATTCGCTATTTACGATGTAGTAGTGTACGGGCGGACGTGGGACCAAGGCAACTTGACAAGCAAAGGTACCCTGTGCCTGGATACCTACCCCACTGGTTGACTCGCCACCCCCCTGATACTTGTTCATCACTCTCCGAGTCCGCCCAAACTCACCTCATCCCAGTCCACCCGCCATCGGCATCTACGGCAGGACTCTTGACTCTGATCTCTACGTTGGTACATACACTGCTACGCGGCATCTACTTTGAAGGTAGGTAATGGTCCCATCAACCTTGTCGCCGGTCTCCGACATCTCAGTTCGGTCGAACCCATTCGAATTGCCCCGTTGACACTTCTCAGCTCCGTGGTGGCCACTGCAGGTCTGTCTGCAGGGTCTGTCTGCATGTCTGCAGATCAACCAGTTCAACCTCTGCATCGTTCTATTCCACCTGGAACCTAACAAGTGACAAGACACGGCAGTCGAGACATCATGCTATCCCTTGTGTCTTGGCTTCCGCCCAAACGTACCTACATACGGATACCCTCCTCGTTACAAACCATCGAACTTACGCCTTTCCGCTCTCCTCTTCCCCTCTCCCTTTAGGAACCTGCTCATCCCACGCAGCCAGCCCCTTGCTTAGGAGCCTTTCTTCGCAAAGCATTCCTATGCCACCCGCGGTCCGAACGGCAAAGCCGGGTACAAAAACTCAAGAGTACTGTTTCCACTGAGGTTCGCCAAACATCCCAGCAAACTTTGCTTCTTTCGAGGTTCAAGCGCCCGCCCGTCAGATCAAAGCACAGACGAATCTGCAGCCCACGACTCGACATACCTACATCCCAACTATCTGAGAGAATCTCGCCCCTTACTTAGAGGTCTCGCTGCATCGGATGGATGGGATGGGATCTTGACCTGTCTTGGCGCAAACGATTGCGATCTTTGACGCCGGCAGCTAGATACGTCCGTATCTTGCGATATCCGCTGTAGAGCTCTCGTGCCTGTATCCGCCCAGATTACGAGGGTCACGGAACAACCCGTTTGCAGGCCCCGCCAGGGGCTCGAATGTGAAATGGATCCTCAGCTTACTACGGTATCAGGCCAAAGTTTAACCCCATTGTCAGGTAAATGTGGCCGTGCTTCTTTGATTATCTCAGCAGCTGGTACTTTAAGGTTCTTGTGCACATCCAGCACAAATCTAGCCAGTGAGAGTCTCTACCCATGTGGGTCATAACTCCACACTACCTGTTAGGGAGTTTTTACTTACCCATCATACCATAGTAAGGCCGGTCTCTCGCTCCGGAGACCCCCATGTTCAATGTTCAATGTCCCGGACCCATCAGGTCCAAGGATTGATACGATACTGTCTCTAAGCAACGACGAGCCCCAACTTCCTTTCCCACCGGACGTGTGGGGGGCTTGACTTCAAGTTTCACCCGCTCAGAAAGTCTATAGTTGCAGCCTGTTACGAAAACAAACTGCCATGAGGTGATGAGGCAATTTGCCTTCTCAAAATAGGTTTTGCTTCTAGCAAGACCCGCCCTTGTCATGCTGTGCCATCTCGCTGGGCGGCTGTTTCACCATCTTGACGTTGCCGCCGTCATCATATCCCATCCCCTAGCTCGTTCGCAACTAATGTCCGGGTTGGACCACTCTCTTAGAAATCACGGTTGAAGGCAGGCATGGGAGGGGGCTTTCCCACCCGCACCAGCCGTCGGCCGGATTTCATACGCTGCACGTCAGTCGTCTCTGCCGTTCCGCTGGCACCGCCTGAGAATGATGGGGAGAAAACGAAGGGCGAATAAGAGACGGTTGGCACCCTTGATCATCAACAATCTCGGTTCAGATATATGGGTCAGCCGCCACGTGCTGAACCAGGCATCGCCATCGACAGATCCTCGGCTGTGCCATTTGAGCGGTGCACTATTTCTTACACAGTACATAGTTTGGTATTTTGATTCACATTTAGCTTGGGCAATCGGCTCCGTATGGACCAATGTCCACGCGGTCCGCCCGGATGTCTAGCATTGTTCGACTTTGCATCGCCGTGCATGCGCCAAGTATGCAAACCCTTGGTTGAATCATTATCTTGTTTCTATAGATTGGTCTTGCCAATGGCAAATTTAAACGTGATCCGTCCCAAGACACCGTCGTATTAATCTCAATTAGGTCGTGGCAGACCAGCGCCTATACGGGGAGCATCGGAGACTCCTGGCGTAGCCAACCGCCCTTCCAATATGCACAGTAGAAGATTGTTATTCTCTTGTTCCTGCTTTCTCGCATACTCCTTGGTCTTTTATGATATTCTCCGGGGCCCGCCCCGTACGTAATCCGCCCCTCTCTAGCAGATATCGTTGAGGTTGACGGCTGGATAGGAGTTAGTAACCCCTAAAATCAACGGCAACCATGTCAAGACAAGCTTACCATTGGCGAACAAGCAGAAGGTGTCCGCATGGTTCAAGTTTTGACTGGCATCGAGCGTCTTGATCGCATCGTAGCCATAAACGCCATAGTCAAGGGTTCCCTTGATCTGGAGCAAGTGCGACATTTCGTGGAGGCTAAACGACTTGTTAGCTAGACTGTTCAAGCGGGGCCCTCAAGTGTTGAAGCTTCCTACGTTGTGGTAGCCTGGTCCTGCCCGTGGCAACTCGTGGTGAGACTCGGAAGCGCAGAGAAGTAGAGGGGGCAGTTGACCATGTAGCTGTACGCGGGGACCGTATAGGCCAGGACGCCAGGCGAGCACGACTTGTAGATGTCGCCGCAGTACTGCTGGGCCACGCCCTCGGTGCTGTTTTGGCACTCGTCCGCGATCTTGTTGAAGACGTCGGTGACGTTGTACCTGGCCTCATCCGAGGTGTCCTTGAAGTACTCGGCCATTCGTGTGTCGTTGCTGGTGGCGTTGGCGGCTTGCTGAGCGAGTGTTGCGCAGTTGCTGAGCGCCAAGTTCACCTTATCCAGATCCCCGTCCTGGCAATCGGACTGAACCGCGGTGCGCTTTATAGACTGGTGGAAGGCCATGCGGGTGAGTGCCGCCTTCTTGGCGTCGACGTCCTTGACCTTGAGCGTGTTGCTCGTGATTGGAATAACGCCGGCGATCTCGGTAGTGTTATCCTTGGCATAGGGGATGCCGCTGTTAACCAGAAGTTCGTAAACGCTGCGGTTTCCAAGGTCGTGCATCTGTCCGAAATCGAAATTGATCTGCACGGTCTGGCCACGCTTGATCGTCTGGAAGGCTTCGCCCGTCCAGAGTTTCTGCGGGGCAATGCGTAGCCGCACGCCGTCAAAGGGCAGTCGCTCATCTGTTGATTGGGGTCAGCGCCGTTGCCATATTACTGGAGAGACAATGGGACTCACCATCGGAGAAAACAGCCACCTTCTCAATAGCGGCCTTGTCAAGTATGGTGCCAGGTTTGAAGAGCCTCAGGGCCTTTTTGCCTCTGTTTGACACGCTGATCTTGACCCCTGTGTTATCGGTGCCGCGTAGAAGCCTAACCTCGAGTGGCCCAGTGCTGTTGGTGGTGTTCACGGAGTTGACACTCTTGGTGATATTTAGGGGGCTGGCACTCTTGGTAACATCCATGGGGTTGGCGCTCACGAGGGAGGCAAGTAGAGTGAAACTGGTGAAGAACCTCATCTTAGCTTGCGAACCAGCTACGGCGAGAGGTATCGAAGGTAAGGAAGTTCGGATGTGGTGGGAGGTGTGAGTAGTGATCTGAGAAGAAAGCCATCGAGGGCCTGCGATTGGGCTTGTCCTTATAGTGGATGAGACTCCAACCAATACTACGCTCCTCGCTGTCAATGCCAATCTTCTTGGCGTAGATCTTGAGACCCGATCCGGTTGAAGAGAGGATACAGCACCGGGAACCAAGCCACAAGAACTAGCACTCGGAAAGAGCGGCAAGGCCAGCGACGAGGCTCGGTTCAAAGAAGACGCTTGAGCCAATGGCAAGTAGAAGCTTAGGTCTGAACAGCAGGAGGCGCTTCACCCCCAAGAATTGCACAGGAGGTGACCATTATGATCAACAGGGGAAAGTCTAGAGGTGCCACGTATGTGATGTCTTCAAGGTGACGGAGCGTAAGTGCCACGGCAGGTGGACCACATGAGATTCGAGGACTGGATTCCTCGAATTGGTAAGACGCTCAGTCTTGACTGTCTTGCGACACAGCTACAGCTCCAAGAAAGTGGAGAGCCTCCTAGTGTAAGTCACAAACAATGAATGAGCATTCTGCTTATGGAATGAATGCGAATAGTATCGTATGCGCCACAAGGCCTAGGCCTCGCTTACCCTATTCTCTAGCTGCGGCAGCCATCGGCAGTAGGCCTTCTGTCGCTCACGTTAAGAGCACTGCGCCATGCCTGCGGTTGGGCGAGGCAACAAGCCTAGCTTGTGGTAACAGACACGCCAAGGCTATAATGTGCACTGGCCGACGCCTGTGTCGTATTATGACTTACTATGTGGATGCTGGTTCCGGACATGGCCCTCTGGGCCTCTCAAACGCAAACAGCTTTCGGGGTATCGGTAAGAAATACCGGTGCAGAAAAAAATATGTATACTCGTAGGCTCTTGTACCACGCTGGTAACAGCAGCCTTTGACGTTTAGTTTACTCTCTCTGGACAATGACTGAGAGTGAGACTGGCGTAATGAGAGTTTACCCTTGGTGGGTGCGAGACATGGCCTGGCTTTCGTGAGTAAGACAGACCCTCCTTGGTTTCCATACCCAAGATGGTGGGATAAATAGTACATCCGAGACTGGCTGAGATATTAGGGGTCTGGAAACGTTCCTTCACGCTTGGCGATACGATATGACGTTGGTTGCACGACGGATGCATCGTAAAATGCAGTCTCGGCACCGGCATCCGCTGGGCGGCGGAGTGGAGTCCGCCGAATCGATTGTAGTCGGCGCCGATCTTCCAAGCTTCCCCCTTACCACGACTCAAACTAGGTACTCACAGTATATTATGGAGTGCAATTAATCAATTAATGACGTTTCTTCTTGCACCATGGGCTTTCGCCCTTCAGATGCATCACGTCTCACCGCTCTGTTGTTCATGTTCCGATTGTGGCAATTGAGCGTCGCCTTGCGCAGGTCTGTCGCGCAGTCAATTCAAGCGAAATACCGGGGAACGGGTTGGCTCGGTTTTCTCCATGCAAAGTGCGGGGTCTCCCGCTGTTCGGCCGAGTTTGTTTACAAATTCATCACGACTAGACAGGCTAGCTGTCGATAGGGTCACAGTCGTTCAGTTAGACTCGAATTTCTCCGCCAAACACTGCAGATAACCTCTGATCTTTCGCTTTACGGCCTCCGTGTCCGTCGGTACTTTGCCTCTCCTACACCGGCACCGATAACTTCTAGCAGGTTTAGTTCCAAAGCCTACAGTCGTAGCCTCAGTCCCGACAGCACGGAACAAGCCTCGAGTGGCTTGGGCCAGAAGGGGAACCCTGGACCGTGGCTAAGACTGTTCATTCCCAGCCTACCTAGGTAGGTAGTTAGCGCCCTTCGCACAATCTGTTGACGATTCTCCATCCACATTCCCACGTTGGAATACCCTCGCGGAACTCGAGCGACAGGAAGACAATTCTTTCTCTCCGTAACGTAAGAAGAATGCGCCGATTAGACTGACGTCATTCGGAGAATCCCTTCCATGCCACTTGCCGCCTTGGGAAGCTGTTCCGTCCTGCGCACCTGCTGCCTCCTGCTGGCTTGTCGGACCTGGCCTGCTTCGCAATTTTCCCCTTCGCAAAAACACTTCAAGCTGGCCTCCAGAGATCGTCGATCCTGGGCTCTCTTTTCTTGCTCTCCCATGAGCAGCGTGCAAGCCCGCAATTTTTTCCGTCCTCTCACCTTCGTCGTCGTTATCATCACCATCATCCTGCTCCTCACGTCGGGGGATCGCAACGGCGCTCCTCGAGACACCATGACCACACAAGAGAGCCAGTCCACCGGCGCCGCTCTAGCCAATCTCGCCGTCCGCATCCGTCAGACGTCTTCATCAACTCCCACGCTGGCGCTCTCGGTGACGAATAATCACGAAGTTCCACTCACCATTCTCCGCTGGAAGACCCCCCTTGATCCGCTCGCTATCCAGCTTGGACTCGTTTCCATCACGCCAGAGGGCAAGAGCGAACCCATAGAGCTACCCACCATCGAGCTGCGACGTGTCATGCCGCCGCCACAGGATGACCTTGTCACACTCCAGCCGGGCGAGAGCAGGGAGCAGGAGGTCGTCTTGAAGGAGCCCATCGTGCCGCTCGACCAACTTGGCAAGACGGCACGCGTGGCGGTCAAAGGCAATTGGGGGACTGTGTGGCCCACGACAGTGGATAAGCTGAGCAAGGAGACCATTGAGAAGTTGCAGTTCGGTGAAGGGGTTCTGACGGGTGAATTCGAAAGCCAGGCGGCTGATCTTGTTCTTGAATAAACGAGGGAGGAAACCACACAAACACATTGCTATCTCGTTCCCTCGTCACACATACTTACATGTGTTCCCATATGGAACGCTCTGCCATTTCTGCCAATTGCCTCGAGAGGTATCATGGCATAAGCCTACCTAGACCAATCTAACGCGCGTGACATGCCCGGAAAACGTGCTTCGAAACGTGCCTCGAAACGTGCCCAAGGGGTTTGTCCTTTTTGGAAGCTGGCCGGCCAACGGAATGATGGGATACCACTGGAATGGCTCTCAAAGAATGAACAGGGTCCAAGTCATATGTCTTGGACGAATGCGTTGTTATCAAAGGCCGATAAACAGTCTAGGCCTCTCGATTAGTCTCTTTGTCCTGTATTAGGCATCCATTGATCTGTAGGAGGGTCAACGAAGTCTCAATGTCGAATGCGAATCAAACCAAATTGGTCGCTAGGAATAGGTATTGGACTGCGCTCCGTGACCAACGCTGAAATGTCTTAATGGCAATTACCCGAGAATCATGGCGTTGAGCCAATGTGGGAACATTGTATTGTTGACCAATATCAATGTACCAATTAGCAACTAACAGTATGCATAGAAACAGAATGCATGCAATGATTTCGGACGGCCTAGCTACACTAGTTCGAAAACCCTGTCCCAAATACACGAATACTGTTAGCAACAAAACCGCCACCCGCGCCGCCTGCACACCATCTCCTCGAGCTCGCCCACGACATATCCAAGCGACCAATACACAAAGGTGCTTGGTATCCTTGCCATGTTGCCACAAGCCCGCTCATGACTGTGAAGACTTGGCCCTTTCCTCGTGCAGGCCACGTTATCACCGCGTGAGGAGCGCCTCGCTCGAGCGACGCCTTGCCTTTGCCTAGCCATGAGGCTAAAAAAGTATGGTAAACTTATACACGCATGCAGAATCCCGCCACGAATTTGTCCTTGGGCGAAGAGACTAGCTCGGCCCCAGAACCTAAAGTTTGGGGCAGAGGTAGACGCTTGAGAAGCCGAGAGCTTTCCCGAGGTGCCATGCTCAAGTGTTCTTCTCCAACGCAGCGTGCGGCCGCCAGGTCCTATGAAAGTGCCATGGTCCGAACCATACTGAAATCCGCATTCATCAATGCCTCGCGCGGTTCCCACATTCAAGGTAACGCTCGACGAAGCAAAAGGACCCCTAACGTTGTTGAAAACGGGAAAGGGCTCCCCTATCAAGCCTATAACTTCGACTGCTGCTGCTGAGACATCTCGAAGACCGCAGTCGAGAACTGCCACGACGAAGTATCTGCTGATTTTCCAACTCTCGCGTTGTTCTTGCGAAGGCCATCAAATCCGAACTCGGCTATGGATGTTGTGGGGAGAACGACATGCCATGGTACTGGAGGGCCTCTCCGGAGGTATTCACTTTAGACCTCGGCTCAAACTACGGGCTTTTGTGCTCATGCGGGAACACAAATGGAATCATTGAAACATTTGCTTTCTGTCCTTTGAAACAGCGAGCGGGTCCCGGTTTTAATTGAGCTCGCTGTCTGCTCACTGTGCCCGAGAAGATATCGTGGCAACAGGACCGCATGAGACGTCACTGCAACAATCGCAGTTTGTCTATCGACGAATCTCAGTAGAAATCATGTTGGGCTGGTTGTGATGATTATAAAAGCCTCCCGATTTACATCACCTTTTTTAAGGCGAGACAAAACCAGCAATTAGCCCATAGATATTCCCGCCGGCTTCGACTCAGAGGAGGTACCTGGACAGCCACACATCATTGGCTTCTTGTTTGGAGCTTTAAATAGCTCATCTAGCTTTTGCTCCGTATTCATGATGGCTAACGGGCGCAGCTAATGTACGGGTCCCATACGAGTGATCTTTAAAGTATTCTGAATTTTCCTCGTACCACTGAACCCAGAAGCATGAAAGAGGCTCATGGATAGTCCTATACGGCTTACATGGGTCGTGCCCCTTGTCATGCATTGAACTCCCAGCAAAATAGCGGCAATGGTATCACATAATGAACCGACCGTATATCTATTGCGAATGTCCGTGGCTGAACACATAACAGTGCCAGAGCAAAGATTCGGGCGTATACAATATCTTTTAGCATGGAACTCCTTTTTGGCTATTCGTTGAGCTATTGCCAGCCTGAACCGACGTAAATCATCTCTACACACCACAATACAATTGCTTTCCAGCATTGCTGTCATGGCCGTTGAGCCCGTTGCGCGTCAGCTTTGCGGGGCGTCTATTCAACATCCACCATGAGCTTGAAGCCGTTCCCCTAAATAACACTTTCACCTTCGTGAAAAAGTGTAGAACGACAGTCCACCGCCACGCCAATGCTTGTGTATCGAGCAAACCAGTCAACTCGGCTCGCATCGACGTGGAGGGAAATGATCGAAGCTGTTTGCTGCAACAATATCCGCATCGAACAAGGCGACAACGCACCAAGAGGCCAAACTGAATATCCCGGATGGCGGCTTGTGTGCCATCTGACTGTTGTTCTGCTCAATTATGTTACAGCCGGGGGTCTCCATTACCCTGAATTTCAACAGGCAAATAATGAGACACCCCCTTGAGGCCTTGTTCGTCAGTGTGGCAAACTGCAAAGGACATAAGATGGGGGAGGGAAACCAATGGATAGGAAGTGAGGAAAACAAAAACAGGCACACCATCGTAGATGTTGCGATCTGGTCCAGGCAACGAGTGGGATGCACCGGTCCCTTCCATCCACCTCTGGGAACCGCGGTTGCTTCCCCCTTCCTTCCTTTTTTTCTTTTTTTCTTTTTTACCTTTCTTTTTCTCTTCTTTTCGGAACCCCAGGCCACCCGGGAGCGGGGCCTGGCAGGCCGCGGAAGCGCAGCGGAAGCGACGGAAGTCGTCTCGGTTAGCCAGATTCCGCGGACCAAGCCGACGACCACTAACTCGCTGTACCGGCCCCCGCCTAACATGCCCCGTTTGTTCCGCGCGTTTTTACTATCAGACGACTGGCCATTGGTCCGTTGAGGTCGCGTGGACACCCCGCACTCTCACACATCCCAACTCCTCTCAACGATCGAGATGAATTGAACTGAACTTACGATTCTTCAGCTTGCGCGCCATCTACTCTGCCACCTAGGTTTCTGTTCTTGAATCCAGAGGGTTGGCATATTGTTGCAATACTGAATCGAAGCTCCTCTGTTGGTAACAGCTGCGACTGACGATATATCGTGACCTCGCACACAACATATCACTTAACCAATATCTCACATCGGCATTTGATAAATCGACATGTTGGTAACCGGAATGCTCGGAAGCCAACCTTTCTAACGTTTCTCTTCTTGTGTCTATGGAGGTTCTATCCACCTGGTACTGGTATAAAAATACTAACGCCTTGCCAGTGCTCACGCCAACGCTCCTAAATGTTCTCAGGTCATGTTGGACGACCGCGTCCCGTAGTTATCTCGACGTTATCGCAGCGCCCTCAGAGGGCCGCGCATTGACGAGACATGCCCACCAGGCCAAAGACCTGGAGGATTCGAAGACTGCATTTGTCCGAATCCTGCACCTGTACATGCAAAAAGGACCGTCTCAGGTCGGCTCCGGAAATAACGCAACCCTCATATTGTTTCGCTCACATCTGCTTTCCAGTTTAGGACACCTCACCCTTGATGGGAGGAGTGCCAAGACCGTTGTGGTTGCGGAAGAACAAGACGCCCTTGCCCTCACCCTCAGCTCCGGCGCTGGGCTCAACCCACTGGCACATACGCGCAGACTTGTACAGAGCCTTGATGAAACCAACCGGACCATCCTTGACGTCAGCGCGGTAGTGCTTGCCCATGACAGGCTTGATGGCCTCAGATGCCTCGTCGGCATTGTAGAAGGGGATGGTGCTGATGTAGTGGTGGAGGACGTGGGTCTCGACGATGCCGTGCAGGAGGTGACGTCCAATGAAGCCCATCTCACGGTCGATTGTGGCGGCAGCCCCGCGGACAAAGTTCCACTGGTCAGCAGTGTAGTGAGGCAGAGTAGGGTCGGTGTGCTGGAGGAAAGTGATGGCAACTGCAGGAGGTCAGTATGTGCTATTTGCACCGAGTTTATTCTTCTGATAACTTACCGAGCCAGTGGTTGACCCAGAGGTAAGGGATAAAGTACCAGACCAAAAGGTTGGACCATCCGAACTTGTTACCGAGGAGGACGAGGACCGTCGTGGTGATGCCGATGCCAATATCAGACAGGATGATGAGCTTGGCGTCCTTGGCCTCGAACAGGGGGCTGCTGGGATCGAAGTGGTTGACACCGCCGCCGAGACCGTTGTGCTTGCCCTTGCCACGGCCCTCACGCTGGCGCTCGTGGAAGTTGTGGCCGGTAACGTTGGTCATGAGGTAGTTGGGCCAGCCAACCAGCTGTTGGGCAATGAGCATCAGCAACGTGAAGATTGGCGTCTCCTCGGTCAGCTCGCCGACCTCGTGGGCCAAGCGGCCAGCACGGGTGGCTTGCTGCTCGCGAGTGCGGGGGACAAAGACCATGTCGCGCTCCATGTGACCAGTGGCCTTGTGGTGCTTGCTGTGGGAGATTTGCCAGCTGAAATACGGGACCAGGAGGGCCGAGTGGAGGACCCAGCCGACGGCGTGGTTCAGCGTCTTGGAAGGCGAAAAGGCCTGGTGGCCGCACTCGTGGGCGATGACCCAAAGACCGGTGCCGAAAAGACCTTGGAGGACGGTGTAGAGGCCCCAGAGGCCAGCACGGACAGCCTTGGAGGGCACATACTCGGGAGTGACAAAGTTGTACCAGATGGTGAAGGTGGTGGCCAGGCAGAGGATGTCCCGAGCGATGTAGCCGAATCCCCTCAGAGCGGAACGCTCGAAGCAGTGCTTGGGGATGGCGTTGTAGATGTCCTTGATGGTGAAATCGGGAGGGGTGAACTCGTTACCGTACGTGTCGTACAGCTTGCCGTAGTTGGCCGTCTTGGGAGCGGCACACTCAGAAGCCATGGAAGACAGGGAGGTTGACGAAGCAGAGGGACGAGGAGAGTCCATAGGCGAGGCAACGGCGGTCGAGGGCATCGAGGCGTCGGTCTCAGTGGTGGTGGAGGTAACGGTGCGGCGCAGCACGGGGTTCTGAGCCGCCGGCATCGACGTGGTGGAAGCCATGGCTGATGTGGGTTTGGCCTTGGTGAGAGAAGGAAGGTGGTCAATGTGAGTTCGTTGTGGAGGATGATGGCCTCGGTGTTGGTAAACGACAAGTCAGAGGAACGAACAACGGACAAGTTCCAATGACAGCCCTTGGAGGAATACAGAAAGGGATACCAAATGGGTCGCGGGGGAGGTAGAACGAAGACGGGAAGAAGAGGAAGGGGGGAGGGGACTAATAAATGAAGCACAGGGGAGAAAAGGGACGCGGGTCGGTATCGGGTCGTGGCGGAGGCGAAAAGACGAAATGCTTTACCTACCTACCTACCTACCTACCTAGGTAGTTAGTAGTAAACGATGGGCCGGATGGGACCCGTTGTCAACTGTCTCTGCACGGGGACCAAGCTGGCAGTGCTTATGCGTACAGCTAAGCTACCTAGTACATGGCAAGTGATGGGTCAGGTACGGTAACGGATGGATGGGCAACGGTGTGAGGCAATCCCTGTGACAAGTGGTGTGTAGGTAAAGTCAGGTATGTATGGTGCTTGGTGTCGTGCGCGGGCGAATATGTGGTGCCTGTACTTGGCGGTGCTTCGAGCTCGGTGGTTAATGGAATTGTGCTGTTCCTCGGTTCCCACGTCTCCGTTTTTGTTGGGGACAAACTGGAGAGAGAGGGAAGGGACGACGACTGCTTGCTTGTGCCTTTCTGGTCCCGCGGGGGGTCACCGTGCAAGGGGAGAGACGAGGACAAGCTAGACCAGGGACGGGAGGGATAAAGTGCGCGACAGGGGGTGTGTGCAGGCGAAAAAAAAAAAAAAAAATGTTGCTTTGCTTTGCTGTTGGATTTTCATGCTGGGCCCAAATTGAGTTACCCACCTAGAAAACGGTGGTGGAAAGATTGAGGAGGCGACAGTAGGAGGTACAAGAATGCCATGTCTGGCTTCTATGTGTAAGCAATCTATTTTTTTCTTCTTCTTTCTTTCTGCGGGGATGACGATTCCCACCGGTGTGTTTTCTCAATGCTTGAGAGCCGGACGGAAGGGACTACCCGGGGCTGGAAGCTGGGACGTTGAATCTTGTGCTAGGTCTGTTCGCAAGTCAGGTGAACCCAGAAGACGGTTTTTTAATTCTACTATGTAGTAGGTAACGGCCAATTCTATCTGACCTGTGACCACTGTCATCATCTTCGTCCCGTTCTATGGAGGTTTTGAGTAGGCTTTCCCTTGGGCAATTGCCTATCTTGGCATGGTGTTTTGCAACAAGTGGTATCTTCACAAGCCAAAAAATAAAAATAAAAATAAAAATAAAAAATCAACAAGAGAGGGACGACAACCCGACCGATCGCTTTGATAGACAGCTAGGAGATGCCGACCGAAAATGGACAGGGTTTTGGACTTGGGTAGTGTAGTGTATGATTTTTAGTTTGTTGGTTTTGGAGAAGGCGACATTAGAAGGGGATCGGCTGAAAAGGATTTTTTGGGACGAGACCGGCGGTCTGAAGGGTCTTGGAACGGTACGTATCGGATTGTAGTACATATATAAAGCAGGTACCTACTTACTTAGGTAAATACCTAGTAAGTAAGGTGGTAGTGTGCCTGTCATATACACTACCACTAAGGAGAAGAAGGAGGTCGTGCTGGGAAGTCCATGTACAAATACATGGCCAAAAGTGCCTTTCTCCCAGCTTTGCATCTGCTGGAGGTACCTGCACATGTCATTTACCCTACAACTGCCAAAGCGACTGCAGATGCACACGCAGCTGCACCTTCCATCCAGCTGGCTCCCCTAGGACTTGGACGTGGGTTCGGCCTAGGGCTCTCGATGGTTCCTCTTTCTGCATGACTGACTGCCAATATTAAGCCTGGGCCGTTCGTGGGATATCCGAACCCCTCTGTCCGGCTTTGCGGGTGGAGAGAGTCTGATCAGTTTGTATCTTCGTTGGGTCCCCGCTGTGGCCAATGTTCGCATTAAGACCAGGTTCCAGGACAGCAGTGGGAGGCAAACCAGCAGCAGCGTGCTAGGCTGAGGAGGAAGGAAGGAAGGAAGGAAGGAAGAAAAAAAGGAGGAGGGCGGGGAGCGGCGTGAGATTGCCCAGCAGGAACCTCTTGCTGACTCTTGCTCCCTTCTCTGGCTAAGTACTGGGCCTTGCTCGCCTCATGGGCATCCGAGGTATACCTGAGTTTAGATAGGTAGACACTGAGACTTTCCGGAATTATGGGTTTTTTTTTTCTTTTCTTTTTTCTTTTCATCGAGTCGCTCACCCCGTAGTTCTCAGAACGTCCTTTGCCTCCCGCGGGCTCCTACCTAGGTAGTTACTTGCAACTCACCGCCTTTACATTCTAGTCTGCCACCGGGCTCCAATCCCAAGCCTCTCTAAATTATCCGCAGCTCTGGTGGTCCGCCGGTGGCATCGTCTGATTCGCACACTACCCAAACCATTTCGGGGATCACTGGCAAACTTTCCCACTCATGCCTTGGAGGGCCGTCGCGCCTGAGATAGCCTTCTGCCGTGACCTGACTGGGGCATATCTTGCCCAAGACATGATGTACCTACCAATACCGGCCCGTCAGTGTCAGGCGGACAGACCTGGGTGGCTACGCACTCTCCAAGACATTGTCGTCAGAGTCCAAGTTGATTTGCCATGACGCCTGCACGAGGCGTCTTGCCGCTCCCGTGGTAGCTGCCGTGTCACGGCCGCGGCTGCTGACGCCTTGTCCTATAGCAGAGACAGATGATTCAGGCCGTCGATTGGTCTCGTTTTTGGCAGCGGTGCAGCCACTGCTAGTCATCCGTCCCCCCGCAGGTGCCCCAAGGCGTCCAAGGCGTTTCTGGCACACAGTGGCGTTCGTCTGTGTGCATGTGAAGATGGCGCTTGTTCGGGGCGAGATTCAGATCGGACATGGTCCGGCGCACACGGTACGACTAAATGGTCAAGGGCGAGTCAGACCGACATTCAATAACTCTACAAACACGAATTACAGAGTACGGTAATTATGCTTCCGCTGTGACAGCGCAGTCCTCATCGTTTCGCCGATTTCCTCCGACCGCCAGGCGACGGGCAACGTCGCCATCAGGAGACATCGGTCGGTAATGGTATGTCTCTGGGGCGAGGATCAATTCATATACACGGCGAAGAATAGGTAGCCGACCAGGGAGGAAAGCGTTAGATTTTCCATTGACGGAATTCAGGAACAACTGAGATAGAATACGTAGTATCCGTAGGTAGGTGCATCTAGGAGCGTCGATACGTACCTGGATTCCCCACGCTCACCAGAGGGTCCTACAGGGATGAAGGGGGGGTGCTCCCACAATACGTACCGAAACCCCACGAAACGAAGCAGCAGAAAGGGGACCAGCACAAGTATGGGCGAGACCAGATTGAAGCCTCGCAATTCGATGACGAAGTCTCCAGCCCACTTCTCCCCACCAATCGGGAGCAGAGCATACCGCTGACACGGTTAGCCAATCTGGACCCGTAGCCGAGTAAGGGGTGGTTGAATCTTGAATTGACGCCCAGTAAGGAGTAGTCTGACGACGACGACGACGACGTCGCCAAACGAGATGTATCTGGCCGTCAGCACCATGAATCTTGAATCGCTGTGCTCAAGTATCACCCATGCTAATGCCACAGCGTGTGAGAGGCGACAGTAGGTAGTGTATCGACTTCGCGACACAATGGATGAAACGGCTATGGCAAAGAGCCCGGGTCGAGTCGCGCGCAGAGTGGGCAGAGTCCCTGAAACAAGATGAAGTGAGGGGGGGCACGCCGTTTTTCTGGAAGCATTGGTGGCATTCCAAGGTTCCGGGTTTTCCTATGTGGCCCTGCCTCGCTTCCGTTGCAATGCGGTGATTGTTTACGCTCCCGGTTATTTTTTTTTTTTTCTCTTCTCCTTCTTTTGCTGCCCCCCGAAATTTTCTGTTGGGGTGACAGATTTGTTGAGATGGTTGCTGGACAGGGCAGGCCTTGTCGCGACATCAGAGCTTCATTGGTACGTACTGCAACCCCCCCCCCCCCACCTACCCCCCCCTAGGACGGTGCAAGGCCTGGCTGGTCGGTGCCATCGCATCTTCATTCATATCCCGCCACCAAGGATACGTACCTCGGGAAGTGCAAGAAGTGGACGCTTCATCGTACCTTGAAAAGTACTTTACCTAAAATAACCCGCTTCTCACTCATCAATGCTGATCGATGAAATGTTTCGCGGACTGGGAGAAACAATGCTCCCGTTAACTCTTTGATCCAGCAGTTTGACTCCTCGTGGAGCAATTGCACGGTGGCATCCTTCCCCATATTGGAGGCCATCGAGAAGCTCGAGGTCCAATTAAGCCACTATAGGGTTTCCTGGGAAGCTCTCTTTTTGCTGGCAAATCCACTTCTGCCCACATATCACATGGTAAAAGATGTTCGATTTGGGAGGAGGGGGGGCTTCTTGTCCTCAGCGGGCAATTCGAACTCAGCATGATAGACCTGGGACGACGACGTGTCCGTGGAATGCTGGATGCCATAGCTAGCAGCCATCTTCATCATCGTCATGGTAATCCTGCACATCATGTCCATCCCCGTTATGGCGTTATCTTACCCGTAGTTAATCCTACTGCTCCCGAGGCGTGTCCTTCTTACGGGCAAGAGGTATCATCTCACATGTGATTCGGATGTATTCACTAAGGGGGGACGAGGGGCGATCCTTAGAGGCTATCTCAAAGTCACAACGCCTCCGTCCACCCCTTGCTAGCACCGATACTGATTGACTTTTCCAAGCAAATAGGGAACATGTGGCATTGGCACCTTGCCGATACCTCCCCGTCTCGGGCAAGTGTCCTGCGACTCAACGCACCAAATAGGACTCGATTTTGCAAATCACCAGACCAGCGGCTGAAGACGGAATGCATTCCTTCGCCCCGCGTTTGCCTCCAGGGGCTACTGACCAGTCGGCCTGTGTCTCCTTGAGGAGGAGGACTTGTGTTGGGATGGGAGGTGGTAGCACTGATCATGCGCTGCTGGCCTACGGCTTGCCCACGCCTTGTAGGGCTTTCAACAGTGTTGAACGTAAGCGGGATGAGGCTGGAGAGCCTACCAGTACAGTTGTCAACACGTGCGACAGGGGACGATGACGACGGTGACGGCCTTGATGTGTTGCTGGAGCAGAGAAGTGTTGGGAGCCAAACAGAAACACACAAGTCCGCTTGAGCCATCGCGCGGAAGGCAAAAGATGGTAGTTTCCATCGACTCTTACACGAGAAATCTAATCCAAAGACGGTTGGCTTTGCCGCGAGTTGCCGCTTGCCAAATTTGTGATTTTGCATTCGACTCCGAATTCCCCCCTCGCCACCTATTCACCGCCGGAAAAGCAGCCACCCACGGACAATTCCAGGTTTCCCGTCTGCCAACTGCGCATGCACCAGGAGTTCAAAGGCGACCAAGTGGTTTACTCATATGTCGACTACATGTGGCTGCTAGTGCTCTCAGCACGTGCATTCGAGCTCGTGTTATGTAGTTAGTGGTCGGATCTTCAAGGACTACTCTCCCAAGAGAGTTGTCAAGGTTACAACCGCGGCTTTCGCGGCATGTACCATTTTCCTTACAGTCTACTGACCATACTGACATGCGTCTTTTGTCTCTCTCTCTCTCTCTCTCAAAACATCATTCACAAGGCAGATATCGTCGTGATAATGCACGGGAACGCAAGTGTTTGGGCCGGGTCCCAACCTCGCATCGACGCCGCAAACTTTAGATTCCTACGGCAGTGATCCAAGCCCGCCCTTGACCGGAAGATGCTGTGACGATCAGCACACTTCATCGTTTCCAGCGTGTTTGGGGGAACGAGGTGATAAGTCCTATCCTTCGCCACAAACGTTAGCCCAACTTCGACCATAGCGTGTATAGGTTCTCGACAAATTGTCACTGCATGCAATGGCCCCCCCCTTGTTCGTCGCAACTGAGACACCCAACAGCCCAACCCCGCGTCTCATCAAAGTCTTTCCTCATGATGCCAGACATGTCAGGAGGGCAGCTCAGGCTGGTACGTTCCGCGTTGTCTCTCCACTCGACCGATTGGTATTCACGTTGGGCAGCCGGCCGAGAACAGACCGGCGCAGGAGGCGCGTTGCACGGTAATAGTATCCAGAGAAGATATACAGGGATAGAGGGAGCAAGCGTCAGCTGGTCCAAGTCCTATCTACCAACAATTTTGTCGCTGAAGGGACCGGAGTTCCTGCTGTCTCTGGGTTTGGTGACCTATCCGGACCGACGGCCTCCTGCGCGCCGTCCCAGGCCTGCTTGCTCACATGAGAAATGCTTCACATTTCACGAAGAGGCTTCTTGCGACCGCGAACGAAGCCGAGCGTACGCATGTGAAGGCGTGGCGGCCATTTTCGTGGGAAAGACAGCATGGGAAAGCTCATACTGGACGCAAAGCGGGCACAGGTCGCATCATTGAATCGCCGCTTCAAGAGGAAGATGTATGCACAACGAAATGCAACTGTTGTTCATGTCGTAGCCTATCAATACGGCAGCAAGCCAAATATTGCCAAGGTAGCGGTCTAAACAGTCGTTACCACCAACGCCGAACCATGCCGTTACGAAAACACACCAGAACATCCTACCTCTCTCACCTGGAGAGGAGTCCAGCAGAAAGGGGGGTATATCAAGCCACCGAAAACCCGAGCTCCTCCCTCGCATCGTCCACGACCCGCCCCCATTCCAGCAACAAACGGAACATGTATACCCTCATATCTTCTCTCCTCAGCGCTTTCGCCGCCCACGCCCGCCCCTCCTCCGCAATCTCCCGCGCCCTTCGCCTCCCCTCGTCATCGGTCCCGAAGTACCGCAGCAGGCCCCTGAGCTCGTGCAGCCGCGCGTCGACGGGGACGTAGTGCCGCCACGCGTGCACTCGCTCCCCGAACCATGTCCGGAACAGCCCGGCGCGGTAGACGAGGCTGCGGCTCCGAAGGAAGGGGATGAAGCGCCCGCCGAAACCGGCGCCGTCGAGGTCCATCAGGTGCGCGTACTTCCAGTGTTCGGCAAAGTCGACTGTGCCCTTGGGAGACGAGTGCGCGCCGACGCCCCAGAAGGTGTCTCTTTGGCTTTGACAGTCATCGCTGTGGCATTTCGTAAAGTCGCCCACGAAGCCCACATCAAAATTGACCTCGTCTGTGCGGGTTCCGAAGGCCGGCTGCTCGTCCTGTCGGAACTTGGAGACGCTCTGAATCGCGTTCGCAACCTGGACGAACCGCGCTCTGAGGAACCCCTGCCACGCGCCTCTTGCCGCGTATCCGTCCGACGACGACCCCCTCCAGAACATGATGTTCTTCTTCCTCTCCCATTCGATATCCTCGTCCTGGCTGTACGGTGCCTTGTCATCGTAGTTCCATGGCGAAGGCACAACGATATCATGAAAGCCGGATGTCCTGCTCTGGCTGAACACGGGAAACGGCTCCTTGGTAAAGATGGCTGGGGCCGGAGACAACAAGAACCCGTCTAGGTATGCCAAGTCAGGCTGGTGGCAGAGGTCTGTGGCCGCGGTCCAGTTGGACACCACGGGGTTCTCGAGGCCTTCGAACACGCGGATTCCATGCGGAAGAAGACATTTGTGGCAGGCTTCCTTTCGGTTCCACTAACGTGTATTCCGGGCAGGGGAGTCGGGCGGGCAGGACGGGGCGATGAAGTCGTAATAGATCTGGTCTCTGATACGGTCTTCGAAGTACGGAGAACGCTCATGTGGCGAGCCGGTGGTGTCGTCGTCGCTCCAGACCGGTGGTTGGGAGCTGTCAAACGACCTGGGACTGTTTCCCGACTGTCTTGTTCTAGCCTTCGCGGCCGTGGTCTGCAGTTGCTGCATCTCTTCGAACGGGATAGTTAGACGAGGCTCGTCATTTAGGTTGATGGCGAAATCCATGTCGGGCAAGTGCTCGGCAAATTCGCTAATCATGTCCTGCATCGAGTGCATCATCCACATATGCGTCCCCGGTGTTCCGGGCGAAATCTCAACCTTGCCCCCGCGGATACGGATACCTCCCATACCGAGCCACGGTATCTTGAGCATATGCTTCGTCCGCTGCCGTAGCACATCCGGCGGGACACCCCAAAAAGGTAAGATGTCGTCGTTGATTTGCGTGAAATCGTCAATGATGGGCGAGCCGTTCGCCACCGCATACTCAAACCATTTATCGAAGTTGGGCGGCGGAGCAAGACCGTAGCGGCGATGGTACTCCCCCACAGCACCCTCAAGGTTTCTGCTTTGGTTTGCTTCGGCAACCCAAGCGTCGGACTTGGCGCCAGCGACAGAAAGCAGGTCGGAGAAGGAGAGGGCGTCGGAGGAGTTGAAGTCCGGGTAGAAGACGAGGTAGGTGCCGCATAGGAAGCCGACGAGGACCACGTACCACCCCGTAAAGAATCGGATCAGCCGTGAATCACCCGATTGCGCGCCGGCGAGATCCTTGTCATAGCGCAGCAATAGACCCGCGCCGGCTATCGTGAGGCCACCGGCGATCATGTACCGTAAAGAGTCGTCCAGCGGCGCGGCAATCTGCAACATCCTGAGGAGCTGATGAGTGTAAACCCCCGAGGCCGTGACGATCATCGCTAGTGTACTGGGGTGTATGTCGCTCATGACATAGAACGCCGAGATGATGGCGAGCGAGGCCACAGTGCTGTCCACCAGGAGATCACTGACGCCGATGTGGTACCATCGAACGTTCCGGGGATGGTGAAACGAGAAAGTCGCAAGCACAGCCAACACGGCCGCAGATCCCAGAAATAGACGTGATACGAAAGCCCAAGCATGAGGCGCGTCGTCCATGGTATCTTGACGCCATCTAGAAAGGCGGGTTACTAGTAGCGCATCCAGAAGGACAGTCAGGGCCTGTGCGAGTGGGATCTGCCTTTCCCATCGGAGGGAACCTGCTGGGCAAATTGCGCCCGCGGGTTGTGTCGAGAATGCGACAGTGGCTCTGGCGGCACAGGCCCAAACGATGGCAAGGACGACATAGCGTGCGGAGCTTGCTTTGAAGTAGCATCGGGATCGCGATTGCTCGCAGCGGTATTGCCGTAGCTGAATGGCAGTGGGGGTTGCCGTTGTGTATAGAGTGATCAGGGCTGGCAAGAACGTCTATATATCATATGTGAGCCCACCGGCAATCAAGGTTTCTACGGCATGCCGGATTTAAGTGTACGCACCTCGAAACTCTCCCACGAGCAGTGAATTGTGCGAGTCGTGAACCAGAAAAGGAGCGAGCGCAGCACAATGGCGCTTCCTAGAATCAAAGAGGGCGAAGACAGGCAGCGACAGACTCTTCCAACATCAACACCCACTCGAAAGCGTCTTTGCAAGTCATATTGCGAGCTCGAAAGGATTGCGAGTTGGTATCCCTGGCTATCATGTGCTGAGTTGTTCCATGATGGCAATTGCGTGCCAATGACTGCGATGAAGATGCCGGATTCGAGGAGTGTCATAATAGCGAAGAGAAGAGGTCGTTCTGCGAAACGTCAGTTACGGTCTCCAAGACGCAAACCAAGGCATGAATGCTAGACTAAAGTGTACGGTGTCTTACCAAAGGCAGCGCTGCTGCTGAATCGCGAGGATATCCAGGCGGTGCAGGCAAGGAGCAGGATGCTGTAAGGGACCCGCCAGTTAGCAAGTACTGTAAAACAGCAGATAGTTTCCATCCGGCATGATCAGGGCTGATCCATCAGGACTCGGTATAATCGACTGAATAAGACTAAAGGTAAAGCCATTGGTCCAAAATTTCTTTTTGGCGATGCCATCCGAGTCTGTATGGAAGAAGGAAGGAATGCGGACGTTTACGCACCATGCTGCCAAGATGCCGTGTTTCTCCAGCGGGGCCGCCATCGGTCTCGACAGCTAGCACGGGCTTGGCACGCGGAGACGGAGGGACGGAGACGAAATAGCGAAACGAAACGCAACCGAGATCTGACGGTAGATAGATCGAGGAAAGAAGAGAAAATAAGATGGATCACGATTAGAAAGCAACTGTAAATGAGAAAAGACCATCGCATCTACTAGACCATGGAATAGCTGGTTCTCCTCACCTTTCATTGGAAAAGTTGGATGGAAAGGAACGACAGGGGCAAAGCAGGCCGGCAGAGATTAAGAGAGGTAAATAACAAATCCGAGCTAACCAAACTAGAAGAAGACGAAGAGGATGGGGAGTAAAGAGGATATGGAGATCAAGAACAGCTCAACGGCTAGTAGCATACTCCATGTGAGTTGTTGGTGCAACAGCGGACCTTTTCCTTGGTTCCAGTCAAACCCCAGCAAACAAGCTTGCGCGGGCAACAAGCACCCCAGTGATGGCACATTTAGAGTAGGTGAGCCGCCGTAGCGGGCTGTGCCTCTTTCTTCCTCTCTCTGATGGATAATGATGTAGGGAGTTCGAGTGGGTAGCATTATGCCGTCATTGCGCCGTACTTCGTACTGCCGCTCCACAGATGCTTGTATGGTGCCTGGTCCTTGCTTCGCTCGCACTATGGATATGTAGAATGGATCTGTACAAACCAGCTCAGGCCAGCCGAGACCATCGTCATGTGCCAACTTTTGCGACTGCGGCAGGTCAAGCTATTGTGGGCTGTGGAGCCCGGGTCCGCCCCTGATGGTGCTCCAAGGGTGTGGAAATACGGCTCCAACCACACTTGCGAAATGGAGAGATGGGTGTAGCTTCGCCGCTGTAGATGAGCACAGTATTGTCCACAGGTGGACGCGTGTGTTTGTGCCTGATATTAGTAGCGGCTGTGTTTCTGCGGGGATATAGGAGGGGAGGTGGGCGGGAAGCACGGTTAAAAAGTAAAATAGAAGTAGCATCCATAACAAGTGCGGCAAACGCTTCATGGACGATCGATGTCTGCCGCGCTGGAACCCCGCCGATACAAACATTCTGATCTGCAACCACGGTGGGCCTGCTTTGTTTGGAGTCGATATGGCATTGAATAAGGAAAACATGATAATACTGCGGACATAAAGATGAGACGGAGAGATAATGATGTTGAGATGAACGCCGTTTGATGTCAGCGTCAGAAGATGAGGTTTGCGCGTGTGTGGCACAGATGGACAGGGGGCACTCACGGCCAGCCACATCCAAAGTTGACTTGACCGTTTGGTAGTGTGGAGAAGGCTTGAAAGTGCGCCCCCCCCCCCCCCCCCCCCCCCCCCTCCCAGCTGATGTTGTTTCGCGTCTATTTATGCACCGGGGGAAGATTAATCGATTAATTAGTCTTCGCTGTCACCGGGCAAGCCCCTCGGCTCTGTTGGCAAGTCAGCTTTTTCCGCATGGCGGTTAATAGGGCGAATTGCCTCACTTCGCCCTGGCTTGAGCTCTCCGAGTCGGCAAGTTATTCGCCCACCGTGCAACAAACGCCGTGATTAACTCGAAAGCATCAGGCGAGACCTATTCCAGCAATCAATCATACAAGCCAACAGCAGTCATCGGGAAAGACCTCAAGCTGTTAGACATGTGCGAGGTAATGCGTTGCGAGACTTTCTCATGACACTGCCATTGATTCATCCAGCCCAAGATTGATCCCCTTGTCTATGGTATTGACTTTTGTCTTTTCACTTTTCATCGTCAACATAAGAATATGACTTTTTCCCTCTGCTTGACCTCCCAATTCTGCCCGGGAACCCCTCCTGTGCTGCTGTCATCGCTGTGTCTTGAATTAAGCACGCTCCCGTCTTCTGGGGCCGCACGAATAATGTCATCTACACGGAGAAGAAGCTGTTTAAAGTTAGTCACCCATCCCATACGTCGACGCCCATGGACATGTAAGAGCCTAACGTACCTCTGCTGCCTCACTGGCAGACGAAACAACCGCTCTCTTCAACTTGTAGCTCTCCACGACGCCCAAATCACGCATGTCGGTGATGCCACCACCGGGCGTCAGGAGGTCCAAGCCGTAGTTCGTCATGCCGTCATAGATGGCCTTCCTCAGACGTGCGACGAGCTCACCCGAGTCGAGACCGGCATTGTCAGCCAAGATCGTGGGCAGCTGGCGCAGCGCAACCGCAAAGCTGCTAACGGCCATCTGCTTCTTGCCCTCGACGCGAGTGGCAGCACCCTCGACGGCCTTGGCCATGACCATCTCTGCACATCCGCCACCCAGAGTCGTCCATGGCTCCTTCACCGTCTGTGAGAGAACGGCCAGGGCGTCGTGCAGACTGCGCTCTGCCTCGTCCAGGAGCTGATCCGTGGCACCGCGTAGCACAATCGTGCAGGCCTCACCCGCGGCAACACCAGAGAACTTGACCAGGGTGTCCTCGCCGATAATGACCTCCTCAATCAGGTCGCACTGTCCCAGCTTTACCTGGTCGGGGTGGTCGAAAGTCGAGGCGATCTCACCGCCCGTCACCAGAGCCAGTCTCTCGATACCGTCAAAGTCGGCGTGCTCGATGGACATGATGCCCGCGTCCGTGAAGAGCTGCTCGGGCCAGTTGTAAATGAGTTGTCTGTTGATGAAGCAGTTGATGCCGTGTGCCTTGATCTTCTCCACCTTGGCTTTCATCTTCTCCTTCTCCGCCTTCTCGAGGTCGGCCAGCTTGCTAGTCGTTCCCACCTTGACCCGAGCGCCAAAGATCTTGATTTTATCCGTGTCCATCGATGTGTTGGCTACCAGGATTTTGGCCTTCTCCAAACGCTTGGGCTGATTAACGCCAATCTTCTTGTCCAGGATGAAACCCTCGTCGAGGTACGAATCGCTCAGCTTGCCGCCGGCCTTCTTGATGATCTGGATGTGGCTCAGATCGGATGAGTTCTTGAGACGTAGGACGGCATCGCAAGCGAGCTTGGAGAAGTGGTCACGGTCCTGGGCTAGAACCTTGGAGCTAAGGGTTGTGCGGGCGATGGCGGCCAGGTCTTTCCTGAAAGCCTCTGGGGTGTTACTGCGGTCGACGGCAGACTCCTTGAGGGCCTTGAGGGCGGCCTGGCTGGCTATCCGATAACCCTCAATGATGGTTTGGGGGTGGATCTTCTTGTCGACAAGCTTCTCAGCTTCGCGGAGTAGCTCCGCCGCAAGGACAGCCACCGATGTGGTGCCGTCACCGACCTCGTCATCCTGGACCTTGGAGATGTTGACCAGAACCTTGGCGGCTGCGTTGTCGAGAGCAATAGACTTTAAGATGGTGGCGCCGTCGTTCGTGACCATAATCTCGCCAGTTGAACTGAACGTTTGTCAGCGAAAGCTATGGCAGTGGATCGAAGCAGGATGGAGTATCGGTAGGCGGGGGAAAGGGTTCAACATACGCAGACTGGAGGATCTTGTCCATACCCTTGGGACCGAGGGTGCTCTTGACGAGGTCGCCGACAGCAATAGCACCAACGAAAGCAGAGAGACGGGCATTCTCTCCCTTCTCCTCCGTGGTTCCATCCTCAAAGATTTGTGTCGGGCTGAAGGACGACTGGAGGGGCACACTGGGTTAGTGACGCACGCACGTGAGAGAGACGGGGGGAAAGCATATCCGTGCAGAACGAACCATGGTGAATATGGCGACAATCAGACACTCTGCTACGAGATCGAGACGTTGACTGAAATCGTGTGTGGAGTGGGGGGAAGCAAAGGTTGTCTGGTTTGTACGGATTCCTCAGCCTTGGGGAAGCTTCACCGAGAAAATCGTCGTCGAAAATTTGGGGGGGGTTCAGCCTGGTGAAGTGGGGTGCTGCTGGGCAGGAGCTTCTAGGCAGTGTGATTAGCGAAGCAAAGCTGCTGTAGTGATTCCAGAGACGTCCATCCTCCACTGTAGAGGTTGCATGTGGCCAGTGCACGCGCCGGTCAAAGTGGCGTGTAGTGTAATCAGGTACCTTATAAGGTACCTAACTGAGGGAGCTTTCCTCCCCAAGGCGGTGAGCGGAATGCTCTTGCCTCCATCAAAACGGTTAATTGGCAGAATCCCCAGTTACACGTGACCCAAGAGTGTCCAGGTAGCGAGGGGCTTTAGTCGCAGCCCGGAGCCGGAACAATGCAATGTTCCAGCCCACACGAATCAGTTCAACCACCGAAAACTTTCCAATCGACGCCCAAATTTGTGCGCGCGATAGTTGTTTGGTCCCCTCCCACCCCCTGGTTATATCCCACCCCCCGTAACGAGGCGCATTTCTAGTTGTCAAGATAGTTACTGGCCACCTACATCTTCGGAGCTTGCTCGTGTTTTTTGCACCGACTTTGTCCCCTAAAAAAAGGTCCTGCAATCTATAGCCAGCCAAAGAGCGCTCTGCAACCGGGAAACCCTCATAAAAAACCCGAAAAAATCGCGGGGCACTTTTTCCACCCAAAGAAAGCCACCCGAACCCCACACCTACAGGCACCTCTTTTTTTCCCACCACAGAAGCGCCCTCGTAAAACGCAGTTCTCACCGAGAGACACGCACCCCCTCCCACTCCCTATCGAAGGAGAAGAAGAAGAAAAAAATCACGATCAGCCCGCCAACACACTTCGACTGCTCCCCTTGATCGGTTGTCGCAATCATGGCGCCTTCTTTCGACCATCTGCGCGAGGCAGATCTCGACGACGAGGAGTACGACGAGGAGGAGATTGATATTTCCGACCTGCGCGAGAAGTACGAGGTTCAGCTGGAACAAGGATACGACACCTTTGTGGTCATCGATGGCCTGCCCGAAGTCACCGAGGAGCAGAAGCCCAAGCTGGTCAAGTTCTTGTTGAAGAAGTTGAACTCGGTTGGAAAGACAAGAGAGGACCTGATTTACATGCCCATGGGCGAGAATGGAAAGTCGCTGAGGTATGTGTGGCCGAGTGGATCCGGTCCTGGATCTAACCTTGGAGGATTCGGATCTAGATGCAGATCTGATCCAGTTCCTGGTTGCGCGACAATAGCAAAAGGTTTGTACTGACTGATGACAGATTTGCCTTTGTCGAGTATTCGTCTTCCGGCGAGGCTGCCGCCGCCGTTCGCGGACTCGACCAGGTTCCTCTCGACAAGAAGCACACCCTCCGCGTCAACAAGCTCACCGACATCGACCGCTACGGCCGCGAAGGCAAGGTTCAGGAGGAGTACACGCCGCCCTATATCGAGGAGTTTACCGAGAAGGAGCACCTGAGATCATTCATGAAGGACCCCAGCGGCCGTGGCAGAGATCAGTTCGTCATGTACCGTGGCGACACCGTCGGCGTCTTCTGGAACAACGAGAAGGACGTGCCCGAGAACATCGTCGACCGCCAGAACTGGACAGACAGCTTCGTCCGGTGGTCGCCCCAGGGAACCTACCTCACCTCGGTCCACGCCCAAGGTGTTCAGATTTGGGGCGGTGCCTCGTGGTCAAGGCAGAGGCGTTTCCCCCACCCCTTTGTCAACTTCTGTGACTGGTCCCCCTCTGAGAAGTACCTGGTGACATGGTCTCAACGCCCCATCTCCATCCCCGACGAGGGCCACCCGGCTTTGTCTGTCGACGACGATGGCAAGAACTATGTCATCTGGAGCGTCGAGTCCGGCAAGCCCATCCGTTCCTTCGCTAACCTCGACATGCCCGACTTGGACGAGGCTAAGCAGCGTAAGCTTCTGTGGCCCGCCTTCAAGTGGTCCGCCGATGACAAATACGTCGCCCGTCTCAACTATCAGACTGGTATCTCCGTGTACGAGCTGCCTCGCATGAACCTCCTCGACAAGACCTCGATCAAGATCGAGGGCATCATGGAGTTCGACTGGGCCCCCGCTACCCCGCAAAGGGAGGGAGTCAAGACGTACGAGCAGCTTCTCACCTACTGGACTCCTGAAATCGGTAGCAACCCCGCCAAGGTCGGTCTTATGAGCATCCCCAGCAAAGAGGTTGTCCGTCAACTGCCCCTCTTCAGCGTTTCCGACGCCAAGCTTCACTGGCAGTCCGACGCCTCGTACCTCTGCGTCAAGGTCGACCGTCACTCCAAATCCAAGAAGTCCCAGGCCACAACGCTGGAGATCTTCCGCATCAAGGAGAAGGGCGTTCCTGTCGAGGTCGTCGACACCATCAAGGACACCGTCATCAACTTTGCCTGGGAGCCCAAGGGCGACCGCTTCGTCATCATCACCACGACAGAGCCCACCGGCGCCGTCGCCGTCGCGCCCAAGACTTCCGTCTCCTTCTTCTGCCCCGAGAAGGCCAAGGGCAACGCTGTGGGTAACTTCAAGCACCTGCGCACGCTAGACAAGAAGAACAGCAACGCCATCTACTGGTCCCCGCGTGGCCGCTTCGTCGTCATCGCCACCGTCCACAACCAGCAGAGCTCCGATCTCGACTTCTTCGACCTCGACTTCGAGGGCGAGAAGCCCGAGTCCGACAAGGACCTGACGGCCAACCTGCAGCTCATGAACACCGGCGACCACTACGGCGTCACCGACATTGAGTGGGACCCCTCAGGACGCTTCGTCGCCACCTGGGCCTCTGCCTGGAAGCACTCTGTACGTTGGAACCCCCGCCCCCTCCCCCTGAAACCATGATCTTGACCCGACTGATGCTGACCCGAACCAACAGATGGAGAACGGATACCACATCTATGACTTCAAGGGCGAGGCGCTGCGCGAGGAGCCCGTCGAGAAGTTCAAGCAATGGGCCTGGCGCCCGCGCCCCCCTACGCTGCTCTCCAAGGAGGAGCAGAAGCAGATCCGCAAGAACCTGCGCGAGTACAGCCGCGTCTTCGAGCAGGAGGACATGGACCGCGGCGCTTCCGCCGACCGCGAGGTCGTCGAGGCCCGCCGCCGCCAGCTCGCCGAGTGGGTTGCGTGGCGCGAGGACATCGAGGCCGAGGTCTCCGAGGAGCGCAAGGAGCTCGGTCTTCCCCAGGACATTGTCGCCTATCTCCTTTCCAAGAAGTCGGCGACCACCGAAGCCGAGGAGCAGGTCATTGAGGAGATTGTCGAGGAGGTCCTCGAGGAGTCGGAAGAGGTTATCAACTAAGAGCTAGACCGCAGTCGTATACGCGCATGGTGCGTATGTGTGTAGACGAGGCCGCAACAGCAGCAGCAGCAGCAGCAGCAGCAGTTTAAGCAGTCGCCGTTCTTGGGGTGAAAAAACGTAGATGACGGGCGGGAGTGAAAAAAGGCATCGAAGAGGGCCCGCTATAAGCTCTTCCCAGTTCACACATTGACGGGGGCGATCGGGAGAGGGCTGGGCATTTTTGCAGGTTTAATTCATGGATTTGAAGACACAATT
Organism: Colletotrichum sublineola; assembly: GCA_020631755.1. Classification (NCBI taxonomy): domain Eukaryota; kingdom Fungi; phylum Ascomycota; class Sordariomycetes; order Glomerellales; family Glomerellaceae; genus Colletotrichum; species Colletotrichum sublineola. The sequence goes on from JAHSQG010000010.1 coordinate 315,064, forward strand.
CGTCCCCATGTGCACTTGATGGTATATATGCCGAGCAGTGTACGGAATACGTGTTTCTCTCACTCGACCATCACTCCCGTGTTCTCTCATCAATGTCGTACGTCTTGGCTACACAAGATCCGTAAGTAGGATAGATATTAAAAGAGATGACGGATGGACTGATACATGTCACCCACGTACGGTAGGTGGTGGCACAACGTGGATTGCTCGACAATACACGACTTATGATTTGAAGGGTATATATAGAATAAAGTGATCGACACATTCATGTACGAGCCCCGCCCGGCTCGTGGCAAAATTCAGAATCCAAGAGATGCGAGTCGCAAGCGACGAGAAAGTAACGCGGCCGAAACCAATCGACAAAAGAAGTCTATACATATGTGTATGTTCCTTGATGCAGGACGTCTATCGCCCCGGAAAACATGTTTGTTTTTCTCTCCTCACTGGATGCCGGGCAGTCCATGTTCCGCATGGACGACACCCTTGCGCCCAGCTGAGTTTGCATCTATCTGCGGTTCAAAGCGCTACTGAAGAATGGCTCTCGTCCTCAGGGTGCCCGCGCACTGCGAAACATCCAGGCGGACAGGCGAAAGAAGTATAAATCCGTGCAAAGTAAATCGAGCCAAGAAAAGGAACATGCTACAAAACCAGCTCCTACAAATGTCCATCACGCCACAGACGCCGGTGCTCTTTATACATGCCTATCGATCGATAGCCCAAAGCCGTCGAACCCGATTGGGGCTTGGTGATATTTTGCTTTTCCGTGTATGTGTGGTTTCCTCCGAAGGGAAGGGCCGGTACCATGCCGACCCCGGGAGATTAGATATAAACAGTTAGGATCATGACATATTGTTCCGAAAGACGAAGTGTTCATCAAGCGTAAAGGTGGTGTTGGCACGAGGCCCATCGGGAAGACTCAAGCCTTGCCCGCTTCCCGGACAGCTCGCATCCAGCGGTCCTCTGCGCCGTCGTCTCCAACGACGGCCTTGCGGCCATCCTTGCTGGCGCCGCCTTCAATCATCCTCTTGGCTTCCCCGGGTGACTTGACGCCCAGGAGCGCCATCTCATTTCGCATGAGGGTTGCGACGGCCGCCCGCACCATCACGGCGTCGCCCTCAAAGACGTATACATCCCACAACCGGGCTGCCTCATCCATGGCCAAGTGAGTTGTGCCAAGTCCCATGAAGAAGTTGCCCAGGTAGAAATCCGCATCACCTTCGGAGATGTCTTTTGTCAGGTGCTGGTGGAGGCGTGGTGACTTGACGCTCAGAGTCTGCATAACAAGGTTGTAAGCCGAGGCTTTGGCGCCGGGGTCCTCTGAGTAGAAGCTCAGAGGCAGTGGTCGGTTGAGAACGTTGGCGAGAGCGATGAAGGTCGCGGATGACGAGGGAAGGTTTAGTAGCAGGAGGGCAGCAAGGGTCTGCAAGCCTCGTCAGTACGGTTCGGTCCGAAATAGGGATCAGGGTGACTTGGGGTTGACTTACATTGCATCCCTTGACGTAGCCGATATCGCTCCGGTATAGTGCGTAGGCAAACAAGACGTCAACGAGGGTTTGATGCAGAGGCCCGCCGACTTGAAAAATCCGCAGGTCCTGCCAGGTATTCTCGGCCACATCTTTGCGGATGGCCGAAAGCCAAGCAGCTCGCCGGATGTCTTCCGAATCACCCTTGCCAGCATTGACTCTTTCCTCGAGCTCTCGGGCTCGGCCGAGGGCGGCATTGTACGACTTCTCAGATAGACCCAGTTCGTTGCCGATGGCCCTCGCCCACACCGTACCTCTGCTACGGGGCGCAATTCCCTTCCACCATAGCTCGCGGGTGCGACGCTCTCGGACGGCGTCAGTCCACCTGGGGATGATGTCGTCGTCCCAGATCCGCATCAAGTTATCGGCCTTGGTGTCGCGAGTTGATTTCTTAGCCTGACGCGAATCCTCGCGACGGCGGTCCGCCTCGGCGCTGCGGGCCATCATTTTTTTGTATTCTCGCAGATGGCGCTTCTCCTCTGCGGGATCTTTGGGCGGAAGCCACGAGGGTCTTGTGCGGCTAAGAACAGCCTCTTTTTCCTTGGAAATGGGTAGTGGGTCGATCATGATATTGGTCTGGTGCCGGATGGGAGGGAGCTCGGGCAACGCGGACTTGACGCGAGGCTTCTGGGTGTGTTGCTCAAGGGACTTTCCATTCCATGTGTGGCGTCCCGTCGGGTTTGCATTTTCCGCCGCCTTCTCACGGACGTAATCTGAGTGCTCCTCAAGCTTTTCTGTCAACTTCTTGGCGTCCGCGTTAAGCTCGGCCAGTGCAAGGTTCCAACTTCTGGTGCGGTTCTTGAGCGGCTCAGGAGCACCTTTCTCACCAATGGACGACAGAGCGCCGTCCGACTTCCAGGACGGAGAACGTAACCATCCGGAATCGACAGGGACTGGAGGCGTCCCATTTCCAACACTGCGTACTCGTTCCTTTGGCGGTCTATTGGGTGATGTTCCGGAAGAGGTCGGCCGGCTGGGTGTGCGATCCTGTCGAGGTCGGGGAGAAATAGGAACGTTATCAAGAATTAGGCCATCCGGTATATCGTCGGTATCGTCCTCGTCACATTCTTTCTCCAGCTCCAATGTCGACTTTCTTCTTTCTAGGGTTGGATGACAGCTTGCCCGGCGGGGTTTAAGGGGCAAGTTGGGATCTCTGGGAAGGAACGAAAAGTTGGGGCTCGGGCTGCGGTTTGTGCGGGGGAAGTGAAGAGAAGTTGTGGAGCGGCTCGCAGAACCTCGTGAGCTCACTGGACTCCGGCGAGAGTCGGGAAGGCGGCCAGCGCTTGGGCTTCGGCGGTTGAGAATATAGCTATCGGTCCTCAAGGTCGGAAAAGGAGGTCGCGAGGAGGGTCGAGAGTTTGAGCGGGGGTTGGAGGTAAGGTCTGCGGTGCCTCGGGGCTTGGCAAGATCTCGTGCCAGCGGCGGAGAGCGAGAGTGCGGCGGCTTCCATGATATGGGGCGAAAGTCGGTGGAATACGATCTCGAGAACGGCTGTGAGGGTTTGACGGGGGACACCTCGCGGATGCGATGGGTGTCGTAATGGGAGGCATCGTCTTCAAGACCGATGTCCTCAAAGTGACTAACGTCGTCCAGGACGCTATTGTCGTCGGAATGAAAGGACTTGAAAGAAGAGGATTTTGACGATTTGGAGGACGTCATGCCTGGGGGTGAACCTGGACTGGGACCGGCGAGATCAACGTCTTGATGCCCGTATATCATCATTGCATCGTCGGTTGTGGGAAAAAAAACACAAAAGGGAAGGACTATGGAAGAGATTGTGAGGTAAGTAGGTAAAGGTAGGAAAAAATAACAAAAAAAGCTTGTTTGACGGCAGCAAAGGTCGATATTGTCGCGGGCCAGGCCTTGGGAGGACGGGGCAACAGGCCAGAATAGGGTGAAGGTGTGGAGAGTTGCGGTGGTTTGGTCGGCACCTGGATGCGTGGGGCAAGGGAAAGGATTAAGAACGGGGGGCTAGGCTATGCTGTAATGACTTGCTGGGTTGATGGCGGTCGCGGATTTGACTCCTCAAAGCGCAATCATGCGAAGCGGGCAGATCCCTGGCAAATGCCTGGCCGGTGCTTGGTCGTCTTGTCTTATTTTCTTCCCCGGTGGGTGAGGGATGGATGATGAGACGAGACGAAAAGGCAGATCGAGAGACGTCCGTGGGCAGAGGGGACCCCCTTGAAGCTCAAGTGTGTGGGAAGCCCGGGTGAACTGTCTCGAGATGGCCGGGGTGTGCTCTCTGGAAGAAAGCAGTCCCCCCCAGGTAGCAGGCGGTGGACGTGTCGAACGAGTGACGGAAGTAGACGTCAGGCTGTCGAAAAGATGGGACGAAAAGACCGCAGAGGGAGCAGAGAGCATATAGCACGCGACGATGTTGGCTTGGCTCTCTTGTACCGGTAGATCCGTCTCGGGCTTTGGGGTAGCGAGGGCCTTTAGGTTGGGAATGCGTTTGTTGCAGTTGCGAACGAGCGAATGTACAGAAGCCAGCAATCACAAATGTGTCTGTGGGTAACTAGCCAAGGTCTAGTTTCGAATATTGACGGTATAGATGATACGGAAGTCGACGGATTGTTGGTGAGGTAGCGAGCGACGGTATGTAATAGTGAGCGATGAACCAGGTAACAATACAGTAGTGTCGTCGGATGCCAGTCTGCCCGTCTGTCCTATCCGGGACGGAATAGGGACGGAATAGGGCTGGAGGAGTGGGTGAAACGAAGGGAAAGCAAGGCAAGGCCAAGCGAATAACGAGCGGCTGGGGGGGGAGACGACGACAACGACAAAAAATACGGCCAAGAGGGATGCAGAAGACGACAGGAGATAAGGAGGGGTGAAGAAGGAATTGGTGGGTGGTAGAGGCGAAATGATGGCAGATTGAGGGGAGCTACCCAAGCAACGGCAAATGAGGGACAAATACAACAGACAAGACCAACAAGGAGTCAGGGATAGGGAAGATAGGGGACGAGACAGGACGAACAACGTTCCGGCGGTGTCGTCGAAAGAAAAAAAAAAAATAAGCAGGGCAAAAGAAACGGGGCAAAAGGGGGGGGAGGAAGACCAGGATCCGATCAGGATACTCAGTAGAATATGCCAGTGGATAGAGAATGAAGGAGACGGACGACGCGAGAGAGGGAACGAGGAGGTCTGGAGAGGGAGAGAGACGCGGTGGAGAAGAATTTTCCCTCTCTGATTGGGACGCCAAGAGCGGCGGTACTTTAGAGCAGGTACCTTTTGATTTTGATTAGGTGAACTGGTACTCCGCGTACTGAGTATCTATGTAACGACCTTACCTATTTAGGCACTTGGGTACTTATCTATAGTGCGCGCGACTTGCGCTCTTGGAGTGTAGGTGAGTAGTAAGGCGCAGAAGCAGGTGCATTCGCAGAGCGCAATCAAGGAAACGTCCAAGCCGAACGAACGGTCGCACTGTTGATGACGCTGACGATCAAGCGCCGAACGGTAGGTATTTGCCCAAAATGACAGGTACTTTTGTGATTATGATTGCACTCACCTCATGCACGTCGCAAATTGGACTGGACGAATCCAGGCTGTGCTGGTGCTGTGGGTGTGTTGGCGTGGTGGTGTGCGACACACTATCTAGGTAGGTACCTGTCAGTGTTCTGCATACTACCCAAGGTAGGTAGCAAACTATTGCAGTAAACGGTTAACTATGTATGAATAGTGTAGGTAGGTACACTGGGGTGAGGCGTGACGACGGTGGTGTTCTCTAATCGGTGCGGCAGGCTTTTTGGCTGCTGAAACATGGCATCGGCAGCAACGCCAACAGGGACACCCGCAGGAGCATGAGCAGGATTCCGGGAAAGGGGAGGGCAATCCTTGATTTGTCGACCAGTCGGAGGCCGCTGTGCCAACAAGGTGGTAGGCAGGTAGTGTAGCCTGGCCCCCTCGGACATTGCATTGTCAAATATCACCCGCCCCAGTACTTGCAGCTCTGGTACCTACTCGAGAATGTCTCCCTCCCACTCACTGTCTCGTGTATCACCAACACGGGAAGAGGAAGAAGGAGAAAGAGAGAGACGGACGAATATGGAGAGCTATGGATACACGAGGCAGACGGACGGCTAGTTGGATCCGTATCCGTACATCGTACACTACACCAACCTGGGTAAGGTAGAATAAGCAGGGGGGAAAGGGGAGGAGTTGTGGCCAGGTCGAGACCGCCAAACCGACCCGCAAATTCAGAGACATGCCCGCTTAGGTAAGTAAGGCAGGTACAAGATGGCAAGTACCGTTCACCCGTGCCCCGCTACCGCCATTTACCTTAAAGTACGGAGTAGCCTGGCTCCACCCCACTGAAATGACGGATTTACTATACCCCGCTTGCCCACTGCCACTGCCACTCCCAGACCCACCGGACCTCCGGTCCAAATGTCATTTCCCCTTTCAGCCGTGCTTTCCCCGTACGGATACCAAGCTAGGCTATGTATAGGTAGTCAATATTCGTGAGGCCTACCATATTTGTGTATCATCGCGGATGCTTACCTAAGACGAAATCCTTACTACGTACCGACCTACCTAGACAGCCCGTCGAGCACGCACGCGCAGTCGATCGAAACGCTCCCACCCGTTGTTTCTGATTATCGGAATCCGAGTCCTGCTGATGAAGTGATCATCATCGTCCATCATCAACTGACCTTGGCAGACATATTCTGTAAAAAAGATGCTCGATTGAACGCGTATCGCCCTTGGTCAACGATACCAACACCGACACTGCCGCACGCTGTCTCGAATTGTAGTGTATCGCGTCATCCTGTCGTGTCATGTCGTATCGCATCGTCTCGTCTCGTCTTACCTCGTCTCGTCTTACCTCGTCTCGTCTTAACACCCAAAGTGCTCGGAGGTATTTGATTCCATCTCTTGTTCTATTAGTGTGCAGTGTGTTGCTCCGTGGCTTCTGGAGCCCCAGCCCGTCCCAACTCTTTGCGTGTAATACTGTGTCGTATCTCTTGCAGCCGCCAACATGGCCTCACCCTCTGTAAGCGCCCGCATCGACAATTGACCGCCCAGTGGCCCTTTTTCACTATATGACTCTGTTTCATGACCTAGTGTCAAATATTCTCAGTCGCAGCAACTCTCAGCCATATTCCTGGCTCATCGTCACTCACTCAACTGTTCCAGCTTCATCCAATCTCGAGAGTATCCGAGTCATCGGTTGCCTTCTTCCATGTCTCCCATACCGTTCACCCGGGACCCAAGCACGGCCCATCACATGCTGCGAACCACCTCAGCAGGTATCATCGCAATTGCTGGAGTTGGTGCCATTGCCTGAGTCCTGACGGTTCTCATCTCTGGCTCTAGTTTCCCCAGAGGCAGTCATACCGACAGAGATGGTCTGTTCGGTACATCCTTATTGCTGGCGTTGGTAAGCGCCAACTCCCCGCTCGAACCGCAGGGCAGACGCCGTCGGTGGATCTCACTGCGGAGCATTAACGCTAGCTTCCCCTTGGTTCTTCTACATCGCCGCTAGCAATGCTGGCGCCGCCCTTCCCCCATCCGCCAAAGATGCACTGGTTTAAGAACTCTTCGGGCCTGGAATGGCTCAAGACGGCTAGATACTGACGTTGATGGCACGAACTACGTCTCGAACCAGCCACCGCGCCTTGCTGGCCACATGCCAGCGGTGCTCCATGATGTCGCTCATTCGCTACAACGCGCTGCAACGCGTTGGACACATCACCGTGAACTGTCAGTCGGCCGCCGAGACTTGCATTGGTCCGACCAGAGTCTTTTTTAAGGCTTTCGATTCGGCTCTTTGACTAATTCTGAGCAATCGCGCCGGCATTCGTCTTTTCCGCCTTACGCCTTGGCCGTCGTCTTTAACATCGCGGCGCCTAAGATAGACTTGTTTCGCGTTGAAGGCTCCAACAGCCAATGCCCCACCCCAGACCGAAGGCTATTTTGCTGACACCACCAGTCATCCTCCCTTCCACCTTTTCGCAGCATCGGTCCCGACATCCAATGCTATTTTTCTGTCATGTACCTCCTCCACCAGTTGCATGATGTGCCAGAAGGAGTGGTTGTTGGACTGTCCTTTCGTACCCTCGCATTGTACGGGCTCGCTGCCGAATGGCACCATCGGCCGCTGACATTGTGCCCGTCCCTCGGATGCGGCTCCCTTCCCTCGATTGGCGATGCCTGTGACCTAGAGCTTGACACATCGAGACAGGTAATTCTGGTCAAACTTTGCGGGCCGACCGACAAAAAGCTGGTTTACTTATCAACTGCACATGTGGCAAAGAATTACCCATGTTCAATTCCACGCAGTTCACCTGGTCAACTTGCCGGGCCACTCGTACGAGAAGTAGATTCCAAGCCGGCAATTGTCTCACTGCGCCCAAGAACTTAGTTCAGGGGATCTGAATCAACATCTCAGTCTAAAGAATTCTGTATTTCTGTCCGACTTGCACCTAGGTAGCTCCCTACCGTACCTCAGGTCGTCGGAAGGGCCCTTGACCATGATAAACGATCCGCCAGAGACACAACGGGGGCCAGGCTTGAAAATCAAGCTTCCCCACCGCCGAGCTTGACAAAACCATGGTCTCATACAACTTGCACGTAACCATGGTTCATGTTGCCGGTGATCAAGAGGAGGATAAAATTTCACCCTGTTTCGCAATTCTGCCAAACAAGTGTTTGTCGCGGTTTGTGTGGCTGTGCCTTGGCGTGCAGTCACGGGTTATGGCGTGCGCAGTCTCAATTTTGACATGGGGTGCCGGTCGTGAACCACGCGCCATCATCGGACGACATTCGGAATAGGGATCATTGGGAGATCTACGCACCTTGACCCTGTGTGCAATAATTGAACCCCGCGGATTCAAGAAATCTGAAATCCCGTAACTGCCGCTGAAACCGATGAGAGAGAAAGAAAGTAGCTATTGAACCGCAATCGCCAAGGACCATCCATACGCTGGCCTATCCGTACACTTAGCCAGAGCCGCCGAGGATGCTCGCCGCAGCATGGGAGCACCGCCTGCGGGCGGATGCGGCGCGTGCGGCAGACGTCGTCAGATACAACTGGCATCTTGGCATCACTTCGTTTGGAGGTCCCCCAGTTCATTTCAGCATAGTAGGCCATCCTCACTGTGCCATCGAGGGATTGGAGACTGACAAGTGGGCTATTCTAGTTTCACGACCGCTTCGTCAAACGGTTGCGATGGATCGATGAGGAGATGGTTAGCATCTACTTCGCAGCGAGGCTTCTGCAGTCATGAAGCTTACACTCGCGTCTAGTTCCAGGAGCTCTTCAGCATCTCCCAGGCACTCTCGGGGCCTGCGAGTACAAAAATGCTTTACTCTTTGAATTTGATCAAGAATGGCCTACTGGGCGCCATCCTTGGCTTTCTCATCTGGAGGTAGACAGCCCCCCGGAAGTGAAAAGAACCTTCGCATCCGCCCCAGCTAACGCAGTTGCCAGTCTTCCCGGCGCCTTGGGCATGTATGGCCTCTCCGTCGGCGTCTCGGCGATTGGCTCCTCCCTCCCGCGCGCCGTCTACGCCCTGCTCTCGGGCCTCAATGCCGCCACCGTTGGCATCATCGCCCTCGCGGCCGTGGAGCTCTCCAACAAGGCCATCACCGACAAGCTCACCCGCACCGTTGTCTTTCTGTCAGCGGCCGCGGGCATGATGTACAACGCGCTGTGGTACTTCTGCTTCCCTCTTCACTCTCTCCGCGTCACTAATCTTTGCACCAGGTACTTCCCCGTGTTGATGTGTGCCGCAGGGTGCGCCACCGTCGTGCACGACTACCGCTGGGTCCATAAGCCCGCGCGGAGGGTCGCGGGCATGGTGAGAGCTCTGCTGGGGAAGAGGAGGAAGAGGTCTTTGGGGGAGCCCGAGGGTGCCGAACACGGGATCGAGCTGCAGGCTACTGCGGCGACGGCAACGGACCACGGCAAAGAGACCGGGTCTGTGGGGGCCTCCTCCGCCGCCGCTCCGCAGCCTTCATCGCCGAATCAGCGGACCGTCGCCTCGGCACCCTCTGATCCAAGGTTGGATACCCCGTCGCGGGGAGAGGAAGCCCGTCACTCGCTGGCCGACTCCGAGCCCCGCGTCATCCCGAAGGAGTTTCGCCTAGAGTCCTTTTCCTGGAAAACCGGCATGGCCGTGATAGGAGCCTTCTTCGTCACCTTCGTCGGCGTCATGATCGCCCGGGGCGTGGTCAAAGACCTACCCATCTTGTACAACTTGTTCTCCAACCTCTACCTCGCCGGCACGATCATCTTTGGAGGCGGGCCCGTGGTGATTCCTTTACTTCGTGAGTACATCGTCGCCGAGGGCTGGGTGTCCCCCCGGGATTTCCTCATCGGCCTGGCCATCGCGCAGGCCTTCCCCGGCCCCAACTTCAACTTTGCCGTGTTCCTTGGTGGCTTGACGGCGATTAACGCTGGTTACTCAGCCGTCGTTGGCTCCCTCATCGCTTACATTGGTATATTCACGCCGGGCATGGTCCTCGTCCATGGTACGATAGGTGTATGGAGTGTGCTAAGGAGCAGGCCGTGGGTAAAATCCGCTGTCAGGGGAGTGAACGCCGCCGCCGTGGGTCTCATTTACACTGCAGTGTACCGGATCTGGCAGATTGGCTACCTCGATGAGGGCTTCCAGTCTGGGCGAAGTTTGGGCGATGATCCGTGGTGGGTGGTTGTTTTGGCAAGTGCGTATGTAGGAAGCAGGTACTATGGTATGACGGCGCCGTTTGCTATTCTGCTAGGAGCTGTGATGGGTCTGGTTCGCTATGGAGTTGTCTCTGGACGAGAATAATGCCGGTCCACGCAGCGAATTACGTTGCCGGAAGGCAGATGGAGATTCTGCCGGTTTGAAAACGAGCCACCAATCCGCTTGGCACCGAGCACCGTACGAAACCTGGCACTTAACTCAGAAGACAAGTAACTTCTGCTTGTACATATTATGTACGTGATATCCTATATAAGCAAGATGAAGGGAAGGAACACAGACAGAGCATTTAAACTTGAAATATGTTTCTCCTATCGTGATTGAAGTTTTGCATCCTATGGGAGTTCTCTAACAACCAAGACCCGTCGCTATCTCTTCTTGTGCCAGTTATGCTTCGAGGGATACATATATGATACAGTGCATAGAATAAATGTTTAGGAATTCGTTCGGGTACTCTGAAAAGTGCGGCGTTAGTCTTGTCGCAGAGGATATCAGTAGACAGCACTCTTGTTCAACTTCACAGCTAGCTTCAAAGTACCAGCTATAACCAACGATATGATGTTCCAGCCAGAACTTTGAGTACCTTCTGAAGGAATGGATCAATGTATTGTAGCGAAATTGTGAGTCTCGGCAATGCGCCTACATACGCGCATCCTCAATGACTCCTAGTTCCGATTCTCGCCTCCGTAACCGGCTTCCTTTTTGCACGTGCTTCTCAAGTATGCAAAAGATCCATCTCTACGCCGAGTCTCCGAGCTCAAGTGATCCCATCACTAGTGTTAACTACTCTCTGCACGTTGTGGATGACTTCATCGTATCGCAGATTGGCTAGGCTTCTTGGAGCGCCTCTGGTTGAGGAATCGAGTGGATGAGATAGCGTCACCAGACACCGAAAAAGTGTAAATGACGTATGTATCCTCCAAATGGGCAAGATACGGCAGCTATCAATCGCAAGCCCGATCACAGTGATGCTGTTTTGGTATCCTTTCTCGCAACTCGTGCTTCCACTATGGTCTTCCTTACCGAGGAGATCGGCCACAGGTCAGAACGCAACAGACGAAAAGCCCGGCACAAAGACGCATGAAGGCAAGTAGTGAGCCATTCATTGCAACTGGACAAACACGAAATGGTCACAATACGCTTCCTGAAAATCACGGGGCGAGAAACCGACCAATATTTTGCCAGAGATAACGGTGTCGCCTCCCGCCAACGGCTGTTGATCATCCGAGACGATGGGCTTCGTTGGAAGCCAACACCTGCCCATACTTCCGTCGTGCACCAACGAAGTACTGAATGATGGCAGAACGAGCCTGCTCTAGATGAGGATGTGTGGAGGGGGTGGTTCGCGTTCTCTCGATGCTGGATAAGGTGTCGCCGTCCCACGCTCGCGGGCCCCTAGGGCAGGCGAATTGGCGCGTTCGAGGTGCCATTGACATGCGCCCAGTCGTCGATCTCCTTGAACCACGGCCGCTGCTGAGGCGAGGACGAAAATTGAAAGACGGCGAGGACTGCATGCATAGCCGCACCGTAGGAGCTGAGTCTAGAGGGCCACGACCTCAGTGGATGAACCGCAGAATCGCCACGTCCTGCAAGAGACGCAGACAGCAGGGTTCCATTGACTTGCTGCCGGCTAGATTCGGAGTGGACAGGCCAGGATCGTAGTTTCCGCCCCTGATCTACTTGTTCTAGAAAAAGCTATGATGAAGTAGCACTCTTATCACGGATAGACTGAGCCGACGTAATGGGTCTATCAAAGGCCAAGACCGGAAAAGATGGGCAGGATATGAGACCATGGGTAACATGGCTGACATGTGCGCTGACTTGATACCACATGGGTACCAGCTAGACGGGTTCCAGATTTCATTTCCCCATGGTCTTCGGCCCTGTCTTGAAACCGCGAGTAGAACAACTGTGGTTAAGATGCTGAATGGACGACACTGCCTCACGAGGCAGTTCAAAGATATTCCCCAGTGTAGGCGGTCGCACTCCGCAAACGCATGGCTGTGATACAAGGACCGGGAGATTCTTAAACTGAAAGCGACGACTTCACGTGTTGAGCCGAGCCAAACCGTTCGACATCATGCACACAATGATTGCCCTATCTGAGTTCGTACAGGCTCGGGACTGGACACGGTGCCAAAGACTCGGGGACGTCCAGAAAAGGCACCTCGAGACATCTATGGCAAAACAACGTACCGCCGACCGTCCACGGTATCGCTAGAGCCCATGTCGAATCAAGATTGCGCTATTTTGGAGGTAAAAGGCAGTGACCGAACCAATGCAGAGTCTCTTAATTGCTGTGCCGCACTTGCAGGTGGAGACCTGTGTGATACATGCTCTGAGGTGGCCTGCCTCGGCTGCCGGAAAAAGAAGTTTGCTCCGTCCATTGAACAGGATGGCGTATAACTGTTCGTAAGGAATCGGAAGGTTGGGATGAACCAACAAGCTTGGTTGGGTGCCGACCTCTTCTTTGAGATGCTCAGCTCAGCAGAGGTCATCCTTGTTCTGGAGCGGCACTGAACGACCGAGGACGAGCAATTCCTGGCCCTTGGATCGAGATCTTGTGGCCGAAGGGGCGACCAAGCGTCTTTCCGTATTTTCCAGGGTCCCCGCTCCAGATTCAGTCGTACTGGTTGTCCATGGTCCCGAGTGGACGGCTCAGTCTATGGGCCAAGGAGATGCTTTCGGGTGTCTGGCAGCATTGGTGCAGCGACTGCCAGGATTCGGACCGCATGACCTTATCTCAAGAGGCAAGCTCGAAGGACATTGTGCGAAGGGCCGGGTGTGGCGGTACCTACCGCGAGGTCGTCGTCGTCGTGGGCGAAGATTAGGTCGCAAGTTGGCAATGTTGCGGACGCGGACCAGGGTGCGATAGCTCTGGAGAAGGGAAATCCGCTCACCATGGCCATGGCGTCTTGGCTGCTTGGCGTGATATCGTGATAAGCCTGGGAATGGTTACGATTGATAAGGTCCCTGCAGTGGACAGGCGACCGCCAGTCGAAGTCTCCCCGCTTCTAGGCGATGTTCCAGAAGACCTTCCTCTTTATGTGACGATGCTAAGGAACGCCACCTGCAGCTGGAAAGGGCGAGGGGTGCCAACTACTAGGAGACACCGGTTCATGGTTTCTATCGCAAGGTGCAACTCGTCGCCCGTGGGCAGCGGGGTTTGGTGATATCGGCGGCGGGCGTGGTGGGCAACGGGCTGGGAGGCGGGATTGGCGGCTTGAATGGGTGGCGTACGGAGAAGAGAGTGTTTTGGGCAAGATGGAGAGAGATAGCAGAAGCGCCAAGAAAGCAAGAGCGCGGAGAAGGTTGATAACCGCAGACGTTGGCTTTGTTCCAAGACACTTCCAAGAATCCAAGAGAAAGCCAAGAGAGTGACTATGCCGCCTTTATATGGCGCGGGCGATATCCTCCTTCCCGAACGGGTCAGGCTGGATATGTTGCAATGCACTGATATGACTGGTTCCGGGCATCCTGGCCACTGCCGGTACCTGGGGGTTATCGAGGTTGCGGTATACATCTCACCTGACGTACCCCCCCCCTTGTTGACCTGACGTAGGCCCACTTTCCAAACTTACCCGAACTTACGCCGAAGAAGGAGGGTACGTCAGGTCAGCTACTAATAAGTGGAGCAGGTCTACTTATTACATAAGGAGGGGGTACTTTACTACTAACTAAGCTTCTTTTACTAAAAGATTATTCTAAGATTAATCCTAGATTAATCCTATTATATTTACTATATCTTTTAAGAGTAATATTTTTTTTAAAAGATAAGATAATAACTAAGGTAATTTCTTAAAATTAAATTTACCTAATAGGTATTTTACTACTATTAAGGTAAATTTTGTAGCGTTTAGGAATAATCCTAGATTAATCTCTATACCCCCCCTATTATTTAGGAATAATCCTAGATTAATCTCTATACCCCCCCTATTATTTAGGAATAATCCTAGATTAATCTCTGTACCCCCCCTATATAATAAGTGGGGTATGCCCCACTTATTAAGAGCTGACCTGACGTACCCTCCTTCTTCGGCGTAAGTTCGGGTAAGTTTGGAAAGTGGGCCTACGTCAGGTCAACAAGGGGGGGGGTACGTCAGGTCAGCTGCAACCTGTCGAGGTTGCGAGGTTGCCAGGCGTGAAGATGGGTGGGAAGCAAGGGTTTGTCAACGGCCGCGCTAGATGGAAACGTATCGAGACGAGCCTATCGCGTGATGGCAAATGAATCCAACAGCTCGTCCCCCCACTGGTGCATGCGTCGTCTTGAGACCCTCCCTGACGCCATTTTCAGCTCGCAAAAGTTCCCAAATGACATCTGGCTGGAGGATCAGAAGAAGGATTTTAGTGTTTGGCCATGTTATCTGTAACAGAGAAAAGAAGAAACAAGTCGCTCGTATCAAACGTCGGGTAGCTGCGATGCTGTCGGGTGCGAGTTGTCCGGGAGAGAGGGTGAAGCCGAGACGAGTGGGAGGGTGAGAGAGAGGGGAGAGAATCTCGGTTAGCAAGCAGATCCTGTCAGGTTCAAGGGGGACTAGCGTAACTAGCGCCCACCTCAATGGCCTAAATTAACCTTAATCCTCCAGTGTGTGGGGACACGTGATCTCTCATGACATTCGATCTTCCTTCCTTCTTTCACTCTGCTCTTCTTACTCCCATTCCAGCCACTAATACTGGTGGATTGCAGTGTACTCTTCTCTTCCGGGGACTGGCTGTATACCTCGTACGCTAAGCACCTACCTAGATACTTATCGTGCAACCCATCTTGGCCAGCTCTTCCATGTTGCTGCCAAATGAAGTCATGCCTTTGAACGCCCCCAACCCACTCCCAGCCAACTACCATGATAGATACGATGTGCCACAAACTCACATGCAAAGTACAAAAGTGCCATGGGGACTTTTTTGCAACCCTGGGCGCTTCCGCGTCTAACTTGGCCTCGACCTCAGTCTCGTTGCGCTGACCGGCTTCGCACCCTGTTTGCTGCCGCCTTAGTACTCACGATAATTCCGAGCCGTTACACTCCCAAAACATCCTTGGTTCCCCATTCTTTGGCATTAGTGGCACCTTTTTTTTGGGATACAAGGCACGCGGTACGGCTTCCTTGCCGAGCGCGACCCTATTCCCATCATCGTCCTTCCCTGCTCTCTAGAGCCAAGGATGTGAAGCTACACTTGACTCGCGAACATATGGCTTATGGAAGAGTGTTAGAAGTATACGCGGAAAATCGCAATCACTTGAATTCGCAACTGTTCCAATACCAACCGGCGCGAAACCCATTTCCTACTGCGGTCGTTTGCCAACAGGATCGGGCTCCTTCCCCAGCATCGAAGCCCAAGATAGGTATCATCATGAATACTTCATCGCCCGCCTTTGTGCTCTTACCATACCAATACCTAATTCAAGTCTTCGTCTGGTGGCTGTCAACTTTGGTGGTTGGCGCGCAGCTGCATTAGTGTCTCTGGCCCCACAGCTGGTGCGAGAGAATGGAGTCAATAATGACCCCTCCCCCACGCAGGTACCTGGTCGAAGGTCGTACATGGCAATATAGGAAGGATGCCATCGCACTATCCTAGCTTGTGGTGTTGTGTTTTGGGACCCTGGCAATCCTCGCTCCCCCCCCCCTCGTCGTCCCAAGCCCCCCTCCACTCCCCTGCATCCCGGGCCAGTTCGCACGGCGCCGAGACTTCTTACTTGGTAGTCGCCGGGCCTCGACTGGCGATAGATGCCCCGGAAGAATGGACCAATCCTCGCCCGCTTGCATATCTTCTGTCCCCCCTTGATATCGGCTGCATGCCTGACCGAGAAGGTGATCCTCTCCAACAGAGGGCCAAGATGTCGCCCAGCCGACCTAGACTGGGAATGCGCCCGAAAATCCATGAACATCTTGCCACTTGCCAACCTATTTGCAAAAGTCGCAGCCCGCCGTGTGCGCGTGCGTATGTGTGTGTGTCTGTATACGTGAAGCACCCGGCAGGTATCTAGACGCCAGCCAGGTGACACCGCTGATAAGCGAACTTGCCATTCTTGGCTTTGCTCAGGAAAATGTTTAATTATCGCCTTCTCCCTCCGTTCCAAGTCGATGCTCATTCCGCGGTCCATAGATCTCTATCCAAATCTCATACGACGCCGTCGTCCAAAGCGTAATGGCGAGCGAGAAGCACGACGCGCCGACCTCTCCCATTGAGGTGGGGAGGACCCAAGGAGTCCTGACCGACGAAAAGCTTGCTGTAAGTACAAAAAGACCCCATGGCAGCGAATTGGTTCTATTGGAGCGCATCCTGACATCATAAAGGACGCTCATGCCCACGAACTTGATCGTCTTGATTCCGAGGAGCAGGTCTTCGAATCGTAAGTCACAAGGTTGATGAGAACGACCCACGATCAACAGATCCTAATTTTTATTAGGCATCTCCAAGTTACAGAAGATGATTTAATCGAGGCCAAGGCGATTGCCGCCACCCTCTCCTTGGATGGAGTGCGCAAGGTCAGTCATTTTCATGCTCCCGGCGTGTCGGCCACGACTCTCTCCAACTCTGTTGGGTGAGCGCCCTTCTAGGAAAAAAACACAAACGGATCATCTCGCACCTTCCTCCTTCTCTATGTCAGACAGATCCCTGTCTGTTTGAAAAGCGAACTCCGAAACCCACGCCATATGTGTCGCTGACTCTGGTACAGATGATGGAAACCGTTCTGAGAATCCACGATCGCGACCCGAACTTCCCTCACGTGACCCTCATGAAAATCCACGAGTTCCTTGGTGAGCAATCCTGGATGGGCGACAGATGAGTGGTCTCAAACTAAGACTTTTCGCAGACAACGAAAATGTGTTTGAGAACCCCGAGAAGCACGAGCAACTGATTTGGGAGATGAAATTGGAGGCTGCTCTCATCACAAACAACAGCCCGTACGCCGAAGTCCGAGCTGTCGTCGACAACAAGGATGACCCCAATCTCCCATGCGGCACTATCAGAGCGTGGACGATTGGCGTATTCTTTTCTGTTTTCCTGGCTTTCGTCAACCAGGTCAGTGTGAAATGCTTGCACGGAGCGCTGCTAGGGCTTGTGGTCCGGTGCAGCATCTTTGTCGATCCTTCATGTACTTGCAGTGCTAATATTACAAACAGCTCTTCAGCATTCGTCAGCCAAGTATCAGTATCGAGTCCAACGTTGCTCAGCTTCTTGCCTACCCTCTGGGAAAGGCATGGGAAAAGACGATGCCCAACATTGATATCAAGCTCTTTGGCTACAATTTGCCCCTCAACCCCGGACCCTTCAACAAGAAGGAGCACATGCTCATCGCTATCATGGCCAACACCGGTAAGAACCTTTCAGGATGCTCCCCCGCAGTGGCCCATCCCATGCTTACAGAGTTCGCCATGCAGCAAAATCCCTTCCCTACACACAGTACATTGTTTGGACACAGGTACTTCCCCAGTACTTCAACCAGCCGTACGCAAAGAGCTTCGGCTACCAGATCTTGATTGGCTTATCCACCAACTTCATCGGATACGGTTTGGCTGGTGAGTGGACCTCAAAACCACTGTAATTTGAGCTTGCATACTAACAGCACTAGGATTGACCAGAAGATTCATCGTTTACCCGTCCTTTTGCGTCTGGCCGGCTTCGTTGGTGACGATTGCTCTCAACTCGGCCCTGCACAACGAGAACAACGTCCCAGTGCCTGGGCCCTTCAAGAAGCTTTACTCGATGACCCGCTACAAGTTCTTTCTGTGGTCTTTCGGCGCCATGTTTGTTTACTTTTGGTTCCCGAATTACATCTTTGAGGTCTTGACCTTCTTCAGCTGGATGACCTGGATCTCCCCCAACAACCACAACCTAGAGATTTTGACCGGGTTCAAGAACGGCTTGGGCATGTTTAACTTTTGGCCTACCTTCGACTGGAACGTTATGTTGTTTGACGCAGTCGATCCCCTGATGGTTCCCGCCTTCTCCACCTTCAACCGAACGCTTGGAATGTGGCTCATCGGCTTCATTATCATGGGAATCGTACGACTGCCCTTCTTCCGACTGTCCTTTTCTTGAGACCATGTCCACTAACCGTCGCAGTATTACACGAACGCCTGGAACACGGCCTATCTTCCGATCAATTCGAACCGTGTTTTCGACCACTTTGGAAAGATCTACAATGTCTCACGTGCCATCGATGACCGCGGCATGTACGACCACGAGAAGTACATGGACTACTCTGCCGCCTACCTCGGTGCTGCCAACACTCTGGTCTACGGCGCCTTCTTCGCCATGTATGCCGCCGCAATCACCCACGTTGCCATATTCCACCGCTATGAAATCATGATGGGCTTCAAGAACATGTGGGCCAGCATCCGCCGCAAGAAGACTGCCCCGGAGGATGGGGATGAGGGCGATTACAAGGACGTTCACAACCGTCTCATGGCTGCGTACCCGGAAGGTAAGTAAACACTCGCATATTTAAAAAAAAAAAAAAAGCGAAAAACTAAGCCTATCTACCTAGTATCTGAGTGGTGGTACTTTGGCACTCTTCTTGTTGCCGCGGGCCTCGGTTTCGCTGGTGTCGCTGCCTGGCCCACTTACACCACTCCTGGTAAGACTATCGATAACCTTAAAAAGTTTGCGAAGCTGATTTATATCTCGAAGGGGTCGTTCCATATGGCGTGGCATTGGCACTCGTGTTTGTCATACCGATCGGCGTGATAAAAGCGATGACTGGCGTTGAGGTTACGCTCAACGTCTTGGCAGAGTTCATCGGTGGGATGTGGGTAGAAGGAAACGCTCTCGCGATGCAAGTATCTATTCCCTTTCAAACGATTTCTTTATACTAACTCAATCACAAGGAATTTCTTCAAGTCGTTCGGGTTAGTTGTCACATTTTCCTCTTTTGCCTCGCCGGTGCCGAAATGGCCCTCCGTCCGGCCCCACTCGGGCTGCCCCACCCACCTCTTGCATTTGGAAGGAACAGACGTGTGGCTGGTGCCCCCAGCTGGGTGCTGCGCCACCACTGGCAGCCACCCGTCGGCGCCTTGCCTGGATATCCCTTCACACCACAAGATATCTTCAAATACTGACTGTTGAAATAGTTATGTTACATGCGCCCACGCCGTATCGTTCGCAAATGACCTCAAAGTCGCTCATTACCTTAAGATGCCCCCCCGTCAGACTTTTGCTTGCCAGATGGTTGCAACCCTCATCTCAACCTTCGTCTGTACCGGTGTCATGAACTTCCAGATCAATATCCCTAACATTTGCACCACAAACGCACCAATGCGGTTCTTTTGCCCTGGACCAAACACATGTGAGTTCTCCATCCCATGATACCTGTCGTGTGCGATCTCTAACGGTCTCAGTGTAAGCTCCCCATCCCACATTAATCATCGTGCGCTATATCTAACGTTCGTCAGCTTCACGGCATCAATCCTCTGGGGGACTATTGGTCCTCTGAAAGTCTTCGGTCATACCGGTCAATACAATTATCTTTTGCTCGGGTTTCCTATAGGCATTTGCTTGCCCGTGGCCTTCTACTTTCTTATCAAGTACTCTCCAAAGAACCGGTATCTCCGGCAGTTTCACCCCGTGGCACTTTTCTACGGAGGCGTCAACTGGGCTCCCTACAGTTTCTCCTATGCCTGGCCAGCCGTCCCCATCGCCTGGCTGTCCTGGATTTACGTCCGCAACCGCTACTTAGCTTTCTGGTCCAAGTACAACTTTGTGCTTTCCGCCTCCTTCTCCGCCGGTATCGCCATTGCGGGTATCCTTATGCTCTTCACCGTACAATGGCTCGGCGCCGACATCGACTGGTGGGGTAATGCTCAGGCCAGCGCCGGCTGCGAAGGCACGGCGTGTACCTTGAAGACACTGGCCAAGGGCGAGCGATTCTACCCCTGGTGGAACCCCTCTCAGGTCCCGGCTCCCTAGGCTGGTTCATCGCTAACTGTCTCACTGGGCTTTCCTGCTTTTGTTGGGCACGAAGTGATGCGGGATGAACTCAGGGGTTCTGGGTTACGGTTAATACGGATAAGAAATTTTGCCATTCTTCCACGTTCTTTTCTACAAGACTTTACGAAAAGATGAAGGAGGGGAAGATGGGGGCAGGTGTACGGGCTGAAGTGCGGTTCTGAGATGTTGATATCCCCTATATTTTACACCTCGGAACCACTCCTCTAGGATGACATAATAACACCATCGCTATTTTTATACTCTGACGCTTTGTGAGATGTGGTGTGCGAGACCTTTTCGTTGGGGGCGCTGGAGAATTATAGGAAGGGCCCTGCTGGGCTAGAATCTAGCCAAGAGTGCCCGCGGGTGACTGCCAGTGGTGAGTGACTCACCCAGGTGCCCTGCAGGACTTTGATATACGGATTATAAACAGGGATTGACTTCTTTTCCGACCTTGACCTTGCCTTCACTCTAGTCGTTCGGTCGGATTTAACCATGGGTACGAGTCCGGAAGGGACCACCGGAGTGGGGTAGCGCCGGCGCTCCGGGCCCGAAGGGCCTGAAGCGGCATGTAAGGTACGTACTCAGCCGAAGGTACGTACCTTAGGGCTCCTCGACCCACCCGGCTCGGTCTAAGACATCCAACCTCGATCGATCGTCTGGTTTTCTTCCTCGTCAAGTTTCGGCAACTTCAGTCTACTGTGTTTGCGCGATCGTCTCTTCAGGGGCGCCCAATCCTGCTTGCTCAGACTTACGACCTTCATAGACTCAGGCAAGCGTTCCATTTTTTTTTTTTTTTTTCATTTCTTTATTCGGATTCCTCCAGGACACGATTTCTCATCGCAGAGTTTGCTCGAGGAAGCTAGTTGACGGTCTTTACCCGTTGGGAAAGGTTTTTTACATTCTCACAGGCGTTTTTCTGTCTGCTAGTGAAAGCAGTAGCTCTGTTGTGTTTAGTTGCTGACCTGGTTGGAGGAGACGAGGACAACAATCATGTCTCAGCAACAGCCAACCAACCCCACTGCTGCTGAGACCGCCAGCAAAGCATGGTTCCCTGTCACTTTCATCAAGGACTGTGTTGTCTTCAAAGGAGATGGCAGCCCGATTACCGCCAGCGGCAACTCGTTCGGCTCCAAGGTCTCCAAGATCAAGGCCAGATTGGGCAGCTTCAAGTTCGTTGATACGACGTTCTTCAATGGCCTATGGATCGACATCCCACTGGGCATTGATAGCGAGAATCGAGGGTTTGACAAGGTCATGTAAGGGGCCCAAGTTGAAGGATGGTGAGTTTTTCGTTTGCCTGCCCGGCAAACCAAAGATGAAGATGACAGCCAAGGAGCTGTTCCAGGTACACAAGTACCTGCATGACCGTGGGAGAGTGGCCAGAATCAAGGTCAATTTGAAGACGGGAGAGAAAGTGGCGAAGGCTGGAGAGGCTAAGGAGGCAAAAAAGGAGCCCAAGGAGGAGCTCAAAGAAGAGCCCAAGGAGGCACCCAAGGAAGAGCTCCAGGCAGAGACTGGCAGTGATGCGTGAGATGCAACAGTAGCTTTAGAAGAACCCACGGTGTTGTTACATAAATACACATGTATATGTGCGAAAATTTCCCAAATCAGATCAATTCTGGGCTTCGTGTCGGGCAGGGCTTGGTCGGCTATCCTTCAAAAGAGGGACTTCTCTAATAAGGCCCACCACTGCCTGTTTTCTACCTGGGCAATGGATAACCCACCTTCCAGCGCCCGTCGCAATAAGCTAAATTGTTCCTCATACACCGTCGAGAATTTACTATGTCGCTACGGCACCGAACTATTTGTCGCTTTTTCAATCTAGGCCAACCCCCAGTGACACCAACAAAAAAACATTTTGATATGTCAGTATGCCGACCGAGGTTGATTCAAGTTCATCCATCGCCGCCGACAACGGCAAGCGAGCCCCTGCGGACCGACTCCCTACGATAACGAAACCAAGACCAAAGGTTCATCAAGAAGCCCTGTGAGGCCGTGTCCTACTCCAACTACAGCCACGTCAGGCAGGAGCAAATTGCAGGTGCAATTATTGACAACAACTCTTCAGCCTCAAATTCTCCTGTTTCGAGACTAGAGTGAAGAAACTGGGGAGAATGACGGAGATAGGATACGCAAGAAGATGAAAAGCAACTTTGACCTTGAGCTACCCGCTCCCGAGCCTACAGTCAAGAGAAACGAGAAAATTAATAGATATGGGATACACAAGAAGATGGAGGATCTTTTTTTCGCCGAAGTCGCCAAAGGATATGCCGCCAACACTCGGGAGGTTTTTGTTGTAATAATCTTTAATTTCTGGGGCAGGCATTGGCGAAGGGTATGCCATAACCGACAACACCAGGTTTCTCTCCCAATCAAACTGTAATCACCAATTTTCACGCTCTGAAAGCTGGTATTATCTTTTAACAATGCATCTCTACTACTGACAGACATGCCATCGCGTATCGGGGAGCCCTGAAACAACAGAGCGGTCCCAAGCGGCGCCAGCAGGCCGTTGATGTGGTAGCGCACGTACTCGACTGACACGGCGTGCCGCTCCAAGTCGACAAAGTGCGCCCCTTACCAGCCCCGGAGGGCGCAGACGTCTCGCATCATCTCCTCTCATGGTAGCCATGCTCTGCCCGCCAGGGGAGATGGTGGGGTCGGTTCAGGATCAGGACAACTTTCCATCCAGAACTGCACTTGACCGTCACAGCCTCGCGACAACCAGGGCTTCATAGATGTCGAAACCTCTAAGTGTGCCCTTCCAGACTTTACATTGTACAGTTTAAATCATTGTTGTACTAGTCTGTTATATCTATGAGTTGTTACAGTGGTAAAGAATGTTCAATTCAACTGCCACAATTGGTCCATGGTGAGATTCGGCGGACGGTTTAGGCTGCAGCAGATGGAGCGGCAGGTCAGATGGGAAAGATTTCTACGTGGCCATCTTTTCGACGATTGTCCCACTTCCGTCATGAAAAATTTCCTTCCACCATTCATCGTGCCCCTCTGACTTACAGAGATTATCCCACAAAGCTTCAGGCAGGCCTTTGTCGCCAAGATCTTCTTTCTTGAAGAAGCGAGGGTTTCTCTTTGTAGTGTCTGCCGCCGGTGCTCTGAAAATGAGGTCATCAACTCCATTCCGCCCTGGAAGCCTGAGCAGCGGCTGTATGGACTTCCTTGGTTGCGTTTGCATCTCCAACAGTTGTCGAAGATATGGGAAGAACCAGTTATTCTTCCACCAGTTTCTCAGTCTTTCTTCCTTCAGGCCATTGCGATGTGCATTGTGGTGAACCATGGCCGGCACCGAGGCACTCCAAAGGTCTGTGTACAACGGAAGTTCGTGCCACCCTTTGCGGGGTTCAATACCAGCTTCCTCAACTGGGCTGTGCATTCCACTCATGTCTGCCGGAATGCCATCAACTCTTGGCGGTACAATGCCTCTCTCTGCCGAGGCATTCCGAAGTGTAGAGCTTTCACCCAGCACGACATATAAACCGTCATCTTCCTCAAAGACAGTGGGTGTGAATAAGTCTTGAACGTAATCCAAGCCAATACCGTAATCAAACTGACTGGCTTCTCTGGCAGCATCCTCCGGATGCTCGGTCTGGTTCTTGGCCCATTCGGCTTGGTTATTCCGCTTAGAAGCCCGCCAAATCTCCTGTTCGCCAAAGATTTCAGCAAAAATACCCTGGTCACTGAAAATGTTGAGACCGGCAGCACGCTTTTCGACAACTTTATCTTGGGCGCGACGAAGCATGCGTTGCATCTCGCTCACGGGACCCATGATGCTACCGCTATTCAGATATCGTGGTCGTTGGTCGTCTATCTCTGGGCCTTCGTCCGTGTGCGGTCCATACATATCTTTCCTTGCACTGGACTCGGGGAGTGCGTCGCAGTGCGGGTCGGAACCAAGGCTGGCATCGGGCCAGCACTTTTTCTGAGTAGAGATAATGATAGTTTGCGTAGGGCTAGTTTCACTAACCTCCGAAGAGAGCAGTGAACGTGACATATCCCACTCCTTATGAATGCGCTCATTTGCAGCGTTGTTTTGCGCCAGATACCGCCGTATCAGGATAGAGGGTGGGAGCTGAAACCATATATCGTAGGCGTCGACAATGATCACAAGATCATCTGGTCCAAGGCGCTCGTCTTCAGGAGCGTCGTCTGAGGTGATGCCGTCAAGAAAGTCGAGGGCGCCATCAATCTTGCCGAGATGAGAACCACCAAACCATCCGGGGCTTTTGTTGAAGTCGCGACCCCAATTCACAATGACCGGCCTGGGATATTCACATACGACGGCCGACATCAGCATCTTGCAGAGGTCAGGTGACGGACTATCTGCTGGAACGATGATTCGGAAGCGCCGGGTACCTTCCTTCTCTACTGTTGGAAGATGTGCCTGCCCGTTTCCTAGGAATTTGGCGTGAGAACTTATGATATCTGTTTGGCTCTGTTTGCGTTAGGGGCATGCCGTATTTCTGAGAAACTATTACGTACGGATGCAAAAAGTAGACCTGAAAAGAACAGTAAGAAAATGACAAGGGCAAGCATAGACTTAGGCGAGGTATTGCGAAGTTTTCTTGAGAGGCGAGTTCTCATGGGCAGAGACTGAGGCTGCAAAGCTCCAGCGTCACCTCCCATAACTGACTTGTTATAGGTTGGCAAACGCGGGGTATGAGTCCATGGCAAGACGCCAGGCGCCAGATTTCTGATGGCTGTCATTTTCGACGAAGTAAAAGGAGGCAAAGCGTCGAAGATTGTCGGATAGATCAAGAACCGGGGCTGAGCATGACACAAGACTCAGGGAAACATGAAAATACCAGTAACAAAGGGACCCCAGCTCGCCTAGGGGCCTTGGGATGAGTGATATGGGACAGACCTCGCTTTATCCAGCGACGCTTGAGACATTCTTTCTGCTGGATTTTAGCACTATCTATTTCTCATGCCCCATGAAGACCTCTGGCGTGAAGGTTGGCAACAGATTTACAGCTCAGAAAGCTGACCGACACGCCAGCTGATGTAGCGTTTGCCCTACGTCTGAACATAAGACATAATCAGCCAAAGTGGATAAAACAATGATTCTGGAGTGATTTTGTTATCTGCATTGCATAATTGGCCAGCCGATATTGCCAAGAGTCTGTAGTTTGTCTTGAGTATGCCTTTTAGTGGTGTGCCAAGGGCACGTGGCGTAAACGAGGCAAAATCCGAACCAAAAGACGATGCCCTCTAAGCCTTTGGAGTGCAGCGACGGATAACGGCAGTCTTCACCCTGGCGAGAGGTCATCTCCCGATCTCATTCGAGCGTTTCTTCCGAAAGCCCGCCCTTGATCAGTATTATGACTTGGCTTGTATGGGTGTTGGTTTAGTCTGTCGAATAGAAATCGGGATCTAACTCGGATTTTCGATCGGGGAGATTGCCAAACAAGGCCTACACGAACCCTTCAATATGAACCAGAATCTAACCGATGAAGGAACTGAGATCCATGCGAAAGTCCCATTTGTATGTAATAACATGGAATAAGACTCGCCAACCGCTCCCCCACTTGCCCCATGCCCATGCCCGGCTCTCAGCGATGCTTTCAAGCACATCTGAGGCACGATAGGCCAACACATCCACCAGCAGCCATAATGAAAAGATCGCCTTGCTTCTCTTTTTTTTTATACCGAGGATTGGGGACATACTGTGTCCCTTGCTCCATGGGCTTGTGCTCATCATCCCTGCGCTCATCCCAGCCACATGTGCGACAATGTCTCGGCTTTTTCTCGAGTATTTCCCCTTAGATCAGCTCAAGTAAATGCAACCTCTTGGTGTTATGAGTACAAGATCACAAATTAACAGCGAATTTATATTAAATCCTAATAAAATAAGATATTGGTGACCAAAATCAGGGCCAATTCGCTGTTGGATCATTGCCGGCTTGACCTTGACCGAAGCCAAAGCCGTAAGTCTCCGGTTGTAAAGGCTGAGATCCAAGAGGACTGCCAGGCTTGCCCCTCTCAAGTGGAGTGCCAAGAAGATTGGCGAGTCTTATTATGAGATGTTGGTCTCGGTTCGGCAGATTGCCTACCAGTCCTTGGACGAGATACATTGGATGAGTTGCAGCACCAAAAAGTGACTGCAAGATCTACGTATCAAACTGTTAGCCTTGGTTGTGGCGCAAAGTCATAGTTTGTACTCTTACTTGCGCGTCTTCACTCAGGATGAACCCCGGTATCGATGACCCACTGCCGGCGTTGTTGCCAGTCAGACTGTGAGCGCGCATCATATTCTGAGCATCGTCTACGGCGTGTTGCGCGGTTCTCTGCAAGAAGGCAAGTCCTTTCAAGACACGCCGCAAGTCACAACCTTCTGATTTTTCAAACTTCTGAAGAAAGTGGGCAAAGTTTCTCGTTGCCGCCAGGTCGCCGCGGGCACGGATACCCCCTGGGTTCTCTAGCACATCCGCCAAGAGAGTCATGGTAGCACATAGGGGATAGCATAGTATTCGCCTGCTGATGTCAACGAAGCGTCTCCAATTGAGGGATTCTTGCAAAACCTACCACAGGTCTGCATATTGCGGTGTGGCAATGGTCCGAAACAATCCCACGGTTGCGTGCGCTGCAATTCGGTAGCGTTCCTTCGAAAAGGAGAGCTGAACGCAGGGCTCCAAACCAGGTGTCCCTGCGTGCATAGCCATAGTTGCGTATTGCTCATGCCGTCTTGCAGCCCAATGCACCATCATCACGCATCTGTAATACGCCAAATGCAGATTCAAGATGTCAGGGATGATATCCGAGATTGTCGACGGGGAGTCGGCAGATGGCCGGAGTTCTGCGGGCACACTTGACCTCCACTCTTCAAGAAGAGCATCAAGGTCAGTGATAGCTTTGGTTAGGGCGTCATCTACAAGTCGAAGCCCTTTCGCTGTGTACAACCGTCTCCGAACAGAAGACTCCACCATGGCAAGCTTGGCTCTCAGATTCAGTACGTCGGCGTCGTTTTCCCAGCCGCTTGGCAGTTCTGTCTCGATGTCGTCGTTGTCTTGCATTGAGTCCAGTCCGTGATTCAGACCTATCTCTTGGTCAAGGATGTATGCAGCCCAAAACACTCGACTTCGCGCTTCCACATCCTGTGCACTCATTGACATGGTGTAGGGCTGTCTATGCAGTCCAATATTCTGCGCTAGCCTCACCGCGGCGGATGACAGCATAGCCGCCGTTCTTGTGCACGTGGTCCCCTGCATAAATACTGCCATAGCTACTATGGCTTGCACTGATAACAAGTCGGTACCCTTAACCATCAACTCAGTCAGCACAGAGAAGGCATTTTTGAAAAAAGGCCAAGCTAGACGGCAGACTTCCTGAAATTCACTGTTGATAGTCTTTTGCCGTACTCCGAGAGAGACAACGGTATTCAAGTACGCCCAGCCGGAGGTGCTGTTGAAAGTATCGTCGGCTGCAGGTAATGTCTCGAAATGGCGGGCAAACCAGTGGAAGTTGAGGAGGGGGTAAGTACTGGTCACGTCATCATATAAAGCCATAAGCATTATGATGGCCTCCTCTCTCTCAAGACGAGGGGTAAAGACCTGCCGATTAAACGTGGAACAGTAAGAGGCGGAGTTAACCTCTCTCATGCGGCTTGAAACTGTAGTAAAAACCGGCATTTTGCCTGCCAGCTGCCGTGGTGGTTCCGGGATATCTGTAGATCCATGCGCAGATATCTGGCCACCTCGTTGATCTGACTGCTCCCCGGAGTTATCGTATGAGCCAGGGACTTCTTCTGGTTCATCGATCATTTGATGGTCTGTTTGTACTTGGGCGAAGGATGCTTGCTGATCGTTAGTCTTGGCCATCAGTGACGCGGTTGGGCCAGACTGCATTGGCGGTCCGGCAAACACAGATTCGGACGCAGCATGACTTTCTGACGGAGATACTCGGATTGGCGGCGTACCCGGCCTCGGGAGCCCAGCTTGGTCCAGAACGGCCTCCATCTTCGAAAGCCGTTCTTCAAGAGCTCGAATGTACATTTTGCTACGAATAGGTAGGTTAGTCAAGGAACACGACGACCAATTCAGGTGTCATGCAGGACATGTTGCATTGACAAGACTGCCTACCTCCGTCCTGGACCACGCCGTCTCTGCACCTGCTGGTACACACATTGATTGTTCCGGTTGACACAGGGAGTACAAGATGGAGTCTTTCCATCGCATTTAACCTTTTTAGACTGACATCTAAGACAAGCCTACGTTGTGTTTGTATTAATTAGTTTTCAAGCTGACATGCGTTAGGTGGATACTCCTTTCGCAATTACCTTTGCAATGCGTGAAGGTTTTCCCTGCAAATGTCCGCTCTGGACTGAGTCTGTATCCATGGTGTCGATGATGTGTGTGTGGTTGTGTGAGTGTGTAGCCCACCTGCCTGGAATGGGTGTTCCCGGAATGTTTCGGGGGAGGCCAACCGGACTGTGCCCACTGGTGGCCGGTGCAGCGTTACGGCTCGCGAGCAATGGCTCGGCCCCGGATTGCAGCCGGAAACCCGCGTTTAATGGGGGGGAAAAACGAGTGGAACTAACCAAGAGACTTAGATTCGGACCGGTTCACCTAGGCACTACCTCTCATGAGATGAAAAGTGAAGAGGAAACGTTTTGACGATTGGCCAAGTCACATAATATAATGTTCGGAAGTAAAATGCATCCGTGCTGAGCATTAGGTAAGTTGGTAAGGTTGTGGTGGCAGTCCGCGTAGCCCACTAACTAGGCAATTCCCGTGACTCGTGAGCAACCTAGTCCACGTGGAAAGGTACGCTTTTGATTATAGTGGTGCTGCGCTTGAGTGGACCTTTAATAATGTGCTCGCGAATGCACTTTATACCCAAGGAGACCTGTTTTCCTCCACTTTGTTGCACAAAGGCAATTGGGGAAGTCGCCAGGGCCTCTCTGCGTTTCGTCTCCATAATCAGCTGGCTTGTCAGTGGCGTGCTTATTATCTTCAACAAGACTATTGACTTCCGAAATATATGCCCAAGGTTTAAGGGGAAAATCCTCCGCAATGAAAAGTGTTGTTGTGATTAAGGATTGAATGTACGCTGGCGGACTATCTGAACACCGAATTTCATGCGCTTCGCCAACCTCATTTAATTGGGTAAGCAACATAGCTGCAACTGGAGGCATCAAACCTCAATCTATTCCTATGCAGTTTCAACTCACTCATTCCACTTTTGAATCAACGGCATCGTTTCACAATCAAACGATGAATTGGATTATTTCTTAGTCCTGATGATATCAGTCGAATGCCATGGCTGTAATTACAGCAGCAAAAGGCATTGGAAACCTAGACTTACTTGTCTTTGGTTGAGGTTATCGTTGCTTCTAACAACTACGACGTCAAGATCCTCGCAAGAAAGACCACACATGTGCATCCGTAAGGAACAAAATGCTACAGCATAAGCTAGTTTGATGCAAATCAAAATACGGCCTCAAGAAGAACTTGGATTTTCTATTGTCGTTGTCGGCTATGGCTACGCCGACGCAACAACTAAGGCGCCTGAAAACAACGATATGTACGTAAGGGTAAAGCATTGTGCTTCACAACTTTACCCTCGGGATCCCAATCCAAACAGAATCGCAGGTGACCAGATCCACACCATTCGAATCTTTCACTACGGCTCTGAGAAGCATCTTCTTCCCGCGAATCTCTCTAATTTGCCCAACCCCCCGCACGACTCCTGGCGTTGTAATCGGCTTGAGGTATTTGATGTCCATCGATGAGGTCACGGTATTCATCTTGAAGATTGGGACCTCTCGGTCGGTATTCATATTTCTTTGAATCAAAACGCCCAGCACCTCGTCGATGAGAATGGCAATCAAACCCCCGTGGGCAATTCCGGGATAGCCATCGACTCCTCGAGATAGCGCGAACAGTATTGATAGCTCGGTGATGACGGATTTTCCTGGGCTATCGGGATGGAAAGCGACACATGCCGGGATGCCCTCCGAATGGTTGAGTGTCTTGCCGAAGAATCGGTCGTGCGGGTTGGTGTTCTTCGGGTCGCGCGATTGCGGGGTGAAGATTGTGATGCCGGGCCTGGTGAGAATCGCGTGGCACCATGGAAGCGCCTTGATTTCGCCCACCGTTTGCGCCAAGTGGCCAACACTTGACGTCTCGCTCGTTTTGGTAGTCATCGTTGGGCGTTCACACGCGCCCAGTGTGGTGGGCGATATTAGTGAGTGCTATTAATTATGAGTGATGGCTGCAAGCATGGGCGTGCAAGCGAACCGAACCTCGGCAGAAATCAACGCGTTTGGTCATTGGTCGTTTCACGTGAGAGCAGGACAAGGCCGCCCATCGGGTCAGCCGTCAACATCCCATCAATTTCCCGGCATCCACTCTGTTTTATGGAAGCTTGCAATTTCTTACGACCTCAATATATAACTGCGATATATTTATGTAGTCATTCAAGTCAATGGCAGCGGGTAGAGGCTTAAGTTCTGCACATTCTGTCAATTGGTTCCTGTTGCGGGGATGGGGCTTGCAACACGCACTTGCTCTTATCGGATCGAATGGTTGATCATTGATAGCCGTACGGCTGTATATAGCGTTTGCTTCATCCGAACTTCCTCGTTCCGTTTTTAATCCCCTTTTTCCTGAAGTGAGTGCTGTGTACGGTCCACGTCCTGGTGTCAACATGCTGACAAAGAAGGCGAGAGAACCCCTTCAGACAGTCGGAGCGGGAACAACAGCCAAGGTAACTTCATTGCAGGGGCGCTCTGCTTTTGACGCAAGATTGCCAGGAGGTGAGTACCTAGCTTCATGTATTTCTCCAAATGCGCTTCGGAAGCAAATGAAGCCGCCTGGAAGGGCAGCTCTGGACACGAAGTCGAGCTCAACTTGGACAGCGTCCGTCTCCGGATTGCATCCGTACGCCGGTTGGAAGAAGGCTTTAGGATCTTCGCGTTCGGTCATGAACAACTTTGTGGTGTTGTTGTCCGCAGTATACTAAAACCCGATGTCAGAGGTTGATTGCACTTTAAGACGAATGGTATCTACCTCGCCATTGATGACTGTGTGTATGATGCCTCTAGAGACCGAAAATATAATTCAGATCTCTCCAACTTTACCCCTTGAACCACCAGCCACGCCCGGGCCACCTACCAGCTATATAAGGCCTAGCCCACCAGGGTATACGGCCAGGGCATACAGCTAGGGCATATGGCTATAAAGCGAACAAATGCGAGCCTACAGACGCAGCTGCAACTCTGACGGGATTCATACCTCCAACATCCTGCGTCGGATAAGCGCTATCGAAAGCGATATTGGCCAAGAGACTGGAATGGTGACGCCAAGCCGAAATGGCCTTTATTGGCTCATGACCGTGGATTGCTACTGTCTGCTTTCCGATCGGTCATTGCATTCGTGATGACCTGTTTAGAGTGCAGTTAATCGTCTGTTGATCACGATATGTCCCAGATAGATGTACATGCAGGTACGTATTTGCAACCAGTAAATGAGGATTTGGAGATGTAATAGCATAGGAAACATTTGATAACTTGTAATATTCCATGCGGGGCGGATACTGCAAGAGCTAGAAACGACAAATCTGGTGAACTACGAGAAACTGCTCCGCGGCAGGTGTACAAAATCCCCCAGTTACTCCTAAGTTGAGGCTTGGCTACGAGAACATAAGCGAACCGTTTTGTGGGCGAGAAGAAACTGGCAACAACTCATGACTCGTCTTGATTCTTCTTGAGCGCCGATCCCATCAAACGGTAAGGTATAGAAGTGACTCTCAGCGTATACTCGTAGGTTCGCGTGCTGAACCTCGGTCAGGCCTTGTCCAGGGTTGAGACTACCTTCAAACAAGCTGTTTATTCCTAATGTTTGTCCGCCTATGCAGGGGCATGTAGCCGTTCTTAGTTTTCTTAGTTCTCCCCACTCCTGGGCCAGTTGGTAAGGTGTTATCTATGGCATGCGTCGCACATTGCCATCTCTGCAGTTTCGGCCCCTTGCTCGAATACGACGCCCTGAGGAGTAGAGGAGGCGCGTCTGTGGAGCCACCGAAGCTCGGATCTCCGCCAAGTTATTGTTTTGTTTCTTGCCTTGAGAGCTCTGCCTAGTTTGTTCTTGCGGATGATATGCGCACAGACTTTAATAACTCGAGCGGGGCGGGTGTTTAGATGTCACCAAACCTTACATCCCCGGGTGGACGACTTGACATTCCGCAATAAGGTGATGTTTCAGGGACGGCGTCCCCTCCCACCTCTGCTTGTCCATGCCGTACAAGGGGAATACTCTGTCGCCCGACATATTCCCTTCCCTCCCTTTTGCCACTCGATTTTCAGTGCGGCAGGCAAAGTTGGTCACAGATTTCTAGGATTCGAAAACTGATTTTCACATGGATGTCACTTGGAAGGGGTCCGATTAATATTTTCAATATGTGCACTCAGCAGCACTTCATGATATTTCAGTCGCTACTACGGTTGGTGAAATCATTTCCGCTCGCTAATTTCAAAATATTTCAAAGAGGGACCTGTAAGCCTCAAGCCTTACTCATTATTTCCCCCACACACAATCAAGCAGAGTCGTCAGACGTTTTCTCAACGCACTCGGCTTTCTGACCAGGCTTGTCGTTCTCGAACTCCTGGGGCATAGCAATGGGCCGGTTCTTTGCGAACTTGACCGTCGCGAACACAGAAGGAGAGTCTTTGAACATAAGCTCGATCTCCTCCAGGTTGCGACCCATGGTCTCGGGGAAGAGGAAATAGACGCTGACGGGAATGCAAGCCGAGATGACGGCGTAGACGATGTAGTATCGCCAGCCAATGGTGTTGAAGGCAACAGGGGTGACCATGACAACAATGAAGTTCCTGAAAGCGTATGTTAGTTTACGTTGGTTTTGGATGCGAAGATCCGTTCATATGACTTACCAGAGCCAGTGGTTGGCGGTAGAGATGGAAGACATGGCCATACGGAGACGCAGGGGTGCAATCTCAGTGCAGTAGAGGAAGTTGGCACCCAAGAAGCCGATAGGGACGAAGGTGTTGAACAGGTAGATGAAGCAGCCAGCAGCGATCTGAGCAGCCAGGTTATCCTTGGGGAAGGATGTCGTAATGGCCAAGCAGGTCATGCAGGCACACATGCCAAAGCCACTGAAGATGAAAACAGCACGTCGGCCAAATCGGTCGATAGCGAAGAAGGCCAGGAAGGACGAGAGGAACTTCCAGGTCAGGGCACCGCCAGCCAGAGCCTTGGACGCCTCAGGCTTCATGCCGAGATTCTGCTGGAACAAGATGGGGGCGTAGACGGAGACGAGGTTGCTTCCAGACATCTGCTGATAGAACTGGAGCAGGATGCAGAGTCCGAAGCGGTAGGCGAGTTTGTCGTTGCCCATCTTGAGCATGTCGGTGAGCTTGACAGCATTATGGGTGGTCTCCTCAAGAGAGTGCTCAATGCCAGCAACTTCGGCCATGACCTCCAAGGAATCCTCGGGCAGACCTCTAAAAGCGGAAATGATGGCGCGGGCCTGCTCCGAACGTCCCTTCATGACGAGCCAGCGAGGCGACTCGGGAAGAAAGTAGATGCTGCCCATCATGACAAGGGAGAAAGCGATGGCAATGGCGATGGGAGGGCGCCATGTGATAGGACCGGTCTTGAATTCCCAGAAGCCCAGGTTGATCCAGCTCTCCAAAACGTAACCGACACAGGTAAAGAGACCGGTAAGGACGACCTGACGACCACGGTTGCTAGCCCCGGACGTCTCACTCTGCCAAACAGGCACAATGGAGCTGAGCTGTCCAATGCCGAAACCAACAATGACACGGCCAACGATGAGCTGGGCCAGGTGGAAGGAAGCACACTCCAGGACCTCGCCAATGAGGGTGCAGACGCCGGCGAAGAAGATGACATTACGACGACCGAAGGCGTTGCCGGCCCAGGAGCAGAAAAGGGAGCCAAGGAGGGCACCGATGGTGAAGGTAGCGACAACAAAACCTTGCAGTGTTGAGTTGGCGTTCTTGGTGGCGCCTTCGGTGTGGACCGTGTCGATTTCTGGAAAGGTCTTGACCCAATCCTCCGTAGTGATCAGACCACCGAGGCCAGCCTGGTTGTATCCGAAGAGGATGAAGGCCGGGCACACAACGAGGGCGATCTGGAGGACGCTCAGGGCATTGCCTGTGAGTCCGAAGTAGAGTTTCGAGCCCATGGTCGAAGACGTGGTGTGTTCTTCGCGTGCACAGAGGTTGCCCGAAGTCTTCGGATGGAAAATAAGTTCAGCCTAGGTGTGTAAGGGCAGGAAGAACAGACAGCCGGCGAAAATGGGATGGGGGAAAGAGAAAACGGAGGCCAGAGAAGAGGCGAGGCCATCTCGTTTTTATGAGAATCTGCCAATGCGTTTACATTGCTAGTATAACCCTTGTGGGGAGATATATGTGCGGAGACCCCGCGGGATTCTGACCGCAAGGGTAAACCAGATTCATAATAGAAAACCGCTCAGATGCCCGTTTCGTTGTGTGGAGAAGAAGGAGAAGACGGAGAAGAAGATGTAAGAGAAGAGTGTCCTCGAGGGTGGCCCGACAGATCCGCCGGCGGGCCTGTGTCAACGCCGAACGCGCTCCGTGGTGCGCGACCGGGTGAGTCGGACAGGGCTCTCGCCGGAAGTCGACCGAGCCCATCAGATTTGTCCTGTTTTTCCTGACGTGATAACTTCATAAGGTCTACCCCGTGGAGCGCTCAAACGGTATGGTGACCCACTCGTTCGTCGGCAGGCCTCAGGGCGACCCTCCCAGGTCCCGCCTTGCCATTTTCAAATAAATCCCTCTTGTTATCACACAGAGAGCTGCGGAGTCGGCGTTTGCAGGGCGACGAAGCGAGGGGCGGGAGGGCCAGCAAAAGTTCATCGTACGAGGCTAGATCGGGTTCGAGAAACGGCCCGGATGCAACGCATGTTTCGGTGAGAATAAACAGTCCTCTAGAGTTCCACCGACATGCATACCACAATCCAGGCCGGTGATAAACTGTCGTTGAACAGGTGAGGGCGGCCAGCCATGCATGCATGCACGGAATCGGCGCCATGCAATGCGGCGAAAAATAAGCACAAGAGCCAAGACGGCAGCCAAGGCACCAAGATAGATGGCCAAGAGTCGGTCTCTGTCGACCGAGTCGCTCGCTAACGGTGGGTACCCGAGCAAACAGAACCTCCCTCCCCACGTCACGAAGTCAGTCCTGGCTGACTCGTGCTCGATAACGGTTCAACCACGGGAATCATCAAGTATTTGTATGTAACTCGGTCAAAGATCCATCCCATGTGCAATCACAGCGACATGATGTTCATGCTATCCACCCCATCGGTTCCTTCTATACTAGAAAAGGGAAAAGGGGGCAAGGTCTTCAGGAGCATTTAAGTCTCAAGGCGGCTCCCGTGTTCTTGAGCTCGCCAGGCGACCCTAGTGAACTTCGCGACGACTCAAGGAGCCGATCAGCTTCGGCCCTGCCTTTTGTGGCTAGCATTGCCCTCCCTTGCTAGTGGATGACCTTTAGTCGCGGCACCTGGGATTGGACATTCTCTGGATCCGAAATTCGGTGATCCATCCGCGCCTCGGAGGTTTACCGAATCCACCTTTGTATGCATGCAGTTAAACAAATACGTTAAGTCCGCCTTCAATGCAATCTCTGTGCAAAAAAAAAGAAAAAAGAAAAAAAAAAGACATGAGACGTCAAAAGGGTTTTGACCAAACCGATGATGCGACTTCGAAGGGGTGTCCATTCTCTGTCATGGTTCCACTGTGTTCGACCGCAACTCTGGAGGAGTAGCCACCGCAGGGGGGGGGGGGGGGGCAAAAGAAACACCTTGGTGAAGTCGCGACGTGCCTAGAAAGTCTCTTTCTTCCAACTTCACCAAGGTCGTGGTTTTGACAGAAAGCTACTCCAGCTTTTTCCCCAGATACGGTTTCGAACTTCGTGACAAGTCCGCATTGCGCCCGAACGCGGGGGACAAACCCTGGTCCGTGACGCCCAGATCAGCTCAAAACCAGATTTTCGGACGGGCAGCATGGATCGTCCAGGCTTCTAGCGTGACTTACTTTCCGTCTAGTTTTCGTGATGCCCACTTGTCGACAGCCAACAACACGAACATAACGATCCCGAGAAGAGGAATCCCCGCGGGGTAATCGCTCTCCCACAATGCAAGCTGTCGTGAGATGGCCACGGCGCCGGTGAACGTGTCCCCAAAGATCCGCAATCCCCGGAGATATTTTGCATATTAACCGGGTCCATGTGAAGTTGTTCTGAAGTTTAATAGACCTCAGATGCCACCTCACGTCAACATGCACGTACCCCAACGTGGAGGCGAGCACCCGCTGTACCGCCGTTGCCTGGAATGTGGTCCTGACGAATGCGACGTTTCCTTTGTTCACGCAAGCGGCGAACGGAAGACTGACGGCCCACCATCATGAGGCAGAAGCCAAAGTCAATGATGCTGGGCTTGGAGTTTCACGGTGATGGCAAGGTGGTACTATGACTAGAACAACTCGATCATGCTAACGACGGCATGGGTGACGAGAGGACCATACGAGAGCTTGCAAATACTTGGCGTGTTTCGGGACGGTGACTTTCCTCCAGCTTGACAGCAGGCAACGCAGGTACGTGTCCGAGATCCAAAGTATCTCCAGAAAGACGCGGTGCGTTGCGTAAAGCAGCTGTACGTACGTACGGCTTTCCAGCTGTCGTTGATGCTGGCCCAGTTCATGGTGGGTCGAGGCTCGCATCCTTGCAGATTTACTGCAATGTAGTTGGACGAACTAGAGGCGGCACGAAAGAAACTCGGAATCGTCATCCGGAACGTTGGCGTGAGGTTTCAAGAAGTCGCAGGGTCTAGGAAAATACAACTCGGTGCTGCATTAGTGCCGGCTATATATTCCTCTTCTTCCCGTCGTTGTTGGAGTAGGTAAAATAGTCTGTGTTGTAGTTAGTCACTCACCTATCAGCCGTTGTGCAAACCGCCAGCCTGACCTGACTAACTAAACCGCCAAGGATGAATGGATCCTGTGCTGACTCTTGTTGTGCCGCAACGTAAGAGACAAAACGACATGGAATGCGTGGCGCACAGGAAGAATTACGGTCGATCGGGCAAGACATATCAACCAACGTTGTCAGACCAACTTGCGCCCTAACCGGGTCATTGGACGTGCGCGCCCGGGATACGGCTTATGCCAAGCTGTCATCCAGGCCGGACGATCTCATCTTGGCGCTTGGCATCCATGGCCCCAAGTTACCATCTTTACAGTTCGTCAGCGATATGGAGTATCAAGAGCATGTTGATGTGCACTTGACGAGTCGCCTGTTGGAATAAGACGATTATACCTAGGCACTTTTAACACATATTCAACAAGACCTGTGCGTGTTCAAAGCCGACCCCGACGTTGCGGTTGTTGTAAAGCCATTTAGCGCCTATGTAAGTACTACAGATGACAACTTAGGAGGAGTGGCTCCACATTGCACTTGCAGGGCGCGATGACGTGTACTTGTTCTTCATTGGAGTGGGAGGTTGAGCAGGTTGAGCAGTATGCAGCAGTCAGACATTGGTTAAGGACGATGCTCACATAGACCATGTCCAGTAAGATGTGACGCTAGTTAGTGCAAACCAGGAAACGATTCATCAATGTCAACAACAACTGCCGACGGGACGGACCAAACAGATTAAGTGCACGACATTTTGTATTAGCTACTTCAAAATGCAACGCTAGCACGCTTGCTCTACTTCTTTTGAAAAATCACATGGAATGATGCTGCGCACCCCCACACGTCCCCTCCGTTACTTCACTGCATTCTACAGCAAGCGAGCATTCCCACCATCAACCAGTCCTCAAATCCAGTAAGCTCAACCCCATTCCGTTTACCAGGCCGCCTTGGCAAGGAAACCGGTAGGCCACCTACGCACAGCAAACTTCCTCGCCTCGTCGATGAGAAGGATGCCGACGCCGAAAGACATGGGCAGGAACCAGTACTCGGCCGGCACCGGGGCCGTGGCAAGCGTGGACTGGAACTCGGGGACATAAAGCCAGAAAATCGCCATGAGAAGAGAGAAGACAATGGCCGGGAACAAGTACAAATTCTGCGTCTGCTTGTTGCCGATAGGAGGATGCTGGAAGAGGGACAAGCGACGAGTGCGGATGGCCATGAGGTTGAACCACTGCATGACAACGAGGTTGACAAAGTAGATGGAACTCGCGATGTTGAGCTGCTGCTGGTAAAAGTTGGGGTCGACGTTGGAGGGAAGGTTGCCAAAGGAGAACCAGATGTCGCTGAACCTGATGCCCTGGCGCTCGAGGTACCAGTACGACATGGCGAATGAGGATATTGTCTCAAGTATACCGACGAAGCCGTAGGACTGGACAACGAGCTGCCAGTCAACGAGACGGTCCTTGCCAGGAACACGAGGTTTGCGGAGAAGCACATCCGCCTCCGGGGCCTCGTAGGCCATGGCGATGGCGGCGGCGGCGTCGGTGAAGAGACAGATGATGATCATGAGGAAACTGCTCAGAATCTGGGGGATGCCAAACAAGACGTTCGTCATGACGGGCCAGAACTCGGAGAAACTTCCGGCGGGCAAAAGGTACGCCACAGTCTTCTTCAAGTTGTCGAACATCATGCGTCCATAGCGCAGCGCCTCGACGACGCTGGAGAAGGAGTCGAGGAGGACCATATCCGCGGCCTCAATGGCGATGTCACTACCGGACCCTAGAGCAATGCCGACGTCCGCGGCGCGCAGGGAGGGGGCATCGTTGACGCCGTCGCCCGTCATTCCCACGATCTGGTGACGAGCCTGCAGCTCGCGGACGATGCGAAGCTTTTGTTCGGGTGTCGTCCTTGCGAAAACGATCTCCTGATACTGTGCCAGCTGGTCCCATTGTTCTTCGTTGAGGGTGATCAACTCGGGGCCAGAGAGGACGATGGCTTGGCTCGGAGAGGACTCGAGGTCGTCGATGGCTTGCTTTATTGACGGGTCGACGTGGGTCACACGCTGAAGGGCTGTGATATCGTCGATATGGGAGCGTGGGACAGAAATAATGTTGCATTCCCGCGCGATTGCCGCAGCTGTAAGCGCAAAGTCCCCAGTAACCTTTGGTCAGTTCCGTCAGTATCTCGGGGCCTTGATATTAATTGTAAGAGAATGAACCCACCATGAAGATGCGGATGCCCGCGCCACGAAGGGTATTCATGACCTCGGGGATCTCGGGGCGGGGCGGGTCGACGATGCCAACAAGACCGACGAGAGTAAGGCCGGACTTGGCTTGGTTGTTGATTTCCATCTCGTACGAGCTTTCCGTCGGACTTCCCTTGAGGGCGGATTTCGAAATTGCCTTGCGAGCGAGCAACAGCACGCGACGTCCCTGAGCTGACCACTCATCCTTGATCTTCTCGATGGAAGCCCGCGTCTCAGGGTCCAAGGCAGTAGTGTATCCAGAAGGGTTGACGTAGTTGCTGAGTCTGGGCATGAGAACATCAGGGGCACCCTTGATGGTCAACAAACTACATCACACGTTAGTTTTTCCACCCTTTCTCAGAAACGACCCATTTGGGAGAGAGAATGCGCGCTTACACGTCCCCAGGCTGGAAGACCGAGGCAGTGTCGGAAGGCAGGGCAAGTGACAAGCCGTCGGGGTGGGACATGCCAAGCACGCGGATCATGTATTTGTTTTTGCTGTTGAAAGCAAGCTCGTATTTTGTCTGCCAGCAGCGGCGGAGCTCGTTGACCTGGCCTAGACTTTCTGAGAAACGCAAGATAGCCTGGTCCGTAGCGTCACCGTGGATGACACGCTCGTGGAGAGGGAGGCGGATGGTGGCGGCATCGAACTGACCGGCATTGCAGAGACCTGCTATAGCACGGAGCTGTTCGAGTGAGTTATTGTTGGGAGAGTTGTTTCTGTTAAGTGTGATTGCATCCCGCGCATTTTCCGCCGACATCGTCTTCGTTCCGATAGCGCATTCGGTCACCACCATCTTGTTCTTTTCTAACTGTCAGTATAGAATCTTGGCACCTGAATGGAATGGACATTGGCTTACTTGAGTCAAGGTACCGGTTTTGTCGGAGCAAATAACAGAAACACTACCGAGAGTCTCAACAGTCTTCAGTGACTTGCACAAGATCTTGTTTTTCCGCATCATATTTGCACTAATCGTCATGCTAGCGGTCAAGGCCACGGGCAAACCCTCGGGGATGAACGCCACAGCGACAGACACGCAGGATATGATCAAGTTAGGAACGTTGATCCAGTTGGGGTACTTTGGTCGTAGCCAGGCGCCCCTATTCATCAAATGCCGTTAGCCAATGTCCTTGTCCCAAAAGAGTATTAAACGTACCAGACAATCAGGACCACGACAATCATCAGGAACATGATGGAGCAGATGATGAGTACAAAATGCAGGACTTCTCGTTCGAGAGTGGTCAAGCCCTTCTTCGGCTCATTTGTCAGTTTGGCGATGCGGCCGAAAATGGTGTTGTCGCCCGTGGCCACCACCAACCCCGTGCAGGTGCCAGAAACGCAGTGAGTGCCCTGGAGGCCGATGCATCGGGTCTCGAGGTAGTTGTTGTCAGTAGAGTCGACCGAAGCAGGCAGAGGAACCGATTCGCCTGGCCGTTTGTATTTTTGTCAGTCATATCCACAATTGCCACCGACAGAAGAGTAAACGTATGTGACGCAGGGGTAGAAGAAAGGAGGAGGGTAGTGAAAAGGGGGTATTGGAATTGCTTACCCGTCAAAATGGACCTGTCGAATTTGGCGTCCGAAGAGACTTTGAGGAAGCGCACATCAGCAGGCAACTTGTTTCC
Organism: Colletotrichum sublineola; assembly: GCA_020631755.1. NCBI lineage: Eukaryota > Fungi > Ascomycota > Sordariomycetes > Glomerellales > Glomerellaceae > Colletotrichum > Colletotrichum sublineola. Next base: position 356,012 of record JAHSQG010000010.1, read on the forward strand.
CGACTTGACAATGAGAATGTCGCCAGGTACGATCTGATCGGCCGGGAGCTCGGACTGTTGTCCATCACGAATCACCATGCAGTTCTCGGGTAGCATGGTCTTGATCGAGTTCATGACCCGCGACGAGGACCAGTCCTGCCACATATTGAAAGCGGCCTGGATAAAGAAGACAGCCAACAGCACAATGGCCAGCGCCAGGTTAGCCACGGCGGGCGGGCTGCCCAGCGGCTTCCAAGCGATGAAGACGAGAATCGCGGCCACCAGCAGGACGGTACCAAAGCCCTTGAAGAAATATCCGAGGATGCGCTTCGTGTGATTTGTCGGTGCGGGCGAGGGCGCGTTTTTGCCGTAGTGCGCCATGCGACGCTGGACCTGGTCCGAGGAGAGGCCATCGGCGAGGGAGGATGACTGACGCCGGAGGATCTCGTCGACGGAGAGTGTGTGCCATTCGAGTTCCGATAGCTCTGCAAGCCACGAAGGCGGTGGTGTCAGTTTGCAACTCAGTTTGTCAACGCAGATGTTGCGGCCGAGGCCTTGTGTCTTTTACGAACCCGTTGCGACATTCTTGGCTTTCTTGACGGCTTCGGTCTTTGTCTTGTACTCTTCTATCTCAAAGGACCTTTCCGACGGGAACATCAGCACTGAGTAGGCGAGGTGTTTGGCTGTACTGAGGAGGGCCGCACTTACACCGTACGGTACTGGATGGGTAGCGCGGCAGTCGCATCGATGGAATTGCGCCTTGACCTGATCGAGTGAATGGACATGGACGTGTTCGAGCGGGTACGATGCAGAGCTGGCGCCGCGCTGGACCGATGGGCTCTCCTGCCAGCCTCCTCGTCGGCGTCCCAGCGGATGCGCTCACCGGTCACCTGGGAATGCGACTTTTCAGGCTCGTCCATGATTATGTCTTTCTCGAGATTATAGGAAAAACCTCTGCACTAGCGGTCAAGAAAGAGGTAGGTAGGAGGGCTCGTCAGACCAAGTAAAATTCCTGTGTGAGAGAGCAAGTGAGGGTGGGAGGCTCACAAGCAGGAAAGGGAAGTAGGGGGAAACAAGAGAGGGAAGTGAGATGTGAGAGTGTCCGAGATCTATTTACAAAGCAATGACCTGTCACGCATTCAGGGTCTTATATACAGAGTAGAACATATAGGCCACGAGACACGAGATGGAGGCTGGGTCCGGGATGACCAGAAAGGGTGAACCGTCCTAACAGGATAACTATCACGGGTCTTGGCACATCCCTCGTTGCAAATGTTTATGAGGGACACGCATATACACGCGCATCAGACACAGACCGGGACTCAGAATGCACACGCCCAGCCGTATGGTAACCGTTATGAGGGAAATTACGGCCTCCGCATAATCCTATCACATGGCAAGGGCTGACTGTCGACGCTTTGCTTGACCTGTGGATGGCGTCAAGTAAGAGAAACCGAATGAACCTGTTTCCCCCCCCCTCCCCTAGAAGGGAGGGGTGGGCAGGTCGGTAACGGTGACGGAAAGCAAGCAAGCAAAGTAGCGCGGCTTTTTTTATACCTCAAAGTTTGAAGAATGGGACGGAATGGGAAGGGCGGGCGTAGAGGGAAGAAAATGGAGATGGGGTGTAAGTTGAGATTCAGGCAGCGCAGCATCTTCGAGAAAGGCAAGCAACAAGACATGAGACGGCGGCGGCGGCGGCTGCGCCAGAACGATAGAGGACAGAGGGGGGGAGGGAGAGGGAGAGGGAGGCAGGGAGCAGACGACGACGTGCGAAGAAGGATGGAGGTCAGTTGGGTATTGTATCTACGAAGCCAACAGGCGGTGAGATGGAACTGCGAGGCCAACGTGCTGAAATACTGTGGCAGACGAAACTCGCACCCTCTTATTCTCGGTTTCTTTGTCTGGAAGCCGAGGATTCGGAGCGCTAAGCCAGGCAGGGCAAGGCAAGGCAAATCGGAGTGTTTTGAAATTACAGGCAGGGCATCGGAAAGGAAATTGTGGCAAGGCCCAGGGCAGACGCAGTGGCAGTGAGAGAGGGCCAAGAGGAGGAGGAGGAAAAGAGCGTGTCACAGAAACGACGTTGCGGGCGGCGGCTCAAGGGAGGGGGAGGAGGACGAGGACGAGGACGAGGGCTGACTGAGCTCGGTTGCGCTTGATAGGGGTAGGGGGTGTATGTTTGGGAGGACAGAAAAAATAATAAAAACCAGAGTGAGGAGCCTGTTGCTGGAAAGGGCAAGTAAAGAGTAAAGTATTGAGGGTGATAAATCGCTCATACTAAAAGCGTATGCGGCGTTGATACGAAATTACACGCTGGTGAAGTCGAACGAATTGGATATCCAAGTATCTCTTGGCGGCGAGGAGGCTCTCCTGGTGACTTGCACAGTACAACCAATCAAGGTTTTTTTTCTGTCGTTGGCACATCCTGCCCCGTGCTGCGGCCCCCCCCCCCAAGGTTCGATACCCGTCCCTCGGCGACCTAGGTACGGCGTGGCATGGCGTGGTATGGGAGCCATGGTGGGGGGAGGGGGGTGGTGATGTGAGAATGCGAATGTGGAGATGGAGAGATGGGATGGAGTTGTGGAACTAATCCCGGCTGGTTGGTCTGTCCTTGTGATTGAAGATGAAGGTCTCACCCAGGTGCATCCAACCCGAGTCTTGTCTCTTGCTGCACCCCGGACCAAGACACACATACCGAGGGAGGACACACACACGCAGAGAGAGAGAGAGAGAGAGAAAGGAACAGAGAGGAACATTGAGAGAGGTCTACCTAACCCCTCCGTTACCCATCTCTCAGCCCTGAATCGGGCCTGTTGCATCCATGCGTCTGTCTACTGGCCGAACCATCGATCCGACCGACCATTCAAGGACCTCTTTTTTTCTTTTTCTTTCCCCTTCTCCGTCTCCTTTCAAACCCTAGCTTAGCCACCAGGATCAAGCTGCTTTAGGGTCTAGCCTGCAAGATGATTGGAGAAGCCAGAAAATCTCAGGCCTGGGGTTTCTTGAATCTTCCCTCCTCGTCTCTTACACGAAGTGACAATCGATGGTGGTGTGTTGACTCGCATATTTGTACGGCACGGCACTGCAGCCGACCACCTCAACGCTAGTCTCTCTCCTGCTCTCTATCTGGTCTGACGACAGGCACTGCCACAATCTACCTACCTACCTATCTGTCCCACCCTCCCAATACCCCTTGTTATTGTTTCTTTTGCGCTGCTATCGCCTTTCACCGCTGCCATGTGGGAAGAGAGGGTGTTTCTCTCGGGTTGCTGCAAGTAGTTAGCGGGGCCGTCCGGGATGTCCCCCCATCATTACCGCTGCTGCGTGTCATTCCTTCGGAGCTGTCTTGGCTTTTTTTTTTCTTCCTGCTTCATCGTCCACTGCATTGGTAAAGAGCTGCTGTGTCTGCCACAGGCGGTGCGAGTCGCATACCGGATCCAACAGCCATGTCCATGTCCAGGTCCAGGTCCAGTCGTTTTTGGTGTCTTTACCAACCGGGGAGATACTCGCTCACATTGTGCTGCTGCCAGCATGCGTCCTTTTCCCGCGCAACTGTTGCTTAGCTGGAATAATAATAGACATACGGATACAGGCAATACTAATGGCCATCAAACCAAACCCTCTTACCCTCCCTCCTCTTACCCTCGGAAGCGCCAGCTGACTAAGTCTTCTGCTCAGAGTTTTTTCCGTTTGTGTGCGATTCCACTGGAAGAAACAGTCAGCCGAGCATCCTCTTGCCCCCCCCCACCTCTCTTCCTCCAACACAGCGGTCACCGCCTTTGACATCGGTTGTTGTCTCATGATGACCTCGAGGGGTTGTCTCTTGTTCCATCTGCTAGCATCGTCAGCGAAATTGCGCCATCCCGCCTTCTCGGCCCCTCACCGCTTGTGATTCGGCCTGCTCCCGTCGACGCCCGGACCGTGGCTTGTTTTCTCCTTCATTGTGCTTCTTCGATGGATCTGCCTGCCTGGGGAGAAATTCAATGATGCATCGGAACGTCCCCCACACGCCCCTTTCCCGCTCTCCATTGGCTGCGACTCTCCAACTTGCACCTACATATTTACACCATCACTTGCATTGCCCCTCTGCTCGGTGATGGTTTGGGTCATCCGGGAGAAAATCCATACACAAAAACGAGTGCTTCACACACATGCACAGTCCAAAAGGTGAATCTGTCTATCTCACCCGGCCATCTGCAATCAACTAAAAACGCACCGCAATCCAATGCCAGCCTACCCACACAAGACATTCACTCAATGCCCTGTTACCAGTCGCCAATTAGGTAGTCAAAGGCATCAGAGGGCTGTGCTTATGCAACTCAAATAGGGCAGTCTGAGCCGAGTCAGCGAAGCCTATTCCAGTCCCCGGCGCCGAATAAAGACCCTCTCGCCCAGATGCTCAATTCGATAGGTATATGCGCTGCTAATTGACTGGTCTGATTAAAACAGCTCCCTATTCATCCTGCACAAAGGCAAAACCGCTGGCTTAGCGCCGATCCCATCACGCGGACAGCAGGCATAGTGGGCGGCCTCCAGGCTTCATCATGGACCTCTATCCTGGCTCTCGTCATGGGTCTTTACTACTACTACTACTACTACTACATACCCATTGGGATTTTTTACCTCCCCCCTGCTCTTTCACTGCGTAGTAACGCTTCTCCACGATTGCCCTGGTCCCTTTTGGCAAGCCGATGCACGCCCGCGTGCCTAGACAGAAATTCCCGCGGCACCTACCGTCTTCTGGACCCGCGCACGTCGCTATTGAAGAGGGGACCACAAGAGGCAGAAAATAACCCCTGCCTGCCTGTTGGGTAGTGGTTCAAGCCTCCCCTCCCGCCCTTATGTGGGATACACACTCAGCAAGGAAGGTGGTAATAACATAGCAGACGCAGAAAGTCCCTCTTCCAAGGATATCTATCCGTATCGTGAGATGACAGCTGCAGTGACAGATATCCTCCCCGCATGCTTGCTTGCTTGCTAGCTAGCTTGCGTGAGAGGGAAGAGAGCGGCAGAACCAACCCCCTTAAAGAGAAGGAAAAAAAAAAAAAAAAAAAAAGACTCACAGACGTGCTTTACCTCAGAAAACCAAAAGAACCCCCCCCCCCCCCCCACCTATTCACCCTCCCCTCACGACAGACGCGCCCTCTTCTCCTCACCTCCCTTGGCCTTGACCGGCACGCGCCACCCACTCGCGTTTTTCAGACCAGAGACCGAAGGACGTTGTCATTGCTGATTGATTCGCGCTGCGCGCTGCAGTACACACACTGGCAACTGCACTACACCGACTCAGCCCGCTCCCCTCCCCCCAGCTGTGCTGGACTGGCCTGGACTTGCTTGTCATCCTCTCTCTGCCAAATAAGCCAGCTAGTCAGTCCACCTCTGGCCTCTCTTTCATCTTCTCTCCTCTTGTCACCTACTAGAAACGGCAGAGGCGCCTGGGCGGCGCACAGCTTACTGGTAATCAAAGCACGGCGCTCGCCTACGCCGTAGACATACTGCAGGCGTACCCCGACTTGTTGTTTTTTTCCTTTTCTTCTTCTCAATCTCTAAGCGCGAGGATGAGGTATTACTAGTAGTAATAGTAGTACTACTCTCTAGATCCCCGGTGGGGGGAACGAGACCAACGACGGAAGATCTTGCCGAAGAAACTCTTCTGCGCCACGGGTTAGAGCTTCAAATCTAGTTCGCCGGTCAAAGCCGAGTGTTGTACCGTGTGCTCGTCACCATCGTCTTAGTCGTCGTCCTCGCATGGGCATGGAATCCATTGCAATTCGAGTTGCAGACCAGTCTCCAGGCAAAACCAAGCCATATAGCTCCGGCAACCAACACCCGAGAGCAGACACGCGGGCACATGCGCACACACATACGCGTGCATCACATCCATCCCCCCATCGCCCCCCATCCCATCGTGTCCGCCCTCGAATCGAGCCAAAAAGCAATCAAGGAGAAAAAAAGTCTAAATCCTTTTCCCCCTGTGTTTGTTCGGTAGCGCACACACTGGCGGTGCCATTTATCCGATGCGCCCCTCATATGAATGGAATGGCAGCATCGTGCACCAGCTCGATTCCCATCCACCTGCCCAACTGCTGCTCATACTGTTTCCCCCCACTCTCTCATATCTCACCGGCCTCCTCTTGACTCTTTGTTCGCAAAAACACTTTTGTTATTCCCCCCTTTTTTTTCTCCCTTCCTCTTCACTTTTCTCCTTGCTTGTTGCTACCACTGAATCCTCAATACAAGTACCACTGCTGCTGCTGCTACTCGCTCGTCTCTTCTCCAGTTGAATGACGTCGTTGGTCAAAGGGCCGACTCCGCCGCCGCTGCAAGCTGCACTGCTGCGCCTCACTCAAAGCTCGAATCGAAACCCCGACTTTCTGTGGTGCTTAGGTGCCATTTGGCTTTTCGGACTAAAATTTCGCCCTCCCACGCCACGACCAGCTCCCACCTTTTCACTGCTGTAATAGTTAGTGCTGCCCGTCGCTGCCACGCATCATCAACTGCTGTTGTCTGTTGTTTGGCCACCCGCCCCGAGTAGCAGCAGCAGCAGCAGCAGCAGTTTCTCCACCCCCCTGCTCTCCTCCCCCTCCTTGTGCGACACTCACCCGGTACATTCCACAGGGTACATGTGCAGTGCAATTTCTCTCGTTCATTGCACACGCCGCTTGCAATAAATACCAACTATGGCTGTCGGATTGCTCAGTATCCCGAGGGAAATTCGCGACCTCATACTTGATGAGGTCGTCTTCCTACCCGACCGCCCACCACCGCTTAATCCCTCAGTCAGCCAAGATCGCAAGAGGCGCGAGTACAAGGGCAAAGGGTTTTCTGATGGGCACGACATTTGGGTAGAGAAGCAGATCCGCGCACCGCCGTCGGGCTCCCCCAACAACGCGATCCTCCTCGTCAATCGCCAACTGCACGACGAGGCCAAGAGGTTGCTCGCCTCAAAAGGAACTCATTGTCGTCTCGATGTCATGTATGTCAAAGAATGTGGCTTGTGGCCGACTTGGCTCGCCGTGCCAAGATCAACACGCCATGCCGATAGTGTCCATGTCCAATTCCGCATTTTCGATCCTCCTGTCGACGTCAATCCTGACTGGAAAAACGAGGAACAGTTTCGCGGCGGCGACGGTGGTCCGCCATTCATTGTCTGGAACTTTTACGCCATGCTCTCCGGGTACCTGCAATATGGACCGACCGCCTTCAGCAGTGTCGTCGCCGACCCGTCAAACTTCACCATCAAGAGGCTGGTGCTAGACGTTCTTCCGCCCCCGCCCGAAGAGAAGCACGACCGTCTCGTGTCCGGCGGTGCGCGGCGGCCGCCTGCACATGACATGTTTGAAAGATTTACCACCATGGTCATGGACGCAGAGAAACGTGAGCGCCGAGGGATCACTTGGCCTCGTCCACCGGAAGGTGAGGAGAGTCTCATACCAGCCGAGAAGCTTGCTTTCTTCATGTGCTGTCAGATTGGTGGGCTCTTGTCCATGTACAGAGACTGGGCCGACTTCGGTGCCATCCTGTACGAAGGAATCGGAAGCATTGAGATACGCGTCAATGGCGAGCCGCGACGCTATTTCGACCTGGACGAGATGCTCGACAGGTTACCAATACAGCCGATCGCGGCCTGGAATGAAAAAGAACAGAAAAAGAGACAAAAGCGCTTCGACGACTGGAAAGCGCAGGCGACTGCAACGAGAAGAAGTTGGAAAAATGAATAAGGAAACTCGGATAATGACATGACATGAATTGTTTTTCTTTTTCTTGGGTTTGGCTCGGCCACACTGGCCAGTAGAGGGAGGGTCCCCTCTTTTTGCATTGGGCGGCGATACCACCGGATAGATGGTCTTTTTCTTCTTCTTCTTCTTCTCCTCGGAATGGGGCTTCTTTCCATCGGAGCATGGTGTACGGTGGTGATGCATGCATGGTGCGGTACAACTAACTCGGAGGCGGTCAGTCCTCGGGGCCGGGAATGTTCGGTAGGGTCTCCGGGTCGGAGCTGGTTTCGGGGATAATCCTCTTCTGTTTGTTTTTTTTCCTGGTTCTCTTTCCCCTTCAGCGAGATAGGCCCTCCACCTCGGTCCGGAGTCGGGCAATATCAGAATGGCTTGCTTTGCAGCACCCACCCACAACAATCTGGTTCCACAATCCTCGAGACTCGGCGTCTGCAACAACGTGGGCAAGTTGCGCCTCCCACGACTTGACAGGGTGACGTGATCCTCCAGGATGTTCCCATTTCTGAGTCGTCGTGTTGTAGACTTCGCCATTAGTGCCATCCGGGTAAAGAACCAGGGCCGGGGCCTCGGCGATGGCCCCCTCCTTGAGGAGTTCCTGGACCGCGGATTCGTAGCTCTTGACTAGGAACTCGAGTTTCCAAACCTTGGTGCAGTTGATGCCGATACCCCAGGGCCGGTTCATGGCGACGTCGAGGCTTAGCATGGCTGCCACGGCCTCCTTGATGGATGAGCCATCAGGCAGGCAGTCATCTTCGCGCGGGAACAGGGTGGCGATCCAGAAGGGGATGGAATTATCGGTAGCAAAGTGGCCGATTTTGTCGAGGGCCTGCCTCACAGCTTTGATTTCGTCGGCGCGGGGGATGGTCTCAACTGCAACATAACTAACGGGGGATGCAAAGGCGCCGGCGTCTTTGAAAAGGTGCAGACGCTCCAGATGCCAGTCGCGGAGCTTCTCGAGCGAGTCGTGATCGGAGTCATAGGCGCCGCTATACTCTTGTCCGGGAATCATGCAGGCGCCATAGGGACCGATGCTGAGAGCCGTCTTGCTGCCGTGCGCACGTCCAGCCTCATGGGCAATGCGAATGGCGTCCTGGATAAAATTGACAATGATGGCCCGGTCGATACCATCGGGGTACTTGGCAGTGCGGGTGTTGGCGAAGCCGTGAATGGACAGCTGGTAAGTAGCAGTGAGGATGATGTCAACTGGCACATCGCCAAAATCTTTCTGACAGGCAAACAAGGTATCCTGGCCGTCGACAAGGAGGTGAGTTGACCAGAGAGGAGTCGTGGCGGACTCAAACTTGATGCCGTATTTGTCCTCAAGCGAGGTGCCGAGGCCTCCGTCAAGAAGAAGGACGCGGGGACTTCGCTTCTCGGCGGCGTCCATTTTTGTTAATGAAGTAGTAGTAGTAATGCGAAAACCCCTATGGATGAGAAGAATAAGAAGCGAAAGAGCTACGCAGGCAGGGTTCGAAGCGGCCGATACGTCTGATGAACAACAGACTTCCGAGTCCAGAGTAGAATTTTGAAATCCGGTAGGACGAGTTGTCGTTGGTTGAACGAGACCGAGTGAAAAAGAGAGGATGGGACAGACACAAGACCACTATGATGGGATGAATCGAGAGAGACCGACACGCGGCGGGCGTTGAAAGTCTTGGGAAGGGGGGAGAGGAAAGTCTTGGGTCTTTTGACGGGTCTTGGTAGGTAAATCGGTCTTGGGGACCTGATTGTTTGGGGGGGGGGGGGGGGGGGGGGGGACGAAAGGGAGGGGAGGTGAGGGGCTGAAGGAGGGAGGGAGAGGAGAAGCGAGTCCAGACGCAACCACCAGCAGTTAGTAGCAGTAGTAGTAGTAGCAGGGCAGTTAAGCAGCTATGGTAGCAGAGCAGAGCAGCGCAGGGCAGCGCAAGCAGTGACTGGAGTGAGGGGTTCCACCCTGTGGAAAAATTGAAAAATTTGGGAAAGTGTTACGACGACTTCGTGATGACTAAGGGAAAATACGCCCTTTTCCATCAGGTGCCAAGAAACCACGGCAGCATCTTTCCGCTTGTCTGCGTCAATGCACCTTCCCTTTCTCCAAGCCCCTCTCTTTCCCTTCCTTCCTTCCACTAGGTAAGGGTGTTCTATCATGCCAAGAAACGATTCGGACCGGAAAGAAGGCGGGACGATAGATAAGTCAGGTAGTGTGTGTATGTCACTGGGCGAGAAGGAATGAGATCACCTTTGATTCAACGTAAGAAGGAAGGGAGAGGCATAGATGGACTCGGCGAGGCCTGCCTGGCTGACTCTACCGAGGACATCAGTCGTACTAGTAGAGACGGGCAGACAGATGGTGACACGGAGAGAGAGGGGAGGTAAGTACAGTGCATCGTATCTAAGAAGTTTACGAATGCTCAGGTTGGATCGATGGGTTCCTTAAGCGCGCCTGCCGATGCCAAGACAGCCCAACTCCACCCGACACAACAAAAATGATCAGTAAGTACGTCAGCTAGGTAGGTAGGCAGGCTACCTACCTAGATGATTACCCTATTCGCAGAGAATGTGTGCACCATTGCATGATGTTGTGACCGAGCGAGCGATACAGTGATTATGCTTTGTGCGATGGTTAAGCTTCCGTCATCCCATATCGATGTGGGCATGAAGTGTACATTACACTAATTAGTATCTCGGACGGATTCACCTTCTCCTTGACGCTTCATTCTCGGCGACTATCTACCTATCTACCTACCTTACCTCAGCTGGTACGTTACTACCTACCTGGTTACCTTGAGACAGGTTAGAAAACATCACCTGCCCAAGAACTCGGCGCCCCTTATTGGGCATGGGAAAGGGGCACTTTCCCATCTCGGATTTCTCTGCAAGCTCGAGGAAGTACCTACTAGCCTGAGCAGGCAGATGCGAAGGGAAGCTTCGGTTTCCGTGCACCTTAGTCACACAACAAAGGTTGGGCAGGTAGGTCCCTTGCTGCTTTGCCTTGAAAAGCTACAATGGCTTCCCTTTCCCTCAGGTACGCACACAAGGCCCGTCGTGCCCCATTCTTCATGAAACCATTCCGTACAAGACCCGGCCGATGTCTCTCGACCGCCGCCAAGTTTCTAGTAAGACCTTACCTAGGTAGGTAGTTTTCGTGCAGAACAGCTTATTAATGGTTGGTTGGCTTGGCTCCCGCTCCCATCGTGCCAGGCAGGGATCCGTCTTCCGTGCCCCCCCTTCCTCCTTGGCCACTTTCCGAGGAACGGGGGCTGCTTCTTGGGCTGATGCAACCTCATCTAACTCTAATCGACGACAAACTTCGAGAACCCGCCGTCCGCCCGTCCGCCGTGCGCCGTGCGCCGTGTCATCTTCCCCACAGATTTCAGTCAGTCCGTCGTGTTGGGTACTGACCGAACCCGGCTTCTTCATGACATTGTCCCATGACCGACCGAGCCGGCCCACGCACAAACATGGCCCGAGATTACCTGCCTGCCCAGTGTGGGGCACTACCAAGAAACCCCGAATCCCTCCGCCGAGCCAAGCGCTAGTGTGAGGAAGATAGAGCTTATGCGACCTTGTCGACCGAAGGGCGCGATGGATATTGGTGGGTCAAACAGCGACATCTTCATCTTTCCCTTTCATCTCGGCGGCGAGTCACTTGCCGTCAACACACATGATAAATGAGGAACAGTAAAGCTTTCCTAGTTGCCTTTGCCATTGAGACTGAATACTCGATAAGACGCCGTCGTGCCGAGCCATATTTCCTGCCATGGCCACAACGACATTGACGGCTTCCGACATAGCCTCGGCCTCAACATCCGCCATCGAGCTCCGTCCCCAAACTACCCCCAAACAATACCCCATTCCACCAGCCCAGTCAGCAGACGACTCCGACCCGATCCTCCGTGCCTCGCGCGAGGCCGACTCTGCCGTGCCCGAGGGCGGCTACGGCTGGGTCGTCGTGACGGGCTGCTTCGTCGTCGCCTGGTGGATTATCGGCACTACGTACTCGTGGGGCGTGATCCAGAGCGCTCTCGTCGACGATGGCCTTGGAACCCCCGCCGTGCTCTCCTTCGTAGGCTCCCTCGCCGTCGCCTTGATCTCGGCGTTGGCCATTGTTAACTCGCGTGTCATGAGACGCATCGGCCCGCGCAAGACGGGTTTGCTGGGGATCACACTGCTGGGCGTCAGTGAGCTTCTCAGCAGCTTTGCGGTGAAGAACGTCGGTGCCATGTTTGCTTCCAGCGGCATTATAATGGGTTTGGGCATAAGGTGAATCTAGGTTACCACCATTTCATGATGTCGGTTCTTCGCGCTGACCACTCATCTAGCTTGTGTTTCGCAGTGCGTATCAACCGTGGATAGCATGCTCCTAGTTTCCAATACAAAAAGCCACTAACAAAATAAGATCGTCTCCGTAGTGCCAGCACAATACTTCAGCCGCAAGCGTGGACTGGCGAACGGCATCGTGTTCGCCGGCGGCGGTCTCGGCGGCGCAGTCAACAGCTTTGCCTTGGACGCTCTCCTCAACCGACTGGGCTCGGCATGGACGTACCGTGTCCTCGCTCTGGTCACCTTGGCCACTGGGCTCCCGGCCGCGTGGCTCATCAAAGAGCGTGTCCCCGTTCGGAGCTCAGGCTTCGTTGAATGGTAGGTCCTCACAATCATCTCCCGTCATCCCCTTCAAACATGCAGCGACTCACTGGTCCATAGGCGTCTCTTCAAATCCTTCACTTTTCTCATCGTCTTCCTCGCCGGTGCGGTCGGCACGTTCCCCCTCTTCGTTCCGCCCTTCTTTCTCCCTCTATACTCCAAGTCCATCGGTCTCTCCTCGTCCACGGGCGCAGGCCTGGTTGCGGGCTTCAACTTCTCCTCGGCCATTGGTCGCATCTGCTGCGGCGCCCTTTGCGATACCTTTGGCGCACTCAACGTGCTGTGCGTCTCGCTAGCGTTGTCGGCCGTCAGCATGTTGGCCATCTGGCCTGCGTCGACGACGCTGGGCCCCATGGTTGTTTTCGTTGTGGTTAACGGCATCTCCAATGGTGGCTTCTTCTCAACCATGCCCACAGTGGTAGGGAACGTGTTCGGGTCTGCGAGAGTGTCGGTTGCGATGAGCATGATTGTTACCGGCTGGGCGGGAGGATACCTCATGGTAAGTCTCTTTTTGCCCTAGCAAAGCCCAGTGAAGCTAATAGGTGCGTTAAGGGGGCCCCAATTGCTGGCTACCTTCTCGAGGCATACGGAGGCGCGGATAACGGTCTTCAAGCGTACCGTCCTGCCATGTTCTACGCTGGGTCCTTATCGTTGGCGGCATCGGGGCTAATTGCTCTGGTTAGGTTCCGGCTAAACCATAGCATTTGGGCGAGGATTTGAGGTCAAATCCCTGTTTAGGAATGCCGAAGACAAAGAGCGATGGGCAATGACACGGCATGCCGTTGTACAACAGCAGTCAGGAGCATGATTGGGTTTAACACGCGGCTCCAATAAGCGGGACATGTTCTGTCAGGCGATTTCTGTAAACACTGGAGATTATGCGGCGGATATACGAGGCGAGGGACAGTCCATGGAGTAGACGATCAGGGGCAGTAATCCTACTATCCTTCTTGAACCACGGTCCTAGAACATTCAGCTTGCATTCGCTGTGTTTTGTATACCCGTATGATCCACTGCATTGCAGATATCAAACACTGAAAGGGCTGCTGCCTGCTCGGCAAACTGGGAGTTCCGAGCCCCGAGTCTCCGAGCCCCGAGTCTGAAGGACGATGGACGGTATACAGGAAGGGGATCTTTCCTATTCCACGGCCGCCTGCTGACATGCTTATCCTTCGGTCGAACGGAGAGAGTATGAGTCACGCCGAGACGCCATGCAGACCGACAAGCCGAAAAGGCGCCTCTTGCGTCGATCCCTTGCTCACCGTCCATTGCACGTGTCGTCGCGCCTCTTTCGCGCTTTCGTGCCCTCCCTGACGGAACTTCCCTCTACAGCAGATCGACGCGCAACGAGCTAGACGCCATTTACGTATATCAAATACCCCGCGAACCCCCCTCCTTTCTCCCTTGGATCCCCTCGTTCGTCACATTGACAACAAGATCACCAGTCACTCCCACCTCCAACTCCAGCAACTCATCAGCCTTCATCGTACACCAACCCATTCTACAAGAAAAATTCGATAAAAACATAAAATTCAAACCCATCAAGACACGCCCCAGCATCCCACCGCCAAATATGTCCATCGACCACATCGGCCTCTATGTCCCCGCCTCCATCTACAAGGAGACGGTTGACTGGTACCTCGCCGCCCTGGCTCCCATCGGCTTCAAGAAGTTCATCGAGCCAAACGAGTACGCCTGCGGCCTCGGCGTCCACATGCCCGACTTCTGGATCGCTTCCCACAAGGCCGACAAGTCCAATATTCCACTTCACGTGGGTTTCAAGGCGGAGAGTAAGTTTTTCTTATAGGTTTTTTTTTTTTCCTACTTTATTATTTACCTGTCTTGCCCACCCACGACTCGTTCTCTCCCTTATGCCCAGGACTGGGATTGAATGGATGAGGCCCCAGCTGACCCGACTGTAGATCGCAAAGCTGTCGACGAGTTCCACAAGGCCGCCGTAGCCGCCGGGGCCAAGGACAACGGAGCGCCGGGGCTGCGGCCGCAGTACCACCCCAACTACTACGGGGCCTTTGTCATCGACCCCTCGGGGAACAACGTCGAGGTGGTCTGCCACATGCCAGAGGTTACGGAGTAAAGGTGGACGAGGGAACCATACCGGCCTCATTTGCCTTTGCCTGACCGGATGGGTGTCAAGGTCCAAGCTGGGCGAGATAAAACAGGGAGGGAGTTACCCGAAGGGCCGGGAATCACGGGAGGAGGAAGAGAAGACATGTCTTGGATACACCGCCCCATTGGTTTGCGGGGGAATCTGAGATCGGGAACGCTGTGTTGTAAATGCTGTACCCAAAAGGCCCTTTGCGCAACACCAAGCGAATGAACAATAAAAGAAGCCACATCGAGGATCCAGTCCCCGTTATAATCCCCTCGTGTGCCGCCCAACTAGATGACGCTCATCCATTGTAGAGGCTTACACAGAGCCGCAAAAGCCCGACCCAAGGCGGCCCATCCCCTCGCGCGCGATCGAGCCCGTCAATCATCACTGGCCACCGGTAAGTTACCTGCCACTGTTACCTGATCTTGCATGACCAGGCAGCACTGCAATTTTAACCTCCTCAGAGGCTTCGCGGCAGGATGGGATTTATATGTGCCAGCAGTATCCCATTCACGGTAGTTTCAGTGTCCACAGAGACGAACGCGGAAGTGCAGTAGTCTTTTATCAGCCGTCTATAATCACGACGTCGCTGTTCACATCACTTTCATCCAAAGCACCAAGATGCCAGCAGGTTGAAATCGCTTATTCGGGACATATCATTATGCTCGCCATCTATGTCAATCTCGGAACACCAAACGCCGCGTCCCAATCATGCATGCGCAAAAGTCTAGCACGTAACGCAACGTGTAAGTGTAACCTGATCCAGACCCAGCACGCGTCAAATATACCTGCGCTCCTTCTCTTCACTCTTGTTAAGTCGTTCCGTAGATGCGCGCAAAAGCCATAGGCACAGCGGACTCGGCACATGGACGAAGTCGCCCTCCCACGCGCCGAATGTGCCGCATGTTGCACCGCTATATTTCCCAAGCGTGTAAAAACCATCCCCTGCAATCAACCCGACTCTTCTATCCGGGTATCAAATCCATGAAAAAAATCATGTAGCTACTCGTCCGTCGGTTCAACAAAGCTCGTCTAACGCAGTCTTGGATCTTGATCGATCAAAGGTGGCCCGCGTTGTCCATTAAAGGTGAAAATTCCACATCGAAACGGTAACACCTCGCCTCTCAAAAGTTGGCCAACGTTCTTACAATCTCGGGCGCAACGCGAGAACAGCGTATTCGAATCGTTGCTGCTCAAGACCAGTATCGAAAACCCCGGCAGGCAATCCCCCAAAACTTGGTGTATATCAGGGTATCAATCTCGTAATATTGCGAATAAGAAAGTGTTTAGGAATCGGCCCCGGCCGTAGGACGTGACCGTGCCACTACTTCTCGTGCGTAGAACTCCACCAACATGGTGCCGTATGCCTCAAGGTCCTCAACGGGGACTGCAAGCCGGAAGTCGTTCAATAGGAGGAACTGGAGTTCAAGATGGTTCAGTTCTGCCAACGGTAGTCCACCGACCTAGAAGTTATGACATTAGCGTCGAATGTTCCTTGAGCGGAAAGCCGGGCCGACATACCTTAGCGTATCTGGAGTTGGTGTAGAAGACATCCGAGAAGAATTTACTAGCGCATGTCACTCCCGCAATAATCAGTCTGTGGATGTTGAAGCTATCGACCACAAAGTACGTTGCCGGGGCACCCAGAGTGGTTGGCTGAGGCACGATGCTTCCGGTACTTTCACTTGGTTTCGTACTCTTCTCGCTCATGTCATCGTCGTCGGCAAGATCAGAGTCGCTCTCATCGTCCTCGTCCCGCATGTCGACATCAGCCAACTGCGTCTTGGGTGCCGTCTGTGAAACTGAAACTCTCCGTGCCTCCTCATGCTTGACAACCATTTCGTTGACACGTTCCGTCATGCGGTCAAAGTAAACCAGCAAACTCAGAAACACTTCGTATGTGGTGGGGCAGTACTTGTGAATCCGGGACAAGTAGCTGAGGATGGTAATGGCGGGAATGTTCTTGCCATGGAATGCCAGCACCGAGGTGCTCAAAGGGCTCATCTGTGAGCCGTTGCCTGACTCGTTGTTCTGGCTTGCTTGCTGCTGGTGCGCAACATTACGCTGCATGGCATCATGTTGCAAATCATTGGTGGTTGTGATCTTGGTGAGCAAAGCGGCAACCATCTCAATGATGTCGCCAATGGGCATGGCACTAATCTCGTACTTCATCGCCTGCAAAGGTGGGTCGTTGAGTATGCCGGGTCCGTTGCCTGATAAGAGATCTGCCTTGGCAAGGCTCTGGATATGAGCTAAATCGCGTACGTGGATAGTTTGGCCCTGGGGCTGCTGCCGAGGAGACGAGCTATCGGAAAGCGTGTATGAGGTCGGAGCACCAGTTACACCGTTGCCGTCGGACGCGGGCGACGGTTGCTGCTGCTGGTGGGTCAGTGCCGAGGCGCCCCCCTCAGTGGCCAGGATGGAAACAGCATGACCTGCGTCGCGAGAGTCGGTTGCCATGTATGCGGGGCTATCGGCATGCTGAGGCCTTGCGCGGGTGGGCGATGAGGAGGACGGGGGCGAGGGGAAGCGAGACGCTCCTCCACTAGGCGGTGCGTGCTTCTCAGCCGAGTCCCAGTCGGACGGCTTCTGACGCGTTGGTGGAGTACTGGAAGACTGCTGGTATCTTGGGCTCGTGGAGTGATGAGCGGCGGGCACGTCTCTTGATCGACTAGCGGATCGATAATGGGGATCGTGCGAGTGCTGGTGCGAAATGCCAGATGAGGCAATCATAGTGTGGAAACGGGAGGGATCAGAGACGAAGTCACCGATCACAGCTGCCATAGCATCGTATTATGCCCCAATAAAATGGGATGGGATTACGATTATAGAGGTTGGAAACGGCAACTGCGGAGATCGAAAGCCAAGTTAGCAGGTGTTCAATCTGAGTGTACCGATATGGTGGAAGGAAGGCAAGCGGTGAGTGTAAATTGCAAATAGACAGGAGAGAACGGCTGGGAGCTGGACTCGTCTGACTGGGCTGCCGGTGCGATGCCAGCCTCCTCGGGCAAGAGTGAGAGCCCAAGCGAGAGCGCTCTTTGTAGTTGAGGGACGGATCTCATTGTTGAGAAGAGCGACGGCGCAGTGACACAGAGTGTAGCGACAACCAGGCGAGCAATATGATAGAAACACACCGGTAGGTTGAGAGGTGGTTTATCAGGTAAAGCTGAGGTCCGACGGTGCGATTCGCTCCCAGGAAGAGAGGTAGCTCGCTGGCAAGTTGGTCGCCAGACGCCGGAACAACGTCACAGATGCGTGTCTCGAGATGGCCAGGACGGCAGGTAATAGGCACGGTGTTGGGGATGGTGACCGGAGCAGATAAGGATAAGAGAAGAGGAATACGCGCAAATGCACCAGGGAGCACTAGCAACTCACCCAAGTCGTCCAACGGGTAGATGGATGGAATGTCTATCGACACAGCGATAGATGTTATTGGCAGGCGAAGTAGTGGGAGATGCGACGCAATGGTGCAGCAACAGTGTTTCGGGGAATGTGTGCAGTCGGAACAACAGCTCGGAGGTAATGCAAACAAGCAGCAGGGTGTCGAGTGTGATGTCGTAGGTAGGTTAGGTGGGATCGACTGGCGAGGGGGCGTTTGTTGGCAGTCGTGGCCAATGCTGGAAGGGTGATGGACGCGCGGTGAACGCACGCTGGGTCAAAGACGAGGGGGGAGAGGTCGAGGAGGCGGCGATGGCTGCGAGAGGCAGGAGGGGAGGGGAGAAGGAGGCGGATAAAGGCTGAGAAGAAACACGGTGTCGGTCAAGATGGCGGCGTCCGACTCGGCGACTCGAAAAGTGTTTCTGTTCCGTTTCGAAGGGCGTCTGCGATATAGAGTGCCGGACCGGAAGGTATAGGAATAGTGACACTGAGTATCGAGAGAGAAGATGAAATGAGAAACAGCAGAAAGACGACGCAAAAAGAAGTCCCCTCGCAGGAAGTATCAAGTGTGGAGGAAGACAAGACTGGGCCAGAACAGAAAAAGCAGACTGGGGTGGGAGGAAGAATCGGTGGGGGGAGAAGAGGAGGAGAGGAGAGGGAGGGCGGGAAGATAGATGAATGCACCAAGGTAGGTAAGGTGGGTAGGTTGGTAGGTAGGTACACGGGAAATGCACTACCTTAGGAGGTAGATACCTAGGTAGTTAGGTACCTAGGTAAGGAAGATAGGTAGGCATGTACCTAAGATAGGTAGTGTGGATGGGGAAAAGATTGTATGCCAAAAAGCGGGAAAGGCACCGATGGGCAAAGCGCGAGGAACGACGTAGGGTATGGTGAATGGAGCGAGGTGTGCAAGCCAAGGAGGAACGAACAGGGGGGGTGCAGAGCGAACAGGGCAGAGCGATGGTACCTAGATACCTATGAGAAAGGGACTGATCGAGCCAGTGGAGAGCGCAGCGGACAACGGGCTGGGCTAGAACTCTGCTACGCTACCTAGGTAGGTAGCTAGGTACCTAGGCACCCGACTGCGAGAAAAGACAGCAGCAAATGGGCGTCGTGCCCCGCTTCCTCGGTTTGTTTTTATTCTGTCGTCGCTTTTTTCTTCACACTGCTAGTTTGAAGCTATAGTATATCCGTGTTTAGAAGGCCTGTCTGGTGAGGTGAAGTGAGGTGACATGATCTGACCTAGGTGACCACCGCCTAGTCAGTTCACTTGGAAGATAAATGGATAGATGCGCATCAGAGTGGGATGACCGACAAGGACAAGTGAGAAGAGGGCCTGGCTCCATGGACCCTGCCTGAGATTAGCGGTCTGGTGGGGACGGATGAGGTAGATGGCGAAAAGATGGGCAACGAAACGGCTCGTCTGGGCAAAGTACCTTGCGGTTGATGTGTAGCCGCACCGCGAGATGACGGCACAAACGCAATTGAACATGATTGATCCCAACGCACCGAGATGACCGATCGCGTCCGCGTTGTGGCTGATGGGTTTCGAGCTCTGTGCTTGCTTGCTGTATAGGTATACAATACTGACAAGACAAGCTCACGCTCAGGACACTCCGTTGCGATAGGAAACGCCTGTGGCGTGCGTGTCGACCCTCTCCCTCTCTCTCTCTCTCTCTTTTTTTTCTTTCTTTTTTTACTTTCTCATGCCCTCCGAACGTTGCTTCGGCCTTCCTCTGCCCCGTCTGTCTCTCGGCTTACTTGAAGCTACGGATACATACTACGTGTCGCTATACAGTTGTCATACATGAATCATCTCTCATACAGACATGAAGTGAACATTCATTCATCTAGTCATGTTGATCCCCCCTTTGGGTGAGCTGTCTACTATGAACTCTCACTTCCCCCACATGTCTTGCTTGTGGCGGAATGGCGAAAAAGTAAACCATCGGAAACATGTGATGACATAAACACCCGGCCACAGTCTCCTAGGTAGGTTGTCCTCGCTCGCTCCCCCCCCCCCCCCCCCCCCCAAAAAAAAGTCCAAGGGTACCTGTCCCTCCTCCCTCGCTCTCCCGAATCTGCTCGTGCCATCGTTGCAAGTCCAAAGTGGCTGCATCCCGCTCCTGGTTCCATTTTTTGTGCCCAGTCACAGCAACTTAGTCCTCAACTGGCGGGCCCAACCGAATCTAGCACAGCACAGCCTCGTTACGATATCCCGCGATACGACCGCAGAGCCGTACCGAGTAGGCAAACCACTATGATTACGGTGCCGAGGCTCTTAATACCCCTTTTATCGATGCTGGGCCCAGAGCTCTCTCGGAACAGAATAAATCAACCAAGCTATTGAGATTGCGCTCCTCTCCAGCCGCGACCCTGGGCCTTGATATCCCCATCCCATTGCCAACACTACCTAGCTTCTCACGATACTGCCCAACGAGGGATTTGTAACATTGACTTTCCTTGTTTTCGTTTTCCCTACGCTACCCCTACATCATAGCTGTGCGACAGCCGGCGCGCCTCTCCCACGTACTCGCTGGGGGCTTACGGGTCGCAGATATGTCCAAGCGAAAAAAAAGAAAAGAAAAAAGAAGAAGAAGCAAAAAGAAGGAGGAAAGAAGGAAAGTAAACGACAAAGTTAGGGCTGCTGCATAGAAAAACCATAGCCCGCAGGACCTACTGATTGAAGGAGTCGGCAGTTGCACACTATGGGAAATGTTCCGGAGATGCGCGAACGGTCATCCCGGCATAGCGTACCGTGCTGCAGCCCAAAGTTCCAAGGCGCGTCCATGACTGCGATACACTTTTTGGTAGTTGTTTACCCAGACTCGAGACCAAGAAATCTTGTCAGGAAAAAAGGCAAGCCAACCCATGAACAAGACGGGAGAGATACGAAGAAGAAAAAAGAAATAATAAAAAATCAACAACGGGCGGGCTGGCTGCTGGCTGACACCGCTGTGGAGGCTAGTGGACGACCCATCCACGCTGCCGGGAGAATGAGGGTGTGCTCGTACCACCACCCTCTGACTGGCTGTGCCGATAAGCGATAGCGCTGATACGAGACTTTTGACGGGGAGAATCCAGATAATCGCGGCAGGGGGCTTGAGCTTGGATAAAGTGGTTTCCAGCTTCTCCCCTGTCGGCAGCCGCCGTCCTGCCACCTCCCTTTTTCTGACTGTTGACTCTGGCCAACAAGCCGCCCGCCGCAGTCGCCGCTGGACATGACACCGGGGCATACAGCATTCAAGATGGTCAGGATGGTTCTCGGAACGATTAACAGGCTAAGTGTAGAGCGTACTTCTAGCCCTTAAACATACGACAGTACGCTTCGCATTTTATCCGAAGCATCCCCTGCCGCATCGCCGTTTCCCTGGCCCAAAGTGGACTACACTCCTGTCCAATTCAAGCAACATCGTCTTGCTGACTTCGCCCACAGCGTTCGGCCACGCTCTTCTCCATCTTTCCCCCCTCTTGCTCGTACGATATAATCCTGCTTGCTTGTCCAACCCAGCCCTGTCAAAAAACAGTACACGAGCAGGATGGGAAAGCTCGCCGATCCGATCTGTACATGACCTGGTCGTTAAGAGTCAGCCCGTCTCCGGGCCCCGATTATTGCTCGCCAGGTACCCGCGCATCCAACGTACGCACCCATCACGATAAGACACGGGATTAGGTATCGACTAGGCGGTAGTTTAGACGAATTAGACACCCACCGGATAGTTGCCATCGCGGCAGAAAGGGGACAGAATTTCTGATCTGCTGCCTGTCAAAAACCGAAGGACACACTCAAACCGCACTCGCCCCCCAAACGCACATAGTACGCCACCACTAATTACCTGTCCTTCCGTCGCGCTGACGCCATTGCAGGCTGTCAACGGTTTCCCAAAAGGGGAGCAGCAAAAGAAAAAACAAGCTTTCGTCGTCAGAGCATCCCCATTCCACGCCCAGTTCCCAGCGACCCCCAAGTTCCAACCACCAGCTGCCAGCCCCAATGCTGGCTGTCCCCGTTTTTCTTATCCCCGTCACCCCAGCCAGCGCGGATGGCACCCGGCCAATGCCCAGCTTCCCCTCCGGCACGAGGTCTCTGATCGTTGGGTGCGACTCTAAGGACACACGTGCAGGAAGGAGTTCAGATACTGGACCCAACCCCACCCTATGAATCTAATCTTCCTAAATTCTACATAGGTACGGATACCTACACGACCTATGCTGTGAGAGCTTACCTTCACCGCAACCCGAGAGTGTAAGCCACCCAGAATATGAAAATATGGACCAGACCCAGATCGCGCAATCCACAAGCATCGTGGCACGAAGGATCTCCAACAACCCGTCCCACGTTCTGCTCCACCACCCGTTTCTTGCCATTTACACTACCTAAACTGTGACCGAGGGGCCATTGGCACACGATCGCCCGCCTCCTTCTTCCACCCCTCGTCTATTTGGCTACTCAACCCTTGGTCTTGCATACGAATGAATATATGCGCCGCTCTTGAGACAGAGCAGTTCCAAACTGTGATGGGCACATGATAGTTAACACGATGGGCAGTCAGCCCCATGGAACCTACCCGGACCCCAGGGCCTCATCACAAACAATCACAGACGGACGAATGACGATACCTTGTCCCCGGACGGCGGCGTGCCTCCTGCCGGCCTGATGCCTAGCTAGTGTACGCGAGCCGTCCACGGCGTCTTCTCTCTCACTCATTGGAAGCAGGCAGACCTTTCCGCATAAGAAAAAAAGTTGAACGGTGAGAAGCCCGGGCGGAAGATCACTTCCTCCCTTCCGCTCCTTTCCTCCCCTTCTGCGCCGCTCTGATTCGCTCCCGCTCCTCGTCACCCGCAGGGCCTAGCGGCGCTAAATCCTCCCTTCCTCACCGCCTCCGAATCTGAGGCTGGTCTTCGCTCGCGCGTAGACGCTTATTTCACCTTCTCCCTGCATCGTGCATACGGGTGGGTGCGCGCGACTGCCCCCGGTGGTTTGTTCCCCGGGACCGGGGGACCGGGCCTCCGGCCGTAGGGGGCCTGGCGTCACGTCTCATGTCGCAGCACAGCGGAGCGCCAATCGCCTTCAGACCCTCCTGATCAAGTAAGCCGCCGAGCCCTCTCTTACTTCACACAATGTCAACCCCATCTCATCGACGGCGCACACCATCCTCTAATCGAGAATCTCTCGTCTTGCGGGTAATCTATTTTATTGTACATTCATTGTTTCGTCCGTCAAGCGTCAAGTGTATCGTCGCCTCGGCCTGAATGCCCTGCAAGGCTCGTTCGTAACTCGTGGCGGCCAGCCTGTGATGTATCACTCGCCCCCGGACAGCGAGCCATTTCAGCCACTCAGCAACTCATTTGCTTTCTCCCCAAGGAGCCGATCCTGGCCCTGTCTTCTCGCCCTCGCAAGAAACGCACAGCCTCTAGTGCTTCACCGTATAGTCCTCGTCGGGAAGGTACAGATGCCTCTGGGCGCCCTTGGCAGTCAGGACGACCATGCGGATGACACCGCCGGAGCTGCCGTCCCACTTGATAGCCTCCTTTAGCGACCCCTTGACGAACTCGACAGCATCCTTCTCCTCCATGCCCTCCCTCCAGTGTTCATCGCAGTATCCGTAGATGTAGGTCGAACCCGAGCCGCCGATGGCGTACGGCTGCTTGTGCAGGGAGCCGCCGAGAGGAATCGAGTAGACTTGACCGCCATGTCGCTCGTCCCAGCCGGCAATGATGAGGCCGGCACTTGAGCAGGGAACGTCAGTAATGCAAACCTAAAGAGGAGGGGAAAGAGGGCTCATGTAGTAGGACGAGAGAAATGGCGGGGGTGAAAACTCACGTCAGGCGGTCCTTGTTGGCATAGCAGACCTCTTGGAAGATGGCGGCGGCGGTTTGCGTCATCGGGGGCTTTCCGTTGCGCATGGCGTACAGGCCCAACTGGTACTGGACAATGTCGGCGACGGCCTGGGTGTCGGCAGCGGAGCCTGACCGGCAGCACCAGATGGTATCATGGACTTGTGTAAGCTTATCGGTGACGCGGTTGGCAATGTACGCGCCCGTCGTTGTCCTGGAATCGGCACCTGGATGATTGTCCAATGTCAGCGATCGTCCCGGCACGCGCACCCGAGGTCTGGCCCGGTGGCCGCTGCCCATTGTGAGGGGGGCAATGACAAGACGTACCGAGAATAACACCGTCCTTGAAGGTGACTGCCATACTGTCGTGGGTGTCAGTTGCGTCCAAGATGGAATGGTCCTGAGGGCGGGTGGCCGAGGGGTAGGAGCTTACATCGAGGTTCCGAGGCTGCAAGCGTCATTAGCTTTAGTTCAGTCAAGGGACATCTAACATCCCGGAGGAATCACTCACTTGACCTCGCCTTTCTTTAATCTCTCCATGTCAACGTGGATGCCATCTGTTCCCGGACAAAAATTAGCTGACAATTCTCCTTGATGTGCTGCCCATGTCCCCTTTGCGGTCCCGCACAGGTGCATCATCGAGCTTTCCCGCCAAGAGCGACCGTACCTTCGTTCAACATTCCAGTGGTGGTGAACTCCATTTTGGCTTGCGTGCAGGTATCTTCTGTCTATTTTAATCAGGTGTCTGTTCTTCGGGGTTGAGAAGCTCGAAGGCGGAATTCGGCGGGGTTCGTTTGATGTGTCGTCGGTGTCGGTGGGAAGGCGGCGGCGGACGGTCGGTTGCTGAGGGAAAGGCTAGAGCTTGATGGAGCTCAGGCAGCTCCAGAACGCGTGTGGCCTTGCCCGCCTGGGGAACACTGTCCAATCTTGTCACGTGATTGAAGATTACATAAGACAAAGGAACCTGTGCCGGACCTTGATACATGCGCGGATGGGTGCAGTTAGAGGTCTGTATGAGATTCTTGGATGGATATTATCATTTAATAAAATTTTAATTCTGGCAGAACGCAATGAGGGCCAGTTGACCCAAGGTGGCTTAAGATCACCATAATCAGCGTGGTGGCATGTCATCGTCGGGTAAGTCTCCCCACTTTTGAATAGATCCCCCCCCCCCCCCCCCCCCCCCCCCCCCCCGCGGAGCATCTCCCCAAGAAACTAAGCCTCAGGTTGAGGAGTTCCTCGTAAAAAGGATCAGCTAGCCCAGAGGGTACTATTTCTTGCCTGTATATCAGCTCCGGCGCTACGCCATCACGAGTGCAATCGCTCCAAGATCAATGTTTCGGCTGGATTCTGATCGTCGAGCTCGGTCGTTCTCTAAAACGCAGGCCGAGAGATAAAGCCGTCTTTATACAAGTCTTACAGATGGGTGATATGTTACAGCGCTGATATATCCAGAATGATCAAAGTATGATTCTCGGTTGGGCCAAAATGCCGGCATCTTAACCCCCCTTAGTCAGACTGCAAAATTGTCAGCATCTCTGTCCATTCACTGGGCGTCCGGGGCATCGTTGACCTACCCGTCCCTCGCCAGCTCCAAACTGGGCTTCTCCTCGGCCTCCTTTTTCTTCTTGTCCTCGTCGCCGCAGCCGCAGTCGTAGAAGTCGCCAATATTGTTACAGTTAAACTCCTCCTTGTTCAGGCGCGTGTTAACCTGGTTGTGGACGAAGCAGGCCCAGCCGGCGGCGGCGTTCCGACTGCTCGTTTGGGGCGGGTATTTTGCCAGCAGGGTGCGGAAGTGCGAGGCGCAGTCGCCGCAGGGATAGAGGCGGGCGAAGAGGTGGATGTACGTCTTGAGGGCGAGGCTGTCGTCGGGGGTGGGCTTCTCGGGGAAGCGCGCCATCATCGTGTGAAAGAGCTTCCACGAGGCGCGGCCGAGTTCGGCTCTGTGGGGAAAAGAGAGTGCGGTTAGTCAATTGTAGTCGAACTACCTTTGCGGCCTTGATTGTCAAGTCCACCGTCTCAACCCGGAGATCTGGCCCGGAGGCGCGTGGCCAGGCTGTGGGCGCATGCGACGGCCTTCGGGAGGGGCGGGGCATGCGAGGACGAGGAAAGCTTACTTTGCTGTTGCATTCTCGAGCTTCGGAGCGATGGACTCGCCAGAAAGGATGTTGCTAGAGATGTGGCCCAGGTCGGGGATGTCGGCGCTTGAGGAAGAGTCGCCCTTGACGGGGGCGGCGGCGGGCGGTGCGAGCGATGAGGGTTCGCTGGTGCCGCTTGAAAAGAGGTACGAGATGCTGAGGAGGGCCACGAAGGCTAGGAGGACTATCAACGATAGGTGTCGTCTTCGCGCCATGGTTGAGAGTATGACTCCTCTGCGAGGGAGTATGGTAGAAGAGAGAGAGGGAGAGAGTTCAGGAAGAAGAGAGCGTCGAGTTGTGAAGCCACTGGGAAATGAAAGGAGTGGCACAAACTTCCGTTGCGTCAAAGAGGAGGAACCAGGTTCAGACGAACTGTCACCCTTTTCGCGACCAGACCTTACTACCTAGGTATGTGAATACGTACGTATACAGCCTTTTACTGACTTCCCGCCCATAAATACCCCTTTTCAGGGCAGAGCAGATATGCACCGATATATAGTCACATACATCGGCCACTGGAACAAGAGCGGGAAAAGGCGAGAGACGGGGTAATAATTTGGTGGTAGCCCACGGTCCAGGGGGCAATAGTTCATCTACCTACCTACCTAGGTACTTAGGAATTTTGCAACCGCCAATCCGTAGCGCAGTGTACACTGAGAAGGATGTGGCGGCCGCCCACTTTTCGGGTGACAGGGACTCGCTACAGTTCGTTCTGGCTACCCTACCACTGACGATTCAGCGCCTTGGTGGATAGGTATTCCAGGGAACCAACGCCCAGCCCTATGGAATCCTTGGCCCGTGCATGGTGCTACCCCTTAACTCTGGTTCCCCTCTACTTCGGCCCCCGGACCAACCTGAAGTTGATCATGGACGTCGGAGATCCTTGTCGCGCTGACTGCAAGACCGTCTGGTTCGATATCATGAAAACCTCGACGCTATCGTTTTCTTTGCATCCACTAGAGAAGTATCTGTTACCGTTTCGTCGTTGGTGCACGAAGCAGTTCGCCTAGGTTCTGGAGCATCACACCCTGATTATGATTAACCCATGTTGAAGGACTCTCTAAGCCATGGCTAAGTCATGATATTCGAAAGCGACGATGCTGACCTCGCTGTCGGCTTGACTTCCCGAGCAATCGAAGCCATCGCTCTTCCAGTTGGGAACCAGTTGCGACGCAAAAACTTCATAACCTGTCAAATCGCCTTACAAGAATGTCAAGCTTTTGTTCTTGAACGGAATCAAGGCCAGGATGACGGCGTGGTGGTAATACGCAGTCCGGTCGATAACGCCGTCCGTCAACAACCCGACCGACCCCTTGCTGCTCCTCGTGTCCGACTGCCCGAAGACAAGGTTGTCCGCGTCCCCCAGCTCCATCCCTCGACGGAGGCAAGCGGCCGTCTCCTCGGGGAGGTAATACGCCGCCGTGCGCGCCTTCCCCACGCGGCCCTGGCGGTCGAGCACTACGACCCATGCAAAATTCATAATCGGCCCCTCCCGCTTGTCCGACATGTCGATGCCACCCTCGATCCCTACCCAGTAATCCGCATCCCTCTCGCTGCCCTGCGCGCCGCGCGCCCTGTTGAGGGCGCCACGGAGCGTCTCCTCGTCCGTCAGCGGCTGGTCGGGCACTCCGGAGGGGATGCTGACCCCGCGGATGGTGTAGGAGCCCGGGAGGGCCGACTCGAAGCCGAGTTGCGTTGCCCGGACCTTGGTGGGGTTTTTGGATGCGACGACGATGGAGCTCGTTGTGGTTGCCATGTTGACGTTGATGTTGATGTTTGTACCACTGGTGCTGGTGCTGGTGTCGCGGAGGACGCTCTTGTTTTACTTGGCCGCTGTAAATGCGAAGCAATATCGGTAGAGGTTATGAATGATGGAAACGCTGTTCCAAGTGAAGAGAAGTATCACCACTTATCAAGGTGGTGGCTTTGGGGTTGGAGATGACTCATTCGGCGGAGCGTATTTTCTAATAGTAAGCGGTGTGGAGCTATTCGGCCGTTATGCTTCATCACGGCTTACCCTGTGCCCTCTTTCCTCTGCTGCTGACTTTGTCTTTTCACTATTCACCGTCACTGACGGATTTCCGGACGAGGTCACCATAAAGCATAACATGCAACTGTTTTCTCTCATCAAAAACCGCTTTTGTTTGACTACGTATCAGTAGCCATCACACAAACGGTGACCATGACCCTTGTGTGGCTCGCTCATCTCGGCATCTCTCTATCAAAGGCTTGATTCCTGCCTTTACTGCTCTTTTTTGTCCTCTCATTTCTTCCCCAGAGCAAACTCTGCTTCTTTCATATTGGCATGCCGTGTACCTTGACCCTTGACCTTGATATGATTGTTGATTCATCGGCGACCTAGCGGATTACCTCGACCGATTCGTGATCAGTCACGACCGTCAATCTTATGAATCTTTAGTTTCTAGCGTCAAATGACCCGGCTACCTAGGCTCGTGGGACAGAGAGGCCACTGAAGAGAGTACGAAGATACTGCCCATGATCCAGCCTCAGGCCATCGTCAGCTTCGTGGTCTCATTATAAGAAAGCTGCTCCTGTACCACTTGGTCGACTCGAAAGTGGGTTGGATGAATGCCCGCAATTTCAGTATGATATTATGCATCAACAAAGCACAAAAGACCAATAGTCGGAAGCATAAAGACGGTTTCTTATTCCTTCGCGATGACTCTAAGCAAACTCAATAACAACTTCCCATGCCAAGACAAGAGACGCATTCGTGGGTAACAGTTATAGCCAGACTGGACCCAAAGCGACATGATGGTGTTCATGGACTGTCAATTCTGGCCTGCTCCAAGCCCTTGCGTAGCGGGAAACCCTGGGGGTAAAGAGAGGCATAGTGAACTCTTCGCAGGTGACGATGAGTCTCATCTCTTCGTGACCAGTTGCCTTGGCACTGGTTACAAGGCCATCTAGTTCTGCCGTCCCTGGTGAAGGAGAGGGCCGGGGAGAGGTTCAGGGCACGAACTCTGGCTAGGCCAGGAATCGCATCATCATCTTCGTCGGAAGAGTCATCCGACGATTCATCATCAGAGGAATCGCCACCGGAAGACTCCTGGCCTGAGTTCTCTGAGGTCTCCTCACCGTTGTCCTCACCAATGTCCGAGTCGTTCTGCTCGGCGTCTGCGTTATTGACGCCACCATTGGAGGTGCTGGGCGTGTCGGAAGTAGTAGAACTGCTGGAGTCACCGGCCGTGTTGTAGTTTCCATCTCGGTCAATGTCATGGTCTAGCTTGGTGGTGGCCTTGGGAGCAGCCACATTGGGGGCAGCAGCTGGGATGGCAGTTCCAAGCGGTTCCATAAACGCGGACAGGACGTAATTATAAGAGCCAGTCGAGTGTTCTGCAGCATGGCAGTACTCATCATTGATGACGACCGACGGATGGTGGGCAGAAAGGCAATAAGAGCCAAAAGACATAGTATGGCCATGGTGGTCAGGGAGTTGCAGGGTGTCGGCGTGAGCATGATCAAAGGCTCCAGCAATAGCACTGAAAGCAGACGGCTGAGGATATTCGAAGATCGGGGCCTTGGGGCCAGTGTCAGCAAGAATGAACGAATCGAGCAAGTTGGGCGGGATTCGTTTGTTGCCAGCGCTCAACGGCATGGCCGGACCTTGAGCGGCAACGTCAGTCTTGGAGAAGCCAGGCAGGGCGAAGCCCTCGTGGGTGCTCTGCAGTTTCTGTCCACGCAAAGTGTGTTGATCATCTTTGAACGACTGGGGCTGCTGGGTAGCATGGTTGCTATAACGGGGAACATGGCAGTCGTTTGGTACATCATGAAAAATGGCCTTGTTGACATAGTTACCATCCTTGTGCAGCTGGATGGCTTGGTTATCGGAGAGATTGAGAGTGGGTGCGCGGAAAGTGTATGAACCCTGAGGCCTGTGTTCCTTTGAGTTAGTTGAGGTCAACATAAAGGATTCCAAGTGAAGACGTACTGGAGATACTTATTGACACCTTTCATACGCATGGGATTGTTCTCATCAAGTGCCGAGGAGTGCTCTATACGCATGATCAGTACTCGGTGTTGCTAGGTGAATGTAATATGTCACGATTGAGAGGCTGTATCTTTTTTGGGGGTTGAATTGGCCGTCAAGAACAACTGAGGCAATGGATGCCTGTAATCGTGAAGAGCTGATCTTGTGCGAGCACTTCTTCTGTACCAAAGAACAACGAACGCTCTTTAGAAACCCCCAAGGCTCATTCCAGTACAGAAAGAACATCCCAGAGAAATAAGGTGAAGAGCTGATGAATTTACCCATGATAGCCATTTTGGCAATATCATTTATTGTCACCTTCAGACTGGTTGATGTTAACGACAAAGGAGGGTGATCTATGGGTAGATCTGGTGGTGATGCGACGAAGAAGAAGAGAGAGAAAAGCAAACGAAAAAAGGAGAGAGAGAGAGAAAAGGAAAAAGTGGGAGAAGGTAAAACGGGTTTTGTTATGTTTGAAACGGCAAAGCTGTTGTGAAGAACTGGTTACCCGGCCAAGCTATCGGCTGAAAAGGGTAGCAGGTCCTACATTCACAGGAAGTATCCAGCAAGAAAGACAGACTAGATAGAGGCAGGTGCTCAGGTGATTAAGAGAAAAGAGAAAAGCAAGAATAGATGAAGAGGTAAGTTATTGTTGTACTCATTTGTAAAGTGCTTGTGTTGGATTTGTACCTATGCAAACATAGCTAGCCCCTGTCCTTGAGCCTCATAGCCATACGTACTATCTAAGAGAGGCACATAACAGATGAAGCTGCTAAAACTAAGGTAGGTAAGAAGAACAAGAAAAGAAAAAACATTTCCTGGTGGCAGCGGAGGCAAGGGTAAGGGTGAAAAACAGAAGGAGCTGAAGGGCTTGTCTTGTCATGCTTAATTACCTGTAAGCCTGAGTGAGAGGACTGGATAGCTTGAGTAGTTACCCTCGTTCCCGGATGCTAGGCCTTGCAGTCATAAGTGTGCTATAGTATATACACCAAGTAAAGAGAGACGACACTGATAGGAAGGAAAAGAGAGAAAATAGGAGTAGGCAACAAGAAGTTTTCTTGTAGCTGTCACTGGTGAGGCTGATGTAAAAGGACGGGCTGGCTTAGTCACCCCTTATGAGGGTTCACAGACCTTGAAAAGGTACCTAGGTAGGAACTGCCAATGACGAAAAGCCCAATGGAGTATCAGATGAATCTACACCCAGAAAACAAACACATAATGCTCTAATAGCATGAAAATATCGGCTAGAGCAGTTGATGGCAGGGTTCTAATACGGTTTTCTGATTTCTCCGGTCAAACCTTTCCTGACCCAGGTAGAGCCTTGATCAAAATGTGGACGTCAATGAAGCAGAGGAGAGAGGACGCACATGCTATTTTGACAAAGGCAGCATTGTGACATTCTCAAATCAAGGGCTCCCGAAGATGGGTGTCAATGATGAAGCGCTTGTAATGGCTTGTCGTCGACAAACAGGCTCGGGGACCGGGGTGGAAGGGCACGTCCGCGTGTTCTGTGGTGTTTCACGTAGATCGGCGGAGCGGAGGAGGAATGCGTTCCACAATCAATCCGCACGCCAATTAATTACCTATCCATTCGTCAATCTGGCAGGTTAGGCTTGGCTTGGCAGGGCAGAGACAATTGCCGGGAAGCCGGCATCCCTGTGAGACCCTCACTATAGTAGCGCCCAGCCTTAGGTCAACGACTAGACGCCATTGACCAGTCCACGTCAGGGTTTTGACTGGCCCGTTCTTAGGCATCTTACTATGTATGTATCAGACATGTTTTTATGTTAATCGCGTGCTTGCGGACAGCTGGCAGAAAGCTCGTGATGGCGAAACAATGAGCTCTTGGGACGAGAAGACAGCTGGATACAAGCGGTAAGATTCGGCCAAGTAGGGAACTTGGTGTTGCATTGGCGACAAGCTAACCCTGGCTTCTCGGCACTCTTTAGCCGCAGCTCGGCCAAGAGTTTATCGGGAAATGACGTCAGCCGGTGGCGCCAGTTCGAGGTAGCTTGCGACGCTTTTTCGATCGTGAGTGGGGAGCTTCTACTTTTTTTTATTACTTTATTTTTCTTCCTTGCAGGGGTCCAATTCCCTCCCTCCTGGTCAAACCTGGCCGAGCCTGTTACTGGTAGTGAGCTAAGTAGTCTTCGTGTGCTTGTGATTATCTCGGACCCCTTCTACTTCACTCGCTCTCGTTCCCCTCCCCCCCCCTTCTCTTTGACTTCTCCAAGTTCTCGTCTCCTCCCCAGCCCCTCTTCCTCATTCCTCATCTGATTGTTTCCCATTTGAAGCTCGCAAAATACCCTTTTCCCTCACTTCTCTTCCCCCTCTCCCTCTCTCGTCTTCGCTTTTCTCCCATGAACCAACCGTTCAAAACAAACACGCCATACATTTGTTCATCCCTCAAGTACCCGACCCTATCCCGTTTTAAATCCTTTACCTAGCTAGGTACCTGGGTCAAATTAGGCCTTTGCTCCCGGTTCGCATAATCATAAGCATAAGCCACCCGTCTCTGTCGATCCAAAACCCGTCCTCTTAACCATTACCAACAAGTCGCCCGAGCGATTCATCCGTCAAAACAAAAGCTTCTCTTCCCTCCAGTAGTAGCCACGGGCCAATTGCTAAGCTTTTTGTGTTCCACCCAAGACATCATTGGACGTTACCCCCCTCCCAAGCCCGACTCAGCCCAGCAAGGAAGCCCTCCCCAAGTGATCGACAATAGCGTCCAGTGCGGGTCTTGGCAACGGCCTGCGCTGCAGGGTTTCTGTTTCTGGCAGCATTTCCCGCCATCTGCTCTACCTACATACCTGGCCTAGCTACTCTAACTCTACTGGCCTGCTTTGCCGCCAACCTCGCCGATACATCATTTCTTATCACCGGGGGTGCTTTGTAATCCTTCAACCAGTCCTTCGGGGCCTTTGACCTACCCGCGAGCAACATAAACCGAATTGTCATAGAACCTTGTCCTTCGACACCGTCCAAGGCTACCGTTTTGTCTGCGTCGCGACGCAGCAACCAGCTCCGCGGAGATGTCGACCATAGACGATCAAAGACCCAACGGGCATCCGCATTCCCCGGATGATCTGTCGGAACCCTCCGCCGTCACCTCCACGCCGACGGCGCCCCTAGCCCAGACTTCTGCCGTCCCGCCGACAACGACCACAACCGCTGGTGGAGGCGTCAACGGCCATGCAGTCAACGGGATCGCGAGTGGCGACACGTCAGCCAACAGCCATTTAACCAATGGTACCTCGGATGCGCTGGAAGCCAATGGCCACACAGTGAACGGCTCGGCACCGAATGGTCACTCGCCGAATGGCGTAACCTCCGAGAACCAGTTCACTGCATCATCATCAAATGGTGGGCCATCAACCAGCGGGCATGACTTGCCCCAAAACAAGGAAGGAGACCTCGAGAACAAAATCGAGGGCCTACAGAATCCGGAAGCTAACGGTCACAAGCCACCCGACCAGAAGCAGCATCATCATTCCGGCGATATTAAGGGACTTTATAGCGAGGGCAAGGAAAAGGTCAAGGACAAGACAAAGCCGTCCGGCGGCTTCGACACGACCCCACTCCCTGATGCTCCTCCGGGATATACCGTAAGGTTCATCTTTCACAGAGCAAGCAACCTTCCCGCCGCAGACATTGGGACTAGATCATCCGATCCCTTCATCCATGCCACCCTCAGAGCGGCCGTGCCAAAACGACACAAGGAGGACCCCGACCTGGTTCACCGCACCGAGACCAAGAGGCGAACCACCGAGCCCGTGTGGAACGACGAATGGGTCGTGGCCAACATCCCTGCTGGAGGATTCATCCTCAAATGCCGTATTTACGACGAGGACTGGCCAGATCACGATGATCGCCTCGGCAATGTCACTGTAAAGGTCCCTTATGTCGGTCTGGACTGGAAGGGGTTTCCGCAGCCGGGCCAAGAGTTTGTGGCCAAGAAGCGCATGGGTAGTAAACGAGCCTACCTCGTCAAGGCCATCACCAGCCACTTCGACCCGCGGACCGACATGTCGCCCAGGCTGTGGATCAGCATGGAGGTCTTGGGGAAGTCAGACCCCCCGTATGCGCACATGTACACTATCGGTCCTACCTCATACTTCAAGCATTTCAGTCCCATGATCGGGCGGCTCACCGGAATCAAGGTGAACAGAAACGAGGAGGCCGACGCTCGCTCCGACTTGTTTGACGAGCCCCAAGACAAGGACAAGGATAAAGACAACAAGAAAACGCAAAAATACGAGTGAGTAGAGTATTTCCGCGTCGAGCCTGGGATACCCTTCCCCGCTAACGTGACTCACAGCTTTCAATCCAACGAGATGCAACTCTCAGGGCCGGTGCCTCCCGAGCTATACCACCGCTATGTCGAGTTCAGACCCATGATCGGATTGATGTTTGCAAAGAGCGGCTTGAGAGGCAAGATCCTGAACAAGGCGTTGCATAAGCAACACAGCAGAATCTACAACTATGATGGTTCGACCGAGTACGGCGTTTTCAAGGCCCGCTCCGAAGAGGCAGCCTTGCAGTTCCTCAAGCTAGTGCACTTTGATCAGGGGGGCCGGATATTCACTTACGTGCTGACACTCGACGGCATGTTCCGCTTCACCGAGACGGGGAAGGAGTTCAGCATCGACATGTTAAGCAAACACACCATGCATAGCGACGTTGAGACCTACATTGCATGTTCGGGCGAGTTCTTTGTCCGCCGGCTCGAGAAGCCCCACGCATCAGACGACCCGGAGCCGAACGAGAGGACACACCCGACGGAGGAAGTTCCCGGCGGGCCGCCGAACGACCACCCTCCTCATAACCCGTCGTATTACCAGCTTTACATCGACAACGATTCCGGCACGTACCGGCCGGACAAGTCCATCCTCCCCAAGCTCAAAGAGTTCCTGGAGGCAAACTTCCCCGGGCTGGGCATTGTGGTCATGCATTGCGAGGATGAGGAGCTACAGAAGCTCAAGAAGGAGCAAGTGGAGGCCAAGAAGAAGGAGGGCAGGATGGTCAACATGGTTCTCGCCCGCAGCCCGAGCTCGAGCTCGATGAGCTCGACCGAGAGCGCGCTGCAACGCATGGAAGAGGCGGGCGAGGACGGCGCGCCGGTGAAGAGCACGACGCAGAAAGCGTTGGATGCGCTGGAGGATCCGAGCACCCTGAAGAAGATGCTGAAGCCGGGTCATCACGGGCATGAGGCGGGCGAGAGTTCGACTGCACACTGATGACGAGTGGCCGGAGTGGGTTGGTTTTCTCTCTTTTCACACATTTTTGATACCTTTTGTGTTTTTGCTCATCCTTATAAGGCATGGACGTTTCTTTGACGTGATTATTCCCCACTAGCTTGGCATCAATTTTATTAGAATCAGTTTGCAGAAAGGTCTGTGGGATCGACTGTACAGACTGTACTTTAATCAAGTTCGCGTAGCCTTGTATTGGTCTATACCTTGGCTCGCATCTCATATTCCCGTCTCCGACATCTAGATACCCGTGGCCACATGATGAGCTGGGGGTGGGAACAGGCTAGGGAATGGCCGTTACTCATCGGTCATATATAACGTGACTTGTCATCGGCTTGACCAAGGCTATGGATTTATGGAATTCATTCCAACAAAGATAAATGATAAAAACAAGACCACGATAGTCTATGACCTTGAGATCAATGATTATTATTTGTTTTTCTATCGAGTACAAAGACCACAGGGGATCACAACCTTCCCCGCCTGACAGCCGTAAACACCTTCCGGCCCTTTCTGACCGTCAACTCTGCAACGACTCAATGCCCACCTCCGACTTCCGGGTTTGGGTAATAGAAAGCTGCAACGCCAATAGCGAGGTAGGCAATAATGCAAAGGAAACCCTCAAGATAGTTACATTTATGATCGCGCAGGAAGTTTCCGACAGTCAATATCGCAAGAATAAGCATAGTGACGTCAAATACCTCAAACACGATGTCCATCTGCTTACCCAGTCCCCATGCAACGATGACAATGAGCGGGCCATTCAGCAACGCTGTTTGCAGCGTTGCACCTAGCACATGGGAGAGCGCGAAGTTCATCCGGTTATCCCAAGCTTCATTAACGGCCGTTAGGTGCTCGGCAGCCTTTTCAACCAAGGGCACGAGAATCAAACCCATGAAGTGGTCTGAGACACTGTGGCTTATAACGATGGGATGAATTTGCTCAACGAGGTAGATTGCCATAAAAGTTACAAGAGTGATGGAGATGACAAGAGCAACAATACACTCGGTTAGAGTTAGCTTGGCCTTATCATTGACGTGCTCACAGCTCTTGTCTTCGCGATGCTCGTCGTCCTCGAAGATGGCGTCATAGACGCCGTGGTGCGTGTGCGCTTGAAAGTACACGAAGACACTATAAGCTATCAAGAGCAAAACAGAGACCACCCGCGAGATGTAAAGTGTTTTGTCATGAAGTTGCTCGACAGTGAGAGATGCCGCCATGGAGTAACTGAAGACGGCTGGAACGGCCAAGGCGACGCCTCTGTTCGTCGTCAACTAGTTGCCACGTGTGTCTTGATAGAAAGCATTCACTTACGCTGTAAATAAAAGACCTGTTCCAGCTTCACCGACAGTCTCACTGAACTCGGCTTCGTCTCTTGGCATGCCGCCAGCAATAAAGCACATGCCCAGGCACAGTAGCATCGTTGCTAATATCGAACCAAGGATGGCGGCCTTGATCACAGTAAACAGATTATCCCGCAACAAAACTATGAAGAGGATAACTTCGACAATAGACCCAAAACTTGTGGAGGGACCTGTCAGTAAGAGGCGTAAT
This sequence comes from Colletotrichum sublineola, assembly GCA_020631755.1. Taxonomy (NCBI): domain Eukaryota; kingdom Fungi; phylum Ascomycota; class Sordariomycetes; order Glomerellales; family Glomerellaceae; genus Colletotrichum; species Colletotrichum sublineola. Next base: position 392,608 of record JAHSQG010000010.1, read on the forward strand.
TCGAATGCTTGCGAGAAAGAATAGCTTACGTGGTCTCAAATAGTACGCCGAAAACGTGATTGACCTTACGGGACAGCTCCTGGCCAGCAAAGCCGACCATATTGGCACAGGGAATCATAGACAAGTAGGTCAAGCCAAAAATCAAGACGTGCTGGTCTGGGAGAACATCTGCAACCGTTTCCGTGTAAGTCCTACATGCATCCAGAACCATGGCTTTGGACGAATAGCTTACAGCGAACGACAAAAGCAGCAGGCACCACGGGCCAGAAGATGTTGCAGAGAAGAGACGCTCGGCATGACGACAACCAGCAAATCTTGAGAAATTGCAATGGATGAAACCCTGAACGTCCGCTTTCGCCGGAGGTCTTGATCCTGACCATTTTCCGCCGCGAAATGGCTTGAGGAGAGGTCCTGTTATGAACGGGTAGCTCACCGCCGGCGGAATAACTCGTACGCATCTCCTCGAGCGGTATGATGGGCTGCTCTGGATCATGTCGCCGTGAGCCTGTCGCCTGGCGGTAGGGAGTGCTGGGGGATGACGGCATGGTGGTAGATTGGGGCGGCTAAGGGGATAAAACGAGGCGTTCGTCGAGTGAAGAGTATGCGCCTCAAGTCTCAGATGTGCAGGAACAGAAGTATATAATCTTGGAAATTACCGGTAAGTCGCTCGAGCGGCTACGCAGGTTGATATTCCCGTGGCATGCATGGGACGGCAAACAAGTGGGTACAAATTATGAAAGTCTGTTTGGGAGATACGGCGCGACAACAACAACACGAAGGGTAAGCTTATGGAGAATTTGGGGGATTCATGCCCGCCCACTTTTGATCAACCGTCGGGGTGAGGCACTATGGCATATAGTCCGGTGTGCCTGACGTTGCGCACGAGGATTTTTTTGCAAGAGAGATGATGGTTTCTCGTGTTGTTGTTATTGTTGGGGCGGCAAGTCGATCCGCCATTCCGAATTAAGGAAGCCCCCCCCTCCCTTGAAAAGGGCATTGCACTGCGGGTGAACGCGGTGAGCATGATTCAAGACAGCCAAGATCGCCGGACTGCCAAGACCCCAATTAGTGTGCTCCCCCTGTGCATTCATAATTTCTCTGCGGTTATGTAAGATGATTGTTTGCCCACGAGACATGCGCCTTATGTGGTGGCCAATCTGTGTGGCTGTTATGCTGCTTTTTTCCTGCGTTGCTGCTTTGTTCGTGCCGAGTTCAACACCGGAAATTTCTGACCAGCAGCTACAATTTAGGTGCCGGCACCTTGCCAATTCGGGCAACGCTTGCGTTGGGCCATTTCCATCCTCAGCCTTACACCAAAAGTAAGCCTGTCTCGGCCGTGCGCCGTTGAATGTGAACATCGTCAAGTTTACTGCTGAAAGTTTTTCTGTTTATTGATTGACCGATAAAGGCTAACTAAACCACAAAGGATTGGGGTGAGAATGAAAATAAAAATAAAAACTACAGTTAAGATAGTACGAATAATAGAGAATGGCCACGGCGGTGGCCTGCACTACTGAATTATATCTCCAAGTATCTCCTCACAGGTAGGGCAGGACTCTCGAGTCTGTGAACGCCCATAGAAGGGGAGAGTAATCGGAGCACCAAGCGTTTCCGGTGTAGTAGGTACTTCTCTTTCCCTGAAGTGCGTAAAGATCACGGTAGAAGCCAGCCTTGATCGCCTCCGGTGACACGTGGAGCTGGAGGTCCGAGTGCATTTTCCACGCGCTAAAGCTGACACCGCTAGTGGAAGTCCCATCAGCGGAGGCCTCAATTTTGCGAACGGCATCGGTAACTAAACCCTGGGCCTTGGCAGAGTCACGCTCGCCAATGACCTTGACTGTCTGATATCCCGGCACGCCGACTGTCTCCAGACGCCACACAAAGGGTGTATGGGGAAGAGCATCAGGAGCGGTGACGTCAACGTTGAGGTAGTTGGTCAGGTCGGGCAGACCACTCTTAGAAATGACTCCAACGTAGTAAGGAACGTCCTGCCATTGCTTGAAGACAGAAGTCTCGGAGTCGTCGAGATCGAACGGAGCAAGGTTCTTCAAAGTGGGAGGTATGGTGATGAGAAGCTTCTTGGCTTTGATGAGCTTGCGTCCAGTTGGGTGAGCAACAACGGCCGTGACGCCCTCATCAGTGCGATTCGAGGAAACCACGATGCTGGAGTACAAAACATCGCTTCCGAGGAAAGCACCAGCTTTGTCGTAAACTTGTTGGTTACCACCGGGAGCATAAAGATACCCGGAAGAGAGACCCAATAGATGGGGCTGGCCGAAGTTCTGCAGGACGTATAGAGTTGGCGTCTCCAAAAGATTACCGACGCCTTGGGCGAATATCCAAACAACCTGGACAACGTCGGTAAGGTTGTACTTCTGGACGAACTGCCCGAAAGGCATCAGCAGGTCTTCGGGAACATTCTCCGGGATGTCATAAGCGCCCTGGGCCAGGAATCCAAATTGGAGGGTGGCGAAGAGATACTTGGCTAGAGGTCCGACCATGGTGGTTGGATCAACGGCTGTGGCATTGGGGATGACCAAGCCAGTCTTGAAGTCGACAACTTTGCTCGGGAAGGGCGACAGAGCAGAAGCGTTTAACTGGACACCAAAGCGCTGGAAGAAGTCGACAGTCTGGTTGTTCTTGATGTATGCTTGCACACCATAGTCGATAGGGGCTCCGGTTGCATCTCGGAAGGTGTCGACATGACCTCCGAGCCTGTCCTCACGCTCTACAATGACGACAGTCTTGTTCTGGTCCCGAAGACGAACAGCAGCTTGGGTTCCGGTGGCTCCGCCTCCGACAATGAGCACGTCGCGTTGGATGATGTCTTCGGGCTTGAAAGAGGATTCGTTGTCGCAGTCAAGGCCGACCGGGGACGCGTTGATAAGAGATGCGCCAAGAGCACAAAGCGATAAAAGTTGAGCACGCATGGCGAATAGAAGCAGTGGATAACGAATGACGGAAGTTCAAGGGAGTGACAGATGGATAGCATATAGCCATATGTAATCTATCCAGGAGTGGAAATTCTGAAGACCTATATACATACTGCAGGGGAGAGGGGTCATTGCCGGTTGAGCCCGCCAGACTGGTAACAAATCAAGGCCGACGATGGAGAAGAATTTAACTCAAACGGGCAACGAAGTCTAATTGATTAAACCGCAACATACTTTGGCTTAACAAGCTCTGCAATTAACAGGAGAAGCGCCTTTCCCAAGCGCTACGTTAAATGAAGCCGCCAATCGAGCACACGTTGCAAGTGCCTTTACGCTGGTGTATACTTTTGGGAATGGACCTTTTGCCATGCCAAATAAAACCTTCACCTGTCAGTTGGAAGGATCATCATGTCAGTTTTCTTCATTTTGACAAGCTAAGAGCGGGGCAAAATGCCTGAACAATCCGGCAATTTGATTGCTCGAGAGACAGGGATGAGGCTGTTCCCGTCTTTGTTAAGGTTTCCGTATATACCGACCGATTCGTAAGAATCACACCAACCAGGATGGCCAAGTTAATATCAACTGTGGTTCTAGGTGGGCCGTGGAAAACGAGCCTGAACTTAGAACAGCGTGGTACGTCAATTAATTTCGTTGGCTCACTTTTGGAATACGGCCGCAACAGCACTTAGGCTTTGTCTTGTCACATTCTTAGCCCTTGAATTGTTGCCCGTCACTGCGCTGGCGATAAAAGTCTCCACAATTCCGGCCGAGATACTATTACGCGTTCCCACCTCCAGCAGGATGGATTGAGAAAGCAATCAGCTGAGAGCTGGTCAGCCTGAAAATGCCGAGTCATTAAACTTTGTGACCAACCTTATCTCCTCACGTTGACGATTATATGATCTCATAACCAGTTGAGCAGAAAAGTCTTTCAGCAAATTGCAAATGACCTTGATTCGAAGAAGAGCACTAAGTTTCTGGACCATGGCTTAACGTCTGTCGCCCCCTCTTTCCCTTTCTCTTACACTACCTATGTATTGGCGGTAGAAATAGCAGCCCAACACGAGAGAAATTAAGCCCTCCACTCGGTCCAATACCTACTGCTGGCCCTGACTCGCACCTTACAGCCTTCTATAAAGCTCTATAGCGACGCTAAGGCCCTGCGTGTCGCAATCCAATATCTTACCCCAGTTTTGCGCTGTCAAACAGTAAACAGAGGAGAGAAAGGAATTTCCCGATCAGACTTGTCAAAATGAATGTTCGTCCGACGTTCGTGTCTGGCACCATGAACGATTCATGCTGTAAAATATTGCCAACTCTATGTCATTATGCTAGGATCCCTAGTTATTGTATTGAGTATGGAGCATGATACTTATACTGCGTTTTTCCAACTACGAAAAGGCGAGATAGATAACGGGCTCACGGCTTTCTTTTTTACAGAGCCCAAAAGCACGAGTCCAAGGTCGGCGTGGCCCTGCCAACAACCACGAAAGCGATGGCCTCGTTACCTTCCGAGCTGATTGAGTTATTCTGCTCTCTGCTCTGTGTACATTGCCAACATCATGGAGCATTACTCACTGCAGACTCGCACGATGCTCGCGTGTCAAAAAGAACTCTGTCGCACCTCTGTCGGGTATCTAGGCGCATCTACGTCGTTGCTCAGCCATTTCTTTTTCACTACTACACCACAGATAACCTACCGCGAGGACACCATTGCAGCACCCAAGCCCACGTAGGCGATGTTCCCAGTGAGAAAGATAAGCTGCCTGAATTCCTGCGCAGTATCATCAACCGTCCAGATCTGGCATCCCAAGTGAAAATGCTTCTTCTTGTGGAGACCGACGAGATCAGCGGCTGCACCCCGGACTTGGCCCAGTTGCTCCGTAAAACAACCAAGAGACTTGGCGCCTTAGAGAATGCCCCAACGCAGGAGTACCTGCCGACCAAGATATGGCAAGGTTTCTCGGGTCAACCGCAAACCTTAACGCGCATACAGCGACGGAGAATTCACCACTGGCTCGAGGAGCTCGCGATTCTCCTTTCGCCCAACTTAGAATGGCTGTTCATTGCGCGCGACAGCCTTGTTGATTATGAGCATATCAGCGACAGCGGTGCCTCCTTTCCCGCGCTCAAAACCATCAGCATCACGGGTGTTAGCAAGAATCAGCACGTACACGAGGCCTCGGTCCTCTTCAAGGCCGCGCCGAATCTCGAGAGCCTCTACTCGCTACAATGTAATCTTTTCGAGGGGATCGGCTCTTGGACAATGGGCAAACCATGGAATCTCAAACTCCAGACCGTGCGGAGACTGGTACTGAACGACATTGGACTCAAAGATTTAGAGCTTTTGGTCAACTGTTGTCCTAGTTTGCAGCAGTTGGAGGTCTTCGCAACGAAGATCCATTTGACTTCAGGAATCGGCTACTGGAATGTCGCAAAACTGATGCAGGCTCTCAAATCAGCCCAACACACACTAAGAAAATTGCGACTCTCCTCTTCTTCGACTCAGAAGCATGCGGTAGACTCCCAGCTGAATGCCGGTGGAATATCCTGGTCTTTTAGGCAGTTTGATCAGTTAGAAGAGCTTTCGCTTGACCAAACTGTTATTGAGAGCCTCTCTCGAGATACATCCATCGAGGACAGCACAGCGCCTGACTGGAGCTTGATAGGGATATTGCCGTCGTCGGTCTGCAAAGTCGAACTCCTTCAAATGAGAAGAGGCTTTACGGAGAGTTTGAGGCGCCTTTCTAAGGATGCCTACTTCACATTGCCTTCCTTAAAGGTAGTTCACATCAACTTAGCAGAGAGAATAGATAAGAGAGATGCTGGATCAAAGAACATAGAATCCATAGAATCGGACTTCCAATCAGCGGGCGTACATGTGCACTGGACTACAACTTCTGCCTAAGGATACGTATGAAAATGGCATTAGGTGTATCGGCAGAGTCGAAACTAGACCGGCTGCCCTTGACTGAGTCAATGATACCGGGTATGAATAGACCAGCAGTACAATAATTGGTTTGAATAAATAATGTAAGGAAAGGGCGAAAGGATTACTCCGTTATCTACTATTGTTCACTAAGTCAGAGCTACTCACATTGCTTGCGCTTATTAGGAAGTCCATAAGTCCACAGTGAGTTCATTCAGAAATAACTGCTACGAGAGAAGGTTGTTTTGTAAATTAGTAATACATACGCTTTCACCCATTTACGAGATGTATAATGTGCCTGTTCTTAATCTTTGTTCCTAGCCTGCACGCTTTCCGGATCGATGCCAACATAGGATAAGCGAAGTTTTGCTAGGCACTAGAGACGCGTCGTTCCATAAAACGATAGGAATTCCATATATATATACCGCAAAATTGAATTCGGTAAGCTTGGTTTGCCACTGGTACAGAACAAAGCTGGTCAGCAATGCGTATTGCCCATGAGTTTGGTACTAAAGACGAACGAACACACCAAACACGTGCTGTAACTATTACGCAACCTGCCTGTGACGTTACAAAAGACAACCAAAGGTTTCACATGCATATATCAGTGTAACCGACAATGCTAGGTTGGGTCATTTGTTTGTTAGCCTGCCGAAGATATCAGTCGAAGATGTTAGCAACCGAGGTCAGTGCACGCGTCTTTCACCAGTCATCGCTCGCTGAGTGCTCGCAATTCTGGGACTGCTTAATGGATGGATAGATTGATACGATTCTGTCTCGGATGAGCCGCATCAACTGGCCGCATTCTTGCGGCAATTTTGGCAGATGAACCGGGAAAATCTACTACAGAGAAATATGTCATCCCTTTTGAAACGGCTTCCCCTGCATAATGTTAACGGCCCCGTTCGCAGAGGGACAGACAGAGCTAGTACTAGATAGGGACAGATGAGCGAAGACGCAGAATGGACTGAGAGATTCGGGGATTCTAAGGCATTCGACAGCGTCAATGGCTCTCGACTTCTGAGACATTCTCAATCTGGTATCAATGGTGCACCAACCGCCGAAAAAATTGTAACAATCGCCAGTGCAAGGACTGGTCTGAGAAGACGCCTGTCATCCGAAGCCGAGTCGGTTCACGAAGCACGACAGAGGCGTGGCGGTGTCGATGAGATGGAATCGTCGTAGTGAGACGGCACAGACCCTCGTGGCATACCCCAAGGCGGGCGGGATAGAAGTTGCACGAGCCAAGTTCGTACTATGAGCGCAAACTTGAAGGTATCATGATTTGGATTGTTGTGGGGAAGCTCAGTCTTCAGATACTATGGTACTTGCATCCCATCAATGTTGATAAGAAACTGGCATTCCAGTGGGTATCCGTGGGTGACAAAATCCTGCGATAGTCTTCACAAGAGCGCGTCATACTGACTGACCTGATTGCAGCGCCGATCCTATCTCTCTTACAAAGACGCGTGCTCACCGTTGCTAGTTGATGTTGCTCCACGTGTTTCTTGCTTAGGACTTCTGTCGGTGGTCAAACATTGGGGGCCGTGTTGCTATGAAAGTCACTCGTTGACTCGCGTTGATAGGCATAGATGGAGGGAGGGGATCATCATCCCTGTCAGCGTGGGCTCTTCCGACTGCGGTGCTGTACAAGCACCATCTACTCAAATGTATACAATTTGTACAAAATTGAGCTAGTGATGAAGCAGTGGGCAAACATTACCCGATTAAGAATTGCCACTTTATTGGTCGCACCATGTTGTCGTACAGCTGGAACGAATGGAACTTGGCCTAGGGTACCAATTAACCCAAGCGGGCTAGGAGAACACCCACGGACACAAAAGCCCCGCGAAGAGAGCGAGGGTTCCGCCGACAGCAACCTCAGAACCGGACTCTCCGCCAATGGTGGGTTGGACAAAGCCGGGTGTCGAGTATGGTGGTGCAACAAGATCTGGAGAAGAACAAAGATGAAGGGCGTGGATTTATAAAGTTCCCGTTATGATCTGGATTTTCACGTCACTTGAAATGCGTTTAGCCATGAAAAAGGAATTATTGACAACGGATATGGAGCCATGAGCTACTGTGTTGTTGCCCTTTCCATGCTCAATGAGTCAACGCTCGCTTATACTTGAGGGGTTTGTATTGGAGATAGATACCTCGCCTGGATATCATACATAGGTTTCGGGTAATAAACGGAGACCTGTATTGGTGTGTGTTGAGTGTCTTACTGAGGGCTTGGTAGCGATGACTTCCTTCTGGTGGTGGGGCATAAGAGCCGGACAATAGTATACACCGTGTGTACTTGCAGTGAGACAGCCTAGTCAGGGCAAACTTGCCTCAAACTGATTGCAACATTGTGTCAAAACGGCCTCCAGCCGACACTTGCAAAGACGGAACCTAGTGTACACGTCGAAGAGATCCCTTCTGGCTCAGTAAGTGATCCCAACTCAGGGCCATCTCGCATGTATCTCCCCTCTCACTCACGTATGCCGCCTTCCGTCTTACTTCCGTCTATTGAAAAAGTTCAGGATCCAGCACAACCAGTCGATGACGTTCCACTCGTCTCTGCATACTTTCTAGCATGTTGGCTTCTGTGGAACCCGCGCGTATGGGTCTTTCAGCTGGTTCCGGTAGAGAAGTGGGAAGATGGGCATATCAACCAATGTTCAAGTAGAGATTGTAGGTCAAGTCATCGAAATTGTACTCCGATAAACGCAGACATTGCCCAGATTCCGTCGCTTGTCAAAATCTCAAATTTCATAGCAATTCATTCTACGACTATTCAAAGCTATTAAGTAAGAAAACCTTACATAGCGTCCCACCCCTCTAATGAAGCACCTCCTTCCGTACAACCCTATATGAGCAGACATTTAGCGTCAAAAAAACCACCCAAGCACCAGCGTTAGCTACTTCATTCTTTGCCAGAGGCTTGCCAAAGCGTAATGGAAGACCACGAAAATGTCTCGGAGAGCTACATTCTTTTCACTCGCTCAGAGCATCTATTGCCGCCTGCTTCCGATCTCATGACCCAGGTCCACGGCAAGGGCATTGCCAGGGCCGGATGCCATGTATGGCTGACACGTTTTAGGATTTACATAAGATCTCCGTGTTGTTCTTCTTTCGGATTCACTGTTCTCACATCGGGAAAGAGAAAAGCACTAGCGAAACTGATACTCTTCTGATAGCCCACCCTGCTTTGTGTGACCCCTCTCAAAGCCAAGTACCTGCGTCCAGCGGAACTCCCATCTCTACAACACCAGCCATCTTGCCATCAGCATGTTTGACGCTCAAAACGTTTCGGCGCCGTCTTTGTTGACGACTCCAACGTTCCTTCAATCGAGGACTTCGACCTTAGCCCTGAGCGATTCGAGCTACGATGATATGGAAAAGGGAATGACCATCTCGAGCTCCGCCCCATCTCTGCAGAGCATTCAGACGAATATCACGTCATCAGGTTTAAACTCAGGCAAGGTACCTGCGCAATCATCTCTCAATAGATTAGAAAAGACATTAGCAGTGGACGACGAGAGAAACACGGAGTACCCAGGAGGAATGAAGCTGGCATTGATTGTAGCTGCAGCCTGCTTCAGTGTTTTCCTTATGGCCCTTGGTAAGTAGAGCCTCACAAGGCCACCATGACCTCAATAGCTTACCATACTCCTCCAGACAACTGTATTATCGCAACAGCTATCCCCCGCATCACGGATGAGTTTAATAGTCTGAACGATGTCGGCTGGTACGGCAGCGCCTACCTCCTTACCACAGCGTCGATTCAACTGCTCTTTGGCAAACTGTACAGTTTTTTTAGTATCAAACGGACCTACCTCATTGCCATCGGTATCTTTGAACTAGGTAGCCTGGTATGTGGTGCCGCGCCCAATAGTATTACCCTCATCATCGGCCGTGCCGTTGCGGGACTTGGTTCTGCAGGTATCTATTCCGGAGCTCTCATCGTCCTCGCCCATAGCGTTCCGCTTGAGAAACGGCCCATCTACACTGGTATCGTCAGCAGCATGTGGGGCATCTCTTCCGTCGCTGGTCCACTGCTTGGTGGTTTCTTCACTGACAACTTGACCTGGCGGTGGTGCTTCTATATCAACCTCCCTGTTGTAAGTAGAGAATCGGAAGCGCTGTTGACCATATTGTTCTTCTGACTTTGACATAGGGAGCAACAACGGTCCTCGTCATCATGCTATTCTTCCCGGATCCCGCACGTTCTATCCCTCAGGAGACTTGGCGTACTCGAATCGTTCAAATGGACCCACTCGGCAGCCTTCTCTTTATGCCGTCGATTATATGCCTTCTTTTGGCTCTCCATTGGGGTGGCATTGTTTGTCCCTGGTACTCCGCTCATATCATTGTCTTGTTCCTAGCGTTCGGCATAGGAATGCTAGCGTTTCTGTATCTGCAATGCCGAGGCCAGGAGAACGCCACGATACCACCCCGTATCTTCAAGAAGCGCACGGTCTGGTCTTCTTCGCTCTTCTCTTTTAACTTGGGCGCTGCATTTCTCTTGTCAGTTTACTACCTGCCCATCTGGTTCCAATCAGTCCAGGGCGTCTCCGCCGTCAATTCGGGCATCAGAAACCTACCTATGCTAATCGGCAATTTCATCTTCTCCCTTGTTGCCGGCTCTGCCGTCACACTCTGGGGGTACTATACGCCCTTCATGCTCTTGAGTTCTGTTCTCATGAGTATCGGCTACGGTCTCATAACCACATTCGGTCCCGAAACGCCATCTACGATGTGGATAGGCTACCAGGTTATTGCCGGTGTCGGAGTAGGAGTCGGCATGCAGCAGCCCCTTATCGCGGTACAAGTTGTGCTTGACATGGCAGATGTCGCAACAGGGACGGCCATCGTTATCTTCGCTCAACAAATTGGCGGTGCCATTTTTATTGCTATCGGGCAGACAGTGTTTACCAACAAGCTGGTGGAGCGTCTGCCACTGCACATTCCTACTCTTGACCCGCACTCAATCGTTGCTACTGGCGTCACAGCCATCCGCAATACGGCACATGCGGAGCTTCTTCCCGCCATTGAAAATGCCTACAGCGATGCGTTGATACAAACACTTCTTGTTAGCGCCGTGACAGCCTCTGCTACTATTTTGGGTGCAGGATTTGTTGAGTGGAAGAGCGTCAAGGGAAAGACTATTCAGACCAGCATGGCGTAAAGTTGAGTTGGTCCAAATCGAGCCTCTGAATTAGGTATAGGATTTTATCAAAAGAAATCTGTAATACAAATTAGTCCTATTACATGCTGGGTCATTCCAGCCTCTTCAGGACTGAACTTTGACCTGCAGACACTACCGAAGTGCGTTGCATCTGATCAGTTTCCCTCCGCAACCCTGATGACCATCTTTTTTGTGCGGACGCTTCCATCCTGCAGCCCCTTTAGAGCACGCTCAACGCCCTGCAATCCCTCGACCACTTCGAAAGGGTGCGCCTTCATCCATCCCGTCCTCAGTCCATCGGCGAATACTCTTGCCCAGATCAGTCCAAACAACCGTCCCTCTGCCGCCTCCTCGTGTACGCGTCCAACCAATGTGAGGACATTCTCAACGCTCTTATCAATTGCGTTGTAGTCCTTGCCGGGCAACACTGTTGTGACCTTGGGCTTGAAGCCCGTAGTCTGCTCGGGCGGTCCCGCGATCGCCTTGGCGAGCATCTCGAACGACCCTTTTTCGCTGACCGTGTCAAAGACCCGAAAGCAAGGCTGTCCGGTCTCCTTAATGACCTCCCTCAGCTTCTCCGCCAGCTTGTCCTGGGACTCGAACTGTGTGTAATCCAAGAAAACGTCTCCCTTCTCTTTCTCAAGCAGCGGCGTGACGAACGCGCTGTTCTTGCTGCCCACAGCGATGAGTGGGTGTACGCCCGCTTTTTTTTTGCCAGCTTCACGCCAAACGCTCCGATTGCCGTGCTCACACCGTAAATGATGACTGGCTCCTTCCTTGCGCGCGCCCGATCCCATGGCGAAGGCAACTCGAGTGAATGGAACAATGCCGTGGCAGCTGTGTACGCCGCCAGCGGCACCGTTGCCGCCTCCTCGAAGCTCACGTTCTTGGGAATGTGAAACGCCGAGAAGGCGGGAACGATGGCGTACTCGGCAAAACTGCCATGCGGGGAACGCATGACGTGGAAGCCCGCCACGCGATCTCCTTTTGCGAACTCGTAGACTTCAGAGCCGACGGTCTCGACTATTCCGGCAACGTCGTCGCCAGAGTTCGCGGCCTCGTTCTGCCATTGAGGGACCTTCCAATCCTTGGGGTTCGTGCCAGAGACAATAACCTTGATGAGGAGCTCGCCAGGTCCCGGGGTAGGGATCGGAGAGTCCTTGACTGTGACCGAGATATCGGTGTTGACAATTGCTTCCTTTATTTTGGGCGACGTGTTTGTGCGTGTGGTTCGAAGGTAACGGATGGATGTGTTTTGTTGTTTGATGGCAAGGTAAAGTTCTGATCAACATGCGTCTTCTGGGCGTTGATATACGTGTGTACTAAACTCGAAAGCTAGTCTTTACAAGTGCATACGTAGTAGGATCTTCTCCTCTTCATACTTCCAGGCGTCGTACCTGATTTGCTGGTTACTGAAACGAGGGTTCGGTTCTTCTCCACGGACGAGTGACTCTGGCATCGTCTAGCTCTGTCCTAAATGCTACTCTCTGCCAATCAGATCATCGTTTGCCTCGGAATGACGGGAAGAAACCAAGGTCCGGGCAATCCCTTCGACATCCGCCCCGCCTTTCGCCTCCCGGGGCCCCGCCCCGGCTATGGTGATTGCACAATAACATCAGATGAGGGGCGACGGGCTATTTGGAGCTTACAAATCTAATTTGACAATGCTACACCGGGCCGGACAAGTCTGCAAAAGTCCACTATCTACCGGCACTCGAATTGCCGGTGTTGGCTGGAAGACGCTGGATATCTGATAATAATAAACCGTATGTGGGGTACCAATTACTCCGAGACATCCGGAAGACCGAGATACGGACGAAATGTCCAATCGACGGTGACGACAGTGACGTCTTATGTTAGAATGACGAGGCAGACTACCACCCACGTTATCCACTTAGGCCTTGGATATCTGTCACCTTTCAACGAGGCAACCCGCGATAGATTTCGTTTCTTCCTCATGCATGACTGAGCATAATCACGGTACCCCGAACTATTCGTTAACCCTTCGACCTAGGCCACCCCCCCGCGATACCAACAGTGTCTCCATACTCTTACCCGCGTCTCGTTCAGACGGCTGGGTCCTTCTCATACGAGTCTTTAACCTGACCTTGACCCTCCCCTAATTTTTTTCTCTTCTTTCTTTACGCACTCGGAATCTGGGTTGGAATGATTACTTAAGTTGTACCTTGAAATAGCATAATGTGGTATTTCTATTACTTCAAGCTTGGCTACCTCGATACTCATTGAAAAGCACACGAAACAATTGCAAGAAAAAGAAAGCTCTCAACATGGAAGCTTTGGTGACCGTCTCCCTCAATGATGTCCCTCAAGAGCCCTTTCTCAATTGCTTGCTCCCGCCCCATGCACATCTCTAGTCATCGATGAGTGAGGTGATTATATCTTAACCATGTAACTGTGATCCGCCCGAAAATCCTTGCGTGGCAAGCGGCGTGAAGTTCTGGTTACCTTGACTTCGCTTGGTGGAAAGCACGGTCTCTTGCTTCTCAGTGTTCGTCAAACTTGCACCGAGGGATGATGACCGGCGAAAGGGCTCGGGAACTTCAAGAAACCTCCGAGACTGTTTTTGCAGCGACGGAGAGCGGTCGGTAGTGAATGTATGGTCAATCAAGGCAAACACTGGCTCAGCTAGCTGCTGCCCTACGCCTGGTTTGAGGATATTCGTAGTGGGATTGTTTAATGACGCCGCCGTTTCAGCAGCATGGCGAGTTCGACACTCCTTTCGTGATATAACTTTGGTTGCAGGTGGCTCAGCATTTTTCATTCTTGGCGACCGAGGACCTCGATGGTGCAGAATAAACTCTCGACTTGAGGCCCTCGTTTTGGGGTGTGGGTTACCATTTAACAATCCGGAGTTGACATCTGTCGATGATCAGCTGTAGTTCAAAGTCTTGCAACAGTCAGCTTACCTGTGGTATGATCGGGAACATTTTCCGCAGCTGCATATGTACTGGTGGGAAGCCCAGAGAGAACTGTCTGGCTACACTGCTCTTTGAGACCAAGATAACTTGGACCAGTAAGGCTGAATGGCATTTCGAAAGTCTCCGAAGGCCAACTAAACCCGCCAAACATGGAGCTTTGATCGCAGCCGTTCGTGTTTGAGATGTTGCACAAGTTGCGTTGTATGGCTAGTTCGGGCGCTGTTTTGACCGTCACATCGGAGGCAGGACCGGAATGGGGTAGGCCATGATGGACAGCAAAGTCCTGAACCACGGGGTTCATGACCGAATCGAAAGAGCAATCGCTAGCCAAGCGGCCTTGGGTCCGGGACGGATTATTCTCATTGGCTTTCGTTGGCGATTGTAGGCTTGCGAGTGAACGGAGCACCGCATGAGGACAAGCAATATCTTCGGCAGGGCTCTGGTGAGAGAGACCAAGATGGTTTTGGAATTTGGGTCCGGAGAGATCTGGTTTTGGAGGTATGTTGTTCAAAATGGCACTGTGCCACATAATCGGGTTTGGCCAGGCAATGGCGGAACTCTCAAGAATCTCTGTCATGTCCGTTTTGTCAGTTGATCTGCAAGAGTACATTGCTAACCATAATCTTGCACATACCTAGTGGAGCGTATTGAAACGAAAAGACAACGACATTCTTGACACGCTCAAAAGGCATGGTCACCGAGTCCCGAGGAAAACTTTCGGTCATGCTGACCTTGATGCGACCAAAGTCGTCACTGGGGCTCCAAAAGCGCTGCTGCAAAATCTCACCGTTGTGAAAGGCAGGGAAACGGAGGGAGTCAAATTCGCCGTTTTTGGTCAAATCTGCACTGGGCTATCAGTATGAGGCGCCTTGCTGCCAGCGACCGGCGAAGTCGCATGTACCATGAAACGCACCAAAGCTATGTCGAATGGAGTAGGGACCTTTTAAGTTCTGGTCAAGAATGGCTGTGCTGCACTGCCCGTTAGCAGACCATCTCGGCATACACAAAGACCTTCCTTACGACACCAGGCGTCCATCAATGTAAACATGGAACTCGAACAAGACCAGCTCAAAATGGTTACTGTATGATCTAGTTGCTTGACTGACAGATGGCTTCCCCCATGACAAGATGGAGATGGAGAATGGGCTGTTGAAGGGGAGGCTCGGCACAAAGGTGTTGAGAGTTGGCACCCCGAACCGGCTTAAGGGAAGAGATTCTGCCGAAATGGTGTCAGCAACATCCAAGAGTCGTATCCCAAACTAACCAGAATCAGGAACTACATGGCATTCCGTTCTGAATTCCTGCAGTGGTACAGGATTGCTGCCGGGGAACAGGAGGACGTCCCAATTCTCGTAGCGCATGCCCGATACTCGGTATGGCCAGGAAGGCCGATGAGGAGACGAATGCTGAGTAACCGGAAGCCACGACCACTACCGGCTGGTCGGCTTCAAGTACGATGTATGACTGCTGGAGTTTGCAATGTATGCACAAATCTTCTGCTTGCCTGCTTTGGATCTGCGTTGGGTGGGCGTGAATAGAATCTTTCAAACAAACATGAATGTTGTTGGGGGAGCGATGTGCGATTGAGAAGCCGCCTTGTTCTGCACGGTAAAAGACTGGTTGATGGATAGGTAGAGTAAGAGCAACCAACCCGGAACATCCTATGGGACGACGGCGTGAAGAGTCGAGGGAGCGTGTTGGGAAGTAGGAATGGCGGTTCAGCAGCAGTAGGACTTGCCTTTCCACTTTGTCTGGTCTGACATCACCGACTTGGACTTGGAAAAAAAAAGGGCACATCAGTGTTGCGAAGCCCACATGTCTTTTGGAAGAGTCCAGCTTGCTTGCCTAAAAAGCTCCGGACGTCAACAGGCAACAAACGGTAGGAAAGCGACAGTAACTACACTGCCGCAGGAAATGACAAATGTTCGACATATGTCACTTGCCTCTTGAAAGCACATCCTTGCTGTCTGATTGTCAACGCACTGCACGAAAGGCAGCAGTCCGTCGTCAATGAGAAGATATCCAGTCGTGGCTTCGAAATACAGCTCAGAGGAACGGCAAAGCAGCTCATGAACTTCCCAGTAAAACAGATATATGCACTACAACATGCTAAATTCCGACACAAGTCAGATTCCTCTCGCCGTTCTCCACTCTGGGCGAATGGGATGGGTGACTTGAGGTATGGATTCCGCCCCCAGGGAGGGGGGGGGGGGGAAGCTGCCCGCATAACGCACGAATTCCTGTCAGCTGATGGCACAAGTCGTCACCGTACCCGAGCTCCAGTCTTAACATTCTGGATCTAGCAATATCATGGTTGAGAACATATGAATTTTGTTGTTGGGGTTAGTACGCCCAAAGGGTTGCATCTTCTGCTCTAAAATGTACACATGCTTTCCTGGTCGTAAATCCGTCTTGACCCAGTTCTTTCATGGGTCGGCATCGCCAGCCTTTCTCGCCTATCATCTTGTCAGTCTTGCTTGCTTTCCTCAGTTCGTCTTGGGTATAATTCAATGCTTACTCGCACAGCGCTGGCACCTCCCAGCTCTCTCTCAAGCCCGTCGGGAAATTCTCTAGGGTATGAGGGCTTGTCGGGGTAGTTGGCGGCAACAACACCGCAAACGCCGAGGAAAGCCGCGATGAAAGCTCCGATCTGGAGCAGGCCCTTGCCAGTGGTGGTCCAGGTATACTCGTAGGGCGAGAACATACCCAGCAGGTCGTGGTCCTCGTGGACAGGCTCACCGAAGTTACGGCGCTCCTGCTTGTCCCACCAGTTGGCATGGGGATCGCGGAACTGTCTCTTGATGAAGGGAGGGTTGATGTAGCCGCCGTTCTGCGCGTCCCAAGGTTAGCCATGGCATTTCGACGTCCCTTCACCAACCATGGCGTCACTGACCATGCCGGGGTCCTCTGCGTCGGAGAGAGTTGGGTAGTCGGGGTACTTCTCCTCAAGGACCTTGCTGTCGTTCATTTGAGGCGGAAAGAAGGTTCGCTGCTGGACAATAGGAGTTCGTCGGGCGGCCTGGGCGGCGCCGCGGATCGTCGAGATCCGCGTGAATCGTTGGGACAGCATCTGCATGGACGAGTAGGTCAGTCTATGATTCTTTCCAAGGCCAATTGAGTGTATGATTGACAGTACCGTGGCCGAATTGGTGGGTTCCGATGCAGCCCAATTTGCTTAATCGTGAATGTGATGTCGTCGCAGATCAGAGCAGTGCCGAAGCTGCACTCGGTCGATGATTGCTAGCCAAATCCCTCGGTTCTGGTTGGCTGGCGCGGACTGTTTTTAAGCCTGAGGCAGCAAGGCATGAAGCGTTAGGTAGTTAGAGGGACTACGTCGCGAGCAATAAGTGGGCCATGGCTGACTATTGACAGTTCAAGGGACACTGACGGCACATTCCAGTTGCTACCCACTAATTTAGTACTGAGCTATCGCAGTGAGCCAGCAACCGTGGCACCACTACCACCACCACTCACTCGTCTTCTTTTTTCGGCTAGCCCAGGCAAGGCCGAAGCTGCATCTTTGCAAAAAAATCTATCATCAAACTTTTTGCTGATGACGCTGGTTTTGCACACCTTTTCCTTCGCAGCCGGCCACCCAAACGCGTCATCATGGTCAAACTTCAAACTAGAATTCATTGAGCATTGAAGATTTCGTAGACGTTGATTTGGATGCTTCAGATGCCTTGTTCGTTGAGATCACGGCCCCATCTCGCGTCCGTCCCCCGTTGCTATTATGAACAAGACCGCGTCGCCCGAGCCCGCGCATGCAACTTCCGAGGCCATCGACTCCCAACGCGATGAACAAACCGCGCCCCCCGTTCAATATGATACCGATCCGCCCTCATCACCCCTTGAATCCCTCGGATCCGACGAGTTCAGGGATCAACTGACGCCCAACGGTAACGACTTCATCGGCTTGGGCCTGCGCTCCCCTACACCACCATCACGACGATCATCCTCCTCGTCCCCATCACCTCCACCCCCCGACTCTGCCAACGAAGAGGAAGACCATCGTCCCTCCAAACGACGTCGCGTCTCGACGCCTCCTGCGCCTGGTTCCGTTCAGAAAAAGAAGCATATCTCTCCACCATGGAAAAAGGTCTCTGCCGACGGTCCCACTACCTTCATCGACAACGGTAGACGCAAGTCTGGTCGCATCAACACCATCCCCCTCGAGTTCCATCCACCATCTGGCAAGCGGATCACGCGAGGTGCTTTGCACAGCAGTCCTCCATCGAAGAATAAATATGCTTCAACCAACGGCCATGCGACGACACCTATACCAAACGGAACATCAAAGATTCCTTCGCGGAAGGCGTCAGCGACAAAGCCCGCACCGCCCCCTCCAGCCCGAGCCCCCAGTCGAAGGTCAACCGCAAACGAGACAAAGCCCACACCACGACCAACGCGCAAACGATCACCTTCCCCGCATACTCAACCAACGAGGCAATCTACACGAACAAGGAGAGGACGCCGTGGCTCCGTCGACGATGCTACGACGACAACATCCCTGGGTAGCCCGAATCGTGCTCGAATTAAGCTACGTGTGCGCATGGCCGAGCTCCCTATCGTTCATCCCGGTCAAGTTGGCAAGCGGGAAAGGATTGGGCCCAGTTTTGAAGAGTACTGGGAAAAGGCACAGACAATACCAGTCGAGGAAGGCGGTGTCTTTGTACCCGAAGATGGGCCAAGCTACACCGACGAGATGGCCCGGAAGGATGCTCAGGTCATATTGCGCGTTGAGCAGGCTGTTGAGCCCGGCGGCATCCTCTCACAGGAGCGTTGCTCCCTGTTTGTACCTGAGGCCGAAGAAGAGCCCCCCCGACAATGGGCTCATGTAGACCATATGGTTAAGGCTATGGCCAACTTCCGAAAGCTGATGCTTGCAGAACAACAGAGGCACCGAGCCCAGGCGAAAAAAATAGCCGAAGCTTGTAGGGATGCCTGGCTTCGGCGTCAGCCTAAGTCAGCTGAAGAACTCGAAGCCGAGGCTAGGCTTATATGGATTGGCCGTTACAAGGTGGTGGTCAAAAGCATGTTTGGCACATGGGAAAACGTCCGTCATGAAATCAACCGCCGACGAGTGCAGGAATGGGAAGCGGAGGAACAGCGCCGAGTCAAAGCCGCCCTCCAGCAGGCGGTCAACTTGTCAGAGCAGAAGCTGCAGGCACGGCGTGCACAAGCTGATTCCGACCTCTCCGATGATGATGAACTCGATGACGACGAAGACCTCGACGACCTTGATAGCGACCTGGACAACAGCCAAGCCATATCGGTGGATGCGGATGATGATGATTCTGGCAATGAGAACGACGATGATATGTCATCTTCAGAAGGAGAAGAAGGGGGCGAAGATTACACTGGGGACGCTGGTGACGAAATGCTCACGCAAGAGCAGCTAATCGAAAAGTACTCAAACCTGCCGGACGTGTCTCCTGATGAGCAAGCTGAGAACATGCTCGCCAACGGTGTGGAGTCAGCCGCGCAATCCACGGCAGCCGCTACCGATGCTGGTGAAGACGACACCAGCGATGAGTCTATTGACATGGACGACGACATGGGATCCACAGATATGGATGACAGCGACGAAGGCTCTGATTTGGCCGAAGAGTCTGAGGACGAAGACGAGGGCGAAGAGCCTGCAGGACTGCTGGGAATGCTGTTTGGGAAGTCTGAATTGCAGAAGATCAAGAATGAACCACCACCCGACTACGAGCTGGTTAATGACAGCGATACTCCACTTCCAACAACGTCCGCCCCGTCGCCAAATGCCGAAGCCTCGTCTAACTTTAGAGACGAGTTAGTCGAAGACGATGATGAGGTTTCACTGATCCAGCACCCGGGGATTTTCACGAATGGCGATGCGATGGAAATTGACGATTCGGCACAAGTGGATGTTATTATTCCTGCGACTGAGACTACAAGCGATGTGGCTAATGGAGCCGATGAAGTTGTTCCAGAGAAGGAGACAGACGTACCGTCGTCACCGAAAGCAGAACAAGGGTCGGTTAACGATGCGGACGAGAACAAACCGGCAGCCGAGATAGTGGAAATGCCTAGTGCTACCGATATGAAGGACGAACACGTCGCCACTGAAGACTTGGAAATGGTGGATGCGCCGCCAAAGTCGGCAGCTACCCCGAAACCTGCCCAGACATCCGCCACATCAGTAATTCCAGCAAAGCACGCCACCCCTGATACAGACATTGTCACCGTTCCCCCGAGTCCCGAGCAAAGCCACTCGCCACCTACCTCTGACACCAAACCCTCGGAGGTGGACACGATGTCCCTGGCAACACCAGGTGTGAAGGACCTTGTCAGTCGATCAGCCTCACCACACCAGCAACAAGTCCAAAAGACGGAAATCCCGTTCCTTCTCCGTGGAACACTCCGAGAATACCAACACGACGGTTTGGACTGGCTTGCCGGATTATACGCCAATAATACCAACGGTATTCTCGCAGATGAGATGGGCCTTGGCAAAACGATTCAGACTATTTCGCTCCTCGCCCACCTCGCGTGTCATCACGAGGTTTGGGGCCCGCATCTTGTCATTGTGCCAACGAGTGTGATGCTGAACTGGGAGATGGAGTTCAAAAAGTGGTGCCCAGGCTTCAAGATCCTGTCCTATTATGGAACGCAAGAAGAGAGAAAACGAAAGCGACAAGGCTGGAACAACGACGATGTATGGAATGTGTGCATCACATCATACCAACTCGTCATTCAAGATCAGCAGGTCTTCAAGCGCCGACGGTGGCATTACATGATTCTTGATGAAGCTCATAACATCAAAAACTTCAAATCGCAGCGCTGGCAAACCCTCCTTGGATTCAATACCCATTCTCGCCTGCTTTTGACCGGCACTCCACTTCAAAACAACCTCACAGAGCTGTGGTCGCTTTTGTTTTTCTTAATGCCCGCTGAAAATGGAGTCGGGGGCTTCGCAGACCTACAAGAATTTCACGACTGGTTCCACAAGCCCGAGTCCCAGATCCTGGAAAACGGCCGCGAGACGATGGATGAAGAAGCGCGTGCCATCATCTCGAAGCTGCATAAGGTTCTGAGGCCGTACCTTCTCCGACGACTCAAGGCAGACGTTGAGAAGCAGATGCCTGCAAAGTACGAGCACGTAGAATTTTGCCGCCTGTCGAAACGCCAGCGCGAGCTCTACGATGGCTTCTTGGCCCGGACCGAAACTCGGGAGACTCTCTCCTCCGGTAATTATCTTTCCATCATTAACTGTCTCATGCAGTTGCGGAAGGTCTGCAACCACCCTGACTTGTTTGTCGATCGCCCAATCATGACATCTTTTAGGATGCAGAAGTCTGTTCCGGCAGAGTATCAAGTTACCAGCCAGTTCCTACAGCGGTCTTTGCTTGCAGTAGAACCAATGTCTATGGTCAGCCTAGGGGTTCTCAACATGATTCCAACACAGTATGAAAACATGTCAAACACAACGGCAGAGCGGATCTCGCAACTTAGTTTGCACAGGGCACTCATGGAGTTGCGGGAGGCTCAGAACACCAGGGCACACCTCGCTCGGACAAACCTTGATCCATCGACTGTTAAATCAAACATCCTGTACCTGGACAGTCTTGCTCGATGGCGCCGTTTCGAGGAGCTACAGCATAGCGTCTACTTGAACGCTCTTCGCGGCCAAAGACGACCAATTTATGGCAAGCGGTTGATTGACTTTCTGACGCTTGGGCTGGATACTCGACCCCGAAAGCCCAAGCCAAGAATCCCCAGTCAGATATTGAACTGGTTTGCAGAAGATTCCGACTTCCTTCGTGCCGTCATCCATACTGCGGATGAACGAGCCGACTCAATGCAGACGACCATTCAGAAGTTTGCATGCGTCACCCCAGCTGTCATTACCCGCGACATGAACGAGGTCATCTTGGGTAGAAAGGCTGCACAGGCCTTCACGGACGAAGACCTCAAGTTGTCTGCGCCAGTTCGATGGGCCCCATTTATGCCTAAGCAGGCGCCCATCGACCCTTGGCATGAGTCTCGCATGCGTCTCAGTATCCAGTTCCCCGACAAGAGACTGCTGCAGTACGACTGTGGAAAGCTTCAAGCTTTAGACAAGCTTCTTCGCAAGCTCCAGGCTGGCGGTCATCGCGCCTTGATCTTCACGCAGATGACCAAGGTGCTAGACATTTTGGAGCAGTTCTTGAACATTCACGGGCACAAGTACCTCCGTCTCGACGGCGCAACAAAGATTGAGCAGCGGCAGATTCTTACGGACCGATTCAACCACGACCCGAGGATTCTCTGTTTTATCCTATCAACACGTTCAGGTGGTTTGGGAATTAACCTCACCGGTGCGGACACAGTCATCTTCTACGACCAAGATTGGAATCCAGCCATGGACAAGCAATGCCAAGATCGGTGCCATCGTATCGGCCAAACGAGAGACGTTCACATCTACAGACTAGTCAGCGAACATACGATCGAGGCCAACATCCTCCGCAAGGCGTCACAAAAGCAAATGCTCGACGACGTTGTCATTCAAGAGGGTAGCTTCACCACGGACTACTTCAACAAGCTATCCGTACGCGATGTTCTCGGCAGTGAAGGCAACGACCTGGTCGACGATGCTGCTAATGCTGCTATGGACCGTCTCCTGGGCGGAGTCGACAGCGGGCCTTCGAGAAGCGTGGGCGAGGACCTTAAGCAGGCCGAAGACCAGGAAGATGTGGAAGCCGCCAAGGCCGCAGAGAAGGAACTCCAAGACGACGACGCCGAGTTCCAAGAAAAGAGCGGGGCACCCTCAGGGGCTTCTAGCACCCGACAAGGCACACCGCGGGACGATTTTGCCGCCCAGTCGAATGGGCCCGGTCCCTCGGGTCTGGGCCGGCTCTCAGAGTCTGCTGCGCCCGACGAGGCTGCGGCGGAGATCGAGCATAACGCTTGGGGCGAGCGGATGTACAACATTGACGAGTATATGCTGCGGACAATGGCGGAACAACTCAAGGGCACGGCGCTCGATCTGCCCAAGGACAAGAAGAAAAGTAAGAAGAAGGGCCGGGACACACGCAAGCGGTAGACGGCGTTCTGTGTGTTTGTCATTACTAGGTATAACCGTAAAGGCCGGTGTTTTTGAGTGTGATATTTTTTTTCTGGGTGTATTATATGGTGGTTGCACATGGAAACATACACATGGCCTCGAGTTTGGCTAGACCTGGCATGTATAACGAAAACGGCGCCGCGAGTGGTCAGCCGTGGCGGCACGGAGTTTGAATGGGGCGTCAATTGGTGGGAGGAGCTGCCCCTATGGAACTCAAGGTAGACATTCACAAAGCTTAACAAGCTAAATCCCTCAAGTACCGGCAGTCTCTAGTGCACCAATTGACTATTTGACAAATGCTTCGCCATTACTTTCTCATTATTTCAGTATTCTTCGGAGATGGATGGATGGATCAAACCGATGCCGCAGAGCCCCCCGCCCCCTCTTTCGCTGCTTCCTCGGCCCACGCCGCGGCCTCCCTCTTCAACTCGCGGCTCACATACCAAAACGTCGCCAGCGTCCACAGGCCCGTCCACACGAACGGCAATGACCAGCCGATTGTGTAGGCGACGTCGCCGGACATGGTGAAGATCAAAGCCGTGCACAGCGCGGCGCACGCCTCGGCGCCGACGGCCCAGAAAATGCCCAGGCGGCGCAGCATGGCGCGGAAGATGTGGCTCGCCTCGTAGCGCCGGTCGAGGGCGACGCGGAACTCGGTACCGCCAGAGCCATCCACGGCGCAGATGTCCTCGATGAGGGAGTAGATGCCCGGTCGAAGCTGGGCGCCCTTGGGGATGGAGGAGATGCGGCAGGGGGCGGGGATGTGGAAGGCGCGGCTCATGTCAACAAGGAGGAGCTCTGTGCCAAAGACGAAGAGCATGGTGGTGACGGGCATCGAGAGGAGGCGGATCGGGGGGTGTTCCGGCACGGTGCCGCTGGGAGGGTTGCGTCAGTGACAATATGGGAAGGGGAAACTTGAGAGAGTGTGGGAGACGACTTACACGATGAGCTCGATCATGACGATAATCCAGGCAAAGGAAAAGTTCCAATGGAACCAGTCGAGGTACCATCGGTGGGCGCCGATGACGCGACAGGTGCTACCCTTACGCCAGAGGCGCCAGAAGCGGACAAAGTACTCGACTATGCTGGCACCGCCGACGGCGGCAGTGACGATGGAGAAGACAGCGTTGGGGCTGAGCTTCTGCCTCTCCTCGGTCGGGGTGTTGGTCCCGGGCCCCACGCCGTACCAGAGGCCGAAGTACAGAGCGATGGGCGTGACGACGGAGTCGAAGATGATGAGCGCCCAGAAGGCAATGATGGCTTTCTTGCGGGTACGGAGGGTGTAGTTGAGCGGCGGGGGTGTCGGTTGAAATACAGGCCTGTTAGGATGACCGTCCGGGGCTCTTCCTGAGGTGTCGATGGCTTGGGGAATTGTCTCGTCGGCCGTGCCAGGGCGAACGGGAGAGCGAGCTATCGATCGGGAGCTGCGACGGGTTCTGGCCATGCTGGGCCGACCAAAGGGGCCATCGTAACGGCGGTCAAAGTCATGGCTCGGGCGGGAGATGCGTTTCGTCGACGAGGTCGTCGGGTTGTGGTGCGGTGCCGACGTTGGGCGCTGAGCAACGTCGAGGTTACCGGGCATGCTCTGGGACTTTTCGTCCTTGGAGAAGTCTTCCCAAGCATCTTGGACGTTGGAAGTGCGTGCGGGCGTATGTGATTGTTGGCTGATGACATGAGAAGGGGCTGCGGGTCCTTGGGGTTGGGTAATCTGCAAGCTGTGCCGACCAAACATCGTGGGGTCTCTGGTGCGGGTATCATGGTGTTCATTTTTGGACTCGTCAGGGTGCGGAAGGGCCGGCCTCGATGGGGTGTTGGCCCCAATAGCATGTTTCTTTTCCATATCAAGAGGACGAGGAGTAAGATGTCGGCAAAGTTGAGCTGGAAGGAGAAAGCCTACCAATGATGAATGTTGAAGCAGGCAAAGACGAAATCCATTTCATGGAAAAACGGATATCATGCGCTTGTTCAGTCATGGGTAGAGAGAGGGTTGGCTGAGTACTAAGTCCAACTGGTGTAATGAGTGCCGCATCGCCAAGCCGACCTGGGAGACGATCATGACTTTTCGGGGCTTCCGGCGAAAAGGTTAGGGAGTATAGGAGTGGTGGCACAGACCGATCAACGAGTGAGGTCCTAGAACATGATTGTTGGAATACGGGCATGGCATACGGTGACATAGGTAGTGACATGGACCGTGGTACCTGGGAGAGGCTCCGCCGGGCATGATGATGTCAGGATGAATATTGTGGCGAACCTGTTTCCCTCGGAACGATGGCGCCAGTGCGTCCGGGTCTCTTCCCCTGGGATCCATGTCCGATAAGGTGACAAGGGAAACTATTTACCCGCGTACAAAGACAGACCATCTGTGGTTTCATTTTTGTGTAGGATGATGGTGCCCAGTGACACGATCACCTGTTGCGTGTGAAGGGAAGAGGGAAAGAGAAAAGAGATCATGGGGCGACAGCTGAGATATAGGTAACAAGCCTTGCCCAGTCCTCGCCAAAAAGGTCCGTGCATCACGAAAGTATTGTGTACCTTAGGTACCTAGGTACTTTCTCAGGTAGGAGTGATGCGATGCGTTCTTGCCTGACTTGAGTTTGCTGAACTCGCTCGAACCTTCCCTGCTTAGTAATACCCCGCACCTCACATCGACAAACGCACCGTCTGACGTCTACAAGATCCCTCATCCCAGACCAGACATGGAATAGGTAGGCCTCCTTGAGGCCATAAACCTCTCAATATTGTGGATAGGTACCTTAACCCCCCAATCAAATAGCGCTGTCCTCATCTTGCTGATCTTGAGTAGAGTCGGCATCACCCCTGGTAGCCGCTCAGTCCATCTAGGCATGCGTCTCATCAATACCAAAACCTTGAAATTAGAGGACTTCGTTGACCATGCTCGCCTTCCACCATATGCCATCTTATCCCACACTTGGGGAGATGGGGAGGTAACACTCCAAGAGTGGCACGATCAGGAAGTCAGGGCCAAGAAGAAAGAGAGTCTGTTCAAAATCCAGTCAACCTGTCAGCAAGCGCTACTGGATGGATTCAACTATGCGTGGGTCGATACCAACTGCATTGACAAGACCAGTTCAGCCGAGCTTTCCGAGTCCATCAACTCCATGTACAATTGGTACAGCGGTGCCGGTATATGCTATGTCTACATGGTCGATGTCCCTCTACATGCAATCCAAGAAACATCCTGCGACCCAGACAGTTACTTTTGCAAGAGCCGGTGGTTTACCCGTGGTTGGACTTTGCAGGAGCTAATTGCCCCAACCCGAATGAACTTCTATACCGCGAACTGGTCCCTGTTAGGCACCAAACAACATCTTGTCGACGCCTTGTATCTTGCCACTGGCGTACCAAAACTCTGTCTAAGCGGCCACCTCGGCCCTTCCGACTTCAGCATTGCCGAGGTCATGTCGTGGGCGTCAACCCGCGTCACGACTCGTCCTGAGGACCAGGCCTACTGCCTGCTTGGCCTTTTCGGAGTCAACATGCCCCTCCTCTATGGCGAGGGCCGTAAGGCTTTCTTGAGACTGCAGGAGGAAATCATCAAGGTCTCGGTGGACCAGAGTATCTTCGTTTACGATATCGAAGCACTGGTCATGACGGCCCCGCTGTCCATCGAGCCTACCCTCTTTGCTCGCTCCAAAAGGGTCGAGCAGCTTTTATCTCATCTGACGACTCCCATGGCCACGATCCCGCCATTCTATTCCATGACCAACGCTGGGCTTTTAATCACGTTACCCCTCATCGAGACACTTTCGCCTAGCTTCGTTCTGGGTGTCCTAAACTGCCACATTGTTTCGGAACAGCCAGGCGGCCCTGTGTGTCTCCCATTGTCATCCCATGTGAGCAACTACCGACACCAGTACAGTCGAGTATCTTTGCCGGCCTCTTGGATCTCACTGAGCTCGGCCTCAATCAGGCCCAGTCTGCCCAGGTATGAAGAGAACGCCGCGCAGCCTGAAAACTGGTCTTCTAGCTTTATCCCTGAGGCGTCTACAAGAATTATTGTCTCTCAGCCGCACAGGGATGATTACGATTACCTGACCAAACGTGTACTAGCTCCCGTGCAGCGAATGGGTGCTAAAGTGCTTTTCCTCATTGTTTTCCCCCACGGCTTTTCTGGCTATCGACTGTATGCTGCTGATCCGCCCGAGGCTCTAGAAGAACGGACTAGTATGCTGGCAATGGTCGGACAAGGCAACGCGAATGAAATGGGTCGCGGTTTACTCGTCTTCAAAGAAAAAGGTTCCGGGCGTGAGGGCGGAAATTACGTCGGCGTGTATCTCGAGGCTCCACTCCACCACGAGGGTGCCATTCGCGATTGGACTCGAGCATGTCAAACTTTTCCGAACTGGCAGATTAGTCATGGTCTCAATACTATCGCTGCCTCCAACGAGCAGTTTGCACGGGGCCGTGCAAGCTGGGTCGGGGACGTGTTGGTGACTGTCAGGACGGCGGTGTCGGTGGAATCATCATACCTACCAGGCACATCCGTCGTCTTTCTGGCAGAGATCGTATTTGATATGGGTCGTTACAGCACCCCACGCGGCCGAAAAGGTACCGTTAATGATTCCAATCTTTCTTTGCATCGCAGCTTTATGCTGAGAGACTCTGATGAGTCAGATGGGGGATGATGGATACGATTGCCACTCCGAGGATACAAACGTCAACTTTTCTCAAAAACCCAAACCACAACCAAATCACCATAAGAACAGAGATCAAGTTTTCAAAGTCGCGTGTTCAATTGAAGAAGCTCCGCAGCGCAGCTGCTCTGGCAGCTCAGCTGGCCCTCCGCTTGCCCATTATCAATACACTTTACAAAAACGAACACGCTAATAATCTTCATCTAATCGTCAGATGCTGAAGCCCGAATCCCATTCTCACACCTATAGCAATGTCGAGGCATCTAGGCAATAACCTCCGCATGGAACTGCTCTGCGGCAGCGGCAGGGGTGGCAGGAGTGGCAGGAGTGGCAGGGGCGGCGGCGCCAGCTCCAGCGCTACCCTCGGAGAGCTTCTGAATACCTCCGTCCAGGGAGTTGGTGACTTGGTCAACAGACTGCTGGGCAATACCTTGACCAATGGCAGGGATCTTGGAGACAATGGCGGTGCTGAAGTCACCGGCAGCAGCCTTCTGCTGCTTGAGCTGGTCAACGGCGATGGAAGTGGCCTGGAGCTTGTCAAGCTCGGGCTTCTTGGAGACAATGTCATCGACTGAGGTCTGAACGGCGCCGGTCAAACCGCCAGCAGACTGCTGGAGGGTGAGGGCATCGCCGATGGAGAGCACCTCCGCGCCCTGGATCTGCGTGGTGCCCTGCTTGAGCGCGGTCTGGACCTTGTTGGAAGCATCGAGGAGGTTGGCAGCGGTGTTGGGGTCCGCGGAGTTGAGGGCCTGTTCAATAATTGATTAGTCTTGGGGATTGGACGATGCAGTTTGCTGAAGAGCGTACCTTGATACTGGTATCGAGCTGGCCGATGGAATCCTGGACATTCTGCAGAGCGCCCTGGATAACGTTGAGTTGACGCTTGCTGTTGAGCGAAGCGGGCATAGCAATGGCGGAGCCGGCAATCAGAGCCTGAAGGATGACGGTGGAGAAGTGCATTTTGACTGTTGGTTGATAAGCTGAAGCTCGAGATGGTTGTTTGGCTAGAGTAGAAGGAGTGAGAGTTGGTTGATGGTTGTTGTCAATTGAGTATTGGATGCTGATGAGAAGGAGGAAAGACCGACATAGAGCAGGAATAACATCGACTTAATATACCGATTCCAAGACGTCGTACATGAAGCACTGCACCCTTCGTTCTTCCACCATACGAGGGGCTCATCCGAACCGCTCCAGACCACCCACGCCTGGGAGGCGTCAGAAAGCGTACGAATCGTCACCTTGCACCCTCAGAATTACAGATACGTGGCGCGCAAACCCGGCATCCGCCCATGCCCGCCACCACGAAAGGAACATATCCGCTATCACCTGTGCTGCCAAGACCGATACCTTTGGAGCCTCGTCCGGCTTGTGTCGTGGTTACGGCGCGAGGATGTACCCTTGAAACGCGCGCAGACGACCATTCCGTGCGGTATGCGGGTTCGGCTGACGCAAAAAGACCATCAGGGCTCCCTCATCCTCCAGACGAAACAAAACGCCAAGTCACGGACCCATCCAAAGGCGCCAGCTACTCCAGTGTCGATACTGGGTGAATATGGTGATGGGCTTTTTTACGTGGTGACCCTTGCGTCAGTAGAGGCGACACCTATTTTCGTCTCCCAGCACTGGCCGTGTTAGTCCACCGCGGTCTGTACGTTCGTCGTTGCCTCTCCCAGGAGACGGTCTGTGGTCGCAATGTCCACCGACGCCGTTCGGATGGCACATGCTTTGATTGAGCTCGAATGCCTGTATTTGTCAATGACCACTATCAACTGCGTTCATGACGCACCAATCGCAATGGCTGAAAGATAATGTCTAGAAGGCTGGTGCTGCCTGAATGCAGACGGGTACCGTCTGCTGCTACCCAAACATGCAGTTACCTCACCTGTCGCATGCGCATTCACCATCCTTTACCTTGGACCAACGCAACAACCTTAGCTGCATCGTTTTACAGGTCTGCAGACTAGTTAGTGGCGCAGGTTATGTTGACTTCACTCCTGCAGAATCTCAAGCACTGCGGGTGCGGGAACGTCTATACCGAGCACCTCGGGGTGTTCTGCCTGCACACATGTGTATCATTAATTGCTGGTTTCCCACCTAAACGGGATAGCGTCAGGCGGGGCTCACACGGGAACTAGATATGCCTTCTGCACAGCAGCCGCTAGTGTGGCACTCAGCGACATCGTGCGTCTGCGTGGCGATGCTGCAGTCGCACCTCAGCCCCCTTGTGAATGACGGCAACACCAGACATGACGAGTGCGGCTGGACTTCTACCATGGGGCTCAAACAACCGCGCACTCGCATTCGACTCACTTCACCCCACAGATGGTCCACCCATCCCACGATGACACACCTGACAAATGTTGTAGGCCAGGTGTCACATCGTCGCAGGCACCCTCTATCCATCCTGCAAGGGCCCGTGCCAGGCGCTGTGAGGTAGCTGTTCTGACGTTGCTAGGGCCTACAAGCCTGCAGGCATGTCGCCAACCCGCCGCGTATGGGGCGGGGCTGGTGGAGCTGGGTGGAAGATACTCCTGATGATAGCGGAAGTTTGAATCTGTCGTCGTCAAGACGGCGGCGCATTTTGGTCCTGCCAATGGCTCGGGTTCGTCAGATCGCTCCGGCTTGGCGGGTGTCATGACAAAGACCATGTCCCTAGGGCCATGTGGTGGTCTTTGCTTCACGAACCCTGACGAACGACCGAGACCGGGTTGGCTCAGGCACCGAATTTGTCACGTCCGAAAGCGAGCTGTTCTCCTGTTAGGAGAGTTACCAGAGCTTGTTGAAGTCCATACCATGACAGTTCCGGACCTTTCGAGAGAAAGTCCCTGCACTTCAATATAGGCCCATAGGCGGGCATCGTCCCACAATAACCATCTTGTGGTCCGGAGTTTAGACTTCTGGGAATAGACTTTTTTTTCTAAGCCGAGAATTTCCTATAAAGGCTATCTGAAGACTCCACATCTTCGGGTGACTTCCTAATTGGGACGCCTCTCTTTCGCATACAGGCCGCTTTGAAGTCACGTCGTGGGAATGTGGGGTCTGGAGTACTATCTCGGGAGATCGTCGCTTCACGTGGGGGGGGGGGGGGGGGGGGGGGCAGTGACCCGGGTAAACGGATCACGGTTTCGTAGGAAGCAAGGATAGAACTGCTCTGCTGCAGGACACCACTCTAAGCAGATGCTCAAAAACACAATTCACTATCTCTTAAGATTGTCCGGTTCAAATATCTCAGCTCGAAGACTCGCATGAGCTGTATCGTTAGTGGTGACTGTCTGTTGACTTTTATAAGGCAAGAAAAGAGGCCAGTTTCGAAGAGATTGAGAGAAAGAGGGGAGGAAACAGCGGGCCACGACAAATGTCGGCCATCCTTGTGATATTCTACCAAAGTCTGCCAACATCCTCGTGAGGAATTCAACCCTGGAATTCCCCAATCGCTATTCCTAGTATTGCCAAGCGGACCCTTCGGCCCATCTTTGCCTATTCTGCGAAGGATCTGTATACGATGAACTTTGATCGCAGCCTTCGGCCCTCCAGAAAAGGGCTATCATGAGGGAACGGACGGACGCAGGTTCTGAGCTAAACTAACCGGGAGCTAATGTTGCCTAAAAAGGACATTGTCACTGCGAGTCCGAACAATCAAAGTTTATCCATTCGCACTCGCAACTGTAGAATTCGCCTGGTGAAATCCGATTCTATCAGTACCAAATATCAGCCTATCTATATCCACTTCGTTTTCTCGCGGTAGCAACTATTATGTTTGGTCTTCAATACAACTAGTTCAAGCTCTTCATTTCCGATGCGCCCCCCGCTGGTTGCTGTGCCTCTGGTTATCTTGTACACTGCATCAAGCTTGAGTGAACGTTCATTATTTCTCTTTTTGTTCTTCGTTCCATCACCTACTCCTGGTGCTGGAGAAACATGTGCCAAAATCACATACGATCATCAAGATACAAGCTGCTTCAGTCAAATTCCTCTGCTATTCCTATATGTGAACAAACATCATTCAGAGTCGTCTTTCATTTATGAATTGGCGTTCAAAATTTGGAACCGACTGACTGATTTGGGAGTAATAAAGTATGCCCGTGTCAGGCGAGCGTAGGTAGGTAAGCTCAAGTTTGGACAGTCTCTATAAAACTAACCTGAAAGCTATCTAAACCTTGACGAGATGATAAGCCTACAGCATAGAGAACGTATACTTTAATATGAAACCTATCATACACTAAAACATCTGCAAAGCTGTGTATAGTGTAATTTAAGGCGTCTTATAAAGTACATATAAGGTTCTTTTCGCTGTGTTGCAAGATCTCAGAGCTCACCGCTTTCTAAGTTGCCTCATAAACACTTGAGCTCGTTACAACTTACTACTTGGCCGTCTTATAATGTTTCATCCTTTGGAATTCGCAGCCAGTCGATCTTCGGCTGCTGTAGCGGAATAGGAGGGCAAAACGACATCGAAAAACGACATCCCGTTCTGTTAGATGATTCCTGGTAAGATTCTGTAGCCCTTTCCAATAAAATGAGTTTGAAGTCTATCCAGCCAATACCATGGTCTCCTACATCAAGTCTTTGAAGAAAGACCGGCCGTGGCTTCGCCGTGTTCCACTTTGGATTGCCAATCCCCCACTACCGCTACAGCGTGGCACCAACCGACCCAATTGCCAATCAAGCAACTGCCGCGAGGAACAAGGTAGAAAATGTAATATAACTAGTCCCTCACTCACCCGATAATAGAACTCCAAGAACTGATGGTCGCCGATTGCTATTAATATAACATCAGGCCTGGCTCCTTGTGACACTACTATGGCTGTCAACATGTTGTACAAAGCTGACCATTATGCGTTCTACAGCGTAGAAAAGGGATAAAATTCATCATACCGCTGTTTTCTCTCGACACGCTTCAACTTCTGCGGCCGAGGTGCAGCTGAAGATGGATCAGAGACTCCCGACGAAGGCCGAAGACTCTCGTTCCACTCCAAGTCCGTCCTCTTCCGTTTTTCTCGTCTTGCGGTTGCCCAGGATAACCCGTTGTCGTCTTCAGGACGTAGGGACACGTAATTGTATGATTCGGTCTCAGCTATAGTCATCTCCGAGTGAAAAGGCCATAGGTGCCTCATCTCGTTCATGCACGGAAACCCCTTATCTCTGATCCAGCTCAGATCGGGATACCTTGCCTCGAACACCTCCCAGATCTCTTCCGGCGCCGAAATTTCGCCTGTCTCGTTATCGTACTCGACTCCCGGGCGTAGAAGGGTTCTCACTTTCAAATATTCGGATAGCAGAGACCTGTACTTCAGGGTCATGCCCCCTTTTGTGAAGCAAGGGTTCAGCGTTCTCATGGCGGGCAATATTTCCACCATGGCTTCCTTCACGACAGAGACGCTTTGGCTGTACAGAACGCCTCTGTTGACTTGCCGGTGGCAGAGTTCGAGAAACTTTGCGAGATTCTTGACAGCCCACAGGTCCTTGGCGCCCGACGGCGGAGTGCCAGACGCCTGTGAGCTCTGATGGTGAGGACTCGGCGGCCGCCGCGTCGTCGCTGGCGACGACGAAGGCCTCGGTTGCAAAGGAGGCCGGGAGCTTCTGGAACTCAAAGATCTTAAGGCACGAATGTTTTGCGTCAGCATTGTTCACCAAAAGACTGGGCTGAAGAGTTTACTTTTTTGGGGGCCTGTTCATCTTCAGCATAGCATTTCGTTGATCTCTCATGCGGAGAGAATGACCCACGGACAAAGGTGACGACGGCCTCTCTACCGCTTTCCCCTCATCTTTGACTTCGTGGTGCGACGAAGCTCACAAAAAAAAAAGGGAAAAAGCCTTTGGTAAGCCCAGCAGGCAGTCAGAAATAACTTTGACGCCGGATCGGCAATGCAATGGCTGTAGGTTCGGAGGTCCCAAGCTTCACACAATCCCGTCGGCGCCTAAATAGAAGCTGTTGATGAGACGATTGGGCTGTGAGAGGGTGCAAGGGTGCGCCTCGGGGCAGCCCAACTAGGTGGCGTAGCTTCATCAGAGAAAGCTCCTTAATTGACCGGAATTCTGCCCATTGGGCAACACAGCACACCGCCCAGAGTGCTACACAGACCCTAGGTTATGCCTAGAGAATAAGAATAACCGGGTTTGTAACATCCCGAAATTAGAATCGGCAACGTTTGATTCATCCAGCTGTGTACAAAGGAGCTGTGGTGGCGAGTAAATAGAACGGGGAACACCAGTCACAAACTAGAAACACTAAATTCCGAAGAATCAGATACAGGTAATAGTGAAAATAGAGAAGGAGATGAGACCCTCGTCATTAGAATCAGCTCATTCACTGGGAATTATTGTAGAATCATGCCGGAAATGTTACATTAATCCTGAAAGAATGCTATCACGTCGCGGGTATAATAACCACTTCTCGCGAGCATACAGCCATGCTCCCATTTACCAAAAAAAGAAACATTACAGAACGCCGACATACCAGCGGACATGCCAACACTTTCCAAGTGACCTCTCGTAGTACTGAGGACATACTAGCAATATAGACGAAACCCTTTTTTGCGACACCAAAGTACTGCCCACCGGACATGCAAATATCTGCACTGCGATGACTTCCACCTCGCCGGGGCGGGATCTTGTCTCAAAACAAGTTTAAAGCCCGTTGCTAGGCCCCGCGGAACCGATATGGCCGTGGTCCCCATCGTGCTGTCCAGGGCGGTTCTTGGGCTGGCCCGGTTCACGGATGTGCAGGCCCAGCGCCGTGGGGTCGATGTTCCTGTGGCCCCAGAGCAGGACAAAACCAAAGACGGGCTTGGCCAGCACGTCGAGGATGCCGTAAAGGACGGCCTCGGAGTCCGGGTGGATGAGGTTACCACCCTCGCACACGCCCCAGGCGATCGGGTACACGAACCACAGGAAGATGGTGAGCACGCCGCAGTTTCGGTATGTGGTGCTGACCTGGCCGCCCAGCGTGGCCGCGTGCCGGCGTCCGTCGATGACGAGCGCGTAAATAACATAGAAGAAGGCGAACATGCCGAACACCCAGTATCCCCACTTGTAGCTGGTGCTCGTAAGGGCACCGACGAGGCCCGTAACGATCATGACCTCGTCGGCAAGCAGAGCCATGAGGAGGCTGGGCCAGGGAAGACCGGCCGTCAGAAGGAGGTCGAGAAGCAGCAGCGGCGTGGTGATGGCCCAGTCAATGTACCTCACGTAGAAGATCTCACGTGTGCCGGTGCCGTTGGGACCGAGTATGTCGTTGCTGCGCGGGAACTCGACCTGGATGGGCACTTGGCCCAGGCCGGCGCCCATGGAGAAGTAGGATATGCAGGCGACGAAGGTAATGGATGCTGTGATGTAATGGAACAGGCGGTGCGTCTCGCGCTTGGCAAAGCCCATACCCAAGAAGGCAAGGGTAGTTAGGGCCATGATGGCGCAGACGGCAAAGTACCAGTCCGAGCCACGCGTCGTGATGCCCAGGTCGGCCTGTTGGCCAACACGGGTGTTGGCGATGATAGCTTTATTGCCCATTTCAGCGGTAGTTTCCTGTCCCAATTAAATGTGTGTATGTATGTGTGGAGGTATGGAAGCTGGCGGGTGCTCGAGCAGCTGTTGATGCCGGGTGCAGCGTTGGTGTGTGTCTCTGCCAACTAATGATGGCTAACTGTGATTGCGAGTGCCTGGGTAAGATGAAGCTGGGAGCGGAGGGGGCCTGGTATATGCAATATATCTCATCTCTTGTCTCTAGACAACTCAGACCTAGCCCGAAGCCAGGGCGATTCCAACAGACCCTGCCGGTTGATCAGCATCTAGCCCCGACGCATGATTTCATGGAACATGTGAGGGGGAAAAGCAAGAAAGGTAGCATTGAGATGGTCACGAAATCCAGATGACGTTTACACTCGAATCAACGACCGACCGTGAGCCATAGACGACGGACGATAGGCTAGCCCGACTATGGGGACCGGGAGTCGACAACACCACCATTCCCCATCTAGAAGCAGTAGCTCCCACAAGGGACCGAAACAACCGCTCCGACACCCTCTCAGATGAGACTCGGCCAAACGCGAGCCAAGACGGGCACTACAAATGGGGTCAGAAGCTTAGCTGGCGCGCGGTTCCCTGTCAATCGCACGGCGTCGCTCACGAAATGTTTGGATCACAGCGCAACGCAAAGGGATTTTCCTGTTCCGCATCAGCTTGGAAGCGGGGTCCGGCGAATGGGATCAGTCGAGTCAACCCTCAGGCCATGCGACTTCGCGATGGATCCATGATGACGAGAGTTTATCTAGACAGCCCCGGATTCTGGGTGCGGAGCGGAGAAAATGACGACTGACTGACTGATTATGAATACAGCAAAGGCGGCAAAAGCGAAAACGACACCAGTTGGGCAAGAATATCTGGGCCGTCTTCCATCAAGCCATTGTTTGTAAGTCGCTGATGGCATGTAGTAACAATGATCAAACTGTAAGCGTGGGGCGAAAAGAGATGGTAGAGAGTGAGAAATCAAGAACAAAAAAGATTCCATGTCGATGAAGTCACCACTTTCACCCGGAATTTGCACCGATATTCCCGGCCCCACAAGGCCGGACCTAGCGCCGGCAAATGACTGGCAAGGACCGAGCAGCAGGACAGGATCCACAGGCAACATGATGCTAGCCGTCCACTTTCCTTTGGTACAACCGTCCAACGGTCGCCTGGTCGCATCTGGACCCTTTGGAAGCTATGACAAGACGTAGCAAAGTAAAGCTACATGCTATATAGTTTGTCGATCGCCAAGCCGTGTGCCCGATCTGTCTCGCATCCCCACGGTTCCTCCAACCAACCCCTGTGTCAAAATGGGTCTGGTGACCACACGATGAGTACTTGTGGCTACCACTAGGTTGTCAATCTCTTTCAGCCGAAGTTGCGCCTGAAAGTCTCTCCCTCTCTTCGAGCGGGGAGAGTTGGTCAAAGTGTTGCGGC
The DNA here is from genome assembly GCA_020631755.1 of Colletotrichum sublineola. Taxonomy (NCBI): domain Eukaryota; kingdom Fungi; phylum Ascomycota; class Sordariomycetes; order Glomerellales; family Glomerellaceae; genus Colletotrichum; species Colletotrichum sublineola. Next base: position 429,253 of record JAHSQG010000010.1, read on the forward strand.
CCATCCTTGTATGGAATTCCAGATGGCCATCTGCATTGCGGTCACCTCAGGTCAGGCTTCCCAAAATCCCCTCTCATGCAGACAGTTCAAACCATCTCCAAACCAAACATGCCTGAGCTAAACTAGGCAGTACAATACTTGTGCCCCGTTAGGTTGGCTGGGGAAAAGAGTGCCCGAGCACCTCCGAACCCCCGAGCGCTGCTTCGTCCGATGCCGTCATACTGCCAACACCAACTAATGGAAGCCCCGCTGGCAGTTCTGGCCTCGTTCTGGTTCATGCTTTTTCAGACTGGTACTCTAGGTTTCTACGTAACCATTAAAACATTGCTATCAACCACAAAGTGAGGGGGTTGTCGTTCATATTGGATACGTACCTCGGCCTGTGGTGGTCTGGTCCGACATATCCGCGTTGCGCAGATGGTTAACTAAGCCTAGAAGCCTTTCGAAATCCTCCTTGTCGTGTCAAAACGCTGCTATTGTTTTCTGATAGCTCAACACAAAAGCCTCATGTCGTGAGAACGGTCTTGCGTAACCAGGCACTATTTTTCAACGGCAAAAATGGTTATGGATCCTCTCATAGAAGAGGCAGAAGCATCAGAAACAGTCAACACCCGTCACCCGTAAGTGATTACTCTACTGTTACCTAAGACTCAGCATCTCCCCCTCGGACTAACAACTTTTTTCGACAGCTATCTGTCAGGCAACTTCGCGCCAATTCAGTCATGCCTACCATTGACACCATGCTCATATGAGGGCAAGATACCACTGGATCTTGCGGGGGGGCAGTACGTTCGCAACGGCGGTAATCCTGTAACAAACGATGACCAGAGCCGAGCTGCGCATTGGTTCGATGGCGACGGCATGTTGAGTGGCGTTTTGTTCCGCCGGGTGGGCGAGAAAGATGCTGCCATTCAGCCGGAATTTGTGAACCAATATCTGTTGACCGACGTTTACTGTCATGCGAAAAGCAACAAATACCTGCGTCGACCTGTTGTGCCAAGTATTGCGACATTGGTTAACCCTGCCACCAGTATGCTTCGCATCATATACGAGGTCTTCCGCACCCTATTCTTGGTCATGATCTCCCGCCTTGCTGGGTTTGGTCGTCCAATCAAGAAAATTAGTGTTGCCAACACCAGCGTATTATTTCACAATGGACGCGCTCTCGCGACTTGCGAAAGTGGTCCGCCCCTCAGGTTTTCGTTGCCGAGCCTTGAAACCATCGGCTGGTTCAATGGGAGAACGGCCGAGAACGAGCCAACGCAGGGCAGCGAGAGCGGGTTTGGTGGCACAGGTGTTAAGTCATTTATGAGAGAATGGACGACCGCGCACCCTAGGGTCGACCCCTTGACGAAAGAGCTCATTACATATCACACGACATTTATCAAGCCGTTCGTTCGTTGTTCCGTAGTGCCGCCGACATCAAAGTCCTCAATCGGCTGCCAGCCCCTATTCGACGCGCCAGTTCCGGGAATCGAATCACCAAAGATGATGCATGATTTCGGTGTGTCGAGGCGTCACACTGTCATCATGGACCTGCCGCTTTCTCTGGATACAATGAACTTGCTACGGGGGGTCCCTAGCTTGTCATATGATTCTGCTGGCAAGTCGCGTTTTGGAGTCTTCCCGCGACACCGACCAGATGCCGTTGAGTGGTTCGAGACAAATCCTTGCGTAATTTTCCACACCGCCAACTGCTGGGATACGATACTACCTGATATGGATGTCAACAACCCGGGAGTGTCAGTGAATCTTGTTGCGTGTCGCCTAACATCGGCGGCCATGGTCTTCAGCGCTGGCAACTTGCCAACGCCTGAAGTGAAGCCTGTGCCTCCTGAGTATGCGGAAGAGGAACAGTGTCGGCTATATTATTATAACTTTCCACTGTCGAACAACATTGGCGTCCAGTACAACATCAGACACCAGTGGGCCCTGTCCGCCATTTCCCTTGAGTTTCCATCTGTCGCCCCGGCATACTCAATGCAAGAGGCTCGGTATGTGTATGGATGCTCGACGGGCGAGGGATCTTACACAGTCGCCCTCGGAAAAGCGGCAAAGATTGACCACTTGGCCAAATTGGATGTCCAAACGCTCATTGCACGAGGTCTAGCAAACCCACCGCAGCCTGTCAAGGGATGTGTTGACACGCGAAGTGTTCATCAGATTCTGGCCAGTAAAGACCCGAAAGACCCCATCAAACTCTTCCAAATGCCCGATGGATGGTACGCTCAAGAGCCGCGCTTCGTTCCCCGAAAACAACCTCGGTCCGAAGACGATGGATGGCTGTTGGTGTATGCGTTCAATGAGGCTCAGCTCGACAGGACAGGGGAATGCCTCCCAGATGCTGTCAGTGAGCTGTGGATTATCGATGCGAAGGATATGAATGAAGTGGTCGCGCGGATCAAGCTGCCACAGCGGGTGCCATACGGCTTGCATGGCACCTGGTTCAGTGAGGATGAGATTCACGAACAAAGGCCATTTGATAAAACGAGGGTAATGTCGTAGTGATAACCATTGCATTTGAACAGGCAATATTTCAGCGATCGAGTCGGCTACTTGGATGTTTGCATATGATACCATAGTCTCATCAGTAATTGGTTGAAGAAAACTTAGCCCGTGAAAACTATCATGATATCATTGTCTGGAACCATTCAACACGTCGGCTGTATCGAGTTCGCATGTAGAATTTTCGATGTCAACATGGGTCGGGAAAATCTGTAGTGTACTTGGCCCGACTGTGTTGTCCACACCCGGGTATGGAGCCGTGTGAGATAAGGTGCTAGGAGCCCGTAAGCGACAGCAGAAATTATTGAAACACTTCATCGCTAGTCACGAGAGATAGCGCTGGAACGACGGCCGAGGAGCTCGGTCCTCGGACCTGTGATCTAAGCCCGCTCCGACGTTGTGGCAGGCTAAGGCAATGGGTGCAACAGCCGGCCGCGCTAACCTGCACATTGCAGCGGCTAGAAAAGGTGGAATCGTGACGTGTCTCCTCACAGCAGAGGCGAGCTCAGTGATCCGGATGCCGCGGGCGTCGCTCAGTGGACCGCTCATCACGAGGCTTCGGGGCCATACTGGGTTTCATCTGTGTGTCGTCCAACTATCGTAGGGACGTAGGGTCAAGCCCCTATGGGCAGGAATTTTTGCTTCGCAATGACAGCTTTGGATGTGCTGAAATACACAAGCAAATATCAAGACCCCCTTGTGCGCCATGCGCAATCAACATCAACTCGTCTGGTGCTGCCAATGATGTGAGGACGAACATTGGGCTTGGCTCGAGATATATCGTGGCTATGCCAGCTCGAGGTGTTCGGGCGACACGCCGTCTGCTCTTATCAAGCCGCCGACATCAGGACGAAGGAGACCGTGCCTAAGGTGCGTCCGGTGCGCTAGTCCTTGAGGCAGTTTGTGGCTTGCCTATGCAGCGAAAGGGCCATAACGGATGTGGTTTGTCTTTTCTCTGCCCACCTCAATCGACGCCAACGGAAAATCCGACGACTGTGTTTCTTCCAGGCGTTAAGTCTGCAAGAGCCAGCCGTACATTCTGTTCTGCCCATCGGCCATCCCTCCCGTTTTCGCTAGATACGTGGATTCTTCCGCTAGGTGGCATTGTCGGCTCGATTGCCCTGGACTGAGCGTCTGAGGAGGCTTCAAGGGAGCGGGGAGGGACCGCTATGCCCCTCACCGCTTCTGCTTGCCGGCAGGGCATGTCTTGTCTTGTTGCCCAACGCCCCGGAACACGCCCCTCCCTTTTCCCTCTCGCGGCAGCTTGTGCTACGAACCCCCCTCATCCATTAGACGTTGAGCCTCACGGGCGGGAAATTGTCAATCTCAACGACGTCTCTTGTCGTAGCCGCCAGGCCGTCTTCGCTACGACTTCTTCCGACGAGTGGTTGCAGTTGTGTTGATGCCCAGACATTTCGTGAGCGCCGAGGAATGCCCCACAGGGCAGTGCTGGACGGCAGCGACTACCAGTGAAAGGCATGGCGAGATTTCGGCGTTCAGAAACCATCTTTTGGCTTCCGAGACCGCGAAGGGGGTGTGCCCATCTCAGGTTATCGCGTGTAATGTGAAAGCGTGCGGTGGACCGCAGTTAGTAAGATGCTCCATGCGTCTTGCCGGGCGAGATCCATTTCCCCTCTTCTTCCCCCAGGTTCCCCAGCATTGCATGGGGCCCATCGTTCGTGTAATCGCAGGACGAAGTGCTCTTCCTGGCTCCATTTCCGGTCATCCGAGCCATTTGGGGAGGGTGGGCAAAGGGTTGGCAAGCTGGGAACCCCCCACACTTGTCATCGTGCGGCAGACAGATCTAAGCTCCGTGGATGGAGCCGTCAGATTGGCGCAAAACTTTGGGGTAATTAAGCTTAGCAAACACAAAACGGGGCTGCTGCACGTGCGGATCGCCGATACGTGGCAGACGGGTGACTGGCGGGAAAAGGAATGGCTGGACAACGACTCAAGGACTCTATCAAGAAGTGCGAAAGATTGTACCTACAGTGTGCAGGCTTCGTCGCATGCGATTTCCCCCTTTAGACGCGAATATGTGCCTGAGGCTGTCGTCAAGATGCACCCTCGTTAAAGCCTGGGCGCCTCTTGTGTTTGGGCATTCTCGGCCTGTTTGTGCAGCACAGTGCAATGCCGGAGCACTAAGGCCCGCTTGGATTCTCAGGAGGCTTCCCGCAGGGCAAGGCAGCGGAAAGTGATTCAAGGGTGAACCTAGGAGCGGCAAGTATCCCTGGAGAGCGCTATTGGAAGCTGCCGACCCTAGTCACCTATTATGTTCGTAAACGAATTTCTGGCCGACCGAGTTGCAGTATCTTGTCTTGGGTAGCCATCGATCGTGTCAACGGATTGAAGAGACGTCATGCTTGCCGCCCATGTCAGTCAGTCGGTTTCAGGGCATTTTTGACGTGGCCAAGCAGAGGTGCCAAACGGAAAAGCAGCGTCGATGATGCCTGTGGAACCCCACTGTTAGTGCTGTTTAGTGGTCTTGGCCGCGTTGCGCAATGCGATTCAATGAGGAGTTTCAATATGATATCACCAAAAAGAGGTCACGGGACTATGCGACCCAGACACTGGGTCGGGTTCGGAAAGGCGCATTTGAGAGGAGGGGTAGAGCAGATAACCCAGTCAGTCAGCAATACAATGAATCAGCCGGGTCGGGGGATGTGCCGTGCTCACCTACCACTTCGGGAGGGCGGCGGCAGCAGTCGTTAACTCCTAGACCTAGCTATTATTGGCAGCGATGGACTGAAACCATTCCCTTGAGCAAAGGCATAGATGGGCCAGATGCTTTCTTGCAGGAACCATGAATTGGATTTGCCCGATGTGCTTGCGCATCGCAACGGGTACAGTTTGGGCGCTCGGTGCAAGTGGTGGTGCTGATGACGACGGGGGCGCTTAGACGCTTGACGAGTGTTTGATGATGAGTGGCAGCGGCTGGACAAGAAGGAGGTAAGGTGATGTGAGGCGAGGCGAGGGGGTTGCTCTGATGATGGAAATCAGGGCACGAGGCAGATGTTGTCGGTATGATGATGTCGACTTTCGGCCTGTGTCCGTCTATCCGAGGCGACGAACGAGGAACGATGAGGGAGGGAGGGGGTGAGCTTGGCGGGGGCCGACGAACAGTCCCGGGAAGGCGCAAGGGTCTGTCTTCTCTTTCCCGTCCATTGTTAAGTATTGTATCTAGGCGGGCTGTGAGGGAAGGAATGTCATCCGATGTGCTTTGAGCAGGTATCTACCTACCTGTACGATGTAGGTGGGTACCCAAGGGCAGGAGAGGATATTGAGTAAGGTACCTCCATACAGGTACTACGTACCTGCCATACAGAAAAGCTGCATCAGTCACAGGCAGAGTACCCTACGGGTATGTAGGTATCTTACGTGGTACTACCGACCTAGATATTTTTGCATGGAAGTGTGCTTGTATTCAGCAGTCTGGACCTGCCAAAACGCGGATGACTGATGAGGAAAGCATTTTGTTGGAAGCAGCAGCAATAACGTGCAGCACGCTCTCCTTATCGTTGCTTGCTTCCTTCCTTCCTTCTCTGTTCTGGAACGGAGTCTGGTGTAATGGTGGTGGGGGGCAGGAAGGGTAGGGAGGGGGGCTAGCGTAGCTCTCGCCAAGAGCCGCGTGTCAGCACAGCCAATGAGATACTTCAGTGTTTGATGACTGATCTGGCGAATAATCAATGATTGCGAGCAGCGCTGAGAACGATGGGCGGATGCGGAGATAATTACCTACCTAGGTAGCTAACTGTCTGCGTAGGCACATTGTTGCATTTGTGCACATGCAACACCAACTACCTGTCGTGGGGAGGTAACAGAACAGCATCGCGAGGTCGCGATGCTGTTTGAGTGTTGACGGGGTGGGGGGACGTTGTTAGTTGTCGTACGAATGCCTATACCTGGGTACCTATACCTAGACAAACAGCGAGGCTAAGTGCCCGGTGGTTTGGACAGTTTGGCAGGCTGGACTGGACGGTTTGGACGAGTGGTTTGCACTGCCACTGTGGCCGCTCCCTATCAAGTGGCCAGAAGCGTCCCAGCCCCCGGCCGATTCAGAGCCTCATGATTGGACGACAGGTTACCTCCTTCCTTGATGATGACGACCAGTCCACTCTCGGCGGACACCGGTGCTTCTTGGCGGCGCCGCTGGTTTGTGTCTCCTCCCGCCGTGTCGTGCTGTGTCGTGTCGTGTTGTGTTCTCTTCCAGCGACAGCACCTGTTGTGCCCGGGTTTGGTATGATGTACCTACATTAGAATCACACATACTGAATCGGTTGCCACAGCGCTGTTGGTGGGGGCTGTGGCAGCGATGCGCCACAGTATTCGCCCTGCTGCGAACGCATTTGGCAACATTGTAATAACGCTACAGTACATAGAGACCTGGGTAGAGCACGAGGGGCGACTACCTAGGGTACCTACCTACGTACACATACAAATAACCTAGGTAGGTGGTAGCGGACGACGACATCTCGACGTTTTGCCAATCTGTACCTGCCTTCATCGCGAAGAAGGGAACGTGCGCATCGGAATTGTGAGATACTATGTAGGTATGCAGTGTAGGTACGCAAATATTAGACGGCAGGAAGTCGAGCATGCGTCGCCCTTCCTTCCTTCCCTCTCGTTTCTGCTGTTTCTTTCCGCTGCGCTGCCTGTAACAACATAGACACTCCGCACAATCCACACCAAACACGACATCCAATGGTTACCAACATGGTTTGCCGTCTTCTTCCCTCCCCTCGGCAACAGTCACCCTCGTTTCGGGTCGTCTTTACACCTGCCAAAACCATCAGCAAGCATCTCATGACACGCCCAGAAATAGATCAAAACTTTGAGGCAATCGGGCACGTCTACTGTTAACTGCCAAGCCTCCATATCGCTCATTGCTCTTCTACCCTGATCATTATCATCAATGCAGCCTCTGGCAGAAAACTTGCTCGGCAGGCGGCGGGTGATAGAAGAGACAGGGGGCAAACTGACAAGGACAAGCAAGCAAGACAGATAGGGCTTGAACAGGAGACTAGCAGACACGCTGGTACCCAAAAGTCTGACGGTCTACCTAACCTCCCTAGGTAGTGTAGTGAGTGTACTGCACCTACCTAGGCATGTACAGGTATTCTTAAACCAGGTAAGTACCCAGGTACTGAAAAAGGTGGATGAAGTCCCGGATTCGGGTACTTTATCTTGGCAGTGTAGGACCGCAGTGTTGTAAGTACCTAGGTAGGGAACTTGCATGCTTCAGAATACCTACTAAGGATAACCCTTGTCGTCTTGTCATCCACCCGTTTGCCAGGGTACCTCGCAATGTTCCTCTATCATCCTCTACAATACACATCAACAGGTGCGGCCCCAGCCCGGTACGGACAACGACGAGCCAGCCAAGACATACAGTTACCCAACGGACGCCCTTCGGCCCTCACTTCTTCGGTCCATCCACTCCAAAGCCCGTTCGGTCGGAGCTATTTTCTTTTTCCCACCACCGCACCCGCGCCCGCGTTCCTGTACCTATCCTGGCATCCCCCACACCGTCAACGGATACGCTTGTTTCCATCCTCGCCGTCTCTCTGTTCGTTCGTCTGGCTGGTCCCCCTCCCTTGGCATCCATTCCATCCTCCAAAAGTATAACTTCACGCCTCCCTCCTTCCACACCTACCTCTCCTCCCCCCTTCTTCTTCTTCTTCTTCTTCTTCATCACCACCCCAAGCTCTTGGCTTGCACGTTCCCTCTCCCCCCAATCATTTTAACCCACAACAGAGCATATCAGTGTTGGGCTTCACCAAAGGCACCAACGCTCCCCCTCCCGACCTCCCAAGAGCGCATTCTCGCAGTACCCTACCGATATCCGATGGGAGAACCCGAAGCCGTCAGGCGTGGTGAACACAGCACAACTGCCGCGGAAGTCAACCCCGAGCAGGACGAGCCGCCGTCTATACCGCGGCCCCCGCCCATTCCCAACTCTGTCCCTCACCGCCCAGCCCATAGTGTTCCTGTTGAGGACCTAGGTCTCCTTTGCCAGACCCATCTTGAAAATGGCCTCTCAAAGGCCGAGGCTTCTGCCCGTCTCCAACAAGACGGGCCTAATCGTATCGACGGCGCAAAGGGCCTATCCGTTTGGGAGATTGTCATGAGGCAAATCTCCAACAGTCTGACGCTCGTCCTCGTGATCGTTACGATTCTATCTTTTGCCATTCAAGATTACATTGAGGCAGGTGTCATCACCGCCGTCATCGTTCTCAATATTGTCGTGGGGTGAGTTTTTCTGTCATGTCCCTTTTTCGCACCCTTGTGTCCTGCCCGGCGCCTTGCTACGACCTTTGCCTCCTCTGCTTCGCTTCAACTTGCCCTCCCTCTCCGTGCCTTGTCGGCTCGCCTGTTTTGTTGAGCCGCTGCGCTGTGTGGTTGGTCGGTCAATTCGTGTGGCGGCACACTGCGCCGCCGCCTGCCACTGGGTTGGGTAACCGACCGCTGACCGCCCTCGCGGCACCGCACCACATCGCACACACAGGCTCTATTTCTGCAAGGATCTTGGCTGGACGTGGCGCACATCCCCAGACCCCTGCCATTGTGCCCATCTTGACTCGCCCGCCGACGGCGTTTGTTCCACACTCACTCATTCAACAACACCGCAAACAGCAGCGATCAAGAACCATGGCTAATATCGTCGCAGCTTTATCCAGGACTACAATGCCGAACAGACCATTCAATCTCTGTACGCGCTGTCCGCCCCGACATGCAAGGTCATCCGCGACGGTATCGCGGAGACCATCGAGGCCCAGAGCCTCGTCAAGGGTGATCTAGTCATGATCGCTGTTGGCGATGTCGTCCCGGCCGACCTTCGACTCCTCGAAGGAATTAACCTCTCCATCGACGAGGCCCTCCTTACCGGCGAGTCGCTGCCCATCAGCAAGCACCCCGAGGCTATACTTGAGGACGCCGACATACCACTCGGCGACCGCATTAACATGGTTTATTCCGCCACTACCGTTACTCGAGGACGCGCTCGCGGCATTGTCACCACCACCGGCATGGAAACCGAGGTGGGCAAGATCGCAATGATGCTCCGCACCACCCGCAAGCGGGATGAGAACGCCTCTCTGCCCGTTCGCGCTCTCATGCGCGTCAAGGCTGCCGGCAAGAGCATCCTGGGGCTTGAGGGCACCCCCCTGCAGGTCAAGCTTAGCAAGTTCGCCCTCCTGCTGTTCGGCCTGGCTATCCTCCTTGCCATCATTGTCTTCTCCGTCAGCAAGTTCGACATTGACGATCAGGTTCTTATTTATGGTATCTGCGTCGGAGTCGCCGTCATTCCCGAGTCCCTTATTGCCGTCCTGACCATTACCATGGCTGTGGGCACCAAGGCTATGGCCTCCGGTAATGTTATTGTTCGTAAGCTGTCATCCCTCGAGGCCGTTGGTGGCGTCACCAATATTTGCTCCGACAAGACCGGCACCCTTACCCAGGGACGAATGATCACCCGAAAGATCTGGCTGGCCGAAGATACGACCGCCATCATTGAGGGTACCACCGACCCTTACGACCCTACCAGCGGTAAAGTTCGTTGGCCTGGTTCAGCCACGTCGAGCTCGGCCTCTAGTGGAACGTCGACTCCGACAGCCGAGAAGACTGACGACACTATCCAATCGTCGTCATTTGGCGCCTTCCTAAAGGCTATCGCTCTTTGCAACAACGCCGCTGTTACCGATGGCAAGACGTCCGCCTCTACCGACGCCGAATCCATGACTACCGCTACTGAGGTGCCTGTTGCGTGGTCCGCTATTGGCGAGCCCACTGAGATCGCCCTCCAGGTCTTCGCCATGCGTTACGGAAAGGGGAAGAACGACCTCGTCTCGTCTGAAAAGACCAAGATGTTGCACGAGTTCCCCTTTGATTCGTCTTGCAAGCTTATGAGTGTCGTCTACGAATTCCCTGGAGCGCCCCGCCAGGTCTTTACGAAGGGCGCTGTCGAGGTTATGGTCCAGCGCTTGTCTGAATCCGAAGCTACGAAGGCAAGGATCGTCGCCAAGGCTGACGAGCTCGCTTCCGAGGGCCTGAGAGTCCTCTGTGTTGCACACAGATTCCTTGACGACACCGACAACGCAGGCGAGAGAAACGAGGCTGAGTGCAAGCTTCGCTTCTTGGGACTTGCGGGCTTATACGATCCTCCCCGTGTCGAGACTCTTGGCGCTGTTAAGAAGTGCAACACTGCTGGAATTTCCGTCCACATGGTTACCGGTGATCACATCAAGACTGCAACTGCCATCGCCCACGAAGTTGGTATCCTCCGTGGTGGCGAGCAGCCCACAGCTGTGATGGCTGCCGGCGTCTTCGACGCCATGTCGGACGAAGAGGTCGATGCTCTCGAGGCTCTACCCCTGGTCATTGCTCGATGCAGTCCCATGACTAAGGTTAGAATGCTGGAGGCCATGTATCGCCGTAATGCCTACTGCATAATGACTGGTGACGGTGTCAACGACTCGCCCGCCCTCAAGAAAGCCCACGTCGGCATTGCCATGGGCAAGAGAGGTAGTGACGTTTCCAAGGAGGCAGCGGATATGGTTCTCACCGACGACAACTTCTCGTCCATTGTCACCGCCATTAGGGAGGGCCGTCGTTTGTTTGATAACATTCAGAAGGTATGCCACATATCCGCTGCTGTGCTTTGACGGACCATATTAACCAATTTCCAGTTTTTGCTCCATCTCCTAATTTCCAACATCTCCCAGGTCATCCTTCTCCTTATCGGTCTATGCTTTAAGGATAGAAGTGGCACTTCCATCTTCCCCCTGTCTCCATTGGAGATCCTCTGGGTCAACCTCATCACTTCATCGTTCCTCGCTATCGGTCTCGGTCTCGAGGAGGCGCAACCTGACATCCTCCTCCGCCCACCCCATAGCCTTAAAGTCGGTGTCTTCACCTTAGACCTTATCCGGGATAAGATGATTTACGGTTTCTTCATGGGTTCGCTCTGTTTGGCAGCGTTCACGTCCGTCGCGTACGGCCCTGGTGCTGGCGACCTTGGCAACTTCTGCAACGATGGATGGAACGAATCTTGTGGCGTCGTCTTCAGGGCTCGCTCCACCGTCTACGCAACCCTGAGCTTCTTGCTCTTGGTCACTGCCTGGGAGGTCAAGCACTTCCAGCGCAGTCTGTTCAACATGAATCCCGAGTTGTGGACCGGCCCTACCGCTGTGTTTAAGACTGTCTTCAAGAACCGCTTCCTCTTTTGGGCTGTGACTGGTGGTTTCGTCATGACCTTCCCCGTCATTTACCTTCCCGTGGTCAACCGTACCGTCTTCAAGCATGACATGATTTCTTGGGAGTGGGGTATCGTTATCGCCTGCCTTGTTGTCTACATTGCTCTCATCGAGTCTTGGAAGGCCGTGAAGCGTCACTTGGGCCTTGGCTTGATTGCACGCATTCCCAACGAAGAGGTCTAATCTGGCACATTAGGAGACAAAAAGTTTTTTCTGCAGTGCATATGTTTCTGTACGAGCTGGAGATCAAACAGGCAGGGTATACGGTTTCTTAATGGCGCTCCATTGTTGGTCGTCACTTGGGGATCATGCCCGGATCCAACATGGAAATCAGATAGATTGGGGCTATTCAACATCAGTCTGACAGGCTTTCGGGCTTTGGTGGTATTCACGTTCACTACGCTCATTTAGAACCATTTTTATATCCACCAGGCTCTAGGCTGTCGAGCTTTGACTCCAGCCATGGTAGTAATAAATCGAGCTTCTTTCGCCGAGTTCAATCCACACTCTTGTTGGTGTTCCTCCTTCATTCGTGATGTTCCGCGGTTGTGTTCTAGTTGCCATTTACAGGCTCTTGCGTCTTCGTCTCGTTCCTTTCTCGTTCAACCTCTTTCTTGTACTCAACCCAATCATCACTTCGTGGGAACGGAATCTCGGGCACCGCAACACCCAGCATATCACACAGCGGCCCCCACCCGTCGCCGGGATGGTACTCCAGGAACCTCCTTCCGTCCGTGTCGAGAGCGCGCACCTCCTCATGATGCCTCTCGAAATACGCTTTCCCGTTCCTTTCAAAGTCGTCATCCCAACACGCGGCGTGGTAAGCGTTGGCCAACGCCTCCATCGGCGACTTTCTCTCTGGGTCGCGGTGGCGGTGCGCGTGGATGAGAGTGTCCCTCATCGAGGCCTCCCAGGCCTCGAAGGGGCGGGTCGTATGGATGATGAAGCTATCGGGATACGCCTCAGCGAGGGCAGTGGGGAAGAGGGAGGGGGGGAAGTCGGAGAGGAGAGTGTCCCATTGTGGGCGAGACCAGGGACGTGGTGGAGAGGGCTGGGGAAGGTTGTCGGCGATGGCGGAGATCCAGAGGTCCTGGTGGGCGTTCTTGAAGACCTCCCGCATATGGTAGACGGGGGAGATAGAAAGGTAGGCCAGGGCGTCGGCAAGGGCTATATAAGTAAGTTTGGATCTCGGAAAGGAGAAACCCATTAGGTTAGTTTGTGGGATGCGTACACTGGGTTCCTGTTCGGGGAAGCCCGAGAACAAGGACTTGCATTTCGGGCATTATGAGCGATATTTGATGGCCTGCGGACGGATGTTTGCTTGCGGATGAGTCTGGCCGTCGATGCGACTGTGGGGTTCCTGGACTCGAATATAAACACACTGAACGGACCAGGTTTAAACAAAAAGAAGCAGGGCCTACGTCAGTGATAGGTTCGCAGTAAGTACCAAACCCGGCCCCGACGCCCGACTTGTTCCGCACCTGAGCGTCACGGGACCTGCTATATTAGGCAGCTGGGGCCGGAGCGGAACGGGTCAGAAGGTTGAAGGATTCGGGGCCCGGCCCCGTTCAAGGACCCCTCCCCCACCTCCCAAGTAACCTAGTGTCGGGTATCCCCGAGTCACTCGCTCAGGTCAAGTGTGCGTGTCCGGGACTCGTACATGAACGCATCATGGAAACAGTCGGGATTTCGTCCTCCAGGAGTCTCAATCGAGATGGATTGGATGCGTAGTGGTGAATTAGGGCATGGTTTCTTGGTATTATTATCCGCTGCTAAACCCGACCTCCCCAACTCGCTTTCTGGGAGACTTCGTACGGACCCGCAGTCGATTGGGTTCGTTTCGCTTACTGGCTCATTCAATTGTAACATGTAGTGAGGTTTGATGCTTTTTCTGGTTATTCCGAGCAAAGCCCGGATTGAGGCCGTTTTCTCTTTGGCCAGCCTTGAAGTTCCTTTCCATGAAACGGTGATCTCTCCGCGCAATCTACGCAGCATGTACATTAGGCCGCCTCAAAAGTGAGCAAGAGGGACCCATCCCAAAGGGAGAAATTGGCACACGCGAATCGCCCTTGATATATCTGCGCATGCATACTGATTCAGTGTAGGACCACCCACCAAGAGCGTTGCAAGAAATGGGCCTCGCTGAAATCCAACGCCATTCACAACACCCTCGAGATTGCCTTCGGGCTCATCATGTTCGATTTTCTCTTCTCATCCGTCGGATGTTTCTGTGCAGGGACTAGGTGTGCGCTGAGCTGGGTTCTGACGCTCATCACCGTGGTGTCGATGTGAGTCTCCCCTTCGTACCCGCTCGTCGGCCCCATTAAGCAACGTTTTGTTGATCGGTTTTATTACTTACAGTGTTCTTGCCTTCCAGACATTTTCCGTATCCATCAAGGGTTACCACTACCCCGAGAACTACGGCGTCGACCTCGACATAGACGCCGGAGCACTGTACCCGAAACCTCAAATTTAAAAACTCGGCCACTCATGAAAGCCGATATACAGAGATGTTGACGGAGAGCCAGTCGCGGCGAGGACAGCCAGATAGCATTTGGCTCTACTAGGGATGGAGGTAGGTTTAATTATTCTGCGGTGGAGTTTTAATTGAACGTCGAGGAGGCTTTTTTGACCGCGTGAACCTGCGTTGTTTCTTAATACAACTTTGATTCTATCTGAAATTACCGCAGCGAGACCTAAATAAACCAGTGTCACGGTGCTAACTCTAACGGCGACTAAAGAGACCCTCGTACTAACTTTCAAGGTTCGTCAACGCGTTGAATCTTGTCATATGGAATTGATACTTGTATCTTCGTCTTGTGCTGATAATGCATACCGGGCAAAGTCGTCAGCGATTGGCTTCTATCACATTTGTTCAGTTACTTCCTCCTGTCCCCACTCTTATTCTTATCAAGAGTCGTCTAGATGAAGGACTAAGTGCCAGCCTTCTGTGGCTAGAATTGGTGACTACAGAATAATGACCAAATCTACGACATAGGAAGTATGGTGTGAGCCAGTACCAGACAATTGAGCTCACATGTATCTCAATCCTTATATCTGAGCCTCGTGGCTAAAGTCGAAGCTCATTCCTGCCCAGAAAGCATCATCCATGAAAATTTCTCCGTTCTGTTGACTGCTGTCCATAATGGCATCTGCTAGAGCGAACTGCGTATTATAGGCAGCTTCCGAGCCGCAATTTAATCCCTGGAAGCTTTGCCCTGCGCCATCCCACATGAAGTCTTGATCAATGACATTCATAAGTGGGCAGAGTGTTTGCTCAAGGGTTTGTTGCTGATGCACCGATACATTTTCCGTGTCCCGTCCGGCAAGCGTTGCAAAGTTCTTCCGCTCACTCTGGAGCAGTGAATTTGGAATCCTTTCTGGATACTTTTGGTAGAGATATTTGATGAGATTGGCTCTCATCCTACAAGCCGGCTTCCACGACGTTGACAGCTCTCTCAGGAAATCTAGACACGCTTCAATGTACAAGGTGCAACATGGTCTACCGGTATTTGCGAATTCAGGATCGGGTCTCGCATACTGGATGAGAACCAGCGTGGCAGTAAGTATGCAGTGTGTAGCCGAAATTGGGCTCTTGCGGAAGCTTCCAAAGACTTGCTTGTACTTCTTGCCGGCTTGGCATATCCGCTTGGCCGATTCCACGCAGAGCTCTTCGGCTCGCTTGACGGTCTCTGTCTTTGGTCCTGCAGGCGCCTCTTTCGGTCTGATGAGGAAGGGTTTGAAGAGAAGGATGCAGCAGGTGTGATAAACCATGTGCAGGGTGTAGACCTGTGGCAAATCGTTGGGTCTCTCAATTCTTAGATCGGCTGGAAGCTCGTAGAACCATGTCTTGAGCTCAAGGGTACACGATTGGAGGAACGATATTCTCTGCGGCCCTTTGTACAGGGGTTTTGGGGCGTATCTGGAATTGGTCGTTAGCATCGTTGATTGCAAAAAGCTGTCAACGGCATGAGTAACAGTGACTAACAGAGCGAGCAGGATATTTTCCAAGATACGGCAAAGGCCGATCAGGCCACGGTGTACAAGGATCTTCTTATTGCATCGCATCATGTGGTTCTTGTCGCCGGGCGTGGTACTTATTTGTTCTGGTGTGAATGGCGATGGAAGGTTCACGGCACCTTGGACATCCTGTGTATTTGAATCTTCATTAGCATCACCAACGTTCGTCTCAACAAATACAGGATAAGAGCTTACCAGCAAATTACAGACCCGTCCAGTGTAGATTGCGGCAAGCTTGTCGTCACAGTACAGTGACCAGTATACCTGCCGTCTCAATTCTATCTCTTCACTTGACATGTGTAACGTGCCACTCAAAGATGCGGCATCGAGGTTGAGCCCCATGTCGAGGGCGAGTCGATTTGCCATTCCCTGGTGAAGCCATCCTGCTGCATCACAGCCGTAAGCCTTGGGACCATCAGCATACTGCAATACATAATCTCATTTGCATTCTTGCCATAACTACGTACCACATAGACTCCAACCAGAATTGACATTGACTGAAGTGTGGTGATGGTCGGTCGTTTCATGTCATAGTGCAGGAGTACTTCAGCTTTCTGCATGAACGGTTTCCCAGCCGTATTCTGGTCAGTGGGGTCCGAGCGAATATCAACCCTGTCTGAGTAGCGAGATCCCAAAGCAAGAATACAGTTGAGCAGCAACGGGCTATAATAGCGACCTTGGGTTTTCATGCTTTCTCTGAACAACTTCTCGTTAACAACTTGGCACCAGGGACTTTGATACTCGAAAAACAGGTCGATCAACTCGGTTTGGAGATCTTCCGGATAGACCTCTGCTTCTAATGGCAGGATGTAGCGATTTGTCTCGACAACTTTTGTGGTTGCAGGGCTGTTCCCATGCTCCTCATTTTCAGGCGTGGATTCTACAGAAAAGAAAAAAAAAACAGTCAACAGAAGGCTCTCGTCATAACCCGTTGTGGGCGAGGAGACGGAAGATCAAGCCTACCGCTTTGGAACTCCAACCGACCACTTGAGGGCCCAAAGTACCGCATTTCGCCATCCTGGTCGTAGTTCACGGCCTCATCAAGGGAAAGGGCCCCTTCAAATGCCGCACATAAATCATCGAAAGCCGAAGGGCTCAGGCCAGCATCACTGCCGCTCGCCGAAAGATTGATGACGGAGGGCAGTTGAGGTGCAGCCCCTGTGGCTGAGAGTTGAGCAATAGAGGCCTCAACATCGATAGAGCGAGATTGCAGTACCGTCTCTAGCAATTCGATTCTGCTCCTCAGAAGCTGCACATAGGACTTTGAGGCAGGCTTGCGGCCATCCTCTTCACTTCTGTAAAGACAATTGAGGGAGCGCTCGGAACACCGAGCGCAGACAGGTTGTTGGCCATCACACTAGTTTATGTAAGTCAACATCAAACCAACAATTCCGCTGCTACGTGACGGGAAAATAAGGCAAAGGAAAATATATTCCACCAACCTTGGCTCTTCGGCGCCGGCACTCCTCGCATGCTTTGGAGGTATACCTTCGCTTTGGATGGCCTGCAGCCCGCTCCGATGACGGTCGGGGCATGGCGCCGACAGATAAGATGCGAGGGCTTATCCGAGCTCCAGTTTTGATACTTCTCAAAACACCCAATGTGCTGAATCTTGGGCTCAACAACGGTGATCAAGGCACGCAGACTGAGCTCGCAGATTGTCGTCTCGTCTGACAAGCAAGACTGAGATGGCATACGTGCTGTGGAGCCAATCACAGAATTACAGTCGATGACTAAGGAGCGGGGAAGGAATTCATATTCCGCCCTCTGCGTCATTGGCTCGAATCGTTGCTGGCAAGCCCTGCCGACTCTGCGAAGAGGAGAAAGATTGACCATGACAGACCAGGGCATGGAACTCTGACGGCGTCACTTTGGCGTTGTTTTGTCAAAATATGAAGCATACAAACGATAATACATTCCGACAGACAGAGGAATGGAAGAAAAAAGCCTAGTCCTTCGGAAATAAGATCTCTCGAGCTGTATGCAGCGTAAGAAAGTTGCTAATCTAGGTATGATGGAACTTACTGTGGTAGTTGAGTATGGGAAATAATGTGGATATGTGCGCACACTCCGGACCCGAGAGTGAGACTACCTCAAGTCTTGGCCCGGAGATCAGATGGTAAACAGCTCAAAATAGTAATCGTGAAGGGTACGTCCGTGCGAAATCATTCCTATGTCGTTCATCCTATGCCGCGTTGTGGATTTACATACGGCAGCTAGCATATGATGGTCTCTTCAATCTCTCCATTCTGTGCTACTGCGTGACTTGGACGCTAATATCCTGCCGGGCACCTGGACCCTTGCTTCCTAGGGGGATGCACGCGCGGCTCAACTGCACGTATGCGGGCGGATATGGTGCTGAATCTCCAAGAAATTGACGTCTGCCATCAAAACAACCACATCATGCAGCGCCATGGCCGAGAGACATGGACAGACAGTGGGACCGCGTTCTAGCGTGGTGACGACGCACCGGCAACACCAAACGCTGTTCCGGCACAGTCAGAAAACCAAGTGTAGATCAGCACGGCGATGTGACCTCGCTGTAGGCAGGTACTGAGGCAGCTATTTTCAGAGATCCATGACTGAACAGCCCTGTCAGCCAGGTATATCTGATTTCCTTGGAGATTATGTCAAGCTTACGTGGGGGCGAAGCAGGTGATACTCGGCCACGAGGATAATATTTCAATGTCTTCCAACCTCTTCAGGGTTGCCGAACATCAAGTCAAGCGGGAAATCAACTAGCATCGCATTTGGAAGCCCTTTTAGTCAAATTGTTAGCGATTGATTAGCCCTGCCCGGTGATCAAAGCAAGGCGCCATGTCGGGCTTTAGTCTCGCACGTCTACCCGTGCTGTGTGGTTGGGACGAAATTTAGGGGTTTTTTTGGGCTTGCAAAGACGTGAAACATGTTGAGCTTGTGCAGGTGCCAAGGAGCAGTCAGTCTCCCGCTCCATGGTACAGGCCCTGCCATCGATCATGCGAAGGCCGGCAACAAGGACAGGTATTCCTACGGCGCTCATGCGGCGAACATGCATGTCTCGGACGAACGATGTAAGGTGGAGTTTGGCAATATTGTTAGTGTGCCAGGCCACATCCAAAACCATGGGACGCAAGCGGCGGCTTTGCGATACCTAGGTAGCCAGCCTAGCCAAGCTTGATGGCCTGATTGAAACATTTCCAAACAAACATGTCTACCCTAAAAAAGGATTGTTCTGTTTTGCTATTTTAGACAAGCGCCACAAACCGGTGCAATCTGTCTTGTCTGCCACCATGCAAATATCCCCCAAATCTCACTGGCGCCGACGTATTCCTTTGGCGGACTTCTCCACGGACACCCGCCCCTCTCACCTAGAGTGACAAAACAAAGCTGAGCCTATTAGCGCGTAGCTCCAAGTCTCTTAGCTCGATGCTTCGCCATCCCGCTCGTCGGGAGCACGGTCGGGGCACGGCCGGCCCGGTGCGCCTTAGCCTCCCAGCCTGCGATTCTTGCAACTTGTCCCCGCGAACCAGACCGCCCTGAACCCTCAGTGGCGCAACGGCCAGTCACCTACTTGAGGATCCCCAATATTGCTAACCTGGCTGGATAGGGGGTGAGGTAGTTGTGTGAAGAAAGGAGAGCTTCGAATCGTCCGAATTTAGCAGGCCTGTTAGCCTAAGCGAAGGGGAAGACGAGATATCTATAAGTAGGACCCAACAGGTCTTTGCTCATTGTGCATCACCAGCTTCATTTTCTCATTACCTACCACAACAAGTCCATCAACTTCGTATACACCAACACTCACCTCAATACTCCCAGTTCCTCCACACACCGCCAAAATGTCTACCACCATCGTCTCCACCCCCATCCCCGCCGGCGTTGAGAAGGCCGCCGTCCTCGCCACCATCCACAACCACGACCTCATGGTCAAGACCCTCTGCCCATCGCTCATCTCCTATAACCTTGAGTCCGGCTCTGTCGGCCCCGGCCAGGCCGCCACCTACTCCGTCACCGATAAGAAGCCCATCGGCCAGACCACCTACCAGCTCACTATCACCAACCTCGAGGAGGGTGTTGACACTCTTGTCAACGCCAAGCCCCCTGTCGGCACCCTCATCATCGCCGGCAAGTGGCGCATTGTCCAAGAGGCCAATGGCCTCGTCCTCCGCGAGGAGGTGGAAATCGACGCCAACATGATCATGAAGAAGATGGCCAAGGGCAACGTCGAGAAGACTCACCCTGAGCAGCACGCCGCTCTCCTTGTCCAGGCCGGCAAGGCATAAATGATGTCAACTTCTATACCCCCACCGGATGAGTCTTTCACCTTAGAAAGCATGCGTTGTGACCGGCGTTCATGGGAAATTACATCTTCAAGTAAAGACATACAATAATTGAAAGTCAACAATTTTGAAATCATAGACATCGCAATGACGCCCCCGTGAAACCTCATTCGTGTATTTCCATCACTCTTCCTTTAGCACCCCAATACTCTCTCGACATTTCATAGCTCCGTATCTGAACCTTCGCAGCTCCCTCTGGACCATGAGCGACAATCTCAGTTTCCACGCGCATGTCGTCTTCGGCTGATCTTATCACCCCCACGCATGTCCAGATTGGCTTGTGGTTCGGCGTCCACTTGTTGAACTTCCTAACCATGGCGCCTAGATCTTCGTTGTTGATCGGCATATGGAATGAGTTGGCCCTATACACTTACTCCCAACCCTGGCCGCCGGCGTCTTTCACGCTCAGATCAACATTGGCAAACGCTTGGTCGATCTGCGCGTTGATCTCTCTGTAGAATTCACCCATCTTGGGGTCGCACCCGCCTTGCTCCGTTTCAATATTCATCTTTGGATGTACGAACGAAAGATCATACCTTGGCCAGAGCACGCAATGTTGTCGCCGACACGCACGGGCTTGAGAGTAGCTAAATCTCTCCAGATTCGTTTGACCAAGCCCCTCCTTCATAGGCGTAGTAACGGAGGTGTGATATATTGTGCGATTGACTTGCTTCTGAAGATTTTACCGTGCAGGCCAGGTGAGCTCAAGCAGTGAGATGTGTAGGAGAGAATATGCGCTTGACGAGTTACTGCCTTCACCGGAAAAAAAGCAAAACTGGTTGGGTATGGTATTGTTTTCTTTATAGGTGCGGGTAAGCTTCATCTTCTTAGCATTTCCGCTGATGTTAGATTACGGAAACTATTTTATTACATGCGGGTGTCTCGAGAATGTGCTATGCCCGAGCTGGTTCTGAGCACTTGGAGACTTACAGAGAACAATTCTGGACATCTGGTTTGGGGTCTCGGGTTTCTAAGAGTAAGGCGATTTGAAATTGCACTTGGGTCTTCCATATATGCACTATGCGTATTTCTTGACGGCTGGAGTCAAGGAATATGCAAATGTAAAAAGTTCAGTGGTCGAAAGACTATCACACAAGGCAGAAGCAGCAAGTTTAAGAACCAAAGGAATAGCGCGCGCCAACGTCATTCTTAATATAGATTTTACGATGATATAAGGGTTGGGCCTTATATGAGGGCAAGACTGGTTGAACAGCATCGGCAAAATTCGAACAAGTAAAAGTAAAAGCAGACAATGAATCAAAAAGCAGAACAACAAAAAGACGCACTGAGCTAGAGATGGACAGCCTTGAAACACGAGAAACAGACGTGTGGTCACCCATTCGTTCTTTACCGTGTCTTTAGCAGGAATACTCCTCACCGAGCACTCTGCTCTTTTCTCCCCATCACTCACTCACGGCTCACTCTTTCAGAGCAGCACCAAGTTGGCCACGTTCATGGCCGCTATAATGACCCAGACCAGAACGGCGAAGATGGCCGTGTACCACGAATTGGCCATCTTGACCAGTCCATCCGTGTTTTCCGTCGTCTCTTCATCCGAATGGTTGCGGAACCGAGCCGCGCCATCGCGAACCGTCATGTACTTGTTCCGGCAGGTGAAGTAAATCAACGGCGCAGTAATGAACGGCAGGACAACGCTCAGCACGACCTGCGAAGCATTCAGCGCGTCGCTCACACCTTCCCGACCTATAGCTCCGGCGATCACTATGCTTGGCGTAACGCTGATGCTACGAGTCACGAGGCGCCGCAGCCAGGGACGCATCTTCCACCTCAGCGCCCCCTCGCTGACCATCTGCCCGGCAATCGTGCAAACTATTCCGGCGGAGACGCCGGAGAGGAGCAGGGCCAAGGCGAAGACTGTGCCAGCACCCTCGGAGATGGAGTCTGTAAGAAGCTTGTGGATGCTAAAGATGTCCGCGTCCGCGGCGTCTTTGTTGCCGTATATCGAAGCGCCTGCCACGATCACAATGGCGGAGTTGACAAACAGAGCGAACGTGAAGAGGGAAAAGCCGAGCTCGGCTATCGAAGTCGCGAGGCAGTGTTTTATAGCTCTTGCCGACGGAATATAGTGACCTTTGTCGATGCTATCGCTACTTGGGCCGACTTCCTCCGTTTCAGGGGGGAGGAGATCGTGCTTCGTGTCGTATTCCCTTAAGCGGGCCTGGACAATGCCCGAGCCGAGGTACAAGCTATGCGGCATCACAGTTGCGCCAAGTATGCCGCAGGCCTGATACAGACTGCACGCCATCAGCAGAGTTTCGGGGAAAGGGGGGGGAGGGGGGCGTAAGAGCAAATACCCTTGCGACTCGACGACGGCATGTGAAGGGAGATAGCCTCGGAAAACCTCTCCCACCGACGTCTCCCTGATCAGGGAGAGCTGAATACAGAAGCAGACAACCACAGCCAGCACTAGGCCAACTACAAAGAACTCGAACATTCTCAGGCCCTTCATGGATCCGTGAGGCCTGTAAAAGATGAGAATGATCATGACGTCGAGAATTGAGATGGCACATCCGGCCACCAGTGGTATCGCGGGAATCAGAAGGTTCAAGCCGATGGCAAAGCCAATCACCTAGAAAACCTGTCGTGCTTAGCGTGTGGCTACATCGCAACAAGCCTTGGGGAAAACGCACCTCTGCGATGTCGGTCGCGATGATGGCAATCTCTGCAAAGGCATAGAGAACATAATTCATCCACCGGGGCAAGAAAGCCCGACAAGCCTCGGCCAGGTTGAGCCCGGTAACGGTGCCAAGCTTGGTGCAGAGGCTCTGGAGGAAGATGGCGAACAGGTTGGACAACAGGACCACAAAGAGCAGCCTGAAGCGATAGGTTGCTCCCGCAGCGACACCAGTCGAGTAGTTTCCAGGATCAACTATTTACACAAGTGCGGATGTCAGCCAACTTCGTCTCCTCACTGAACGGGTCATGCGGCCCTACTGTACGCGACGGAGATCATGAATCCGGGCCCGATGAAGGAACCGAACTTGATGACGGCGCTCTTGACACGGCAAAAGACGCTCAAATGCGCCTGGGGCTCATCTCTGCCATCATGAGAAGAGCGGCGTGAGTGAAGGGTAGGGAGAAGGGCCGCCATGCCCTCCTCCCCCCCAGGATGGCCAAGTCCAACTGACTTGGCCGGCGAGGCGTCGCCCGCCCCAGAATGAAGACTATCCTTCCCCCAGTCATCGTCGGAGCGCAATATCGCAATATCTGCGGCCCCTGGCTGGGCGTTCCCGTCTTCTCCCGGCTCTAGCACTCTCGCATTGACGGTTCCGTTGAGGTCCTGGTTGGTGGTTAAGTCATTGGAGAGAGGGTTAGGGCTCTGGTTATAACCTTCCCCCTCATAGGGCTCGTCTGTTCTGGACGGGCGGTTCATGGTTTCGCCGTATGCTGCAATTGGCGGCGACTATGTTCTGGAAGGCGTCTGTTACATGGTTTCATGCGCGTTGTCGTCCACGTAAGGTTCCGGCTAAGCGGCAACCGGGGCAGACCATGCATGACTAAGCATGCGATAAATTTACGGATCCGTCGGACTTCAATTATAGACCTAGAGACAACATGTTGTGGTACGTCCGGAAGTTGGTCAGCCCTATGTATCAGAAAACTGGTGAGAGATGATCGATTTCGAGCAAGTTTAGTAATCATCGAATCATCTATTGGGGCAAGTGAGAAACAGCTTAGCCGGCTTCGCCAAGCAGCCAAGCCTTACAGGAGGAAGCCCGTGAATTCAACCAAAAAACAACAACAAAAAACTAGTCTCTTGCGATTCCTAGCAATCTTTCAATCAGGCCCATCTCTGGATTTTTCAATGGCTTTAGGTTTTTTCTGGGTTCGTTCGGTTTTTCTTAGGAGGGATCAACGACAGACAGCAGATTCGAACGAATCTTAAACTCATTGTTCACCCAGTGTAAAGCATGGCGAGAAGAGCGAAAGAAGCCGGCTATCATCCATGACAGTTAGCACGAAGGCCTGAGAAACTGTTTGGAGAGAAGCCGAGAGGCTACCGATGTTCATGGAAGTTCTAGCGATAAGTGGCATCGAGACCTGGTTTCAATTGCTTGCCCAAAATCGAGTGCCACGATAATACCGAACACGGGGAGTGTATCACGTAAGCCTATGCGACTGGTATTTGGGGGACAAAAGCTCGTGGCTGGTCCGAATTCGTGTCTGTCATTGGTTCCGCAGACATGGAAGCTTCTTCCGTGTACGTACTAGATGTTGGGAGCTTGCACATGGATTGAGAGAAAGATGGAAAACATTGTAAGATTTGGTGCAGCAACATCATAACTCGTCGCTTAACCTCCCGGCTATGTCGTCCTGAGCGTCGCAGTCAGCCTTGCCCAACACCCGCGTCAAGTACACCAAGGGCGGGGGATCAACCACCGATGATGGCAGAGAACAGCACCGGCGTATCCAGGACATGAAAGAGCGTGACCATCCCCGGGCCTCCGACACACGGTGAGGCTTGTGTAACGAGACTAGTCATATGTAAGCTCGCCAAAGAAGCCGCGCATGTAACACCTCGTCACAGGCGCGGCATCGCGGTAGCACAGGGCATGAGCGGGCGAGCCGATTCGTTCAGACAAACTTGGAGCTGCATGAGCACGTACAGTCGAAGACTAAGCTCCAGATGCATGTGAATTGCGACGCCCCTCAACCATCACTAACTCCCAGCTGGCCCGTCACATAGTTGAACTCCCCTCCTTGTGGGAATCTCCCCACGCTGACTCTGGTGTTTGGGGAGCCCCTCGCACCCGTCAGCATACTCGGCGCGACAGCCAGGTACCGATCCCCGCTCGCGTCAGACTGACCATCCCCAGCATGTCGTCACATCTCTCTCACACGAAGTAGCAACAACCCTCCCTCATATTCCTTTCAAGTGCAAAAGGGGTCTTCGAGCTGATAGAGGGGTGCGCGCCTTGAAGCGCGCTAGGTTTCTCGCGGCCTGCGAAAGAGCAATTAATCGTCAACACTACCCTCGTCGGTTCCTGTCATCGATTGACTTATAGGTCCTCCGCTCAAGCAGGCCAACTCCGTGTACCCTACATTGTCCCTCTGGCGAAATTCTATCCGGTATTGGGCTTTTTGGACAAAACCGGCGAAATCGGGATATGGTTGGCGGATGACGTCGGCGTACATTACGTAGATCGCAAGCTATGGATCGTCGAGAGTGGCGCCAAGCAGGTGGATGTGCGTTGCCAATCGTATTTCGCTCGGAAGGATTTCATTGGGTAAAACGTTTGTTGTACAAATCAAGCCGTGTAAAAGAGTAACTGATAACTTCGCCTAGTCGCAAAGGAATCCCAGCTGGAGTTGCGCGACGACAACTCCCAGCCAAGGTGGGTACAACAGTATTCGTGGTTCAATTCAAGACCAATAGTGGCCCGTCTCCAAAAAAAAAAAAAAAAAAAACCCCCGAGGTATATACACAATATGCGAACGTAAGACCATAGGCCGAAAAGCCCTTACCGAGAACCGGAACGCCCAATGCTGTCCAATGCCCAATGTCATCTGACTATATGTCAAATCCCCAAATGATAATGATGATGATGATGATGATGATGATCGTTAGTATACAAGTCGCGATCCAATGCAAGTTGTTTTTCCACTCCAAATACCGTGTCCGTGCCGTAAGCCATAAACGAGCCAAGTATAACGCTGTAGGCCAGCTCGGCCACAAGGGGGTATCATGCCCTGCGCGGGCGGTGTCCGATTATTGCTGTGTAGAGAATGCATGCTGTGTAGAGAACGTCCTAGGGATCATATCCCAGGAATGGGTTGGGGGCCCCTGACGATCGTCAGGGTGCGCACATCGGTGTCGAATCATGACCATGGTATGGCGGTCACGCTATCGCAGGTCGGGTGTAAAGTGTCGTGTCGTTTTGGCCACGCGTGGGTGGTGATTGTGATTTTAAACAATGTCGTCCTCTTTCTTCCCCATCAAGTTTCTGGTTATGCTTATTTCTTGCCTTTGCTTGGGGCCGCGGTGATTTTACTCGTCGTCATGAGGTCGCCAATGTACTTCTGGAGGAACTTGTTGTTGTTATCAAGCTTGTCGTGTTCTTCTCTGACGGCCTCGATGCGGTTGAAAATGGTCAGAAGGGAATCTTGGAGAGCCTTTGCATGTCTGTGATGAAGGGGGGTTTTCGTTAGCTTGGGTCCTGTTGTAGCGATTGCGAGGTGCTCACCTCTTCAATTCTTCCCGGGCTTCTCTGCCAAGTGCCTCGATATCCTCGCTAGTTCGCCGCGGGCTCATGGCCCTCACGTCGTCAGGCCCAAACTCGGCATCGATGGGGCCGACGGCTGAGCTATCCCGGGGCACAACCAGCGGTCCACTGCTCTTCCTGCTGGGCAAACGAGGACGGATAGGCGTCGGCTGGTGAATCTGGTGCTCGTCGTGCTCGTGGTCGACCGAAGAGGAGGATGAACTCGACTGAGAGCGTTCGATGTGGGGAGGAAGGTGCGACTGTTCGCTGTGCTGCGCCTGGTGTTCGTTGTCCATAATTGCGGTGGTGAAATCCGGTTGCTGTGAGAGCGATGTGGATTGCCGATTGTGTCAAGAGCACGAATGTCGCCGAGGGGCGGTGTACGTGCGAGCGGGTGCAGGTAGATTTTGTTCAAATGGGAATCGGCTTGTGGCACCAAGGTATGGTATGTGGTAGAAAACTGCCTGCAGAAGGGCAAAAGAGCGGCTGAAAGGGCAAATATGGGAATTGAATTGAATGGAACTTCGTCACCGGGCTGCAGGCTGAGAAACGGGGTCTTGCCACCATGTAGTGTAAACAGGGTCAAGGCTCTCTTGGGAACTGGCAAGCAGTGGCGGAGAGGAGTCGAGGATGGCGGGAGAAAGAGTCAGGTGGTTGCAAAGGAAGGACTGGGTGGTGGTGGTGGTGTATATGGGGGGAGGGGGGTGGACTATTGTGGAATGAGTGGGGTGGGTTTTGGGTGGTTGTATTCCGAAAGCAAGTAGGGTCCTGCCGGTTTTCACAAAGGCAGGGACAGAGCCAGAGCGGGAAGAGGAGGGAAGAAGGGGGGGGACGGAGTACAATGTAGATGGAAAGGGACAGGGCGAGTCGAGTAAAAGAGGGGGGGGGGGGAAAATGAGATGCAAAATAAAATAAAATAAAAAGGCGTGGTGGGCCGCAAAGGGTAGAATGTATCAAAGCACAACTATTTTGAATGAGAGGGGGGGATTGGGGGGTTTAGAAGACAGGATCGTGAGTGTGGGTGGGGTTTTTGGGCAAACCTTTTTTTTTCTCCTTTTGGCTTAGGTACGGATATTGCCCCCCTTCTCTTCTGTTTCTTTCTTTTCCTCGCTAGAAATGTTTCGCTCGTCTCGCGCCGACTAGTGCTTTTGTGCTGCTCCTTGGAGGTGGGGGGTCGTATGGCAATCGGAATATGGGAGAGAGAGAAAAGAGAAGAGACGCGGAGATTAGGCGACGGAGAAGTGTGGGAATGTCGTGGGAGTAATACGGGATTGCAATGATACGGTAGGGAAGCCGTGCGTGCGCACGCGAGCAAGCGAGCGAGCGAGCGGTTGCGTCGACCGTCGTCGTCGTTATCCACTGCACTGCCTAGGGGGAGGGACCTTAGGTGAGGGTCGCAAATGGCTGGCTTGGCTGTGTGGGTTCGAGTCTACGTTGACGTTTACAAGCGGCCAACTTTGGTCGCGATCTGCGGTACTCGGGAACAGTTGGCACTTGTAACTTGTAATGGTTGGGGGTTGCACTTGTTAAGGGATGTTTTCTATTGGCTCTCTTGGTGTCGATCGAACTGAGGGCTTGCCCTCCCGGTATCTTCTTCTTCTTCTCTCACCCTACGTACGTACTGTATTAAATGGCCAGCGACCAGGGTATGAGAGGGGTGTCGAGGGCTTGGAGAGCAGGGGTGTGGGGTAGGGACGAGCTCGCAACAAGTTGCTGACTGGACAGCGAGCCCAGTGAGGATGAGGCGGTGTGGAGCAGAATGATGTTATCACGACCGTTTTTGTCGCCAGGGCTATATCGTCGGGCGTTTTGCCCTATGCATCTCTGTGCCTCTAGTGGTAGTGTACAGTACTGGGTTGGTCGATGCTTTTGCAAGAAGTTGACTTGTGTCTTGTTGTGCGTCTGAGCAAGACGGGTTCGAGCAAAGACGGAGGTTGGAGAAAGGCCTGAGCTGAAGACGGACCGAAGGCGTGTGGAACGAAGCACCGTGTGCATGGCGACAGCCATGTGGGAATGGAATGGGAGGGGAGCGCGCTATTCGCGTACCTACTCAGAGTAGGTAGATAGCGTAGCGCGAACGACATGGGAAAAGCACCGCGCGCGTGGTGATTGATTGATTGACTGAATCGAAATGTATCGGTTGATGAGTCGGGGGGTGGGATTGGATGAGCGGACAGCTTCCCGGGCGGTACAAGGTGAGATGGGATGCAGGCAGCAGATCGTCAAGTCTTGGACGAAGAAGATTGGTGGCCTGGGAAAGGTCACACACACACACACACCCTATGCAGGCAGGAGATGGGCGGTTGACGCTGGGTGTCGAACAGAAAGAACATGGTGTATACTGACTGAATTGAGGAGAAGCTGAGAGGGTACAGGAATGGGATGCTAGTGGTGAGCTTTCCTTGTGAGGCGTTGGTGCTGAGAACAGCGGAGAGAAAACCGGCCATGCCATGTGCAGTCAGCACCAAGACACGCCGACAGAGGAGATAATAATGGGAAGACACATATTGAAGTTGACGACAGCCTCACGCGGTGCGGGCGTGCGAGCGTGCGAGTGCATGTTTGCGCCTAAGACTGAAGACTGAGACGGACGGATGCCGGATGATGGCCAGTAGGTAGGTAGGCACTTCTGGGTACGTATCCTCTGGACTCTTGTACCTCAGGTACTCCCCTCCAGGACGTGTTCCGCTGCTGTTGCTAAAAGCGTACAAGTGCCTGGTTAGAACGAAAGGCGCCCGGTGCCCACGGGAGAGAAACAGAAATTGTACCAATCCACGTACAGGGAACATTTCCGTTTTGGCCGAGGTCCATCTCGGTGAGGTCCTGCCTTGTGAAGCTGAGCAGATGATTGGATCCAAAGGTACGTATCGTGTCGATACCAAGAAACTAATACATGTTCCTGGGTCCGAGAGGCAATTTGGTTCCAGGACAGGAAGCATGCTTTCCCTGCCCGCATGTCTCTTGTCCTTTCCCCACAGATTGTAACGCTGGAATGTCCCTGAGAGAAAGTATGTCCTGATTGCATAGAGTCTTTGGGAACCTGGGTACCTACCTACCTGGATACAGTACCTTAGGTACTATGTACGGTACGTACTCTACGGCTTGGTTTTGCTCTTTTCCTCCTTCTTTTGTTCTCTCCCCCTTCCTACAAGTTGTGCCGCCCGTCCGTCCGTCATTCTCTTCAGGGTCTTTTGTCCGCATCCTTGAGCAGCAGACTTCCTAGGTGTAACAAAGCCTACGTAGTACGTCCTACCCCTCTGGTAGAAGAGCAAGAGCACACACACACACACACACACACCAAGGTGGGAAGGTGGATGTGGCTGATGAATCTGCCCATGTGGCATTGGCTTCGCTAATCCAAAACAAGATTTTTATTTTTTCAATAAAAAAAAAATACACAAGAATCCTGGCAAGTTTCTTTTCTTCCCCCGATTTCCCATTGTCAACTTAACCACACCGTAGCCTACAATGTCATGCCGGTTTATTAGCAAATTCCCCTCTCATCTCGATTGTCTATACTGCTAGCTAGGCAGGCATCGATGTACAACCGTTGATACCGCCGATCCTCCGTTATTGCCGCAATACGGTCTCAACAAACCGCGTTGCGCATGAAGGGTAAATTGGGAATGACTTCTGCCAGCAGCGCAAAAGATGAAATGCCCCACCCCGGCAGCCAATCAACCACTCCTGCGCCGCCAACCTTACTGCGTAATAGTTAGCATTCATCTCTCACCTTTTTCCATGCTCTTGTAGTGTACGTTGCATTATACCGTACATAAGTATGTATATAGCAGCATGCCATGGCTTCACACATACCGGAGCTTCCTCCAGGCTTCCCTTGAAAGACCCCTTCACTAACAGCTCGTTGCCTTCAGAACATACCTGCATGAGGACGCCCAAAGAAAGCTGCAGCCAGCAGCCCTCCGCGGCTGCGTATGCTTCCGCGTCTCTGTGCAGCCTACCAACAGCAAGATGCATCCACACGTACCGTGGCATTGTATCCGTCCGTGCTTAGA
This sequence comes from Colletotrichum sublineola, assembly GCA_020631755.1. Lineage (NCBI taxonomy): Eukaryota > Fungi > Ascomycota > Sordariomycetes > Glomerellales > Glomerellaceae > Colletotrichum > Colletotrichum sublineola. The sequence goes on from JAHSQG010000010.1 coordinate 459,585, forward strand.
TGAATACTGCTGATAGGAGAGCACCATGCACTTACCTTGCAGAAGCTTACCCCCCTGTAGAGACAGCCTGTTGCTGATCAACGCCTGTGACGCCATACCACCCAAGGGCAAAACTGGGATTCCTGGCCCTTGCCATTCACTCACGTCGAAATGACAGAGAACCCCACCTGGGCCCTTGGCCTCAAAAGGAATACGCCAGGCAAAAAACAGCGCTCGGCTTCTGACTGGTGCGTGACGTTCCCCACCGCCCACTCCCGGCAGACAGCAGCCCGGTTTGGCGGCTTTGCCCTCCCCCTTCTCCTTTCTCTGCTGCCAGGAGAATATCAGCATGTCCACCTCGCAGCAGCGGATTCTGATTCCCCATGTCAGTGTTCCTCTTCGCCTGCCAGTTGGTCCGTCTAGCGTACGTGTTGACCCTCATTATCGCGCGGGAGGAGTCCTCTGCTCCTCCGTTGGGCATCACAACGGGGTCACACGATAATACCTGACGCTAACGGAAGAATCGGTTTGATACCAGTCGGATGGGAGGGGCAGCATGGCAACCAGTGGTTTCTTGGCCCCATCACAGACAACCGTCCCGCTCAACCGTTTCTTTCTCTTAACTTTTTTTTTTTCTCGGTCTCTTGTGCGTTGGCTACCGAATGCAGTATCTCTACTTCTGACCCCAAGTGAAGGATCTGTATCCGTCTGCCCAGCCATGACACATGGTGCTAGTCTGCCTCCGATGCACAGAGCATCGTTTTGCAACACTCAGCGTCAACAATATATGAAGAGGGGCTGAGAGGTCTACCTACTGCGTACAACACATACTCATTACTGCGCAGGTACTCTGTAGATCGAGCGGCATTGGGCAGCAGCTGCCGCGATCTCATCCTGTCATAATCTAGGATACCGCTGTTTGACAAAACGACAGGATTCCCTCCCCTTCCTCATCCAGCATGCAGTATCCCGTACCTAGGTAGTGGTGTACCTAGTGTACAGGTACAGATAGTCAGTATAGGTAGGCCCCCAAACTTCAACTACCACCACTTATTTGACTCCCCAGTCGCCTGGTCACACCCCCCTCTTCTGCCCCGTTCCTACATTAGAGGAACGGCCGCTCGACCTTTGTCAGTTTATTTGTAACCCTCCCAGTATTTATCGGTACAAATGCACTCGGTGCATTTTTGCTGCACATGCAAAGTACATTAGCTTGGCCGGCACCACGGGTCCGTCCGGGAACGGGGTAAGGAAGCACAGCGGGCTCACCCACCAGCAAAGCCGAAAGCAGCGACAGCTCAGGCCGGTCTTCGATGCAAAGGAAACCCCCGCAAGCACAAGAATGAAATAGTTTACTCGTGAAGTGCAGCCTACTTACTGTTGTGTCTCCGATGCAAGGACCCTAGATCACAACATCGCGATCTTGACCGCATTACTCGTTTCGCTTCTCACAAGCCCACTCTCCCTCGTCTCTCGGGCCTCAACTCTCCAAAGCTATCATTTCGTAGTTTCAGTCAATAAACAACGACGCCAGCGGGGACAGGCTTTGCCTTTTTTTCTTTTCTTTTCTGTCTTGAGACTATTTCCAAACTACCATCCCTGCGCTTTGCTATGAAGGTCTGAACCATACCGGTAGGTCTCTACCTCTTCTGTCTGTCCACGGCGGTGCCATCCAACGGTCGTCTCCCCATCATTTTCGTCCGCGCCTCCAGATTGACACCCAGCGCCACAACCGTCGCACCTCGCACACTGCAAACCCTTTTGCTGTGCAACAGAAACCTGACACACACATGCGCGCACACACAGACACCGAGAGGGGAGGGCACCCGGGACAAGGTACCCCCCGGTGCCCCTGACATCGGCCGAGTGATGTCATCGGATCGACGGCCGAAACCTGTCTCTCCGTCCAGCAACCTCTCAGATCTTTTGATCCGTTTCCTTCATTTTGCCTCCCTCCCTAGAGACAAGCCGTCCGTCCAACGGATACCAACACCGTCAAGTCACGACTCATTTTAGACCTTTCGACAGAGACTCACTCCCCCGACCAGCTGACCACGGACTTTCTATCGCTCACACTACACTACCGTCAGTCCGTGCATAGGTATTAGCCCTTGTACATGCCCACCTGTATGTGGTTCTGCCACCAGCGCCGTTTCACTTCGTTTATTAGGTACATGGTGCCTGGGGAGAGACATTATTCGTACAGACGGGCGCTTCAACAGGGTGGCATCGTCAACTCTTCGCATCCATTACAGCCGGCGATCTCTGCACACTACTACTCCATCCGTGGTCTATCCGACCTTCGGCATCTTGGCCCCGTCCGCCATGGCTCGCCCTGCTGCTTCAGGCTGACTGAAAGCAACTGGTTCATATAAGATCTGCCTGATAGCGTCACCGGAAACATGGGCTCCCTCTAGTCCACCGGTACTCACCCTCGTTCCTCCAGGCTTGAAATAGAAGACCTTGTCCGTTCGCTCAAGCGACGCCGACACTAAAGGGCAGATCGCCGTTTTCCGACTTCTCCGTTCCTCGCGTCCGAAACATCCAAGGTGTGTGTCGGAGACGGTGTGAGCGGGCAGGTGACCATCATTATTACACTACGTCCCATGAAATATGGGCATTCTCATGTGCTGGCGATGGGTCGCTGGAAATGGTTGGATGGATGCCCATCTCCACCTCAAAAAATCCAACCCACGTCTCCATCACACACACACACACACACACACACACACACCTTCAGGCTATCCCCGTCCCGCTCCATTCTTGACTCTTCTAACAAACGACAGCCAAGCATGCAGTGTCTTTTATTCTATTTCATCTTCTTTTCCTTCCTGCTGCCTGACCGTCATTCTGCCCGTGCTGTAGCCCTCGTCCAGCATTTCCCTGCTGCAAGCGGCATTCCGCACTCTTCTCCTTCCTATGTGCTCAGTTACCCGGATCCCAGAAGCCGGCAGAAACAAGGATGCGTCGTCCATTTAACGTCCGCAAGCCACCCGGTGCAACCTTTGATAAACCAGAAATGTGAGAATGGCATTCTGGAAATGGTCAACAGCCCCGATGCTTACATCCATTTTTTGGGCGTCTCGCAAAATCCACCTGCAGGTTTGTACTACACTCTGTACAGTGTTTCTGCGTTCCTTGTCCCAAGAATGCCCTTTCGCCAAACGGGTCTTCCCTCCCCCTCACAGGAACGGTCAATGACAACGAGAGATCAGCAGTGCCTAGCACTCGCGAGCATTAGGGCGACGATCCCAAAGAAGAAAAAAAAAAAACCGACCGACCGACTCAGCCGATGCATCCCCCGACCAATGGGCCTTTCCAACACAAGGGATCGTCATCAAACCGAAGATTGTCAGTACTCCTTCCTGCGGGAGTCGAGTTGCACTGTCAAACGGCTTAGGAGTTGATGGGGATAGCTCTTGTCGCTGCAACCTGGACTGACACGCCGGCCACCTGCCAGCCGCACACCCCCATTGCGAGACATCCTCCCATATCGCCAGCAGGCACATCATGCACAGCGTGTCTCTACTCGTACAGGCCCTGAGAGAGTGAGGAACCTCCTTACTACCCAGTGCCCCTTTGTAACCTCGATGCTCCATGGCGTCGTGACCTTCCTGCCCCGCTCCCCAAGCCGGGAATAGGCTCGGGATATCCTGCGGGCAACGTCAGTCTGGCGGTGGGATCATGACCGTGGCCGTGGCCGCTCCGTGCCGGGCTTCTTCCCTGCATTGTGCCGTATATATGCCATGTCTCGTTCCAGTGAGTAATGTCATTACTCACCCACACCCCCTTCCCCACTTGTGCAACAAAGGGTCCCCCTTATCACACGCTCATAATCCCCCCGTCCTCAACGCCCAGCATCCTGTAGCTGCGGTTCCTGCCTTACTCTAAGTGTTCGTGAGATACCTGGATACACCCAAAGGCAACCAGGGGCACGTGCACATGGCAAACGCCCTTTCCTGGACGGCATGAACGCCCGAGCCACGGAAAAAGTCAGATGAGACCGGACGGTCACTTTTTACGACCTTTGACGCGCAATCACTTAATGTTTCTTGCTCTTCATGAAGGAAAAAAAAAAAAAAAAACCGACCCAGCCTGCTGTCCAGCGAACGCAGTGAATCGCGGCTGGGAGCGTTCCTTGCACGTCTGCTATGCGTCTCGTTCGCATCACGGACTGTTCGCCATCCGGCGTCGTGTGCGTCTTGCTCTGCTTTTTCCTGCCCGTTCCGTTGGCCAAAACGTGATGGATTCTGATATCGCAACAGCTTGGCTCTTCTGCACGCTAAGGGATGTCCCAGCCACCCACTGTGCCGTATGCCATACGCCTGCGGCATGGCCCCGCTCGTCGCCGATTTCTCTGGCATGATGTGGTCGTCATCTTCGGACCTACTCTCGGCTTTCCGCGGTTGCGGTTCGTGAACCCGTTGGCGACTTTTTAACCTCAGCCCACTTCGGATCCTCCCAGTTGGCCCTCCCCCCCCCCCCCCCCCGTCCGTTTCACCCTCGGCTGTCATCCGGGCTCTTCCCCAGAGCGTGTGAACGAGAAAGGTTTGCATTAACAAAGAGGAAATTTCAAATCTCGGTCGCGCCTCGGAATTGGTTGTGTTCACTCACGGAAACCCGCCTTAGCTTGGCGAATTTGTGGGGGCGGGAATGGAGACTGAAGACGGCTAGCAGAACAAGAACAGGAAACAAAGAAAAAGCCAACTGGAGTTACAATGATCCACGTGCGATAACTGGGAACTTGGCGTCGCAATGGAGGATTCGAGACGACATACTTCCTTGGTAAATGTGCCCATTTCCAACACAACGCAACCACAGGTTCACGACAACACTCCTTATCACAGGCCTCCATTCTTGTTGCAGGTGACAAGACTATCGCTAGCCAAGGTGCTGGGAACCGGCAACATTGGTATATCACCCCAGAACCCAGAGTTGGGTCATGCCCGGTTCGCAAAGTAAAACCTTGCATGGTGGCCACAACAACGCTGTGTAGTACCGAGCAAACGCTTGACTCAACTTCCGAAGAAGCACTCAACCAACCAGCCTCTCGCCCAATCTTTCCTGCCGTCCCAGTTGTACAGGTAGTGATGATCCGGGGCACCATCGGAAGATTTTTTTCCTTCTCCCCTTTCCACCAGTAGACGATGGAACCCACCGAAGCCATGGTTCGGTATTCCCGCCCGTCAAGCGAATGATCCGGTATTTGTACTGTTGATAATACGATGTAGTGATGCAGGGGGAAAGCTTCCGTGGTTCTCTGCCGACGGTGGTCAACACCATTGATTGGTTGTACCAGCATTGGACACCCCATGCCATCCTAACCCGGCCAATTGTCTGCGCATATTCCTGCAAACCCTCACGGAGAAGTCACCGCATACTGCATGGATAGGATGCTCGCACCCAACGCAATTTTATGTACAAAGACTTGAATGTCCCCGCAGCGCTGGATCTCGTCTTGAGTTTGGTGATGAAGTGGAGCGTTGAGAAGTGGAGAAAAGTGTTGAGTTATGGTGGATGATAACGACGATGCTTTTGAAGCTAAGGTAGTATGTCTGCGGCAACACTGGGATCGGATGGTGTGTGAGGCGTGCGATGCTGAGTGAGAGAGTGTGGAGAAGGGGGGGGGATGCAAATAGGAGGCATGATGGCACCACTTGTTCGATGACGACCACACCATCTCGATTGGCTTGGATTCTGAGGGAGGGGGCACTATTTCACCAGATCGTTAGACTTTAGAACTGCATATTGAGCTCGAATTGCAAGGAATCCGATATCATGATTCCCTCCCCATGAAGCTCAAACCTTCCCCCGCCGGAGTGAACTCCTGAGTTCCAAGGGGATTGGCTGCTGACCCATGAGTGTCTGGGGTATATGGAATTCTAGAATGCGAACAGGGAGGGATCGCGATGTTGAGCCCGATTCAGAGAGAGAAAGAAGGGGGGGAGCGATGATTAGTGACAGCAAATTGTGGGACGATCGAAACTCACAACCCTTTCGGATCGGTGACTCTTTCACTGACTGACTTTGGGACGATGGGGATGATGGAAGTAAAATAACTCCTTCACTTCTGCCCTCTTCGTACCCACGCTGGTGGCATACGTCCAAGTGACGTCGAAGCTGACGTTGGCGATGTCTCCTTTGTTTGCTTGCCAGGCGGAGTGTATCCCGTTGGGGGGCCACTAGAGTTTTTTTGCACTAGGATGAGGTCAGAAATCTTGCTTCGTGTGACGGACTTACTTAGTCGGCACGCATGGTTATGTGTGAACCCCTTGAGTCGTACTTAAATCTAAATGCGGTCTCCGTGTCGTGTGTTGCAATACCTCAAAATCTGACGAGTTCTACATCGACCAGAGAGGTTAATAATGTCTTTTGGTGACTACATGAATCATTCCGAGTTATGAAGCTGGGCTCGTGTCTTTGCAAACATAAAGCTAATTATGCTCAGGCGTAACTTTGAACTGAGTATGGTGATAAACAGGAAACTATTGCAATTTGCTGTAGATTGTCGTTTCTTGAGTCAGTACGTAAATTTCCGTTGAATAAACGTATGGTTAGGCCGGATCGAATTGTATGATATTACAACAGGTTGAGCAGTTGTCTACACACTTACACACTCCCTCGCGTCAAGAGTTGTGGTCACAATAGAAGCAACATGGAATACGATATGAAAGGCAAGTTGATAACGCTCGTGTTATGATGGATAACTGCCCCCCCCCCCCCCCCCCCCTCCAGAATAGTTTTACATAGAGGACATTATCCTGTGACTCAGGAAGCTGTTGATATAATGAGGGACACTTATACTGTTGATTGACGCTGTGTTGATCTTGGATCTCCCCGTTGTGAACCCAGACTACACTAGTTTATTGCCAACGAACGAAACACAAGTTTCTGATATTCGACCTATCTCATCACCTCTTCGCAAATGGCCGGGGTAGTGAATGGAACGAGGTATAAATAAAGGTGTAAATAACAAGCAACAGAATTTTGCTGTTAGGCGGAAAGAGTGGTCATACAATTCAGTTACTCAGCTCAACTAATTTGCTGTTATGATAGTACTCATATTCACTTATTAGCCACGGAATGATTGGAAGCGGCTTCTTAATCTTTCACATATATGGAAAAGCTGCTAAGGTAATGTGTTCCACGTTTGCCTGCTATACACATTACAACCATCCAACAATTCCACTTCTTTTGCCACAGTATCCTAGAGTTATCATCCACGTGTTCGTTATATAGGAGAACGGGCTCCAGGTCTCAATACAAAAACAAATTCCAGCGTGGGGCCATCACAAAGGTCTCAATGGATGGTATAGTCTATCTTAGCCGTCAAACTTTATGATTATATCAGTATGAAGTCTGTTGTGCTCAGAAACATGTTCCTGAGCAATGAGAATAACATGCAGTCTAGCCGTATGAGAGTGAGGAAGCCCTTGAGCCAGCAACAGCCACTAGTCCATCAATCAAGTCTTGTCAAGGCTGCGCTGATTTGCACAGCCGACGTACTGTAGATATTTTCAGGCATAGCCTTGTGCCATATCCATAAATAATCTGACGTCAAGTTCATATAGTGTACGGCGGAGGAGCACAACGTTTTGGCCTGCAGCATGATTGAAGCACCTAACAAACACCGTACATCTCTTTTAAATCGCTCCCTAAGAACCTTTGTCATGTTGAAATACATTTATGTCCTTACTGTGTCCTGTGTCCTGCTAAAGAAGATCTTACGTTCCCAGTTTGGACCCATAGAAGTAAATTCTGATCTCACGTTCGTTTTGGTACGAAACTCACTAAACGCTGTTGAAGTGGAATCAAACGGAAAGTTTCTAACGTTCAATGTGTTCATTTCATTTCTAATTAACTTTACGCCTCAGACTATATTCGAGTGTTAGAAGAGTATGCCAGCCTTAGGATCTCTGGCATAAACTTACCTTTGGATTTGTTCCCAGCCACCTACTCGGCACGTTTCTGGTTGGTATTGACTATGTCTTCACCTTCGACCTAGTTGAGACCGTTTCCAGAATTGTTTGACGAATCTAAAGTGGATACAGCTTATCACAATCGACCCTCTTGATCAATAGTCTCTGAAACAATCTCTCGAAGCAAAGATTCTATGCTTACGACGTTCACAAGCTATTTCTTGACGGCTTCAAGGGACTGGATGACGTGAGGGCTATTCATATCGGGTACTTGACTGGTTTGGACTAGGAAATCCCTGGTCAGTGTTGTTTGATGCCAAGTCAATCACCGAGGATATTATGGACTCATTCTAAGGCCACTCATTTCATCTCTTAGATTTCACGGCATTGTTCTCGATGTATACGTATAATTACAATTAGGACTTGGTATTTCGGTCTCAACCACTGGCAAGGCCAGCTTTTGTCCAGTCCGGATTTCCATCGTATTGATGCATTCATACAGTTTTAATTCACCCCAAGCCCATGTTGTCACACATATCTCGGCGAAGTATGTTCAATCCTTTCTGTGTCTATTATACTTGTTATACCACTCGCTCAAAATGTATTGACATGATTTTGCAGAGGAACAAGCCCAAGTTTGTCTCTTGACATGTGCTCGCCCACCGACTTTTTGATGATGGGTACCTCGGGAAACAAGCAAATATCACAATTCATCTTTCCGTTGAACCACTGGAGGAATTACCAGTTGTTGAATAATCTGACATTCTCTGCGCCTCTAGCTCCGGTACTCGCATTATCGTCTTCAGCTTCTTTTGAGCATCTTCAACCTTAAGACGAGGCAAGCCTTGGCTAAGTAGAAAAATAACGCTCATTCCTATTATGGTAAATTGTTTTAACATCCATTGAGAAGCGCTGAAATATCTGGAGGTTGAGTTTGCCATGGAACTAATATTGCGATTCTCTTATTTCTCGTGTTAGAGCCCATCATGCCAGCCCTTGATTTGTGGAGTATGACCGAGATTCAATGAAGGAGGCTCAATTGGGTTTAGGTTAGTAGACTGCTCTGCACTTCAAGATATCTTTTTACCACTAATCTTGCTAATGTTAGTAACCGTGCCTCTTGTATCATCCGAAAGGAATAATCCCGTTAGGATAATGACGTTCACAATCTTGACGTTCTCATTTGAATAAGCAACGATATGCCCTAATCGAATCCATTCTCGAATGTCAATCTGGTAGACCTGCTTATTGAGCAAGTTCTTACCAAGCGCGGCCCCTTCGCCAGCAACAACTCCATGACAAATGGCTTGGTGGAGTTTGCATGTAGGAGTTTCGTTGCCCGGAGACACAGAGACAACCATAACGACGGAATACAAGATTGGAGACTGTCATGAGCAGAGAGACCAGCCAGGCGCTCAACTGAACGGAACACACTCAAGTAATAAATATAATAATGATATGGCCGTTCGTGGTCTGATCAGGGCTTTATGCCATGTATAGCCTAATCCGTTGACTGTGACATACACAATAGTCTCAAGAACTATACTTTCTGAACGCAGGCCATAAAGGGGAATATAATAACGCCGATCATTAGCATGATAAGACACTGCAGTGGAACGCTTACCACCCACGGCGTCTTAACCAAGAAACGGGCTGGAATGAGGCCGAGCCGGGTTTAAGACAAGTGACCGGAAGGGTTTTTATGTATATGGACATAAGGCCGGGCATATAAAGATGACGGTCTCTGAACTGCTAGCATCCACAGTGTTTGTCGTTTGCCAGTCTGTTTTGCCTGTGCATCTACAGTTTCCCACAATACACCCGCAGCAGTGGGGGAATAAGCCAGGACCACGCAGGAACTCCAGAAGGTAGAGGACCCCTGCTGCTGAACAACAAGTAGCGTTGGTACAGCACCCCGCCTACACACGGTCACGATCCCATCACGTGCTTGCATGCCAAACTCAGCCCATAAATGACCAGCAGTGACTCGAGGTACCTCAGACGATAACCAGTCTTCAAGAGGGACCCTGTTTGTGGCGTGGGAAAAAAGTACTCCCGGAAGTGGGAAGTATAGATATATATCTCATGGGGAGTTTGCCCGCCCGAATGCACCTAGTTAAACCCTGAAAAAACAATGGAAAAAGCAATAGAAAAAGACAATTGTGCCGTGTCGTCTCGTAAAACCCAAACGCTGATATCCACGCCAGTTGATCCCCTACTTCCTGCTCTTGATATGTCTTTCTGTCCCTCTGTCTCTCGTCTTGGTCTGGCCGTCTCTCCTCTTTTTTTGTTTTCTCTTCTACAAGTCGTTTGACGTGTGGGGTTCGTGCGTGTGACTCTTTATTGCGCCTCCTTCTCCTTTCCCTTCTCATTTGTTGCGGCGTCGTCTTCCTGATACAGACCGTGCTCATCAATGTACTTGATAACCTCGGCGGGGATGAGCTGTGTCTTGTTAGCAATTGGCTCAACGGCATGCAGGAGGAAGAGGCAGATGGCCTGAACCAACTCAAAATGGCACACCAGATGGGCATATTGGGAATACCAGGAATGGGGTATGTATGGATGTATAGTGGAAGGGGAGAAACTTACATAGTCAATGCTCATATTTCTCCTCAACAGCAAACGAATCTTGGTGCTCGATACGTCGTTGGGAACGACTTGCGGGATATAGTAAATCTGGTCCTCGTACTCCTTCAGGTTGCCGAGGGCCTCGTCGATGTTAACGCCGGCCCTCTCCAACACAAAAGCGCCAAAGTCGCCAAGGATGTGACGCAGATCAGAGGGCGACCAGACGCCCGGTTGGCTCATGGTGTTGATCAGGTCGGCGCCGGCGAGGACGGCGATCTTAACGCGCTTGCCGTTGCAGCCGCCGCGCTTAACGTTGATCTCGTACTCAAAATGGTCGAGGACGACAGCGGTGGGCACGTAGGCCGTCTGCTCTGCCTCCCAGGGGTCGACCATGAGGAAGCGCGAGGTCTGCTCGGCGGCGATCTCGCACATGCGGCGGCGGTGGCAGGCGGGGGCCAGGCCGCGCTTCTTGTAGGCGTCGGAGACGGGAGACATGTAGGAGCCGATGAGCTCAAAGTTTGTGTTGTAGCGCACGTAGTCGGCGGCCATGACGGCCATGCGCAGGTGAAGGAAGGTGATGGGGCTGTAGGAGCCCGGGGCTACGAGAACGAGGGGCTCGCGGTCGGGCTCGGACTGCTGAAGGCGAAGACGGTGATCGGGGAAGGTGTAGCCAGGAGGCGTCATGGCCTCGATGGTCTCGGGGGAGGCGACCATGGTGATGTCGTTTCGGGGGGCGGGGGCGGGGGAGGTGGTGAGGTTGCGCGGCGTGCCGAGACGCCGGAGGGGAGGAGTCGGAGGGCGGGACGCTTGCGAGGACAGAAGGCGGAACGAAGCAGCTCACATGGACTGTTCTGCGCCGCTTTCGGTTCAGTTGAAGTATATTTACAGAATAACGGTGGGGAGGGAACGTGTTGGATCGATTTTGAGGGGGCCAATGTGTATGAGCTGGTTGGACGTGCGGGTTTGCGGGCGGGGAAGAGGGTGGACGATGCTCCGAGAGAGTTCCTGTGGAGGGGAAGAGTTTACTGAGTACCTAGGTAGGGGACCTAAGGTGTTGAGCGAGGATACCTAGGTAGGTAGGTCGGATGGTTTCTTTCTGAGACACGGCTCGGCTGGCTATAGGTCGGTGGGTGCCTGGCACAGAGGGACGAACGGGGACGGGGAAAGACGGGGACTAGGCAATTACTGTCGTCTTGTAGTGCTCTACCAGGCGAGATGCGTCAGCGTCAGCCTTGCGCCATGTACGTCATGTGCAGAGCAAAAAAATGAAGGGAAAAGAGACGGCAGCCGTGCTGGGCAAAAAGTACCTTTTTGTCTGATACTTTTCTCCTTGCCCTTTCGAACTGTATGAGGATGTTTGTGATGGTTGGGTTGGGGTCGTCTGTTTTTTTTTTCTTTCTGTTTGGGACGGCACAACGAAAAAAGAAGGTGTTTCTGGTCGCTTGCCGAAGGGTGTGGCTAATGCGAAAGGTCTGGATGTCGGGTCGGCGGATTGCGTGACTAATGCTACGGATGACACCGAGACTTTTCGGGGGAGGGTAAGTTATCTCGTTTAAGTCCAACCTAGCCTCTGCCGACCGACCACTGGCCAGTGAATGGTTGAGTCGAATAAGAGAGGGGAAGGGAGCATGTGCGAAGGGTGGTGGAGTTGACGGGCGGCGTTGCGTTGCGATGCGGTGCGGTGCGGCGCTCTGTGCCGCACATCGTCTGGGTATGGAGGGGTCGCTGGGGTCTTGGGGGGGGGGGGGGCTTAGTCAGTGAGAGACCCATAGTATATCAGAATATGATTGGAATCTTGGAGAAAACTCGGGTCAACAGCGGCAGAACTGCAGTCAGTCAGTTCCAGGCTCGGTCGCATCTCCGATCTCCGTCTTCGGGAAGGGGGAGGGGGCCATCTCAGGTCTGCATCCATTGCCTACTTATAACTCGGCACCTAGGTAGATGCTAACACGGAAAACCAAGCAAGTCTCTTGAGAGTCTTGCCTGTGTCGACACTTGTTCTATTCGTCGAATTTTCAATGCCTCTCAATGCCGGTTCGGTTGTCGAGAGACTTGGACACTGGCACTGAGCAAGTGCCGAGGATGAGGGGCATGCTACCAAGGGAGTAGGTAGGTGGGTACCTACCTGAAGTACCTTTGTTGTGGCCGGCATTCGCCGATGGCGCCGGACAATGCTGCTGATGAGCTGCGCCAACGTTGAATCTTCACCCGCACACACCCAAGAGCAATCTCAAAGTGATGAGTTACGTTACACCGCATTGGTCCTTCAGCAAAGCACGGTTCGCATCCAAAGCCCAGTTCTTCGGCCGCAAAAATTCCTATCTAGCAGCCAGTCCAGCCAGTCTGCTTCCCATTCTTTGATTCACTTCCGTCTCTTCTGTGTGTTATTGCGTTATTGCCTTTCAACCCCTCTCAAGGTCTGCTGAAACACTCAACAATGCATTGCTGCTGGGTTCGCCCTCGGTTCCTGGACAGGGTGCGGCGCAATGGCCTCCCTCACGGGACCCTGGAAAATTGACTCGGTCACTACAATTCGCCGCGGCGCGCCGTTGGCTTCCGAGGCCTGTCTCACTTCTAACATCACTTCGTTGAGTACTGGTAGTCCGCGTAGTAGTTGTGACAATTCCCCGAGGTCTCAAGCTTTACCACGTGACACACCCAACGGCCTGCGATCCCGCAAACTGCTACTGCGATGTGCCCCCCACTGCCCTCCGACATCGCCACTGCCCCCTTCAGCGCTTCTTCGGGGAAGAGGTAGCTCATCATTAGCGCCCCAATGCCGCGTGGCCAACTGCCCGCTGCATCCTTGCCTGGGCTAGATTGGTCCCAAGCTTTCTTTCCCTCCGGCACGAATGGTCCGGCTTATTAAACCAAGATCTCGGCGAAAAAGACCAATTGCCGGCTGTTACTATAGTGGATAATGGATGGCTCGGCTCTCCAACTGTTGAATCCAATGTCTTCTCAAGACGGCGCTTGTGCGGGTGGCTTAGTCCCATGGAGCCCCTGTGACTGGCCACAGCATCTCAAGTGAGATCAGATGGCAGGTTAACTTTACCTGGGCTTTCACAAAGGGGTGTGTAAGATGTTGATATTCACCTCGACATGAGCCTCCAATGTGTCGCACTCAGCACAAGCAGCAGTATGGATTGATAGTAATCGAGAGTATGCCTCTTTAAGAAGGGCACAAGCGAAGCATTCGGTTGGCACTAACCGCCCTGTGAACTCGGCCGATTGACGCGAGACTCCGACTTTGCGTGATGCCCACCAGCTGCCCATGCAAATACAGAGTTTGCACATGATTTCATGCTGCGCTCACGGGAGCAAAACTCTTACGTACATGATAGTACACTTGAACTGTGGCAACTCAGTCTCGACAATGAACTCTGCCAACTGGAAGCATACCCGGGGGCTCTAGGATATACGCTAAAAAACCCCCTCATTGATAGTCGGCTAAGAAACGCAGAATGAACTACCTTACAGTAAGGTGTTCCCGTTCTTTGCATGCTCACTGCCATCTATCCATCTTTGCATCATGTAAAGCACACCTATCTGCCGCGGTACCTCCAGAGCAACTCTCCGGCCCCCATTGGGTATCCCTTCAATATCCCCTAACAATGAACTGCCAGGGATTCCCCACACGTAATGCCCCTTTTAGACAGCACCTGAGCACCATCTCCTCCGGTGCGCTTGATGTACTTATTGCCATTCCCACCAATCGACCTGATATTCTCTGGCTGGGATGGGATTTCTCCCCCCCAAATGGGAGAACTCTGGGCTGTACAAATGTTACACAAATTCGTGCTGGGAATGGACGTTGCCGATCCCATCAAGGAAATGTAAGGAGAGGAAACGGTGGAATATCACTCACTCCCTGCCAAATATGCTCGTACGAGCGAGTTTCCCATCACAGCAGCGAATCTGTCCCCCGTTCCCGTTTGATATTCCTCTCTATGCTGACACCATGTAAATCCTCGTTTTGTTATGGCCGAAAGGGAAGCAATTGCGACCCCCTCCCCCCCACGAACCAAACCACACCACGTCCCGGTAGATCATCACCGCGAGAAGGCGACGTCTTCAGGCATGATAATCACGATACCTACAAAAGCCGGACTCATGACCCCCGTCCATCCTGGACACTCTTTCTCGCTTCCCCGCGGGTTTGAGGTCGCTGTTTTCTGTTATACCTGTCGTTCCGTTCTATCGGCTCCCGGATACCTTGGGTACCTTGAACTATTAAGCTTCTTTGTCAACAGTTAACCACTTACCCCGCTGGTTCAAACTGATTGGCATTTCCACATTGGGTTTCTTTTTCATCATGAAGGCTTCCGCGGCTCTCTTGACCGCAGCCGCCCTCCTCTGCCAGGCTGCCGCAGCTCAGCCCTGCAAGGACGCTTCGTAAGTGCTACTTGTTCCATCCTCCCAGACACCCAGCGGCTTGGACGAACCTCTAGTTCCAATCAGTTCAGGGATCGGGCTGAAAAACAATGGACAGGGCGTCCTGCGATGCCGTTGACTGGAGTGACGCCACACCGGCTAAGGTCGCCGCCCGCGCCGATGCCTTCCCCTCTGCCTTTCTCGGTGCCGAGGGCTTCGGCCGCCACGCCGTCGGCGGCCGGACCGGCAAGGTCTACAAGGTCATCAATCTCAGGTCAGTATCACATTTCGTCACCCGCTCTGATCGTGTCAGGAACCATACTCACATGTTGGTTCCCAGCGACTCCGGTCCGGGCTCCCTTCGTGACGCCGTATCTCAAGCGAACCGCATCATCATCTTCGATGTTGGGGGCGTCATAAAAATCAACTCCCGCATCGTAGTATCCAAAAAACATCTACATTGCAGGCCAGACCGCGCCTGGAGGTGTAAGTTGGCCCATATCACCTTCTAAGTGTCTCCTTGAACCACCATCACTATCGAAACTGTGAGGTCACAGCAAAGTAACTGACAATTACCCCAGGGCATAACCGTCTATGGCAATGGTTTCTCCTGGTCCAATGCCAACGACGCCATCGTCCGCTACATCCGCATCCGTATGGGCAAGAGCGGCGACAGTGGCAAGGACGCCATCACCATCGCCGAGGGCAAGAACCTCATCTTCGACCACGTCTCAGTCTCCTGGGGTCGCGACGAGACCTTTTCCATCTCGGGCGACGCCACAAACGTCACCATCGCCGACTCCATAATCGCCCAAGGCCTCGAGACGCACTCCTGCGGCGGTCTCATGCAGACCGACGGCGGCGTCTCCCTCTTCCGCAACCTCTACATCGACAACAAGACGCGCAACCCCAAGGTCAAGGGCGTCAACGACTTCCAGAACAACGTCGTCTACAACTGGGGCCCGGGCGGTGGCTACATCGCGGGGGACTCGGCCGGCGCGAGCTACGCCAACATCGTCAACAACTACTTCATATCCGGGCCCTCCACCTCCGTCGCGGCCTTCACGCGCGGCAATCCCAACTTCCGCGGCTACGTCAGGGACAACTTCCACGACTCAAACCGCGACGGGTCGCTCAACGGCGCTGCTCTCTGCGTCTCCGCCGCCTGCTACTCCGACCTCGCCATACAGACCGCCCCCTTCGCCTACCCGCCGCCCGCGAGGCTTCTCGCCCCCGCCGCCACCGTGGCCCACGTCTCCGCCAGGGCCGGCGCATCCATTGTCCGCGACGCCGTAGACGTCGCCCTCCTGAAGGAGCTCGCGTCCTACGGGAAGTTTGGCAAGCTCATTTCGGACGAGGCCTCCGCGGGCGGCGTCGGCACCGTGGCGCCCGGTACGGCTAAAAGGGATACGGACGGCGATGGCATCCCCGATGAGTGGGAGACGGCCAACGGTCTGAACCCCAACGATGCGTCGGACGGTATGAAGATGGGCGCCGGCGGGTATGCCAACCTTGAGATCTACGTCAACTCGCTTGCCCCGACTGTCTACTAGACATCTCTGATGAACTCTTGTACTGGTGGGGAATCGATGAGTGGGTGTGTCGCCCAACCGGAGAGCTAGGGGTCGAGGAGGGCGCAATGAGAAGGCGATTCACTTGGTTGTATATAGCACGCACTCTCGCTTTTTCTTGTGTATGCTTGTCATAGTTGGTTTTCCGACAAAGTAAATGATCTCCTTTCAATGAAAATATTCGTCGATTGTACTTTTCCTTGCTTCTCTTTATGACTATCGGCCCAAATTCCCCTGATCATCTCTTCTAGTCGCCTTAGCTTTTCAGGCGTCGTGTGGAAGATACGTTGAAGCTTGCTCATTTAACATGGCGTGGTACCATGGATGTCAATTCTTCTTTTGTGTCACATTCGATGCGGGAGCTAAAGACTCAGAACGCTGACTCCCGAAACCTTTTCATCATCGGCAAGGCAAGGAAAGGCTGGAAGGTTAACAAGAACTAGATGGAGGCCCACTGTTTTCCTCTGAGTGACGAAAAAAAGACTCACAAATGCTCCTATAGTTGATATTTGTTCATGCAGCCCATCTCATTTTTGATAGAATTGAGCGGTATACAGCGGCAGTCTGGCGGAACCCGATAATATCAACCTCAAGAGGAAGAGATCCAGCATCAGTGGCAGGAACTAGACTCCCATTCAGACAACCCCCGAGCTTGCAGAGTAGATAGATCACATCATTTCCTTGTGCCGTTACCTCTCTTGGGTTGCTCAACAAGCAAGAAAGAAAGCCTGTAAAGGGAGCTAGAACGCCGTTTACTGGCCAAAGTGAAGAAGGACGCGGCAAGTGCATAGTTGTGGCTGTTTCACGCAAGTCGATATGGGAGGCCAAAGGTCTGCGAAGATTACATGGGCCAACACAGTATCGAATAAGATGACGGATAAAGCATCGGCGCATCGTTTCGGTGTCTCATCGTGCTGAAAGCAGTTCTCGATATGAGTGGAATGCACTACTTCTGGCTACACCCCTGTCACAGGCCAGAGCTTCCAGCAGTGTGATGAGAAGGACGAAAAATCTTAGGTTCTAGAGAACAATGCGAGGTTCTCGTGACAGCCATAGCGTCAAGTGACAGAAAATCAGCGGCGTCGGCGAATTACTAACCTTCGAAACCTGGCGGGATCGAGAAACCTAGCCAAATAGCTTTCCCCAGATTTGGAAGTCTGTTAGCGGAGAAGGCGCCAGGGTATTATGGGTCAAGACCCGGGGGCAGCAGGAAGATTGCCCTTGCGAGGCATGCCCCGTGGGGTTCAGGTCCACTTGATCACGAAGCGGGATAAATCGGGGTACACCTACAAGGGTGGCTTATATGAGATGAATACTAAGTGGAAATGTGATGGGATTATTCAAGCCGAGACTACTAGTTTGGATCGAGACGAACACACCCATGAACCTACCTGATCGACAGACCGCTGGACTAGGGGTTGGGGGACTCCAATCCGATCGGCCATCTTCTCTATTGCCAACCATCGGGAATCCGAACTCCCGTCATCGCCTTGGCCAGCCTTCGCATGCTGGTCTGAAATGAAGAAGAATTGGCCACGTTAATAAGCCAAGACAGTCGAGTTGAGTGAGGCTTTGAAGCGTTTTCCATGGCGTTTCAACTAGTGCTGCATCGAATGTTGTTTTGCCTGACTTGCTGCGTACCTAAATTGTCTGTTTGTGCTGCAGCTGAGGCCCTCGGCCAAGAGGAATAGAATCCAGAGACGCTGCCTGTAGTGATTGAGATGATCTAGGGATGGTTTGGCAACAAGCCATCGAGCGCCGACTAGAGACTGATTGATTAATTACTAGTAGCATGGGCCCCGCCCATCGGGAATACGAAAGTCGGGTAGTAAATATGTCCATTTCCATCGACACGCACCCACTGAACTGCGGATGAGATGGTGAGAAGGGCTGGTGCCAACGGTGTAGCGGCGGGAGCAAACAAAGGAGTCTCACACCCCACCCCCACGTCCAACCAGAGTGCGAGAGTACGCAATGCATGGCGCTGTCGTTTGCTGTCGTCAGTTTCCAGTCACGCTTGGCATCCGCGAATCAGATATGGCCTAAGATGCGGTCCTGCGGGGGGGCATGCTCTGCATCTACCTATCTAGGTCGACAAACATCTTGCCATCCATCCATCCATGCCGGAGACAAACCACCGACCGAAGACACTCGAAAAGCTCCCGGACAACCGGTGGCGCCTCGAGAATTGGGAAAGCAGCAAACAACGCCACAGGAGGGCCGTGTTCGTCGACGCCTCTGGGCTGCATTGGAGCATGTCTCCTATCTGACCGAAAAGACGGCGGGCTGCTTAGGCGGATGCATATGGGAAGTGAGCACTGAAGATGACGGCTGAGGGGGTGGTGATGTGGCAGCCAGTCATATTGAGAAGTGAAGGAAGGCAGGCAGGCAGGCGGCTTGGATGCATCGGCCTTAGGAACTGGCGGTCAGTGGTGGTGGTGATAGGCCGCCTGCAGATGGCTGCCTTACCACCACCACCACCACCACCACCTCATAGATAGGTGGGTAGGTAGGTACTCGGTAATTACCTAGTAGATAGGTAAGTGTGGTAGGGCAAGAAAATAGGCTTCCTGGCTGACTTTGCATCGACGTTGGACCGGGTAGGGAGAAGAGATGTGGAGAAGCAACGGCAACAAGGCAGATCGGTCGCTGCACGAGACAGGCGAAATGTAGCTCGGTGCAAGAAGCAGAGGGAGGTATGTAGTTACCTAAGTAGGTACATACGTAATTTCTGCGCATATTATCGTATCCGATCCGACGTCTGGTAGGAGAGGGAACTCATGAGGCAGCAGGTGCGGCCAGGCAAACACACCTTCCGAGAATATCACATCTGTACGACGCTCCTTCCCCTCCTCATTTCCTTTGCATCGTTCCCTGTCTACCTACCTACTTCCCATGTAGTAATAGTATACGTGCACCGTGGAGGGCACAGAGTTGGCTGCATGTCCGTCTACTCGACTGATCGAGGACCAGTCGAGTCGAGGCCCAGGTTGACAACTGCGGGAAATATCGATTTCGGAAAACAACACCCACAATACCAAATCCAAGTTGTTGCGTGGAAGGAAAAGAGCCACTCTCAAGCTCTGTCGTGTCGCTGAGCACCTCCGGGAACCTCGGGCGACGTCGGGTCGGATGAGTAAGACATGTCATCTTCTCCAAGGGGAGGCATCTGCCTACTTGCCCTCATCAAGCCGCTTGTCCTTTTCCTTTTTTCTTAATATGTCGAGGTAGTTCCGTTACCGACGGGTTGGATCTCCCTTTACCTGTAACTCATTACCAGCATCTCGCCCGGCAACTTTCACCCCATTGCATCTCGCCCGACATCCCGTGAAAGCAACATCCGCCCATCTCCCTTGACCGGGGTTTCTTTGTTTGGCTCAACCTTGTCTAGGCGGATACCACATCGCCCAGCCCTGCCCAGCCCTGCAAAGGAGAGAATCCCATCGATTTGCATCAAGGTGTGTGGCGCAAATACGCAAATGCCCAACCGCCGGGCCTAATTGGTGACCGTGCCCCTCGCCTTCCGCGTGTGTCCCGGTACAGTGCGGCAGTCATGATCGCGGAGAGGGGGAGTGGAGGCAATACATGCTTGACTTGGCCTTTGCTTGCCTCACCGTGCTCGAGATACTGCCATCTTACGATACATTCTGTGTGCCCACCACGTACATCTCCATGCTGACCCGTCATTTCCATCATATCCTCCTGCTCACCTACTACCTACATGATAAGTACTACCTAAGTAGGTATGATGCTCCCAAATTTCGCCTTCCATACTATCTACCCAGGCACTCTACATTCTTCATATCCCACGTAACTCCAACCAACGTCTTGCCCATTCGTTTGGCTTGAAGACTCGGTCGCTTGCCCTGTTTTTGCCAAGCTTTGATTCGGCTTGCCCTTTCTTACATACCTACTTAGCCAGTATTCGATTCCTCTCACCAAGAAAACTCCCATAGACCATTGCTGTACATGTCAAGCGCATGTGGGTAGACTGTGCTGGTTTCCTTCTTCCCTCCTTATTCTCCACCTCCGCTTCCTCCCCCCCACCCACCCATTTTACTCCCTCTCTCTATCTCTCCCCACCGTGCCCTCTCCTCCACAGTGCTTTGTTTTGACTTCATCCATGGAAATTGCCCCGGATCTCGCTCCTGCCTTCCTCACTTTATTCTTGATCGTCAGGGTTCATTCTTTCTCATCATCCCTCCTTCTCGGCTCGACCAAGACAAACTGCTCGTCTCGGGATCTCGACACACCCAATAGTCCATCAATTCTCCCGTTCGTACTCGGTGCCTCGCAGTAAGCCACATCCTTCCTATATTGCCGCCGATTCTAATCAAGAAAAAAGGACTTGTTGAGTTGGTGCTTTCCGTTGCCTGGCTCGAGTTGGAGAACCCTGCCGCCTTTGGACTCCCTGCTTCTTTTCAACCTACAACGCCTCCTACACGTCCAGTCCTGTACTCAACGCTACCTTTCACCCCCTGGTCAAAGCATTTCGTCTTGCCTCGCAGCACATCGCCTTCCCTCCGGACTCCAGTCGCCATCGACACCTCGCACTTTTTACCCATGCAGTCTCCGCTTCGACCGTTCTCGTCCGTGTAACAACAACCTACATGCTTCGCAGTTTCTGCCTCCTCGACCCAACGACAGACAGCCTTCTCTCTGTCATGCAGTTTCTCGGAATTCTGTGCCTACCGGCCTGGGCTACCAGAGATTAATACACGAGCTTATCTGCCATTTTACTGCCTCCCCCTCTTTACCCTCTCTCTCACACGCCTCGATCATCGACACGTCCTCTGATACTCGGCCTCTCTCATTGCAGAGGCTAGCGGCTCGTCGCACAAACCTGCCGCTTAGCCGCACATCATCCTGCTCTGGTCTTTGAGCTTCCAAATCCTGTCCTGCCCTCCCAACAGCCATCTTTTCAGCCCTTGCTTCTTTTCGTCGTTCCAACTCAATTATCTAGACCTCGTTTGTACCACACTGGCCGTTTGTGCCACGACCAACTCCAGACCCAACTGGCCTCCACGACTCGTCTTTCGGACCTATCCTATATACACTGGCTTGGCCGAGTATTGCTGCTTTACGACCTGTATTCAAGCATCCGGGATACGGAAGTGGGTAAGTATTCTTACTTCGTCCCTCCCACCCTGCCATTCACTGCAACACACCAGGATGAATAGCCCTGACCTTCTTTCACAGCACACTTTTGTTGAGTTGTGATACCTATATTCGGCTCACCGCCAGGTCTTCTGAAGCACCGCGCCTCGATCATTCTGATTCCAAGTCATGGCCAGGGTTCTTAGCCGGTACGAGATCAATGTGGTGTCTACTCTTGAACGAGTTGGAGCCACATTGTCCCTGATTGGAGTGACCTTGATCTTCGTGACCTACTGGAAGTTCAAGCGCATTCGAAACTTGCCAAACTTGTTCATTGTCTTCGCCTCAATCGCCAACGTAGGCGCGAGCGTGGCCTGTGCCATCGGCTATGATGGACTCGATATGGGCGCCACATCTGCTTTGTGCCAGGCTCAAGCGTTCTTGCTTGAAATGTGCATTTTCCCGTATCTGTACCATTATATCGTGCCGCTGACGTCTTTTTTTTTTCTTCACCAGGTTTATGCAATCCGATCCATGGTGGTCTTTCGCTATGGCCGTCAACGTCTATCTCGTCTTCTTCGCCGGCGCTAGCCCCACTTCCTTCCGTCGTTATCTCTGGGTCTACTGCGTCGTATGCTTTGGCTTTCCGCTGCTTCCTGCTCTAATCTGTCTCTTTCTTCGCCCTGACAAGCCGGATGACTATATCTATGGAGACGCGACAGTACGTTACCCCTCAAGCTCGATACCGACAGGTCGCCTTCAGACAAACACTAACTTGATCCAGTTGTGGTGCTGGATAAATAGGAAATGGGCTGACCTCCGAATCTTCACCTACTATATACCCATTTGGTTCTGCGCTCTCGGTTCTTGTGTCATATACTTTGCCGTCGGCTATCACGTTTTTCATCACCGCAATCAACTTCACAATCTTACATTCAGCAATGCCGAGCGTGATGCCAGAGGTATGGATTGCTCAAAAGAGCGCGATTCTGCTGAAAAGGTATCCCGTTTATCTTTTGAAAACACCTGAGATGATTGTCCCTTCGCTGACATACGACAGAACCTCACAAACCGTACCGAATTTTATGGTACCGCCGTAACGGAGGTGCAAATAACCACCATGACCCCAAGACCGTGGACACCCCACTTGCCCCCGACCATCATGAACGGAGATGCAGACGAACAGCCTCGACACCAGCGATCGTGGCGAACGAGCGAAGATGATGGCCCGCCGAGTCCACGCTTCGAAACCACTTGCACATCCAACCCACCTCCGCCAAAGCCTCGGCGTTCCATCTTTCAACGGATCAAGGCTGTTGGAGCAACGTTCTCCAGCAGGCTGGAGCGCCTGGATCCGGTGAAGCTTGCATATCTTCGAACCAGCTTCATCTTTGCCATTTCTGTGCTGGTGACCTGGACACCAAGCTCGATCAATCGAATATACAATATGGTAAAACACGACGAGTCCAACTTTGGTTTGAACGTCGCTAGCGCCACTGTCTTACCACTACAGGGAGTGTGGAACGCCGTCATCTTTTTCATGACCAGCTGGACGGTTTTCAAGGAAGAGTGGAAGGACATGCGCGGTCGTTGCCAGGTTCGACTTGACAGCTGTGCTGAAGACGGCTTGCATGGGGCCTGCAGAACTGACGTGTCCCGAACCGATCAACAAGACCGCTTCAGGTATGGCCGTTATGGTCACACAAAGACACTCGGCAGCGACCAGAGTGATCTTGAGTTGACAACTCCCTCAGGCGGTGGCAATGTGCGAGCGATGCGAGGATCGTTTAGCATATGATCGTCCAGCTGTCTGTCTATACTTTGTTAGACCACGAACGGCTGGAGAATGACGTCTTGTGAGTGACGTAGTCTGATGGCCCATGGTATTTGTTCGACTACTGGTGGGGACCGGTAAGAACTTGGCACAAAGATATTTTGGCAGAAAACACTGCCATGTGCATATTTTTTGATGGGGAATCTTGGAGGTTGTATATTATCCGGGTATGCAGCGACTCGCATACACCGGCCCATTACTTGCACATTTAATCAGGTAAAAGAAAACAAAAATTTCGATTGTCGCCACGTTTGGTCAAAGTTACATGATTTCTGCTTGCAGCTCGATGACTGTATCTGCAAGGTATCTTCCATTATGAGGTTTGGGTCATCACCGGCCAAATATCGTCATGTCGCGGCAGGCCGTGCCGTCCGCCGCTACCTGCTCGTTACCCTCGAAGCCAAAGTCAGTATGTGATCAATAATGTCTTTGGTGACTCTGAAGCCATCAGACCAAGGCGGTGAGGGTGTGATGTCTTTGGACCTTCATGCTAGGTTCTCTGGTTTAGCTGGAAAGTTCCATGATTCGTTCTTGTTTTGAGAGTACGTAAGTGCAACCTGAAAACCCCGCCTGAAGTTTTGTCCTGTAGAATGAAGAACCTATTGGGCATCGTTTGGTCTTGTCGACCCCCAGTTGAAACACTGGGGAAACGAAGAGAATCGACCGCAGCATCGAGATCTTTGCTCAAGCTGACGCCAACTCGCAGCAGCTCCATCACCTTTTCCGATGGGGCTCCAGAGAACTCCGATTTCTTTCCCTCAGCAAGAACCAGGAGATCGAATACTCTCTTGAAGTTGACAACCAGGGGGGGAAAGGGCTCATAGGTCCCGCGGACCCTTGCCTCAGGGGGGCTTCCATTGTTTCTAGGGCCGACCAGAGTGGTATAAGACGCTTGCTCTGGATGTACGTCTCCATTAACTGGCCGCCAATCTGCCAGCTTGTTTTGAAGAGTGTTTGGAGGGAAACCTGATATGAGAGCCTACCGCTGTATGGCCAGCTCCACTTCGGGCGTGACCTGAACGGAACTATCTTGACGAACCCGTCGAGAAGTCTAAGTTCTCGCCCGGCCTGCTCCTTCTTTTCGACCTTCTTGATAAGCTTTCGGGCGATGGTCAGTGGTTCGGGAATGCTCTCGCGTGTCTGGTTCTCCGCTCGCGTCGATATGCTTCTCTGGCATGTCCTCATGTTGAGACCTACAAGGTGAGATATTCTCAACTGTGGATTAAGAATAGTATTTAACACTTTCTATAATGGCAAATTTATCTATCCCAAGCCAGGACGTGATATTATTTGGCATGGGTTGCGGGGCAGAGTATTTGACTTGGCTGTTGCCGTCAACGGAGGTTATGGGCAAACCTTTGGCGAGAAGCAATGGGGCCTACAAGCTTCAGTCGTAAATTTCACAAGGGAGTCCTGTGATCAGCAGAACGGTGTATGAAGACTTGCGGTCCCCGATTTCCCTTCATCTAAGTAGAAAGGGTTGCAGTAAGGGTTTCAAGAAAGTACGGCATTTTTTGTTCATGTATACCGTGATGTCTAGAAAGGCAACTTGACATGGGGAATCTGTCAAGAGAATTTGTGTAAGTGGTCTGAACGGAAGAGCAGTTACATACCTAGACAGAAGCTGTCAATGTGAGCGGAACCATGACTTCCCACCTCGTCTAGCTGAGCGGCAATGATATTCTCGAGGGCTTGCTGTAAAATATCGAAAACTCCTCGCTTCAATGTCTTGGGACGTCATCATTGAAGTCTTGCAAATCTGGCTCTTTTGAGATTCGGGAAGCCGGGATGGCATGCTACGTCAGAACGTCTCTCCCGTATCATGAAACACGAGTTCAACATCTGTAGTAGTCCTTCCGGCATGCTCCCCACTTAGACTATGTGGGATAGGTACCACGTAACAGTTGTTAGTTTCTGTTTCCATGGCTCCAGTAACCCGGTTCTGTATCTCCTTACTTTGCAGTAGCATTTAGGTAGGCTAGCAACTCTGATAAGTGTTTCCGAATTTGGCCCCACGTTTATATCACCGCGCTATGCATCTGACCGCGCTGGGTTCTACGGTATCCATGGGTTGCTAAAGGTTAAAGGTTTCCGGGGCGTAAATGGCGTATAATCAGCCAAAATGTGGCCTTCGACCCCTTTTCTACATTCGGGTATATGTAAATTAGCTACTCAACCCTCTCATTCATGAATTGTAAGGGGTAAGGGCATGAAAGTAAACAATGATTTCAAAATAAGTTCTATTGAGTCGGGTTACATAATTATGTTCTGGTTGGGACATGACAAGTCTTCAACGCCTTGTTTTCCCCGCACGCCCGTCACGAATCTTACGCTAACATAAGGACTCGACAAAAGTCCAGGAACCAGCCGCGTATCAGGCGGCCAACTAATCACGCGTTGGTTATTTGCCAACTTCATGTTCAAGATTAATCCCCTTCTTTGGTCCTTGCTATACCGTCATTTATCCACGGATTTGTTTCCGGAGCCAAAAGAAATCGCAGATGCCTATAAGTATCTGGAACATGTAGCAAGACAACAAGAATATAGTTTCAGAAGTAACACCATTGGGCGAACCGTCCCAAGAGAGTTACGGAAAAAACAATGGAAAGATTATAGCCAAACAAGCTACCGCAGCGACTAGTGTTGCCGAGAAAACGCTCCGTGCTGTGGGAGCTGGCAAGTGACCCAAATGGAGTCGAATATATATGTGTAGCTGAATAAAGCATGGCATAGAAGCCATTGCCTGGGCGGAAGATAGTAAGTGGCTGGTTGCGCCAAAAGTCGGAATAACTCGGAGAATATACAGTGTGGCTAGGATAACTGGGCGAGAAATAATGAAGAATATAGATATTGTCCAAGTTTGATCGTAAGCAGTGGCACTTTCTTGTAGACGGCGTGTAATTACACTTTCTTAACCGGTCGATTGCTCAATGACGTCGGTGGGCTGGTATACACCAGAGATATTTTCAGACATTGAGAGCATTGATGGCCCAGCAGCATGTGCTATATAGCGCCAATCATGCTGTTAGCCTGATGTTTCCTCTTCTTGATGTGGTTCTTTGACCATGAAAGACATTAATCCACTATAAGCCCCACAGCCTTTACTTACTTTTACTTAAGGAGGTGTCGAGACTTGAAGTCTGGTGGTTGAAGTTCAAGAGCGGAAGCTCTATATTACCCGCAAGGCTGATGTTACCTTCATGACTGACGTTGTCTGTTGTTTCAGTTTCCGACAGCAACACTCTTGGGTCTATAGGATTCACTGCAATGCGGTTACTAAAGCTGGTTTAAAATTGCGAAGAAATTGACTCACAAGACTGATAGGTAAGAGAATTGGGCACTGACACATTATCCTTTTCATTAGGGCCTTTTTAATGGAATCATGAGTTAGACCGGTCTTCAAGTATACTAAATAGAATGCTTACCTGGAAAGATAGACTTGTATAATAACTCGCATATAGGGAGCAGTGAAGATGATAAAAGAGCAAGCGAAATGACCTGTCCAAATGTCCAGTCATTTTGTTCAGGCGTATCATTATCGCCAAGTTCCTTAAGCGATTTTATGCTCAAGGTCCCCCAAACGGCGGAGATTATGACGGAGTAGACCTATGCTTAGGATAAGTTTTTACATCTCTTTGGTCGCTCCTGGAGCCATACCTCAGCACAAACAGACATATAAAGGTGTAGAAACACTCTGAATGTGCAGTATATAGATGCCTGGAATGGGAGAAGAACCAATCCAAGTGCCTTTAACCATCTAGACCTCCGACAGCCGAGCCAATGCTGCCATTTCTTGATTAAAGCACTGTATCCTTGTTCTAGTGTACCTTAGATGCCTTGTGACAAGACTTGACTTGGGCCTTTGAAAATCTTTACAGCTCGAACGAAATAACCGTAAACTAGAAGAACAAGCGATGAAATCATAGACACGTATGCGGATGATGATTTTCTCATGCCCCCCTTGAAGAAGCATATAGCAGGAGATTCATAAAGAACCCCAACACCATCAAGTCAAGCATACCTTCCGGCGATATTGCGAATGAGCCCAAGGTACTTCTTTTCGTTTATGAGTTTCATCACCTCATTAGTATTGTAAATCGAATCAGGCCAAATGCCCCATCTGCTATCATTGTACTGTATGTCTGAGGTATTGACAACGCCAAATGTGTAGTTTCTGAACAACGTTGCATCAATAGGCTACTGCGTTCCGTAGATGACGAATTCGCAGTCGAAGACGGATTTTGATACGAAAAGTTGTTGTCCGTCAAGGATATAGTCTTTGGGGTTTTCAGGCCACTTTATCTGCCTTAAATCAATGGATTGGGGCCTGCGAATCTGATCGCCGAGAAAGTTGAAGTGACCCGTCGGTATACATGCCACCGAAAGAAGTATAAGCAGTATTAACATAAGAGTGAGGCGGCAGAATCGTCCTGCTGGGTGCTTTGCAAGGTAGGCTCGTAAGAAAGTAAGAGCTGAAAGATGGGTTACACTGGAGAACCAAGCAAGAAATACCACCATTTTCCAATGATAAGCACTCAAACCCGAGCCTTGCTTTAGCGACCAGTATCCACTCGCTAGAATAGACAAGCCAGTGATTAACTGTGTGTCGGCAAGGGAGAGTATACACTACTGAGTGCGTAAGAAGCAGGAAAATAGAGGGCGGGAGAGATTTGGGAGCTAACCTTGTGGAAAGCATTTTCAGCTGGGCCTCCCTTGAAGTTTTTCCCTATCTTTATATATTCCGTGTATTTGGCCAATAAACTATCGGCCGGATTTGGAGCGTCAAGGGTTGTGGTGCTGTTCTGTTCATCCGGATTCGAGAAAGGGTCCGCGTATGGATCAAAAGCAAAGATGTAGTAAGCGACAAGGATCAGGACGGCCAACCAGGCGCTGACCACAAATCCAAGGATAACCTGAATAACACGATTTGATTTAGTGTTCACCTTCCAGTAGAAAGACGGGGGGATAACTTACACCCAGCCCTGCTATGTCTCCGTATGGTTCAAGTGGGCCAGGAAGCTGGCTGCAGTTAATGTTGTTGGGGGACCCTGGGTCCATTACGATGGTATTGATGTAATTGATCAACTAATGAAGCGAAAATTGTTTGAAACCAAGGTGTTCGGTTATGCGAGAGAAACTTGGGAAAAGAGACGCCTTTAAGTCATGCTTTTGATCAGGCTGTGGACGTGGTTGTCTCACTAGGCTCTTGGCTGCGTAGGGCAAGTGAGACCAAGCAGTGGCTTGCATCACCTCCTATCCAATTAGACGAAGTAGCATAATTTCTATAGCATAGACAGGCAGAAAACCCCGTTGAGGTTAAGGCCCTAATCCTCCCTGGCATAATCGTGTTTTCGTCCCCGCGCAATGAAGGCGATAAGCTCACATGTGACGGTATTACAGATCGTAATACGCTTGAATGCGTAATCAGTGAGTGGGATCCCATTAATATACCTAAGCAAATCGTACAAGCCTTTGACAAGTGCCTATTTCAGATACGGAACCCTCTTTGCGTGTGGCGTGCAATTGATGTCATGAGGTCCGAACAACCACAAGTACCCATCAGGATTACCGATGTCTACACGCTTTTCAGGCACATATTTGGCTTATTACGGAGGAAATTATTACTAAGATCCTTCACACTTGCCATGCATCCCTCGCGTATGTTCCTGCTACCATATGTCGGACCGTAGGGCAAGGTAGACCATTCGTGCTCATAGCCTACCCCATTCAGCGCTTCAATGTTCTGATCTCATATTTGTGATGTAACATGCTGTTAGATATATTCAATGTATATCAACTCTCAAACAAGGAACCTCGGCTATATACTTTGGTGCGGTGATGATCTCATCTCCCTTATGCTTAGGGGCGCAGGAAAATCATTGTTCAAGCCGCTCCAGCAGCTGCGGCGCCAGCGCCAGAAGACGAACTGTCTTTCTTGCCATTCTCACCATCCTTTTTCCCTTTCTTGCCATCGTCTTTCTTCCCTTTCTTGCCGTCGTTCTTCTTCCCCTTCTTTCCGTCGTTCTTCTTTGATTTCCCATCGTCAACTATCGTCCCGTTATTGTTATTCTTGCCATCGGTAGCCTTCCCATCCGCCTTACCATTCTTTTTCCCATCGGTGGCTTTCCCGTCTGCTTTTCCATTGTTCTTCTTTCCATCAGTAGCCTTCCCATCCCCCTTGCCGTTCTTCTTCTTGCCATCGGTGGCCTTCCCGTCCGCTTTGCCATTCTTTTTCCCATCTGTGGCTTTCCCGTCTGCTTTCCCATTGTTCTTTTTGCCGTTGTCCTTTCCGTCGTTGTTGTTCTCGCCTCCTCCTGTAGTCGGGTTAGCATGTTGACGTTCAACAGATTGTGGCCTTGGACATCATAGAATCCATACCAGTTGTGTCATCTCTGGCCTGAAGTGGCACGGATTCGTCAAAAGATTTGATTGTCCTTGCAACCAGGTTGGCTTTCTCCTCTCTCTCCTTTAGAAAATAATCCTCAAAAGCAGCATCGTCGTCATCTCTTTCAACAATCACGGAGCTGTCTGCGATAGATCCCAAGTGTCGAGCAAAATTGTCCTTGGACGCAAGCATTCCAGATTCGATAACAGCTGCAGAAGCAAGGCTGGCAAAGAAAAGAACCGAGATAGCCTTCATGGTGATGGAATGAACGTAGTCGGGCTGCAGGTTGCAAATATGTTTTTGTTTTGGTGGCAGGGCCAAAGACTGACAAAAGAAGATGAAAACGTAACGATTTTACCTGTGACTCAAAGAAGAACTTGTTTGTGAAGTGAATATGAATAAAGTGCCTGACTCAATCAAGAAATCTGGCTCTTATTCTTTTGGTTTCTGGATCCAAGGTCAAGACGTCTAATGGGTTATCATGTTGTTTATATAGAGACAGTCCCCTTGATGAGAACACTACTCAAGTTACTTAACCTTACCTTGGTGATACGGACAGCTGCAAAAATAAGCAAACTGGCATTCCTGACCTCCGTGGAAAATTAGAGAAGTGTAAGACATTCCACCGAAGTGGGTATTAGACTCAACTCAGGAGCACAGCGGTGTTCATCTGGTCTCATGTGAGACTGCCATCCCTTCCCCGATAGAGTAATCATGCGCGTTGGCTCCATGGGCGGGATGGGTCCCAAGAGATCTGCACTGCAACAAATCAGATCAGATGGGTAGGTCTGCCTGGGTGCGAAAGCAAAATCCCAGATGATTTCATTTGATTTCAGTCCTATGAACATTACTATGGGTCTGTGACCAGTAGTCTAAACGTTGGATAATCTGCCCTGGCCGCTGGCAGCCCTGTGCCGAGTTCTCCCACCGCATCGATTCCCTTCGAATACTCCATGGAAGACGGTATCTCTGAGAAGCTTTGACCACCAATTATTATCACCGCGGACAAAATGCGCAGGTGCCGAAGCCGGGCCGCCGGCCGTCTGAGACATGCAGAGTTACGGGTACTCGACTTTAACCGACGGGATGGATGAGCTTTTTGTGTAAGTCAGTTTTGACAATTCATAACAGAAGGCTCAAGAATTCTTTGATTTGTCCTTTCGCATATCAAAGTACTCCGGTAAACATAGAGCTAGAGTCTGGCTCGTGCCGAAGGCGTTTTTTGAGTGCAAATTGCTACGATTTGGATTAGACAGACGGATGGAAAGATTGTCATTCGCCATTCAATTCCTGACGACTATCAGTTCGTGGTGGGGTTCCACACTACAACCTCGGCTGCGATGTCGCTAGTACAATTCCAAATCCATTGAACAGCGTGGCTATCACTTTTTCCCTCAGCCTATATTTTGACCGTTATGAGCTGCGATGGTCATGGGCTGCGGTAAACCTTTTGGCCGTGGGACCTAGGAGCAGCTTGTGGTCTAACGTATCATGGTTATCACAAATATACGCGGTCTCGTGACATGCAGTTGAAGCAGGTTTTTTGGATAACCCGAGCATCGATGTCAAGGGAGTGTGCACCAATTTGGTAATGAGAGTTGGTAAAGCCAACAGCATCAGCACTTGTTCCGGTCATCATACATAATTAGGAGCCTGATCGACAACTTCGATAACAGTCTGATATCTCTTGTACTCCGATAGGAAAATACATAGGGTTAGGGTTAAAGAGAGTTTCCTGTGAGGTAGAAGTCTAATTTAATAGATATACTACTAGGACCCCTACCCTACTATATCTATAGTGCCTACCTACTATATCTATAGCGCCTGCCTACTATATCTATAGCGCCTACCTAGTAGTGAGGGTTAGATATTAGTCCTTATCGGACTTTAACCTAAGTCTGGAGGTAGAATAAGAATTTGTATAGGGAAAGCAGGGAATCTAGCAGATTCTGGCTGAAAAAAGTCACTTTTATGGGAGGTACGGGGTAATTGTTGAAAAATATA
The DNA here is from genome assembly GCA_020631755.1 of Colletotrichum sublineola. Lineage (NCBI taxonomy): Eukaryota > Fungi > Ascomycota > Sordariomycetes > Glomerellales > Glomerellaceae > Colletotrichum > Colletotrichum sublineola. The sequence continues at coordinate 491,316 of JAHSQG010000010.1, forward strand.
GAGTTCTGTAAGATAGAACTGTAATCATGATGTACCCTCCTGTTTTTGGCCTAGTGGGACATGATTTGAGTTTAAATGGTACTTGTGGCTGGTGCTTGGTCCGTGATATCGGTCTATATCGGAGTGTCAAAAGATATCGGCGGTGTCGATCAGGCTCTAGATCTTCGTTCATTCAGAGATACCCAAAGATATGTCGTTGGCTGCTGCAACGCTTATAACCGTTGCTGAGCTTGAAGCTAGGATCCAGAAATAGTGCTATTTCCTCTATTAAGTGGAAGTTTTCCCAGCCAATCAAGTTACTCCTGAGGGTTTCCCTCAGGAGGTTCCCACTGACGAAAACAATCGGGTATATTATATGTGCCGAGACACACAATGTGTAGGGTTAAATAGAAAGACAGCCTACGTAGCAGGTAGTCTAGCACACACGCAAATGCAAAAATACGTCAAAGAGTATAACCAACTGAAAAAGTTATAGAGCTAGATTCCATTGCCTGACTGAAATCAGTAGGGTGCTATTTTCCCGCTTGGGAATTCGCGAAGGACATTAGTGACTTCAAAGGTTTGGACCATATTCTTTTCGAAGGCCGATGAGAACTTGGTTCCAACCATCCTTATCTCGTTGGACTGTATATACTGGTCGCCTGACCCAATCATTGTCCTCCAATTCGTGACTACAGCACCATCCGTTGAGGGCCGCGCGAATTGGCTCAAGTCAAACTCGAGGGTCTGCGCATCGCCCCAGTTAACTGCAACAATCACCAACTTCGAACTACTACCGTCGTATGCTGCCACGACATTATCAGCGCCGCCGTCTAGAATCAACATGCCTTGGCGGATATGGCGCGCGAACTGCGCCAGTAGAAAGTATTTCTGATTTGCACCTCCCACCCACCCGGAATCGTTGTCGGCATCGATAAGACCCCAGCCTCCACCATCAAGAACCTGCCAGTACACCCAGCCTGTTGGTGCCAGCCACCGGAAGTCGAGGATGAGGTTGTTAACGAGAGTCTGGCCTGTGCTGTCGCTTTCGCCGTATTCGCTATTCCATAACCGTAAGCCACGGTCCTTGGCGATCTTGAGGACTCCGCTACGATCGCCTGATTCATACTGATATCCATGCACGTTGACTCCCCCAGTCTGCTTAAGTGCATCATCACTTAGCCCCTGAAGGGTCTTGACGGCCTGGTCGTATGTGTTTTCATCCGATGTAGAGATAATAGTGTTTTGTAGTCCTCGGTCGTTAAGTTCTGATCGTAGGGAGCCAATTATACTGTTTTGCGAATCCCAGCTGAAATGGCAACCCTCTTGTGTGCCGTCCGCCTTCCACCAATTTGCCGAGGGCTCGTTAAACGGTTCAACTGACTCATAAGTAATATTCCAGTTGTCTTGCGCGTATTTGGCGATAGTCGCCATATACACGGCATGCGTCTGAAGGTTCCATGACTGGATGTTTTCATCGCCTGAGTCGGATCCAGAAGGGTTGTGATTGTTGACCATCCACCACATAGGCGAATTAGAGAAGAGCTCGAATTTATTAGCGCCGCGTTCATGGGCCTTTTGCAGCATGGTGCGCTGTTTCAAGTCGTTATTCCAGTTCCAACTGTCTGAAGCCGGGTCGGCGTTAAGCCAATTAATCCAATGGCCCGTGACTTGTCTCGAGGGCTTTACTCTCCACGAAGAAACCATCCCTTGATCGCCAACCTGCGTTGTGCTAGAACCGCCGGCATTATGGCGGGCAATGTTGAAGCCGAGACCGGGAAGATTCGCGCCACCGAAGTTGACCGTTTTGGTGGTAAAGAAGATGTCGGCAAGGTCATCGCGGTCTCCAAAAGCCTGTGCCCACCACGCAAGAGAGGTTCCCCATCCTTCCCATATACCGTTGTTGGACTGGGCGTTGATGGTGGTTGTCGTGTCAGCTGCGACAAAGGGGATAAGTGCCAGGTTTAGGGCTACAGTAGACAAAGATTCACGCCGCATTGTAAAAGAATGTGATAAGTGAAGGTATTGAACGAATGAATGTATTGAACGAAAGTCTGAGAAGCTGCCGCTTACCGAGTTTCGATCATCAGAACTGGGGAGCAAGTATTGCTACTTATGTCTTTTGATTGATAGATCGGATGGGTCCCAAGTTGGCAAGATTAGGGTCGAAACAGGGGGGGTCCACGGTGGCCTCCTGCGTTAAGCATGAGACAGCCAGTTGACAGATGGCCCAAGAATCATAGAAACCGATCGCTATTGGCCAAGTCGCCTGTTTATCAACGTTTTGGTCAACTATAGCTTCTGGTCAGCAGAAGATCTGCCTTGGTACTTACGTCAGGTACCTCCAGAGACCCTCACTTTCGACGCCGATAAGGCATAATCATAAGTCACTTCGATATTTTCAGTCTCACGACAGTTACACACATAGTGACTTTAGCGGGGCTGCTTCACTGATGGGTGGTGCTATCTTTTGAATTGGGGGCGAGGGGGGGCGGATACTTTGCAGGGGCTGTACTGAGTTTCATGTGACCGATAGGGGTAAGGATCGTACACATAGCAAATGGATCGATATAGTGAGTGTACTACTATTGCACTTTGAGGCAAAGATGCCGCCAAGGTCTCGAACACCAGCCAAGGTGTCAAACTAACCGAAAATGACGTGTAGGTGGGCTAAAGAGAAAGAATCCAATAATTGCCAAGGTGGTATAAATAACCTTTATTGTTATCGAAAGCATAACACCACTAATTGCGGGTAATGGGAAGAACTTTAAAAAAACGGTTAATATATTGTAATATACCACGACTGCGCCACATATTACCCCAGATTGGCAACATTAGTCGCGCATATCCGAGAGATTTATTCACCTTCTTATTGGGCATATCTCGCTTAGGTGTAGGCGGTTTTGCTCTGACCAGTCGGATAGCAGTATTTTGCGAATCATCTCGTTACATTGGCTACGCTTATCTCATTGAAGCACAACCACTTTAGATCTACTTAGCCTACAGCTATCACAAAAATGACGCCGTTAAGTGTAGGGCGCGATCAAAGTTCTATTTATTGTTCAGTAAGTGAAGCAAAAGAAACAAAAACAAACATCTAGAAGGTGCAAATGTCTATTTCCAGTACGTGTGTGCCTGAGTCACTTTTCATAATGATAAAGGTTTTCTCTACGTGCCCGACTTGGTGCGGCCTCCAAGATAATTACAGTGCAATCTTCACCAAGACCTTGGGGCTTTGAATATGCATTCAAAGGTCAGTGAGTGCTTGAGAGTGGCTGGGCAAATTTAATGACTTGGCGTGCTGGGCATAACCCAGCCTCGAACATATGGACAAGGGGACTTGAGACAGTGGCACGAGTCACGTAGAGACACCCAAGCAGCTCGAGTCGAAATGAAGACATTGGCACAATCTAATGGTCGAAATACAAATCTAAAACGGATTTGAGCATGTCTGTACGAGTATCGGGCGGACTGAACATTTACGGTAAGATGTACCAGCTAGTGTAAGCTCCTATTTGGCTTGAGTGAGGTCAGACTTCACCAACCAATAAGAGGGCACTGTGCAATAATAATGAATGAGTTAAACCTAATGAGTCATCACCACACTCAGTCACGTTGGGTTACTTCCTTGCCACGTTGAGCGCAAGTAGAATCTCGCACACCTAGTTCAGCGTCTTGTGTTATTGCCACTATCATGACTATCAACCAGCATAGCAAGACATCGGTATAGTGTAAGAAGCGATGCTCCGTAGTGAGTTTTTGTTAACACTTCAGATAATGTAGTATCTTCAGGCGTTTAGTGCACTCCATCCCGTCCTTCGAATCTTATAATTGACAGCCTGGGAATAGTCTGGAAAGTGGTTAACATCACTGATTAAGTGATTATTCTACACTATGTGAGCGGCCATCGACTAAACCCAAAATGCCCTTATTAGTTTCCCTAATATAAATGACTCAGGGCAGCTTATCTAAAGAGATGAAAACTTTTGAGAATTCATGCAAACTCTAGAGCATATTAATTATATTTAGGACCACACCCTAAACTTATGACCAATCCAGTCAAAGGGGGTTTTTTTCTTCCTCCTCCTCAAGGTCCACCACTTTTGCGTGCACGCGCGCAAGCGTAGGCTCAGTGAAGCACACGTGTCTGGATACATGGCCCACCACCCGAGTCACGGAAATGACAACCGCCCTACAGTGGCAGATTGACGTTTTTTGGTAAATATCATTTTGGATAGAAATTTGCCGTAAATCGACATCCTAGCACGCATACCACGTGCACAGTTGTAACCCATATTGGCTTACCTAGGGGTGGGTGGCACAGACCAGACGCTCAAACCCCGCTGTGGCCCTCACACAATACTCATCCTCGGATCGCCATCCAGAGAAATCGGCTATGCTAGGTTCATGATCTTCTTGGCATTCCCTCAAATCGCAGCAAACTTCCCTGCAAATCGGCCCCCATTGAGTACCATCGAGGGGAACAAGGTCCGTCGTGTGACCATATAATCTTGTGGTGGAGCCGGGCTTAGGCTTACTGCAGCGTTGGCCACAAGGATGATTCTTGGGAAAAGGGATTGCGAACCGATTCGATTGACCCAATGAATAATTATATTTGTTTTTGAGACTGACTGGTAAACAAACTGGATGCCCCAAAGGTCTAGTCTTCATGCATTCTTTTGATCATTAATGATAACATTCTACAAAGTATTCGCAATAGTAGTTGTCCTCCAGAAAGAGTAATAATACAGGCACAGAGATTCAGTTGCTACAGGAATCCAGACGCTCTGCTTGCTGTAAAAGAGCGATTGCTGAGCCACAAAAAGAACAGCAATCTGTTCTGTTCCTTCCAGTGACTTAGCTATAAGAGAAAGAACAGAAACGGCAAAAGAATTGGGCCCTAACCAGGGATCGAACCTGGGACCTCTCCCAGATGTGGGTTTTAACCCTAAGGGAGAATCATACCGCTAGACCATCAGGGCTGAAAACAACCAATAGGTGGGTTGCTGACTTGGGATCGTCATCCACAACTTGTGTAGAATCACCATCATCATGCAAGCTTGCTTTCGTCACTTACCAGTTTGTTATGCAGAGAAACCACCACCTCCCTCCCACCAGTCACTCGAACTAGTTTATTTTCTGGTAGAACTTTAACGTCCTTGGTGTGGAGGGTACATCATGCTTGCCCTTCCAATTGTACCAACCCTTGCTAGGCCGCCCATGGACATGCTAGTCTACAGGGTGTACAAGAAATCGGGTCTCTTGTCTCCCAGTGCCTCAATCTCTTTCTCTGATCTATTGTCTGTCCAGTGATCCCTCTTGCCTTGTCTCCTCTTTTGATTCTCTATTCTCAACAGCGTTGCCATGAGCACGCTGCCGAGGCACAAAAAGACAGACATGTAAGCTAGCACAACGCCATGGCCTTCGAAGAAGCGAGGCTCGCGAAAGTAGATGTTGGAGCTGACGATGCCGTTGAGGTTGCCCCACCCTATGACGAAACCCAACACCACGCCGCGTTTGTAAACCCCTTCGACATTGTTCGCTACCCAGGTGATGGTGTTGCTGATGCACGGGTAGATGCCGAGGGCTCCCAGGAAGGTCCCGGCGTACTTGACCTGCGGGCTCTCGGTGGCTATAAGCATGCTAAAGCCCACAATGCCGATCAAGCTGACGAATATGTTGCAAAGCCCGCGTTGTCGGGTCTTGTCTGCCACCCAGCCAACAAAGACTGTGAAAACGGCTGCCACGGCGTAAGGCGGCACGGTCATCAACTGTGATCGGACGGTACTGGTATTCCATCCCAGCTCGTTGACAATGGTGGGCAGAAACAGGCTGAAAGCGTACAGTGGCATATCACAGCCCATGTAGATAGCCATGCCCAACCACATCTTCCAATCCTTGACAGCTTGCCAGAAGAAAGACATCTTAAACTCCTCGTGGTCGGCCGAGGCCTGCTGATCCATCTTGAGCCGGCGGATGACGCGGAGGCGGTCATCTTCCGAGAGAAATTTGGCCTCATCGGGGAAATCGTGCACCATCCAGAAAGATGCAATTCCGAACAACACTGTTAGCAGTCCTTCGAGGATGAATATCCAGGCCCAGCCGGGTCGTCCGCCGACCCCAGCCATCTGTTCGATTGCGGCAGCTAGGGCACCGCCAAAGGAACCCGAAATGGCGGCCGCAGAGAAGAAGATCGCCTGCATGAATTAGTAGGATACTCTGAAGGGTGTACCTGCTGGAACTTACAGCACGAATTCCAAACTCTGATCGCTTGTACCAACAGGAAAGGTAGTAGTTGACGCCTGGGAATAGCCCTGCTTCCGTGAGGCCCAGAAACCATCGAGCAGCCATCAAGCCGCTCCAGTTATATACGAAACCCATGCCGGTCATTGTCGCGCCCCAGAGAATCCTAAAGAATTAGAAACAAAGCGCTCCCAGTCTCGGATGACAGATGGATGGGCTCGGGCTTACATGATAATGGGGATGAATATTGATGGGCGAAGTCTTTTGAGAAGAATGTTTGTCAACGGCTCGAATACTGCATATGAGACGAAAAATATAGTGAGCGACGAGTTATACTGGGAACTAGTTAATCCCAGATCGTGATTCAGGCCGGCGATCTTTGCATTTCCGATATTTGTTCTGTCGAGAAACGCTAGCAGGTAAAGTATGCAAAGCTGCAGATTTGTCAGCTAGGCTTGCCTAAAGGCATAGAACGGCAATTTACCCATGGGATGAGCATCCAGTCAAGCCGTCTAACCAACTTTTGGTCCTGCAGACGACATGTCAGGAAGATGAACACTTCTCGGCGTGATGGGTGGTGTACTTGCCACATCCAGTCTCTCCTCTTCAGTGAGGTGGGCATCTGGATCATTTTCATCAATCTGGTTGCCTTGGTCTGACGTGCGAGAGGCGCTTGTCTTTTCAACGTTGCTCATTGTGATGTTCTGCCGATGTGCTGGACAAAGTTGCGGTTGGTGCCCTCGACGGAGAAGCGGTAGTAAGCGTGATGAAATCAAATGTGAATGAGGAGAGTAGGTCCGATGCAATTGCTGGATGCAGGCCAGACGTGAGGCAGAGTTTGGTCTGTCGTTAGTTTCGGAGGTAAGATGGGCGACAGCGCATCATGACGAAAGCTAGACCAGGTCGGCGGGCGATTGGTTGATATAAGGAACACCGAACGTGCCCGCAACGGTGGCATGTGCGGGGTGGGAGCAACCCTCCTTCTTTTACGGTATAAGATTTCGGGATACACTCGGCAATGAAACCGCTGCAATGGAACGTGCCGACTTATCAAATCACACACATCGAAGCGAAGGAGCTCTCGACGGCGAGCAGGGCCTGCCATAAACGGATTTTCGTTTGGGTTGACAACAGTAGCTATTCTGCGGAGGAACTGTACTCCGACAGATATTTCAAGAAAAAAAAGAAGAAGAAGAGGAAGAAGAAGAAGAAGAAGAAGAAAGCATGCTTTGCGTTGCTTTGCAGCCCCAGGCAGGGCTTGGACAAGGATATCTGTATTGACAGACCAAGATAGGAACCTGGACCACCTACTTTGTCCGGATATGGCGAGAATTCAAGACAAATGAACTCCCAGTTTGCTTGTATCGGATTGTTTCCTTTGGAACTGAACCTTGTCTGGCTTCCATGGTTCGAGAATCGAGCGGAAACCAAGAGAGCACCTTGAGCTCCGCAGCTGACGCCCGGGACATCCAGGTTACATCATCAGCTACTCGCTGGACGTATGGCAGTTCAAGGGAAAACACAGGTCAAAACCCTGTCTTAGATCGGGCTTTTTAATTCCAAGTGGATTTTTCTACGAGTGATGGAATTGTTTTTCCGATGAGGCTTTTTGGGGATCTGTAATTGCGGCAAGGTTGCTGGGAGAAGCCAAAGGCCGCCGGAACTTGGGGAATAACACAGCGTGCCTTATACCCAGCAACGCCCCGCGGGTGCAAGCTTGGTCTGTCAGTTGCCAATTGCTTTGCAAGCCAGGCAGCTTTTACATGCATTGATTGAACGCCGAGCAAGCTGGGTAGAACAGCCGCCTCCTTGGCGGCGAAGCGTGGTGCCAAACCAACAAGTACCAAGGCCATAATTGTCCAGGTGATGCGTCGCCGCCGTTGCCGCCATGCAGCGGTTCACCAGAAGGGTTGGTCTGAATGCAGAACAGGCAAGAAAAACAGGCTAGCGGAGTTCCAGCAAGGATGGTGCCCACGTGAGGACAAGGGGTGGTGACGCCGTAGTTCGAGATCTGTGTTGCGGTGGTACGAGGAGAAACGGCGAGGAAGAGCAGCACCGAGCGAGGCCACGTAGCCAATGATATAGATCGTTCGGCTGCGACGATACTACTGTGTGCGACCGCGAAACCATGCAGCTGTCCGTTCCGCGAACGAGACTGGTCATCCAGACGAATGCATCCTGCCGAGCGATTTGACAGGAGGGCAGTGGTCCTGCATTTGAATGAGATCAAACCGAATCACCGTTTTCATTGAAGCTTGCAGCCAAGACATGTTAATGGGCAGTGTGGTGGCAGGTCGCGATTTGCAAAGTCGTTTGTGCCGATTATGCATCCGCATGAGCCGGGGTTGATCCTGGCCAACGTCTCTCAACGCAGCAAGCCTACGCCAGATACCGCGGCTGGCTTGGCCAGGAAAACGGGATAAAAGGTCATCTCCAGAGCACGGCCGCTGTCTAGCGTCGAGGAGTCGTCCAAACGCCTACAGAGTCGCTGCAAGAAGCCGATAAGGACCCCGAGATTTGGCTGAGGCACCGCACCTGGGCCTGCCTGTACCGGCCGCAACGGGACCCGAAGCCCTGGCTTGGCAACCCGTGGTGATGCTAGCCAGACTGGCGGTTAGATCCCTCTTTCGGGAGACCACAGAGTACCAATAGATAGCACCGGTACTTCTGTTGCGACCCGGTCCCTTGACGCTGGGGTGTGCTGGCGATGGAGGTCTGTTTTCAAAGCCAAGTCCCAGTTTGCTGGGGCGGGGGACAACACCAACTTCTTGGGTCTTCAGTACCGTATGTAGCCCTCCTTTGCAATGGTCCTTTCCATGAGTGATGCGTGCCGGTGAGTATCTAGGAGGGATACAGTCTGCTGCTACAGATACGTAATAATGATGATGATAATAATAGCGAACCGACAACAGGCAAAGAGGAAGCAATATATCACCAGCTGGCGCCTGTCCGTCGGTGCTGTTTGACCGCCTTCACGGGGCGCTCAGACCTGCTGACTCATAACGGATAGCGCCGGTCTCAATCGGCGACAAGCCCCACATTCACCGCTAATCCCCGACCGCACGACATGGCGCTTTCGGCAGCGGCGTTCTGACGTGAGAACTTCCCACTCACCCCATTCGTGTGGACTAACGACGTCCTGCAGTGCGATCTGCCGGTCCTCACCTTGCATTGCGGGCTTACCGGTAGTAGGATAAGACACTGACTCATTCGCAACTCACTCATATAACTGTCAACCCTCTCTGCCCACCCTCTAGCAGGTCTCATCCTGCAGGGATAGTCTCAAGTGAGGGGCATCACTCTCTCTTTGTCTCTCTCTCTCTCTCTCTCACGCACATCCCACCTTCGTCCCGTATCACCCCTGTCGACACCCACGTCATGGCCAAACGCGTCTGCATCGTCGGTATGGACCCCTGAAATCTCCGGTATTCGGCTTCTGGCCCAATTTGAGCTCACCCTCTCTGTCCGTGTATAGGCGCCGGACCCTCCGGCCTCGTCGCCGCCAAAACCCTTCTCCACAATGCCCCCGCCGGCGCCTTCACCGTGACGGTCTATGACGCCCAGCGCCGCGTCGGCGGCCTGTGGCCCACCCGCGCCAGCGACGTCGACGGCCTCGTCCACCCGCTCATGGTGGCCAACCAGAGCCGCCACACGGTGCAGTTCAGCGACCTCGCCTGGGCGCCCGAGGATCCCGAGTTCCCGCGCGCCTGGATGGTCGGGCGGTACCTCGAGCGATACCTCGACCGCTACGGCCGCGGCGCCGAGGTGAAGCTGGGCCGCCGCGTGGTCAAGGCCGACCTGCAGGACGACGCGACGTGGCGCGTCACCGTCCAGTCGTCCGAGGGCGGCAGCGGCAGCGGCAGCGAGGAGGAGACGCGCGCGTTCGACTACCTGCTCGTCTCGTCCGGGTTCTTCGGGAAACCCCTCGTGCCAGACGTCGGGACCGGGGAGGCAACGGTCCCGGTGGTCCACAGCAGCAAGTACCGTGACCTGAAGGGGCTATTCCCCGACGGCGTGCGGGACGGCGGCGGCAAGATCCTGGTTGTCGGAGGACAGATGTCGGGCGTCGAGATTGCGGGCACCATCGCGACGCACATCTCCGCCGCCGTCAACGCGCCGGGCCCGAGCCCGGTCCCGGGCGCGGACAAGCTCACAGTCGAGCACCTCGCACAGCGCCCTACGTGGGTGTTCCCGCTCCACAGTACACCCAAGGTAACCCTCGCCACTTGAATAAGACCTCGCGCGCACATCCACTGACCCAGTCCAACCAAAACAAAAAGCCCGGCTCAGTCGCAGCCCCTTTCCTCCCCGTGGATCTCCCGTCCTACAACCTCAACAACCGCCCCCAGCCCCTCACGAACAAACAAGGCCACATCACCCCCGACGCGGCGAAGGTAACCCACGGCTTGTACACGGCTTCCCTCGGCCAGGACCAGTCCGAATTCTCCCCCGCCGTCGCCGTCACCCCGGACTATCACTCGGAGCCAGCCTACCTCGCCATGAGCGAGAACTACATGGAATTTGTCCGCGCCGGCCTCATCTCCGTCACCAAAGGCAAGCTCGCCTCCGTCGCGGGCACCACGGCGACGCTCGCGAACCCCTCGTCCCCCAAAATCGACAACGTCGCCGCCGTCGTCCTGGCCACCGGCTTCGACCCTTCTCCCTGCCTCTCATTCCTCCCGCCCCGGGTCCTCGAGGCTTTGAACTACTCCCCGCAGCACCCCAACCTGCCCCTCGCCCTCGCCTTCCACGGCACCCATGTCAAGGATTTCCCCTCCCTCGGTTTCGTCGGCTTCTACAGGTCCCCCTACTGGGGCGTCATGGAGATGCAGGCCCGCTTTTTCGCCGCCCTCTGGACGCCGTCTTCCCTCGCCCCGCGACCCCCGAAGCTCTCCGATGCCCTCCTCGACGACGCGTCGGACTGGAACACAGCGTCACTCCGCGACGACCCGCGGGTCTCCCAGTTCCCGATGGGCGATTACGCATACTTGATGCAGGAGTTCTCCTCCGCCCTCGGCATCCCAATCACCCCGCCCCTCGAGCCCCCAACCCCCCTCCTCCCACACAACAACAAGCCCATGGACATCCTCACGCCGGCGCGATACATCTCCCCCCTCGCCGACGAGGCCGCCAGAGCCGAGGCCGCAAAGTCGCTCCAGCAAACCCACTCCACCGCCGTCGCGGGCCTGACCACCAGCCGCTTCGTCCCCAAGGCCGTCTTCCGCAGCCTCCTGGGCACCTGGAAACTCGAGCGCGGCCTGACCAGCAGGCTCCCCAGCCACCCGAGCGGCCACTTCAGCGGAACGGCCCAGTTCCTCCTCCGCGACAGGACCGCCGACGGGCTCAAGTGCGTCTCGGGTTCTGCCCCCCCGGACGAGCCCTCGAACGACGACGACGACGGCGGCGGCGACGGCCTGGCCGCCGAGTACCTCTACGTCGAGGACGGCGAGTTTCGCGCCGACAACGGGCTTGTCTTCAGGGCCACGCGCCGCTACGTCTGGCGTTATGATGAGAAGAAGGATGTTGTGAGCGTCTGGTTTGCCAAGACGGATGATGCCAAGAGGGCGGACTACCTCTTCCATGAGATCGAGTTCCTCCCGCCTCCAGACGGGGACCAGAAGCCGTGGCAGGCCAAGGCGGGCCACCTCTGCATCGACGATTTCTACGACGTCAAATACAATTTCGCCTTCAAGGCTGTCAATCTCAAAGAGTGGGACATCCAGTATACGGTGAACGGGCCCAAGAAGGACTACACGATACATGGCACATATAGACGTTAAAATTCAGAGAATACACCCTTGTTGAACAAGCGAGACGTCCATCCTCTTGAGGACCCGTTTTTCTGTAGCAAGACTGAAGAACTTTTTAAAGAGGTACGAGGATCAAGTCAGGTTGTAGGATGCTATAGGCCGTTGGTATGTGTAATCATTCTTGTAGGTTCTGTTCGTGCACTCTTCTTCCGTCCATTCCCCTTTTCGTCGACACTCCTTTTTCAGCGAAGGTCAACATCTAATCTCGCCACACCCTGGATGTTCTCAAGGAACGCCGTACTCACAACATCTTCCTCGTTTCCACGCGTCGTCAAGCGATAAAACCTGTATGAAAGAGGACCGTTTGGAGACGGATAGGCCGTCTCAGTCGAGACCTCACCATCCAACGTCAGCGGTCTCGCTGTAGTCGACGAAGTGCCTTCCGACTGAAGACTCGAACCCGCATCGTCCATGAAAACATCCCCGTCCCCATCCATCACTCGCATACTTCCGTCTCTTAAAACTGTGCTTCGTTGCACTCCTTTCGTATCTCCAGTGTTGAGTGCCCAGCAACGAACCGAACCATCTTCACTAAATGCCCAGATCAGCATATCGGGGCCTGGGTCCAACGCAAGGTCGACGAGGCCGGAACAGACGGCAACAGGCTGTCCGCGAACATCAATGGGATATGGTTGTCTGCTGTGTAGAAGGTACGACGTCTTGAAGCCATTGTCATGGGTCGCGGCAGTATTTCGAAGATCAGAAATTGGCCACCACGCAGCCCAGTCTGTCGTTGGGCGATCAAGCATATCAGCCAGGTTGGCAAAACGAGAGATGTCTTTGAACATATCGGGGGGTAAGGTGTAAAATACAAGCAGCTGCTTTTCTGACTGAAAGCCGAGCTGGTCCACCCATCGTGCTACAGGGAACACGGCGGCGATTCTGACACCGTGGGTCAGGTCCGCTCCCACAGCGCATAGGGTTGGAGCATTCGAGCAAGCCGTGGGAGGTGGGCAAAACTGCACCTTTCTCTGGAGACGAGTCATGGAGCCGATTGGTGAATCAGAACCTAGGCACAAGTATCCGGTTCTTGGGTCCGTGAAAAGGATATGAGAGCCGTCGCTCAGGGGCACGGCCCTGTAGTTGTCCGCAGCAGTGGATCTTTGTCTGCGGACCTTTTGCTCCCACCCCCTCCAGGTTGTTTTGCGGAATGGCGGAGGGCTGATTGAGGCGCTCAGTTGCTGTTCTGTAACTGTATAAACACTGGACATGTCTGTTTCGGAGCCAGCAGCGGATGTCTCAAGTCGCGAGATAACGGCCGGGGTTTCTGGAGGATATCCACCAAAACTGCCACCTAGCGCCCCCAGTATTATCTGCATGGAATTCGAACTGGATTCCGTTGCCGCTGCTGAGCTAATTAGCCGAAGCTTCTTGACTGAATCAACGGCTGGCCGAGGCGGGAGAAAGTAGACAAAGTCGCTCCTGGTAGACAGCGGGAAACGGCGGACTAGGTCTCGGTTGGTTTGGCTATCAACCCAATGCAGTTCGACAGCAGATGAGGAGCCAAAAGCGACGCAAGCACGTTGGGGACAAATTGCAACCGAGCGCGGTGGGTTGTCGGCCGTGCAAATGTTTCGATAGATGGACCTGGATCCTGTTTCGATAAGAGGGGGCAGCGAAGGTGACCGCCCGCGACACATGCATAATTGAGTGTTTTCCTTTAAGTCGACATTAGCTCATCAACTGAAGTGGTTATACGATGTGATATTCACCTCTTTTTCTGGCATCAGGCCTGTGATGTCACAGACGATGCCGTTTCGGCCGTCGAGAACAGCGGCAATAGAGTAACGTCCCCAAGATGTGTCCATGGCGCAGCAGAGAACTCTATACGGGCACAGTATGGTTGAAACAGGACGCAGAAGGCCCTTGTAACGTTTTGAGGTCTCTTCCTACGAAGACATTGGCCACCTGGGAGACGTGACGTTCCTGCATTGATGGTTCAACTCGTACACATAGATGGTGCAACCGTAACTGGCCATTAGGAAGCGGCCACACATGCTTGCGGTGTATCTTGCATGATTGTCATCGATTCCAGGTGTCGAAGCATCGGATTTGAGGTCGATGAACTGCGTCTGACTGACTTGGACGAAGGCAGGTTCGGGCCCGGGATGGCTTGGACCCAACATACACTCCCTGGCGAGCCATTTGGACATGATCCACTCTTGGTTCAGACCATGGTCGGGGGTCTCAGGCAGAGCCTTATTATCCTCCATGTCGACGATGTTGTCGATGCTGGACCACCAGCCTCCTCGCTTGAGCATGGTGACGAGAATAGTACGACTCAGGCCCGCCCAGAACCAAGATCGGCAGGTGTGACGTGCAGCATTGAAGTCATATGGGCCGAGAAGAGCGTAGATCTGATGCAGGATCTCGACTGGGAGACGCATTGCCGTGGGAAACAGCTGTGAAGGGTGATTGCCGTGACCGAAATGCACCACATCGTCAGGGTGAGCTGTCATGACGATAGCGGAGAGAAGATTGGGAGACGACATGGAAAAATGATGAAGATGATGATGTATCAAACGACTGGATTGCAAGGAAAGTCCCTCGGGGTCAAAAAGTCTTGTCCAGCACTAGTTGTGGCGATGTTGGTGGTGGCGCCAATGCCAATATCGATATCGTATGGAGGTGAGAGATGGACAGAGTGATGGGGAAAAGATGCGGCAGTTGATATTGAAGGGGGAGAGGGATTGCGCGGGTGGACGTACAGCGTATAAAGTTCCTTCCGGAAAAACAAAATTCTGAGACTACTGGAACAGCAAGCGCGCATGGTGCGATCTTTCGGGAAGAATAAAGACAAAGGAAGGCACGAAGTTTCTACTTCCGGTTGGGGGGGGGGGCATCAAGTACGTATCAGGATACGGTTAATAGCATGCAACGAACCTGATCGTTGGAACTGAGCTATGGAACCAGTGAAGGAAGAAGTCATATGCCGTTACAAACCTTTGGATGGGTTTCTAAACGACCGAAAAGATGGATAGAAGGTAGGCACGATTGATTGCGACGAGGAGCGCTTCCAGGTGATCTAGTATAAGTTACTAACGGGTACCTGGTAAAATGTCAACTAAACTGGTTGGTTAGCTTGATTGTAGGCTTTGCGAAATATAGCATGACTTCAGGGGACACCCATCAGCCCAACCAAACAGGTCGGTTAGCTCAGTTGGTTAGAGCGTGGTACTAATATTTCATCTGAAATGTTGTGTAATGCCAAGGTCGGGAGTTCAAGCCTCCCACTGATCACATTTTTGATATTGTTTACATATATACTCACTCCTCTAGGTAAATCCTTCTTCATAGCACTTCAATCAGTAGTCATAGATATAGACATGCACTCAAGCATCAAACATAGCGCCAACTCGGACAAGTAGCTGAGTGCTTCTGTGATGATTTTTAGCTTGCAGCCACAAGTCAGGCCGGGAGACACCAGCCCCGGATTTCCCGAACCCCCCCCGCGCATTTATCCTCCGAGTGGCTTTTCAGTCGGACCACAAACGTTCTTCCGCCAGTTCGGCCGGGAGGGAGTCCGATATCGCATGCGACTTATAACAGAGGGACAAGTATTGAGTAAGCGGTTTGGTCCCTTCTGGACACCAACCAACGCCCTTGAAGCGGGGCTGGAGACGCCGACGATCAGATAGCAGTGCGAGCCCAGCGGCGGGGGACCCAAGTCGCGAGCTCCGACTTTTTGATCATTCCTAGTTCACCCCGGCGCCGCATTGGCCTGCCTGCAGCGATAACCAACCACGCATGCCCAGAACCGTCTATTCCCCGTGGTCACCGCTTCCCCGGCGGGAACATCAACACCCGCGATATCTAGTTCCCCTCCCCTTTGGACAGCAGTAGAGACGAAAGAAAGCGCGCGCTACCACCATCTATTTGCATTGGCGACCCCGGCCTCCGGTCTTTTTACTCGTCACGCACCTGCATTCTGTCAGCTACCAGAGCAACATATGGGTCCAGGTCGCCCAAACCACTTCGAAACCCCTCTTATTAACCTCTGCCAGGTTTACGAGCGTGACTTGAAGTGGATCACCGAGCACACGCGCGTGAGATTTGGATAGCCGAGTCGATGGATGGTGATACGGGAGAGCTCGCTCGCTGATAAGACAGCGCTGGAGTCAGCGTGCATCTGCATCCTCTCTCCCCCCCCTCCCCCCCCCCACTTGGCCTGCCGGGAATAAGGCACATTCTGCAAGCGCAAAATAAACTAAGCAAAATAAGGATTGCTGCGCGCCCATCCCTGAAACCCTTTCTCTTTCCTTGCTAGGCCGAAGTAAGCTCCACTTGCTACTTTTTTTTTTCTCTTCCACGACGGGAATGCCTCAGACGGTGGCTACATCTAGTCGAAACCGAGTCCTCTTGTGCCGCCTCGAGGTACAATGGTAGCGGAAGAGAAAGGTCGACCGTCGTATCTCACAGGTAGGTACTTAAGGGGGGTAAGAAGATGGGGAGAAAGAGGAACAAAGGCATGGCGCACGAGTGCGATGGTAAGTTCCGTGAGCAACACAATCTCTTCGACCGGCGCGCGGAACCCCTCCGGTCGGAAGACCCGCAATAAACCCACCAGGTCCGTCGGTTTCTGCGGGCCAGCGCGTTCCGGACGAAAGGGAGCTTGCTCGGCTCAGGTTCAAAAGCCTCTCTCTACCTTGTTTGCGCAAACAGACAGCCGACGCAGACAGCGACATCCCTCCCATCCCAGGAAGATGAGAAAGGGGTAGAAAACAACTTTCCCATGACCCATCATCATCCCTGTTTGGATGAAGGGGAAATTTGGGGACTGATATGAATAATGCATTGGATTCGTTGCATGCTCGGCGGCGAGATCATGGAAAAACTTGTGGGCGGAGGAAAGGGAGAATAGGGAAAAAAAAAAAATCATCGCGAACCCGAACTCATGCCGAGTTTTCTCCCCCTGCTATTTCAGCCCTGAGGGCCTGGCGAGAACGTACACAGGGAACCCCACTTCATCCCACCCCCTGGTCAGACAGGTCTCCTAAGAAACTAGTATCGACACAAATGTCATTTCATTTCCTCTTATTCCCAGACCCGCCCGTCGGACCTTAGGTACGCACGCGCCCCTCCTAATCGCTGCCCAAGCCCAGGCAGAGCCTCAAGACTGGGCAGGCAACCAAATGGAAAAGGGAAAGTGAAAAGCGAAGCAACTGAACAGGTCAAAGTCGGCGCTCGTCATAAACGCGCCTCCGACATTCGACCCTCCCCCTCTCCCACACCCAAGTCCCCTGCTGTCCCGCGTCCCGGCCTCGTGGCTCTGGAATACCCCCAACGTTCCACATGCCACTGCAAGCTTCTGTGATAGCGCAAGATGACGAAGAAAAGAAGTAGAGGAAAGGGGGAGGGAAACGGATTACCGCCCCCTCCCGCATTAAACCACTTTCATTTGCTGCCGGCCATTAGTCAGTCATTGGCCCTCTGAAGGCCACCAAGGGGACGTTCGGCGGTTCACGAAAACGAAAGCCCTCCCCCCTTGCTCAAACCCCATGCCGACAGTCGTCCTGGAAAAGATGCCACCGTGAATCAACAGATTGCACTAGAAACCTCTGGCCGTGGGTAGCAAGTAATGACACCAATCTACCTACCCATCTCAAAAGAAAGAGGGCACCCGGTACACAGTACACGCACACGTTCAGGAATCTCACGGGGGAAGCGGATTGGTCCAAAAAATCGGACGGGAAAGGCGGGTCGCCCGCGAGATGGTGGGTACCCCGAATCCCGCGCCGACTTCCCACCCATGGACCGAGTTGTGACCGGGTCCTTAGTGTTGGTAAGGTACCTTGGTATTTTTTGGACCAAAAAAGACGAAGAAAAAAAAAATAGGGCCCTGCGAGTCGATATCGACGGGGACAAGTATAAAGTCAGGGTGGTGCCCTCTCTTCTCCAGAACGTGGGACTGAGATAGGATTCTGTTCCCTTGACCTTCATGTTCGTCACCAGTCCTGGGTTTTACCCCTAATTCCCCTCGCTCACTCTACAATCTACTTGTTTGTGATCCTTCACCTGTCCAGGGGGGGACTGCGTTCCCATTAGGTCACAACCCGGCGTTCACTGCCTGACAAAGCCCACAAACATACACACACACACATACATAAACAAACCACCCAAGATGGATAAGGTATCGCCAACATCCTCCCGCACCCTCCCACCGGGATCCTCCTCCGACTCGGACGACGCGGCGGCAGGACGCCAGTACGCCCCCATCACAACACCCACCGCACACTCTCATGCCTCATCACACAAGCAGCGCCGATCCTCCGCCGCCGCCGCCGCGACCAAGGAGCAAATGGACCCGGAGCTCGACGTGAACCTCCCTTACCGCACCCTCTCGGCCAACGCCAACCTCGATGAGTACCGCGTTGAGACCAGCACCGGCGAGATCCCCGCCACGGCCACGGCCGCTGCCGACGCCGGCGGCCGAGACTACAAGCTCGTCACCTTCGTCCCCAACGACCCCCAGAACCCCAAGAACTGGTCCAAGGCCTACAAGTGGTGGTGCACCATGGTCGTCGCCATGACCTGCTTCGTCGTCGCCTTCTGCTCCTCCGTCATCACCGCCGACATCGCCGGCGTCGCCGAGGAGTTCCACGTCTCCGAGGAGGCCGCCCTCGTCACCATCTCCGTCTTCGTCATCGGCTTCGGCGTCGGCCCCATGGCCTTCGCGCCCCTCTCCGAGATCTACGGCCGACAGATCATCTACGCCTCCACCCTGCTGGTCGCCGTCGTCTTCATCATCCCTTGCGCGGTCGCCAAGAACTTTGCGACCCTCGTCGTCTGCCGCGCCATCGACGGCATCGCCTTTTCCGCGCCCATGACCCTCGTCGGCGGCACCCTCGCCGACCTGTGGCGCAACGAGGAGCGTGGTGTCCCCATGGCCGCCTTCTCCGCCGCTCCCTTCATCGGTCCCGCCATCGGCCCCCTCGTCGGCGGCTTCCTCTCTGACGCCTATGGTTTTAGGAGTTTGTACTGGATCCAGTTGGCACTCGCCTTCGTCGTCTGGGTCCTCATCTCCTTCACCGTCTCCGAGACCTACGCGCCCACCATCCTCGCCCGCCGAGCCAAGAAGATGCGCAAGGAGACTGGCGACCCGTCCCACGTCACCGAGCAGGACATCGACATGCGGCCCCTCAGAGAACGCCTCGGAATCTTCCTCATCCGCCCCTTCCAGCTCCTCTTCCGCGAGCTCATCGTCTTCCTTATCTCCATCTACATGTCCGTCCTGTACGGCTTGCTGTACATGTTCTTCGTCGCCTTCCCCATCATCTACCAGAAGCGCAAGGGCTACTCGGCTTCCACAACTGGTCTCATGTTCATTCCCCTCGCCATTGGCGTTCTGTGCTCGGCCGCCTGCTCTCCCTGGGTGAACAAGCACTACCTCAAGATGGTCGCAAAGCACAACGGTCACCCGCCCGCCGAGACCCGCCTCATCCCGATGATGCTGAGCTGCTGGTGCATCCCCATCGGCCTGTTCATCTTCGCCTGGACCTCCTTTCCGCACCTGCACTGGGCCGGCCCCGCCCTCGGCGGTTTCCCTGTAGGCTTCGGCTTCATCTTCCTCTACAACTCGGCCAACAACTACCTCGTCGACTCCTATCAGCACCAGGCCGCCTCCGCACTCGCGGCCAAGACTTGTATCCGTTCCTTCTGGGGTGCCGGCGTCGTCCTCTTTACCGAGCAGATGTACGATCGCCTCGGCGATCAGTGGGCATCGACCCTCCTTGCATTCCTCGGTCTTGCGTGTTGCGCTATCCCCTTCCTCTTCTGGTTCTACGGAGCCAGAATTCGTGCTAGAAGCAAGTACGCCTACTCCGCCGATGATGAGGAGACTTCCGGGTCCGATATCGAAAAGGCCAAGCCGCAGAAGGACATTCTGCCGCAGAAGGACGTTCTATCTCCCACTCGTACCTTTGAGCCCGCGTAAGCGACTCATGTTTGTACGTTAAACTTACACAAACCCTTCACAAAACTGTTTTTTTAGGCAGTTTGATGTCGCATCTACGCATTTAGGTCAGCATATTGGTTATATTTGGTTCGTCTGGCGTAACAGGTTGGTGTGGGAGGTGAGACCCCAGGCTAGACATATTACTAGAATAGACGGAAAACGGCCGGTGCCGTAATTAATTCTAAATCATGTTCGAATTGTCATTCAACGTCTACTGGCATATGGGCTGCTTCTTGGTACACACCTCATCGACCGTGTGAGCTCGTGGGCACGTGGCGGTTTTCGGGAGTCACACACAGCGCCAGTTTAATGGCTCGGGCGGGCATATAGGAAATCGTTTATTCGCGAGTCGTGACGTGTAACTATCTATCTCGCTGTTTCAGGGAATAGTAGGGGGTATTCATTAAACCGCAGTTGGCTTCTTCGATTGCGCCGTTTACCGCGGGACAGACCCGGGGGTGTTCTCAGACAATGCGCACCGGGAGCGAATCTCTGCGCGAGAGGGTAATTTCTTCCTTGACCAGAGAGTTGGAGCACTTGCGCCCGAGCATAAAGTCCTCCAGGTTGCGGAAGGTACATTCAGAGATCTCCTGCAAGGCTTCCTCTGTGAAGAAGCCCTGGTGGCCGCATATCAGAACGTTGGGGAAGGTCATGAGGCGAGTAAGCAGGTCGTCATCGATGATGTGACCCGAGTGATCGTTGTAGAAGAGATCACCTTCGCCTTCGTACACATCAAGGGCCAGGCCACCGAGATGCTTGGTCTTGAGGGCGTGGATGACGGCCTTTGTGTCAATCAGGCCGCCTCGGGACGTGTTGACCAGGATAGAGCCGGGCTTCATCTTCTTGAGCGTCTTTTCGTTGATGATGTGCTTCGTCTTTTCCATCAATGGGCAGTGCAAGCTGACGAAGTCGCACTTGGGCAGAAGGTCGTCCAAGGGGAGGTACTCGCCGAGCTCCTTGAAGTCGTCCGACTCGAATGGGTCAAAGGCGTAGAGGGTGCAGCCGAAGCCCTTCATTATGCGGGCCATAGACACACCAATTCTTCCGGTGCCGATGATTCCCACTGTCTTGCCATGTACTGTCTTGCCGAGGAGACCATCGAGGTTGAAGTTGCCTTCGCGGGTGCGGTTATAGGCTCGGTGAGTGCGTCGGTTGAGGGATTGCAGTAGAGCGACGGCAAACTCTGCGACAGCTTCAGGGGAGTACGAGGGGACGTTGGCGACAAAGATTCCCAATTTCTCGGCCGTCTCGAGGTCGACGTTGTTGAAGCCGGCGCAGCGTAGTAAAATGGCCTTGCAGCCAGCCTTGTGCAGTGCGTCGATGACGTCGGCAGTGAGGGAGTCATTCACAAAGACGCAGACGGCGTCCACGTCCTTGACGAGAGAGACGGTCTCAGATGACAGTGAGAAATCGTGGTAGATTATGCCAAAGTCAGTGTTATCGTCGGCAAGCTTTGCGTTGTGCTTCTTGAATTCGTCCTTCTTTGCCTCGTAGGTAGCGGAGATGTACTTTTTATCGTAGGCCTTGGCGCTGAAGACGGCGAGCTTCATGGTGGGCGTCTGAATGTGATATCGAAGCAACTGATGCAGAGACGGAAACCGAGTGCTGTGATGGTCGTGCCGGGGGGTCGAGTATTCATATGTTGGTTGAGCTAGGGATGAGTGACTGGCGGGATCCAAGGAGTCGGGGGATTATGGCGAGAAGAGGAGGGAGCTGGAGGAGAAGACACCTCGGTGTCAAGCCAAGGCTCGGCTCCCCCTCTTTCTCTTTTCCTGGCGTGACATGGTTGGTTCTTTCCTTCTGTAGATTTGGATGCCGACAACGATGCCAATTCATTAATGTGCGCGTCAGCAACTGGCAGGTGCCAAATCCAGTGTCATGGTTCGCAACAGTCGAAATGACGTAGACTGGATCAGCCGGGTACCAGGTAGGTCCAGCTATATGGTATCTACCTAGGTAGGTACCTAAGGTAGGTGTACCCGAGGGTATACCGTGCTAAGGTACCTAAGGCACGAATACCCAGGGTACAATGGCCTGAGCCAAGAGCTACCCCGCTATGTGTTTCCCTGGAGCTCTGGCAACCCACCCCACTAGCTCGAAAGGGCAACCCCCTAAGGACAACCCCCAAAGGACGAGCTAAGTTGACAAGGACCAGGACAAACCAGAGTAAATGCCACAAACCAACACATGCATGCGCACCGATATCGAGACCTTTCATGGCCATCATTGAATCAATCATCCGAAACACTCAAATGGTATACTACTCGCTGTCATTCCCGCTACCCATTCCATCCCATCGCCCGACAATCACGTCTTGTTCCCGTATGCACGTAAGGGGTGGTTGGTATCTACAAACAGCATCATCCCCAATCGTCTTGGGCCTTCTCACCCTCTACCGGTTGTTGCTTTACGACGGTTGACGCCAAATATGTGTATCGCCGAGGCTCATTGAACTGTCGGATGCTGCCGACGCCGTATTTGCAGGCGCGTTGGGCCTTTCCGTATCAGGACCACTCTCCTCATCGTCCTCGTCCTCTTGGAACGAGGGAGGATCCTGATAGATCCAGGGCTCTTCGAGGCTGTAATTCTGTTAGCACCAAAACTCTCTCTACTTCGAGAATGGCGGCCAAGCATACCGTGAAGTGAGGCTGGGATTCACAAACGTCATGCCCTTTTCCTTGTCCTCGTCAATCGTGCTGCCTCGTCTCAACAGACCCTGCGACGGCCTGGGCCCCTCGAAGTCCTCATCCAGTACTGCCTCGTCGTCCACATCTATCCCGGCTCGGATGCTCCGCAGCGATATATACCGCGTTAAGGGATCGAAGCGCCGCTTGAAATAGACGCTGTACCAGATTGTGAAGGCGGCCAGCGGCAGCACCGCCACAGCTTGTACGAAAGCCAGCTGTAAAGCCATGATGCTGGATAACACCACCTGCGTAATGAAAAGACCAAGTACGACGCGGTAGCTGATGATCCGCCATGCACCCCCCGTCGCGTGTTGTGGCTGGTCCATGGCGTACAAGAGCTGGTACTTGTACGTGAAGTAGCCGAGGATGAAGTATACGATGCCCACCGTCAGGATCCGATACCCGTATTCAAGAGTGCTATATACGAGACATAACATGAATACGAGCAGAGCTGTCGGGAGATAGAAGCCGTAGCTGAAGACCGTCGGCTTCATGATCTCGGCAAAGTCCCTAGGCGTCTTGGCCCCCATGCGATAGATCGGATAGAGCACGACGCTGCCGACTTGCAGAAGCCTGAAGGGAAACAGACCGACACCTTGGAGCATGATGAAATTGGTGTAGAAAACGGCCAACTCCCGGATCTGCGATGCAATCGTGTTTGTCAACGTCGCCGGGCTGCTCCAGACGTCTTTGATCTGCTTGATCAGATTGCTGACGGTGAATGCGGCATTTGAAGTAGCAAAGACGACAAAAATGTTGAAAAACGTAAAGAAGAAGTTTTTGGACACGATCGAGAGCTCCACGTCGCCCTTGGAAATCATGCCTTGCTCGTACGAGAGATACTCGTAGAGATATGGCACAGCGGCGTTGAGCAACGAGACGAGGAGCGTCGGCAAGCCTGTCTCAGCCAAGGCACGCAACGTCGGCCATTCGTCCAAGAACACAACCAGTGACGGGAACCAAGTTCTGAAGTTACAAATGCTCAAGAGACTGGCAATGGAGGCAACAATCGCCAACCACACAACCGTAAGGAAGGCGACGAAAATAGTAATCGTCCAAGACCGAAGCCGCCGTATCCCGCGGGGCGTGTACGTGTTGGTCCACATCACGTCCGATGGCGACGGCGCCGGCTTGGTCAGGAGCTGCCCCGGTCGTGGGTCGATGCGGGCCTGGATCGCCATTTGGCATGCGGCAATCGAATCCATTGTTACGAAAGCCAGATCGGTCGCTGGGTAGTCCTTCTTTCTGGCCTCGCGAATCTTGTCATCGAGCCGGCGTAGTTTCTCCTCGTAGTAGTCGATAGCATCTATCTTGCGGCTCTGGAGTTTCAGGAAGCCGTACCAGACCCTTACCTTAGGACGAGGTTTCTCAATGCACTCGGCGTTGATGTGGTTGTGACCCAGCAAGTTGCCGTTCTCTCCAGCCTCCTCGTTAACTTCATCCTCCCTAGGCTCCAGGACGGACGGTTCGGCTTGCGGGTCGCGTAAGCGCTGCACGGACTTGGGGAGAGCAGCCTGCTTTCCAAGGTAGACGCTCCAAGTTTCCTCTAGCTGGGCCAGCACCCGCGTACGCTGCTCGACCAAGGAATCGAGTTCTCTCCAGTCTCGGCACAGGCTAACGTTTTCCACCTGCCCAATCTCGAGCTTTTCGATGAGCTTCTTGAGCTTATCTTCGGAGCGCAGGTTTCGCGGAATACCCGTTAAACGGAATGTCCTGTCCGTTATAGTAGACTGAGTTCCCAGGTACTCTTGACGGATATGGATCACCCTGAAAGTCGATTTGTTCAAGATGTAGAGAACAAGGCCCGTGAAGAAGTAGACAAACACCAGGTATGCCCAAAGACCGCCGTTTTCGCTGTCGAAACTCTTGTCGCTGTCGTCGGGTTTGCCTTTGGGCTTCTTGACTGGGAACTTGAGGTTGATGGGTAGCAAAACAGCGTAGGCAAAAAAAGCCATGATGGCGAGGGTCCGGATTGCCATCTTGAAGAAGGAAAGGAACTATTCCGGTTAATGAAGCTCGCTCAATCAGCAGGCAAGCTTGTGACTCACGACAAATGCGTCAAGACCCGCCGACGCGAGAACCTGTTCCTCCGTCACGCGGTACAGGGCGGGCATCCATCCGAAGAAGGTATTCGGCAGGGCAGGCAAGCCAATATTGGGATTAAGTCGGCGCTTGCGCGCGGCGTACAAGGTCGTCCATCGCGGACGCAATATGCAGAAGGTGACAAAGGCCGAGATGCCAAGGATCGACGACAGGCCGAGCTGGACGTAGACGTCACGGTTGGTCGTGGGTTTAATGGCGTTTTCGCCTTTGCAGACTTCCTTGTCGGGTTCGAAGATTAGCAAGTCCATTTCGAGTGCAGCATGTCCTCGATCTATGGTTCGACAAGTGTGAGGCCACCACTGTTGTTGAGTCGCGAGTCGTCGGTTTCGATCTGAAGATGCGACGCGACAAGACTTGAAAGGGGGGTGTTGAGCTTCAGGTATCCGTACATGCACAAGGCTGGTCTCCACTTTCATCCGAACCTGTGACGTGATGATGCGTCGGGTGATTCTCTGCTTAGTGGATCACGGTGGGACTGCAGAATGCACCGCCACAGACGGGAGCCGTGGCTGGAGTCGTTCAGCCACGCAACTTCTCCATTTCGCTGACCGGAAACCCCTCCTGGACTGCAGTAGATTCTGCTTTTGCGAAGCAGAATTGAGCTTTACATTCCACGTTACGTGAAAACGAAAAAAGGTTTCGCCGCTCCCATTTCAATCGTTTTGATGGGTAAGAGCGTCTATTTCGTTATCTACGTTGTCCTGCTCCTGTTGGATGGCACTTTGCAAGGCAAGGTGTCAGCAATCAGTCACGACCCCGATCTGGAATGGTCGTTTAAAGCTCTTAAGGTTGAATTTTAGAAGTTTCTGTAGAAAGGTATGTTCAGTCTCGACGCAAATTATCAAGCTGATTCATCACTGATTGAAGATTATCCAAACGCGTCATTGATCCCATGTCCTGGGACCGTTGTAACTTGTCGGTGCCACTTACCGACAACGACCCACTTCCCGGCGGTGTTGGCTCGGGCCGTGGCGAGGGATCCTCACGTTGCGGTCACAAGACCCTCATACGGATGAGGATTTCCTTGGATCAGTCAGTCATGCCATATAGGTAGCTTGGGGCCTGAGATGCAATCAACCAATGTCACACGTGTGGCAGCGCGACGTGCACAATAGAGATTCTGGCGGTGTTTTTGATGGTTTGCGACAGAAGTTGGTGAAACCTAGGGTTGCCCCTAGCAGTTGTAGGAAGGATAAAGAGGTTATTACTAGAGGTTCTAGGCAGTAGTTCTACCCCCGTCCCCATCCTCACACTCCCCCAATGTAGACACTTAGACTACGATGACCTTTTACGTGATAAAGCATTATGAAGAACAATTGTCCGTCTCCTCACAAGTCTACAGCTGTTAGTTTTAATGGAATCGAAGACTGGCTGATTCAATATAACTTTACCTACTCCGCCTTAGAAGTAGTGATGTCACACTAACCTTGCGCTATTTCCCCATTAAAAAAATTGACAGGTAGCACGAGTGTCCTCCACCCAGGGACTACCTGCTTTGTCAAAACACCTAATTGGGAGGTTAGAGCTCGAACTCACCATTAGAGAATATGAGGATAACATACTGGCACCAGCGCGCTTAGACTTGCGTGATTGTGAGGGCAAGACTGATAACACAGAACAGCTTCATTTCAAGCACAATCTCTTGGTCAGTAGCTACAAGTGTATAAGTCATGAAATGATATGGATAGTATTGCACTGCGTACGCTGTGTGTACTTTCGAGGGCTTTCCCCTTGAGGCCAATCTTATAGAAGACTATCTTGTTACACATATCTTTTCTTTCTTTGCTTGTGTCAGTTGTTGTTTATCGCTTGTTCTATTGCTTTGTTACTCGCGCGTTCCCTGATCTCCTTCACCCTGTTACTATATGAAAAGTAGTGGACTGTAGCGGGGTGTATTGTAGGTTACGTAGTTTTCCTAATAGCCGTTCTATATTGAATTAGGGCAAGTGGGCTATAAGTGCCGACTTATGAACAGCGCCTCTACAAGTTTAATCAAAGTCAATTTAAGGCCGCAACTTGTTAGTTTACTAAACATATGATATAAAGTTTACATGTTTAGTTGTAATGGGGATCTTGTCTGTTGAGGTGCCTGCGACTACGAGCCATCCCACGGCTGTCGGCAGCTCCGTGTAAGCCTCGCATCCACCAAGGCCCCGTCCAGCGGTCCGTCCCTCTCGAGGTCGCACAGGTACACAATCATTGCAACACAGTTAGCAAAACACCGTAAAAGTATCATTAACCATGGATTATCGTAACTTAACCTCCTTATCACCAAAGGCTTATGGATAGCCAGTCTCGGCCCCTATATGAGTTGCCGTAGCGCGACGTGCGCTTCTCGCCCTGCTCACCATCGCTCGAGGCGGCCCTGCCAGGGGTCGGAACCCGGCAACGGTTAGTGAAGCAAGCCTAAGACTGAACGCACGTGAAAATGGCCTTGCAGAAACAGGACAAACAAACACAGCCCACCCACCCAGCGCTCTGGCTTGCTAGTTTCGAAGTCCGGGCGTACAGCTGCGATACGGGAGGCTTCGCCGTGAGACGGCTCAGCCTCTACCAGGAGCCGTTGATGGGATAGAGAGTACCGTGAAATCAATCCCTGGATGGACTGCTTGCCACCAGAAGCGATGCCTCAGACTGCGAGGTTAGGATGAGCGGCATATTCGGCATTATCTGCGCAGAGTTCTGAGGCATGAGTGGCGCTTGTGTATTAGGAGCCATTGCCATCGAGGACTCGCTCACTGAGGAATAGATAGTTTCAGAATTGGTATTTCATAGTCATGTGTCCATTTTCCTGCATCATCGATCATAGATGGGCGGCGGGTGCAGACGGTGCCATTAGAAGTTGGATCGAGAGCCACGGTTCTGTGGGGGTTGGAGATTAGCGGTTGGCACAAAAGATCAAGTAACGTCCTCAGTGGGTGGCTGCATGGACTTACATCACGCCACTGACTGTCCCCGTTTGCAGTTGAATTGATTAGACAGACATGACGCCCCCACACAGAGGTTAAAGGGAGGTGGGAAGAAAAGACGATGGGCGCCATTCATGTGCATCGGCAGATCCGGGGGTGGTCTGCAGAAAACAACCTTCTCCGAGCCTCGTTCGGGAACAACCTACAGTGAGTGTGGCATGGCACAGAGGGGACGGACTAACATGCCGCGCCAACTGTGGAGACGGAGCCGAAACGATGCGCACACCTCTCTCTCTCTCTCTCTCTCTCCCTATCTTTCTCTGTCTCTTGCTCTCTGGTGCCAAATTGTGACCCAGCAGGGGACGATTGGCAGGAGACGCGCGGGCATCTCAGATTGAGGATGACGAGCAAGCGGGCCGTCGTCTAATTGATGGCGTCCCGACACCAGAGAGGCAGGAAACAAAAGCGGGCGGGGGAGGCGGTCTTTGGGGCCTTGGGAGGCTTCCAGCCAAGTTTGTTCTGGGCCGAACCTTGCGCGTCGATGAACTTTGCTGAAGTATTGGTGTGGCTGTCTGTTGTCTGTGTCTTTGTTACCGACGGGCCTGGACTGGTCTTTGCTGGCGTCAATCAGCCTGCCTTTGGTGGACATCTCTCTCATCTCCCTCCTCTTCTTCTTTCCCGTCTCGCATGCCCGTTGATGCGAATTCAAAAGCACAGCCGTGTCCAGGGGATGATGGGGGAACATTCCTAATCCAACTGCACATGAAAATTCCGCCTCATACCGCCTTGACTTGTCTTGCTGTTGCTTCCCTAGTTTAATTTCCCTGCCACATTCCATTCCGTATTCCCAATCGTCTACCTACCCAAGGTAGCGTCCCTCGTTCCCCGCCACATCATATTCCATTCCGCCTCCGCTCTTCCCGCCTTTATCACCGGCACGGTGGTGGGATCAGCAGTACATACTTAGTACATCCCGTCCCTCGTCTTCATCTGCCCAAGTACGTGGCTCTCGGGGGTTTTGGGTGGTATTTTCTTTTACCCTCTTTTTTTTTTCTTTTTTTTTTGCCTTTTGCGTCACGGCTTGCGTCGGCCCACACAACCAACTCCCCAATCAATCTAGTCAGTCAATCAATTACTCAAGCAGACAAGCACAGCAGCGAGCTAAAAGGAGGTCCACACAACAACTAGGAAAGAGTAAGAAAAGAAGAGAAAAGGAAAGAAAAAAAGAACAAAAAAAAATCGTGCCGGTTCCGAGATCCAGCCCCAATTGCGCTTCCCCAATTGAACCACGAAAATCTCGACAATTTCCAATCCGCAGATCCATTCGGACCCCTCCATGCCCCTCATCTCCACCAACTGACTTCTCGACGACCACAACCATCGACCTCCATTGAGCAGCCGGGGCATGTTGGATACAAGCAAAATGGCCGACGCTGCAGTAACTGTTGGCCGTACAGGCGAGTACGTCCTCATTTCGAAGCCCAAGAAAGGCATTGCCTACGTCGAAGCTCGATTCAAGGAAGACAAAATTGTATGTATTGCGAAGCTCCGAATCTCGAGCGTCTTTCCCGTCTTGCCGATACCCCGCTCACACGTCACAAAATCAGCCCTCACATACCGACAGGGGGTGTCAACTGGTTCGTCTTTTCTCCAATGGGATCCTGGTCGCCTCATGCCCTAACCTTCAGCAGCTTCTCTCCAGGCTCGAGCAGGAATGGAGTTCGCCCAAGCTCAGAGACGATACCGTCATCTCCCTTGAAGCAGACCTTCTGAAAGAACCCGTTTGTAAGTCTTGCCTTATTTTCACGTGGGGTCAACACCATACTAACCAATCCCTAGTCCATAAAGGTGTCCCCAGCGACATGTTCCACTCTCTCCGCGTCGTCGAGTTCCAGGGTCTTGACCCGACTACCCGGGTCGTCTCCATTCGCGATGTTGCTATTAAAGTCAACTTGTATGGTCGCACCCC
Organism: Colletotrichum sublineola; assembly: GCA_020631755.1. NCBI lineage: Eukaryota > Fungi > Ascomycota > Sordariomycetes > Glomerellales > Glomerellaceae > Colletotrichum > Colletotrichum sublineola. The sequence goes on from JAHSQG010000010.1 coordinate 520,970, forward strand.
GGAGTCGCCGTCTGCGTCTGATGATGAAATCGTGACCATACTGCCCAACTCCACACTTGACGGCCTCTGGGAACTGTAAGGATGACTGCGCCTCTCGCAACATTTTCGTACATTTCTAACGTGATGGACCTTCTAGATGTTGATCCTAACCCCGGCACAGCCTGATCGTTGACTATGCTATCAGTGTCAGCTCTTAATCTGCCACCCGGTATAGGTGCGACAACTGTGCAGCTTCAACCGTCTTGCCACGGAGGCGCTTGAGGATCTATCTACGACAACGCCCTTCTTCATGATTTAATGTTAAAAGAAGCAGGCGACGACATTTCTGGCTCCCCGCAACGTTGGGCTAGCAAGCGATGTTGGAGTTATTACCTCTTCCCAGCGCTAGCTCAACGTCGCTGCAGATGCCAAAAGGGCCATGTGCACCAATCGAGTTGCGGAATGGACACGGCCATTGACGCCGTCGCCAGACTTGTTGAGAGCTACGCATTTGGGCGATACCAGGGACTATGTCATACAACGTCAGTCATGTGGCCTTTTGGTTTTCTCAAGACCTGATTCAAGTTCTTTGCCGAAGACAAGGTTAAGATCAAGAGGGAACTTTGGCTTCGGACCGAGAATCAAGACTCTCGGCCTGCCGCTTCCAGAAAGCGGCGCGAAATTTCGCTGCAACGGAAAGGCGAGCGCCGTTTTACAGGGCTCCAAAGTCATGATGATCTGCAAGAAAAAGTACTCCTTGGGTAGGGATGTTACTTGGAGGAGCCCAGGCACATCCAGAATCAGATCGGCTGGTGGGTGACAGGACCTGGCGTTTTGTTCCTTGTAGCCTTACAACCTTTTGTTCTATCATCACTCGGCACTAGGGAGGAAAAGTCTCAAACAACCAGCGCCTTTTTATCATCGGGAAACCCCAGTCCCCGTGGTACATTTAGCTTGGGAAGCTTCGCTGATCAAGGCATTGAAGCAGTTGGAATGTATCACTTGGTTTATTTTCAGGCCTACTTTAACAATACACCTACCCTTAATGTTTTGTCATTCTACTTGCACGAGTTCTGAACGCCATCGTTCCTCTTCTCATACATCCCAGTTGCTCTTGATGATGACGTTGTTGCGCACATCTCTGTAGCGCATATCTGCGCAGCGCCATTCATCCGACTTCGACTACTACATCATTTTCGATGTCCTGGGAATTACTGCTGGAAGCACTTTTCTAAATGGATAAAAAGGCTCAGGGCCGCATACGGCCCGCCTTACAATAACCCACGAGAAGACATGACAGCTTTGAAAAAAGAAAAAAAGAAGACAAAAAACTAAAAAAAAAAAAAAAAGCTCAACTTCCACCTACTTTCCGCCAAGGGCCCCACCGGTGTCGGAGGCTCCCTTGACAGTCCCTAGGTTATAAATGCCCTTAGTCAGACGAACATGGCAACCGGAGGCGAGTGAGGTCTATAGGAGTTGATGATATAAGGTGACGGGGGTGGTGGTTCTTTGACTTTCTCACAGGCCCACGTGGGACTATCTAAGTTTTTGACAACCCACCCCAGAGTAAGTTTTGAGCATACTTTACAATTTCCGTTTTTTTCATTTGCTTGTTCCATAGGTAGTAGAGTGCGCACCTATACCCGATTATTCTAGGCTTGTTCAGGCTGTGGTATGCGACGCAGTCCGGGATGACCCCGACAGGCCCGCTGCCTCATTATGTATTTATAATAGTTATACGAAAAGCTTCCCTTTAATGGGGAACTTCACGAGCCAGATCTGGAAGGCAAATTCATGAAGAATCTTGCACAGGTTTGAAAGGAGGCATCGTAAGCTACTCTGGCCAAGTATAGGATTCGAACAGCTGCCCGTCGTTGAACCTAGAGGGGGGGAGGGGGGGGGAGCAGGGCATCACCGTCGACCACGGGATGGGACAGGGACATCGGGTATCGGGCGGTCCGGTGTGCGCACTCCGAGGCTCTTGGATTTCCGGTGAAAATCCGGGAACGCCGTCCTTTGGGAAGAACCTGACGGAGAATGGTTCTGTTAATGGGAATCGCTCCGTGAGGGTGAAGTTCGGTGTTTACCATGGGGGCCAAGACTGGACAGGTATAAGGTGGGATATATCCAATGGAAGAGGGCAGTACAAGCCGCCATCTCACTCAAAGCCCGCTGGCGATGCTCATGGAACGTGGTGTAAGAGATGTAGCAGATAGACGGCGAAAAAGTGACTGTAATTAATTAGGCATACGAGAAGCTGAAATGGACTTTTATAACAACTTCCTGTTTATTACGCCGAGCCGACCCTATAGCCGACGGCAATACATTAGATTTCTTTGACAAACCCAACCTCAACCACCCTCTCCATAGCCAGCCTGAGGTTCGCAATCTTGGCCCGGGTGTTGTCCCGGATCCACAAGAACGTGCCCAGGATGATCCTCCTCACGATGCCTGTGCTCGTCCCGATGTGCATCTGCCCCTTGCCGACGATGTACAAAACCTTGTGCGCATAGGCCCGATCCATCTTCGCCAGCTCCGCCGCCAGTCTGCCGTCTTTCAGCTCCGATGGGCCGTCCGGTTCGTCCAGAGTCGTCGTGGTCTCCTGCTCGCTGGCGGCCGCCGCCTTCGCGGTTGCCTGCCTAACCACGAACTTGCGTACCTGCTCGTACACAAGCGCACCCAGGTCCGGGCTGACTACCTCGTCCATGAAGCCGTGGCGCACAACGAGGCGGTAGCATCCCGGGATTTTGGCGAAGCGCGAGATGTGATAGCGCTCGCCGTCCGGGACGGTAGGCACCTCGACGGGGTGCAGGTGGAAGAAGACGGACACATCCGGGAGGGCGCCGAGCTTGGAGGCGAAGTGAGTGAAGACGCTGGGCGTCTGGACGCCCGTCTTGTCGAAGAAGATGGCGAAGCCGACGACGGGGGAAAGCACGTTGCCACCCCAGCGCTGGGTGAGCGCCAGCATACCGTCCTTGTTCTTGCCAAGGAGTGCGCTAGGTTGGAAGCGGTCCTCGGCCTCGGCGCGCCATTGGTTCTCCTTGCCGAAGCGCCAGAGGAGGAACATGCCGGCCATGAGGGCCGAGAGCATGAGCGTGAACCAGGCGCCGTCAGGGACCTTGTTCAGGGCCGAGGAGAGGTAGAGGCCGTCGAGTGTGGCAAAGGCAAGGGCTGGGAGGACGATGAGCCAGACCGGCAGGCCCCATACGAGGATGGCGACCAACGTGACCATGAGGGTGTCGAAGAAGGTGACGAAGATGACGCAGACACCGTAAGCGTGACCGAGACTGGTCGTGTTGTTGTATACCACGGTGACAAGGATCGTTCCCAGCATGAGGAGCCAGTTGAGAAGTGGGACATAGACTTGTCCGTGGAAGGTATCCGAAGTGTGGACGATCTTCATCTGGGGACAGTACGAGAGCTTCATGATTTGGCTCGAAAGCTGCAGAAGTGTTAGCATTTGGCTGCCATTGCATTTGAGAGGCGGTTGGTTCCAAGACTGACCTGGAACGTTGCCGTGATGATGGCCTGCGAAGCGACAATGGCGGCCAGGATGGCCAGGATCAAAGTAGGGTACAGCATTCCCGGGGGTACTGTGTTGAAAAGGGGGTTGGTGTACTTCTCCGGCATGATGGCGAGATGCGCAGCCTGGCCGCTGTACGCGAGTATGAGACAGGGATAGGTCCACAACAACCAGCTCATCTGCACGGCGCGCATGCTGAAGGCGCCCAGGTCGGCAAACAGGGCCTCGACACCGGTGAAGCAGAGCAGAACGCCGCCGAGCATCTTCCAGCCCTCCGTCTTCTTCTCCATGAAGAAGTGGATGGCGTAGTAGGGACTAAATGCCTTGAGGACGGTATAGTCGTACATGACGAGGTTATAGATGCCAAAGGCACCGATGAAGCCCAGCCATATGATGACGATGGGCGCAAAGGTGTTGGCAAGCTTGGTCGTCCCAAAGGGCTGGATGAGGAAAAGCAGAACGAGGATGCCACACGTGGTGCCGACAATTGTCGAGTTGCTGATGTCGGGCTTGACGACCGACAGGCCCTGAATGGCGCCCAGGACGGATTGTGCGGGGGTCAAGACACCATCGGCTATGACCATGGACACGGCGAGGACCCCGATGGTCTTAAGGAACCCCCTGGTGATTCTGCTCTTTTCAATGACGGAGCGGATTCCGCGGGTCACGGGGCGCACGTCCTGGGTATTTTGGCGCTCCATACGGACTGTGGCTTCCTCCCGAGGATCGAAGTTGGTGATGTTTGCCTTGCAGTTCGTCAGCACAACGTGTGTCTTAAGGGGGGAGGAGTCCTCCCATGAGATATCGGACACTTACATATCGGGTCAGAAGGGAGTAACAAGAAAAGGTGCCGCCCTCGCCCTCGTTATCGGCGTGCAAGACGATGAAGACGTATTTGATCGTGACCATGAGTGTGAGGGTCCAGATGATTAGAGACAGGACCTGGGTGAGGTCGTTCTTGGTAGGGAGGTCCACGAAGACGGACGAGTAGACGTAGAGGGGACTGGAAGCCAATCAGCGCACCGATCTCTTATTCACAGCTCAAATCTAGTGCCGGAGCTCACCTCGTGCCAATGTCACCGTAGATGACACCAATCGACTGATACGCAAGCCTGAAGGGTTGAGAATGTCAGCGAGCCCATAGTGTTGTTAGGCAACAAGAAAAGGCGTTGCAAACATACCATATCAGGGTTGTACCGGTAAAGACCTGCTTCTTCCTCCCATCGTCGCGGCGCCAGTCGTCGCCACCCTCGTTCGCGTCGACTGCAGATTCCATGGTAACGGCGCGGGAGAGACGGTGGGAACCGACGCGGCGGAGGTCGCGGCTCGAGTAGATGCCGCCGGCGATGCCAGCGCCGGAGCTGGAACCAACATCAGGACGTTGCCATTGCGCCCACTCGTCGTCAGTCGATCCCGACTTGTGTCTGTCGAGCTTTTCTTCGATTGTGATCCTGTTCGCGGTAGGGGGCGAGGCAGCCGTTTGGTCGTCCATACCAGGAGGCAGATCGACACCGTTGAAAAGGGTACGTTTGAATACTGCGCCGGTGTGGGTACAAAGAGTGGAAATGTAGACACAAGAATGGCGAGGACGGGGGTGCTATAAACAGATCAAGAACCAAGGTGCTGGAGGAAATATAAAGGACGACGACAACGAAGAGTTTAGATCTGCGCTGTCAAGATAGCAGAGGGTGCTTTGACTTCTTTATGTCCCAGACATTTGGAATGGGGAACGTCTAGTCTAGTGCCCTAACCTAATCTCACGATAAACCTGTCTCAAGAGAAGGACGGAAAAGTTGGTTGGCAGAGGTGGGGGTCCAACAGAGGATCTTGGTCCATCTCACCAACCTTGGGGGGCCAGGATCGAGCGGTCAGAAGCGATTTGACTAATTAGGAGATAGCGTGAGGTGGCTTTACACGCACGCATCCCTGAGCCTGCGGCAGATGCCATCTCTGTCTCGCCGATTTGTTGCGAGAGACGCCAGCGCCATGTAGGGGAACAAGGAGGCGGGCACGCGGGCATGGCCGGAAGTCCAGCCCCTCCCTCTTTACTTCGGGGTCTGCAGGTAGTGGACGCCATGTGTTGAGGCAACTGTTCTTTTTTTCTTTCTTTTTTTCTTTTTGCATATGCCACATGCTAGGCATGGATATCTATTTGGACGACTAGGATCATGGGGGCTTATCAGACTCTTGGTTCTGGTTACAGAATCTTGACTGTCACAGGCTCGACATCTGGGTTTAGGCTGGAAGCGAGCGGCTAACGGGCCATGAGTAGGCTCGCACTTGATCGGGTTTGATGTGTGTGTGTGTGCGCGCGCCGGGTGGGAGACACGCCGGAAGGAAGCAGACTAGGTGAGTAACGAGCGCCCGCTGGGACGGCGGATGATTTCTGCCGGGGGGTGGTGGGCAGGGATAACTCGAATAAAGCAGTGGTACAACGGTTCCCTCGAACGGGAAGACGGTGGGAGGCTGGGAGGACACAAAGAGACAGCGGGGTCATTTGCCAGGAGACAATGCCTTGTCAAGACTGGGTTCATTGGAGAATCTTGAAGCAAGAATAGAAAGGAAAACCGAAGATCAGAGAGACGCTGACTTCATGGGCAAAACGCGATGCGAAAATAGAAAACAAGTTACAATACCTATAGGCAGGCAGCATTGACGGGGGCCGTTGGAATTGTTGCCTCTTTCCTGTCTGCTCTCTCTCTCTCTCTCTCTCTCTCTCGTGTGGTCGACTCTCTTGGTCGACTGGGCCAACTTGGAGCTCTGATGTGGAATGGTTACACCCGCGGACTAATTAGACCCTTGTGGATGAAAAGGGTTGTGTAGCCGGGGCATGGTGTGATGGAGGATTCCTGCACCTTCGGCCCCTCTCGCGCACGCCGTATGAAGGTGCGGGCGTTTGGGAGAGATGACGGCGATCGGTGGGGAGACCAGGAGAGGGTGTGTTTGTCCTTGAAAGGAGCAAGATAATGCCTCAATTGTGTTACTGAACATCTGCCGCTCTTTGCCATTGTTGGACGGGGCTGTGTTGACTGCCATGAAGGGGGGAGGGTTGACTGTAAGGACGAGACGAAAAGGAAGAGGCGAAAGGGAAGAGACGAAAATGAAGCTGGACAACAAAGAGAGCGGAAGAGAAAGGGAGAGAGAGGGAGTGGGAGAGAGAAGGAGGCCGCCCATCCCAGTCAGCTACAGAGTGCAGGTGAAAGGGAAAGTGGCAAGTGCGTTCCTGCGCAGTGACTCGGGAGCATTCAAGTTGGAGACAACGAGGAAAGAACTCGTATGTACGTACCCACCTTACCTCTATTACAGCAGGTGCTAAGGAGCTACCCCTGCCATCCCCAGAGCTCTACTACCGTATCCTCTGGTTAAACTGACATTCCACCTTTATTTAGGTTGACCTATTAAATATTAAATACTTCTGTTAGCATCTGATGCTGCTTTACTGGCTCTTTCTGGTAATCACCTTACCTATTATCGTTAGCCTGAAATAAAGTGGAATGTCAGTTTAACCAGAGGATACGGTATGGAGACGCACAGACGGCCGCCCCCACTTTCGCGCCGTGTTTGGTTTGTTTAGCGCTGCTAAGCTTCTGCTAGCGCCCGCCAAGGTCGCCGCATCTATTCCCTTAACAATTTCCCTACATTTAGATATCCGCCCTTAGAAAACGCGACTTTGGCTTCACCACTTTTTTTTTCATGCCTCATTTCCCTTCTCCCCTGCCTCGAACTTTACATATTATGAGTTATTTTTCGGTCCAAGATGGTCCCATTGGACTGCCAAGACATTGACCACTTTCTCTTGCCAAGACCGGCCTAGGGGAATTTTGTTTTTGGTTTTTTTTTTTCCCTCCCCCTCTCTTCTCTTGCATAGCCACGCTGCCTGCCTGCATCCATCTAGGTGTCATGTTGTCCAACGCTACCACTCTGTTCAACTCGCAGGGTCCGCAAACCATGACCGTGTGAGGTGGTAACCGACAATTGGGTTTCATTAGTTTACTAGATTGCCGCCCTTGTCGACGAGCACTTGCGTTCATTGATCTGACTTGACAGGACCACGTGCGCTGCTGTCCATCCCAGACCGTTCTATTGGAACGCACCGAGTCCATCGAGGGGTCCTGCCAAGGGCCGGGGAGAGGGGTTGCCTGTGATGTCCCCCGCTTCGCCCACATAAACTTGGACTGACGAAACATCGTCTCGCGTGTTGGTCGTACACTGCCAGAGAGACCTCTCGGACATTGCTCTCTGATGCTCACAGAGTCTATGATTGGAAGCTACCCAAGCTTTGAACACTGCTCGAACGCTGTGAACCGTTTCTCTATCCAGAGGGCATTGACACCCCCCCCCCCCAAAAAAGAATTGCTTTTTCCTCTTTCTTTTGTACCTTCTTACTTTTACTATTTTACTTGGTTCAACACGCCCCGGGCGCCTACCCAATGATGCCGCGCCTTTCTTGGCGAGTCCAACCGACAGGCGAGTCCACCCCCCATCTTCCTCTGAGATAGGATGGGGTTCGGGCTGCATGCTCTGCAGCCACCTCTCTCGGACGACAACGCCATATTAGTCCATCTGATCGACGGTTTAGACCGACCCGTTCGTCTTGTGCTCCCCCGCGACGGCCGTACCGTCCGCTTCGCTGACGGCAAAGTTCCACCCGAACTCGTCGGCGAGCTTGCCGAGCTGGATGCCCTTGAGCGTCGACAGGAGCCTCAGGCAGAGGTCGCCCGCCTCCTCCTGGCTCTCGGGGATGTATGTCACCGTCTCCTCGCCCGCCTTGGCGCTGCTGACGCGCTCGTGGGCTCCCGCAGCCGTGAGAGACTGCGGCGACGACGCGTCGATCCGCCGAGTGATGGACCGGATCGGCACCAGCGCCGCCGCCGTGCCCGCGGCCATGACCTCGGAGAAGGCGGGGAGCTCGCTGTACTTGATCTACGTGGGGGTTCGCGTCAGTCAATATGAGCTAAACAGGATCTCTCTCTCTCTCTCTCTCTCTCTCTCTCTCTCTCTCTCTCTCTCTCTCTGCCTGTATCTTGCTGTTGGACTTACCACTCGCTTCTCCACCTTCCAGCCGAAGCTGCGGGCAATTTGCTGGATACTGTCGCTCGTCACGCTGTCGATGACGCACTTGGAGTCCGGCACCACGAGCGTGACGTCGTCGCCGTCCCTTCTGACGCCGATGAAGCCACTCGTGCTGAACTCGTCAATGTCCTCGTGCCGGACGCTGTCCAGGTGCAACGTGATGTCGTAGCCCTCGGACCGAGCGCGGTCGCTGAAGCGCAGCACGGGCGCGTAGTTACCGCCCACCTTGGCGTGGCCGGTGCCGTTGGGCGCGGCGCGGTCAAAGTCATCGAGGATGAGGCACTTAACCGGGTGGCTTCCATGGTAGACGCCCGTGGGGATGACGAAGACGGCAAAGATGTACTCCTCGGGCGGGCTCAGGCCGAGCTGGGCCGAGGAACCGTACAGCTGGGGGCGGATGTACATGGCGGCGCCCGTCTCGTGGGGCGGGACGTAGCCGGCGTTGAGGGAGACGGCGGCCTTGCAGGCGGCGAGGAAGAGCTCCTCCGGGACGCGGGGCATGGACACGACGTCGGCCGAGTGCTGCATGCGCACGGCGTTCTTGTCCGGGCGGAAGATGTTGATGGTCTTGTCGCCGGGGGCGCGGAATGCCTTGAGGCCTTCGTACGCCTGCTGGCCGTAGTTGAGGGCCGGCGCCATGCCGTGGATGCGCATGAAGGGATCGGCGACGAACTTGAGCGGCGTCCATTTGCCGGTCGAGACGGAGTAGCTGGACTCGATGTGGCCGTTGACTGGAGGAGAGAGACGCAATCAGTCTTGCGATTTCGTAGGAGGAGGATGCGGTTTGCTGCTGTTGTTCGCTGGAAGCGTCACGAATGAATGCTCACCTTCGCGGACCTTGAAGCCGACATTGGACCAGTCAATGGTGGTAACCGGAGGGGGCGGGAAGGCTGCCATTGTGAATATCGTTTGCGGGTTCGTCCGGCCAAAGGTTGGTTGGTTGGGTGTGTGTAATTCGTGGTTCTGAACGTCGATTGACTTGAGCAGTTGTTATGATGAGGAAGCTGTCCACGTGGATGACTCGTACGACGATGGAGCTCTCTTTCTCTTTCTTGGTCTCACGTAATGGCCCACTCCGAGTTTTCCGCCCTTTCTTCAGTTAACTCGCTTGCGGGAGGGAGTCAAATCCCACGTCGTTCTGGAGAAAAGTTTGGAGGGGCGCCGATCGCGGGACTGCGGGGTGAGTGAGTATGACCGACTCCGCTGTCCACCAGCTCCGCTCAAACTTCTTTCATTGGCTGATTGCTTATTAAGGCGTTGGAACATCCCTGTCCGCCTCCGTCTGCCGGAGCTTGCAGATGCGAGGCGACACATGGAGAGAAGTGATTCAGGGGCATGATGTCGCTGTGTTAGTAGCTAGTCGGTTGACGATGCGATGAGATGAGAGGAGTGGAAAGGTTTTCTTGAAAATGCAAAGAACCGGTGTAAACTATCAGCTAAGGACAGAAGAGTTGGAGGAAGGGAAACGTAAGTTTCCAACGTGTGCGACATCGGCATGGAATGGGACATCATCCATCCCTTGAATAGAACAACACGCCTACTAGCCCTGCGGAATTCCACCAGCTCTTTGCAATCCTGAACAGGGGAGCTTTGTCCCACAATCGCTGGATACGGCAGCCGGCGTGTTCGTCTTTGGCGGAGCGGCCCGGATGACGGGACAACGGTACCAATGTGGGCACCGGACCTACGATCTGAACGGAAAGAGAGAAAGTGTAGGGCGGCAACAGAACGGAGTAGGATTTAAATCTCTGCCTCTGAGAGATGAACCCGAGAGCTCAGGACCGGGGACACGCGTATCAACCAAGGGGCTTTTCATGCACAGGTTCCCCGTTTCTAGCGGGGCGCGTAATTGAAACTTGGCCCGTCCGGCCGGGTTCTTGGCTTCCAGCATGGAATGATACCCTCGGAGATATTGATGATAGACACGAAGAAAGACGAAGATGAAGAGATCTGATAAGTTATCCGAACCTTGAATGGCGATGCTCCACTGCACTTGCCTCCCTATTTGTGGGTCTTCCCCATGCCTGGGATGTCTCATCCTGGCTGCTCGTTCATCTCTTCCTGTGGCACTTGCAGGGACCCTCGTCCTCGTCCTCGTCTTCAAGTCATAGCACGCAATGCCGTTTATATGATGCAAGAGCCGGATCGTCCATGCTGAACGAGATCAGAAAGTGCCCAAGTAGCCGATCCGAGCTAGTCAGTTGTTCCCAAGAGCCGAGGCATGGTAAGGGTTAGCTCTGCAACCCCCAACCAGCGCAATCAAAGACAGACATTCCGATTTCACGCTGGCAAAAGCTACTTGCCAGGAACCCCGGCAATCCCTCCTCTCCGATGGTGATTGGCTGCCGCCGCATACCCCTGGAGCACAACCAGGCCTCGAGGCTCTCGCGACGTCAGCTCCCTGGCCATGGATGATGCTCGGTATACCAAAAGAGCTCGCCAGGCCTGCGAGCCATGTCGGTACGAGCCGCCGGACCCCTGGCCATGACCACATTCCCAGAACCAACAGTCTCACGAAATCTGGTTCTAGTCGCGAAAAGTCGAGGTGTCAGGGAGAGAGGCCAATGTGCTTCCTCTGCGAGCGGCTCGGCCAGCCCTGCGCCTACAATGCACAGGGCGAGGCCCCTGACTCACGGCAGAAGCTTTCTGGCAGCAACACGGTACGGGACTAGCCGACTCCCGGTGCGAAACCAGGATTCAAGCTGGCTTGTTTCTACGTCTGATAAGAAAGTCGGCTAAGCAACCTTGATGACAAGATGGACCGTCTGATCCAATATTCGATGTTTGCTGTGACCGCACTCCAGGAGTCCGTCTATTATCATTTCTGACTTTATATCAGTTCCTGGACCAGCTCCTACACAGTCATCTACACCAGCCAGTCGCATCGTTTCGCCAAAAAGGGCGGCGTCTCTCGACCTCGTCCTGGTCAACGACGTCAGTATCAACTGTGGTAGCCGAGGTGAACGGCAGCCCAGGGTCCGCAGCATCCACAGAAGAAACGGGCTTACTATAGGTTTGCGCAGTCCCTCGGGTGCTGGCGAAGCCCGGTTGACGGAGATGGGGCGACAGTACCTGCTCTGGTTCCATGCCCAACCCATCACGCTCTTTGACGGGGACAAGTTCCTCCCGTCCCTCTCATCGATAGACCCTGAAGTGATCCTCGCGCTACAGGCTCTTGTGCCAAGGTTTCCTCCAGGGTCCCTAAGGCAGCAGGTTGCGCAGAAGCTAGACGAGGAGCCGCGAACAGCACGCTGAATGGTCATGATCAGGGTGATTGAAGGGCGGGTGGGGTTTCCGACCCCTCAATCGCTCTGTCTGCTCAGCGTCTTCGATTTCTCATGTAAGTGGCTCTGAGGGAAGAGGGAAAGCGAATTGCCTCATGTGGCTGACAGAGTACCCCACGACAGCTGGTAGCACCACCCAGTCTGTGGTCATCTTGACGTTGGCCAGCCATCTTGCCCACAGCATCCCGCCATCCGCCAAACCAGCTGACGCCAAAGAGAGGAACTACTGTCTACGGGGCATCTTCGTCCCCTAACCCCTCCAAGGCTGCATCGTCTGGCGCACGGCGCGGGCCTACGCCGCCGCTCACGTCCCTCCCCAGGCTCCGCCCCCCTCCCCCCCCTGGACGCGCGCTCCGACTACGCCTGCGGCACGTCCGGCGCATGGTGACGGTGCACTTCATCCAGCAGTCGTTCGAGAGCCTTAGCTGGACGGCGGGCTGGGTCGTCTTCTTCCTCGACGTGATCGAGAAGACGGCGGCTCTCGAGGCGCCGGATCCCGTCGTGGCGCGCCGCGTCGTTGTCATCGGGACGATCCACCTGCGGCACGGCACAGCTTCGTAGGCGACCCCGTCCTCCGCGACAAGGCTGAGCACGGGTTCAACAAGTGTGTGAGGTTCCCGACGAGGACGGGGGCCATCTGGCCATACGTCGCCAACATGGTACGTGGCCTCGACGCCCACCTCGTTGTATTGAGACCGCTTGAACGGGTGGGTACCAAGTAAAGAGGCGATCCCGTTTAGATGGACAACCTAGGGAAGCTCCGAGACAGCGCCGTCACCAAGCACAAGCCGGACTTGGGCGACCGCGTCCCTCCGAAGCGCCCGTTCTCCATCAACGCGAGGGAGCACCAGCTCTGCGGCCTCGGTCTTTGCCACCGTGGACGGGACGCAGCACTTTGCTGGGGGGTTTGCATCACGTTGGATGGCTCTATGGAAAGACGGACGCGTTGGCGACAAGATACATTGGATATTCTCTTTAGTAGGTCCGGATTCATGTCGATGGCGTTATCCCTCCTGTTGATCCCAAGCTACGCGCTATCTAGTCTTTGATTCGCCTTGCCCTATCTCGCCACTCCTATAGTACATAAGATGTCCTTTCTCGGCATCCGACTCCTGGCCTGTTGGATACGGTGCACATTGTAAAAAGCTGAAAATACAACGCAGCTTCAAAAGTTTGGTAGTAATACAAGCAAGCAGTTTAGGGGTATGTTCCGGTTGTGTACTGGGAGCATATAATCCGATTTTCAGAGCGTATCAGCATGCGATCGTCACAAGCTTTCACGTTGAGTTCCGTAGCAGCCGGAAGCAGCGAACAAAACTAGAGCGCTTAGGACTCGTGCGGGCGTTGCAGTACCGAGAAAACGGATGGGATGCAGAGGAAATAATGAAAAATCAAGACGCAAAAAGAAAAGGGAAAAAAAAAAAAGACAAGGGGGACGAATGAAGATGGAACAAGAAGAAATACCAATAAAAAAAAGACATTAGGAAATATTTCCTTTAAGCGAGGGTCGCCCCTCGATGCGTGGTGGTGCATGCCAATCAATGCAAGAGTCGTCATCGTTTCCTTAAAAATAACCCGCGAGTTCATGGACCCTTCGCCGACAAAGACAAATGATGAAAAAAAGAACACCAAACGAAACCCCGGCTTCGTGTTTTATACGCCATCGCACTCCATCTCTCCACCCTGCACTAACCCCACTGTGGTATCATTTGCCCGGTGTTATGGCCAGGTCGACTCAATTGAAATGTGCGGTGCCAAACGCTGAAAACTCCAGGTCACAGCATAGCACCAGCCGTTTGATATGCCTGAAGAACTGTATCTCAAGCTCCCTGCGAGTGACCTTATTGGGTCGTGGCGAGCTTCTGAAGAGCAATTAAAACACCTATTCCAGTCATTAGCATCACTGGTACAACTCGGGGTCATCAGAACTCGACTTACCGCTCACGCCCTGGGTTAGGGTGAAGCCGGCCTCGGTGTTACGGCTGTGCAAACTGACAGTCACCACGTCATTGACTACCTTTTCACTACCAAGGGCGTTGGCCCACTTGAACACCTTCTCGTCCTCGCGTCCGTCTCCTACCACCATGAGGAAATCGACAGGGCTCTGGTGCTCCGTATCGGGCTGCATGTGGATACGAAGGTCGTCAAAGATCTTCTCAGCTGCAGTGCTCTTGGTCCAGTCGATGGGCTCAACGACGATGGAGCTGTCCAGGGGGATGGCGTGGACGCGCTGCTCCTCGCAGGCATCATTGACGTGGCTGGCGCAGTCAGAAGCCTGGCGGGCCGCAGACTCGTAGTCTTCGGCGCTCTTGTAGTGGAAGATCAGACTGCAGCGGCGCTCCTCAATCTCGGCACCAGGGGTGCGCTCAAGGTAATATGTCATGATCGACTTGACAGACTCCTTCCAGCTGGAGATCTGCTCCCTGTCGGCCATCTCTTGCCATGTGTTCTTGCCACAGTCCTTGAGGAAGCAACCATTCTCAGCAATGAGACCCAAGTTGGGCACGCGGCGAAACAGTCGGTCAAGCTCTTCGGGGCGGCGACCGGACATGATATAAACGGTGTTACGCTCGTCGAGCAACAAGTCGTTGAGCACATCCAGGGTGCGCTGCTACAATTAGCATTTCAGTACACCAGGGAAACCCGCGAGAATTCTTACCTGAGGACTGACGGGAATGATCTGGTTCATCGGACCCCAGCTGACCAAGGTGCCCTCGTAGTCGAGGATGAACAGCCGGCGGTTGCTGCGCTTGTATCTTGAGGCCAGGAGGTTGACGTTGAGGCGCGGAACGGAGGTCTGGTCGTGCTTGTGCTGCTCGTCGTATACACGGTCCAAGCGGGACAAAAACTCGCTGAACCAGTGTGAACCGGTGTGGTGCATGACCGCCGAGTACAACGCACCCCAACGGCGCTCCTTCTCTTCATTATCCATCTCGAGGGCCCTTTTGATGGCGTCGGCGCATTGCCGGTAGTCCCAGGGGTTAACTGCTAGCTCGTTGCCGCCGAAAAGCGAAGATGTGCCAGTAAACTCGGAAAGGATCAGGGAGCCGTGCTTCTTCTCGGGGAAGACTTCGCCGTCCTGGCAGAAGAGGTATTCGTGGGAGGTTAAGTTCATACCCTCACGCTGGCTAGTTATCATCAGCGCGTCGGCCATGGTCAGCAGAGCGAGGTACTGAGGGTAGTCGATGTCCTGCTTGAGGTAGACTACAGGTTGGTATGCCAGGTTCGCCCACGAAGAGTTGACTCGGGTAACGATGTCGCTAACAGTCGCGTCCAGGTCGGACTTCTCGCTGCCAGACAGCGCCACTTGGATGAGGACGGTCTTGTCGCGCCAATCCGGGTTCTTGTTGAGGAACAGCTCGTACGACAGAAGCTTCTGGCGGACGCCGCGGACGTGGTCGAGCTTGTCACGAGCGACGATGAGCTTCTTGCCCTGGTAACGCTCCTTCATGATCTCCACCCATTTTTTCACATCGTCATCGCCCCGGTGCTCACTGAGGCTGACAGGGTCAATGCCAATGGGCAGGTTGACAACATCGACGAAGCGGTCCTCCAACTGAAGGCCGTCGGTGGTCGCCTCCACGTTCAGCAGTCTGCTGCAGGTCTGGAGGAAGTGGCGGGTGTACTCGTGGATCTGGAAGCCGATGAGGTTGGCGCCCAGCATGCCCTCGAGGAGCTGTTTGCGCACAGCGAGACATCTGAAAACCTCAGACGAGGGGAAGGCAACGTGCAGGAAGAAGCCAATCTTGGCTTCGGGCAGCTTCTTGCGGACCATGCCGGGAACGAGCAGCAGATGGTAGTCGTGAACCCAGATGACGTCGCCGCGTTTCCAGTTCTTGACAATCTTGTCGGCAAAGGCCTGGTTGACGTTGACATAGTATTTCCACGAGTGGTCCTCAAAGGCCTTGCTCTTGGGGTTGTCGGGGATCTGGTAATGGAAAACGGGCCACAGGATCTGCTTGCAGAAATGTGTGTAGTGGCCGTCAAAGTCCTTATCGGAGGTGAAGACGGTGAGCATATCGTGCTCGGTGGCAAGCCTGTCCTCAATGTCTTGCTTCTGCTGCGAGCCCTCGAGGGCGTCGGTGGGCATACCGAGAGTGCCTACCCAGGTGTACTCGCCAAGCTTGCCGTCGCGGGCAGCAGCCTCGGCGGCGTTGCGCAGGCCGCCGTTGCCCTGGTCGGCGTTCATAATGCGCCAGTTGGCGTGGGCAAAGACACGATCGTGGCTGTCACTTCTAACGAGCGGCCGGGGCTGGGTGACGCCCTGGCGGCCCAGTTCCCTGGCCTTCTCGAGTGTGCGACTGTGCTCGGCGATGAGGGCGGGCGGAGGCGAGCTCGCGCGCGACTTGGGCTGGGTTGCTCGAGCACCCCACTTGGGAGACCCCTTGTCGATGGGAGCGCCACGTTTTCGCTCCTCCTCGGGAAATATGCGGAAACCATCCTCGTTCGTGAAGGGGTCGTCGGCGATGGCTTCTTCGGTCGGGGTAATTGGGGGTGTGATGTCACGGATCGGGTTGAAGAGACTCGGCTGACGATCGGGCTCGGGGCGCTGGGCCTTGTCAGTTCTGACGCGGCGCAAAGGGTCTCCTCGTTGAGAGGTGCCTGGCAGCGCGAAGTGAACGGTTTTGGGGAGAAATCTAGAGGCTCCGTTATTAGACTACCGTCTTGCAGTGACGTGCACCCAGGGTTCCAAGGCGAATCGAGGCCAGTGAAGGACGCAGCTGCTGGCAAAATTGTGCGCAGAGCGGGGTCATGCCAGAAGCTCTTTTTCGTGGTCGACCTTGGTGGCCAGGGGGGGTAGGCAGGACAAGATAACTAGGAGCAAGTGCAACAGGGGCCTGAACTCACAATGATGCAATGAAGACCGTCATCTTGGGCAGTTCGGCTACTATCGAGCCTTCTAGATCGCTTTGGTAAAAGAAGGGGGAATAAGTTCAAGACAAGCAGCCAACGTTGGGTGGGCTGGTTCGAGTCTGCAAGACCGATGAGCTAGGTCGCCAAGACTAAAAGATGTCCAGTGATGGAAGATAGGCGAGGATGTAGCAGGTGCTATGAGAAATTTTTCGTAGACCAGAACATGTGGGAGAAGTTGAATGTCGAGAGGAGGGCGGTTGAGTTGCAGCCTTGATAGGATTCCGGTGACGGGATCGCTGGTGTCAAGACAAGGACGAAACGTCGACAGGAAATGCGAGGTGAGGTAATGCTCGTTAGAAAGGGGACCAAGTACCCCAGTTTCTCTTTGCGGAGAAGGGAAAAAAAAAGAGGACTGAGATAGGACTGATGGGGGTAATGGGAGGGCGACAGCGTGTGGCTGAGGGCGAGTGCGGGAGAGGCGAGGTATGATTGGAGTCGTGTTTGTCTCAGACACCACCCGGAGTAAGGCGAGGCCGTCGGCAAGTATGTGGGAAGAATGTGGAACAAACAGGGTGAGGTGAGATGTGTGTAATGGTATCTGACTTGTCGCCAAGCTTAGCTTAGCTGCTCGGAGCTGTGCTCGTTTGCCTGATTGCTTGGGCGCGCGTGTTGTCTTATGTCGATGTTGCTATTGACGGGAGCTACGCAAAAAAAAAAAAAAAAGTCCGTCAGTTTGAGCTTTTTCTGCAAGCTCCTTGACCAGGACGAGGGAGCCGGAGTCTGAGCCTTGCGTAATTATGTGCGAAGAGGACGGGCGCAGGCGCAGGCGCATGCATGCGTCAAGGAAAATAAAGCTTGCAAGGGGAAAAGAAATGGTATGTATGGTTGGTTGGGCGCACCACTGGGCGATGCAGCTGCGAGGGATCGATCGGGCAAAGGGAGGAGGAGGAGGAGGAGGAGGGGAGGGCGAGATGAATGAATGCAAGAGTCTTGTGCCTTGTGATGTGATTGTTTCCTTCTCTTCTCTTCTCGGCCGGTCTGTTTCTCTCTTTTTTTTTCGGTGTTGTTTTCTCGAGAATATTCCAAAGTGGATCTCTCTGTCTCTCTCTGTGGTTTCCCGTCACTTTGGGTGACGATGCGAGGGGGGCAGGGGTGTGTAAAGGTGGAAACGGGATGAGACGGGGCTGATTGACTTTTCGGGTGAGTTTAAGGTGAATAATTGGGCAGTTAGTGTGACGGGAGGGATTGTCACTGGGCAAGAAAAGGCAAAATGTACCTTGGATCGGGACTGGGAGAGGGTGAGGCGGGATTGGTTGGGAGGCCACAAGAACAGGCCTGGTCTAGATGAGGTGTCTAGAATGAGATGGAAATGGAAATGGAAATGGAAATGGAATGCTCGGAATGCAACTGCATGAAAAGCAAGAGAAGACGGGACATTCAACAAATGAGACAGACGTGAAATAGGTAAAGAGGGAGAGAAGTAGGGGACGGGGAGGGAACAAGCTGATGGAAATAAACAAAATAACACAAAAATCATAAAATAAAACAAAAATGAATTGATGCTTTCACTGTGACGCCATTCGTGGGACAACCCATGGCTTCCTCTGTCTCTCGTATGTCTTGTCTCTCACCCACTCATTCATGGGCTTTCATACGGTCCAACTCGGTAGGTGCTGCATGTGGCTGGACCCCCAGGGGGGAAGAAAAGAACAAGACAAAACGTACCCGAGCTTTTCCTTCCCCTGCGCAACGGCAAGGAATCTCACTGACGTAATGAAGAAATCAGGTGCGTACCCCGAGGCGTCGGATAGGAAGCTAAACGCGTCGCAGGCGTAACTGGATAGTGGAATCGACGAGCTAATGCACGCCCGCCCAGAGAACGGAGCAGAATCGGAGAGGAGAAGAATGTCTGGGAGCAGATGGCACTGGATGTTGGGGCACTGCTAGATGCAACGAGCCGGGCGAGGCCCCTGTGACGAAGAGCTAGAGGAAGAGGAGTTTGCCGCTAAAACGATGAACTAGTTTGATTCGACCGTTTAATTGGCGCCCTATAATGCGCCGCGCAGCTTGCTTGATTGCTCGCTCTGTGTAGATCTTTGTTTTTGCTGGCCTTTTTCCTTTTTAAAAGGCTTGTTATAATTAGCTGTCGAGGACCTAGTTGGACTTCGGTAAGAATGGCCGACGGATTAGGTTCTGGGGGAAATGACTGATATCCCTGATCTGCTCTCGATATGTTTCGGATCGGGTCACCAACTCCCTCTCACCTTTTTTTGGTGTTAATATCGTTTTGAGTTGGAGCCCAAAGCAAGATATACCACGTTGTCACACGCTCGATGACAGTGGACCGGGTAAACAGCCTAACTGGGGGACGGTGGGTAGAGAGGGACGGGCAACTGCAGCCCAGGCGGCCGACAGAAAGTGTCGGAATCGACAAGGGATGGGGGAGGCCAGAAAACGGAGCAGACGTCCCGTCCGGGGGTGTGCGTCGACGAACAACGATGACCAAGAGGAGATTGAGGACGGGAGGATAACAACTGGAGACACCCGTGCTGTTTGTTGAGTTGGACCGTGAGATGCAGGCGGAGGAGTGTAAACGGTGGATACCTTTTCTTGCTTAGACTTAGGAGGGTTTGGTCCGCCAAAGGCTTCAACGGTGGGTGTGCGGTATAGATAATCTGACTTCGTCAAAGGTGACTGGCGATGATGGACGGTGGTGGTGTGAAAACACGCCGGAGATAAATCAAGGAAGAATCGGAGCCAAAAGTGCGAGCTGATGTGGGGGGTAAGAGACGAGGACCGGGGAGAGAAACCGAAGATCGGGGATGGCTCGAGACTTTTTATCTCACCAGCGCCGAGCGAACTGACTTTGTGTGATACTTACTGCACGCACGAAGACAGCGACGACGACGACGACGACGACGACGACGACGAAAGCGAAGGGCAGCACCCAGCTGTGTGGAGGAGGGCCGGGATGGGATGGGACGGAGGCATGGCCGAGACTACGAGCAGGGGGGCCAAGAAGGATGAGGGGGGTTCCTTTTTTGGGTTGTTTGGTTTTGGTGTTGATGTATTTTTTTGCTTCTTTTTCTTTCCATATTGACATCCCATCCGATCTGGTGCTGCCTCGCTCTCGGCATGATCAAGCGCAGCAGCGCAGGCAGCGCAGACAACAATATTGGCAAGTAATCGCTCACCCAAAAATACCATAACCCCAAATGGATAGATGCACCACCACCATGTAAAGGAGCAGTTCTTGGGCCCGGCGAGATTGCGAAGTGAGGTGGTGAGCCCGGGCCGCTCCCAGGGTCGCCGTCTTCTCGTCTTGGACAAGCTCGAAAGTGAGAGATGCGACGTCTTTCGTGCTCTAGGCAGATGTACCTCGAGCGTGGCAAGCGGTAGAGGGAGTGCCGCGTTTCCCATCAAAGACGGCAGCGTGGGAAGTTTATCATTCCGAGCGTCGCCGTGACTGGATCCCACCCTGCGGGATTTGAAGGAATCATCTCTCTTCCTCCCTGCGGTGCTAATGTTGCTGCTGCTGCTGCTGCTGCTGCTGCGCTCTCGAATTTGGGATGTGAAAGAAAGAACGGGAAAGAGAGAGAGAGAGAGAGAAAACCATATTCCTTGGGTACGTACAGTAACGTGCAGCGCCGAGCGGGCATCGTACACCATACGCACGCAATACACCTCAACAGCCTCGGTGTCGCTGAGACAGACTCTTGGAGGGTCTTGGGCCGGCAGGGTTCTTAGACCTGTCCATCATCCGGCCAAGACACATACGACAAGGATGCTTCGGGAACAACTGGATAGAGGGCCGCAAGCTTGGGGACGACGGGCTCGCTGGACGACCTTCGGGGGTTGCAATTGTGTCCCGTCCAAACACAGACAGACAGACCAGACGAGACAGACACACACGGGTGCCGATGAAGAAAAGCTGGGTTGGCGGGTGTCAGGGAGTGGGTGGGTGCAGTGGGTGAGAGACAGAGAATGTGACTGATGATGGACTAATCACACGTCGCAAAGGCACGGCCGACATAAGCCGTTGCCTCCCACGATGACCAGAGGGAGCTCTGTTACTCGTTTCTGCCACTCCAATGGTTCCATTTTCGTTCATTTACGACCAAGCTCTCACGCCGGACAAGCTTCCCGCTCCGTTATGACACACAGGTCGGTGCCCAGACCAAGACCGGCCGTGACTTGTACTACCTTCCTAGCTACCTACCCACCTACCTGAGGACCTAAGATGCTGCGGTTTGTGTGAGTTATCGTGACCTATCCTCGTCCGCCTCATTAGCTGAAAGGGCCCGGACAGCGTCAGCAAGAATGCCGCCAGCCCTGCCGGTTTATCCCTCACGACTTCTGACTGATAATAATAGATGGATCTATATGTATGGACACTTAATATCTACTACCCATCTGAGTTGGTAGATACTAGTCAGGTGCATGTGGTGCCGCTGTAGCGATCGGACAAGTACCTAAGACACACCTAGGTACCTGCCTAGACTAGGTACTGATGTCGCAGTCGGGCAGGCACGCGGGCCCAAGGAAGAAGAGAGGGGGAAGGGAGGCACTTGCCGTCCCAAAATTTAACGGCCACGGGTAGGGCAAGAATGTACGGAGTAGGTACCTACCTATTGGTGTAGCGACATAATTAGCACATACCTACCTGAAGTACCTCAGGAAAGCGTCGTCTCTTGGGGAAGCATCATCCATCATGTGGCATCTACACCAGCCAGCCAGCCTTGTCATCGTCGTCGTTGTCCCGTCTTTCGCTCGGCCATCTCCCCATTTCTCTCTCTCCCTTCAACTTCGCTCCTCTTTCCTCTTCCTCGGCCGAGTGAGGGGAAACGCAAACACACTAAACAACGACACAACTATAGCCATTCCCGCCGCCGCTGCCACCACCACCACCACCACCACATCCTTCTCGTCGCTCAACACCAACAAATCATCACAGCCACCACCACAACTTTGCGTGATTGCCCGACAAGATTCGGCAAAAGCATCGACCATTGCCCAATGATTGGACGACACAACCATACCAGCAGCCCGTCCCCTTCTGTCAGATTGCCGCCGCCGCCGACAACTACCCAGACACCAGAGACGCACCCGCTTGCACATGCGGTAACCTACCTAGGGGATTGTATATGCACCTCATCCCACCCTTCCACCAACTCACCATATGTAGTAGACTTTGGAATCCGAAAGCATCTGGCTTCGCCTCACAACGAACACCCTCCAAAGCCGGTAGGATAGGTACCTACTGAGAAACCCTTCCACTCGCAGCCCGTTGCGTGGCCCTCCTCTGACCATCCGTCCCTCGGCGCCCCGCTGACGAACACTCCAAGATACGCTAGGTACCGCAATCTTCTCTGCTCAATTGTCTGCCGCTTGCCGCGCCTCTCTCTACATGACAACAGCATATTGTCTAGCTAGGCATCTTTCCGCTCTTTGTGGCCATTACGTTTGACTTTCGGTCGTCACCGAAACATCCTTGTATTGCTCCAAAGCTTCGTCCAGAGCCAGCACCCGTCGTCAGAGCCTCAACCCTTGACCGAATTAACCCGGCGTCTCTTTTCCGAGAGCTTGTTTCTTCGCGTCCACGTCGCATTGGGCCGGTGTTGCGTCGATTCCCAGAAAGCCTCACCAGGCAGCCTTCAGAACGACGCTGCTTCCGACGTTGCGGACTTTGAGCCGAATAACTAGCTTCTTGACAATCTTGGTCATCGCAATGTTTCCTGTCAGCACAGCTGGCCATGACAGGGTCTTGATCGGAGCCTCTAGAGTTTGACCGGGTGGCCAAAGCAACCTCCCATACACCTTTTGAAGATGCCCAGGCACCCCTGACAGAAACGCCGGCCCTGGCCGAGCCTATGCTCCATACGGGTTCGAACTCCAGTCCGCGGTCCTTGTAACTAGCGAGTCTCTTCGGAGACGCGTTAGTAAATGGGGAATCGACCTCCATTCTGTCTCCATCACGCAAGTCATTTATTCAATCAGTCACGGCTGATTCGGCCCAGTTATCCACCCACCTTGATCCACTTGGACGGGAACTGTGGCCCGGCAACGCCCACCAATAGACAGACCTCGACGTTAGGAAGACGGAGGTCGCGGGGCGGGGCGGGGAAACCTCAGCATGTGTCTGATGAAGAAGTTTGACAAGACTCCTTGCTTCATCCGCTGGCCCTATCATCACCCCAAAGATTCTCCCGCCTGCAGTCTAAACTCTCCCTACTCGGAGTACGTGATGGAAGCATGTGCTTCCTGCAAGAACACCGAAAGGGTGCCCCTCCACCAATCCCGTCAAGGGGGTGAGGGGACTTGTAATGACAAGAGGAGATTGAGGGGTGAACGCGTATTGCCAAAATCTGGGCCACTGGGCATAGAGATTGGAATAGTGCGTGGACTAGTAGCACCTCGCTATCGGGCTTGGAGGCCTCGGCTGAAATGAGGGGGCCTTTTTTGGCCCCTTTCGTTGAAGCCAACCCGACATTAAACAGTCATGGTGATGAGAATGCCACACGTCGTCGGCCTTGGGCTTCACACCCCCACTTCAAGCACTGCACCGACGATCGATGCATTCACTAGGGTGAGATTACAGAAATATCTAATCGGCAAGTGCGACGGCATAGATGCTTTGAGCTATTGAGGGGATTATCACCCATTCGTGTTTGTTGGGCATTGCAACAGCAAATATCGTCACCCACCGGTGGAAATGCCTCATTCGCAGCCGCCAACCCCGACGGCCGCAAATCCGGTCGCCGTCGCGGCCCAATCAATCCCGCAAGACGGATCCAGCTTCGCATCAGGAATCTTCCCTCCAGTCACAACTTTCACATCAGCCCCGTGGCATCTGCGAGGATGCTGGGGACGTATTCACTCCTACGTATAGACAAGACGGAAAACCCCACAGCCAGATACAGTTGGTGTTCCATTTCTCCGCACACACCTGACAAAACGAACCCCAGCTCTGGCCACCCTCTTCTCCAACTAACAACCCCCCAGCTGTGTACACTCTGCTGCCATGCACTTGACTGTTCACGTTCACTACTCCTAACTTTTACTCCTCGGATGACTCTGGGCTGTTTTGCCATTTGCTTCCAGTCAGTCGCAGGCAGGCGTCCGAAATCTCCCGATGGTGCAGTGGACTCTTTCTTAGTCCTTGCAATTTCCATAGGCTAAATGTTGGACGGCAAGCAGCCAATCTTCAGATTCGCAAGCGCGTCAGGACCAGCAGATGTGTAGTCAACCAAAGCGCAAACCTGGACTTGACCCAAGCGAATTAGCCCCGGTCTTGGTTTCCCGACGCTGACTGCGGCCCAGCCGCTTTGCATGTGTCCGGCCACTTGGATGCGGAAAAGATCCCCATCATTTCTGACAGAACTTTCCATGCCCTTTTTGTTCAGAACGTTCTTCCAAGGCTTAGGCTCAACGCGATCCATCCAAAGCCACCCTTTTCACCAAAATGCTTATTCTGGTACCCTCATCCTGAATGGTGCCATGTCAGCGTTTGCCCAACCGTTCACTCGAGGCCCTGAAGGTGGCAGCTTCATCAGGGTGTTGGTCATTCGGCCCAAAAGGCCAAAAGTTCGGCTTGTATCGAAAACAGCCTCGCCATGATGTCTTACTAGGGGCGGCCCGGCCCTGTCATTCTGCCAACGCGCTGGTGTCGCTTTCTGCAGCACATGCTCATCATGATCGTGTCGAAATTGATGTGGACATACTAATGCCTATCCCGCTGATAGAGCAGCCTTGTACCCCAATGCAGAGGGCCGCTTTTGATGCTGAGAGATATCGGAGAGAGAAGCGGCCCCTGAGTGTAAGGGGCTGATGGGATGGATGAACGGGCTTGACGGATCAACGCCAAGGCTACGCAGCAGAAGAACATGCGGCATTCAATTCACGGTGACATTGAGGGGAAACATCTCCACGCGACTGACTTTCAGACTCTTTGGCATGGCCCGCATTTTGGAGCATCTAGATTCTTTCTTTCTGCATCCAAGTGATACGAAGGCGCTTTAATTCGGTGGGCTTGACTCCGTGGCTGCCATGACAGCGAACATGGTCACTTGCTATTGAGATCGACGAGTTCCGCAGTGGATCGAGAGGCACGGATGATGATCAGCTCCACATGTGGAGATTTTCAGGCAATGGTACACTATCTCCACAAGTGATGGTTCGAGATGTTCCGGCAAGAGAAAGTCATGTTACGCAACTCCTGGTGTGACAAAAGTAAAGGGGATGGCCTCCGCGTTGAGATTTGGCTTTCTTGCAGGCTGGGAAGAAACAGATAGTACCGTGGGGTGACTTAGCCCCGATGAGGACATGATTGATACGCAAACGCCAACATTCCGTCATTTCCTGTCCAGCATGCTGCGGGGGGAAGGCCCGATGCAACTCCGTTAACCCGCCAGCGGGGCCGAAATCGAAAGGTGGACCGGACCGGAAGCATTCCGGGGCTGGTTGCGTTCGCTCACCTAGACTGGAGACACATCAAGAACTTGTCTGTGAATAGACGAGAATAAATATAGCGGTGGTCTTGACTACCATTGGACAGATATTGATTCTGGCAGTTGAGTGTGTAATCGAGGCTTGGCCTTTACGTACTTATGATTAATAGTCCCGCTTCTTGACGATGTATGGCAGTGGGTGTTGCTATCAATCACACGGCAGATGCATACTTGTGCGAGATATGCTTCCGGACGTCCCGGACGGTTGGTGAATTTTCTCCACAGAAAAGCCGTACCATTTCGTGGGCCGGGTGACAGGCACACATCTCGCTCAGGCCAGGCCGCGTAGAGTCACCGTGAAACGTATACGTATACCTTCACGACGGTATCACAACATCCCAAGAAGGCCATATCTCAGAGTAGGGCTATCCGCGTACTCGACACCTGCCTCACTCAAACGGCCAGGGGAAGGAAACCAGCCAATCGCCGGGCTACGGGGCGTGAATAACAGATGAGGAGAGTCTTGCATCGAGATGCACCCCCTGAGCGTGGTGGCGCGAGTGCATTGTAGAAATGACCGTGTCCAACCACGCTCTGCGACTACTGGGTGGTTCAGGCGTAATATCAGACAAGGCCGGCTTGCAAAGCGGGGGTTGGGGGGATTGTTGCTCGTCAAGCGTGGAAAAAAAAAGGGGGGTATATATTCTCTTTTGTGTATCCGTATGCCTAGATGCCGAAAAAGCCCATCATCCACCGCAACCATCCACACACACGCGCGCGGGCGCCCCTCTCCTAGTGACACCACAGCCGAACGGCCTTGTCCTTGCCGCCGCTGCCAACGCGCATGCCGTCCCTCGGGCTCCAGTCGACGGCGTACACCTCGTCCTGGTGGCCCGGGAGATCGACCTGCAGCTTGCACGTGGCCATGGACCACACTTTGAGTGTGGTGTCCTTGGACGCTGTGACGAGCAGGCGCGAGTCGGCCGAAAAAGCGCACTGGTAGACGGGGGCGACGTGGCCGCGCAGTGTGTTGATGAACTTGCCGTCACGGGCGCTCCAGATCTTGGTGTGGTTGTCCCAGCCGGCGCTGGCGATGAGTGTGCCATCGGGCGAGAAGGTGACGTGGTTGACCTGCTTCTGGTGGCCCAGCATGCGCGCCACGGGCTTGGTGCCCTGGGAGGGGTCCCAGAGGTACATGGTGAAGTCGTCGCTGGCCGAGACGAGGCGCTCGGCGACCTTGCCCTGGAGCCGGGCGGCCTTCTCGAAGCGCTCCTTGGCCTTGGCGCGGCGGGCGTCCTCGGCGGCCGGGGTTGGGGTATGGTCGAAGAAGCCGGTGCGGAGGGCGAACTCGGTCGAGAGGGCGAGGTGGTTGACCCAGTGGGCGTGGGACGACAGGGTGTGGACGAGGGTGCCCTTGACTGCGTCCCAGACCTTAACCGTCTTGTCGTGGCTGCCCGTGTAGACGAGGCCGGTGCCGCCCCACTTGACGCAGCTGACGCTGCTCTTGTGGCCCGAGAGGACGTGTTCCGTCCGGCCCGTGTTGACGACCCAGATGCGCACCGTGGCGTCCTTGCTGGCGCTGGCGAGGCGCGGGGTGCCGTCGCGCCAGAGGTGATAGGGCTCCCAGGCGATGTTGGTGACCCACTTGGCGTGGCCGGCCAGCGGCTGGCCGACGGCGGCGCCCGTGTCCGGGTTCCAGAGGCGGACCGTCTTGTCCATGCTCCCCGTGGCGAGGCGGCGGCCGTCGGCGGACCAGGCGACGCAGAGGACCCAGCCGGCGTGGCCGGCGAGAGTGAACTTGGGGGTACCCGTCTCCGTGTCCCATATCCGGGCCGTCTTGTCGCCGCCGCCGGTCGCGAGCCGCTTGCTGGTCTCGGGGGAGAACTGGGCGGCGAGGATGGCCTCGCCGTGGCCGGGGATGCGGTGGGCCATGCGCGTGACGGCCTGAACCTTGAAGACGGCCTGGGGCTCAGCGCTGAGAGTGACGGTGGTCTCGAACGGGTTCGCGACGCCATGGCTACGGAGGAGCTCGAGGAGGTTCGTGGGGTACTGGTCGACGATGATGTCGGAGTCGGGGATGTGGATTCGGAACTTGTACGGGAGGAAGTCTTCCCTGTCCTGCGTTTTGGTGTTAGACGACGATGACGACGACGAGGACGAACGAAAGGCCTGTCGATCAGGGAAATAGGGAGAGGTAAAGGGGAATTGTTACTTGCCTTCCCTTGCAACGTGTTGAGGAGGAGCGTGAGGTTCTTCTCCGAGGCGTCGGCGAGGAGTACCTCGATCACCTCGGCCAGTTGCTGTCCGTCGCCGTCGACGAAGCGGGCCTTGAACGAGCCCTCGAGCCCGGGCGGGAGGGCGGTGACATCCTGCTGCGTCTGGGTCTTGGCAAGGGTCTCGCGCTTCTGGCGCTTCGAGGGCGGAGGTACCACCGTCGACATGTTTTTCTTTTTTTTGGATGTGATGCTGGCTTTCGTCGGTCGGTCAGTTCCTCGAGCGGGTTGTTGGAAATATTTCAGAGGGCGGCGATGCGGGATGGTGGGGCGGAAATTTTGTGAAAAAGAGACCGGGGGGGGGGGGGGGCCACCCGCGCGGTGGACAAGGAACCATCGGCCAAAACTTGCCCGTGGTTGCGACGGCTTTTCAATGTCCCCCACCTGAAAAAAAAAAATGGCATCGTTAACAGGTGCAGGTGGGGCCATGGGAGGACTCTGTTAGTGAGAGCATAGGTACTGGCAGATAAGATAGGAAAGTTCAGACGCTGGGGAAAAACAAAAAATAATACCGAGGGCAAGCCGTTCTTACAGATATCTTCCCCCACCTCTCCCTTCACATATGTGTGCTTTTTCAGAGACAAGAAAGAAAACATGTCCAGTCAGCCACTGCGCTGATCTTCCTATAAACGCCATTCCCCCCAAGACCTCCCGGTAGTAGTCCATACCTAGCCCGCTCTCCCCTTCCCTCAGTTCATATTACATACCGAGCCAGCTTGATTCGGACACACTGCTGCTCTCTTCTCGACCATCAAGCCCCCCTGTTACCTCGTCATGTGAAGACTGGCGTCGAGGCTCTGGTCCATGTTTGTCTTCTTGGGCCGGCCGCGCCGCTTGGACCCCGTGGCCGACGATCCCCCGGCAGCTCCCTGCGGGACAGCATTGTTGGCGGGCGTCCCCGCGTAGTGACGGAACACTGCTGCATTGGGTGGCGCCGACTGCATGCCCGACTGTATGCCGAACTGGGGCACAGGGATGGGCGTTTGCTGAACGGCGTTCTGCTGGAATGCGTTGTTCATTTGCTGCCCACGCATCTGCATCGTCCTCTGGTTCCTTTCGTCCATTTCGGCTTGGCGTTCTCGATACTGCGTGTGCTCGTCATGGGCGGTCTGCTCGAATGGGTGTTTCGGCATCCCCGTCATGCTGTCCCGTGACATTTGGCTCAGCTGCTGCTGAACGTGGTTGTGGTTATGGCTATGATTATGAGTCTGTACTTGCGGCTGTTGGTGCTGTTGACGCTGCTGCTGTTGTTGATGTTGATGTTGCTGTTGCTGCTGCTGTTGTACCTGTTGATGCTGAAGCTGATGCTGTTGAGGCATTGCTTGTTGTTGCGCCTGCACTTGCTGCGGTTGCTGCTGCGGCTGTGGTTGTTGCTGTGGCTGTTGCTGCTGCGCGCTTTGCGACTTACGTCGATTCTCTTCTATCTCCTGATGCTTCTTTTCCTGCCTGGCCTGCCGTTCTTGCCTCTGCATGTCTTCGTTTTCGACGGCGTAGATAGCCGCGATACGTAGTTGAAGCTGTGCGAGTATGCCTAACCGCTCTGGCTTCGACATTTTCCGGTATTCTGTTTTGAAGCTGTGGAAGACTTCGCCGGTGAGTCGCATCGTGTTAGGTGTGACACCGACAACTGCGAGTAGAGCAGCTGTCGTAGGATCTGGCGCCGGGCCAGAACTCTGTACTTCGGGAACTATTCGAATTAGTATACGTCGACGACTCGCTGGCTTTGCGGGAAAACATACCAGCCGGTGTGTCCTGGACAATGTCGGCGTCTCCCTCTGCATCGGCATCTTCTTCGTCGGTGGGCGGATCGGGGGTTCGCGCCTCATGGTTATGCTCACTGCATATGATTGTCAAGATCCATTTGCCCAAGGTCTTGCGATTCACGGCCTTGGCCTTCCATGGACAGTTGGTTTTCTTCGTCGACGTTTTGAGCTGCGTTGCAGTGCACTTGTACGGCTGTCCACCTCGGTCGCACACGAGGTCGCATCTCACGACCTCGCTGCCTTTCTCGTAGGTCCCCCCGACCTTGTTGCGATGGGTGCGCGACTTGACAACCTTGTAGCCGTCCTTCTGCATGCGCGACTTGAGCGCGGCGAAGAGCTCGTCGAACGAGGCATATTCCTCGGTGCCGTCGTTGCGGTCGCGGGCACCCAAGATGCCGAACATGTTGGCGACGAGCGGCGGCGACTGGAAACCAGTGTCGCAATGGCTTCGCTTCGGCTCGTGCTCCCAGCCTCGAAGCAATCGAGATGGGGGTTTTTCGAGTCGTGGTGTCGCGGCGCGACGCGATTCGGCCTCGGAGAGCTGTGCGGATTGCTGGAACAGCCTGTAGCAAACTCTTCCAGACGTGTCGGGGATGACGAGATGACTCCACCTTTCGCCATCGCATCGTGGCTGGATTGTGTTTCCTTGCTCGTAGGTATGTACTAAGGATAGACATGGCCCGTGCTCAATGTGGCTTGTTCTCGTGGCTCCACCAGACTCGGTCGGGACAACCCCGGTTCACCCGTGTAAGTCGGGAAGGAGAGTGCTGGTTGGCGACTGTCGATTCGGTACGTGGGTTCTATTCCAACTTCATAGCGACATCCCGCTCGCTGTATACCCTCTGAGAAGAACATACGTTCTTTATTCTCTATGCCAGCTCTCTGTCCTTCTTTGTTGAGCGAACTTTTCACTACATATGCCTTTCAGAAAGTCAAAGGCTGACTGGGCCCAGCTGACGAGATGAACCCCCAGCACGTGCAAGCCTCGACGTCGTCTCGGGCTTTGAAAACGACTTCTTTTGCTACATTGTCTTCACCCACGCAGCAACATCATGGACATGCTTCTCCCTACTTCTCCCAGACCTCCTCCGAGGGAGCGTCAACAAGAACGACAGCGTCATCCTCTTCGAAAGAACCTGTCTCTAGAACAACCCACGCCACAAACACTGACTATGACTATGACAATCCCAGTCAAGTTGGAAGCCGATCTGTCATGACTCGGCCAAGTACTTCCTACACCAGCCGCACCTCGCGAACACCTTTCCTCCCTCACAGTGAGAAACACACCACCGTATGCGCGCTAAACGAAGGACGTGGAATAACCCCTACCGTCGGCGTTGCATTCTTCAATGTGGACACTGGCGAGGCCATTCTTAGCCAGATCTCAGACAGCAGGTTCTTCGTTCGAACTCTGCATAAACTTCAGATCATGGAACCATCACATCTTTTGATCGTCAGTTCCTGCTGTCCACCAAACCCAAAATCTAGGCTCTACAGTCACATCGAGGAGCACATGCCAGATGCCAAGATCGTTCCTTTTGATCGAAAGCAATGGTCGGAAGTGGAGGGACTCAAGTACATCCAGACCCTCGCATTCCGGGAAGATGCAGAAGCCGTCAAAGTAGCCATTGGCGGCAGCTTTTTCGCGACCTGTTCTTTCTCTGCAGTAAGAAACTCCTCCTTTTGATGCTTCCACAAGCTGCTGACCCTGATCGAGGCCATGAAGTTTTTAGAACTCGAGTTCTCTTTGCGCGTTATACCCCATTCTCTGCGCATACGATACCAGCCCTCTGAGGACACTATGATGATCGACGTGTCCGCCATCATGTCACTTGAAATCCTGCAGAACCTTCGCAACCCGAAATCCAAAGATAGCCTGTTCGGTATCATCAAGCATACTAGAACGCCAATGGGCAGTCGAGTACTTCGGAGCAATCTTCTACAGCCATCAACTCTTAAAGACTCGTATATCGAGCCACGCTATGATGCCCTGGAGGAGCTCCTTACGAATCACGAAATGTTTCTTGGTGTCCGAGAAGGTTTTGATGGTCTCCCTCTGTCACAAAGCTCACTGCTAACGAGTTAAAGCGCTGAAATCTGTCCTTGACATTGAACGTGTGTTGACGCAGGTGAGGGAAAATGCCTCCCTCCCCTCTTTCTCAACGGGCCAGTTAACAATCTCAGCTCGTCATCATACCGAACAAGCCATCCGTCGAAGCATCTGAGAGAGCAATGAACCATGTTCTCATGGTGAAAACGTTTCTAGACGCTGTTCCTACGATCTACGAGTCACTTAGGCCTGCTACAAGCCCCCTCCTGGTCAAGATACGAGACCTTTGTCAACCTGGACTTACGGAAACCGTCAGAAACCTTATATACGAGAACATCATCGAAGACGTCACATACGTAAAATCAGCTCTCGATCTCCGAAACCAGAGAACCTTTGCAGTAAAGGTAGGTATAGCCCCTCCATACGGCAATTGCACTGACCTGCTATCAGTCCGGAGTCAATGGCCTTCTCGACGTCGCTCGACAAGCATACAAAGAAAACACCAACGATGTACACAGCCATGTTGAGGAACTGAATAGTAAGTCTCTTGGCTTATATCGTAATTGCCTCAAATCTGCTGTGTCCCTGGTTTCTCTTTTCTGGCGTGTTCTAATACCCATCACCTTACAGATGAATACGACATTGAAGCCAACCTCCGATATGACACGGCCCGCAAGTACTGGATCAGGGTACGAGCGGTTGACTTCGAGGAGCGCCAAATTCCCCCAGTCCTTGTCAATCAGACTCGAAAGGGACCCTACATTGAATGTCTGACTGTTCGACTCAAGAAACTCAATCAGAGAATTGTTGATTCCGTGGCTGAAGTTGTCATGTTAAGCGACAAGGTGATCCAAGACCTTATAGACAGTATCCGAACCCAGCTGCAGCCCATTTACCGCGTCTGTGACAGCATCGCTCTGCTCGACATGCTCGCATCATTCGCGCAAGCAAGTGCCACTCACGACTGGAAGCGACCCGAGATATCGGACACTCTAGCACTGAAAGCGGCCAGACACCCAATCCTGGACAAGGTTCGATCATCCATCACTATGTCCATACCAGGCTGACTAAAAAAACAGAGCTTGAGAGACAATTTTGTTCCTAATGACTATTACGCCACTGATGAGTATCGCTTCCACGTCGTCACCGGATGCAACATGAGCGGCAAGACCACGTACATTAGGAGCGTTGCTTTGCTGCAGATAATGGCACAAATCGGTTGCTTTGTGCCAGTCGAATATGCCAGCTTTGCTATTGTTCACAATATCTTTGCGCGCGTGACGACTGACGACAAGATTGAGTCCAACATGTCGAGCTTTTCGCTGGAAATGCGGGAGATGGCATTCATTCTTAGGTTTTGATACTGATCTATGCAAATTCATGGTTTGGTGCTAACAACCGTCAGCAACGTCACTGACAGAAGCATTGTCATTATCGATGAACTTGGCCGAGCGACGAGCGCCCGGGATGGACTTGCAATCGCGTTAGCAATGGCCGAAGCCCTTATTCAAAGTCATTCAGTCGTTTGGTTTGCAACGCACTTCACAGAGCTTGGTAAGAATTTGCTCAAAGTTATCAATGATCTGCCTCGGAACTAACCTCTAGCAGCCGATGTTCTTGTTAACCACCCCGGGGTGCTGAACCTCCATCTCGCCACGAGAATCTCGACGACAGATAATAGCGTGCCCAAAATGAAGATGCTTTACAAAGTAGAATCTGGAAAGACAAAGGACACAATGTACGGAATCACACTTGCCAAGGCCATGCCGTTTCCAAAGCGGTTTCTCGAGGTAGCCGAGCAAGTTGCCGTCTCGTTAAGCCAGCGCAGGGAGCAAAAGAAGCTAGGGTCGGAAACGAGAAAGACGCTGAGCCGACGGAAGCTTCTCCTTAATCTACACGACCACCTGAAGCAGGTTAGTAATTCAGAGCTGGACGAGCCTGCCATGAGGAGCTACCTTATTCGTCTGCGAGAGGAATTTATATTACGCATGTATGCCATCGAGAACGAGGGTGGCGACAACAGAATGGATGACAGGGAGGATATGGTGAATGAAAGCGAAACAATAGAGGGCAGCGAGATGGAACAGGATGGCGAAAAGGGTGCGTTCGATGATGAAGACGTCTTCGACGCCGTTGACGTGGATTCTCTTCGAAGCAGTTGAACCTGTATACGGTCTATTCTTATCTTGTCATCTTGAGCTTGTCAATGACCCGATAAGAAGGTCATGAACGAAGTACGAGGCCGTAAAAGCAGTTAATAGTTGGTAGATGTAATAGGAAGTTGAGTCTGGTCCCTACAACTTAGCTGGAGATACCAATAGAGCCCCCCTACCCCCCCACCCAACAGCTCTCTCAAGAGTTCAACCGCGATGTCAGACCTCTGTGCTTTTGGCTCATATTTAGTCAGGTGACATCAGGTCTTTGCTTGTGGAAACAGCATTCGTGATTAAACAGATTACATATGGAGGAAGAGGGCGTAGTGACAGAAAAGCCGAGAGATGTACTCCAATCTGTGAGGTTCCATGCTAAAACGGGGACTCTGTCGCACTTTTCCCTGGAATCTCAGAGGAAGGCTCTGGCTATGTGCGCGCCTCCCCTCAAGATGTTGCACCAGAACGCGTCGGCAGGAGGGAGACACCTCGCCCCTCCTTTTTACTTCCTTCCTCTTACTTCCCATTACATTCTTCCTCTTACTTCCTCCACCCACGATCTCTTTTGCCTGCTCTCCACGCACTCAAATTTTGTATTTCGAATAACCGCAAAATTCTTTTCTTCTTCCACATCCAGAAAAGCATCACGGAAGTTGAATTGTTAAAACTCCTTCCACGTTTGGCCGAACTATGGAAGAGGCTGACGTTATCTCGTGAGCGTGTTCAACGGTTGAATAGTAGTTTGGCCCGCTAACTGTTTTGTAGCCTCTGGGAGACCAAAAAAGATTCCGACATCCTTCTCACAATGGGCGTGAACAAGTGGCAGCTCCATGAAAATATCATCCGCGGCAAGAGCGGTCTTGTCGACCACATTCTCGACAACACCGGCGTGGTAAGAATCTGCTTCGCCTTTGTCTAACGCACCGGTGACGTGAAGGCTGACCACAGAGAGCCACCACAGCAAAATGATATTCGAAAGATCGCGTTGAAGGAGCATGCCTTCACGGCCTCAGCTCTGGAATCCACCTTCAAATACTTCTACATTGGGGGTAAGCTTGTGTGTGGTCTCTGATGCGTTGAGTCTCTGTTTACCCCTATAAGATTGTGCTTTGGACAAAAAGACCGAGGTTGTCGAGCTTATTGCGGTTTACGATGTGTCGGTCACCCTCGATGTATCAGCACTCCAGCTGCTCATCGTTTCTCGAATCGGCGATCTTCTCCGCAAAATCCTGACAAGCCGCGTCGATCTTATCGACGATTTTATAATCGCAGCCGATGTCATCTTGAGCGAGGAAGCTGAAACATGGGCCACCATGCGTCAAGAGCTCCAGAAAGCCATGAGCCCTCACATCGTAATGCTTTTCTCGCAGGAAGAATTTAAAAATCTCGTGAGAACCAATCTGTCCTTTTGCTTTGAGACACTTTCCGCTACGATCGCCCAGATGGATATCACGGCGAAAGGCGTAGGAAAGTCCGAAAACCGACACATAATACGAGACGACGACAACAATGGAGTTGAGTCCAGGTCCAGTCCCACAAGGGTCTCTTGTAATGGTATATATCCACCAACGACACTTGTTACTCTGCCTATATTGTAGCTACTAATGAACAGAGCAGATGCAGCGACGAATACCGATATACCATCGGAAGCCACCCTCAAGGGATTCGATTTCACATTCGTGGCGAATAATACTGACAATACTGATGCGCAACCTTCCTTCGGGGACAGCAAACGTAAGTTTCCCTCAACAAATACACTCGCAATCATGATCGATTTCCTTTCCCTGAGTGATGCACAGCGTCTTCTCGGTACCAATATCTCTGCTGGGTAAATCTGGGCTGACTTTTTGACTGAAGAATCCCAAATTCCGCATCCAGATAGGGTGGCCTTCGAAGGCAAGCAAAATATCGCCGAAGGACAGTCAACGACGCATGTCGTGTCCAGCCCACAAGCCTCTTTAGGGGAGCTCAAGTCACCTCAGGGGGGTACAATCATACCATCTACCAACGACAGTATGTCCAACTCAGATGCATCGACTCACTGGGAATCCTGCAGCGAGGGCAGCACGAAATCTGCTTCTCGTGCAAAAAGATCGCAGGCTTCAGGATCATTAAACCACGTCACGATACAGACGGGTGCCTCAATGTCCTCAACGATCTCCGGATACACTGTTGAGCAGAGGCCTGTAGCCTCGGACGCGGTCGAGCGAACACGAAATCCATATGCGTTGAGTAGATCCAGCCTCTCCCAGACGAAGAAACCTGCCGCTGCCAATCCTTTCGAACGGTCGAGTCGCGCATATGCTTTCAGTGGTTCCAGTGTTCCGCACGACTTCGACTTCTCCCAGACGAAGCAGCCTGCCTCTCCCACTCTATTTAAACGAACCAGTCGCGGCTATTCTTTCACCGGCTCCAGCCTTCCGCGCGACTTCCACTTCTCGGGCACTACCCAGACCGAGCAAACTAAGTCCACGAGCACCGGAAGCAATCACAAGCCTGCGCAGGATAACGTCAACCCACGGGCTTCTTCGCGAAACAACAAAGCTCGCGGCTCTTCGCCTCGCAAATCTGGCGTGAAGAATGCAACTCAACTTGACCCTGCTACCGCACATCAGGTCAAGAAGGGCAAACTTGTTGTTGAACCTACTAGTGAGTCGCCCAATCAGTTTTGCTTTTGGTGGTCTGTGGCTCCTTTTTTCTTAGCTGCCCTGGCATCTTTTATTATCATTGTTTGCGGTACACTGACATACGGTCATAGACGGTCAACTCTCTGCATCGGATAGAGGCCTTCTTGACGGGCCTCGCATCGAATGCAATCCTTCTTGAAAACATCCACAGTGTGACGAGAGTGCTCCACTATGGGACAACATTGAAGCGAGAGTTTCCTTTGACGTAGGTCTTGGAGAACGGCGCGGCACCCGTGATGGGAACTTGAGTGCAGTCGCCTCGTAAAACCGCAATACATATGAGAAATGGCACATTCTTTCTTTGGCGTTATGGCGGGTTTAAATTGTGAGCGCAACATTGAAGAAAACATTGAGTGGTGGAAAACAATCAGGTACGGCCAAGGGTTGGTCATAATGGACCGAGTAGTGCTTGAAAAGGCGGAGGCACTGAGGCCTGTTCCAGACAAGAAGGCTAGGCCTCAGAGTATTACTGCGATAGTGCAATGTTCTTTCAATGAGATTAGCTAGTCAAAGATTCCAATTGTACGGTTTCCTTGCTCGTCAAACCATATCTTGGTGTCCTTGATTCCTTGATCATAGATTCTCCAAGTGTAGCACCAATCTTCGTGCCAAGCTCGCAGACGCCAACTGGACCGGCACCGGTTTGCCACCGAAAATATCATAAGTGAACTCGATGGCCTCTGTCATGAGCATACATAACCTTGAGCAGGTCTGTCTGTGGCAGCTCTTGGCGAATACCTTCCCTCCCCGACCCCGGGCTTGTAGCCCCTGACATGGTTCGCCGCCGGCAGGATATTCACCGATAACTTGTCCTTGGTTCCGATCATCTCGTTATCACTCTCCAGCAGCTGCCATGCGCGATGCATACCCATGTGCGATTTGACCATCGTGGAACTCGACCACGTCTACGGCATCATTGCGGTTGCAGAATTCGAGACTGACGGTGCTGTAGGACATGTTTCTTGGTCTTTCTTCCCAAAAGGTACAGAAGAAGTGAATGACGGGTTTTGGAGATGTTCATTGGGACAGACCCGTTTGTGTTGGTGAATGGGTCGATCGGTGCAAAGTGTCCGGATCTTTACATCCGGAGGCCAGGCAGCCCGGCCTCGTTCTGGGGAACTCGTACGCGGCACAGCTTTACCCCAACAACTAGGGGCTCGAGGTAATCGGAGTAGCTGCCAGCCCATTACACAGTAATTGAGTGTGGAGCGAAGAGACGCAACGAAGTGAGGCAACAATATCGTATTGTTGCTAACTGACGTAGGTGAGGAAAAGAGAAACCACCAAGCCCACTATGGGCTGGCAGGAGCCAGATGTGGGCTCTAAGGCTGCCCCACTAGAGGTAAGGTAGGGTCACATACCCACACCTCACCTCAACACTCCCCCACAGACTCAGCCAGCAGCCATATATCTATTATATAAGGTGAAATAAGTAAAATAACAGCCTAATCTTAAATCCTCTAAATCTAAGGAGTTTTTAAAGTATTAAATACTTTAGTAAAAGGTTAGCTAATTTACTAATTAGCCTAATTAATCTAAAGCTAATATACTAAAGTCCTAATATAAATCCTCTATATAATCCTATATCTATTTATATCTATTAATCTAATCTATCTATTATACCTAGTATCCTAATAAACTCTATATACTTAATTATATTAAGTAACTTTATAAGACTATCTATAGTTATCTTAGTACCCTTAATAAGCTTTAAGGTAATAGTATTATTATTATTAACCTCCTATATAATCTACTTATATCTAATATTAATACTATAGGTATATACCTTATTAAGAGGATTTATTATATTAATAAAGGTATTTATACTATTAGTAAAGAGGATTATAGGTATACTAATCTATTATTAGAGGAGCTATTTAATATATTATTAAATCTATATAAGGGTAATCCTAATAGGAGTAAGGTTAATAAACTCTACCTCTATAGAGCTTAAAGTAATAAAGGTCTATTTCTTTAACTTCTATATAATTAGGGTACTAGTAAAGAAGATAATATATCTAGTAGTAGATATATATAAGGGATAGTTATCTATAAATATAGTATTAGCTATAGTATAAAGTAAAAGTTACTTATCTATATAAGGATCTATACCTCTAAATATAATACTATAACTAGTAGTACCTTTAAGGTATTAAAAGTAATACTTAATTATATACTAATAGGTAATTAAGAGGCCTAAGTTAGTATAGTAAAGCTTACTTATAGTAAAGGTACTATTTAGTTTAGTACTAGTAGTAAGCTAATTAAGGTAACTAGTCTATTTAATATAAGTCTAATAATTATTAGTAGAGTACTTATTTTTTACCTAAGTAATAAGTAGAT
The DNA here is from genome assembly GCA_020631755.1 of Colletotrichum sublineola. Taxonomy (NCBI): domain Eukaryota; kingdom Fungi; phylum Ascomycota; class Sordariomycetes; order Glomerellales; family Glomerellaceae; genus Colletotrichum; species Colletotrichum sublineola. The sequence continues at coordinate 559,396 of JAHSQG010000010.1, forward strand.
CCTTATAAGTAGGTAATAAGGTCTTAATAGGGTAAAGATTATAGTATCTAAATTACTAGAGGATACTCTTAGTATACTTATACTATAAGAGGAAGATCTTAGTAATAAATTAGTATATCTAAAAGCTAAGAAATTAGGTAGTAACACTAAGGTTCTTTAGTAGGCATACTAACTTTAGTATATTATAGACCTTCTTAATAGTCTCCTTATTAATAGTAGCTACTATATTATTATTAATATATATAAGGGTATATATATCTAATAAGGTATTAATAAAGAGGTAAATCTCCCCCTTAACTAGTATAAATCTAAGCTTCTTTATCTCTAACTTAATAAGCTAAAACTACTATAGAGGGGACTTATATAATCTATAGAGTACCTTATATAATAACTAGACCTTACTAGTACTATTAGAGTATCTAGTAGGCTAGTAGACATATATATATACTCTATTAGGGACTAAGGTAGTAAGAAAGGTAGTATTAAAGTTATATATCTTATAGTAAAGTCTATAGAGGGTAATAATTATAAAGAAAAGGTAGATTATAGTAGTAGTAGTAATAGTAGTATATACCTCTTAAGAGGACTATTTACCCTTTTTATAGTTACTATAGACTACCTATTAGGCCTTAAATTAAATAACTTTATTAGTAGAGTTAGTTTTAATATTAAATACCTATATACCTAGTAGTAACTTTATGCTAGTAGGTAGATTAACTAGATTAAAGGTATATTTATTAACTATCTACTAGATCTCTATATTATAGGTAGGTTTCTAATACTATTACTAATAAGGGCTCTATTTAGCCTAGTTAATAGTATATAGGATGGAGTATCTAGGTAGAAGGATCTTAGATATAGCCATAGTAGCTAGAGTACTAATAATATATAAGGTATCCTTATTAATATAGATATTAGCTATAAGGTAGGCCTTCCTAGCCTTCTTATTAGTAGTAGTATATTAAGGATAAAGATTATTAATAATCTTATAATCTAGGCTAGACCTAGCCTTCTTATTATATTATTAAGTACTAATTATTTCTTAGTAGTAACTAGGCGGTTTAATAGTAGTAGATTAATATAGGTAGCTACTTATAGTAATAAAAGAATCCTTTATATCTAAGGTATTAATAGAAAGAGGAATTAGATTAGGATTAAGGTAATTAGCTTCTTAGTATTAAATAGTATTAGTAAAGTTATTATTATTATTACCTAAATTAGTATTATTAGTTAGGAAAGATATATATATAGTAGTATAATTATTAGGTAGAGGAGTTATATAATCTATAGTATTTATACCTTAATTATAAGTATCCTTAGGTTAAGCTAGCTAGGTATCCTTAGTAGATATATTATCTATACTAGGTTAGTTAGAAGAAGGGATCTAGTTAGGATACTAGATCTATAAGTTAGGTTTATTAAAGAGTATATTATAATTAATCTTAATAGGGATAGCATCTTTATCTAAGGGGTAGAGGACTATCTTCTCTAGGCCCTTATAGAAATAAACATCTTAGTAGTAAGGAACTTTCTTCTAATTAGGGATATATATATAGTAGATATAACTATATAGAGAGCTATATCTAACTAGGATGCCTTTTATAGTATAGGGCTCTATCTTAGTAGAATAAGGTAGGTACTTACTACCTTTCTTATATATATATACTATATAACTAAAGGTATAGATATACTTAATATAGGGCGGCTTATAATCTTTAGTAAGGTTAAGCTCTTATATAATAATCTTATAGGTACTTATCTTACCCTTATTAGGTTAAGGGAGGAGATTAAGTACTTAGATTATAGTATTAATAGTATAGTCCTAGAGCTCCTCTAGTAGACTATTATTAATAAGTATAGTATATATAGCCTTAATAATAGTATAGCCTATATATTTAATAGTACTATTTATAGAAGGAGTATATAGTATAGTAAGGTTAAGTTAAGTACCTTTAAAGAAAGGATTATAAAGAATCTTCTTTAACTTAGGCGTATTATTATATAACTAACTCTTAATATTTAGAGTAGTTATATTTATAAAGGTAGTACTAAATTACTTAATTATAAGGAGAATATTATTATTATAATAGGTCTTAGGTAGAGTAAGCTAGTAATATCTACTATAGTAGTTAAGAAAGTAAAGGGTATATTAGTTACTAAGGATTAAGAGTAGCTTAACTTTAATAAGATTAAGATATATCTCTTTACCTATAAGGGTAAGTAAAAGGGGAGTATTATAGCTAATTATCTCTATAGATTTTATAAGATAACATACCTTATAATAAAAAGAGTTAATCTTATCCTAGGTAAATTAAATACCTACTTAATAGTAGGCCTTAATAACATAAGAAGGATAAGTATAGATAATATTAGAATAGTAATCTTATATAACTGTATGGTAAACCCTTAAGTCACGCATAAAGAATAAAGGCTACTAGATTAGAGACTTAGACCTTAGGTATAAACTAGTATATAACTTAGACTAAACTAACTTAAGCCTTATAACTAAGTATATAACTATTATATAGTAGCTATCTTATAGTTAGGAGAGATAGTTATAGATAATATATCTTTAGTTTACCCTATATTTTATTTACCCCCTTATACATAAGGGACTCTTATAGATAGGAGAGAGTCTATTTAATACTAATTAGTAGTTACTTAGGTAATTATAAATAATTACTTTATGTAATTATAGATTAGTAAGAGTAAAGAGATAAGGACTTAGGAATCTAGGAGGATTACCTTATACTAAGAGCCCTAATCTTACTATTATTACCTAGTAAGTTAGAACTAGATAGTAGGGGTAAGGAAGACTAGATACTACTATATTATATAAGAAAGCATCCTATATCTACTCTAGTAAGTTAGAACTAGGTAGGAAACCTATTATATACTTTACTAGTAGATAGTATACACTATAATATATTATATAACAACCTAATGCTATATAAGATAAAACAGCTACTACCTAACTATAGCTTTAGCTTAAGAAATAGAAGCCTCTTAACTAAAAGAGGAAATCTAGTAGAACAACAATAATATAGATAAATATTAGATTATATATAAAGATATAAGTAAGAGGAGTAGTATTCCCCTTAGTATCTAGAAGAAGTTAACTAACCTAAGATTCTAGATATAAATACTAGATATTATAGCTACCCTAATAGAAGTAGAGCTTACTATATATATTAGATATATTATAATAAACATAATTATAGTTAGACTACTAAATAAAATCTTTATTAACTAACTATATAAAGACTTTAAGGACTAGTTACTATATTAATAGTTAAGAGTTAGTTATATATACTAGGATAAGTTTATCTAACTACTTACTAAATAGGGAATTTAACTCCTAAAAGGTAAAGAAAGATTAGCCTCTATATAAATTACAAACTTTATTAAAGGGATTAATAAGGAAGATATAGAAGATACTACTATAACTACTCCCTCCTATATAATTAATATACTAATAACTACTATTAGGAACCCTAAAGTTACTACCTAGTAGAATATAGCTAAGCCTCTAGTAGAGTTAATTAAACTCTAGAATATACTACTAGCTTAGGGGACTAGAGGGCTTAATATATAAATAGTACTACCTAGGATAAGATTTATATAGGAAGTAGAGAGCTTCTTAAGATTATAAAGTTATAGTATACTAGCCCTATAGAAGGATATCTATAACCTTCTACTAAAATAAATAGTATAGAATAGACCTTATAAGCCTTATATAATCTCTGTTTTCTAGAAGGGATAGAGAAAGGATAAGAACTATATAGGTAAGCTGTTAGAATAGTAATCTTACATAACCGTATGGTAAACCCTTAAGTCATATATAAATAACAAAGGGCATCTAATTAGATACTTAGACCTTAGGTATAAACTAGTATATAACTTAAGACATAACTAACTTAAGTCTTATAGCTAAGTACATAACTATTATATAGTAGCTATCTTATAGTTAGGAGAGATAGTTATAGATAATATATCTTTAGTTTACCCTATATTTTGTTTACCCCCTTACGCATAAGGGACTCTTATAAATAGGAGAGAGTCTATTTAATACTAATTAGTAGTTACTTAGTTAATTATAGATTAGTAAGAGTAAAGAGATAAGGCTTAAGTTGTATAAAGAGACTAGTTTGTATAGTATCTAACTATAGGAGGGCTAAAGAACTACTTTTTATAATACTACTTATGCTATTTTCCCCTATATATAATAGAATAGGGAAGACTAATACCTTCTTATATATATATAAGAAGTAAGTAGTATACCACTTTATATATATTATATATATTAATTAATAAGACGTTATATAATTTAAAACAACTACTATTATGTTATTAATATATACTCCCTAAGGCTAAGAGGAAGAATTAATATCTAATAAATATGTCTTTATATATAAAGACATATTAGAAGGTAGTAGTATCTTAATTATAACCTAGAGATTATATATATTACCTTAATACTAGATAGAGAGCTAGGAACTTACTAATAATATTCCCTAAAAGAAAATTATAACCTACCTAGTATATAAACTCTACTAAATTATTTACCTAAACCTAAGTTAAAGATAGCTTAAGACTATTATACTTACTAACTTTAAAAACTAGGAAGAGGTCTACTAGAAGAGGGTATATTACCTATATATTAGGGAATTTATTAAGTATCTAGAAAAATAGGGTATATATCTAGATAAGAAAGTTAAGGAAAATAAGCAACTAGTTAACCTTATATAAAGACTTTATAAGAAGTATTAACCTAATATAAGTACTTATATAATCTTAGTAACCCCTTAAACACCTATTAGGTTACCTAAAGTTATAAGGCTAGACATAGTAGCTAAACAACTAGTAGACTTAATTAAGTAGTAGGATATACTACTAGCTTAAGGGGCTAGAAGACCCCCTATATAAATAACATTACTAGGGGCATACTTTACCTAGGAAGTAGATAGCTTCCTAAGATTAAGGAGTCATACTAAACTAATACCTAAGAAGGATATCTATAACCTCCCTCTAAGACAGATAGTATAAAACAGACTATATAAGCCTTATATAATCTCTATCTTCTAGAAAGGATAGAGAAAGGATAAGAACTATATAGGTAAGCTATATAACATCCTATATAATAAGGCTAAGGTTTTTATTAGTTTCTATTAACACCTCTAGATTATAGAGGATTAATATTATACTATATTTCTAGACATCCTAACTAATTATATAAAAGAGTTCTACCTATACTATATTAGTCCTATATAAAGATAGGATAAGATATATAGCATACTAGACATATATTTTAATACTAGTATTAACTATAGTCTATATTAGACTAATTAGACTATAATATTATTTACATAAGTTAAAAAAGAGAACCTAGATAAGATACCTATAGAGGTGTTAGAAGTACTTCTAGATAAATTACCTCTTATATAACAAGTACTAGGATCTAGATTCTAAGGAGAAATCATACTCTATATATAGGTCACCTAGGCCTACTATAGTATACTAGAACTTAAGATAGCTCTTAGCAACCTTAAGGCATATTATATATATAAAGAGTTCTTCTCTAACCTTAGGGCTTCCTTATAAGTAGCCCTAGATAGGAAGACTACCTTACACGACATATACTTTATAGATAGGAGATATATATCTAACTATAAAGATTAATAGTAATAATATTTATATAAGAGAGGACTACTATGTTAACTATTCTATAAGAGTAAAGGTTTTTAGAATAATAAACCTAAACTATATTATATAAATATAACTAAGAAATATTTTATATATAAAAAGGAAGGATATTAGTTAACTAACTACTTAGAGGAGGAACATAATTATATAAAGACCTAATACCTCTAGGTATATAACATACTTAACTAGGAACTATATAAGGATTTCTTACTATATCTCTTAGAGGTAGAAGGAGAAGACCCTATTAAGGAAGAAGAGGATAACTTATATAATAAAGATAAATACTAAGAAGACTAGGATATTTCCTAATACCTCCTATTAATATTATTTCTTTATTATATAACTAGAGAAGATATCTTCTCTAAATAGGTATTAGAGGAAGGGGAGATTTTTATACTATAAGACCTATATAGTACTATATACTAAGGAGAGTTATAGGACATAGGAGTAGCTAAGTTCTCTACTATTAGAAGGCTATAAGTTATAGTATACTTATAAGAGAACCTATATATAAAGGTAATATAGAAGCTAGGATTAGCTAATATATAATTTAGAGGAAGTAAATCTATTATATTAATTAGGATAATAGAGATAGATAACTAAATTAGATAAGTTACCTATTATATCTTAGATATACTAATACTATTTCTATTCTTACTATATAATATAGATAGGCTAGGAGCCTATTTTAATAATATATAAAATACTATTATTATAAAGGATAGTAAACTAATACCTATTATATAAAAATAGGGATACCTATTCTTTAACCTAAGCTATATAGAAGCTAGGATATTCTTTACTAAAACCTAATTAAGGTAACTCTATAGGAGGTTTAGATATCCTTATATAGATTACCTATACTACCTCCTAAAGAAGGCTAGATATAAGGATATTAATTTTAATATTCTAGAAAAGATCTAGAAGTTCTATTATTATTACTAATTATATAACTAGGCCCTAAGGAGATTTAAGTTCTTACTTAAGGATAAGAATTACTTTAACTATAAGATTATTTTAGATATTATATAACTAAGGGATAAAAATACCCTTTATATTATTAACATAGAGACAAGCTTCTAAGGAGTAATATTTCTTAAATTACTATCTATATAAGATACCTAAAATATACTCCTAAAATACTAGATTAATATATATATAGGTCCTCTAGACTATGTTATATATAACCTAGGTATAAACTTTACTTTAGAAGAATTTAGGAATAATACTAAGATTATAGGTATATTATATAAAGAAATACTAGTTAAAGCTTACTAGGCTATAGGTAAGATTAAAAGGGTATATATACCCTTAAGATATATATATAAAATACTCTATAAGGAATTAGGATATAATATAGATAAAGAAGTTATTCTTTAGATAGTAATTAAGGCCCTAAATAATACTACTAGACTATATAGTATTATACTAACCCTTCTTATCTTTAGGATATATCTAAGGATTAATATAGATTTACCTCTATTATATAATATTACCTAGTAAGCTAAGGCTATATAAAAAGCTATAAAGATGCTTTAAGGTATTTAGGCTGATATAGAAGTTAATTATATAATTAATATAAGGAATAGCCTTAACCTTTACTAGGTCTTATTACTCCCTATCTAGAGTAAAGTCCTTATATAGAGAGAAAATAAGGGATAGACTAGACTATATAAAATCTAGGGAATAGAGGGATATACTATTATAGTTAATATAGTAAATAGTCCTACCTAGTTTTATATAACATATATTAAGCCTTACTCTAGAGAGGAGATACTACTAGAAGATCCCTAGGATATTACATAACTAACCCCTTAGTAGTAACCTAAGAAGAGGGGAAGACCTAAGAAAGAGTAGAGGAAGGCTATATAATAATTACTAAGGGCCTTCCTATCCTAGAAGGAAAAGGATTACTATAAGCTAGCCCTAAAGTTAAGATATAATAATATTATTACTACTCTAGGAGTACTATATAAAGAGTCTAATAATATTAAGATTAACTCCCTTATTAATAAAGGAGTATTCTCCTTTATATACTATAAACTAGTAATATATAATCTTATATAGATCTATAAAATAAGGATAGTAAGAGAAGTTAAGAACCTACTTACTAAGCCGTATAAGAAGTCTAGACTTATTATTTAAGGCTATAGAGACTAAGAGAAGGAGATACTCCTTATATAAGCTCCTACTATCTAAAGGATAAGCTAGAGACTCCTCCTTACCCTTAGACCTACTCTTATATAATTATTTAGTTGTTAAGGAGAGCTTAGGGATATTACCTAGGTATATACCTAATCTAATAATACCCTTACTAAGACTATTATTATATAACTTCCTAAGGAACTAAAGGATAGATATCCTCTAGACATACTCCTATATATTACTAAGCTACTATATAGATTAGTAGAGTTAGGCCTCTATTAGTATAAGACCTACTCTAAATACTATAAGAAGGACTTAGGTATAATAAAGTTAATATATAACCTATACCTCCTATATATAGTTAAAGATCTAGAAACCTTTAGTATTATAGTAATATAGATAGATAATACCTTAAGCTTTTATATAAAGGTATTCTTAGAAAGAGAAGAAGAGGTACTATAGGTAAAAGAACTTTATATAAAGCTAAAAATAGTCCTTACTATTAATTAAGATATTAATTTTAATAGTAAAAGGATTTATATGTATAAAGATAATAGTATTATATTTACCCTAAAAGGTTAAGCTACTAACCTTTAGTAAGTAGATACTAAGGTAGAAGATATATAATAATAATATATATCTTAGAGAGTAAGAGGTACTTATCTTACCTCTATTTACTAACTAGAAGTATTATATAACCTAGCTATTACTACTTAGGTTAAGGCCCTAGATAATAAAGACATCTAGGCCTTAAATATATAACTAAAATAGTAGATAGATAATTACTAAAGAGGGCTTACCTATATCCTACTTAACCTTATATATATAAAGATATATATCTTTATAGATAGGTCTTTTATAAATAACATAGACCTATCCTTATAACTTAGATTTATAATTATACTTATAGAAGAGATTACTTATATAAATAAGGACTTTAAAATTAGAGGTAATATCCTCTACTAGAGTTTAACTAAATACAAAAGAGTTATATAAAGTATACTAGTAAGTAAGTTATATAGTATAACTATAGGATTTAATAGTAGAATTACCTTAAGTATAATACTTAACTAGATACTCTATATACTTTAGATACCTTATATACTAGTAGTAGTATATTTTAATTTATATTCCTTATATAAATGCCTTATATAACTAGGTATAATAGATAAAAAGAGGTTAATAATAGATATTATAAGCCTATATAAGTTATATAAGAAGAAAGAGATCTTAGAGGTAAGATAGATTAATAGATAAGACAACCCTATAGATATATTTACTAAGAAATCACTAAATTTAGTACTTTAATAACTTATCTTATATAATATACTTAAGATATATATTAAAGTATATATAGATAGAATAGGGGAAGTAACTTCTAATTAATAACTACTTATATACTTACCTATATAAAGAAGCTATCTACTTCCTATAAGTAAATACTAACTAACCTAGGTATTATATAAGAACTAAAAACCCTAACTCTAGAACTATATAACCCTAAGAAATAGAATAACTATTACTATTTTATATACCCTATCCTACTATAACTATAATATATATAAGGATTAGATATACCTTTTACTCCTAGTTAATAATATATAGAGAAGAGTAATTATTAAGGTAGATAAGCTAGTAAGATATAACATACTTATAAGCTCTAGCCTTAGGAGTAGGGAGGGCCTTCTTAGTAGAAGGAGCCTCTAAACTATTATCTAAACTACCTCTACTAGAACTAAAGCTAGAACTACTATTACTATTATTATCTTTATCTAAAGACTTATAACTATAATATATATAGGAAGTAGCCTTAGACTACTAGGCATACTTAGTATATACTCTACCTTAGAAGTTAGCTATATAATAATACTTATAGAAGTACTTTTAACTATAGGTAGAGTAGTAACTATATAAAGTAGTATAGAGATATCTATAGGACTAAATAATAATTCTAACTATATATAAAGACTATTATATAATTAAAGTAATAAACTTCTAGATAGATATTCTAGTAGTTATTTAGATCTTAATATTATAAGAAGGGTAATTAAGGGTATAATACTCCTTATCCTAAAAAAGATTATTAGTATATAAATAAGGAAAGGAAAAAGTAATATATATTAAGAGTAAGAGTAGCTATAAAGTTGTAGTTACCTTAGGTTAATATTAGAATAGTTAACTAGTAAATACTACCCTTAGAGTAGATAGTAATATTACTAAAGGTAGAAGGCTAGTTATAGACAAGAGATATAATAATAGGCGTATAATTAATCTATTAAAGTTAGTAGATTAATAGGTAAGAAGGGAAAGGAAGGAAATATATAAGAGATATATAGAGAAGAAAAGAATAATAGTAAGGAAGGTAGGTAAAGTTATATATTAGAAGAATTAATAATATATATAAATATTATTAGTATATAAAAGGTTTAATATAGTATAAGGAAGAAAAGGGAAAAAGAGGAAAAAGGTAAGAAGAAGAGAGGTTTATATACTACTAGAGGTAAGGGCTAATTAGTACCCTCTAGGTAGTAGTATAGGTAGAAGGTAAAGTTAAGGAAGGAGCTTATATATATACCTACTAAACTTATTTATAATAAGGAAGGTATATATATAAAGAGTTTTTACCTTACCTATTTATTTAGTTTAGAAAGGGTATATTTAGAGTTTATTTTTTACCTAGTAAATAACTTTATTATATATTTAGCTAGTAGGACTAGCTAAAGGGAAGGTAAAGCTATTTATAGGTTTGTTTTAAGGGATTTAATTAGATAAAGGGTGTATAGTTATAAAAAAAAAAGTTATAAGTATTAGAATAGTAATCTTATATAACTATATAGTAAACCCTTAAGTTATATATAAAGAATAAAGGCTACTAGATTAGAGACTTAGACCTTAGGTATAAACTAGTATATAACTTAGACTAAACTAACTTAAGCCTTATAACTAAGTATATAACTATTATATAGTAGCTATCTTATAGTTAGGAGAGATAGTTATAGATAATATATCTTTAGTTTACCCTATATTTTGTTTACCCCCTTATGTATAAGGGACTCTTATAGATAGGAGAGAGTCTATTTAATAGATAAGGTAGTAGTATATAAAATCTAGTATAAGGCGTAACTTTATCTTAATACTTACTAGGCTAAGTACCATATCTATAGGGATTATAGTACTATTAATAGTATTAATAATATATATATTAGATATCTAGTAGACTTTAGTAAGTCCCTTATATAACTAAGTATTAATAAGGCTTATAGTAGCGTAGTTATATTTAATATAGCTCTTATAAAGCTTACTAGGGCTAAGGAGATTTATAGGGCTAAGGGGGCTATACTTAACGTCTTTAATAGTCTAGTTAATAGTATATAAGGAGTTATTTAGATCCTTAACCTAAAAGAAAACTATACTAGATCTAAGGGGCTTAACTTCCTTACTATTAGTAGCTATAAAAGGTTAAAGATTATTATAAATAGTATAGGATATAAAAAAGGTAAGATTATTAAAGATAGGGTTAAAGTAACCTAAATTTATAATAATATTAAAGCTTATAATAGTATTATTATTAACTACTATATAGATAGCCTTATTAAGTATTATTATAGATTTCTTTAGGGTAAGTTTACTAACTAAAGAACTACTAATTATACTAGAGGTACCTTTAATAAATATAGAAGATCTATTACTATTACTATTACTATTAGTTAAAGTCTCTTTATAATCTTTATTATAAATATACTTTATAGTATAGGTAAAAAGGTTATTATAGTATATATAATCTATAGGGATTAAATCTAGATAAGTAGTCTAATACTTTATAGTAGTATTGTTAAAGCGCCTATAAAAGTGGAGGCACCCCTATTTTAGGGATACTTTGGTTGCTGCTAAATACTCTGGCTACTTTAATACACCCCCTTAGGCTTATACGTCACACTAAGCCTGATTTTTATGCTAGGGGATTTGCCGACTAATAAGCTCTTATCTACCCTCTCAGGATAGTCTGAGTTATAAAGGATCTAAGCAGTAATTTCTAGATTTCTGGCTCTTTCTGGATCTCAGCAGATTTATCAGTTGTCTACCCCTTAATTTGGCCGAACTCAAACTTATGGCCCATAGAATTTAACAGTAGGGGGTAGGCGTTAGACGCCTACCAACGCGGCCAGCGGCTCAGACTGTTAATTGTTAAAGCGCCTATAAAAGTGGAGGCACCCCCATTTTAGGGACACTTTGGTTGCTGCTAAATACTCTGGCTACTTTAACAAGTATAACCCTTACTATAATAAGGGTAAGTAGGGTAATCCTTCTTCTTAGTAGGATTAGCTAGTACTAAATTAGTACTAGAGGTAGTAGCTATATTAGAAGTAGTAGATTTATAGTATAAGGTAAGGCCTATCTTCTACTCTTTATCTTAAGTAAGGGTATAAATAGTCTTAATAATATTAGTCTAAGTAGGTTTCTTAGAGTTATTAGTATATCTTTTATATATATTAAGTAAGTATGCCTTAAAGTAGTTAAGTAGAAGAATAGCCTAATAGTAATTAGAGTTTTTACTATAGAGACTAGTAATATAGGTATAGAGGTATTAGATATATTTAAGGGCGTTATAAAGAGTCTTATAGTTATAGGCGTTACCCTTACTAAATTTAGTAATAAGAGCTCTAATAGTATCCTTAGAGACTTTAGGGATATATCTCTTAAGGGCTCTTATAAGTATAAATAGGTTACTATTATCTTCCTAACCTATATTAAGAAGCTTATTAATTAATATATTATATAATAAGATAAGGAGGTTATATATAATATTATAATTATTTTCTTATAATACTCTCTTAGCTAGATTAGTAGGCTTAGGGATATTACTATTAATATATTTCTTAATATAGTTTATATAGAGGATAGAGTTAATAAGTACTAACTATAAAGACTAGTTAGATTTACCCTTAAGGGTTAAGATCTTTAATAATACTAATTAGTAATTATAAGTATCTACTATAATAAAGTTAAGGTACCTTACGTAAGGGTAGTATTAAGGTATTACTAAAGATATAAAGAATTAATTAAGCTATAGGTAGCCTAATAATATAATAAACTTAGGTGTTTCTTCTATAGGATAGAAGGTATATATAAACGTTTTATAGATTACTACCCTTTAATAGATACTTAATTAATTAATAATCTATAAAGTAAAAAATTAGTAATATAAATAAAAGAGGAAAGGATCTTACTATATTAGTAAGAAATTTATATTAGTTAAAGAGGTTAGATATATATTAATATATAGGGATCTAAGGTAACTATTAGAGTTAGTTAGAGGTAAAGTTACTATTACTTAACATATTAATTATAGGGTAATTAATAAGGGTAATAAGGGTGATTCTTATAGCTATTATAAGGTAATTAAGAGGTTAAAAAGAGAGGTAGATACTACTAGCTTAATTAAAAGAAAAATTGTAGCCTAGAGCTTATAACCTATAGAGCAAAGAGACGTAACAAAGTAAGGCAACAATATCATATTATTACTAACTAACGTAGGTAAGGAAAAGAGAAACCACTAAGCCCACTATGGGCTGGCAGGAGCCAGATGTGGGCTCTGAGGCTGCCCCACTAGAGGTGAGGTGGGGTCACGTGCCCACACCTCACCTCAACATTGAGTCTATATGATTTCTCCACACCACCCAGCTAAGTAGTCAGGCTAACTTGCGTTCAGTGCAACGTAATTTTCACGTAGCCCTGTCTCGTCAATGGACCCCATTCCCCATGGGGTATGTAACGTTGACACTGGAGTGATATGGCCAGGTCTCACCCTTGCCCCTCGATCCGAGGCACAAGTAAGTAATTGCGGAAAATCGGCTTCTAAATGGCAGTTGGGCCAGGGCTATAACACTAGTCTAGGGGCGTACCGTTGGCTGGCCAAAAGGCTTGGGTTGGCGGCTGCACATGCCCGTCCCGGATGGCCAAATGGGGCAACCCGGAGACGAGACGGGGACTAAGACCCAGTCGCATTAGGTACGAACAGCAAGCTTTTAACTCCAGGGGGAATTAACCTCTTTCCAAGGGGAAGATGGTGGCATCCTGGGGAATGTGCGGGGTAGATTTCATGGGGTAACCATGGGGATGGTGTGAGGCTCACAACGCCTGGACACCGGTTGTTCATCGATCGGAACATGGTGCCGGCTGTGTTAGAATACCACTGTGTACCTGTGCGGCCTCAAGAAGGATGTCTTGTAACCGGACCTCGGATCGGAATATGGTATAGGTGTGCCAACCTGTTTGAAGTGCTGAAAATTGGTTTTGGGTGAGTACAGATCAACGGCGGGAGAAAGTGTAAATTCCAACTGATATCGCCTCCCCTCCCGAGCCTCCGAAGCAGGGGAACTTCAAGCGCCTGTCACAAGTCAGACTGCCGTGGTAATCAACGTATCTGGTTGGTGTAGTGCGTCGCTATTCATGATATCACAGAACGCATTGGAAATAATTAGGCAATCATTCAACAGATTGTTGTGGTATCTAATGCTCGAAATCTAGACAATCTAGTGGTATCTCTTAATAAAGATTGGGGCCTCTCGGCCTCACAAGAGAATAGGAATTAATGGCACTGGAAGGTCATTCCGTGCACACTTGAGAAAGCCGAAAACTGTGCGGCGAGGACATTATTCGTAGCGAAACGAGTCGCTTTGAGACCCATTGTGGCCTGACAATCTCCCAACCAGGGGACGAACCACTTGAATAGCGTCACAGACTTAAACCCTTCAGGACTTCTCTGACTTCTCGAAGTTTTGCGTCTCTTCATCCTGGCGAGCCCACAGGCCGTTCGGCTCACTGCTGCTGGTGCTGTTCTCGCGGCGGTTCTCGCGGGTAGTGACGTGTCCAGCCTCCTTATCATCGTAGTGGATGAGAAGCTCACCGTTCTTGCCGTAGCGGTGGGGCTCATTGCGAGCAATGCTGACGACGTCGAAGGCACCCTTGACACCGGAACTGGCCTTGGAGAAGATGGAGTCCATCTCCTCCAGAGAGCGGTAGGCGGTCTCAGGGAAGAAAAAGTAGGTGACGGGAACAATGATGGCGTTGATAATGGCGAAGATGGTGTAAGTGTGGTGCTTGATGGAGTCGAAGGCGACGGGAGTGATCATGACGACCTGGTCTTTGTTAGCATTGGAATCCTTGCACGGGCGATATTGAAGCCACTTACCATGAAGTTGAAGATCCAGTTGGCGGACGTAGAAAGCGCATTGGCGGGGGCGCGGATACGCAGGGGGACGATTTCGGCGGGGTAGAGCCAGGTCATGCCAAGCCATCCAACGGCGAAGAAAGTGTTGAAAACGAAGAGGAACACAATACCGGTGATCTGGCAAGCATAAGTCTTCTGGGAGTTGACGCCGGCGAGGATGGCCATGGTGATCGCCTGACCGACAGCGCCAAAAAGCATGAGCTTGCGGCGCCCGACGCGCTCAACCAGAAAGACGGCAGGCCAAGAAGCAATAAAGTATTCGGTACCGTTGAGAGCAGCCAGCAAGTGGGCCATAAAGCGAGACATTCCCAGGCCAGAGTAGATAACGGCGGCGTAGTAGGTGATGAGGTTGATACCACAAATCTGCTGGAACATTTGGTTGACGTAGGCGATGCAAGTGCGGTGGAAATTGCGGTTCTTGTCCATGGTGAAAAGATCCTTGAAAGTGCCCTTGGACATCTCCTCTACCGTCTTCTTCATGACGACGTATTCGTTCTTGCAGTAGTCGTCATCCTCAGGTAGATTGGCAATGGCAGCAATGACTTCTTTGGCCTCCTGGTCACGGCCCTTGAGAATCAGCCAACGAGGAGACTCGGGCAGGTTCCAGACAAAGGCCAGAATGAAGACACAGAAGAGGATCTGAAGAGCCAGGGGGAAACGCCACGAAACAGAGCCCGGGGCGAAGGACATGCCGAGATCAATCCAGTAGGAAATCATGATGCCACCGCTGATGAGGGCACCCTCAATCATGACAAGCTTGCCGCGCTTGTGAGAGCTGCACGTCTCGGACTGCCAGGTAGGGACCGTTGATGTGTTGCCACCGTTTCCAAGGCCAGTGATGATACGTCCGAGGATGAGGTGCTCAATGGAGAAAGCGGAAGCCTGGAGAATAGCGCCAACGACCATGATGGAGGTACCGAGGATGATCATGCGCTTGCGGCCGAGAGGGTTTCCGATGAAGATGGTGATGATGGCGCCGAGGAAGCAGCCCAAGTTATAGGAGGCGACGGCGATACCCTGGTTGGTAGAACGCTGGCTCTTGGTGAGCCCTCCGAGGAGGCCTTCAGGCTCGGAATCGATGGTAGGGAACTGGGATTGGAAGGAAGGCAAGGTGAGGATACCACCGGTGACACCCTGGTCTGGAGAAGAACGTCGAGTCAACCAAGCTGTCGTCTCGGGACCAGGTCCATGTCGGGTGCATGAGACTTACCATATCCGAAAAGCAAGAAATCACATCCTGCAATGATACTGATGGCCCAGTTAAGGCTCTTGCCTCGAAGGCCGAAGTAGTTGAGCTTGCCCATCTCGGAAGACTCTTTCACAGCGGACAGTATCTGATTGTTGTGTTCCAGACAATGCCGATGCTGTAGGTCACAAATCGGTCGAAAGGGTGAGAGTGAGACAGTCGAGGCGGATGGGTAAACAATAGGAAGATCAAATGCGAATCGGGACGGCGAGCGTCGACCTTATAGATGAAATCCCCAACACACAGTGGCGGGTGAAGATCGGCAACGTCAGTGCCATAAGTCGAACTCTCCTTCTCCTCACCCTGTACAGCCTCCTCACTCGTACCGCAGGTAACGCGTTGTATTACATGCTTGGCCAGCACCGGCCGGCATGGTAACACGGCTAGCCATCCACTCGCGCGTGCCAGCCTCAGACCCTGGCGTTTTGGGGTATAAACCCAACCCAGAAAACCTTGAACAGCCAATCCCCAAAAGGCTGCCCCCATTTCCCCCAATCCCCGTACCATCCAAGATCCAACCTGGAGGGGCCAAGGCTACCCACCCGGATCCACGGGCATGGGCGACGAGAGACGGTGACATGTCGTCAGGCGGCCTAGGACACCGTCATGGGACGCATGAGGACCCCCCAAGCCAATACGGCGCCCAGAAGGGCAAGGGTTTTGCGGGGTTCGTCATGGCCGAAGACTTTCACTATACGGTAGCCTCACCGCTCTAAGACGCGGGCTCGTGGAGATGCCGTCCTTCGCGCGGCAGAATTCGGAGAGATACCGACACGCGGGAAGACAGCTGAAGTGAGAGATAAGGCCACATTGGTATGCTAAAAGAGGAGAAAAGGACTCAAAAGAGGAGCCGCAATTATGTCCTATCCATCAAGGCACATTATCGGTGGGGTTCTGATGGAGACATGCTGGAGACCTCGACGTCATTTTGGAGATTTTTTTTTGATAGGGATCGATAAGTCGTGCAGCGCAAAAAGTGCGAGAAAGGCACCTTGTGTGGTGTCGTTTGCGCATACCACCCCGACCCAATCTCGTTGGTTTCCGTTGCACCTGGTTGGTTTATCCCCGTCTGAACGGCGCCCTCTGCGAGTCAGGGGGCCCTGCGCGAACCCTGCAGCAAACGTTAAGCCCAACTTTGCGCTCAAGAAGGGAGAAAAAAGCGCCAAGATGGGCGGGCTGGTGGCATCTTAGCCGCCCAGGGCGCTTGCAGCTGCGGGATTCTGACTCTCCCTCTCTCTCTCTCTCTCTCTCTCTCTCGCCCGACCGTTTTGGTCACCTCTCTCTGGCTCTTTTCCCAGTTTAACTTGGGCCCACGTCGTGGGGACAACGGTGACAGAACCAGGTTTCATGTTTAGAATGCTCGTATGCGATTTGTCAACGTCGACAGTTATTGGTGACATTAAGTCGGCGGCGGTGGACCGCATGACGTATAGTGTTTGCATGGTTATGTGCTGACCTCGGGGAAGATTCAGCTTTATTGTAGGTAAGCATACTACTTTGTATAGAGGATGTAATTTTGTTTCCGTCTCGACTTTGCCATCTCGGTTGGCGGTGACTCAGCTTTCACCGAAAGACATGTCGTTGGCCATCAAAAAAGCTTATCCGTGTGCTAAGAAATGGTCCCAGAGCGACGAGAGGCGACAAGACAATATAATGGAGCTGATGCTTCGCCAAATCTCTTGTCGGATGCTTGTTCACTGCCTAGCCCTTGGTACTGTAAATCCTATTTTCTTGTCCTCTTCTTGTCGTTCAAAGAGTCAACATTCGCGGTGGTTAACTGTGGAGTGTGGCATACAGGAGCCAATGTGAGATGTCAACTGTTTACCATCTATCCTTGTGCTCCAAGCATGCCCCGGGATGACGTCGTTGCACTCTTCCCTTGCTCGGTATTACCCTATTAGGCAATCCGAAGACGCGCGCCGGGCGAGGCGCTCACCGAGCCAAGAACATTATACGGACCAGAGTTATCAATGTGACCAATGAGAGGGATTGCAACCCCCCCCCCCCTCGACCGCTTGTCTCAGGCGCGGAAGAACTGACGGCCCTTTGCCTTTGGTTCTTGTGCCCGTTTTTCATCCGCATAGCCGCAAGAACCGGAGAAGTACCAGTCCACCCTCTGACCAACTCCCCCAAACCCTGAACGGACTGACTCAGGGCCCGCAGCAAATCTGTTCGTCGATGCTGTGGGGTATGGCAATGAAGCCGACGTTGGACCTTCTTGGCTTACAGAAGCCCTGCCCCATAGATGTACAATCCGGACGATGACATACTGATTGGCCTCCCTCAGAATCCCATCGTCTGCTTCCAAGTACTTTACAATTGACCTTCATGGTACCGAGAAACACACCAGAGATCATATCTGAGCGACTTGGTTATCCGAAAAAGCCTCTCGGTTGTTAAGCTTCTTGCTGAAAACGTGGTTTCTCCATCTCCGCCCATTTTTCCAGGCCACTAATTTCCTTTTGTTCACAAACACGCAGTGCCCATGACCGGGGGAGTCAAGAGATCTTCATAATAGACATCTTTTCGGGACCAAAAGCCGGTTACCAAAGAAGGCAGGACCCTGACTCTGCATGTCCTCATGTCCTAGACGTGCAGTTTGTATGATCCAGATTACCCCCTACCACCCCACAGCCCGGGCAAGAGATGCCTGGCGCGTAGGGGAAAATCGGGTCATATTTTATCTGCCCGCCAATGAAAAGAAGTAATATCATCGCAGCGGCAGTCGAGAGTACATTGAAGTGGACTTCAACGCCGGAGACTCAGTCCAACACGTCGGGTAAACTCGTGCGTATCATGAGAGGGAAATGACGGTTCGTAACATGAAGCTCCATCACATGAAGGATTGAAATGCTGTAGGAAGGCCATTTGTACTGTGTGTTCCGGGATGAAGATCAGATCGGCTCTCTCATCGAGTAATGCTAGATGGAATCGAGAGCAACTTTCCTACGTTCTTGGGAGGAAAAGTAAAAGAAAAAAAAAACGAAAAAGAAAAGAACAATACCGGGGCCGGGAGCGCCAAGCTGAAAGTGTGGCCGATTCGCCGGCCCCGAAAAATTCTGCACACTCGGTCCCGCACCGAGGAACCAAGTTTTTTTTCAACTGACTGTGGGCCATGACCCCGGCCACAGATGGTTTGAGAGCCTTAGATGGTATGGGAGAAAGTACACCGGTCTCAGATTTCGATTGAGGCAGCCCACACTGGCAACAAGCACACCATCCTGCGCTACGAGCCAATCTATCTGTAAGGCTCTGTGGCCCAGCTCCAGAATAATGGACCTCGCCTTCAGCCCGGAGCCACTTATGATGCCTACACTGGAGAACCATCATGTGATTGGGTGGCGAGCTGCCTAAATCGACCTCAGCGCTTCGCGGTAGCTGTACAGTGACCGTCTTTAATCGGCCCTTTCGATCTTGGCCGGCCTGCAATGTTGGTCTCGAAATATTCCATGATAGGGGTCCTGGGGGGTCCTGACGAACGCGAGCCGCAACTGCCACACGTGCGGGCGAACGATCAGGGGTGGCTCGGGATGCGGTGAACAATCTTGGATTTGCTCGTGAAGATGACGTCTTTGTTTGGTCACACACCACACTGCCGGCTTACTCCTGCTCTGGTCTGGCTTACTCTCTCATTCATTTAACGGGATGAATCTGGCTACGGTCACGTAACAGCGGCTCCGGAAACCGCCCGAAGGTGTCGCGAGATTTCTGCCGCGGCCCTTTCGTCATCAATGACGGGAGGGAGTTTCAAGGAAGAAACGCACGCTTGCTGCGTATATTCTCGGAGGTAGAAGTAAGATCACAGCCGTATATGGTTTTGGTGCCGTCGAACAGCCTGCATCAGGCAAAAGTGACAACAAAACCCAGCCAACATACATCTGGTTTGCTATAAACACCACGAGACGAAAGGAGCCTTGATCTACGTGATCATCAACTGCCCCCCCCTTTATAAGAAAACATATTCGCAGGTCGATATTCTTCACTTGCGCAAGACCATCGGGCCATGACTCCGTCAAATAAGGTCGTTGTGGGCTTTTCGACCCGACGCGTCCGGTGACATACGTAGTAACATTCTCCGGGAACGATGGGTCCCGAACTCGGCTACGAAGCGGCGGGGCCGCCGGATAACGTCACCACAGCCTCAGTTGGGGTAAAATTCACCTGCAGAACTCAAGACAATCAGAGCGATCGCCTTTCAACCATGTCTATGAGCCCCGGTCAAGCTTGTCTGCCATCGTTCCCATGTCATTTCACTCGTCCATGATTGCACTTGGTGCAGAGAACTGCCATCTCCACCACGAGCGCGACCATATCTAACAAAGTTACGTCTTGGCGCGCAAGAGAAAACAAAAAGAGAAAGCTGCCCATTTAGCAAATGTGGATTCCGGAGAACTCTTTAGACACTTCAACCCACAGTACAACACTAAGGCCAGTCGATGTATATCCATGGCTTTATAAACAAGCTTTGCTATTTTCAGACAACCCTCTGGGCCGGCGCCATAATTTGCATGCCAGGAGACCCCTCCGCTTACAGCTGGCGCACGCAAAGGATATAATCCAATGAGTCATGAACAAGTCAAACAATGCCGGTTGGAGTTGAGGGACGCTTGCTGACGTGGAAAGATAGCTGGTGCTTGTGACAATTCCCATCTCGTTGGAAACGCTGGATCTGGACCGCACCAAAACTCACATGTTCTTGAAGCTAACGCCTGTTTGTGGCTAATATTGGAAGAGGAAAAGACGCTTTAGGTTGTGGGAAAGAAGCAAGTTTAGCTTTTCGTCATTTTTACAGTAAATAAGGATGAAAGAAAAGGTCAAACGACGAGATTCTCAAGCATACCGGGCCTCTTCAAGTACTTACCATAGGAATGCGATTCACGTATCCAGAAATTCTTAGAATGATTTTGGATATACGCTCGTCCAACGGCGGTTGTCATGACCTAAATGGAAGTTTCCGAGCCATCATCGTGTGGCTCGTCGTGAATCTGCCCAACCTTTGTTTTCAGCGTCGCTCAGAGCCATCATCGCCGCCAAGGTTGTTGCCAAATGTTCGCATATGCAACCACAGTTGACGTGAAGTTTGATTCGGTAGTTGATCTGCGTTATGAGACATACAATATTACTTTAAGAGATCGAAATATGGCACAGGTCAGGTGTCTGTACCGGATGATTACGTATCGAGATTCATGTGCTGGGTTAAGTACACTAGACCGCTTATGGGGGTCTCGAGCAACATTTTTCATCAATGTATTCGTCCAATAGTGCGCGTAGTTGGAATATTACAACGTGCTACAGATTTCTTTTTCATTTTGTATTTCGGCGAAAATAAAATAAGATTCGAAGAACTTACCGTACTAGCCTATTGGCCAGCAGGACAAATATAATTCAAAACGACATATTTGATATAATCGGCTCAGAAGTTTACTCATTCTTCCACCGCTTTCGAATTTTTCAGAGTCTATATTCTCACCACTGTAGATCTTGGAGCGTGTACATTTGCTTTTCTACTGACGGTGATCTAAATCAGCTCGAAATGTTGAATCTCAACAAGTCGGAACTCACTTGGTAAATCCGACACCGTCTATTACACCACATGCAAGAACAATATCAAAAGAATTTTCTCTCTTTCAATTCTGAGTTTATTTGCCAAGACTGTTGTATATGAGCAGTATCATCACAACCTACAGGTTTCAGAACCACATATGGATCAAGACTAGTGTCAATTCTCTGTGTGATTCGAGGAGCCTAATGGTAATGGCAACGTTTAAGGGACGTCTTGAGAAAGAAAAGCTCCTAGTCTCAGCCCTTGCCAGAGAATCATATCGAACAATGGCCCACGACTTTTCCTATACCTGAGGGAGGATGTAGAAAGGAAATGGCTTTTTTTTTTTTTGCATATTTCTCAGTGGTCCTGACTTTTCTTCGATACCCGAGAATAATACCCCGTCCATTGAGCTCCAGTCTGGACTAATGGACTTCACTTCAACACACGACGATATCACTGTTTTAGCGCCGTTATCATGATGTCCGATGCCTCTATCCCGATCTCCCTATCCGCATCTATTCCCAAGTCCAAAAGCCACATGGTCAGTATATCCGTCAAGCAAAAGAGAAACACTGAACATGAAGTCTCAAAGCTTCCCAGGTCTCTTGGATACGACTCTGTCCATGGTAGCTATCTTCGGGATTAGAGATAAAAAACATGTTACATGAACCATAAAGGTACCGAGCCGTTTCACATTTATGTATACGCTCTCACGTGTGAAGACGAGATGTCTGAAATTGACTTCATCATTTTCAGCACAACACAAACCATAATTGGTGACATGTCGTGAACCACGCTACTAGGAATACACATCAGACTACGACGTGACTTTATCAATACGCCACGGACCATTTAGTCCGGTCGCTTGGTAACGACCATGTCCTGGTGCCCAGTGCAAGTGCTTCAGTCTTTCGCCGAACTCCTGAACAGGATCGGTATCCCGGCACGGGAATTAGGGCCGTGCGCCGCTTCAACGAGCTTGGACAAGTGCTTCGGAATGGCCGGGCCTTCGGCGCAGTACAGATCGCAGAAAACAGGCGTCCCATCCATCGGCAAGCTTAGTCCGCAAAGAGTCAGCAATTTACTTGGGGTTGAGCCTACAAAGATCAGACGACTCGGCGATGAAGCTAACCAAAGCCCAGGAGGACATTTAGCCTGTCCTTCCCTTGAGGCTGAATACACGGAAATCGCGCCCGAGACGACGTGCTTGAAAAGTCTCCTCCTGAACGCTGCACTGAGCAAGTTTTACATACTCCTTGAGACGACGGTGGAGCGTGCGGCGCTGCAAGTGGATATTCATCTACCGAAAACCGTACATGATCGATATCATCTTCCAAAACGCTAACAAGAAGTCTGACGATCATAGGACTGGCTGGGAGTCCCCCAGGTAGACTATAGCGCTCCTGTATCATGCCCACGGACCTTTTATGGAGTACCCCTGCTGTTTTCTACAACAAGCTTATTTTTCCATCGAGGATCAACTTTTTTCCCGCCAAGGTGTCTCGGATCGTGATACGTTTAACCTGCGATGAGTTTTGGATGACAGCTGACAGGAGGCCCTTTGCTTCTGTCAAGTCGGCAAGCGGAAACAACTGTTCTTGTCATTGGATCGTCAGGGATCGCAACGAGTATCAGGAGGCCGTCAAGCGACCATACTGACGTTAGAATCAAATATATGAAACTATGACACTGCCATTTGGCCGTTGGTGCTCGGGCTTCACCCTCCAGTCGATTCAAAATCCTTATCCCGTACATTTGGGTCGTGATCTTCGGCCTAAATAAGCTTTCGAAACGATCAACGATGTACCCATTGCTTGGTTGTCGGACCCGTTCCCTACAGAGAAAGTCACGTCATAATGACTTGGTTTAACACGCGTTTTTTTTTTTTGTAACCGGTGATGGCTTAGGTAGTAGCCACGGACGGAAAATTCCAACGACTGGGAATATCTCCGTTGTCATTTTTGCCCAGTCTCGCGTCAGAGCTTTTGCATTGCAATTAACAGCAGATAGATGGCGCGCTAGCCAGATACGGGTCTAGGTTGCGAATGGCTACCACAATATAAGACGACTGTATGGATGCCAGCTGATCGTATTCGTCTCACGATTTGACTTGTTAAATGATAGGCTTTTTCTGTGATCTACTCAATACACAGGAAGCATTCGCGCTACAGCGAAGAAATGAGGTGCACTGATCTTTGCTTGCAATAGGCCCAACGGGTCGGATTCCCAAGCGTGTACATAACTACGTTATCATCCAAACCGACACAGCAGGAATGATCTAGAAGCTATCGTCGAACCGATCGTCTCAGCTTGATTCATCCCAAGTTGATGGGTTGCCGCTTAGCCACTAGTCACAAGACGTCATTTGTCACAGATAGCACAGGTGTCTGTGCTGACCCCTATGTTGGCAACGCGGGCATGATGGGAACCATGTTCGGATTCAGCGACGCAGGCAGAGCTTTTTTAAGGCTGTGTCTTCCACCCTCCTCCGAGTAATGGCTGGGTAGTCCCTGATCCTAGCGAACATGTTTGTTTTTAAAGCACATCCCCACCAGGCTGTGGTGTAGGGGCAGTTTCAACGAGCGATTGTCAGGGGAGAGAAAAGACTCATCTGAAGTTTTCAACATGTAACCAGTATCACAGCGAGGGGCTGTGTATCATTCTGCAGGAATTATCACCGAGAGAGTACATGACTTGATAAAACAGCAGGCCCACCCGGAAAAGTCAGAGCCGGAACAGGCGCCATGGACATCATGGCTTTTATTCAGGCTGATTATAATCAGCCTAGAATTGTTGTTCGGAACAGTCTGGAATCTGTACATCAGCTACGCTTCTAAATATCGTCATGTCAGCTCTTCTTCGAATTGATCAAGTCGAAAATTGTCAACCTCAGAGTAGTCAACATCATCGATTTCGAGCATTGCGAACATGTCGGGTACGAAGAAATCAGAAAGCCCCCAGCACAGCCCAGCTCCAAAGTCGTCTGCGAGAGGGGTCATGAATTGCAAGCCCTGCCAGGTTCGCAAGGTAGGTGATCTCCGCGCACGAAATTAAGCATATTTTCTGATCGACGCTCTACATATGCGTAGATCAAATGCGACAGAGCGTTACCTGCATGTGGGGTATGCCAACTTTATCAGAGATCATGCTTTTATGGTATGCCTCCTTTGCCCCCGCCCCCTCCACCGGCCATTACATTGCAAGAAGCTAACTGGAAACTTAGAGGGCGTTCCAAAGAAGCGCGGGCCGAAGAAAGAGTCGATCAGTGCTTTGATAAAACGAATTGATGGACTTGAGGAACTTCTCAAGTCAGAGAAAACACCCACTCCACCTGGGTCTGACGTAGTCGCGACTGAAGTTAACGGAAATCATGCTCATAACAACGGAAATTGCGAAACCTGCGGTTCCGCATCATCGGATCTGTCCCCTTTCAGCGCATTCCACGAAGGAGGTTTTGCAGCGAATTCGTATGTGCTACGCAACGGATGCTCCATTTGGCGCGCGCTCTTCCTGCTAACGCAGTATTAGGGACTTTCCCTCGGTCATCAACGCAGAGGGCTTGATCGATGTCTACTTCAAATACTTCCATCGAAACCCATATGAGATCCTGGACGAAGAAGCCACCAGGCTCAAGTTGAGAAACAACCAGCTTCCCAAGTCGGTGCTGTACGCTGTTTGTGCTCTAGCCACAAGGTATGTTCGCCGGAACTAGTCAAAAACCAGGGCGAAATTAACAACATAGTAGATATTCAGAGCAGCCGGGCAAGGGACCAAGCAGCCACGTTTCTGCAGAGACCTATGTCTCCTGGGCCCAAAAGGAAGTTGATTTTGCAGGTATTTCGGTCGAAACTTGCCAAGCGCTTCTGTTGTTAGTGACGGCCTTCGTGGCAATGGGTGACGGAAAGAAGGCGTACAGCACTCTCTGTAAGTCCAAGGGCTACTGGAAACCCCAGGTCATCCTTGCGCGCTAACAGATTTAAATAGCCCAGGCAGTTGGATCAGCTATGGCGCTGGAGCTGTATCAATGCTCTGACGAAAATAATGATAACAGCCGACCCGAAAACCTGACGAGAAGGCGACTTCTCTGGACCTGTTATGTCATGAACGTATTTGTATCAACATGGCTCGAGCGGCCTTCGCTGATCGATGATGCTATCGTTAAAACAACCATTCCGTCTCCTCAGCAACAATCTCAATCTGGCTGGCAGTCGAAAAACGACTACTCTGCAGGAGCGGATTCTGAACAAGCTTGCGAAGACATGAAAGACCCAGATCATGGACTTCAAAAGCTTGTTCGGGCAGCGTACATTCTTTCAGACGCCAACAGGTACCTGCTTTTTACTGAGCCCACAACGCAGGAGGCATATGGCCATCGACACAAGATTCGTCGTGACCTCGATCTTTGGGCAGCCGACATAAGTCGCACTCCTGACCACCCAAGCCAACTGCATGATGGTCCAGAGGCAAATGTTTTACTCGAATGTCGGATCATTTACCACTTGATCCACTGCCTCATTTACCGCCCGCTTTTACCATTGCATCTTGGTGAGCCTGCGGGAGCAATGATGATACAACACTGGGTAGCCGAAGCCGCCGAGATTGGGTTTCGTCATGCAACGGCAATTCTTGAGCTGGTCGACCAAACTTTGCAAACGAAACCTCACCACCTGCCGCCTTTCATCTCCTATTGCATCTTCACAGCTGGCACCATCCACGCTCACGGTGTACAATACTCCAGCGATCACAAGAACCAAGGCCTAGGAATCGGACTTAACTCTTTCAACAGTTCTCCATTGGCAGCGGAATCGTTCGCCAGCTCCTCCGAGCTTCTGAATACGGCCGTGCAGCAGCTTTCCGCCATTGGCAACGAATTCGAATCCGCGCGGTTGTACAAACAGAGGCTCGATGAGCTTGCAAAGGAACATATTCACCTATCCAGCAAGAAGCTAGCTGGATACGCACCCTCTAAGTCGAACAAGTTCTTTAACCGATACTCTGTCGAGCTCCGGCAGAAAGCCCAAGGCTTTCATTCGACCGAGGTGCCGCCTACTCCGACACACTCGCAACCACCGGAATCCCCGGAAGAGAATTTCGGAAAGATGGGATTCCCGGCAGTGACGTGGAGTACGAGTCACAACCGCGGTGGCGCCAAGATTCCTTTCGCCCCGTCCAGGCTGAGCATCGGACACCCAGCAGCCAACAACTTTGGCCATTCCAGGTCGTTTTCAGACACCACATCATTGAATCCAACTTACTCATTCGGAGGAACCAATCAGTATTCGCAGAGGCCACTTCCAGTGTGGTCAGGCTATCAA
The DNA here is from genome assembly GCA_020631755.1 of Colletotrichum sublineola. Taxonomy (NCBI): domain Eukaryota; kingdom Fungi; phylum Ascomycota; class Sordariomycetes; order Glomerellales; family Glomerellaceae; genus Colletotrichum; species Colletotrichum sublineola. The sequence continues at coordinate 586,581 of JAHSQG010000010.1, forward strand.
GATGCTACACCTAGACAGATCATAACCCACGACACGCCAATGTTGGACCCCTCATCACAGCTAACATCTCCTATCCAGCAGCAGGAGCAGGCAGCGGCCGCAAGCCAAGGCGACTGGGGTGGCGTGAAGAATTTTGCCGGCGGCGAGTCAATGGGCTACGAGGTTCTTCCAGGCTCAATCGCAGCAGGCGTTCCCGCGTGCCAGGCAGGAGAAGAGTTACAGGGCTCGTTTGTACAATTTCAGAACTTCGCTGTACTATAGATTCATCAACCCAAAACATCTTCTGTTTTCCAACTTCGGGCGAAAGTGCTTATCTGGGCGAGACACGATGCGTGAAAGTAATTAATCTGACCCAGCCGCCATGATTCAACCTGGCGAGCTTTCGAGACGAAACCGGTTCTTTCACACTTATTTGTCATCTAGCTATTGTAGTCCCAGCCAATGCACATGCCGGCTGTTGTAGCGATGGTGAACTTTAACAGCATCATAAATATTTATTCTAACCAAACATTGATATTTCGAACAATACATCCGTCCCGAGGCGCTAGCCCAGCGTGGTACCAGTTTCTGCGGTTCACGGTGAGATAATGCAGTCAAGTCTGTCTAATTACTTCACTTCGCCACTTAGTATCAAGTTCATGTCATTAATATTGATCATCTACCAAGGAAAATCCACTACTCGGGTATTATTATATCAGACCCTGTCTAGTATTTATTGAAAGATCCGTGGAATAATGAGCATGGAATTTTGTATCTAAATGACAAGCCTGAGATCGTTGTGTACCAGCACCGGAACTACTTTGATCCTACTTTCATAACTCGCCTCAATCTCCTCTCACAAATGGAACGAAAATAAAAATGAATTATGTATAGTCAGTAAAAATGAAATCGAATGCTCTACCAGACATCATTCGTTAGAATTGGTTAAGTTCTTGGCCTCTAAGAAACGCGTAGGGGGATTTATCGAGCTACAATCTTTTGGAGCGACAGCCTAACTAACTATCCACGGGCTTCTTAAAGATTGATGGTTTTGAAATCGTAAAGCAAGCTGTTTTTTCATTATAAAGTCATAGCTATAAAGATAACGGAAATCACACGGGAGGTGGACCCCCTGCGGACCCTCACGTCTAAGGACAATGGGTTTCCACGGGTGTTAAGAACTAGTAATTCATTCCCAACAGACTTTCAACAAGGGGTACTAATAAAATTAGACTAGCTCTGATGGCAATGCAATCTGGATTCTAGTCTTATCCAAGCTACCTACATACTGTACGCGGCTTGATGTTAAAGACGTGGTTGTACATACGTACGTCTATGTGCACGGTATTTGAAGGTAAACAGGAAGAGTTAATAATCTAATACAGACTTAGAACACTTGTAAGAATACATCTACTTGGTGTTTAATAGCATAACTATAACGCACGTGAAAGATTCTGTTCCAGACAAGGAATTACCTATATCGCTGATACCAGAGCTCGTTACATCTCTCCAAGGTCTCTGGTCTGAATCCTGGCCTTCTCAGCAATTTCATGAGCGGTCTCCAACTTCTCAATGATTCCATCAAGGTGGGCACGTGTGTTCAAAGTCTCGTCATCCTCTCTCGCCATATTTTGAACATCTTCTTCACTCAGCATGAACACCCAATCAGTTGACAGTCCCATGAGAGGTCCCCCGGAGTAAGACACGAAATCTTCGACAATGTCGTTGGTGACATATCTGATGAACGCCTCGAGAGATAACTAGACATGGAGTTAACAACTGATCGGGACTTTCAAGTTTTAAAGGAAATTACATACTTCATAGTATACTTTGACGACATCATGTACGTCGTAGACCATGTTGCCTTCAATGGAGTGGTGGAAATGCTGGAATAATAGCTTCGAGTGGGCCAAGTCGAAAGAGCCTGATCTGAAACTTGGAATGGTCCCAAGAGCCCCAAGAAGTCGGACGGTACGCAGTGCTTGCAACCTTTCCTGAAAACGCGTATCGGTTGTTTGCAAGTGGGATTCTCGTTCCCGGCGACAGTGGTCTTTGAGCTCTTGGATAGCCTTCTTCTTGGCTTGTTGCTGAAGCTGAGAAAGAACCCGGGAAAGCTCCGCATAAAGAATGCTCGAGCAGCTCTGAGGTGAGCACACGTTTTCAAGAATCCGATTTGATGCGGCCTTGATGTCATTGGCAATGTTGTCAATGTGGCGTTCTGCCACTTGCTGCCAATTCTCCGACTGTTTCTTGAAGAGAATCTGGATGACGTCTGTATTAACAAGACCCGGTAGTTCAGTTGTCTGCCAGATACGAAGCTGGTCGCGAATGACTTCCACAAGTGGTGTACGTAACTGGGGGGCTGCTGTCGATTTCTTACGCATGGTCTGGCGCTTTTTGGGCGGGGTCGAAGGAGGTGTAGTAACTTGCGCTTGGTCGATATGCTCGGTGGCTTGGTTGGGTGCAGTTGCATGTCCTGCCAGCCTAGCTGCGTAAAAGGATACAGCCTCGGTGAGCTGGGCCATTGGGTCGATATTCGCATCCTCGAACAAGTGAGTATGCCCACGGGCTTGCATCTCGTCGGTGAAGCTTTCGTTCGCTTCTCGCACTAGTCCCCTGACGCGAAGGGTTTCCTCAGACAATGACCCGGGGCATGTGAGCGTCTTGACTGCAATTGCGTGATATTTTTCAATAACACTTCTGATGTATTGCTGACAAAGGCTGTGAGTTGGACGAGGTTCTCCTAGATCCTTTCTGGATTCTTCGGCTGCTGAGAGAAGGTTTCGAATGGATTCCTGGATGGCAGGGAAGTTGCCACGGATCTGGGCACAGAGAAGATTTCCGAGATGTCTCTGTAGCATAATTGAGCCTCGTCGATTTTCTGGTATCTTGTTCCAGGGTGATTGGCTGAACAGCTTCTGTTCGGCTTCTTTGACGTCGAAGTCATCGCCATCAAGTTCAGACCGGTTTCGTACTACAAACCACCCATCTTGCATCGACTTGCCAGAATCTTTTCCTCGTCCACTGGCAATATCAATCACCTATATTATGTCAGTACCCTTTCAGGAAATGGTATGGCTTTCTTACCTCAGCTGGATTCTCCAACCTGTCACACTTGGTGAAGACGCCAACAAGACGTCTTTTGTCAACCAAGTTGGCAGCCATCTCGAAAATTTCTTGGGTAGAAAGATCCGCCGTAGCGGCGGACACACAACTGGATTTTCCATTAGAATAAGTGGAACAGCCTCCATATATACATGTACCGAATCATGGCATTACTCACATGACGATGTTGGCTGGTTGCCTCATATACTCCTCGACCATCAGTTTCACCCCACCTTTCTCATGCTCATTGACATCATGAGCGTAAGAAAATATACCTGGGACATCAAGGATACTGAAGTGTGAGCGAGTTGGGCCCGAAAGTTCGATGCGGAGGACCTGGGTCGCGAAGTTCTTGGCGTGAACCCCTTGGCCTCTTCTGATACCCATGTATTTGGTCGATATCTGAGAATCATGTAAGATAATGAAGCTAATAATTAGGAATTGAGACAGTGAATAGCGTACCTTCTCCATAATGTCTTTGAAGTCATCGACCCCCAAATGGTCGCTTGTGTAAAGGTAATCCTTGTAAGAGTCGTTGGATGGGTAATCAAAGACATCGGTTACCTCAGGATCGATAATTGTGATCTTGACAGCATTCTTGCTGCTAGGAGCAGTCCTTCGAGATACAATCCGTGTGGCAAAGCGAGTACAGCAACCAGTACCAACTGGGAACGGGATGTCTGTCAAGCTTTGCAGCAGCGAAGATTTGCCAGTAGATTGACCCCCAACAATTACCAACTGCATCAAAATGTTGTCAGGAAACGGTAATTCAGAAAGGAGCAAGTTACATAAACAAACCTGAGGTATGGCCACCTCCTGGCTAACACCGCAAGATTGAAGTCCATCGATAGCATCGAATAGAATCTTGCTACTGTCACTATCGAAGGGATTCTCAAGAATGGACTTCTCCCCCTGAGCTAGTCCGGTATCTGAGCAGGGGAAGTATGCAAAAGACTCGACAGCAGAGTCGACCTGCGACTCATTGTCTTGTGGCATGGGGTAATTGCCAGCAGGTGGCATTGTGAGACTAGGTGGCTTCTGCGTAAGCCTGGAACCGACGAGAGTAGGCTGAACCATGGCTGTCTTGGCACAGAAAGAGTATTTGAAAAAGGATCGATGAGAATAACTAAGAATCGAATCGACTTATTTATAGCGAGCACAGTAAAGAGGAACAAGGAGGGAAATTCGTTGTGTATAATCGCGGATACGAACTGAGCTTTATATATGTGATGCCAGGCGAGCAGGAGGCAGCGACAACATGTCCGATCAAGACCTTTTTTTTATATAGCAATCCCAGTCAGTGAATATTCCTTGTTGTTCCGAAAGACCGGGTTATTCCACTTCCGAAGTCGTTGTACACGGACACAAGCTCCGTATACAATAATTGCCTGATTGCCCAGTTGTAGTACCCCCACGGCCTCTATCTACGGAGGAGCAGGTGTCAAGGAAGTTCTGAATAGTCAAAACAGTAGTATCAGGGACTTGAATCGTTTCACTTCACAGATAACTGATCTGCCTTGCCAAAGTGCCTTGCCAAAGTAGCCATTGTCGCGTGGACACAGGGGGCTGAGTGCTCCAGACGTGGACAGCAAGTGACATGAAGAATCAAGAATGGGGGTCCTATCAATTAAGCCTGCAAGAGAACTTGGCTTAGGAATTTTACCGTTTTTGGGAAGGGTTGGCCGACTTGAATGCAGGGGAAGTTTGACGTCAAGTTGAAATGAGCTGTTGGTAACAGGATAGACATGGGCCCGCCAGGAGGCCACGTCCGAACCAATCCGATGCAACCGCCACCACACCCTTCTATCGCAACTCCGATCCAAGGTAGTGGTCACGAAACAAAACGAGCCGTCCGGGGCAGCGGTCACGCCGATGTGAGCCTGCATATGGTCAATAAAAACTGGTGCTAACCGCCATCCCGGGCCGTCTCGGGCTTAACCGCAGTTGGTATGCGGCCCCGTTGGAACCGGGACCACCTGAAGAGCCTGCTGATGATCCCAACTGAGGTTTTGAAACACGATTCAAGGGTACAAGATTGTTATGGTGTGGTTTTCATGTCAGCCTCAGCGCGCTTACCTTTCCTGCGGCCATGTTCAGGAACAGTACCTATTATTATGTTGGATAAGCTATCCGAACATGCTGGGGCAGGACTCCCTAATGCTGGCAAGGGGACGCCACGCCAGAAGGCAGACATGATTTACAAGGCACAGTTGGTTCCTGTTTCTAACAGGATTTGATGTAACGATGGCATTGCCTGAGCCAAACCGGAAATGCAAAGGCCCTAGTCAAGGCCTGTGACATGCAGCAACCCCATGGGCGTTACGCCTTCTCGTCGTGCCGTGATACGACACCAACTTTGCCCTTCTTGCCATCGTTTCATAGACCCTGAAATAAGTTCTCACCCTGGTAACTTAATTGTCGAACTTGCGGAGAGGGATGTCCTCGTCAAACATCCGGCCGATCTGTTGCCCTTGAACTCAGGGATGCAAACCCAGGTGAAAACAAGCACCTGCAATGACTCCTACTAGTTACCCATAGCATGATGTGACATTTGTTTCATCCTTATGGGTGTCTATGAGCGGAATTTGCCCGTCCGACCTGATTCTGCCCATGAGCTTCTTCATCTTTGACTGCGAACAAAGCTTTGCGCCTTCCAAATAACCAACCCAAAGTTTATTCCGATATTCGAAATGTAAAAGTTTCAGAAGAACACAAAGGACTCCTAATGGTATCATTGCCTTTGATTTCCAGATTAGTAGGCTTGGCAGTCTCCTGGGGTAAACTTTGGAGTAATAATATGAGTGCCACCAATTCACCGAGTCCCCACCGGGCATCTCGACTCAGGAGATATTTCTATGAGAAGCATGGGGCGAGGCCCCTGAAAAGGCAACATGCGTACTATACCTATTAGCAGAGATCCAAGCCAAAAGCTAACGCATCCATGAACCCTTATGCGTGCCCCTAAACAATCTAGCCGAAACTGCCCCAGGCAAGCCTTTCGACCATTGTGATAGCGAAGTAGAATACCAATGATCCTGTTTCGTCCATCTGTACTGCGCTGGCAAGGTAGAACATCCTCTATGCCATCTAGAGAAGCGGTTTTATAGAACCAGGGTGTGTGTGCGGTCGACACTGGGGCCCGCCCTGTACGCTAGGTGAGGGAGATTGACAGAGGGACGTAGCGCTGGCTCGGGTTTAGGACTCTCGAATGCCATGTTGCGCATACCTATAGACGATTCCTCTACAAAGATTCGGCTTGCTAAATCCTGGGACGGAAGGCTAATCAAAACCAGCCTTTTCTTCAGTTGCATGTCCAAATACGGGTCAAAGACAAGACTTTGGCCTTGGGTTGTTCTGAACTGTACTTGCGTTAGCGTGGCGTTTTTAATATGTATAGATTCCCTCATAATTAATGCTTTTCTGACTTTTTCGTACTACAAACCTAAATCTCTGCCATTTTCTAAAGAAATCTTCTGCGAGATGAATATTTCCTCCAAGTGTTAAAGCAGGGCTGGGTTTAAAGATAAGTTGTTTTAGTAGTTATCTTCGTTATTGCTTAACGACGACAGGTATGAAACCCTTTGAATTTTATGAAATGGCCTTGTGTCTTGGATGAGACGTAGTTGGATGACTCCAGTCTATACTACGTCCATTGTGAAGGCCTTTGGTGCATTCCACTACGCAAGTATGAAGACATAAATTCGTAATGTTATGATGTAGCTTAGAGGATAGTTGAGGAGAAGTCTTGTCTAGAAAGAAAAAAAAAACGCTTGACGGAGCCAGGCTCTCGGGCTGTCGCATTCAGAAAGTGCAGGCATGTAACTAATCGCTAACGCCTCAATGGCTTCTGAGACCGGCCAAGAGAATATCTGATTGGCACATTCGATATGGCAGCCGGTAGTTCGCCCTTGCAAGTGTGAACACGTCCCGGGCACTTCATATGCATTAAGCCATATCGATCACCTCAAAATCCTTCAAGACCATCTCGTCGGAAATCTGACCAGGCTCTATTACTTTTATCGGAATTAGAGGAGAGATGAGAAGACGGCGACTAGACTTACCAGTGATTATACGATGTTCGTCGTGAAGCCTGAGTCTGCATAGGCCGCCACATGGTTGTTTAATACAAAATCAGTTCATGACAGGAAGGAAGGGAGAAGAGCTGAGCGAATGATTTGGGGGGATTGTATGAAGACAGACCATTCTCAGATGACTCAGCACCTGACGCCAATAGAAGGAATAAACACTTCACGAGTACTAGGATACTGATACAAGGCGGCCCCTCTTAAGATTGCACAGATTTATAATAATAATTGCATAGTTAGACCGTGCCTCTCAGCATGCGGCACTAAATGTACCGAACCATATGCGGTTACTATCCTCTTCATCTCTTGTACCACAGCATTTGCTGCCATGCTTGGAGTGTATTCTTGGTGTTAGACAGCCATCAAAGGCGATCCTGTGTCATCTTCCCCTTCTTGTTCCTGGAGCCCATAGTCCAGTGCTGTGAAACAGAAACTCGTCATGGCATGGTTTCATGTTGTTCGAGATAAGATGCGCGTTGGTTCATTTAAATCTGTCGGCGATGTTGTCAGGTTAATCCGAAAAGTTGACAAGAAGGAAGTTTTGCTTCGACATGTTCTCAGAGTTAGTTAGGCCCGGATGTATTCATGTTGGGACGTAGTATTTTATGGGCGAGAACTATGTCTATAGCTCAAACTTCCTACACGGCCGATTTTGTGGGCTATAGTAGATTACCCAAGTTAACATGCACAGCCTTTGTCTGCGAGTAGGCGGCTAGACCGGCCTCTCCCAGTTCGCGACCGATGCCACTCTGCTTAACACCACCGAATGGAACACGGATGTCTGAGTCATTGGAACTGTTGATCCAGACCATGCCAGATTCCAGACGAGCGGCGACGCGATGGCATCGCTCAATATCCCTGGAAAACAGTGCAGCGCCGAGTCCGTAGGAAGTATTGTTTGCCAAAGAAACCGCCTCTTCTTCCGTCTTAAATGGAGTTATGGCAACGAATGGGCCGAAAACCTCCTCTTGGAAGATTCGCATATCCTTCTTCACATCAGAAAAGACAGTGGGCTCAATGAAAAAGCCCTTGCCGTCACCGACGTTCTTGTACGGAACACCGCCAGTCACCAAGCTAGCACCTTCATCCTTGCCGGCTTGGATGTAGCCAAGGATCTTCTCATACTGAGCCTTGGTGATCTGAGGGCCCTGGAACGTGTCGTCGTCGAAGGGGTTGCCGACCTTATTCTCGAGGCAGATTTTCTTGAAGCGAGACACATAGTCCTGGTAGACCTCTTCTTGGACAAGGATCCTGGATGTGGATGTGCAAATCTGACCCTGGTTGCTCATGATTCCAACGTGTCCCCACTTGGCAGCTTGATCGAGATCGGCGTCCTTGAAGACCAAGAGAGGAGACTTTCCGCCCGTCTCGAGGGTGATGTTCTTAATGTTGGCGCTGGCTGCCTTCATAATCTGACGTCCAGTCGCAGTAGAGCCAGTGAACGCAACCTTGTCGACGTCGGGGTGGGAAGCCAGGGCATTGCCAGCTTCTCTACCGAAACCATTCACAATGTTGATGACTCCAGCAGGAAACCCAGCTTCTTTCACCAGGTTGGCGAAGTACAAGATTGAAAGAGGCGTTTGTTCGGCAGGCTTCAGAACGACGGTGTTGCCGCATGCCAACGCTGGGCCAAGCTTCCTAAATATCGGTTGGCCTTGACTCTGAGATATATCGCACTGTCACTCACCATGCTGCCATCATGATCGGGTAGTTCCACGGAATGATCGAGGCGCACACTCCGATAGGCTGTTTCAAGGTATAGGCAAACTTTTTGGGCGTAGTCGGGATCGTCTCGCCGTGGATCTTGTCGGCCCAACCAGCGTAGTAGCGTAGAGTGGCAATTGTCTCAGCGACGTCTTCGCCAAGAGCGACATTGTAGGGTTTGCCGCCGTTCCAAGTCTCAAGAGTTGCCAATGCCGCTTCATGTTCCTCGACAAGATCGGCAAGTTTAAACATGAGCCGACCGCGGTCGGTATTGGAGATGTCCCCCCATCCGGGACCGTTCAGTGCTGCGCGGGCTGCTTTCACGGCCTTGTCGACATCGTCGGCTGATGCTGCCTCGACCGTAGCAATTTCAGACTCGTCACTGCCAGATGGTCAACGGTGGTGAGAGATTTCTTGTCCGTTGCACTCATACCTTGGGTTGATGGCTGTGATCTTGGAATCACTGTTGCCTTTCACAAACTCATTGTTAATGAAGAGACCAGTGGGGAGGCTGATCTTGGTGCCGTTTGGGGCTGTCAGATCCAAAGTAGCGGCAGACATATTTGTGAGGATAAGTATCGCGACAAGTTGCTTCAATAATGAAACGATTATCGAAAGCGAGATGTCAGGATGCAAGATGTCTCTTTTATGCGGGGCGAGAAACACCCCGCCATTCTTATCTAGGTTGTGGGTGGCACAGAGCGATGGCCTTGCAAACTCATGTGGTAATCAATATGATAACAGCCACTTCCCCATCGAACCAATAGGTGAAGTGGGCATTAGGGACCGAGACGGGGCGGGGTTATCAACTGAGACTCTGTTCCTCAAAGGAGACAAAATATCCGCAATAGATAAGCATTGCAGGGCGATCTCGGAACAGACAATATTTTGGGGCTGTGCATAACAGCTTCCCCGCGCTCTACAGCCCTCAGCGAGTTATACCTGGATCTGATCAGTTGCATAGTTAGAGCTGTCCCAGTCCATCACAAGTAACTGCAGGATCGCACACTCACTCAGTGAACTAGGTGGTTCATTTCTTACTGAACGATCCTAATCGGGTAATGATTTAGACCAGCAGCGCGGGGTTCCAGAGATGTAACGTTGGACTGCGCATAACCAATCGCATGGGATAATATGATGCAGGAGGATGTCATTCATTACGTGTTGCAAAATGTTGAGCTATCACGATGGAAGGGCCACCACGATACCCGATTGGAGCCGAAGTAAAAGTGCCAGCCAGAATTGACAAAGTGAGCAATACCACAGCATAACCCTACAGACTATTTTGTGACGCGGATGTGATGCGCATCTACACAATTGGGAATATGTTGACCATAACCATGCTCGGATTTTCCAGGAATGATCCCGCCCGCACCTGACAAAGTCATCCAACAGACTCTGCTTTTTCCTAGCAATTGCCGCGCAGGTGAAGAAGCACGACGTTACGTGTCGTTTGCAGAAGGGTGCATATCAAGGGCAACGTGACACAGACTCCTGGAAACTCTGGGCTGCTTTTCGACTACGATGCTTTTTACAAGCACAGTATGACCCCATCCCTTAGGCAGGTAGCAACGCCTCAGCCTCGATCTCAACCTTCATGCTTTCCAGCGCAAGCTTTCCAATCTGGACACATGTCCAGATGGGACGGTGATTGGGAAACAGCTTCTTGAGGTGTGCAGTCATGACGCCGAAGCTTGCGTCCATGTCTGTGTGGTAGGAGCGGATTGCGTAAATGTCGTCAAAGGATGAACGGGAATCAACGGCTTTGAGGGCCTTCAGAATGTTATCAAACGCAAGCACGATTTGCTTCTCGGTGTCGGATGGGATGTCGCCCTTTTCATCCCAGCCGCCCTGGCCTGAGGTGCGAACTGTGTTGCCGAGCTTGACGGCTTGGGAGTAGTGGTATTGCTCGGCATTGGTCTCGGTGCCGGGGTAGTTGAAGTATTGAGCGGAAGACATGATGGGGGATCGATTACGTGAGGTCTCGATTTTCTTCTCATATGTCTGCGAAATGCATAGAGATGATGAAAGAGAAGGATCGTGTCAACCAACGGTGTCCGGGTCTGCTACTTATGTACGGTTTCCATATCGTGGTGTCTACATTCTATAAGCTCCATGCGGGGATATCAACTCTCGGCGGCGAAGACTGGCTATGGTCTGGTCTGGCTGTAAGCCATGAGACTTGATTCATTGGCGTTGCATTGCATGCAGTTATCACTATTTGCCGTCTCGACCATTCCTTATTCACCCACTTGGATATGTGTAGTGTCATGCTGCACACACCCAAGCGGCCCATCGCGTTGCCCGAGTTGGAATAGCGTCCTGCATGAAAACGGGAGGACTTGGCTCGGCGGCGTCAAGCGAAACGCAGAAAAGGAAAAGATGGATGTCGGAAGAAAGGAAAATCAAGAAAGGGGACGCCCGAAACAAAGAAAAGAAAGGTCGTTGATTGATTAAAGGGACATTCATTGACCACGGGAGAGTTCTCGACGAGGGGGTTATGGATTTGCTCAGCTCAAGCGGTTCCACTTGTAGTCAGCCACAGCTATGCGGTTTCCATCCAGCAGACTTCAGGATCATGTCTGACAAGTTATTTTGTAGCATCGCCTGAACTAAGAACACGAATAAGTGTGAAGGCGAGTCAAGGCAGCAGCGTTACAATCTGTATAGCCCTGAGGAGCGTATTCAAGATAAGAGGCAACGCCTTAACACAAGCTTGTCTTAATTAAACCTATAGGTAGTATCAAACTTGATGTAAGAGGCATCTTGATCCATATGTACCGTATCAACACCATCACATCTTCGAATCTCTTCCGAGACCTGTCTGGCCGATAGCAAACTCCTTCCTCTCATCAGCAGACAATCTGGTCTCGGCAATCTCGCCCGTTTGTGATTGCTCTTCCACGGTCGCAAGCTTGTCTTCTTCGACGGGAACATGGTCCCTAACAACCAGCCAGGTAGGGTAAACGGCCAGAACTACATCGAGTTAGTGATACCGTCTATGGGCAATCAGATATTGAACATGTAAACTTACCCAACAGTATGGTGTTGATAGCCAGCGGCACCCGCCCCCCTTTCCACTTCCGGGTATTTAAGCCGAAGGAAATGGCCTGGGAAAAGCTCTCCTGACCTCGCAAGACGCCCGAAAAACGCGCGAGCTCCGAGATGTTGTCCGTCTTGGTAGCCAACAGGTAGTAGAGCCAGTTCTGAAGTGCCTGGCGGGCAAAATCCCAAAGCAAGAGCACGAAGAAGCCCTCGGTGAAGCCTTTATCCTCCCAGTCATAGGCAGGGGGGTTGCGGGTGTACTTTTCCTGTATAACCCATGCGTAGATCCAGGCGATGATGTGCCATACAATGACGTAGTAGAAACCGTAGTTGATGCGCTTTTTGACGCTCAGCTTCTTGTGGTCGAGGAGCATGCTGATGATCTGCGACGAGAGAAGAGTGCCGAAGTTACTGACAAAACCGATAAGGGCGCGAGCGCGGACACCAAAGTAGTATGATTGGAAGTTCCCGCTGTACTGGTTAAAATAGGCAGCCCAGAAGATCGGCAACAGCAGAAGGACGTCCTTTCTCTTGGAGACGCGAAGCAGTGCCTGGAACTCGGCCTCGAAAGACTTCTCGGCCTTGATGATCACCTTACTGCCATCGGATCGTTGGACCTTCTCAGGGGGTGAAAGAGCAAGGGCGAGAGGCACACTCAGGCATTGCAGTGCAATGAAGACCAAGTAGGTCTGTGATCCGACCTTGCCCTTGGCCTTTGCGGCGGCATTGTTGTTGAGTGCCAGGACGATGGCCCCGCCAACAAGGGGACCACCGGTTCTGAACCAGAGCCAAACTGTTGTATGCAGTCAGTTCGTAGCCGAACTCTCGATCGCTCCGTCAAGTGACTTACTATTCATGTACTTGCCGCGCTTCGACGGCTCCGGATAACCGAGAGCGACAGCACCCTCAGACGCCCAGAACAGGCCGGCAGAAATGCCACAAGCGACCGCCCCGACCAGCACGAACCACACGTTGCCGAAGCGGTTGTTGGTGTAGAGACCAGCAGAGTAAAGGGGATAGCCAACGGCGCCCAGCAAGAGGGTCCACGAGAGTCCGATACGGTTCGCGATGGGCCCACCAAACAGGCAGAGGAAACCCATGAGACCGAACACAAGCGCATTAGCGGCGTTGACGAGGAACGGCTCTTGGGCACCACCTGCGCCGAGAGCGTTCATCGCATTCCAAAGGCCAGGCGCCATGAATCCTGACGTTGCATTAGTTACCGTGCAGGACCTGGACGCTTGAAGGTACAACATACCGACTCCTCCAATGACGAAGGCATTGAACAGAGTGCTGCGATACCACACACGCTTGACAGGCGCATCTGAGGCCGCATCTTGGACCTCCGCCGGCGCAGACTTGGGTGCTTCTTCGGCCATGGTGGCTAATGGTCAATTCGAAGACGGGTGCGCAGCTTTGGGGGAAGTGTCAAAGAAGAATTCAATTCAAGCTATATAACCTTCCTTTCATTCGGCTTCCATCCTCACAACAACTGTCAACGAGCCGTCCCCCAACACGACAAAAGTCCCTCGAACTTTGCTCCGTGGGATACACTCCTCATTCTCCAGCCAAATGACGAATATGCTAGTGCAACATTGAACCCACCTCGTCAGAAGGAAGCGTGCCGCTTATTCGACAGCCGACGACGAGGGTCCACTGAAACAGCGGATGGGCTGCCGACCATCGGCCGTTTTCCGACGGGAAATCGACTACGAAAGGGGAATCTGTTACCGCATACGGTTAGGAATGCTACACGGGTTGATAACAGACTAGATATTACTCATAAGAACAGCCGCTAAGGATTATGTTTAGAGGCAAAATTGACAGTATGGCATAAGATCTACTCTGCGTAGAAAGATAGTAGAATAGTCCACATGTCAGTGTGATATAAAGAAGAGAAGAGGGCCTATGAGCTCGTATCACGTTTTATAGCTTCTGCCGGCGACTACTTTTACTTCGGTTTGCGAATAATACCTCCATTAGCCGACTTCAACGGGCCAACGCTCACTTCACTTACGCGACTTTCAAAGTCTTGGACAAGCGCAAGGTTTTCAAAGACCTTGTCTGCAGCTAGTCTCGACTGGCATCCACGATGGCCTCCAGGCCCGATCCCTCCACAGTGCCTGAAGGACTTGTCGGTTTACACCCAAGGAGGTTATGGCGGTTGAGTGGGGGCAGGTCGAGGATACTGCCAGTTTACAGTTCACAATAGTTCTCAAGTCGCGACGGGTACCGCTGCTCATAATATCCCCTTAGACTTCAGGGCTTTTGGTGATCCTGAATTGCTCCTTGTCGACTGTATTGTTAGTGGATGCACTCTGGTCAACTGGAAATGCAATCAATGGGTATCTAAGCCTCCCTGTCTGCCGCGGAGTAATACTCGTTTAGTTCACGTAAATTCTCTTTGGAGACAACACTCCTCCTGTTGGAATCAGCGCCATGCCGGATCTCGGGACTAATCCGGATCTCACGAGCGGACCCCAGGGCCGTTATCCTACAATACAGACCAATAAACAGAACCAACCGAGTAAATCCCCCACTGTGACTGGTACATTGATCTTCGGTTCAACCAACCGATCACCTGTGGATATCAGCAGCTTCCTATTTGAGGTCACTCGTGGTTTTCCTACCGCTGAGGACCCAGCCAGTAAAGGCCTGGTGCTCGCTTAGAAGTCAAGAGAGAGTCCCAAGATGGCGATGACTGTCTTGGCAATATGGGTTCTAAAATGACCATCTTGAGTAGTGAGTTGGTCTCCTCGGCCAGTCCCACCAAGACGTTGGTTGCTGCCTAGGATCAATTTTCTCTTTCCAACGGATCAACAATTACCGTGGTGCTGGGCAGCGCTTTATAGAGACGAGTGGTTCTCGGATGCTATTGGGAATTGTCCCCTCTATGCAATCGTTTTCTGCTCACGCGCCTAGATATGTTATTCCTGACTACTCACTATCTACATTCCATCGCATTCAACTTCGGCACTCAATATCAAGATGTCCTCCAGCACCGACTGTCCAGACCCCTCTGGCCTACCCGACTTCGTCAACATATCCGGTTTACCTAGTAATGTCAGCGTCGGCTTCGTGCCTGTCGGCAGGAACGGGTCGCACGAGGCGATGAGTAGCTGCTGTTCGCCCAAGACTGTTGACATCGCTAGCGGCTGCTACTACTGGTGCGAGCTACCAACGGACCGCCTTGACGGCTTCGGCCATTGTCTTTCACGCCATGGAATGGAGAGGGGGATCGTCGGGTTCCATGAAAGTAGTGCTGTCAGCCTAACAACCGGGCGAAGTTTGGGGGGACTCGTACTGTGGGCGTTGTTCGTCACAAGCGCGCTGCGCTTGTAGTTTGGCCTCTGAAGAGTGGAGTAAGAGCAGGAGGATATGGCGCTGTACCTGAATCCTTGGGGGAATCACCGGAATGTCAAATCACATCATGGATGTTCTCAATAATGAACGGATTGCAAACGCCTACGCAAGCTACATCTCCTAATGATCAGGCCTACCATACAGCTAGGCAGGGCTGGGAGATAAAAAGACAGACTTCAAGATTTATAAGAAAGAGGAAGAGGGAAATGCAGAAAAGTTTGGCCGGTCAGCTTTACATTTACATATAATGTGGTGCATTATGACATGCCAATACCGTTATACTATTGACCCCCTCCTCCAAAAGGGCAGCCTCTAGAAGATAACGAAGTAGAAAAAAGTCTCCCCTTTTAACCTTTTCTACCCGTGATGTACCGCTTGTGACTTCATATCCTCATGCATTTCTTTCCCATTTAGCCATCTCCGCTGTAGCAAGTCGAGGCGTGATCTATTAAAAATCTAAACCCATGGATGCAGAATTCATTTTCTCTTTCTATTGAAAACTCACTTTACAGGTCTAGATTCCATATGATCATGTCTTTCGTCACACCCCTTTCTGTAAATTACAGCTTGGCCTGAACTGGTTTCTTCTGGTCTTTTTCTTTCAGTTCCTTCCACCACTTCTGCTTCAGCGTCAGCACGCCGAAACCGAGCAACGCCCACTCGTCCTGCCATGCGGGTGGTTCATACGCGTCAGTACCCGGCGCCGGCTCTCCCGCAACTCCGCGCAGAAAATCGAAATACTCCTTGAAATCCGGCTTGATCTCGTGAAACTGGGATGTGGGCCCCTTGTACTGCAACCGCTTCACCTCCCATTCGTCTTGTTCCCGGGGCGAGGGAAGCCCCCCCGCCCCGGTTGGCGAAGTACCGCGCCACCGCGACCGCCTGATACTCATAGACGCGGAACGAGATGGCGGCTTTCACTTGCCCGACGACTGCGAGCGAGGGGTCAGCGACGTTGAAGACGTGCTGGTAGAACCCGGCGAGACGTCCGCTAGGCGTGACGGGGTCCGGACGCAGGAACGGGTATGACAGCCGGTAACCTGTCCCGAAGTGGACCTTCTCGATGCCGTCGACCTCCGTACCGTCTGCGAAGCTCACTCTGACGAGGTTGTCCGGTCCCACGGATACCCGAGTGATCTGAGGCTTCCGGACCACGTTCGGGAGCTCCCACGCGTCTTTCAAGACCTCATTGTAGCTCCGTTGCGAGACGTAAAGAGGGCCAGAGACGATGTTGTGGATTTCGGAGACGGTACCAGAGGCCGAGACATTTCCGCCAACCACGACAACTTTCTGGCAGACGCTGTCAACAAGTGCTCCGCCATTGACCACTGTAATCATTGGAGTAGCCCCGGCTTACCTTGTTCACGTAGTCTTCGGGGGACCTGTACGCCTTGGAGTGCTCAAATCGCTGGGGCAACGCAGCAAATGTCTCCCCTAGCCCCGCGATGTTGGGCACGTAAGGGACCCCATAGTGACCAGTAGCAACGACCACTGCATCGAACGTGTCCTGCCACCAGTAGTCTCTCTTCTCATGTTTCAGGTAATGCCGGGCGGGTCTTTCTCAGCGTCAGCTGCCATTTCTTTCCCACCTTTTCGACACGCTCGACGTGGGTGTCAAAAGTGAACAGGTGCGAAAAGGGCTCCGCGATGTCCTCGAGGTACTCTGCCACCGTGGCGAAAGGGTGGGTCGGGTTCCCCTTGCCGAAGCGATTGATGGATGTCGCCGACTTCACGGGCGGGAACGCCTTGTAAGTGAAAGCCATGACCTGGGAGCCGACATTGCTGTCCAAAGAAGGGTAGATACCAGTTCGAGCGGTGAGGTTCTCTGAAGCGGATGGCAGCGATCGTGGGAGCTTTTCTGGAGTTTCTCGTACAGGCTGACTTGAATAGATCGAGAACGGCTCTGGCTCCTCGTCGTATATCCTGCGAGTCCGCGTGAGTGGTCTCCCGGGTGTCCGAACCTGGTTGATTTACCATGTGCCACCAACGCGGTGCCTCCTATCGAATACCTGTATCCTATTGAATGCTTTTTCTTCACTGAGTGCTTTGACAGCGGAAATGCCGGATGGTCCTGCGCCAATGACGGCAACGCTGGAGTATCGAGGGGCCATGTTTTGGTTCGGGAGAAAATAGCCCACTAGAGCTCAGTAACTAAATTGGGTTCGGCGATACTAATTATCCTCATATCTCGTCAAACATGAGAGGCATATATAAACCAGATGTAGGTGACGAATTGATATTCGAAATACTCGCACGATGCAGGGCTTCTAATGGTTACAACCGCTAAGAGAACGACATGATAACCCGGGCAATACGACCAAGATTATCTAATTTCAGTGTTAAGCCCAAGTTATGGTGCCGAGATACATGTTCACCGATAGATTTTGCGTGATCCTACCTGCCGATGGCGTCACTGGGACCAGACGCGAGCGCCATCTGGAGCACGTATCCCAGGTCGTCAAATTGAAATTGTCGCCGCGCAGACAATATAGATTGAGTGAACAAGTAAATCGGCTCAGAGAAAAAGGCAGCTGATATGATTCAACTTCTCGCAGGTATAGTCAGCAATGCCTAAAGACCAAACCGATCGGCGATGGTTGCATGGCTACGGTACCGTTATCGCACTAGGTATAGTACTGCCGCTGATAGCCATTGTGGTCTTTCCGGGTATTTTTCTCTTTGAAATATCGGATAGACTACAGTATTGCACCACAACCTTGTGGGATGTTGAAGGGAAACCTGTCGCGGCCCGGCTTCCAGCTTGCACGGCGCAGGCCTCACCTTACTGTGATGGTAACGATGAGTAATCCATGCGTCTTACTCAGGTTCTCACGATGTTTGCAATTCAAGCATCGCTCAAAATAGCACAGTGAATTATCTAGTGGCTGGCTGGAAAATAGTATATTCCGTTTCGTTGCCTTCTGTCGAGGTGCCTCCCGAAGCAATGCGACAACCTTCCTTCGCTATTCATCCTTTCCGGGCTCATGCTTCAGACATGAGAGCACATCTTATCCATAACTATGGCTTACATCATATTCAAGGAGCTTTGCTCTAAATCTAGGCATGCTCGGGGGGGGGGGGGGGGGGGGAACCGAAAGAAACCCATCGGCCGAGTCAGCCCTGCGGTCTCATAGTGTTCCCAAACAAGGATTGATAGCAAGCCAATTCAGGTACACATAGACCAACAGCGGTGAACCCTGGCGGGGCCTCGGTCCATGTCCCGTCGCCAACTTGGTGCAGTTTGCAATCGGCGCTGTGCCACAGAAACCGCGGTGGCCGTGTCTGTCAGTCGGATCCTGTGCCCAATTCCCTCGGCAGCCTCCGAGGCGAGCTCTGAGCACTTGCGCTCATAAACACGAGGGTTGCCGGACTCGCGTGTCCAACAACCGGTAGCTTTCGGAGCAACCACGCTCCACCAACACGTGGCAGCCCGAGCCCAGACGGGCCCGCTTCAGGCTTCACGGCCGGCCGTCGGCCTGATGGTGGCGGTGGGCGGGACATCATCGCTTTCGTCCTTGGACCGGAGGGGATTCGGAGACTCGAATGAACAGTCTTCCAGGCCAATCACGAAAGGCGCGGTCATTTCATGTGGTTATCGAAAACGATGGGGTTGAACAAGGACAAGACATTTTGCAACATGGACGGATTCCCGCGACCAACTGTGGCGGCATTCCAGCGACCCCTCCGATCTTCCAGGTACCGAAGTGGCAAAGCGTGCGGCCGTGGCAGCGATTCGCTTAGGGAGGTTTGCCGTATCGAGAGCATCGAACCTCTCCGCAAAAGTCAACAACGGACGATGCGATCTGCCATTGGCTGTTTTGGCTTCCTCGGAACAGCCGCATCTTCTTTGGTCGCCTCTGCCGGTGAAGTCTCGTGGCCAGTTGGGGGGGCCATTGGTACAAAGGAGAGACTTTCACATGCGTGGCTCTACAGCTCCCACCCTTGTATACGAATACATGAACTACAAAGTACATATTACTACGTCGCATGCTCGCCTACCCCCCACCAAATCCCCCAACGGTAACCCAAGTACACCAGACCAATCATCCAGGACCTAGGGGACCAAAAGGGATCCAAAACCGGGGTTCGGTTCTTGGGGGGAGTCACACTCTCTCACTCGTGGGACTTGGGAACGGGTAGGATAGGAGTCTAGGACAGAGTTGCGGAACGAGGGCCAGTCGGGAGAGGACTCATCCTCGGGCTGCCGGCTCCACCCCGGGAACTTCTCTAGCTCTCATTAGGCAGTTCTCACGGCAAAGACGGGGTCTCCATAAAAGTCAGGCCACCTTGGACAGCCGGTCCCCATCCATTCTTGAATCATCCCTCTCCTTTTTCGGGGACACCTTTTTTTTCTCGGCCCAAGACTGGACATGCCGGGCTGTTGTTCGTTGCCTTGTAACATTGTACATTATTTCCATTGTTGTTGGCGGCCGAGAGTGGACTTGTGACCATGTTGGTTCTGCTTCCACGCAAGAGACTTGAAGATCAGCGGGAGCTACCACTCACAACGCTGCATGCGGAGCACATGATGACTTGCTTGTTGTACACGTAAATAAACATGGAACTCGGCGACGCCCCTTTGCGAGACACAGGCCGCTGCCAAACTCTGTTTTTGATCCCACACCCGTCCACGCCCGAGCGTGAGCGTGAAGCGTGTCTCTCTTTCGGAGGATATCGCCCACCCTGCCCGCTGGGGCCGTTGTCGGTGAAGGGTGAGGTAATCCGCCCTGGGCGAGGCTTATGTCCCAAAAGGGTCTTTCAGGTATAATCCCCGGGTTTCTTCTTTGGTCGGATTATTTCTACTCGCGTGTTGGTCCCGTCTTGTCCAAAAACTTACTCTCTCTCTCTCCCTCTCTCTCTTTTCCTCCCACAACATTCTTTCCTTTGCGTCGTTTTGTTTTCCGATAGACAGATCTCGCTATTTTCCTTCTCTTGTTCGTGACAGACTGGGCCCGAATAGACTTGAGCACTCATAGTCGCAGCAATCCCGCCGATTCAAAGTAAGCCGTAGCAACTTTCCCCCCCTTCGGGCCTCGTTCGGGCCAAGATACCCCGCCAGTGTATGCATCTATGTCCACGCGCACTCGCTGACCGGGCCAGCGCGCCTCCAGATCCCCGTATATGCCGAAGTAGAACACCACCGAGGCGAGAAGAATTGGAAAGCCATAATCAGAAAAACCAGTCACGAGCGCTCAAAAGACCCAAGGCCGAGACCAACAGCAACAACAACAAGCCGCCGCAATGGTCCTCATCACGCGCGCCATCTCCATCACCAACTTCCTCGTCGCCTCCTCCGCCCTCGGCTTCCAGGTCTTCGTCCTGTATCCCTGGCACGAGCAGCTCTCCCACGATTTTGAAGAGCTCAAGAAGGAGCACCTTCGCGTCCTCGACTACGTGAAGGGCGTCGACGCCGGCCTGAGGAAGGGACAGGGCGGCGCGCCCAAGGGGGAGTCGCTGTTGGAGCGTCTCGGCTACAAATAGTAGGTCCGTTGCCGCCCTCGGTAGCCTCTTTGTTAATCGGGATCTCCCCCTCCCTTTAGGGAAGTTGGATTTGCTCAGGTTCGGTTTATCCTGTCCACGCTTTTCATTCGGTTTTTTTTTTTCTTAAATTCTTTTTTTGGGTCCGACACTCGTGAGATGCGAGAATAAAAGAGCTTAATACCCCCCCAAATGTGCCGCAGCATCGCCTCGTGTCTCCCGGCTCTTGATGTGCTGCTATTCATCATAAGGCTCGTCGCAAAGCTCAGCTCTTTGTCTAGCGTTGCTGCACTCTCCGAGATGATATGCTATGTATAGTGTGAGGGAAACGGTGCGTGGCCCACGACGAGGCGATTCGAGAACCCAGACGGCGGCTCCGTACCGTATACTTTGATAATTGCTGCCAACCGTCTGCGCCTCCATACTCACAACCTATGCCTGATGCTGAACCAGGAAAACGCGGTGCATGCAATATTACGTAGAGAGACCCGCTCCACCGCTGCCAGGTTGTTGGCCCGGAGCGGACTCCGGGACTGAAGCAGCGATATCGGGATGAAGTGCCTTCATTGCTGTATTTCTCATCATTCATCACTGCAGCTTGGATGAAGGGAGGTGTGTCTCATTTTTATCTCTTTGCGTGATAACCTTACCACGCCTTCAGTAAATTCACCGAAGTCGCAAACATCAGCCATGTAGGGTATCGCGAATTCCAAGTGCTCGCTCGCCACACGTCATGTCAAGCCGCCTCGCTCTGTGCTACGCCATGCCGTTCCTTTCAGCCGTCACTAAAGCCATCCGTTTCGTGTTCTAGCAAAGTACGCATCAGCATCGGTTTAGCCACCCCAGCGATTCCGATGCCACTTCTCGATGCGTGTCACAAAATCCCCTTCGGTGTCGGACGGTTGCAATCATAGGTCTTCGCGGTGAGGGCAGTCCGGCTCAGGGATAGCTCTCCTGCTCAGCGGGCCAGGTGCCGATCCAGGCGACGAGGAAGATGAGCAGCCACATGATCAGCCAGGCGGCCTGGCCGCCGGAAGTGCCGAGGCCGACGAAGCTTCCAATAAGAAGCGCGGCGTGGATGAATGCGGCCACCAGGAGGAAGATGTCAAAATGCAGTCGTCCCTGGAAAGCGCATAAGAAGAAAAAAAACCGAGTCAGTCAGCGTGAAACTCTTACTCAGTGTCCCCCCCCCCCCCTTTCCTGTTAAAGAGTTCACTCACTACCATGATCCCGAGGACCTTGCGGCGGCCCTCAGCCTGGCCGATGACGGCGAGGCACCAAGCGATGAAGAGGAAGCCGACGACGCCGAGGACGATGCCCAGGATGGCGCCGAGGACCCGGTCGTGCGCGATGCCGCCGACGACGCCGAGGACGGACACGGCGGTGCGGGTGCCGAGGGTGATGTACATGCATATGCGGCGGAAGAGGACGGCCTTGTCGGCGGTGTTGAGGCTGTAGGCCTCGCACGAGAAGGACCAGCAGCCGCGCATGTTGGGACACATGCGGTCCTTGAGGCTGCCGCCGCCGCCCTGTTGATCGCCGTGAGTCATGGTCTGGTATCCGGGGCCGACGCCGTGGTGGTGTCCGAGGATGGGGATGGTTCTGTCGCCGTTGCTGTCGTCGGAAGAAGAGCTGAAGAAGGCGGAGAGGGAGCGCGTGTCGGAGGCTCGAGAGAGGCTGTTGGCCGCGCTGAAGGAGAGTAGGCAGGGGTCGGTGCCGGGGACGGGGGGCATCATGAGCTGGGAGGGAGGGGGCGCCATGATGTAGGTTTTTTCTTCCTCTTTATATTGCCGGGGTATTACGAACAAGCGAGATGGAAAGTCTTGGTGTTTGTCCCTTTCGTGGGGTCTTGCGGTAGGGGGGTGGTTATGGGTTTGTTGGTGGGAAGCGGATCGTGGGTTTCAAGACAGGGGAGGCTTGCTTGTTTCACCCAGGAAGATCGTGAGAGTTTTTTGCAGAAGTTTGCATTTTCTTATTTTTTTCATCATTTTTCATTTCTGTTTTCCAACGGTCTCATGTGGCCTCTTTTCAATGTAGGGAGAGCAGCCCCTGGTCGTCTTCTTGAAAGGGCGGGTGCAGCAGCTTGGCTGGGTCAGCTGCTCCCGATGTTCTGTGTAACTTGTCGTATTATCATGACTGACCCGTGTGGTGCGTTATGAGAATTGAGCCCATGTTGCGTAAGTCTGAAAAGTGACGACGTGTGGTGAGGTTGACCGCTCATCAAAGGGACTCTCTTGAAGAGTCAAGAGCCGGTGACCCTAACTGTGAACTGGCTTATTCATGTTCACACAGACCGTCGTGAGACAATAGGGCCATCACAAAACAAGATAAAAATATAACTGATGCGTCTCAGTGCATCTCAGGGCTTTAGATATTCTGTTGTTCCTCTCCTAATGTTCAAGTCATTAGCCTAAATCCCCCTCAACAGTACAACGTGGATCAACGTCGATGGGCGTTGAAGGCTAACCCTAACAACTGTCACTTGACCAGCCATTCTTGCAAGAGGGAGGCATCCTACTGAGCACTCGGCCGCGTCTCCATTATCAATTTCATTTCAACGGTAATATGGGCCCTTGGGAAGCTTTGATTTCTGGGGGCTGGCTGGCCCGCTGCGTTTGGCTGATACTAATTAGCCTTGTCCAATGCGGAGACGCTTGTAGGCTGAGACGTGGGCTGCTAGATGCTTCTGCGTCTTGGTACGTAAATCTTCTACATTGTTTGGTATATTGATATCACATGACTGTACAACACCTAATTGGATTTAGCACATTAGTGAGTAGAAAGCACAAAGTAGATACTTGGCCCTTAGCTACTAAGGATAACCTAATATACACTTAGTCTAGACTAACTTATGTATAAACAAATTTGAATATCTATCTTTACGACAACAAAGCCGTTAGAGTTAGACGGCTAATCACGAAGAACACATGCTTAGTTCACCTATACTTTGTTTACCCCAACGTACGATCCTACTGTTAGGCTCTTATGAACAGAAGAGGGTCTACTTAATATACATCTTTATGAAGTGTCTCCATGCTGCAACCATCCGTATACCAGATCTGGCAGCCGAGCCACAGGGGCGGGAGCCACTTTATGTAAGCCATGGAGCCATGTGTAAGATTACAAAAGTAATGAAAGTGGATTCTATAATACAAAGGAACGTTCGTCCCTCTAAAAGGCGTCCAGGCCCCAACTCCTCGGATTACGGTAGTACTAACGCTCAAGTCCAAAGCCTCCGTCTCAGATCCGTTGGCACGGCTTGTTTGTCGCTCATCAAATCATAAATCCTAATAGCCCCCGATCCTCGCTCAAAGATGGCTGCGCTGTGCCGGCCCCTATTCTTCTGGAGCGCCGCGCGAAGCTCGCCGAGCAGCGTCGCCAGCTTCCGCAGCGTTTCCTGGTGCCTGTCCTCCCACCAGGCGAACAGAGCTGCCGCGTCAGTGATCGTCATGCCGTTAAACGTGCCCTCCTTGTGCTGGGCGACAATGAGCCAGGGCGTTCTGCCGAACCAGAGCTGCGTCATGAAGCTATTGGCGCTCCCGTTCTTGGTCACCGTTTTGATTTCCGCAACGGTCGACTGGTCCATTACCCGCGCCCCGGGGTAGCCCGTGTCGACCCGAAGACGCCGCGGTGGGCTCTCGATCTTACCTGGCTGGGCACTCAGGGTCGACGGCTCCTCCTCGATCGAAGCCCAAGCATCCGAGGGAGTGGGCTTCGCGCCGTCTGGGTCGTAGCTGGCATCCACCTCGAACTGCACCGCGCAGTTCAAGGCCCCGAGGGAGTATCGCAGAGTGCGATGGTGAGCCAAGCTTCGTTCCAGGCCGACGGGCAACTTGGTAGAGAACCTTTCAAAGGTCCTGCCCCAGCGGGGGTTCGATGATTCTCGAGCGAACTCGTGGGTCTGGGTCTCGCAGCGCTCGATGATCAGGGTGTTGCGCACCAGGTGCAAGCTGAGCCGGAAGTCGTCCGGGCACCAGCCTGTGCAGAACTTGAGCAGCTTCTGGAGGCTGCTGCGGTTCACAATGATGTCGATGTCGTCGAAGGAGGCGTGCGGGTTCATGGAAGCCGCTGCTCGCAACATGGGCTCGAAGGGGTGCTTGGGCAGGCGTACGGTGTTTATGTCTCTGAAATGGGTTCCTCTGTCCGGTGGGAGGGTCAAGGGGAAGCGCAAATCCTTCCAGATGGCCGCGTGTCCTTTTCCTTGGTCAGTTTCGACAAGCAACATAGGCTTTGGGGTGGAGCGGGGATTACCGGGGACTTGGATGGTGAGCGGCTTTTCTGCTTGCCAGTTATAGCTTCCCACGAGCTGATAGCCGGTCTCGCTTCTGACGGCTGTCGTCGAAGGCACGAGGGCCGAATGAAGGATGGTATGCACAAGCTCAGCCGGCTTTGGTGCCCTATTCCATAGCCAAGCTTTCTTCTTTGATTTAGCAGGCTGAGAGGGCACGTTGGTGTTTGCATCCTGGGTCACGTTGCCAGAGGTCTCGGTGGTTGACAGCGAAGTGGCGGTGCCTGTAAGCGAGCTGCAACAGGAGCGTCCTTTACCGGCATGGTTCTTGTCAGCTTGATGCCGGGCGAGCGATTCCTCCGTTTTGAAGAGTCTGCCGCAAGAGCAGGGAATCAGGGTGGCGTAGTCTGAAGGATGGGATATAAAGGTTTTCAATTGACCTAAAGATTGTGCTGATGAAGAATTATGGGTGCTGATGGGTAGTGATGAGTGTGTTGATGAGTGAAGAAGCCCCGAGTCCATCATCCTGCCAATGAACGGATTAATTGTGACCGCGGATAGCTGATACATCTTACACCAACAAGGACAGGTTCACTCTTTGCGCAGCCATAAAGGCAGGCTTCGAATGTACTCGAAATCTCATCATGTGATGAACCGCAGCGTCTACGAGGTGAATGGAGTGAAAAGCAGGGAGTGAGGCTATCTCAAGTCGTCACATAAAACAGAATCACAGAGAGAAATACCCAATGATATTGGTCCGTGCGTCTCATGAGCCACTTTCATAGTGGGTCATAATAAATATAATAAATAGTACTAGCCACACAAAGCTATACCAGCCACATGAAGCTATTCCAGCTTCACGACACATAATAAGTACAAACAAAGTTACAAACAAATGCCGACAGTCACGGGAGGACTGTATCATAGCCGGCAAAGCAGAAACGAATGCTTCATTCCAATCGTATTACATTAAAAATCCCCGCTCTCCCTCATCAACAACGTGTACTTGAATCCTGTCTACCTCTACGCCGAAGGCGTCTTTTCGATCTCAGTGACGCCTGCTTCAGACCCCTTCTCGGATTTCCCGTCATGATGGTGCGCTGGCGCCCTACGAGTCAGCCCGGTAACCTCAGTCGTGCTGAACTTCCTTGCAGGAATGCCTTGCTCGAACAGCACCTCGAGCTCGCCGTAGGTGCGGCCCTTGGGCTCGGGCAGGCGGAACCAGGTCCAGACGAAGCAGAGGGCGCAGCTGGCGGCCCAGAAGAGGCCGCTCTTGGCGCCCCAGTTCCACGCCGAGGGGTTGAGCATCAGGGGCGTCAGGATGTTGGTCATGATGCCGGTGACGTTGTACAGGTTGCGCGCCAGCACCACCGTCTTGGTCTTGAGCCGCGTCGAGCTGAGCTCCGACACGAGGGAGTAGCAGACGGGGCCGACGGTGCAGTCGTAGAAGAAGGTGTAGACGAGGAGCAGGCTGCCGATGGCCCACTGCGCCGCCACGTTCTCCCTGCCGGCGAAGGAGACGAGGCCGATCGTGAGGAGCACGACGCACATGATGGCCTGGCCCGAGAGGTATAGCGTTCGGCGGCCAAAGTGCTGCATCAGGAACCACGAGAAGACGGTGCCAACGGCGCCGAGAGCGTACTGGCCCAGCGACATGCTGAATGAGTTCTCCTTGTCCATGCCCGCCTGCTGGTAAAAGTACGTCGAGTACCCCATAAAGGTCGAGCCGCAGAGTGTCTGGATTGCCCACACGCAGCAGACGATCTCGGTGCGCCGGAGGTCGATGCCCCGGAAACAGTCCGTGTACTTCATGCCGCTCTGCGCCGCCTTCTCGAGCGCATTGGTGTGCACCATCATTGAGACCGTCTCGTCCGGGTTGAAATCGTGCTGCGTGTTGCGGCTGGTGAGCCGAAGCAGGGACGCCTTGGCTTCCTCGAGCCGTTCCTTGCGGACGAGCCACCAGGGGGACTCGGGGGCGAGCAGGATGCCGATGATGAGCGGGATGGGCCACATCCACTGCAGCGCAAAGGGGATCTTGAAGCCCCATTCGTCGGTGCGCTGGATCATCGCGCGGAGGACGCCGCTGGCGATCAACTGACCCATGACCCAGCAGAGGTTCACGTAGGTCGTCTGGGACACGGGTTTTACTTGATCAGCTAATGTACAACACAAAAAAAGGGCGGTCGTTATGTTTCCGAGGAGGCAGCGATGGTGGCGGTGGATGGATGAATCTTACCAAGTAGGCGCGCAGATGCGTCGGGCAGACCTCGGAGGCATAGGTCACAGTCAAGGTCTGGAAGATGCCCCACGGGATCCCGATCAGGATCTCTCCGATCAGGAGCTGGACCAGCGTCTCGGAGAAGAAGATGATGAAGATGAAGGCGGTGACGGCGACGAGGCCGCCAATCATGGTCTTGCGGTAGCCGAAGCGGTCGGCGATGAGGCCGTTGAGGAAGAGGCCGGTGATCTCGCCGATGAGGGCCCCGTTGCTGAGGCCGGCCTGCCAGGCGGCCGTCAGCTCGTAGGAGCCGTTGGGCTGGCGCTCGCCGAACTTGCGCTGGAAGACGTCGTAGGCGTACAGATTGCCGATGAGGGTCTTGTCGAAGCCCTCCATCACGACGGCGGTGCTGAAGAAGAGCGACCAGAAGACGGCCTTGGGGTACAGCCGGATGGACTGCATCAGGCCCAAGCCAAGCTCGGCCTCGGTCGCGTTGGCGGCCTCGGAGGCTATCCCAGCGGCGCTGGCGTCGCCCACGGACAGGCGGCGGGTCACCTCGGGGTTGATGGCCACGGCGATGGTCGGCGCCGTCTTGGGCGCTGACGAGCCGAAGAGCACCATGGCTGCAGGTTGATATTGGTTCTGTCCGAAGGACTAGAGGATATCAGGAAGGGGAACTTAATATGATGAGTACCGCGTGAAAAGAGGCGGACCCGAGCTCGAAACTTGGAAAGGCTAAGAGCTGGTAGAATGTGGTGATACAAATGACGTGGCGACGTGCTCGACCCTTGTCTAATGTCGACAGGCGGGATCTAGTAAGTCTGCTCAAGTTGCTGCCACCGACGCTGCTGCTGCTGTTGCTGCTGCTTCTGCTGAGGTGAAGTCAAGTCGATAAGGGATACCCAGACATCTTATATCCTCCCCATTCGCGTCTCAACCGACCTGATGCCTTGCGCCAAGCGATGATGTTGGTGCTCCGTTCAAGAGGAGCGAGGTAGTCGTCCGAGAAAAAGGCGGCCTCTCACTGGCTCGCTGAAATTCAACCCAGAAGTGACGTTAGACGAGTGTGAGACGTTGACCTCATCGACCACACTCGTGGCTTGCAGTTGCTTAATTGCCAGAAAAGGATCCAAGAATCCCCCCTCCAAAGCAGCCAAGGCCGAAAACCCAACCCCGTCCGCTGTTAGTCTTCCGAGTCTAAGGACACGCTACGCTCCACCTTCCACGACCCATCAGCGGCTCGCTGCGGGGAAATCTGCGTCGAAGAATGGATAGTCTGGGGTCGATGTCGCAGTGTGGGAGGGCGTATGGAGTGTAGTGTACAGGTTACGCGGGTGTATGTGTTGGTGTGTAAGGGTTGCACATGGGACGAATGAGATGTCTCTCTCGTACGTCTGTCTGGTCTGGGTCACATATGGGAGGAGGCAAATAATAGCAAGCGATGGAGAAAAGAGGACGAGGAAGAAGACGAAGAAGAAGAAAAAGAAAAGAAGAAACTCAGTATCCATCCCACAACTAAACCAGCACTAGTCTAGCAAAAGTACTTTACTCGTTCCCCCAGGCCAGGAGGGCCCAAAAGAGCTGTCAAAATGAAAAAAAAAAACTAAAAAAAAAAAAACTCAAAAAGTAGAGAAGCAGACTAACACCCAACGAAGCCTGGCCGTGGACCGGAGTCCCCGTGGGTATCCCTGCGCCATGTGGCGTACAAGCAGGCCGTACGAATATCGAGCATGCACTGAAAGGGGCTTTACTCTTTGGGTCGACAGAGCCTTGTCACACTCCTGGGGAGCGCCTTGCGGAACTGTCCAGGTTCCTGGCCGTGATCCATGACCACCGAATCACAGTGGAGAGAATGTTGGGCGATTCCACCCCACCAGCCATTGCAGCGAAGGTTTCCGCGAGAGTTCCCAGCCAGGGTTGAGCCAATAGGGGGGCCGATTCTTTACACTCAGTCGCTGAAACCGGGCCTCTCCCTCCCTCTCTCCCCGCCCCCAGGCTTTCCGCGTAGTGAGCTAGTTTAGTTTAATTTTGATGTGGCGGACGACTGAGGCCTGGCTCGTGGTTGTGGGTGTTCCGGGGTCGGGATTGGTAGTTCTCGTTGGTCCGTCCATTCTTCCCCATCTCTGTTCTCTCCATGTCTCACTCTTTCTCTCTCTCCCTCTCCCCCACAGTTAGCAGCTGGAATGACATACCAGACGACCGCCTTTTCTTAGCAGCTGCCCGAACCAGCCTTAGCGGCCGCCTGGAGACTGCATGATCCAACGCAGCGGGCTCCCATAGCCCTAGCTCTGGGGAGACTCCGCGCGTCTGATGAACGGCGCGGCACTCGACGCGGGGGAGCGATGACGCTAGAATTACAGCGATTGGTCCTTATTCTCGGACACCGTTGGGATATTGGGTTGGTTCACGCGTGAGGTTTGGCGAGCGAGCTGAGCTGGGCCTGCTGGTAGAAGCCTCCGACATGGTCCAGGACCAAGTTCCAAATCGGTGACTCTCCGAGCACCAGACTGGTCACGCGCAGCCCGATCATGTGAGGCCATCGTGATGTAGGCAGCGACACCTGGGTTGCCACGCTGCTGTTTGGAAATTTAACAGAGTATCCTATGGAGAGTGGCTCACAGGGTGTTCAGACTGAGTATAGCTCCTCGAAGGAAGCCTCTGTGGGATAACAAGCTCATGGGGGGCGCACGGGATGTGACAATTCCCGGCCGCCATGCTTTCGTCACTGCTTCACACCTGCCCGGATCTTCCCCGCAATCTCTTACTCATCGTCTTAGATACGGGGCTTAGCCACCCAGCCCCCTAATGCTGCGTCCGTCTCCGTGTGACTACGAAGATCTGTGTGGATACTAATTATATGTCTGCGAATCGATAGGGGGCGACTGGTCGGCTTCTCCCTCCCAGATGGCCGGGATAAGCCGCATAGAATGGGGCTGACTTGTGAGATTTGAGACGCAGCAGCGAACCATGTGGTATCGACGCCAGAGTCGGAAAGTCAGTGGCCACCGCAGCAACGAGCTGACGATGGGGTGACGATTGAGAGCAATGTAACAACGCCAGCCTGCATGACTCCGTCCGGTTGCACTTCCGGTGAAGGGGCGGGAGCGGCTCGCGGACTCGTGGGGCCAAGGTGGGCAACGGACATAACGGCGGATGCCGAGTAGCTTCGCCTGGAAGCTCATATCGGGAACGGACCGGATCCGCACTGCCGACATCCGGCTGCTGGTTTTCAAGTCACCATCCACCATCTACCGCCGGGCTTCCGATGGGTGCTCCGAACCGGTCTCTTGGAATCCGCTGGAAGCCCATCGCCCGACGCCAAGGGCAGGGACATCAAGATCTAGGGCTGCACGGCTGCCAAGCTGACTCTTTGATGGACTTTTCCCTTTTTCTGCTTCCCCTATCTCCCAGTCGCTCTATCAGCGCTGCTCACTATGTACTACTATCCTACACAAAACTGAAATTTCATGGAGACAGCATGTAACAACCAACCCAAGCTGTTCGTATTCGTATTCACCCTCATCGCGCCAAGGGAACGACGACCGAGCCGACGCTTTTCCCTATCGGTGCGAAAACTGGGCCTCGGCTTGCCAGTCTAGCACAATACACTCTGCCAGTAAACGAACGGGAGTCGAACTCTGAGGGAAATCTACGGGATCTTGGAACCGGATTTGTGGAAGAGAGCGGGTAGATCATGATAGTCATTTCGCAGCCGTGAATACTCCCCTTTTCCAACCGTGTCGACGAATCAAAAAAGCTCATCGAGTTGCACTTTTACAGGGGGCTACACGCATTCGTATTCGGATCTATCGATAATCAAAGGGCTTATCACGTATTCGTTTTTGATTTTCTGTGAACTTCATAGAGAAATACACTACGCCTGGTTGTAAGTCGTAGGAAGATTATCTCAAAATTGCTATAAAAAGGGTGGTATGTGTTAGTTGGTCGAGGGAAAGCAGTCCGACAGCACCAAGTTTGACCCAGTTCTCTGTTTCTGTTATCGCTTTTTTTAATCACGAGCGCTCCATCGCCGTGTTATAAGTCCCTTTCACATCTCCATTATTCTCATATACTGCCAGGTCTGCCCGCTACGATGGTTGGAACGGTACCCGAAGAAGGCCAAATGCTCCTGGCCCGAGACGCCACGTTTGAGAAGATCCTCCACAAGGACACACTGAAGACCGTTGGCATGTCGGCGATGCTGAAGAAGGACCACGAGGCACAGAAGGCGGCCACGGACGACTACTTTAGGCATTGGGACAACAAAAGCGCACAGAAGGAGACAAAGGAAGACCGAGAGGTAAGCGGAAAACGTCTGCGAAGTGCAGTGGTTGTACTGTGTTGACTGATCCCCTCATCATCGTTGCAGGCTCGGACAGCAGACTATGCTTCCCTCACCAGACAGTAAGCATTTGGAATGCTTCTCGAAACGGGGAGTGTCCAAACTAAACATATGGAAATAGATACTACAACCTCGCGACCGACTTTTACGAATACGGCTTCGGTCAAAGTTTCCACTTCTGTCGCTCGGCGGCCGGCGAGTCTTTCAAGCAGGGTATCGCGAGACACGAACACTACCTCGCCCACGTGATTGATATCAAGAAGGATATGAAAGTGCTGGACGTCGGGTGCGGCGTTGGCGGGCCGGCTCGCGAAATCGCCAAGTTCACGGGTGCCTATGTTACGGGTCTCAACATCAATGAGTACCAGGTGGAACGTGCGAAACGATATGCCGTCAGGGGGAAGATGGACAAGCAAGTTCAGTTTGTGCAGGGTGACTTTATGGTATGTTTTGCGCATGCCGTAATATCTATGTTGATGGAGGGGGCGGGGGGCCTTCGCTAACAGCAGAAATGTACCAGAACATCCCCTTTGAAGACAACACCTTCGACGCCGTCTACGCCATCGAGGCCACCGTCCACGCCCCCTCCCTCGAAGCCGTCTACTCCGAGATCTTCCGGGTTCTCAAGCCCGGCGGCGTCTTTGGGGTGTACGAATGGGTCATGACGGACAAGTACGACGACGCCGACCTCCGCCTGCGCAAGATCCGCATCGACATCGAGCAGGGCGACGGGATAGCCAACATGGTCAAGGCGGCGGAGGCGCTGGGGGCGTTCGGCGCCGCCGGCTTCGACGTGATCCGGCACGAGGACATGGCCGAGCGTCCGGACCCGAGCCCGTGGTACTGGCCCCTCGATGCCGGTAGCTGGAGACACGCGCAGACGATGGGCGACCTGCTGTACACGTTCCGCATGACGGGCCTCGGACGCATGGTCACGCACGGGTTTCTCGGCATCATGGAGGCGCTTAGGCTTGCGCCGCCGGGCATGATGAAGATGTCTCACAGCTTGTGTGTTGCCGCCGATGCGTTGGTCCTAGGTGGAAAAGAGAAGATCTTCACGCCCATGTACCTTATGGTTGGACGGAAGCCACTGAAGGAATGAGGACAGCCCCTCGAATACCATGTATCTAGTATGTTCAGTGCATATAGATGGTTCTTTCTCATATACAACAGTTAGAGGTCATTATTGCTACACCGTCACGAGCACCAGGCAAAAGAAAGAAACCAGGTCAGCCAGCAACCAGCACCAAGTGTCCAATGAATGCAAAAAGATGGACGATCAGGGAATCGAACCCTGGACCTACCGCATGCTAAGCGGTCATTATACCACTAAACCAATCGCCCATGTGGATGATCTAGCCCGGACTTGAACCGGAGACCTTCAGTGTGCTCAGATGGAGTCGCCTCGAAATGTTAGACTGACGTGATAACCAACTACACCACCAGACCATTTGGATTGTTGAAGGGAGGGCCTCAAATTGCAAAATATGTATCAGCAGCCTAGTGAAATGGTGGGAAGAACGAGTCGTGAAGCGAGAGGGGAGGGGCGGAGCCCTGGCGGGGTTGACTCGGGGTGGCGGCGATCTGGATCGGTCAGTGGGCCGGAGCAACGCCCAGTGGGCTGAAGATAGTCGCAACAAGCATTTGTCGTATATTCCAGTGTCCGGCCGGGCCTGCTCGGCGAAGGCGTGCAAGTCTCATCCGTTGAACCGGTAGTCGAAAAGGGAACTGACAGAGCAAAAGAGTGCGTGCTCAACCAGCCCAAACGCAGAGAGAGCTGCTCAGACCTGCCTCGGAATAGACGTGTACGGAAACTGATGGATGGCCCGACGTATCAGTGAGTCCGGCCGTGGCGGTCCACGGAAGAATCAGAATAGTCCTCCGTGAGGCGGGAACTGCAATGCATGGAAACCCAATTTGGACGCTTCCACGAGGGTGCACTTGAGGGTGCTTGCTAATGGCGAATTAATATGTTTCGCAGCTTTCTTGTAGTGCTAATCTGCTGGCCTGCATCATCCACACCACTAGCATTAGGAATGTGAACAGAATTCCAGGCGGCTCTGATCGACATTGAGCCTACAATCATTGATCAGATCAACGCCGGGCATATGCGGTAACCCCACGAGCTTATCCGCAGCAGTCCCGTGAGTGGTCAGATATTCCAATTGAAGCAACCGCGCACGCGGATCGCCCTGCATCTTGTTGCCAGTTCCATCGACAAGCGGCGTCTCTTGGCCGCGTCCACCACACCCTGACCCCAAAGTAAACTCCGGCCCCCTGCCCGCGAAGGTCCTTCGTGACTCGCCGCGATGCGGACTGTCGAGTTTCCACCACTGAACGCGACGCGGCCCCCTCGCTAGTCGGCTCTTGGCGCAGACGTGGAGCAGCACTACAGCCGGGCCCAGAGCCCCGAACCCGGCGAGCGGGATGGCTGTCATTGGCGATGGTCCCTGCAAAGCAGGCAGGGTTCTTTGCATGAGGCCATTGGAATCGATCGTGACATGGGAGATCACCTGGCTGAAGGCCACGTCTTCAAGACCGGATTTCGGAGGTCGTGGGTCGGTTCGAGCAAGGCCGAATTCCCGGGCAACCATCTGTCGCATAGTTGCAGTCGAATTGTATGAATAGTTCCAGGCCGCCTTCCCAAGCGAACGGCCTCGTCTAATAGACCACCCCGGTTTCCCTAGGCACTCTTCATCATGAGAATCAGTGCCCCCGCCCTTCTCTGCGCCTTTGCGAGTCTGGCCACGGCCAACTCTCTTGACTGGCTCGGGATCGCCTCCTGGGACGTGGAGGGTTTTGCCAAAGACAACCCGATCGGCGAGACAACGGGGGGCAAGGGTGGACCCGCCGTGACTGTCACGAGCGTCTCCGGGCTCCAGTCCGCCGTTGTCGGCAGCGACCCAAAAACCATCATCCTCAAGGGCGAGTTCGCTTTGCCAGCACGGCTCAGCATCGGCTCCAACAAGAGCCTCGTTGGCTACAAAGACCAGGCGCACATCACCGGCAAGGGCCTCAATGTCTATAACGCGACCAATGTCATCCTGCAGAACCTCAAGATCAGCTACGTTTTGGGCAATGACTGCATCACCATCCGCAACTCTACCAGGGTCTGGGTTGACCACAACGAGTTCGCGTCGGACATATCGCAGGGCCCTGACCTCTACGTATGCTCTCTTCCAGCAGGCCGGTTTCGGACACAAACAGCTGACTCTACATTACACAGGATGGCCAGGTCGACATCATCCGTGCCTCAGACTGGATCACCGTCTCCTGGAACTACTTCCACGACCACTGGAAATCCTCCCTCGTCGGGAACGATGCCACGTTCCGCGACCTCGACTCCGGCCACCTCCACGTCAGCTACCACCACAACTACTGGAAGAACATGGGCACTCGCGGCCCTGCCGGTCGCTTTGGCACGCAGCACATCTACAACAACCTGTACGAGGACTTCCTCTACCAGGCCATCCACTCGCGTTCCGATAACCAAGTTCTTGTCGAGGGCAACGTGTTCCGCGGGAAGACGCGCGAGGCGCTCAGCACGTATGGCCTCGTCATTCCGGACGATTCGCCCAACACCTGCGTCTGCGGCGACGAGGAACTGGACGGGTTTGCCAACCTCGGTTCTCGCAAGTCAAGCCCTGCCTCAGCTGTCCACGATGCTGCCGCATAACTAATGAAACAATAGCTAATGACTGGGGCAATGCCGGTGTCAACATCACACAAAAGGGTACATTCTTCAAGGCCCCTTACAGCTTCAAGCTTACGCCTCTGCCCCTTTTGGCCCCAGTCATCAAGCTTGGCGCCGGCGTTGGTCGTATTTAGATTATTAGATTAGGAATGTACATAACCGAATCTACTTGTTCCAGAAGAACCATGTTACGCAGAGCATAAACCAAATAAGCCTTTTCGTTTTCTTCTTCTTTTTTTGACTTTTATTATTTTATTTTTACTCATTGACTTACATGTCTGTGATATTGATCTTTTCACTGCAAGTGCCTTTATGGAAGCAGGACACTCAATGCCGCTAAGCCCTTTGATGTGTTTTGGGCAGTGCCGTCGCATCATCCCTCGGCTGAACTATTCGCACCCGAGATGTTTGCAACACGTGTGAGGCTAAATACAGTACGTGTATGTATTTTGATACCGTCAAAATACTTCTTCAAGACCAAAACCAAGACTGCTCATGAGTATAAAAGTCTGTCACAGAACATTCATCAGACGAGGCGCACCGAAAAGTTGCCGAGAGCCCAGTCGAAGTGGTGCATCTCGAGTCATCATCGAACGTAAACTTTCCTAGCGTTCAAAACGAGGCCAGTTGCGTGGCCAATACAGCCCTGTTACCTATGTGACAAAGAAATCCTGCCCTTGGCCAAGACTGACATGCGATGAATTGAATTAGGGAATATTGCACAATATGCCACAACAACCAGCCAAATTAGCGTTGAAATCAAACAGCCATTCCATGAGTCCAGCTCCAATGTTATGCTTCATACAAGAACAAAATGATACTGTAGATATGCTTTCAATAACGCAACTTCTCCACATTGCTTAGCAAAAAGTTGAAGCTGTCTTGACGGAAATTGTCATCTGTGAGATCAGCGCTGTCGGCCCCCATGTGCAGCAACTTGTTGCCGTCTCTCCACTTTGGCCAACTAATCAGGTCGGCCTTGGGGGTGCCTTTACCACTACCGCCGGAGGAGTCGTTCGGGTCCAGGTTGTAAGCGAAGTTGTAGAAGTACGCCCGCATCGAGTGCCTGGCGTAGTTGGGCTTGATGCCGAAGAACACTTGGAGGAGGTCGGACCCGTGAAAGGTGCCGAGAACAGGGGTGCCGAAGTCGTAGCTGGACAAGTAGCTCCAGGTATTGACCTCTGGCTGGACCGTCTGGGAGATGTTGAACACCGCCCTGCGAGTGAGAGTGAAGACGGCGTCGCCGAGGATGGCAGCGAGTCGCTTGAACTGGGGACGGACTTCGTTGAAGATCAAGGTTCCGAAAGGCGATCCCTCGGAGGGATCCGGGCTGTATGTTGCTACCAAACTTTTGATCTGCTCAGGAGAGGCGTTGTTGAAGTAGAGGGTCGAGAGATAGTTTTCGACGTCTTCTGTGGTGGTAACGTTTGATTGGAAGAGGGCGAACAGCGTGCCTTCATCTTCCTGATCCCCCAGGATGAACGGTACTTTGGGCAGATTACCCGAGGTCGCGAATACTTCGGCGCTCGAAGGAATATTCTTACCGTCTGGCCGCGGAAGATAGGACAAGGCAACTGAAGTATAGCTTAGCAAAGCTGGCACAGAGTTCGCCGCCTTTCTCATGTCCTGCAGATCTCGAGTTAGTAGCGTGCACAACACGATCACGTTGAATACGCCTTACGTCATATGAAAGGGCGCGGAGACACTTCAACCGATCCTCGGCCTTATCACAACCTGCAGCAGACAGTACCTGCTCATAAACTTTGGTGGCCTTGGGACAATCCATGGGATCGGTCGGTACAGCTGAACCCGAGTTCATGATGGCGCCATGGAAGAGTGGCTTCCCGTTCCGTGTGATGTTACCGTTGAACAGAGTGAGCTGGCTGAAGATCGAGATGGCCCCAGCAGATTCCCCCCAAAGGGTAACTTTGTCAGGATCGCCCCTGGAGAGGCCTATGGTCAGTACTATGTGAGAAACATGAATGACGAGATCCGGTAATCACTTACCCAAAGCTAGCAATATTATCTTGGACCCATTCGAGCCCCATACGCTGGTCGAGCAACCCGGCGTTTGAGCTTCCTTCTTCCATCAGGTCCTTGCCCGGCATAAACCCGAACGCTCCGACACGATAGTTGACAGCCACGAAGATGAAAGGCTTGCCTATCTCCACGCCTTCAGCGACGAGACCAACACCGTTATACATTGAAGTACTTCCCAACTCGAAACCCCCGCCAAATATCCAGTACATCACCGGGAGCTTGTCCCCTTCTTTCGTTCCAACCGGCCGCTGAACGTTTATCGTCAAGCAATCCTCCTTTCCGACAGCCAGATTCTGGAGAATGGGAAGGTTGAACACCGTGTCGAGGAGTTCGGGAGGGATGAGAGGCGAGCCGATATTAGGGGGTATGGCGAATTGCGGGCATGACTCCGGTTGGTCGTTGGTGGCCTCCAAGTTTCCCAAGGGTTGCGTTAAGCGTACTGGAGGCTTGAACCTCAAATCTCCAAGGGGAGGCTTTGCATATGGGATTCCATAAAATGATTCGACCTGGCCGTCATGAATCCCGAGGATGCCTTTGGTGGTGCCCTTGATGTTGGCCTGGGGCGACTTGATGGTAACCCGAGGAGCTCCGTCATCTCTCTTCCATGGCGCGGCACATGCTAGCGTAAAAAGAGAGACGAGTATAACTGTCGAAGGAACCATGATGAGGAAAGGCCTTCAGCGAAGAAGGAGAAGGACTGAAATTCAGTGCGTCCGCTTTCGTAGTGTCACGGGCACGGTGGGTGCGAAAGACAGCCATGATGGTGGGCTTGAGCTGATTTATGAAAGCGGCCTTTCCCGCTCAGCCTCGGAACCTCTGTGAAAAGTGTGATATCATATGAGAGTCAGCAGAAATTCAATCTCTTCGATCTTGTTTGAGTCTATCAAGCTAGCTCAATCAATAAGGGATGAACGGGGCCGGGTGGGTGGGCTGGGTACCGTAATTGCGCAGGTTCAAGGAGGGGTTCTCGCAATGATGTCCTACATTAAAAGTCCCGAGGCTATACGGATTCACATGGAACACCCAGAGAGAACACGAAAGCGATTCGCTTGGGGAGTTTGATCTGTCGTTTGGTGAACAGGCCTGCTAAGTATCGGCAACGACCTCGCAGGTAATGGGCCGGCAGGTGTCATGTGTATTCGTTTTCGGATGAAAGCAACTCAGGGTACCCTTTTCTCGGATGATTAAGTTAACTCATCGGTCACAAGTGATCGAGTGGCCTGCTGCCATCAATGTTTTGCAACGAGGCTGGTACGGCCAGGCCAAGTAAAAGGTAAAAAACATCCTACGACAGTCGGTTACGCTGAATATCAGACGAGAGATGCTTCAGGATTGAGTCCCACCCCTCCAACCTCGTGTTCGGCACTACATTCCAAAGGGCACCCCGGAGGAAATCCCGGAGAGTTTGGATACTTGGCGAATCTTGGTCAATGTCTCGGAAGAGCTCATATTTGCTAACTTCCCGCGGGCGTCATGTGGATGTCTGCTACCGTTCATGCACGCAAGAAGAATAAGACTGATAAAAACTTCCGGTTGGCGTGTCTGTTATTCTAGAGCTATCTAGAACTTTCCCAGGTGGCATCTTCTGGCAATATCATCATGAATGGCCGGAGATGGCCTTGGGTTGGTAGAGTTCCTCCAAGTATTTCTCCTCTTCGTCGGTTAGAACTTTTCCGTCCGCAGAGATGGCCTGGTCAATCCGATCGACGCTACTAAAGCCGATGATGGGGCTGGTGATGCGCTTGTTGATCCATGCGAGAGCGACGTGGGCCATGGGCCAGTTTCGCTTCTCCGCGATTTCCTGCACACGCTTGATAATAGTAAGATCCGGCTCAACCGTCCCATGGCTCCCGGGTTGACTCTCCTTCTCACCCTTGCTGCGAGCTGTAGACCCAAAGTCATTCGGAGGTCGGGCCAAATGACCGCGGCCTAATACAAATAAACCCTAATCAGCATGGCCTCAGGGCGGGATTGAGGGGGCATTGAACTTACACAGGGGAGCCCAGGGGATAAGGCCTACTCCTGTGTCGTTGCAAAAGCGGTTCATTTCCCTCTCTTCCTCACGGTACAGGAGGTTATATTGGTTCTGCATGCTCACAAACTTGGTCCAACCGTTCTTCTCCGCCACGAACTGCATCTGGGCGAACTGCACTCCCCACATGCTGCTTGCACCGATGTATCGTACTTTACCTGTCTGGACGAGATCGTGCAGTGCCTTCATTGTCTCTTCAATGGGAGTGTTAGGGTCGAATCGGTGGATCTGGAGGAGGTCGATATAGGGGGTATCAAGTCGCTTTAAAGACGCCTCAACCTGATTGAAAATGGCGCCTCGGGATAAGCCAAATTGGTTCTGGTAATCTTTCGATCGGTTCACTTCATCGCGGTAAGTGAAGTGACGGGTCTCTTTAATCTCCACTGATTAGCAACTACTTGGAGGCCTATAGCTGTGTCCTGCGAGAAAGAAGAAGAAAAAAAAAGCATACCGGGCTCTTCGCCGACAGCAAAGAAACACTTGGTCAAGATAACGACCTTTTCGCGCGGGATGTTATATTTCTTCAGGGCCTTGCCAATGATGGTCTCGGATGCACCATTGCAGTAGACATTGGCCGTGTCCCATGTATTCAGCCCGCGATCGTATGCCGCCTTTAGAAGGGGAAGAGCCTAAGTAATGGTACTATCTGTTAGCGAAGCAGATCGCTAGCGTCGATAATAGCAGTTCGGTATACCTCTGATTCGTTCTGGACCCAGCCCATGGTCCTGGTATCGCCAAAGCTCATGCAGCCAAAGATCGGGACCGAGACGCGTAGTCCGGACTTGCCTAGCTGACGGTACTCAACCTTTGTGTTCTCAAGTCCCTCTTTGAGGCGCGGGGGAAGTTCCTTGGATGCCATTGCTGGTACTGTTTGCTGCTCAGGTGTGCGACAAGTCTTGCGGGATATCACAAAGATGTCTTTTGACGAACTCACGATGTTCTGATGAGCTTCGAGATAGATAGGAAGAGAAGGGAAACGCTGCAGAACGATGGGTTTATAATCAACCACTCTGAGAGCTCAGACGTCAGGCACTCGACCGCAATCATATGTAGCGACATAGCAAGGAGCGGTCACAGCGCGGGGCCTTGGTGGCCGAAAGAGCTACCCCGCACCGCGCTGATCGTCCGGCCCCTCCAACCGCAGATGCAGAGTTGGCTGCCACAGCACATGTACCGGTAGTGTCTTGGGTTGAGGGGATGAGATCGCCTGGCCTATGATCGGTGACGTGCAGGATTTACTTACACTATGTATGGTGAATCGGAATTAACGGATATAAACTCCGTCATCATAATGTAACTCGTATGTTCCACGGTTACCGATCATGACGTATACACGTGGTTTCTCTCGCAGGAGGATGGCTGACGGGTAGTAGTAGTGTTAATCGGTCTATACATGCATCACTTGGCAGGTCTTCAGTTAAGCATGTCCCAAGGTAGTTGTATGTATATCCAGGAAGCTGAGAACTAGGTATAGCAGGAAACCCGAATAAAAGCCTGTCCCCCTCCCCCCCAAAAGCAGTGCTACAACCTGATCCTTTGCACCAATAACCAATGGACGGTAACTGACTCAGGCAGTGTGTGTGTATTTGTGTGTGCTAGTCGCTCAGCTTTTAGTAAGGCCACCCTAGCAAACGTCGCGGCTACTGGTGGGACTTGGTGGGCGCCATGACGCGGTAGAGGTTGGCGAGAATACTAAATCATTCATTGGGCGAACGGACCAGCTGTACCATTTTTTTTTATTTTTTTTTATTTTTTTTTACAGTGGGAACGGTCGTGGAGGTCGCGGGGGTAATCCAATCTTATCATGCACACAGAACCCTAACGTTTGGAACCACGACACACAACTCGCCGGCGTGACCAAGCAGCCTTGCCTACACTAGATATCCTTAACTTCACTTATTGCAATTAGAGCGAATCGCAATACACGTCATTGGAATATTACAGGCTATGCTTGGATAAGCAAACATTTTCATACTGAAACTGCCTGGCGAGACGATCAGGGCCCAAAATGGCGCACCAGAAGGATGGAAACACGGTCTTACTCACCGAGCAAGAAGCACAACGCATTCGGACTACCGTTCGAGAAACGCAAAAACAATGCTCGGAGCGCAGAGGAAACGCAAGGGAGTTCAGAGATGCCCACGCCACCGTCAGCCAGGCCACTGGCACCTCGCTCATGATGGACATGGGCAGCATGGCTGGACAAGGTCAAAGAGACACACTACCAGCTCTCGGTGTTGGACAAACCTACCCGCCAAGCACCGCATCGCTCGAGGCCTTGAAGCCCATGAAGTTCACTGAACTCCAGATGGACACTCACCACCGCGGCCGTTCGCTCATCGTGAAGCGTGCCAACCGTTGTCCGGTAGTGACCCTTGCAGCCCGGTCATGGACGGCAGTGCAAGATGACGAAGAAAAGGAGACTGAGCGGATGGAAATTTGCCTCCATAAGACAACCGACGGTCAAGACACTTTGGAATCGGCACGTCGATATATCATCAAGGAACCTTACTTCACACTCACAGAGGACGGCGAAGCCACGCTTCGAATCGACCATCCTTCAGACCTGGCCGTGTGCCACGAAGAGGTTGTGAAGGGCAGCTCCGCTCAAGTCGAAGACGCGGCTAAAGCAGAAGAGTTGGCGAGAAAGTGCAAAGACAAGGGCAACGCTGCGCTCCAGAAGAAGGATCTACCACTCACTCGCGAAAGCTACACGCAAGGTCTCCACCTCGCCAGACGAGAAGCTGTTCAGAAGATCAATTCTGATTTGGCCCGGGATATTGCTCGTAATCGGGCTCATGTCCACTTGCTAATGGACCGACAAGATGAAGCCATCGCCGACGCCAAAGCGTCTTTGATTGGCGCAGACGACCAACGATCCAAGGAACTCGACAGCAAAGCCTATTTCCGCGCCGGTAGCGGTGCGTACAACCTGGGTCAGTATCAGCAGGCAAAAGAGTATTTCGAAAAGGCCAAGGGGCTTGCCCCTGAAGAGAAGGGCGCAGCAATCTACCTGCGAAAGACCGAGATGCGTCTGCGTGAGCAGGCGACAGGCGACTATGACTTGCGGAAACTCAGAGCCAACCTCTCCCGAGCTTCTCCGCGGGCGGATGCCGCTAGCTTCACGGGCAAGACTGAAGTCAAGAGCAGTGCGGGACGAGGCCGTGGCTTGTTTGCGAACTGCGACATCGCCGCCGGGGAGATGGTCATGGTTGAGAAGGCCTTCTGTGTCGTCTGGGGCCACGAGAGCGACGTCTTGACGGCGATGACATACGACGTGCGTGATGACAGGATCAGAGTAGCGCCCGTGGGCTTGACCAAGGCTATTACACAGAAGCTGTTGAGAAACCCGTCACAGATCGATAGAGTAATGGATCTCTACGGCGATTACCAAGGCGAAGACAAAGCAGCACCAACCAAGACCGAGGAAGGCCCTGTCGTGGACGTGTTTCGGGTCCATGATATCGTCTCGCGCAATGCCTTCGGCCCCGGCGGCCAGTACGGCGAGGAGGGCGCAAGGAACGCGAGCACGGGTCTCTGGGTTTGGGCCGCTTACATCAATCACTCCTGCATCGCCAACGCCAGGAAAGAGTATGTTGGTGACTTGATGGTGTTGCGCGCCTTGCGCCCCATCAAGAAGGGCGAGGAGATTTTCCACAGCTACGACGAGTCAGCCGACTACGAGGCAAGGCAAAAGGCTTTGACGACGACCTGGGCCTTCGAATGCGGCTGCGCGCTCTGCGCGGCCGAGAAGACCGATGACGAAAAGTTGCGGAAGAAACGCAGCAGTCTGGCGAACGACGCGGACGATTTCGTCAACACGACGCATTGGGTCAACGCTAAGCGGATCGCAATCTCGAAAGCCCAGCGCCTCGCGCGCGAGATTGACGCTACGTACGATGACAAGAAGTACCAAAACCTGCCTCGTTTGGCTTCGGAAAGAATCCGGGAATGGCTTGCGAAAGCAAGCCCTCTCAAGTCGTGAAATGAAGCACTCCACGTAGATTCGCGCAATAGACCCCTTTCCAGCGCTATCCAAAACAACAAAAGGTTTAAAAAGACTACACGCTTGCTCATCGGTTTCCAATCATGCCGTAAAAAAGACCCCAGACTGCTTATTCACGTTGGACACTCCATGTCATCCATGTCCTGCTTGCTGTCTTTGCCCCCCCAACTTGGCCAGGCAGAGAAATCCATCCAGTGGATTCTTGTTCAACAGTTGTTTTCCACAACGCTACCTAAAAGTTAGCCCTCGGTCTTGTAATAGCTCTCACCCCGCTCGCTATACCAACTTACCATCTCTTACGCTGGCACCTTCCGGTGACAGGACTGGGATACTCTCCCGACTTGGGCTCGCACTTTACCGTCTTCCCGCCTGTACAAGTGGCGCCTAGAAAATTGCCCCATTGCGCAAATGTAGCTGAGTAGTCGCCTCCCATCGCGTTCCACGCTCGCCATATATGAAAGCC
The DNA here is from genome assembly GCA_020631755.1 of Colletotrichum sublineola. Taxonomy (NCBI): domain Eukaryota; kingdom Fungi; phylum Ascomycota; class Sordariomycetes; order Glomerellales; family Glomerellaceae; genus Colletotrichum; species Colletotrichum sublineola. Next base: position 630,363 of record JAHSQG010000010.1, read on the forward strand.
GCCGCTGAACGTCGTCATACCCTCTGCGCAGCTTCCTCGGCCTTTATCAATCGGCGAGCCAGTTCCCCAGCTTGCGCAGTCGGGTCCCATTATGCCTACGAGCCCAAGGCTCGCCACGTTGTATGCTTCATCGGCATTGGAAGCACAGACGGAGAGTTGACAGTATACTTGGTTGCAGCCTGATGCAAGAGCTATCTGGCACTGGAGCAACACTAGAACGAGGAGTGCAAATCTTGGCCCACAGTGAGCTTGAATCTTAAGAGAGTGTCAATGGTTTGGGGAGTTTACTTACATCCTATCATAGGCTGCTATGCCCAGAGCCATGCCGTGTCGTGGTCGATATAACGCGGAGTACGGACCTCGTGAGATAATCGGTTATTATCACGTCACAAAACGATACCGTTAGTGACTTAGGCAGTAACTAACGCTTATATACCTCGTGACACACCCCCCAGATTTGACCTAGTACACATTACGAGTCAGATCTGCACCCTTTTGTTGTGGGAGACCTAAACGTAGGTGGTACAGACCGTGCGCTCCCTTAGACTCTCTAGGATTTTAGCCAAGGGCCCCTCATAGGAATCAAACCCATAGTGTTTACATAAGACTTTAAGCTTGTTACTATGAAGGAGCACTAGTACCATTATGGCACCAAGCAGGTAGAAGCTAGGCTCATAACTGTCACGTCACAAAACGATACCGTTAGTGACTTAGGCAGTAACTAACGCTTATATACCTCGTGACAGTTATCGAGGTTTAAGTTCAACCAAGCTTCTTGTACGCGACGAAGGGGTTTTATGAAAAGGAAAATGGGAAAGAAGAAAAAATGGAGAGTTCTGCAGCGACGTAAGACCGTGCCTTGAGAACCGATAGGTAGGTTCAATAGCTGTTGGGCTGGCTATTTTTGTCCATGCTGCAAGCAAATTGTCTTGCCCAACCTGCTGCCACGTGGTGATGGCCTAGAAGCGACACTGGACACGCGCGGCTATGTTGGAGTTTGGACCTCTCGCAGTGTATCAGAAATCGCATCCGTTGGCGCTTCCCGGCCTCCTGGTTTCCCATCATGTTCAATGCATGTAGACGGAAGTTGATTGTCTGCTTGAAATCAGTTCGTGCTGACCACTGGCGGAAACACGTGCATGCAAAGTCTGTTTCCGCTCCTAACCTCAATATTAATATCGTCCCGTTATACATGTTGATCTTAGTCAAAATATCCGTGATAGCCGATATCCAGGGTCCTCAATCTGGCCTGTGCTTCTCAGCAGCACCAATGTCGTTGCATACGCGACACACGTGGTCCATGACTTTTGTTGAAATAGCCAACCCCTGGCACTTACGGTCCAGGAACGGGGCAAGTGGGGTATACTGACCGTCGGCGTAGAAAAGCTTGAATGGATTACGGGATAATTAGGTTGGTGACAGTCTTTCTGATGGCAAAGGGGGTCAATCCTCTCGATAGAGATCATGTGTCAACTTAGTTCATCCGGTATCCTGATATCATAGTCCATCAACAATAGCAACCAACCTTGAAGAGCGCCAGCTACAGTTCAAATCGTCCTTTCGAAAGCAATGCGTGTCTTCGCATTGCTGTTACTCTTTACAAGCGCCTGTGCGTCCCCAACAACACAATGGGTTCGCCGGGATGAGGATTGGGAAGATGTAGTTTGTTCCGATACCAACATCACCGATGCAAAAGTTGCGGCCAACGTGCGGTGGGCAGCAGCGGATACAAACGCCTCATGGGAGGAGGCTTTGGACGCATGGAGGAAATATACGCCTGAAGAAGGTGCACCCAGACTCAAGTTCCCGGCTTTCATAAGCGACTTCTACGGCGGGCCAGAGGGATGGGATTGCCAGGATCCCGTCAACACCCCATGTTCCACAACAGTCAAATGCGAAGATACCAAGCATCCAGCCGGGTAGGTTACGCGCATACACCCTTTTTGGGATCATGACTAACTAAAGGTGTCAGTTTTCTCCTTCTCAACTCTTTTTCTAAGTTACACGATGTGGGTCATCAGCCAAAGCATCTCAACGTCACTGCAACTGACAAGAATGGGGGGACAGGTCTATCAAAAATACCACGAGGCACTACAGGATGCGCAGATCAGCCTTTTATCCTCAATGGGAGACTTCACTAAAGTCTTTGCCCCTCAACTCGAAACGAAAGACCAAACAACCTTCGTGAAGACCTTGTTGGATGTATTACAATTTGGTATAGGAGTTGCATCGGCTGGCCTTTGGAACATCGGTGAGTTTGGATTAGTGACAGTAATGGAACAGACATACTGACTTGGACAAAGTTATTAAAAACGCAGCGATATTTGCCACTTCCGCCTATCTCAGTTTCGCCAAGGATAGCTTCAACAGCGCAATTTCGTCGTCTCTCGCTCTAAGTAAGGACAACCTCAAAGCGTAAGCAGCATGGTACTAGAAAATTGACGGCCGTGCTCAAAACCAAGACAACTGATCATGAAGAATGTAGTGCCAAAGACGCAGCCAGTGTGCAGAATGACCTCACCTCTGCTTTGGGCGCCTTATTCGACTATTGGAAGAAAACGCAATCCGACTATCTGTCGGAAATATTCTCTGGGTCAAACCAGACAACTATAGGCATGCTAGACTCATTGATACGAGATGGCATGATGAACATGGTGCCTGTCGACGTTGATCTATCGGAGATGGTGACAGTTGTCCAGACCATCATATTTGCGCAGATGATTCCTGTAGCATGGGCTAATGCTCCAGCTGGGTTTGCGCCTTTTGTGCTGTAAGTAGAGGCTTACCACTTTTTTGGGTCCCAAGTCGTAATTGTCTGTCCAAGTCAGCTGACGTTGTCGGTCTATAGCAAAACAGGCGATGCATGCTCATCCACCATGCCGAAGACATTACACCCATACATGACGCAAGAAACGCACGAGAAAACTGGTGTGTGCTGGCTTGGAAACCAGTTTTATGTGCTGACCGTCGGATCTCAAAACGTCGACGTTCAAGAAGATACCCCTGGTCTTCCCGATTCAGATCCGCCCTTCCAAGCACTCGCAGGCGGCACGCACGACGTGCTTGATGGCACTCATTGGGGTGGTATCACTCTGGAAGACATTGTCATCAGCTCGTACACAGGCTACCTTATGAATGGCAACCGAAATGGTTACAACATATCGATGGACGACAGTCAAGGAACCGTTGACCAGCTACTGTTCGCGAAAGGCGTACAGACACCTGGTTTCTTTTCTCTCCCGGTTTGCACAAGTCTTTGGAACACATTGTTGCAAATATCCGAAAGTCAAAACAACAAGGAGCACTATCCTTGCGGTGTTGTTGTTGAGAGAACTAAATCGTCAAGCTAGTGAGGTGGGAGCTGGCTCAAGATCATCATGTGGTAGCCCCAATCAGTGCTGGACTCTGATTTTGTTTTCACGAGACAAATGATGGGACTCATGAATTATTCCACCGGAATTTGTATTTGAATAGTTCTATATACCCCCAGGATCGACATACGTTATAGTTAGACAATGTATTGAAAAGATTTTGCACGAATACCAAGATGCCGTCGAGGCATCGTCAGGGCCAAAAGGCCCTTCGAGACATCATCAGACACAATGATGCCATGGACTAGCTTAGCTGCAGAGGAGCTGCCCGTCTTGATTCTTGAAGCCACGAGCCTTAGCCACGGGCGTAGGCCTTCAAAGCAGGCTCAGCGGCTAGCTTGGGAAGGTACGCCAGCAGACGAACACCGGCAGGGACAATCAAACCAGCAGTGGCAATTCCATCTTCAAGAGAAAGGCCGGGTGCCAGAACGTCTTTACAAACGTCGTTCATGTTAATGTTGCTAAACTGTGCTGGGCCCTGTCCTCTCACAAGAGCGTCCTTGATCAACGCGGTTGTCAAGGGGTGGGAGAGCATGCCAGCATGACCGTAAATGCCGCCGGCGGGTCTACCCGCGCAGGCAGATTGGGCCTCGATGTTGGTGACGCCGACTCGACGGGCATCCTGGAGAAACGCAGAGGCAGCTGCGCCTTGCTGGGGCTCCACAACTTCATCCAGGACGGCACTGTAGAATGTGGTCGTTGGTACATAGGCGTCTGCCCCACCGCGGGCGCGGAGAGCGTTGACAAAGGTGGACGTATATTGCTGTTGAATGACGGAAGGGTCGCAGGGAGCGTTAGGAGCGCCATTGCCGGGAGAGAGACACAGAGCGTTGGCAAGAATAGTGCCTTGGAAATCGGGCGAGACGGGAAAGAAGTTCGAGACAGCCTTGCGAGTTGAGGGCCAGAACGTGAATGCCCACTGGGTATCGAGGCCGCCTTGGGACCAGGAGATGACGCTCGCGTTTTTGTTGCAGATGCCGTTGATGTAGTTGATGGCGTAGGCAACGTATTCCGAGTTGGTTTGGGCGTCTCCAAGAAGAGCACCAGGAACGTTCAGCCAGACCGGGTCGGCATAGGGGACGTTCGAAAACTGCTTCAGCAAGTTCGGGCTGAAAGTCTCTCCACCGTAGACGCCAGTTCCGGGCACAAAAATGACGGGCGGTTTCTGTCCGTAGGTAAAGGTCTGCGGAATGAAGATGGCCTGTCGCAACTGTTGCTCAGAGAGCGTGTAAGGAGCATCGGCAGCATCTTTACGAGGCCAAATAGGCTGAGCTGGATTCCGGATGTTGACGTTGTTGGTAGAGTCGATAGCATTGATGGGAACGACAAGCTTGTTGGCAAGGTCCGGACTTCCCAAGACACCATTGCCAAGGAGCCCTTGAAAGTTGGAAAGGAAGCCGCTTGGAGTGATGCCCATGCCAATTTGCTTCTGTATCTTGTCGTAGAAGTTTCCTGCTCCGCCAGTGTTCCAAATAGACCCTAACTTCGATTGAAGCTCAGCAACGTTAGGTATTCCGGCGCCTGCCGCCGGTTTCGTTCCGAGAACATTGTTCAGACATTGAGCGTAGTCGACGGGGAGGGGCAAGAACTTCTTCAGGCCATCGAACGCATCAAGAAGACCGGCAGGAGCGGCGTCTGCAGACTGCAGAAGAAGCGCGACCACCGCGAGCTCTTGGAGTGAGATACGCATTTTGCTCAGATAATGAATGATAGAAACCAAGAAGTGAGATATAGGAGACTAAGAAATTGTAATTAATGAAGCGAATGAGTGTAACGATGATAGAGCTGCTGACCTGGAGTCCACAACGATTCCAGAGTAGAACTTCGGCCCTGTTTATAACCTGAAGAATTCCACACCAGATACAGAATAGCGCGTTGTTTATTGTCACAAAATGCAATCGTTGTGCATCGTCACATCACCGAGACTACCGAAGCTAATGGCAGTCGGATGCTGGAGCGGATCGTCGTCTGCGGGCTTCTTACAAAATTAGGCACTGTATTTTGGATGAGCTTGCCCCAGAAAGATATGCCATCATCAAACTAAACTGGTCGATTGCCGATCACGAGGACACTAGATTCCAATACGACACCTAATTTTCAGTGGCTATCACACTAAGTGCTGCTCGTCTTACTATTGAAGTAGTCGCCAGGACTCGAGCACGGGAGCTAAGAGCTCCCCGCCGTCCCAAAGCGCCGCGCCCGGACGATATTCTCTTGAGTCTGAATACACCACCGTTGAAGCCTCCTGTAACACATTCAGTGTGGTCTTTTCTTCTAACCTTGATGGGCATGGCTAGTACCTTAGTTCCGCCGAAGCGCCACCAACAGGTGTCAAGGGTTCAACCGCCGGCGTCCGGTCGGCGGCCACGGCGACGTCCTGGGCCGTCGTGCTCGCGGTAGAGGCGTCGGCGGCGACGCATATTGCCGCAGCCACAAATTGTCAGCGTTGTCAAAACTCCTCAACAGGACGGGCTTATGTATCTCTTTAGCGAATAGGGCTACTCAACAAAATGAAAGGCTTGGTCTCCAATCCAAGCCTGTTCAAGCTGTCGATGCTTGGGTCTACTAGTGTATATGTATACATACCGAGGGTATACTAAAATCTCTGGTAGTTACTTTTTTGCTGTAAAATGAGTAGAAACCGGTCATCCCCAGGTACCTTAGTTAAAATAGGTGATTGATTGGTTAAGGAGCTAAACTAGTACTAGAACGGGGCAGGGTGCCCAAGTCTTCGGATCGGAGGTGGGCCGGGAGGCTAGGATATTTTAGATTTTATTTGTTCTATAGATAGTTAGACTGATCAGCAAAGGATATATTAAAGACTCCTAGGTGTGCTGATCTAAGAACTAATTTTAACACATATTCTTCTTTATTTTTAACCTCTACCTATAACTTTTAATCTAGCTAAACTAGAGCCTTTTCTTCTATTAATTTATAGTCTTAATTGTAGTAACTTAAGAAGATCCTAGGAGCCCTTTACTCTGCTAGATCCGTCCTAGACGAACGTCGATTGAGGCTCCGAGGAGACCTTCAATCGACAGAAAAGTCTTAGGTCGATCTAGAGAGGCATCTTGAGTTCTGTAGTAATAGTTGGTTGTGTACGCTACGCACCGCACCGCTGAGGACCGATCTACCCTACACACTTTTAGTACTACAGCTGGCAGCGCCTAGCTAAATAGAGTGGCCAGATGGAGCTCCTGAGCCGGAACAACGGTTGCGCTGGGCATTTTGCGCGCACCGGCCAGACCGTCGTCCATAGACCCTATAATAAGTTTCCTAGCTGTAGAAATCTTTTATAAACAGGGCTATAGTAGGCAGTTATTACCAATTAAAAGAATAAAGGGCTACCTTCTACTACTAGGCTTATAGACTGAATATATTATCGGTATGTCCGAGTTGCTCCACAAAACCCTTAGCACAATTTACACCTGTCCTGCCTGTATACCCTTATCTTAAACCCTTAATATTCTTTAAACTCTGTTGTTTTAAAGTTTTTTTTTCTAGATTAGTTTTTTTATTTAAAATATCTTACATCTAATCTCTAATCACAGTGTGCTACGTTTTGTAAAGTTGTTGACTTTTAGTATAAATACCTTACTGCTTGATGTTAAACCAGTAGGAGCAGAGATCACCAGCCACCAAATTCCATTGAAATATTTACACACCTTAGTCTTACCCTATATATACCATGCTAGTTCTGCAGGTCCTCCTTACAACCCTGCTTGCTTTGGGTACGGCATTAGGTAATAACCTGTTGTCCGACCGTGCAGCGGATTTCCGGAAAGAATTTACGGATAAGCATGGGATTGAACAAGCGTACAGGACGTCCCAGCGTCGCGTCATCGTCTGCGACTATGACGGCACGCTGGTTCCATTTGTTGATGATCCCGAGCATGCTGTCCCCCCCCCACAACTGCTTAAGGCATTGAGCACGCTGGCCGCATCGCAGCGTAACACAGTATGGCTCGTCTCAGGGCGTGATCAGAGGTTCCTAAGCAAGCATTTTGGTACTATTCAGGGCCTTGGTCTCAGTGCCGAGCACGGTGCTTTCATAAAGAATCCCCGCCAGAACTGGATGTCACTAGCCGAGCAGTATGACAGTATGTCTTGATTTATCGTCAAATTTCGTTCCTGAAACTAACCATAAACTACTAGTGACAGTTTGGAAACAAGGTGCCAAAAGGCTGATGGAGAAATGGACAAAACAGACACCGGGCACCCGTGTCGAGGAGAAACAGTATTCACTTTCATGGCACTACCGCGAGGCCAAGTTGTCCGCAGAAGATGCATCTCTGGCTGCAAAAAATCTGGGAGCCGACTTGCAAGCGGCACTAAAAGCCAATCACTGGGACATGGTAGTCGTACAGGGCAACAAGGTTGTTGAGGTTAAATCTCGCTTCCTTGATAAGGGTCAGATTGTAACTGACATCTTACAACGTTCCTACGAAGGTCAGCTGCATGGTTTGAATGCTGGCAAAAAAGCCAAGGTGGACTTCGTCTTTGTCGTGGGAGACGATACATCCGACGAACACATGTTCAAGGCGGTAGCAACATTTCCCGGCTTAAGCGGCGTTTACACTATGTGGGTACAGCACGCAGACAAGCCAGACAAGAGGACTGAGGCCATGTGGAAAATTCCCCCGCCTGCAAAAGGAAACATGGACTGGAACACGCCACCTACTCTACTACGTATGTTTAGCGCTTTAACTACGATTTTTAAGAAGAAAAATAGTAAGTAAGCAAACGCTTTTATATTAAGCTATAAGAAGAGTTAGAGTCTAGGAAATAATACTTTAGAAAATACTACCCTACCCTAAGTATTAAATACTAAGTAAGCCCCTTATCTAGAGGCTTAGATAAGAGATATAGAGAGATCTAGAGATTAAAGTAGAATAAGAATTTCTGTACTATTATTTATTAGAGTCTAACTCTTATTATAGCTTGAATATAAAAACTAGATGTTTTTTTAGTTAGGAATGTACTTGTTAATAAATAGTTAAAAAGGGGCCTTTTTCTAGTAATAAGGAGTAGCTTACTTACTTATATAGCTCAGTTGCTTATAAACTACGTTACTCTTACTATATAATGTAATAATCTCGTTACTTAATTTATAGGTAAAATAATAGGGTTAATGTGTGGGCTGGGGGAACTTAGTAGACGTATTCAAACTTTTCTCACATAACTGTACATGAAAGATATAACAAGTGTAATAATGGTTAGGGCAACTGGCGACTTTGAATTGCTACGATTGTACGGTTACAAGCCCTGTCACAGAGAAATGAAAAGCCTAAAAGGAGCAAGACATGGAAGCAGCGGCAATCTGCTCAACCACCAGCTCTTCTAATACAAAAGGATATTCACTCTAACGAAGCCTGGTATTGGCTGAACTCTGCTCATACGATCATTATATATTCTCTATACCCTTATTCAATCGAGACTTAGCGTTCTGTCTAAGCTGGTTGTACCAAGAAAGAACATGTGAATTGAGGTGGGGGGGTTGTGACTTCCCGCAAACGAAAAGAGGGTTATCGTATTCGAGGAGCATTAGATTTATGAAAGGTCTAAAATAGAGTTGGCCTTATTTTGTCGTGAAATTGCTAAAAGATTTTGAGGTTGCAAAAGCCCCGCCTGATGACATGGAAAAAGCAACGTCAGGACTATAGCAAGAGCAAGTGACACAAGTAACATGACAGTAAGGTCTGGGAGTACTCTCGTGTTCTTTTCTCTCCTCCCTATCTCTCTCTAACACGCCTCTGATAGTGAAAGCCACGGACCAGAAAATTGTGCCAGTCAGGAATATTGCTCGACGTATCTGGTTCGTTAATCCCGGCAGGTTTGTATGTTACCACACAACCAACACTTGATCAAAAATTGCTTGGCCGCAATCTGTGTCCGAAACCCCCTGCTGCTACTGTTCGGCAACGTGCTATTGGCATGAGTGCCTGAAAATGTGGTAGCTATCACGTTGCCTTTTGTTCCCTAGAATTAGTGCACCTCCTTTTTCTGATTTCTATGCTGCCAAAAAGGCACATAGCCTAATCACAATGATAACACGACGACAACACATATCTTACCCATGTAAACCGGTCAGGATGTCACAATTGATAACCGATCGGTTTTTTCGCCCAGCCGTGCAGCATTAGGCGAAGGAATGGCCCGTCGCTGTTTGAGGGAATAATTATGAGTGTTTATCGCCAGTGGAATTGTGATAGAGATAGCGGCCTCGACTGTGCCACAGGGCTACATCAAAAGTGCCTTGGCAGGCTTGGTATTGTCGAAATTGATATAAATGGGCCGTCCAACGAGGGCTCAGGCTGCCACCATCTTGCAGTTCTGACACCAACGCAGCGAGGATGGAAAACTTTACCGCTTCTTCTTACCAAGTTAATCGAGACCATCAGCGGTCTATCAACTATAAGAGCCTGCGGATGGCAAGAAGCCTTCAGACAAATATCACTCGACCTTCTAGATCATTCGCAGCGCCCTTACTATTTGTTCTCTTGCATACAGCGCTGGCTGACGCTGGTCCTGGACCTATTGGTTGGCGCTATTGCTGTTTTGCTTGTCTCAATGGCTATGATGATCCCAAACGCAACCAGCACTGGCGCCATAGCCGTGGCGCTTTACAACGTCCTTGGTTTCAATCAGTCATTGGCCCATCTCATCACTTCCTGGACAGAGCTTGAGACATCTCTAGGAGCGATTTCTCGGCTTCGAACGTTTGAATCACGAACACCCATTGAGAAATCACCCACTAAAGAAGACGCAATCAGCCTTCCGCCTCACTGGCCTTCGCAAGGGCAGATTGAGATCAAAAGTATTACAGCATCGTACTCTGCGGGTTCAAGGCTGGTGCTCAGCGAAGTCTCCCTTTCGATCAGCCCATGGGACAAAGTTTCAATCTGCGGACGAACAGGGAGTGGCAAGTCGTCTCTAACTCTTGCCATCTTCAAGCTCCTGAGCCTGGATTCTGGCTCCATTGAAATCGACGGCATTGATATCGCCCGCATCCCCACTGACATTCTTCGGCAACGCCTTATCGCCATTCCACAGGAACCGCTTCTCTTCCCTGGAACCCTGCGCACGAACCTCTACCCGTATCGAAACGAAGAGACGCCGTCAGATGATCTCCTTGTCGCTGCACTCGAAAAGGTCACTCTTTGGTCATCGATCTCGGTCCGCTGGGGTCTCGACACCGATATCTCTGAAATTCCATTATCAAAGGGAAAAATGCAGCTTCTGTGCCTTGCACGAGCCATTGTCAGGAAGGATTTCAGTAAGGTACTCATCCTCGACGAAGCTACTAGTGCGGTCGATCAAGAAACTGAGGAGGTGATGGGCAAAGTCATTGAGTCCGAATTCGCCACCCATACAGTTGTTTCTGTGGTTCACCGCCCACAAGCCCTACGTGGCACTACCAATGTGGTGACTATGGAATCAGGGAGGCTTGCCTAAAATAAATGCTTGGACGCGATGACGGATGTTCTTCCATGTTGATGCGTTCAACAATGTCTTTGGTCGAGGGAATCTTCCTCACTCTCCCTTCAGTGACGATATAGCAGGCCATCCAACCATACATCCCGGGGCTCTATATGTATCGCTTAGGTGGGCAATGCCTGCACTCGGTTGACAAACCCAAGTCTGCTTACTGTACCCCCACGAATGACAAGCTGGGAGGATCTTGCGCGATAACTATCCGATCAGTACGACATGGTGTTTCCGTTGCCTTCCTCATTAGGTTAGACAGCAGGCAAATGCCGATTGTGCACCGGCAAAATACTCGTTACCTAGCGATATATAAAAAGCAGCCGAGAAGCACAACATTAGCGATTAGACACACTGTTTGCAGTCGCCAGTAAAACCAAAGCCGTGTTGTTTGTTCCTCGCGCCATCTCCTCAGTCCGCTTTGCTCTGCCTGACGTTTTCCGGCTGTTCTTCTGGTCAATCCGCGCTTCAATAGTCACGCAACGTCACTGTGTTGAGCCTAGGGATGAAATCAAGCACTATAGCAAGAATCGCCGTAGCTATGTCCGCTGCCCTTGCGTTAGGGGAACCGTACTCACAGTCAACATCATGTGTAAGTTACTGTCCTCCCGTTGCCACGACGCCACCTGATAGACTGTTATGGTATCGCTGGTGCAGTACTGACTATCAGTGTAGTGCTTAAATCTGAGCGGCACATCAGGATTGAATGACAAGATTCTCTTTCCCGACTCGGCCGAGTACACGGAACGTATGGACTCATATTGGTCCGTCAGTGCCGCTCTGAACCCGTGGTGTATTGCGCAGCCGTCAACCGCCGAGGATGTGTCTACCATCATCAAAACACTCACCACTCTCAACTGTACGTTTGGCGTGCGTGGTGGCGGCCACGGGTCATTTGCGGGTTCCAACAGTGTTGAAGAAGGTGTCACAATTGACTTTGGTAATATGAATGGCACCACCTACGACAACAATACCAAGCTTGCCTCCATCCAGCCCGGTGGCCACTGGCAGACCGTATACGACACCCTTGCGCCTCACGGCGTGGTCGTGACCGGTGGCCGTGCCGGAACTGTCGGCACTGGTGGTTTCATCTCGGGCGGTGGTAACTCACTCCACTCGGCATCTCACGGTTTTGCATGCGACACGGTTGCCAATTTTGAGGTCGTCCTGGCGGATGGTTCCATCGTCGGCGCCAATGCCACCTCGAACCCCGACCTGTGGCAAGGTTTGAAAGGCAGCGGCGCCAACCTTGGCCTTGTCACTCGCTTCGACATGTATGTCATCGAATTCCCAGACCCCTCGAAGCCTGTCCTCTGGGGTGGCAAGCTCTATTATGATTTAGAGTCTGGACCGCAGGTCATCGATGCCTTCGTTGACTTCACGGAAAACGTACAAAAAGATGAAAACAGCTCTTCGATCGTCTACTGGGGGTACGTCCCTGCCAATGGTGGCATGTTCCTCAATGCTGCCATCCAGAACACTCTGGCCGAGGTCGCCCCTCCTGCCTTTGATGGATACTATGCTGCTGGCAACATTATCCGGAACACCACCAAGGTCGAGATCATGTCAGTTGTCGCTAATGAGCTTGGCTCCAACTCGCCCGGTGGCTTACGCAACGTGTGGTTCACGCTCGCCTTCGCCAACGATGCCCGCGTCATGAACTACGCCGTCGAGAAGTACTACGCGTTGAACGAGGACGTGAAGGAAGCAATCGGTGCTGACACTGGCTTCAACACGCTCTGCATGTTTCAGCCCATCACGAAGTCGATGGTCGAAAAAGGCGTCGCCAATGGTGGCAATATGCTCGGCTTGGAACAATATATCGCCAAAGGTAACGGCGTCATGTTCCTCATCACCCTTGCTATCGAAGGAGCTGACGACGAGACAATTGCCTTCCCATATGTTCAAGCATTTGTGAAAGACATCGAATCGTATGCTGGATCTCTGGGTTTGGGTTGGGATTGGAGATACCTCAATTACGCCCACAAGTTGCAAGATGCTATTTCATCCTACGGCAATGCCTCTGTTGAAAAGTTAAGGGCTGCATCTGCTAAGTATGACCCGACAGATGTTTTCCAGAACCTTCGTCAATCTGGCTTCAAGATTCCTCTCTAGATCGATTTCATCAGTGTTTTTATTATTAAACACCGATGTGTAGAGTGCAATACGTATGAATCAATGTCGCAATGAGGCCTTCTCGCTGGGTTCTCCGCTGTCTCTCCGTTTGTCGCGAATCTCTTCCCGATGTCCACAAAGAATCAATGCCTCAATTGGCATTCAGCCCACTTTATGGATACCAGTATGGCATCAGATTTAGTGTTCAAGTTTCGGCGGGTTTGATATTTGCTGACTACTGTGTTCATACATCATGTACACAATTTCGTGTTTGTCCACTCTACTTACAGGCTGTGCACCGGGTCTCATTATCAGTTGCGCGTTTCTGACAACCAGACTCTTGTCCAGCTCATTTATGACGAAAAAAAAGAAGAGGATGGTATCATGGATGGATAAAAATATGCAGATATCAAAGATAAAATACTCCTAGGAAATCAGCACGCTCCTCCTGCGCACGGGAAACACAACAACCACTCGCATCCACCGCAATCGCAGCCATCGCAGTCCCAGCTCCCGCAAGAGCCACAACAACAATAAGCGGCGCAAAGCCCGTCAGTGACACCAGCGTTGGCGGTATACGTCCCGGCCGATTCCATGCGCCCCGCGGCCTCATAAGCACCGTACGCGATTCCAGCGCCGGCGCCGGCGCCGGCGCCAGCTAGTATCCACCCACCATTCTGCAACATGTGCTGGAAGGATTTGGTAGCCCTCTCAGGCGTGATCTCGTGCAGCCTGTGGGACGGTATCTCGAGGGTCTCGGCGAACCAGCCGTAGTCCAGGGCGCACCCGTCGGGCTTTTTGATGATGCAGGCAAAGTTCTTGAGAAGGTTTCGGCAATCGTCGAACCCAAGCGCGTCCACTGCGAGAGCTTTGCGTGCGGCGTCCCATTCCGCGTTGACTTGGTCCTTGGTGAGAGTCGTCCAGCCAATCTGGCAGATGACGTAGTCTCGTGTGGGACCCTTGCCCGGCTTGGTGAGCTCCAGCGTTCGCAGCCTGTTTGTCTCTTCTTTCAGTAACCATGGTACCACCCTGGCCTCGTACTCGCGCGGAGGTTCAAATGTGCTATCCGGCACTTTCTCTCGCGATGGAATGCCATTGGGCAGCCGGAGTTCGTACTTGTTGCCGTGCGTAATGATGGCCCAGTGTAGTTGGCAGCCGTCTTCGACGCGTCGCGAATACCACACCTGCTCGCCGGTTGTTGTGTCCTGCCCCTGCTTTTTCCGAAGTCGTACTCCCTCCTCCGTTTTTCTTCTCTCCTCCTCTTCCTTTTGTCTGACTTTGACGGCCTCTTTATTACTGAGCATGATGCGATGTTACCATTGTTTTTTCTTTTGTCGCAGGAAGTATATTTGATGTAAGTGAGTAGTAGCGTTCGGCGATGCGTGCTATTCTGTGTTTGCAGCTGGCATAGCGTTTTTCAGATTCCTAAGCACTGGGCATTTTCTCACGGGCAGTTTCTGATACATATCTACTATTGGAATACCAGACCTCTGCTGACGTTAAATAGTCGGCCGTAGCTTATGTCCGGGCAATGTTGCAGCACCTTGCATGTGATGGTGTGGCCTTCGTATCGCGAAACCGACCAAAGTTCTCATGGTAAGAGACTACGCCTGCTTGCCGCTCGTAGGGGCTAGTGTTTGCTATGTCGCTATCTTGCCTAAACATCCATTCCGAGGATCTTTTTCCGCATCCAGATTGCCATCATTCCGGGCGTTTTCTGTGGGGACACCATCCTCATCGTGGCCAATAGCTGAGGGCATCGCAGTGCTGTGCCAAGCACACTGCTTATGGTACCGCAAAGGCGGAGCTTGAAGATCCGTGACTATGCTTATCTCCATTTATCTCCATTGCCATAGGCCACATTGGAACCGCCTCGAGGCCCATACTGCCAAGGACCGAGCCCCAGAAAGTACTGACACAGCTTTGTGAGCTGTAATAGCACTATAACCTTGAAATACGTTGGATGTCGCTGCTACTCTCATGAGTTCTTTGGTTATATGGGGCGTTGGGCTCACTTGGTCTCAGAGTAAGGAGTTGACAAGACCAAAGCTCATTGTTGTGATTTTATGACGTCTCGCAGTAAACTCTTGATGGAGCTTTGAACGAGATGCGGACTACACAGTTGTTTGCTTCTGCTGTCCGCGCCTTACTGTAGCAAAGGCTATGCAGTCAAATGTCTATTTACAGCAAAAGGCAGGCCAACATCAGCATTTTGCTACAGGCGTACCGTATAGCGCCAGTATCACGAATCGGAAACACCCATGATTTATTCAACGAATCTTGGTTCTCGAGTGTAACAGGAGCACCAGTTTCAGGTCCTTAAATGCGAGCAGCCCAATATCTGTCAGTTGCGGGAAGTCAATATCATACTGGGCCTACCCGGTTATAAATGTAGCTTGATTTGAGCAATGTTACTCAACTAAGCCAACGAAATGTAGTCCAATCACCCCAATTATGGCGATAATTGGAAAGCGTATAATTATATACGGGAACTCAGAGTTCTGGGAAGGACAATGATCTCTCGTGCCTTGTTTTCTAGTCTGCTAGCGTTCAACTGTGTATTGACGTTGTTGTAATCAGTGCCCAAATCTGGCAACGGCTCGCAAGACCTAGAGCATTGCAAAGATAACTCGGACACTCAAGGCTCAGGTTGGTGTAGATGCCCAGCGCATTTTTGGTGACAATGTTTTAGGGGGCTTCTTCACATTGTCCACGCCTCCCGTGTCTCTTTCCTACGTATCACTAAAGGTTCAATAGAAATACACCTTACATGATAAGAAACATGCTCATGTTTCTGGCGGGTAGCTCAATTGCGCGTCAACATATAGACCCGCCCCTGGGTTTCGTTCCGTTCAGGATTGAATGTACGAAAAGTATTAATTAGCTTTGCTGTGTGTAACCATACATGAATGATAGCTCGCCCACCGATTCTATCCTTAAAATGCCGACTAAATAGGCAGGAAGAGGTTTCATGCAAGGTCTCAAGGTTCATATCGGCAACTTGATAATGCTCACAAGGGCCACGAGAGGCGCGACTGCTGCTGAGCAGTCGCGGTCTCGCTCTTGCGACAATAATAAAACGCCCGAGGCGTTAGTTAAGCTTAAAACAATTGCCTTCGGCTATTCCGACGTCTTGGAAGGTGGCAGATCAAATCGACACGACGGCGATCAGCCGTTGTTAGCATATAGTTTGTAAGTGGAACTATTGCGGGCAAGAACGTGTGTGGGCGGCTGATGTGCATGGCGATTCGCTATGAATCACGAATCAATAAGACAAACTGCCACAGATAGAAATGGCCCGTTACCTTATGTCGATTGAAACAAGCCGTGAGTGTGGAAGTTGTAGCCGATACATTACGGGTGGAGGTTGCTGCCCGCGTGTAAGCGTCTTGAGCAATAAGCAGTGCAGCAACAAGAGGGTCTGCAGCGAGAGGCATCAGATCTACTCACGGTGAACCTTCGCCAAATAGAAATAGGATATTCGCGCTTGTCTTTGGCAGGTTTTTTTGTCCCAAGACGACGTCGGTCGGTGTAGGGTGCATCGGCCTCAGCGAGCCGACGTGAGACCGGTCCCCGCTGTTCCGACACGGCATCGGTGGGTAGGTGTCCGGGGACTGGGATTGGTGGTGTAAGGGGAGCGTAGACGGCTGCTTGCGCGGCTATCCTTGCCGCACTTTTTGTATCTCTCGGGACCCTTTGGCGTTGCGGCCACTGTCAAAGGACAACTCTTGATCCGTCATCCAATGCCTCTCCCATACTCCGCTGAGTGGTCTCTGTCATCGGTCGATCCAAGTAGATCATGAAGATTGTTGTACTCATCTCGAGCGCGGGTCCCCGGAACAGAAAGCGTGGTAGCGTACTGATTCTTCTTAGATCAGGGAGATCTCGCCTCGATGCCAGCGAAATTACAGTTGCAGCGAATTGCTGAGGAGGGAGTAATCCATGCTGTCCTTTTCGTCTCTTCTTTATCTCAAGTCTCACGCCATCCCAAGGCATCGTCTGATACACCCAAGGGCTTCCCGACATGAGCAGCTGTCCCAGTCATATGTCATCTTAGGGAATCAACCCCCCAATCACTAAGCCTCAGCTCAGCAAAAAGGTAAATACCTACTACAAGCCCAATGGAACGCACTCCTAACATGCCGCGAATCGCTCTCTCTCATTTCTTCCAAACTATGATCGCAAAAGCCCCCCAAAAGAAACAGGCCCACGCCCCAAACCTGTCGAGAAAAAAGACGCACCAGCCAGCAGTGTGTGACCAGCCCGGGATGGGGGCCTATAGTTATCCTCTGTTATGGTGTGTTAGTGACCATCATACGTTATGAGACGTTGCGGCGAATTCTGTTTTTCCAATTCAGAACCCCCTGTATCCTTGGCTTCCGCATTCAGGTGCGTACAACCACGAACGACGACATCCCCAAGAGGCTTTCCAAGCTACGACATTGCCCGATTCCTCATGACGAGTTCCCTCGATAGCGTGTCTGTCAACTACGCAGCCAGGCACTCTGATCTACACTGATCTACAGTGCGCCGCCACTGGGATTATCACTCGTCTACCCATGCTCCTCCGGGTTTGTCATCCCCATACTCACGGGCGTCCGAACCATGGAGAGGGGGCGAAGGCGAGTCGCGCAGCGGTCGGCGTCCTTCTGCGACTTACACGTCAGGAACCGCGATTCATGAAGGGCCGACAATGCATTGTAAAGGGAAGTTTCCGTAATTACCAAGGTAGACAAAAGAAAAAAAGAAAAAAAAAAGAAAAAAAAGGGGAGAAAAAAAGAGGAAAATTTTGAATTGAAAGGGAAGATAATCACGCTGTAGAAGTTCAAGGTATCATTGTCAGATGCGCCAGTCCTCGTATCGTCATGTATACTCCCCACCACGTCCCTCTCCGCTCCTGGGAACCCATCGTTCCCCATCGCACTCACGGCGAGCCGCCTCCCGGCTATGGCAGCTCGTACATGCTCTTCTTCTTCTCCTGCAGCTTCGGTATGATGAACGTTTCCTTGCCGTCAATCTCCGCCATCTGGTACCGCCCGACGGCCGTCCCGGCCGGGGGGCTCACGTCCCAGTCGCTGCTCGCCCCCCTCACCAACGCTGGGTTGCCCGTCATGGCGTACGTGCCCGTCCCCATCGAGCTGACCGTGCCCGTGCCGTTGTAAGTATTGTTGTTGTGGTTGTTGTTGCCGGTGTTCGTCCCTCCGTACGCTGTACGTGCCGTATCCGATCGTGACAAGTTGCTGCTGCCGCCACCGCCGCCACCGCCGCCAGCGCCGCCAGCGTGAGTGCTCGCCCCCTCCAGCTCCGCGGCGCCCCTCGGCCGCCTCGCCTTGCGGAGCCACCACATGACGCCCATGGCAACCAACAGCGCGCCGCCCATGCTCGCGCCGACGCCGACGCCGATGATCGCCATATTCCCGATTCCCCCTTGCCCTCCTCCTCCTCCTCCTCCTCCGCCGCCGCCGCCGTTGTCGCCGCCTGACCCCGTGGGCGAGCTTGTGTCCGCCTGACCCGGCGTGGCGGGGATCTTGCTCGTCACCGTCGGGGGGCTCGTCACGTCCGGCGAGGGCGTCGACGTCTGCGTCGCCGTGGTCCGGGCGGTAGCGCTCGGGTCATACGTCTGCACGGCAGCGGCGTTGCCTGGCGTCGCGGCGATAAGAGGCCCGAAAACGGCTGCCGGCGTGCTGCAGCACCGCGCCTTCTCGGCCGCCGACTCGCAACAGAACTTGCCCGGCACGCCGAAACCCTGGCTGTCGCACTGCCACACCTGCACGCCGTTGAACCGGAAGTCGTACGCCGTCTTGTTCGTCCGTGTGTCGGGGTCTGGGGGGGGGGGGGGGGGGGGAGGGTTGTCGTTAGTCACGTTTGCTTGCTCGCCATCCTAGCCCCTCTATCGTCCGTTTTCCCCGGGATAGAGACTTACTTAATACGCAGTTTTGCGGGCAAAACGGGCTCTGCCACGTCGGGTCGGAGCATGTGCCCCGCGCGTACGCAATACCCGTGTTATTAGAAGTATCCTCAAGTTTACACAGCCCGTTGCTTAGGCATGCGCCGACGCTGCCGCAGCACATGCTGACTTCGGCCTTGGGGTCGCACGGCACATCCAGCGCCTGCACGCCGCCCGGGAAGAAGCACAAGTTTGCCGCGGCCCGGACACCGGTCGTGAAGGTGCTGCTGCTGAGGAGGGCGAGCAGCACCGCCTGTGTTGTTGTTGTTGTTGTTGTTGTCGTTGACATTGTCATCATCGTCTTCATCGTGGTGGGTCTGCTGTCGGGTCGAAGATCCGGAGGACCGGAGGACCGGGGATGTGGAGGTGAGATTGAAGGGAGCCGACGAGACCAGGGTTCTCTTCCGAGCACTTGAAAAAGTCAAATGCATAAGAAACGTTTGGTTGCTCGTTTGGGTCAAGGCTAAGAACCAGCCTCTTTCGGGCTCGTCGATTAGAGCAACGGTTGATCGTCGCGTGCGGGAACGCGTCGATCGTATGGACAGGCGATGGCGAAAAAGGGAAGTTTGAGGCCCGGTCCCCAAAATACCGTAAGTGTATATGAGAGGGAGAAAAAAAAAAGATAGAGGACGGAGGGTGGCCAAGAGGTAGCAGATGTGTCAGGCAGTAGAGTGGTGCGAGTGGATTGTGAGTCGGCGATGTGAGGCCGGACGAACGACAGCCCACCGGTGGGTCTTGCAGGAGTAGAGATCGAAGTTTGATGGGTAAACAGCGTTCCCTGGAGCGGCTACGACGCTTATATTCTCGCCCTTTCTCTTCCAGGAAACTCTCAACTGGTCCAGAATAGGTGGGAGAGAAGGACGTACGACGAAACCAATGGTTTGCCGGACGAGGTTTGAGGGGTGATGGAGAGAGGCGGCCTAGCAAAGCAGTGAAAGATGGATTCTCGATCTTCCGCCGTGAGATTAATATTATCCTCGTGGTAGAAGCACGAGAGAATAGAATAGGTAGGCGGATGGTGATAGTATCAGCACGACAAGGGTGATGGAGAGTCGGTAATACACTTCTTCTTCCTCTTCCCTGTGGGAGGACGTTCGTCGTAGATTCCGATGATGGACGTAATCAACACGCTATCATCTTGGTAGATCTGTCAAGGGAAAAGAGGGACGACGACAGGAAAAGAGTGAGGGCGAGTTGCAAAGAAGTCCGGAAACCTTTCCAAAAAGACGGACGGGATGCGGAATAGAGGTGGCGTAGCCGTGCCTTATGAGTGACCGCATACTACTCTCCTCCTCCTCCTCCTCCTCCAGGGACCTCGACCCTCGACCCTCGACCCTCGCTCTCTTTCCGTCAGATCCATGACCACACTGTTTGTTACTATAGCCCGGGGGTCCACCGAACCCCAACGTTTGACACATTTGTCCTCTTGTCTTACAACCCGGAGGGGAGGAAGGGTTCTTCTTACACGAACAATGTTGCTTCCAGGGATGCCGGCAGCATGCTGGTCCGATTTCATAAGGATGTAAATCATTGAAGCTGTCGATGGACAACACAAAAGCTCTATACTGACCGGTCATCAGGCCAAAGAGAGGGTAGAGGATTGCTCCCTGAGTGTGCCCAGCGTCCCATCCAGAAGCATGGTTGACTCGTCCGTCCCAAAAATGCCTCCTCCCCCCTTCACTTACACGCACTCGCACCCACCAGTACGGAACCTCTCCTCCATGCGAATGCAAATCCCCCCTCCCAGGATCAAGGCCTGTCCGTCTGTAGTCGACTGGCACGCCGAAGCGGCATCCCAACAACCCCCCATGCCAACCTTTGCCCAGCAGGACCAGGCACTGTAGTCAATGCGCCTGGGCGGCCGGGGGTCCATGACTAGCCGCCGTTGCTCCGCCAGAATCTTTGCGGCGCGCGGGGGAGAAGGAAGATGAGAGAGAACAGCAGCAACATGTCTCCCGTCTCTGGTTTCACATCGTTTTGCACAATATTTGCAACACCTTTTCCCCTGCTCCTGATGTGCTTCCCCCCCCCCCTCTTTCCCTTCTTCTTTTCCTGTATACTAGAACGTAGCGGTCGGTTCGCCCTTCACATCGATACATGATCCCCTTCTCAGCCGCAGACGGGGGGGACTGTCGTGGATATATATATAGAGAGAGAGAGAGAGAGAGAGAGGGCTCGTTTGCAAAACGCGACTCCACGCGCAGATTCTAGAAACAGACCATGGTCTTAATTGGGTCCCCTTCAAGTCGCGCAACTCCACGGTGCACCAAATCACTCTCCTCCCCCTCGTAAGACTCATCGGGAGAGGCCACCAACGCCACTGCCGTGAAACCCCCGTCAATTCAATCGATGACTTGTTGATGGCTCAGCCTTGACTAAATAGCCATAGCATTGACCTTGACCTTACAAGGGCCGTCCGGTCCAGACGGCTAGACCACCCTAGAGGTCTCTCACGCCCGTTCAAGGCCGTCCACAAATCCTCGCGCATCGTTCAAACTCTTGACATCATCTCCCCGCCCGCTGAAGAAAGGATCTCCAACGGTCACCAAAGGGGGTGTTTCGATTCAAGCCAAACAAAACATAAACCCCCCGCCCCTTGTATCTATCACCCATGCAGCCTTTGCATCGCGTCTGCTGGGCTAAGCCCGTGGGGTCTCGAGGGAAAGAGAACGTATTCTATTCTTGGTAAATGTTGGGTATAATACAAAGGGAATTTAGAGAAATGGCGTCTTGATTTCTTCCTTCCCTCTTCCCCCCCCCCCCCCCCCCCCCCCCCCCCCCCTCCATTCCCTCAAGTCCCGGACTTGCCGCCCATCGGTTGCTGAAAAGTCTGAATATCGGGCGGAAAGGGCAGAGACGGGCCAAGTAGCCGTCGCGTCGTGCCATGTCTGTCGTCTAATCATCTCAATAGCCTTTCAATACCCTACCTTCCTCCCTCTCCCTCTCTCTCTCTCTTGGTGTAGTCTTTAGTTTGCCATGTGCCAATTATATCCTCCAGAACGCCATTCATCGTTGTATTGTGTCATCAACAGAACTCGAAGTAAGCGCTCTTCCTGCCTTTCCTCACACCGGAGAAGTCCTGAGCGTCGAACCGTGTCGCCGTTTGCTCCGTCAAGTATGCCCCCCTGTCTGCCGTCCCGCCTCACATACACTGACCTGGGCCATCAGACGGTTCACGCCTCAATGTCCTCCTCGTCGAGGGGTTCAACCCTGACAAGAATCTCCTCCAAGAGTCCCTCTAGGAAAGTGCCCACATCCCTTCCCATGCCAACGGGCTCTGCTTTGTCATAGTGGTCTATCTCCTTGCACACGTGGGCGAGCTTATATACAAGCTTGCGCAGTTTCTCGTGGGCCGCTTCCGCCCTCTGTTGCTTGGGGGTCACCTGGCTCATGGCGACAGTGCTGGATGAGCTCGGGTGAGGCCGGAAGGCCTGCTGCAACCTGATTTGCCTCCTCTTCAGCGCCTCTTCGAGCGCAGGGAAGATGACATCGTTGAGCGCGTCGAGCTCCCCGTTCGGATTGGACGGCGCGGGAGCAGGGAACGCAGAAGGGGCCGCCGGTTCCGGTGTGGGAATCTGTGTTTTGGAGGGCAGCGCATGCGCCTTGGACGGCGGAGCCGGCACTTGCCCGGAAGGCTGGCGATATTGCTGCCCACTGTACGACTGGCTCGGTATCCTCGCCGGTGGTTGGGGCGGTTGCGGGCTTCCGCGGTATGGTGGAATCTCTGGGAGACTAATGGGTGCCATCTTGTTGTTGTTGTTGTTGTTGTTGTTGTTGTTGTTGTTGTGGCTGCCGTTGCTGTTGTTAGGCCGGGGTCCGTGAGGAGGCGGCCGCGGCGTCGTTTCCTGGGTTGGCAATTCTGTCGGCTGGATCACGGGTCCCAGACTCAGTAGGCCCATGTCCTTCTGGAGCTGGGCCTGTAATTCGCGGTCGTAGTCCGGAGACTGACTGACGGGGACGGCAGGTGGAATCAGTCGGGAAACAGGCCGCGGCGTCTCTGGGGCTCTCTGTACCTTTTCCGGCGACGTTGGGAGAGGTACCTTGGCCGGTGACTGGGTCGCGTTTGACGCCACAGGCTTCCGTTGCGGCGATGCCTGGCGAGACGTCCCCGTGTTGGCGCTTGCTGCCTTGAGGGTATCTGAGGCTATGGCAAGCTCGCGACCGAAATCACGAACCTTGGTGGGGCTGTTGTCTCTTGACCGCTCGCCGTAATCATCAGTGTTCTCCAAGGACCTGGCGGCTCTCGCGTTGGTGGCTGATTCGTCCAGGGCGCCGAGTCCCGGCCTAGCAACAACGCCACCACGGTCTCCCACGAGTCTTACGGTGCCAAAATCCCACATGTCCTCGTCAACCTGCTGGCGTTCATAGTACTCCTCGCCCCCTTGGTCGCTCTCGTCATCGTCGCCCTTGTGTGTCGCGGCCCACCGGGAGTGTCGTTCAATTAGCTCGGTAAGATAGCTCGTCTTCTTCGCGCGGCGTATAAAGGGATGCTTCAGCAGATCCTTGGCTGTGGGCCGTTCCTTCGGGTCCCGTTGCAGACACGCCTCGACGAAGTCCTTGAACGCCTTTGTAAAATTCCCCTCGAGGCGCGGTGGCGGGTTCTTGGGGATCAGAAAAAGCACCTTCATGGGGTGGATGTCGGCGTAGGGCGGCTCGCCATTGGCAAGCTCCAGTGCGGTGATGCCGAGTGACCAGACGTCTGCCTTGTGATCGTAGCCCGACTGCTTGATGACCTCGGGCGCCATCCAGAAAGGAGTGCCGACGAAGGTGTTCTTCTTGGTCATGGTGGCGGAGAGCTGGCCGGAGACGCCAAAGTCGGCAAGCTTGACCTGGCCATTGGAGCTCAGGAGGACGTTTGCAGCTGGTAAGAGTGGGTTAGCGTTGTTGTCAACGAGAAAATACGTCCTCGGCGCCCCGTTTTAGACTCACCCTTGACGTCGCGATGCAGCTTCTTATCTGAGTGCAAGTAGTCGAGACCGAGGAGCAATTCGCGAATGATAATGGCAATGTAGTCTTCACCAATCAGGCCGGGCTTCATCAGGTCTGCGCAGCTCCCTCCGGCGCAGAACTCCATGACAATCCATAGCTCGGCGCCCTTGGCGTAGGAGCCGTAGTATTTCGTGACGTAGGGCGACTGCAGCTCGGACAGGATGGCGATCTCCTGGATGATGTCTTCGACCTCGTCTTCGGCGCTCTCGATGTCGATGATCTTGATTGCAACAGCATGGCCGGTGCGCCTGTCAACTCTGTAGGTAGAGCGGTCAGCATGCTCTGACCAGACTAGCGTGTGGGCTTCTCCGCCCCGTGGGATTGTTGCTTACCCCTTGTAGACCTTGCCAAAGCTTCCTCCGCCTTGGGGAAACTGCGTGTCAGCGAACGTAGTCAGAGGCACGGGGGCGGCGGCGGCGCATACCAATGCAGTACTCCTTCGTATATAGCAGGCTGGGGTCAAGGGCCTCGTTGCTCTCCTCGGCACCTCTTTCGCGGTCACCCATGTTTCCAGTATACGGAAGGCGCCGAGCTCAGCTTGGCGCTGTTTCGGGAGGTGCGCGATTGAAGGGGTACAATATGTCGTCGAGAGAGTCGTGTGCGTGGTACGGCGCAATGGCAGTACCACAGGTTTGCGAGGCGGCGGCGGAGGGGACTCGTCGACAAGTTACGATCGCTGAGTGGTTCGTGGGTGCCGCTCGACGGTTCGTCTCTCGTGGCGCCGATAAGAAAGGTCCAGGAGATGGAATGTAGGGCAAGAAGTCCTCGCTATCTCTTTTGGATTTGGAGTTTGGACGAGGGTGGGAGGGAGCAAGGAAGAGGTTGGAGAGGGGATCCCTGTGTTGGGGTTGGGCGAAGCGGCAGCAGGCGGTGGGGGGGGGGGGGGGGGGGGGGGGATACAGCTGCAGGATGCGACAATCGTGGTTGTCGTTATCCTTGAATGGAGTGTGCCTACAAGAAGGATCACAGGATCCGTCCGTTACGATGTCGGTCGAGAGCACGCAAGGCGAAAAAAAGCGACCTAGAAAGAGAAAAGTTAGCCGGGCTGCCTGTTGGGCGTCGGCCGGGCCTAACGGTGATTAGGTCTCTAGGCGGCGGCAGTCGTACGTCGGTCGTATCGTTGCTTGCCTATTGTCCCTGGGCGCCTTTGTCTCTCCTGTTCTTCAAGGCGGCGGCAGAGGAATGGAATATTGCAAAGCGAGTTCCAGATTGCAAAGACCCCCGGTGAGACACCGTCAAGCGGGCCGGTGGGATTCACGTTCCTCGCGGGTGCGTGGTGTAGTGTAGGTGTGCTTTGACGTAAATGACCCAATTACACTAGGGAATTAATTATCATAAGCAAAACAAGCAGACGGAGCTCCAAGGTACCTAAGATGAGGTCCCAGCGCCTGGGGGGCAGGAAAAAGAGACAAAGTGAGCGTCGTGGGGTGCAATTGGCCAGCAGGAGAAAGCCCCGTCTCTGCGGTGTCGGTTGGTTGGGTTGTGTGTGTACGTACGACTTCAGTCGGCCTGGGAAGATCTGAGGAAGAGGCCGTGATGCAGCCTGGAGGCAAGAAAAGGGAGGCAGGTGAGTATTAAGGTGCTTCGAGAAGAGAGATGGGACGGACGATGAACGAGAACACGGAAGAGTGGGTGAGTACACACACACGAGGCAGAGTGTGGGGTAATACCGGTAGAGGCGGACCAGAAGACAAGACCACTAGCCAGACCAGAACAGAGCAGCCAGGACGAAATGGCACAAAGAAGGAACCGCGCTTGTTTTCTTGACTTTTCTCCCCACAAGTTCTGGTTCCAGACCGTTGTGGGTGTGTGTGTGTGTGTATGCGTGTGTGTATGCGTGTGTTTGTGATAGTATGATATGCGACTCCCCCATTGGGCATTTCCCACCCAATGTTTACGGATACAACCCACCAAGCCGCCAATGACACAAGTGTGGATGCGTAACCGAGGGGTCGGTTCACCAGCAACCGTTGTTGACTGTTGATCTCGAATTTTCCCCTCTTCCTGCTGCCCCCCCTCACCATGCGTAGTACCTAGAGTAGCGTAGATAGGGGGTACCTACCCGTCTGTTGTATACCTATTTGGGCTCCTTGTCCAGTAAAACGTCAGCGACCCCCCGGCCGCCAAAACAACCGCTATCATAAGCGAGAGCGCACAGACCACCTCCACGCTTATCAAATGCGTTGCACCTCCCGAAATCGTCCCTGCTACGTAACGTACGTCGTTTGTTGTTTGTTGTCTTACATCGAGAGAGGAGAGGCAGAGAGAGAACTCGTTGCCGGCAACATTCCTTTCATCATTAGCCTTTCTTCGCCTATCCGTCCCTTTCGCCCAATCATTTCCCCCGGATTCTCGTCCGTGACACGCTCCCGTCCAGGAACCCGTCCGCAATGCTCGTCAAATGGGGCCACGCGACGCGCCACCGAACCCAACCGAGCTAGTCTGCCCTGCCGTGAAACGCCCATACCTTTCAGGTAGACCGTCATCTTCTTTATGTCTGTGGTCGATGATTAACCTTGGTTGTGTCTCTGGGCTCATACCTCCTCACACATCCCCGGCATGTGGGATGACAACTCTGGCATCAAGGCGCAACCTGGAACCATGTCCTCATCCGGGGGGGCCGGCACCGGCACCGGCACCGGCACCTGTACTAGCACATCTCTTGTTCACGTCTCACGAAAATTATTAGCACATCGTGTTTTCCGTGTTCGAGCTGTCTTGGTCTCCCGCGTCTATTGATGCCGTAATCGTCTTCCTAACTCGTCATCCGAGGCACTCATCGGCCCCTTCTGCCCCCCCCCCTGCCTGCCTTGGCCTGTCTTCAGCCGATGCCGTCACCCTGTCATGGTCATGGTATGCGTGATAAATAAAAGAAGGGAAAGTAAAAAGAAGAACAAAACAAGCCCAAACGAACGAACCCTTGAAATCAATGGGGGGAAAGCCTCCTCCTGCCCGTCCTGTACCGTATCTATTGACCTTGGTGGGATGCATCTTTGCCCCCAAATGACATGTCTTCTCTCTGCTGCCACTCGCCCTCGCCACAAGACAAAAAGAGCCTCCCCAGATTGTACTATCCAATCGGATCTAGTCCTCAATGAACTCGATCATGACGGTTCCCTGCTTGAGCCCGGCCTCAAGGATGGTCTTGTCGAGCTCCTCCGTCAAGTCCTGGCCCTGGGGCATGCGCTTAAGCTCAAACTCGATGCCGTCCTTGCCCTCCAGCGGCTCGGCCTTGAGCCACTCGTAAATACGTCTGACCGGGTCGTCCAGGTTGAATCGCCTAATGACGCGTCCGGTAGGGTGGCGGAACTGTATACGCGTCGTCGTCGCCGGGTTGTTCTCGGGCTCCGTGTGCGGCTTGTCGCCGGCAATCTTGGCCCAGATGCTCGGAGGCGCCGCCGGCTCGGGCGTAGGGGTGGCACCGCCTGCTGCCTCGCCCTTGGGGGACTCCGACTTGGTCAGCGCATCGGGGTCGACCACGCTCGGCTTGGGCTTGGAGCTGCTGCCGCCGTTAGACCCCGCGAGGCTGTTCTGCAACGCCATCTCGAGCATCTCCTCCTCCGTCATCCGGTCAACGTCGACCGTCTTGGGGCGCGGCGCCGCCTGGTCCACCACGGGGTTCTTGCTGTTGGCCGCCAAGCTGTAGCGGTCCAGGAACTCGGCCAGCTGGGCGTGGAAATCGGAGGCGCTAGGGAACGGCCGTCCGCTCCACACCTTGACCTGCTCTCCTGTCCTCGGGTCGATGATGGCAACGTGCGGGTAGTTGTCGGGGTTCTCGTGTCCGCTGCCGTGGAAGTAAAAGTTGATATATTGCTGCGCCGCCAGGGCGTCCTTGTCGTACTGGAGAAAAATGAAGCTCTCCTCCAGCAGCTGGCGAATCGCCGCGTCCTTCCAAATGTCCCGGTTCAAAGCCTGGCAGTTGAAGTCGCTCATGTCTTGAAGGTTGACCATTATCCACTTCTTCTCGTCTTTGCCCTCCTGCCTCGCTTCGTCCCAGTCCAGTCTGGACATGATATCATAGGGAGGTCGGAATAGTTCAGCGAGTCGCTGGGCACGGGCGCCGCCTTCGCTCGGGGTTGCCTGAGATGGTTGAGTAGGGGTCGAGCTGTCATCCTCCCAGATCGACAGGTTGTGGCTGAAAGGATTCCTGGAGCCGCCTATATGCCGTACAGCGTTAGTAATGGGAGCCGTCGCCTCAGAACTTCACCAGGAACGTACCTCGGGCAGCCCTGGCCGCCTCTCTCTGCCTCATCTGCGCCCGGATAATGGTGTCCATGTCCATACCGTCATCGCCTTCGTGGCCTCCAACCAGCGTTTCGGTGGTTCTTGCGATGGGTGACCTCACGTCGTCCTGGCCGCCAAGACCAACGCCGCCACCGCCGCCGCCTCCGGAGCCACCTCCGTACAGCTCCTCCTGTAGTCTCTTAGCCATGGCAGCGTCTTCTTCCTCCTGCGCACTGCGGGCGATGGCCGCGACGTCAGAGTCGTCTTGTCCAAAGTTATCGTCCATGTCGTCGATCGTCATGGCGGTATCGCCGTCGTCGTCGCTGTCAATGTGAATAACGCCGCGGTCGTCTTGCCGTCCAACGGTGGTGGGCCGGGTGCTTGCAGGCACTGGGGGCGCTGTCGATGAGGTGGCAGCAGGCACCGAGTTGAAGCTGTTCTGGATGTCGGGGCTCTCGAAGAAGAGCTGGATGGCCTGTTCAAGGTTGTTGTTGGCCATCTCCAGGAAGCCGCGTGCGGCCTCCGGGGTGGCAGCCGTAATGGCGACGAAGTTGGAGATGTCCTCGTCCATGATGAGGGGTTGTGCTTGCCAAAAGCTGCAAGATGATCGTGGGTAAAGGGTATCTGACCTCGTGGAGAGCAGTTGGTCGTACGAGGTGGAATGGTGAAGCTCGATGAAAATAGGGTGTCTGTGTCTTGATTTTTTTGATTTTTTTTTTTTTTTCCCTTCTCCCCAGGTGGCGGTCAGAAAGATTCGTGGATGCAGGAAGGGCTCTGGAAGTCGATGGTACACACCTCTCTCTGTCTATCTCGCTCCTCTGCCCCACCTTGGCCCGAAAGTGCTAAAGTGTGGTGCGGGATGCAGGGTGCGAGCGAGGGGTAGCTACAGGTGGGTTTGTATTTTGTGTGGTTTGTACGATGGCCTGTCCCTGAGTCAAAGCGTACTGAGTTCGTCGGCACAAAACCAAGAGAAGTGGAAGTTCCAAGTCGGAACAAAAAGGACGTTGGATAGCTCGAGGCAAGACACGTTGTTGGGTGAATGATCAAGGTTGGATATTTTTGCGCCACCGGTGACCTGAGATGGACACGGGATGGTGTTTGCTGGTTTGCCTCGGCGCGAAACAGGTGCAGGTGTAGTTGCAGGTGCAGGCAGGTACCGGTGCAGGCGTAGTGTAGTGTAGTGTAGAGCTGCTATCGAAGGCGCCAGCTCAGTGACGCAACCGCCCGTCAGGCCTCGGACCTCCAGTGTGTCTCGGGGCAAAGGTGGAATGTTGATGCGATGAGGCGATTTGCTGCGCCATCGCCACACGAATTTTCCATCTACCTGTGGCTGGTGCCTCAACCGACTCTAGGTACATAGTGTGTGTGTGTGTGTATGTGTGTGTGTGTGTATTAGGTAGTTGTCAAGACCACATCTAGACAAACATTAGGCCACTAGATACTCAAAATACATACAATGCAGGCGATTTTCGGAGGAATGGCCTCTTGCGTCTTCCACTATTGCGATCGCAAATAATCCTTGGACTATTGTTGGCCAGCGAACGTGACATGAACCACAAATTCACACAACTCAAATCAATATAGTCCAAGATCATCAACCATTGTCATTGTAAAGAGCAAGATTCTAAGGGGGTATGGTATCGCAACCCCATGAGCCAATTCGTCGGTATCGTCACCGTCGTCTATACCAACCTCCTCCAAGGAAACAACCTGCCTCTCCTCTGCTCCAGTCACCTACTTCTCCAGCTCTCCGAGAACCTCCTTGTAGTGCTTCTGCACCTCCAAAGACCGCTCCGCCGCGATGGCTTTCTTCACCATGTCGACGAATCCCTTCGTCTCCTCCGTCGTCGGCGCTGCGCCAAACACGCCCCGATTCATCGCCTTGACCACACTACCAACGGCAACAGCCCGCGTGGTGCGCTGTGCCTCGGTCCCGTTGTCGACCGACTCGGGGTCCAGGCTCTGGAGGTACGCCAGGGCGACCCCCTTGCCCACGCCCGCCGCCGACGGCTTCTCGGCAGCCTCCATCAGGTCCTTGACGCACTCGTACCAGACCTCGCGCTTGATGCCCTCGAACTTTGGGTGGTTCAACCGTGTCTTCAAAAGCTCAAAGACCTTCTTCAGAACGGTGCCGGCGTCCTCCTTCATCTGGACGCGGTTGTAGCCCCTTGCGATGGCCTCGATACCGTTGGCGGCCGCCTTGCGCGTCGCATCGCCTGAGCTGTCGACGTCCATTCTGTCCTCGTCGACAAAATCGTCGAGCGACCCTCCGACGACGGTCGCCATGTCTTCGAGCAGGTCCAGATCCTCGCGCTGCTCGGCAAACTGCCAGAGGGCTTTGTAGGCGTGAGGCCGGTAGTCCTCGTTGTTGCGCTTCGCCTCGCGGAGGGCAATCTTCTTCTGCTGCGCGGCGACGGCCGCGTCATTCTTCCAGAGCGCTGCTCCCTTGCCCACGAACTGCGGGAAAGACTCGAGAAGCCTCTCCTTGCCGGAAAAGGTCTTGAGCGCCAGCGCCTTGTCCATGACGGGCCAAATCTGCTTCAGATTCGTCTCGGACATTTGGCCGCCCGTGGCATCGCTCGAGGCGACCACGGCCTTGACCATGCTGGCCAGGGTGAAGCAGGCCGTGTGCTGCAGGTTCCACCTCGGCGCCTCGAGGCCCCTCTTGATGAATCCCACAATCTCGGGCACGTAGCGCGCGACGGTGCGGGAGCTGCCGCCGTGCTGGTTCCACACTTCGTCGAAGCACTTACGGGTGTACTCATCCGTGTCGTGCATCCCCATGTACGTGAACGGGACGAACTTGGTCGCCAGCGCGTTGAAGTGATCGGGAGCGAGCTTTGAGACACTGAGGACGACGTCCGACGCCTTGGCGCGGCGGGCCTCGTCTTCGCTGGTGAAGTAGAACTCGGTGAACTTGTCGACCAGCCTCTCCTTGGACGGATCGGGGGCCACACGCATAAGATATCCCACGGCCTTAGCGTAGCCCTTGCTGACCTCGTCGTTCCGGTCGAGACACTGCTTCTCCAGCAACTGCATGAACCGGGATGACACCGGTTTAAAGTCGACAGCGTGGCGCATGACCAGATCGCCAATGAGCCTAGCGCAGGCGACCTTGGTCGGCATGCCGATGGCCGTCTTGATAATCTCCTCGAGCTCCGGTGCGAGCTGCTTCATGCCGTCGGCGTCCAGTTGCCTGAGGCAGTTGTCGACGGCCTCCGAGATTGGCGACTGATTGACCCATCGCGCCCTAAGCTTATCAATTTGATCGCGCGAGTCTTCGCTCACCTTTTGGTAGGCATAGTTGATCTGCTCCGGCTCGATAGTACTATGTAGCCCCAGCAGCGGCGGGATAAAATCCACGATAAAGGGCTTCAGGTTAGGACCGCCCTTCTTAGTGATATCGATAATAGTCTTAAGGGAGAACATCTTGACCTCTTCGACGCCGCTCTCGAGACCGCTGGGGGACAGAAGGAAACGGAGGGCCTGCTTGAGCATGGCCTGCGCCGACGACGAGGCGCCGCCCTCCTCGAGCTGACGGACAATGGTGTTGGTCAAGCCCATGCATAGCTTAAGCGCAGACTCTCTGACGGATCCCTTGACGTCGTCCAGGACCTTGAGCGCGGCGGTCCATATCTCGGCATAGTACTTCTCGTACTTGTCGAACGGCTGGCCCGAGATGAGGTCGGAGATGGCGCCGCAGCTGGCCTGGCGCACGCGCCACTCCTTGCCGAGGATGTTTTTGAGCAGATCCTGCATGATGGCGTCAAAATGCTCGCTGATGGTCTCGTTCGGGTTCTTGACCAGGGACTTCCAGATGTCGTCCATGGAGCGCTGTACGTTGCTGTTCGGGTCGAAGCGGTAGCGGAACAGCTTCGGGTACAGCTTGGGGTCGACCTCCGACTCGGAGAGGATGTTGCTAAGGCCGAAACGACCAAATGCGGATCGAGTCGACCAGGTGGCGGCATTGGTCGCAAGAGACATGAACTTGTAAACCAGGCTCTGGTCACCGACCTCGTTCGCCAGGCTGACAATATCCTTGTACGAGGTGACGGACTTGCCCTCGCCCGTAGGCAGGGCTCCGGGCTCAAAGAGCTCGGTCTCTTCCTCAACTTTGATCTGGGTGCTGCTGCCGGTGAAGGCGGAGACGAGATCTTTGACGAGGTCCTGCTTCAAATCTTCATCTCCCTTCTCATAGACCAGAGAGAGGCCGCGAGAAGCAGTCTCCTGAACCAGCTCATCCCTCGCGCTCAACAGTCTCATGAAAGCGGCCTGGGCCTCGCGGAGTCGAGACTGAACCTCCTCGAGGTGACCACAGTACTGGACGACGCAGAAGAGCCAGATACCAGAAGCCTTGAGCAGCGAAGGCTTGGTGGCCTTACAGTCCTTGAAGATCTTGTCGAGGACAGCGGTGACTCTCTTGCTGCGCTTGGTCTTCTTCCAGGGGCCCTCGGTGCTGTCGACGTTCATGGACAGCTTAACAAAGTCCGAGTCCCAGCAAGCAATCGCCGCAGTAATGGCCTCGCCGACGGTGAAGTGGATCTCGGTCTCCTTCCTGGTATGGACGGCAAAGAGGCCACGCAGGACGTTGTCGATGCCCGACGTCTTGCTCGAGGGGTATAACAGGCCGTCTTCGGGAGTGGGCTCCTCGTTTGGCTCGTTGAATGCGAGTGCCAGGCGACCTAGCGCGAAGATGGCCTTGTCGCTCCCGGCCGCCGCCTTCTCCGTGAGCCTCTCAATCACATAGTCCGCCGTTAGGTTGTTAACGTTATCCGGGATATACTGTGAAAGACCGGCAGTCCAAAGCTCTGCATAGCAATCTAGGATGGCATCCTCCAATGCTGGTCGCTGATTGGACTTGTCCATGAGTAATTTGTGAGGTAGGTGAACGTCGCTGGGAATGGGCAGACCGTAGTACACGGCTCTGGAGAAGATGTGGCCAAATGCCTGCAAGGACCCTTCGACAGCGTTAGCGGCCGCACCGTAGGAGTTCTCCCAGCCGTAAACCATGACCTTCAGGTCACGGAGGAACTTTTGAATGTTCTCGTTCCTTGTCTGATGCGGTACTGCCTCGGGAATCGCCAAGTCCACCTTGTTAAGGGGGTGAGGCAGCAGAATCCCAACCGCCTGGGCGGCAGCAGCGCGGATGTGTCTGTTGTTGGCCGTCGTGCACTTCTGCAAGAGATAGGCAGAACCGGCGACGTAATTGATCGTACCGGCGGGCGCGAGCGAGGCAACGTCCACCATGTTCTTGAGACAGTTCTCGACGATGCGATCAGTGCCGTCCATGCCTTTCAGGCGAACTCCCTCGAAGCAGATCTTGATGAAAAGGCCGACGTGCTCCGGATCGACAGAGCGGAGGTAGGCCCTGATCTGGTCCCGCGTCTTGACGTCGTTACGCACTCGGGTATCGAGCTGCTCGGCCCAGCCGGGGACGAGGGGGAAATCGGGCAGTGCCGCGATGAACAGCGCCCTCTTGACATATTGAACCGCGATGGGGTATGCAAACACCTTCTCGCCCTCAAAGTTCTGCATCGTTCTTCTGTCGTCGAATTCGAGCTTCGGCGGTGTCGAGTTGGCCCATTCAGAACTGGTGATGCCGTCGGTAATCTTCTCGCAGAAGAAGTAGGTCATCAACTTGATCCAGTTCGGCATCGTGTGTGCTTCGCTATCACGGTATGTCCATGGGTCCAGCCCCTTACGGCCCTCCTCAATGACCTCGGTGCGCTCGCCCTGGCGGCCAGCAATAGCTAGGATATCGATCCATCTGCCGCGCTCGTCCCATGACGCGATCGTCTGGTTTGCCCACTTGACGGCAGAGAATCTCGCGCTTCGTACGGCAGGGCTGTCCTCGGACAGGTTCATGTAGTGCAGAAGGAGAGAGATCAGGCTGATCATGCCGCTGCCACGCCCCTCGCCGCTGACCGTCTTGGGATCGAAACTCCTGGTCAGTCCCGAAAGCGAGCCCTCAATGGCGGACACCGCTTCAGCACTGGGGTCCTCTGAAAGAGCCCTGAAAAGCCAGCCGACAAGATGGAGTTTGTCCTGCACGCTGGAAGGGCTGCCTGCGCCGAGGACGCCGAGAAGATCGTACGCCATCGCGCGAAGCTTTTCCTCATCTGCCGATAATGTGCGTGAAACAGGCCATCCCTGCTCCTCGACGTAGGTACGCATCTTCTCGATGAGTTTGGGCCCAATGGTAAAAGGAGCCTGGGTGGGCCCAATAGTCGCTGTCCAGTTGAGAAAGTAGAACAGAGCCTTGTGCAGTCTCGTGCGCTCGAGGCCGCTGGTTGCTTGAAGGTGAGCCGGGGCGATGGACGTCGTCTCTGTGCCAAAGTCGAGAGTCACCACAGACATGATGTTATCTTGCATGGTGGTGGCCAGTTTCGACTTTGACAGGAGAGGCAGAATTCTGATGCGGTGAGGCGCGGGTAGTCGGGCGTGTGCGTTATACAACTCCTCTATGATGGACGCCTTTTCGAAA
Organism: Colletotrichum sublineola; assembly: GCA_020631755.1. Taxonomy (NCBI): domain Eukaryota; kingdom Fungi; phylum Ascomycota; class Sordariomycetes; order Glomerellales; family Glomerellaceae; genus Colletotrichum; species Colletotrichum sublineola. Next base: position 664,978 of record JAHSQG010000010.1, read on the forward strand.
TCAATAGTCATTCTCTTGAGAATGTCCTCTCCAGCTTGAGAGACTTGGTAGTCGGGGTTGGCCGCCGCAGACAGAGCAGGCAACAGCCTCTCTTCGTCCTTAAAGGCGCCACTGGCCAATAACTGCGCAATCTTGCGCCGCAGGTCCTGCATCTTTTGAAATGCAGGCGCGGTGTCGCGCTGCTCGGGCCTCAGGAAGTCGAGATCCGCAGCCAGCAGGGCCGGGTTCAGTCTCTCGAAATCTTGACGCGTGGGTTCCGCACCGCCAGGGATTCGCAGCAGAAGCACCTTGCCGAGCCACTTGGCGACGAAGAGTGCGTCGGCATCATCTGAGAGACCATTTGCTTCTCTGAACGCAGCATCTTCTTCGCTGCCACGAGAGGGAATCTGAATGTCAGGGATGATTTTGAGGAGAACATTGAACATGGATGCTTGGGTAGGGCCATGTTTCGACGAAGAAATGCCTCTGGCCACTTTGGGGAAAAGACGCCGTCTATCATAGTCTTCCAGACGGAGGATGCTGTGTTGTATGAATGACATGTCCAGCACGCGGAGGATTGAAGACTCGGCCTCCTGGTACTGGTCGATGAGCTTCTCAACGGGGAGAATGATGCTGTCGCCACGGTCAGTGCACTCGGAACGGGACCTGCGGAACATGATTGGGGCCGTCATACCTCGGGTGGACTGTCAAGCCCCTCAATTTTCCAGCAAATTGAATGACCTGAAAATAATGTGAGCCTTCCCACCAGGAGATTCCGGGGATATCAAACAGAAGAAACCGGGGCCTTCGCACCTCATTACGAACGGATGCATAATCACTCGTCGCCTTCAGCAGCAGGGCACAGAGGTACTTGGTAAGCAGCTCGTTCAGCTTGTCCTCCTTGTTTGCGGCCTGGAGGATTCGGATCTGGACGTTCCCTACGAGGCGCTTCTCCTTGGCCTCGGGGGATTCGCCCGACATGTTGAAGGAGCTGTGGCGACGTCGATGGTGTGTTGATAGATGGTTGTGATGTTGGAGAGGAAGATGCAGAAGTACATGTAAATGTACCTTACGTGTTGCAACCGCACCAAGGTCGACGTTGCTCCCGGCTGCCTGAGCTGATTAAGCTGCGAGTCCCCGGGATGCCCACAGAAAAAAGCAGGGGTCACACTCACCACTCACTCACTGTCCTGTGTCACGCTCGCTCACCCGCCACGCCACAGTGTGGCCAAGCTCCGAAACCGGGTTAGTAACAAGCGTCCCGGATCGTTTGCGTTTCCCCAAAATAGCCTCGCCTTGTCGAGACCGTGAGGCCTTTGTTGAAGAGGCGAATCGACGAGATTCTGCTCAAGTATTGGTGTTTCTGTACTGTTGTTTCGTAACAGCCAAGTGGTGTGTCGCAATTTTGTTGAATGAGTAGAGGGCTAAAATGAGGGAGAAGAAAAGATGGTTGAAGAGATGGAGAGAAAACGCTTTGGCTAGATTCAGAAAGGACAGAAAGCTACAAATCACTCTCAAGGCGGGTGCCATCCATCTGTACCGCATCATTTTCAATTGTGATGCGGTGGTGCCCGCCTCATCTATCTAATAGCTTGGGGTCTCCCGTGCCATGTCTCATCAAATGCGTTCATAACATCATCACTCTAGGCGGTGCTATAGTCAGTCGTCTTTTAGTTGGAGTCCTCCTTGTGAGTCCACTGACTTGAACTCGCAAGATCTGAGGGGTTCTTACATTTGCAGGAGAATAATAGCCGGGTATTGTGATTCCAACCTCATGCAAGTCTTTGAGGAGGTGATGCAGTCACATAAAGCTATTGGTTCCATCGCATCAGATGAAAGCTACTGGGACTTATTAGACTGTTTCCTGTAAGGCATATTTCAAGAGCCTCAAAGAAGACGTAACTGCTAACTGAAGATTGCGTAATCACACAAATCAAATCCCTAATGCATTTGACTTGCCTATAAAGTCTGACCACAATGGCCCATGGGTGAAGCATATGTTTACCAAAGCTGGCGTCGTGGAGGAAGCGTGTGTGAATCAGACCTTCAACATTATTGAACAAGTGTGGGAACAGATGATAGTCTTTGAGTTTTAACGGAAAGGTCATTGTGCACTTGATGAAATAAGCACAAATGTTAAAACACCATGGCTTTGGCATATCAGTCAGAGATGTTGTGAAGATTGATACGTAGGTAACAATGTACCACTTTCACCATGTCATGTAGTGTTACTATCTCTATTTCAAAGTTACAATGATCCTGTTGGAGATTTTTTTTCTTTTTCTTTCCCATATCAAGAGAAACCCCCTGAAATATACTCATAACGTTTACTTACGGACTGAGAGGAATGCATACGTATTATGAACTGCGTTGTCAACTCCCGAGCAACATTTTGATGTATTGGGCCTGGGAAGTGCAAAATACACACAGCTGTATGATTTTGATGCCGAAGCAGCCTGATATCATCACTGATACCACGAAATATGGCGTTGGAGACATGCTTTATTTGTTGGGGATACTGCTCTCATGCACCTCAACTGACAGAGGGCAATCACAGCGCATGACACAACGAAATGGTCCATGAGCGTAGGATCTACTTCTCCCTTCAGGTGCTGCTTAAACAAGCGGGACTGAACTGCCTCCAGATGTTGTACTCACGGAATCAATGGGCGACTTCCTCAATGAATGATTATGCTACATAGTTTCCCACCCATGCTTCCACGAGGTTGAACCAAGGATCTTGCTGCCGCACTTACATGACTATAACAGTATGATTCAATAGTAGCTCCTATCGCCCACATTATGGTCCGCGAATTTCGGCAATGGCTTGATCTCGACGTATATCAATGCTACCGACTGGCTAGACGTCATTAACTATTTTCAACATTTACTCAGTCTTGACGATTATTCCCTATCCACGTTAACCCCAATAGAAAAACACATTCTCGGTTCAAAAGAGCGCCCCTGGCGCTTATGACATGTGCCATGATCCTCCTTCCCACCATCGAGGACTAAGAGCAGTAACCCCTGGTGGCTATCACTTTCGGTACAAGGTTCACGACCAAGGGTCCATCGGTCACGGCTCACTCCATACACCGTCAGCCGTTCTCCTGAAGCAGAAGATCTCTGTCAAAGCAGAGCCCTTGGCATCTAGCTCGAATGAGGTCTCGTTGCTCGGTAGATATTGACGTTTTTACGATAGACTGGGAAAGAAGAATGACACTTTCGCTCCTGCATTCAATAGCACTTCTTGGTCTTTTTGATGAGCTGCCATAGCCGTATATTTTTGCCCAGCAGTGTACTTATTCCGGATCCCGGCCATCTGTCCTACCCTCACTCCGCTTGCCATTCAGAACCAGCCGCAGTGAACTACATCCTCCAAAGCCATTCCAGCCCAGCCCTGATGTCACTGCCGCCGCCCGCCAACCTCATCCAAACGCAAAATCCCGCCAGGAATCCTCATACCTAGCACGCTGACATCCTCCGTTTAACTCCCCTCCCTGTTTCCCCGACCCTTACAGCCCTCTCCCATCACACCTATTCAGACGAAACCAACCCGCCAACAAGCTCAAGCCCCCGTCAAACCTTAAACGAGCAAGCTGTGAACTCGCACGAGACGAAACTCGCCAGGACGGTCTTGCGGGCACCGTCGGTTCGTCCGTCTCGCTGGCCTTGTTCCTTAATGGCCAACACTCCCCGGAGGACGCGATGCTCCGGTATAGTTTTTCTCGACACCCCCTTTATGAGTCCCGCAAGCAGAGATCCCCAGGGGGATCACCTTAGAGAAACCTTTGCACTCCCTAACGACAAACCCGCCGTTGACGAGTGGCGGGAGAATGGTAAGCTGCCCGTCCGTAACTCTTGCTCGGGGAAACTCCTTTAGCATGGCCATGCCGTTGACGAATACACCTCTTGGATGCGGCTATTAAAGCCACTCTAACCGAGTACAATTTGCACCTTTGTCCTCCACAAATTTCATCCCACCAAGAAAGGGGGGCAAGAGAAGAAAAAGGAAAAAGCCCCAGCAGGGCAGGAACAACACCTAAGCAGCGATCGATTAACCTCCGTCCTGCACATGGGTTGGACACACACACACATCAGGGCAGAGGCTCACACAAATGACACAGGTCATCGCATCAAGAATCTTCTTCCATCCGGCCGATGGCCCGGAACGCGACCCTCATACACACAGTGGAAACCCGGACCCCCGAAGTGTGCAAAGACTGGCCCCTCTAGTAGACAGCAGCCTGCCCAACGCGTCGGAGCCGCCCTCATGTGCTCATATTCATGCAGCACCTATCACCTGACCGCTCTGTCGAGTTGCCAGCCCAGACCGCCCTCTGAAGGGACAAGAGGAGAGATCACCAAACCCCTCCCGCCACACAGAGTCAGCTTCACATGACAAAGTCTCGCTGCGTGCGCCGCTGCAAACCTCTTACCCCCCCACCCCCCCTTCAAGGTACCGTTCAGAAGTTTGACAGAGTAGGGTGGTGGAAGGAAGTTGAAAGAAAAGAAATGATGAAAAATAACAGACACGTTGTTCTCTGATCATACCAAAGTTCCTTCATCAGCCTTCAAGCTTCTGCCTGTTGCTTTCGGGCTGCAATATCAGGCGTAGACGAACACTAACTGGTACGCTTATTCCACCGGGTATCCAATATGCTTCTTCAAAGTAAGGTTTTGGGTTCAGTCCTTCTTCGCGGACGTGCTTGGTGCGGGAACCCAATTGACTTTGGAAACCGATGCGACATCGTAGCCCCAAGTACTAGACCCGCGTCTTTTGCCACGTCGTCGACAACCTACTGAAAATGTGCTGAGCGTCATTGAAGCTCTCTACTAGTGAAGGGTGTGCCTAGCATGTCTGCACATTTACAGAGGAATTAGGTGCATCGCATGAGTGTGATACTACGTAATGATTGGGGCCCGGCGGATGGATAAAAATATAGACACCGGTTAGTTCTGAGAGACACGAGTCAAGCGCAAAGGTTGTTGCTTGCTACGCCTACATCTGCCCTGGCATGGTAAGCAAAATAGTCCACCTGCTGCTGACATACGCTGGAAAAGAGCTACCAGTTTCGGAACAGAGTGTGAACCAAAAATCAAGGTTGGCGACGCCGCCCCGCTTGCAGAGTGAGCAGAGATGCTGCCCCGTCTCGACCGTGACTTGTGAAGGGGATACTCTTTGTTATCAGTGTGGCCAGGGGATGCCGACGACGTATTTATTGGGTCGTGAAGCTGGATGCTAACATGCAAAACCGAGATGACTGGTCAATGAATCCTTCGGAGTGGCATGACGAACACTAGGTACAACGTTCGGTGCGTCAAACAGCAGAGAACCTGTGGACAGGGGTTTCGTCGATCAATATGGCTCGTCCTTCCCCAGTGTGTGGCTGGCCGAGAGCTGTGAAGGCAGGCCGGGGAGATTGCGGGCATTGCAACCCTCGCCATCAGACGACAGAACCAGTTGGCTTGTCAAAAAGTGGCCTGAGGTAAGCTGAAAACGGCTGCACTACGCCCCAAACTGGCGTTCAACCCACTCGAGCCCCTCCATCAACGAGTGTGTGGGCAGGATGCGGTGCCGCCATGTACGTCCAAATCAAGGCAGTTGTGCATTTTACAAATATTGTGGGATAGCAAAAGGCCCTCAGTGATTCGTCGCGATGATATGCGGTTGAGACATGTTAAACCTTGCTAGTCCCTTCGGCTGCTGAAAACGCGGGTCATGCTCTGAGACGACCGGATCAGCAAACCGTCCTGCGCTGGGGCTAGCTAGCATCGAGGCTAATGTAGTTCATGGACATGATATACATGGACGGACATTCCTTTCGTGGACGATAAGTTCCGGATGCATGTAGCATTGCATGCCGCGTCGACAGGGACGAATTCCAGCGACCCCTTTCTGAGAAACCATTGCAAAGCTGAGAACTTCGGCCGAACAAGTGTTCGCTTGATAACACTGCACAGGGAGTAGGGTGCCTGTCACGAGAGCCTCCTCACCTTGTGTCTGTGCACGTGACAGCTGGTTGGGCATGGCGGAGGATCGTTGGCTGGGAAGAGGCGAGTCGGCAAAGCACGAAGCGGACGGAGATTGCCGGCTGGGACTGAGTTATGCTTCGACCTTGACCACGCAGAGAAGCAACATGTGGACGAGTATCATCGACTATAAACTGCAGGGGTCAGGAGATGCCCGAATCCGCATGACAACCCAAACAAGAGAGGGAAGAAAGTCTTGAAAGGGAGTTGATGATTGGGAGTCACCGTGTTCCGTAGGCATTAAGATGCCAATCTGGTTCCCAAAAGTCAGGCCTCACTTGGGTGTGGCCAGATGCATGGCGGGCAACCTCTCTGGCCAGTCAGAAGGGATGAAGGGAGAATCATAGATCTCATTCTTTCCACACCCCGATCCACGGTAGCAGTGGGGTCTCCTTGCTGCGGCCACCCCCTACCACCACCCCAGTTCGATGATTTCACTTTTTGTTTTTTGAAAAAACAGGGTGTCAAGCTTGCGGATGCGCCCAATGAGGCACTATTAACGCGCGACAGCTAGCCGGGGCTCATCGTCGTGCGAGTCGTGTCTCCTACGCTGTAGGTACAACAAAGGTTGTGAACATGCCGAGGATCCGACCGACAGATAAAAATCGAAGATTGCCAGACGAACCGGTCGCCTTCAACAATGTGTCCGTTGCGAAATTGTGCAAGCCTGGGGTTTCTAGGCTGGATGGCTGACTGGCTAGCTACTCGGACGAGTTAGAGGATCACCCGGTGGGCGGCGCTCGGGCGCTCGGCCGACAGACAGGGCCAAGGTAGCCGGCGGAGGCGGCGCGTAGACACAACCGCATCCTAAGGCTTTGGCTCAGTAATGGCGAAGCCGGGCGGACCGTGGCTGCCGAAGGGGCCAGCGTGTAATCCGGACGCGAAACCCATTTTAACCACAACTCGTAAAGGAGGGGCTCCCACAAGGGCTTTTGTTAGGTGATCCACGGCTTTGGCGTGCCCTTAAGGCAGGCTAAGAGGCCGAAAAAAATCAGCAGGTGACCGACGGTTCTGCTTACGTTACCGGTACTTATGGGCCAGGAAAAGGGGAGACCATGGGGGTTAAGGGAGCTGCAACATCAACGTCGTTGACCATCAACAAAATGAGGGTTGCGACGAGGCAAGGGAGCCATGGCTTGTCGACGGAGAAATGAGGAAAAGTTCCTTTGACGTGTCTTTTGCATGGCCAAGGTTGGCCGGTCGGTGTCAACGACGTTGACTGTCGGCTCCGGACTCGTTGGTGGCGGCGCCGACGGTAGTGACGGACTGGGAAGTATTGTGTGTGTGTGTGTGTGTGTGTGTGTGTGTTTGTACAGAGATCCGCAAGCTTAAGGGTTCGATGTTGACTTAGCAGGCTGCTACGTGTACATAGGAGATACGCGAAGTGGAATTGGCGAGGTTGTTCTGCAGAAGATGCCGTGAGGATCTGAAAGGAGAGAGGAGAATGGAGTGGGTACAGACAGGCGCATTGATTGCATGCACGGACAGAAGCTGGACCTGTCAGCAGCGGCGAACAAACAAATCAGAGGCGGTACGAACGAGGACTTCCCATGAAGGAAGGCAGCAGAACTGACACTGTTGGACTGTTTCGAAACGTTGGTGGGCGCGCAATCAGATCAGCTAGCGACGCAAGAAGTGGTGACTGCTGCATCAAAGGTTATTACTACGACATGTTACACACCCTTCTTCATTTGCCTCGCTCGAATGACTCCAGCACGGCTTGGGAATCGATAGATCTCCGCTCGCCTTGGGCTAGGAAAGCCAACAAGACATGCTATGTAGCCAAGGGTGAGGGGGTGTGAGCTCAATCACCAAAATGCACATGTTTATTGTATTTCGGGGTCCACGGGAGGGTCACGTGGAGTGATGGGAAAAGAAATGAGAAGGAGGCCGTGTCTCAAACGTGCCTGGCACCGGCGTTCGCGTCCGCCATCCCATCATTTGTGTTCTCCCAGCAGCTCAATAGGGAAGAGACGTCCGGGAGGGTGTCTCGATCCGACGAGCAGCATATGGAACGAGAGTCGGCCAAATTCTGGAGCGAGCATCGGCTGGGTGACCATGTTTTGGTCGAACTGGATGCGGCGAGAATAGCAAAGACAGTATGCAGGTGCGCGCATCTTGGAAAAGCAAGCCCTTGATTGCGGCTCGTTTGTTCTTGTGGAGGTCGGCAGAGGAACGAGGTGGTGGCGAGGCGACGGATGGCCAAAACGAGCCGGTGGATGTCGAAGGAGAGCCAGTCGAGCTTTTTTCTGGCCAAAGGTCTACCAAGACGTACAGAGAGTACGATTCCTGACCTTGGGCATGCATCATCGTGAAAACTCAGCAATTGGCGTTTCCGAGGCACAAGAAAACAGCAACAGGAAGCTGGCGGCGGAAAGGTACCTCCCGCAAGGGCATGGCCGTCGGGGATAAAGCTACAGCAGCGCGTGTGCAACCTACCTACTGACTCTCGGCAGGGAGGCCCCCTAGTATCCTTCCCTATGCCGTGACGCCATTTCTTGTCGACATCGGTACGTATCGGAACTCCCTGCTGGATACCTATACACCCCCTTAGCTCGTGTACGAAGTAGGCAGGAACAGGCGTCGGCGGCGTAGGGCAGCTACGAATACCTAGGTAGGTACGGCTATTGTCTCCCGTCCCCCGTATGATCTGCCCGAGGGATTGGCCCCCCCCTGCCCTGCATTGAGTGAGGCACAGGCGTGACAGGTCATTAATGCTGTGGGCGAGTTACGCCGAGGACAGAGGGATGGATGCATTTCAAGTGTATCAGGTGCCAGCTACCTTTGCTCGTCCAGAACCAAAGAGTCGATGGAGTGCTCTTAACAGAGACAGGTTGGTTGCCTTGCCATATCAAAGCGAGGGGTGCATCGCATCTGCGGAGAGAGGGAAGGGGAGAGAGAGAGGGAGGTCCAGAGATGGAGCTTCGATGAGAGAGTAACAAGGTTTTCAAGACAGCCGGGGGGGAGGGGAGGGGCGTGAGGCCAAGAGCCGGGATGGAATTTCCTGTCAGGGTTAAGTCCACCTCTCAGTCCGGAACCTTGTCCGTCGTCGGTTGTGTGCGCTGAACTTTTGCTCACATGAATGAACTTGTGCGCACGTAGCGTCGTGTACCTTGCTTGGTAGGTAGCTGGCTAGCTACCTAGCTAGGTGGCCTGTGGCTATGCCCCTCGACGGAGCACGTTCCATTCCATCAATTGGGTATGAATGGAGTATACCTACATGTCATAGTCGTAGAAGAAGAAAAAGAAGAAGAAGAAGAAGAAGACGGACGGCAAAGGGGAGGGGTAGGAAAGCTCGGCAAAGGAGGGCTTCTTCCTTCCCATTACATTACACTACAATGCATGCATGCATGCTATGGATGTCCCCGAGGAAGTCACTTACTTGCATGTCTGCCACCGTGCTTGCTCCGTTCCTTCCTCGAGGACCTCTTCTTGTCCCGTTAGTACGGTGTACTGCTTACCTACTCAGTTTGCTAAGTGTGCATGTACTACGTATATACATCGTACATAAGCACTTGCCGCAACAGTCAGCCTCTAATTGCGCGGTGCCTCTCGGGTTCTTTCCATTCCTGCCCACACCTCCTCTCCGGCACCCTCTCGTTCCTCATTCGCTCGTCTGCCGATCTGTCTTAAGCCTTGATGGATGGATGCCCCAGGCCACCCACATGACAAGTAGTGTACACTACCTAGGTACCTTGGGTAGGTAGGAAGGTAGGTAGGTAGGTACCTTTCATGGACTATGAGTGATTTGGGGCCGAGGGTAAGAGATAGGGGATGAAGGAGATGGGTAGAAAAGACAAAACGGCAATAGACAACCAGATTCAAACAAAAAGGAAATACTGTGCATTCTTGAGTAATGTGGGCATGCCTCTGTCCCGTAGCTCCAGTCCACGGACCATGGATTATACCTAACCAAACCTAGCGAGCAGTTTGCTGGCGTCAGTCCGCTTATTGACGGCATCCTTTTGAAAGCTGGCTGGCTGTCCCTTGTTTTGTCTACCTAGGTAGATTTCGTTTCGTTCGCTGGTGCAAGCCACGGCTACTGCCCAGCTCAACGCACGGCATCAGCACCGACGCCGGGCCCACCTAATCCAACGCCGCTGCATCGCATCACTGAGCTGTGGACCATTCTATTGCACTCCGCATCTGCTGTGTCGACAAGTCTGTTTTTCCTCTCAACTACCTACGTGCCTGCTCTAGTACACGTACCTATTATAGCTACTTGTATGGCTAAAGTAGTTTCCTTCCTTGGATCACCCTAGATGGGCATGGGGCGCCGCAAACTAGTACCGTACATTGCCCACATACCGCCCGTCTGGTGCAAGTACACCTGCACTTGCTCATTATCAACAACGTAGGTACCTGCCTGCTTGGGTTACTTACCTACATATTGAAGTGCGTAGCTGGAAATCTGCCAAGTTCGTAAAGAAATAACACGCTTGCTTTCTCCGTTGGGAGGCACCTCGAGTCCATTATGCTTGATCATGGAAAGGGGAAAGACAGAATAAACAAAGTACAGAACAGCACAGAAAAAAAAAAACCACTACCAAGAAATACTTGCTTATCCCTGGTCGTCAAAAGTACCTACCGTCTTATTATAGCACTCGTATGGCGTCTGCAAAATGGCGCGCATCAGCTCTTGCTGCACCTTCTCCATGATGACAAGGTACATTGGCCTGTCTTGTTCTTCCTCAGAAATCTTTCTTTTCGATCTTGGATACCTCATCCATCCATCACCACCACCCACACTACCTACCAGGTAGTGTAGTGTACCTACGTAGCGCACATACACACATAATACAAATCACACACCCCTCCTTCATTAGCTAGAGTTCAGGTCGCTTCCCTTCTCTTCCCCGCCAACAAGGAAAAAAAAAAAAAAAAGCCCACATTCTACCTTACTGCCAGCGCGTGCGGACGTGCGTGCGTGCGCGCGCGTGTGTGTATGTACCTTTTCCCCATCGCTGGAGAGAACCCGGCCGGCCTAACACTGTCTGTTTCTCTGTTCATTCCCTTAGACTTTTCCCCTCCTTCTTTCCCATCTAACTCCCCTCCCTCCCTTCCTGCCTGCATCGCATTTTCTCTTTCTTCCTCCTTTTTTCTTTAGAGTTGCACCTCTCTCTGCCTCTTCTGCTACTGTCTATCTGTCTCGTCTGCTCTGCTCTGCGTTGCGCTGCGAGTTTGGTTTTTTCTGCCTCCAAAACGAAGCATCCTTTCTAGCGATTGTCTCGGTTGCTGCGAAAAAAAACAAGTCGTGCTTCTTGCTGTGCTGCTGCTGCTTTCGCTGCCGCGTACTTGTCCACCTCACGTCACCACTTGACAGAGCCCAGATCCCCACGGCCCTTACCACCACCAGCCGGAAAAAAAAATCTCTGCGCGCAACTTCCTTGTCGCTTTTCCCTCCCACGTCGTTTAACCACCCCCCTCCCAAATTCCTCCCTAGACACGAAAACCTCCTTCGTAATTCTTCCCCCCCCTTCTCCCATCCTCACCCTCCTTACGAGTCGCAAGTCGGTTTTTCTTCCTCGTCATTCGGAAACAAAGAGAGTCTTTTTTTCGTTGGCGCCCAAAAGTAAGTCATCAATGCCCCTTTTTCCTTTGTCCGCTCCTACCCTTCCCCGTCGTCTCGTCGCAGTCGCAGTCGCAGTCGCAGTCGCAAATTATGAACTCGTATCCGACCTCTCAACCCTCGGCATCTTCGGCAGCCTCTTGCCATGGACCTCGACGCCGCATCCCCCGACTTCGGATTCACCGTCGGAACTTGGGCTGGTGCTGGATATGGGTGGCGGTGATGGTGGTAACCATCAGAGAAAAGATGGAAATGCGGTTCTGGGGGCATCAAGCAACCCCTCTATGCATCGTGGATCACCCCGGACTATGGACGTCGATCGACAACCAAGTGCCGAAGCTATTCAGCCTCGACATGTCCTGTGCCAAGTCGTCCCCGTCAGCTAGTAGCTTGAACGCACAGCCATGCCTTGATGGTTTCTGTCAGCAATCGACAACGATTACGCTTCAAACACCGCGACCGACGCATCCGTAAGCCTCGTCTTACCTCGACCCCCGTTGCCATCCAGTATAGCTCTTGTCAGTATCCCGAGAGGCGCTAGTTACCAGCAATACATGTGGGGCTTGGGCTAGGTCGTCCGGGCAGCAGTGTGCCGCCGGAGCACAATACCTAGCGACTTCCACGAAGTGCTGGAGCCAATTCCCGGGAGGTTAGGCCGGCATGGTGGATTAGGTGAAGCAGAGGCGAGACGTCCGGCGAAGCGGTATCACCCAGCTCCGCGTGAAGGTGGAATGCATGACTTCGGTCATGTTGGCGTACCTGAGCCGAACAACCCTCACGTACTACGGATTGATGCCTTAATTGGGACAGGATGCGCTGGCTTCTCTACTCAATGGTGCCCCGTACAGAGTGACTCGAGGGCTACTAAAACCAATGGATCGCCATTATCAGCTTTGGCTTTTCACTCAGCACTGCGCCGTGACCACTGCAGCTCCGCCGTTGGGGTCGAGAAGCCCACGTCCAACTCCCCCAAGGCGCCATTCATATCAGGACGACTGCGAGCCTTACAACGTAGAACTATGCTACTAGCTCAGCTTCAGCCACGACTGCCAACGTCGATCAGTGTTGGAATCACAACATCCGGACATCTCCGACACTACGACTGCGACCACGACTACCGCGACTGCTGCCTAATGCGTGCCGGTGTAACACACTCTGACTTTGCGATGCTAACCGCCATCTAGGTCCAATCATTTCGGATTCTTCCTTTGACACTTCTTCGGATAAGTGAGAGTAACTTGGCCACGGCGCAAATATTGGAGACCAAAAGTCTAATTTGAAGCATCGCTCAGTTTCTCTTGTCGGTGGCTGTAGCATTTCTTGCACCAATACTCCGCGATATCTCCATCTTTCGGTTTTACGACGGGGCGTGCAGGCGTCGGAGAGAATCGACTTTTTACCGGAGTGCTTTTTGGTGTCTCGGGTTTGCTTCTGAACACAGAACTTTCAATTTTCAAGACCGACCAATCTTGTTCCAGGCCGGAACAGTTTAGTTCTGACTTTATTAACATTCAACCAATCTTCGAACGGTATGTTGGCCCGCCAATGGTGCAATGGCGACCAATATCAATTTGCTGACCTCTCGCCAGTTTAAACCGTGAAAATGGACGGCATCAACCCCTACAACCCCGCCCAGGGCAACGGAGCCCCCCCTCCCAACGCTAACGGCGACGGTTTCGGTACTCCCGTCTCTGGTGGCATGCCCTTCCCCGGCAACAACGGTTCCGGTGAGATCCCGGGCGGCGTGCAAGCCCCTAACCAGCAGGACGCGAATAAGAACACTCTCTGGTCAGTAACGGTGCAAACCGTGCAAATCTTTTTCTCTCAGGGTCTTGGTCTAACATTGCGCAGGATGGGCGAGCTCGAGCCCTGGATGGACGAGAACTTCATCAAGGGCGTTTTCCTCACCGCCACCGGGGAGCCTGTCAACGTGAAGGTCATCCGCGACAAGACGTCTGGCAATGCTGGATACTGCTTCGTCGAGTTCACCTCGTCCGAGGCTGCCAGCAAGGCTCTTACCTTGAACGGCTCCCCCGTTCCCAACTCCAACCGTGCCTTTAAGCTCAACTGGGCTTCTGGCGGCGGCATTAACGACCGACGCGACGACCGTGGTCCCGAGTACTCGATCTTCGTCGGCGATCTCGGCCCCGAGGTCAACGAATACGTTCTCGTATCTCTCTTCCAGGCGCGATTCCCCTCTTGCAAGTCTGCTAAGATCATGACGGATGCCATGTCGGGACAGTCGCGTGGCTACGGCTTCGTTCGTTTCACGGATGAGCAGGACCAGCAGCGAGCCCTCGTCGAGATGCAGGGAGTTTACTGTGGCAACCGTCCCATGCGCATCTCCACGGCCACCCCCAAGAACCGGTGAGTCATTTCCTCCTGGCTCTGTATCCATATCCCGTCTAATTAGAACAGCAGCAACCACGGCGGCCCGTACCAGCAGCAGCATCACGGCAACCAGATGATGGCTCCCGGCCTGCCTCCTCACCAGCAGGGATTTTACGGGGTTCCCTCGCCTGCTCAGTACGGCGGTGCTTACGGAGCCCCCTACAACCCTCCTGGCCAGCAGATGAACCAATTCACCGACCCTAACAACACCACCGTCTTCGTTGGCGGTCTGTCTGGCTACGTCACTGAGGATGAGCTCCGTAGCTTCTTCCAGGGCTTTGGCGAGATTACCTACGTCAAGATCCCCCCTGGTAAGGGCTGCGGTTTCGTCCAGTTCGTCCACCGCCATGCTGCCGAGATGGCCATCAACCAGATGCAAGGATATCCCATTGGAAACTCCCGCGTCCGTCTGAGCTGGGGTCGCAGCCAAAACAATTCCGGTGTTGGTACCCCCTACCGTCCTGCCCCTCCCCCGCCTCACTACTTTGCTCCCCCTGGCCCCGGCGCCTACGGACCTGCTCACTTCGGTGCTCCTGGTCCCCACGGCCCCCCGGGACCTCAGGGCCCTCCTGGTGCCCCTCCTCAGGTAAGGTTCCCCTGGGTAGTGGATTTAATAAAGAAGCACGTTGGCTAACACCCTATGCAGTAGAGTGATGGTTGGACGGACCACAGGGACGGCTTCACAGCTCTCGCACTCGATATGAGGACCCGAAGAAGGTACTCATGAGCTCAAGCCCTCACGATTGTCTTATTGCTTATACATCAAAACCTCTCTTGTCGTTTTCGCTCGCTGCCACCGCCTTGGGCCCTTTACGCTGCACGATGGATACCTGGGCGAATGAAGCATATTTCTTTGGACTTTGTTTGATCTTAGGCATACGGATAGCGGACACGATTGTGAGACGTCACGAGAACGACGATTGCATGCTTTGCGGCCTGAGTTATTCTCTTTGGACATCTGGGCTTGTCTTGGGCGTCGGCTTTCGGATGGTTCTCTTGCCTTGGTTGCCCCCTTCATTTGTCTACTTCCACACGGGACTCGCCCCAACAGAGATTTCCTAGCCTTTAGTTTTGCTTGTCGCTGTCTTTTTGTATTGACTTCGTGACCATCCTGCGTGAGAATCAAGCCTGTTCTGTTCGTTCGCTTTGATGGTTGGTTGGCTGGTTGGTGGCAGTTGGTTTTGAGTTCCGAATACCCCTCTGTCGTTTACGTTTGTTTGTAGTCACTGGGTGAACTGCGTTCTGCACCTCTGGTTTTTGTACTGAGTCCCTTTGCGGGCATGTATATTTGTCCGCTGGGTGGGATTTGGGCTTGGAATGGCGCTACCAGGCGGTTTGTATCCAGGCATGTCGGACTCCTTTTGGAGCTTGCGGGTGTTGGTCGGGGAAGATGCGAGGCAAAATAAGAAAAAAGGCTTACTACGGTGTGGGCCCGGCGTGGAATGTAGGGAAATGAAACAGGTTGGAGATTTGTGATTCCACGGCTCGGGCGAATTGCATTGGTAAAGGGGGACGGATGAGCCGCCGACCCCCCCTTCTGGCTGAAATCAGAATGATAGGTTCCCTCTGAATGGAACGAGGTTTGCGCAATGCTCAAGCTGAATTCGTAATATGATGTTGAACATGGTGAGGCAAGAAGCTTTGATGATCGATTCGGTACGCCGGATCCCGTCCCGTTCCCTCGTCTCCTGCCCTTATATATTCTTCCGGGGTATGTTCACCGCGCGACTACACAGCCCCGGTGAGATCCGGGCTGCTACATACATCGTGACATTTTGGAGTCTTACTGACGGCGGCCACCTGTCGAAAGACTTCTTTCCTCGCCGGGGTTGCCAGCTTGGATCTAATAGGCCGATATTGTGAGGCTTGCTAAACAGATATCAATATGGCACAGGCGGTGTTCAACAAAAGGGTGCGCGTCTTCTCTGGGCTGTCGTCTCATGAGCCTTGCTTTTCTTCATTGCATCTCGTCGTGAGCGCTTAAGCTAAATAATTACGCCAAGCCATGCAGTACGGACGCAAGCCAGAACTCACCTAATACATACTATCAACCTATATCGACACACAGTATGTATGGAGCCATAAGGAATATGTCGTTACGTACGGAGGAAGTGGGGTAGAAAAAGGAAAAATGAAAGGGACGAGACTCGAACTCGCGCGGGTTGCCCCACCAGGAAACAGATGTTAAGCTGACCTTAACCTGGCGCCATAACCAACTCGGCCACCCTTCCAATGATGTTGAGGAGTGTCTTGTTTCGCTGTCTAAGTATGGATACTGTATTGTCCTCACGTGTCAGTCCTGTATTTTCGGCACACGAAGCTCAAGTGCAAAAAGGCGATATCCAGTCTCGTTAATGTCTAATCATTCAATTCCTTATCTGCTGAAGGCGATTGAACACCGAGCGCAGTTTTCATTGAATGGGAAACTGGCCGTGGCAGTGTTAAGCATTACCTGCATTCCAGTATCGTTAGCTCATCCTGGCATTCTAAATTTCTTCTGGCTTACACAGGATGAACTTTTGGTGACAACCCTATCTATGAAGCCCAGCCGTAGGAAAACAGTTCAACCATGCATGACCTTCCCCATCGACTCATCCTTTCTTGGACGGATGTATATTATCAGAATAACTCACTGAACAAAGTCGCCCAAGGTCGAAGCTGCTGGAATGCCGCCTGTGTCCGAGAAGCTTCGCCGCACGGCCCAACAACTCGACCCAGGGTGGTCGGCCGGTCACGTATGCAGAACGTCATTGTACGCTAGAAGAATCCCGAAGTTGGCGCCCGCCCGCGCGCTTCTCGTGGGATATCAGTTGCCTTCGATCGTCGCCGCGTTTTCCGGAACAGAACAAGTTCTCTTCTTCCTCTACAGTCAATGAGTGTCCTGAGACGCACACTATACTATCCAATCACTCTCCAAGACAGGATCTAGAGCCTTGGGAGCCCCGAAATCGAAACAAGTCCACAAGAACAAAAAAAAAAAAAACGCACCTCATCGACATGTCTCGCGACTCCCTGGCCGCCTTCCGCAAGTCGCCCCCTTCGGAGGACTTTGCCGCCATCGCTGAGAAGCATCTCGAGCATGACCTCCGCGACTCGGACCGCGAACTGCTACAGACGGCCGCCAAAAAGGTCCGCACTCACGCCGTCATCGGCTCCGCCCTCGGCCTGGGGTTCGGCTTCTTCCTCGCATCCAGGCTGAGGCGGGCGCGCGCCGACATGTTCGCCGTCTGGAGGGCCACGGAGAAGCCGACGCACGTGCAGTTCGCGAGTGGCCGGATAGGTCAGTGACCAGTTGACATTTTCCGTTCCTCTGACGCAGGACACCCCCTTTTGCCTTTTTATATTTGGAAAAAAAAAGAAAGAAAGAAAAAAAAAAAAAAGAGAGAAAGAGAGAGAGAGAGAGAGAGAGAGAGAAAGAGAGAGATTTACTGACACACGGCTTCTCAGAACCCATTCCTGATCTGACGGACAAGTTGCAGCCGACGAAGCTCGGCGACGTCGCGGCGTACTCGCTGATCGGCCTCGGGAGCCTCTTCCTGGGCGGCGAGCTCGGCTTCCTCACCGGGACCGCGGCGGCGGCCAGGACCATCAACCAAGACCCCGAGAGCCGTGAGAGGATCGAGTCCGCGTTTAGAAAGTTCCGCGCCGAGGCCCTAAGGAAGGAGGCCGACCGGCTGGACGGGGGTGAGAGGATCCTCGATAAGATTTTCTAAAGCATCCGCCACCGACACGGGAGGAGGGGGGGGGGGAGACTTTTATCACAAAAAAGCGTCATGATTGCTTGAATGGGAGAACCCTCCATATAGTACGCCGTATAACAAGATGTAACACACAGTAGCTGTGTGTGCAGTGTAAGCAGGATGCACACTTGGGATGCGTTATGTTTCGAAAACTTGGTAGACTTCCCTTTCAAGCCTTAGATTACTCACGGATATTCTGCTATGCCTACACAAGTATTACATCTTGGTCGCGATTGCTCCCTTGCCATGTGCGGAACACAAGACAGTGTCATGGGCGTTGTCGTAATACGTACTCAGGATCCAGATCTGACATCTGACATAATGAGTGAGTAAAGTTTGTCTCTGACTTTTGGTAAGGGAACATGGCTAAGCTGTTGTGCGGCAGTTTTTACCCGCAGCATACGGCTACGTCAGCTACCAATTGAGTCCAAACTATTGGGCGGGGCCTGGCGGCCTTCGTTGTTTATGTAGCCCAGCTGGGTAGATACCTGGATATCTATCGTACGTTATTGGAAGTCTATTATTGTGTTAAGGTATCGAGCATGATGCCTCTATGGTGTTTTTTTTTTTCAACTGTGTATAGGTACTCGTGTACCTGTGCGACGCTAAGGGGGACCGGACCGCCTTGTAGCTGTACCTCAGTTCATGTAGCCCAGCGTGCAGAAGACCGGGAGGGCGTCCCCAGGCAGGCATCTCCAACGCGATGGAAGGGGCAGACATGATGGGTCTGGGGTGATTGTCCCCTGCAAGCCGCGTAAGACCAGTCGATAGAAAATCCTTGGCCAGCCGAACAGCCAACTGCATCCTGGCCCATTGCCGCTCTACTTCCCACAAGCGGGCGTTGAATCGAAAGGACAACTGATTGAGGGGCATCTGGGGCATCTGCCTGGCCGGCACGAGAAGATGGCTAGCGAGATGAAGAAGCTTCATGAGGAATTCAAGCGCGGCTCCGTTCTTAAAGCTTGTACGGATGGTACTTTTTCGTGAGCCAAGTTGCATATGATAAGTCAAAGCACCCACATCTGGGCGCCCCCCCCCTCAGATGTGGGTGCTTTGACTTACGCCTTTCTGCAAGACCGCCAACATCAACAACAACAACAACAACCATGCCATCTCTGAACCTTCCCGACTATGACGACCTTCCACCAGTGGAGGGCATGCCAAAGGGCTGCGCCTGGGGCGTATTTGATACGGAAGGGAAGAAAGATGTCCATGGAACGCTGAACCTGCTCACCCCCGAAGTCATCAAGAAGGCTGGGGCGGAAATTCGTGACGGCGTCTCCATTTCTCTCAAGTAGGTCATACGGGATGTTTCGATTGAGAAAACCGCCTGCCCCTAGACTGCAATCTCTGACATTAAGAAAGTTGGCCATTGGATAGTATGGAGAAGCTCAACATCCCAGGACGCAGGCCGGCAGCACACCACGTGCACTCCCTACAAGCCGCCGGATTAGGTCCAGCTCTTGGATGGGATGACGAGTTGGAGTTCAACACCCAGGGCAGCAGTCAATGGGACAGCTTCGTACACTGGCTGCACCAGCCCACCGGGATGGCCTACAACGGCTTCAAGCCCACCCAGGAGGCATTGTCCGCGGCCTCCACGGCCGAGAACAAGATGCCGACCATTGACCACTGGCACGAGCGAGGCGGAGTCGTGGGGCGCGGCGTCCTGATCGACTACAAGGCGTATGCCGAGGCTTAAGGCATCGACTACCACCCCCTTGACGGCTACCGCATTACCATCGAGGACATCGAAGCCGTGGCCGCGCACCAGGGCGTCCGAGTTCCAGGAGGGCGACATCTTCCTCCTGAGAACGGGCGTTACTTCCGTGATTGATAACCCTGCCCCGGACGATTTTGCAAAAATGGCCAGGATGACGCTGTCCGGCGTGCACGGCACGGAGGAGACGGCCAAGTGGTTCTGGAACAAGCATTTTGCCGCGGTCGCCGGCGATGCGCCCGCGTTCGAGGCGTATCCCCCGTTGCCTCCCGACGGCACCACGACGGACGTGGCCGATCTCGGTAAGCCTCGCGATGGAGGATTCCCAACAAGGACCAGCTTTCTGGCCCTATCAAGCTTTATCAGCCGCTAACGGTCGTCCCAGTCCTGCACCCTTACTTTTTGAGCCTCTTCGGCCTGCTCATCGGCGAGCTGTGGGATCTAAGTCGTCTCTCGGCGTACTGCAAAAAGACGGGTCGGTATACCTTCCTGCTTAGTTCTGCACCGATGAACGTTTCCTGCCTGGTTGGATCTCCACCGAATGCTTTGGCAATTTTCTAAACCCGCCAACGAACGAGGAGTGTTTTGTTCTAGATAGATTCGAGCTCAAGTTTGAGCGCCCCCCCCCCCCCCCCCCCCCCGGCGGCCTCTATGGTCTGTTTTCTTACTCCAATAAACTTCATATTATTTGACAGATATGGTTTCCGGTGCCCTTCTAAACTCAAAATAGACAAGCCTCTGTCAAACAAACGCATTAGAAATGCATTTTAACGGCAAAAAGTAGTGTTAAGAGCCAAGAAGAATGTCAAGCAGTTTTCCTTAGCCCTTGCTAATCTAAAGCGCAATTGCGCCAAGCTACTAACTAGTCAACGACTCCGGGAAACTTGGCTGTGAACGCGTGAGCACCGTAAGCCCACAGAGATCCAAAGCCACGGATTCATAGTTCACCACGTCCTCAGTAGGCAACTTACGCGCCGGACCAGACACCGAGAGCACGCCAGGCAATATCCTTACGATGTCAGGATAGAGACTTGTTTTGGGAATATGCCACGAAGCCGCATGTTTAGAGATAGAAACGAGCTTATTATAATCGCAATCAAAACTGAAAGGATATCGGCGTGATGGTGTGTGTAATTCACCAATCCACCACCCGATAGGCAGATCATTCCAACGTCCTAAAGCTGTCGTAGATGAACCTCAAAACAAGCAACCCGCAAACACCCGCTCACTGCATCGCGGGAAAGACAAAGCTGGCGGCAGCGGCAACAGCCATGCCCGTCTCTCTAGGAGCCAGGTTCTGGCTGATAGCCGTCCTTTGTGCGCCGGAAGGCTCGCCGGGGAACGCAGCTAGGTAGCTGGTGCAGCATTCGCTAGCACCCAGCATGCTCTTGACTCCGGCTGACATGATGGGAATGTCGGTGCACTCGTGCCAAAATCGAAAATCGGATCTATGCGTCGTCGCCCACGACTCCACGGAGTTGGACCAAGAGGTGTAAAAAACGCCGACGGAGCCTGTGACGGACACGCTTGCACAAGGATCTCTGGTGATGGTAGCCCTGTGTGCGGTAAGGACCTATTTATAGACGGCGAGAGGCGGTGTGGGAAAGGGGTTGGAGCCGTTGATGGCCTCGCCGAGAGCCCGGATGGCGTCGGTGCACTCGGGCGTGGCAAGCACTTCGACGACTGGGACGAACTTGGTCGGCTCCATTTCCTTATGGAGATTAATGATAATATTATTGGTGGCAATGATGGATGGCGGCGGCGAGAGCGCCGAGGACAGCGGTGGCGGCGCGCATAGCTACGGCGTATCTAACGGAGTGCATCTTTTTGGGATTTGTGAGAAACGAGATGCTAGTGATAATTGGATGCGGATAGTCCGAGCACCTCCCGCAGAACGTCGGCAAGCCATGGCATCACCACTTATATTGTATTCTCTGATTCTATATATGTGTTTATCCACACGAATGAGAGAACCCCTTTCCCTGCTTAGGGCGAATACAACACTTCCCTCTTCCAGTTTGTACAAGGATGCCAGTGCGCATATTCTGGCTTAGTTTCGCGCTGTATCCTACAACCGCCTATGAGAGGTGCTCTTGACCACTATGGTTAAGATTAAACTCTGGCTGTTACCTGCGAGCTCACTCAGTTGGGGCATTGGAAAGCGCGGCAGTGAAAACCATGCCCCTAAGTGCGCCACCAAGGAACTCGGTCTCATTCTCAAGCAGGTCAAGAATGCCGAAGGCTTCAGAAGGAAAGCGGCCGAATAGGCGGGGACTTGCAAGACGGATGGTGGCGGTAAGGTTCCGGCCTCGGCGACCTCGAAGGAGTCTCAGTGAACTCTTCCCGGGATCTCTAGGCTATTCGTGCGGATTCGAGCGGAAAGGTCCCAAGTGGACGTGCCCCGTATACATACTGGCTGGAGAGGAAGATGTACTGGCAAGTATTACAAAGCCGGCAGCCGTCACGCTTCCGCCATCAGTTAGCGCGGCCTGAGATCTTTGAATTACCCAATGGAAGTGATCACAACCATACGGTTAGCATGACTATCATAATCAGTCGCTTTGGACTCTGCGCAGAAATACATACAAATAGATTGTACGCCCAGGACGTCTTGATATAAATCAGTCTCGGTTACTCCTTAACAGCCTGGTCGCGCTCGGCTTGTTGCTTCTCTTTTTGTTTTTGTTCGTCCTAATGCTTCACAAAGAGGCTAGTCGAACTCTCAAGGCAATGTTAACTGTAGAATTTTGGTGTTTACACATGTACCAATATTTTGCATGGCGAACCTCGCTGTAACGTAACATAGCCTTTGGTCTGCAGCTGGTAATTGTTCTCTGAAAGCAGGGAGACTGGAAGCGGAAAACTTTGAGATATCGTAATGAGCACTAGCCAGCGCAGTCTCACACTTGCCGTGAAAAGACAATCTCAGATATCGTAAGCATGTTGAGTAAGACGGCTTTTACAAGATGGTTGAAGATATAGAGGTTGCATAATCCAACTCGATGGAGTTAAATTTACCGCCAAATGACCCAGTTCACGTCTTTTATATAACGAATTCTTATTTTGCCACAGAGCTTCGGAGGCACCACCTATCGTGTGGCGTGGTTGTCACATTGCACCAACGTTGTGCCATGCACTGGCAACTATAAGTAAAGTATATTTTGATGGCAAGTTTGGCCACTCCGATGAGTGCTACAATAAATGATATAAAGCGTGTAATTCTGGTGCTAGCAAAAAAGCATACGATAGCACCCCTGCTTCCTCTGAGCTGTGCTAGTGAGCTTTATAGGTTTGTGTGTCGACGTCAATTTCAAATCGAAGGCATTCAAAAGCATTCATTCTGCCACAGGAATGACAAGAAGACTTTCGGGAGCAAATACTTGCTTCAGGCAAGGATGCTGCTTTTGAGCTTCTATAGGCACGCTACAATATCCCTCCGTTTTCACGGTCCTTAGCTCTACCAGCCACAGCAAATATCGTTCAGCTACTTGCATCTCCCTTATCATCCCCAGTCTTTACACGTCTCCAGCCTTTAGGGAGGAGGTATGAACAGGTTTTCACTTTCTAATTGCTTTGCGTCCCCTCCACTTTTCATCCCATTAACACCTAACATTTTCCCCTCCTGATAATACCTACCTTCGCCTTGATAACAATAGTAGTTTAAACGTCTTTTATTATGAATCTGAGGTTAAAGTAATCATCATCTTCGGCTTGCCACACTGCGACTTCAGTAATCGTCTTAATCCCGAGGATTTCCTTATGCTGGATTAGCATCCACGCTACTCCAGCTCCATGTGTAGAACCAAGTATCGCAGCGCCCTCACTCTCCTCCATAGTAAATACTTTTCGATTATCCCAACCTGAGGCCATCTTATGCTTTGCCTTACGTAACGCTTGCTCAATAATCTCATTTGTATCCGTATCCATAGATAAAACTTTAAGTCGATAAGCAAGTTTAAGCTTCTTAGGATCTACTTTATCAACTTTACAAGCATGTAGCCATTGTAAGAATATAACATCAGATAGTGCGTTTAAATCTGGAACGTTTCCTGTATCTCTGATGGATACAGAATAACGTGGGCTCCAGTTGACGTCAAATATTATTGCACCATATGTTGGGTTCATAGTATTTTGGTAAAATCCATCTGATAGCTAAATTAAGCAGATAAGGTTAGCATATTTTGACAATATGTAAGCACCTAGGTGATAAAAAAGATATTTAGCTGCTGTGTAGTAGTGGTAAGAAAAGGCAGCCTTATTTTTTATCACAAGAGTAGTAAGAAAGCTAGGAGGGACTGTTAACTTACTTCTACACTTGGCAGCCCCAATTCTTTCTTAAAAGGTACATCATTATTAGAGCGGTATGAAATATTTTCCGTTTGAATTACTGGGAACACTGGGTCCTTAAAAACGTCCATATCCCCATCGAACCACGGTTCTGGACGACCGCCACCAACCAAGCTAGAGTCGTAAGGATACCTAGCGGCATACGTTCTCCAACCCCATCTTTCCAGGTCCTTATAGCCCTGGAATCGGCTGATAGTAGAAATGCCTCGGTTTAGCTTCTGTGCTTCTTCGTTCCCTACGGGTAGAAGCCTCAGCAGGTAAAATCCCTTCTCAACGCGGCCAGGATAGGTTTGTGGAAACTTGGGGTATAGCGTTCTGCCGTTGTCAACAGCATCACCTGCTGGTTTGGGAGAGGCGCTGATTAGGGTTACTTAGGTCAACAGGCACAGCAACAGCCAACGAAGGCTCTGAGGCCCAAAAGGGAAAATACAATAAAGCATTATCAAAATTGGTTACGAGTGGCAGAGAGCTGACTGAAAGGTAGGAGTAGCGTATATTATCAGCGTGCCCTCTGGTTACAAGCAGATTTATATAAGTATAGGAAGATAATATTTACTAGTTATAATCTAGAATCTAGTATTCATATTATAGACTAAACAAAAAAGCCTGAGTCTATAGGTTTCTGGAAAATAAAAATAGAATAAAGCATGAAGTAGTAAAATATGTTGAGGTGAGGTGTGGGCACGTGACCCCACCTCACCTCCAGTGGGGCAGCCTCGGAGCCCACATCTGGCTCCCGCCAGCCTATAGAGGGCTTAGTGGTTTCTCTTTTCCTTACCTACGTTAGTTAGCAATAATACGATATTATTGCCTCACTTCGTTGCGTCTCTTCGCTCCATAGGTTATAAGCTCCAGGCCATAATTTTTCTTTTAATTAAGCTAGTAGTATCTACCTCTCTTTTTAACCTCTTAATTACCTTATAATAGCTATAAGAATTACCCTTATTACCCTTATTAATTACCCTATAATTAATATGTTAAGTAATAGTAACTTTACCTCTAACTAACTCTAATAGTTACCTTAGATCCCTATATATTAATATATATTTAACCTCTTTAACTAATATAAATTTCTTACTAATATAGTAAGATCCTTCCCTCTTTTATTTATATTACTAATTTTTACTTTATAGATTATTAATTAATTAAGTATCTATTAAAGGGTAGTAATCTATAAAATATCTATATATACCTTCTATCTTATAGAAGAAACGCCTAGGTTTATTATGTTATTAGGCTAACGTAGTTTACAAGCAAATAAATTAGATAAGTAAGTAAATTACTTCTTATTACTAGGAGAACCTTACTTTTTAACTATTTATTAAAAAGCAATTTCTTAACTAAAAAGGCCTAACTCTTAAATTCTAGTTTTGATAAGGGTTAGACTTTTAAAAATAATATTATAGAAATTCTTCCCCTACCCTAACCCTTATTTACTAAGCTTATCTCTTATTAATAAGGGTTAAGCTTTTTATATAAGGGTTAAGGTAAAGTAGTATTTTCTATAGTATTATTTCCTATAATCTAACCCTTATTAAAACTAAGATCTAAAAATAAGACCTTTTTTAGTTAAGAATTCACTTTTTAATAAATAGTTAAAAAAGGTAAGGTTTTTGTTGGAATGTCAATTCCTACTTAAGGCCAATTCCGTCACAACCAAGTGGCGGGCCCGCTTTTTAGGTTGCTCACAGGTTATGAGCCCAGATGCCTCAGTGGTTAGGCCACCATATTTAATACCCCGCACGAGTTAAGTGCTGCGCGTTCAAATCGCGCTTTGCGACCATAAGTCCTCAATCGGCAGGCGCAGCCGTAAGTCCCTTAGATGGCAGGCGCACAGACCAACCGGATAAGGTCAGTACCGGAAATGCCCTTAATGGGGGCTGTTGGAATGTCAATTCCTACTTAAGGCCAATTCCGTCACAACCAAGTGGCGGGCCCGCTTTTTAGGTTGCTCACAGTTTTCTAAGGCGATAAGAAGTAATTTACTTACTTATCTGATTTATTCGCTTGTAAACTACGTTACCTATAGCTTAATTAATTCTTTATATCTTCAGTAATATCTTAGTGCTACCCTTACGTAAGGCACCCTAACTTTATTATAGTAGATACCTATAATTACTAATTAATATTATTAAAGATCCTAACCCTTAAGGGTAAATCTAACTAGTCTTTATAGTTAGTACTTATTAACTCTATCCTCTATATAAACTACGTTAAGAAATATATTAATAGTAATATCCCTAAGCCTACTAATCTAGCTAAGAGAGTATTATAGGAAAATAATTATAATATTATATATAACCTCCTTATCTTATTATATAATATATTAATTAATAAGCTTCTTAATATAGGTTAGGAAGATAATAGTAACCTATTTATACTTATAAGAGCCCTTAAGAGATATATCCCTAAAGTCTCTAAGGATGCTATTAGAGCTCTTATTACTAAATTTAGTAAGGGTAATACCTATAACTATAAGACTTTTTATAACGCCCTTAAATATATCTAATACCTCTATACCTATATTACTAGTCTCTATAGTAAAAACTCTAATTACTATTAGGCTATTCTTCTACTTAACTACTTTAAGGTATACTTACCTAATATATATAAAAGATATACTAATAACTCTAAGAAACCTACTTAGACTAATATTATTAAGACTATTTATACCCTTACTTAAGATAAAAAGTAGAAGATAGGCCTTACCTTATACTATAAATCTACTACTTCTAATATAGCTACTTCCTCTAGTACTAATTTAGTACTAGCTAATCCTACTAAGAAGAAGGATTACCCTACTTACCCTTATTATAGTAAGGGTTATACTACTATAAAGTATTAGACTACCTATTTAAATCTAATCCCTATAGATTATATATACTATAATAACCTTCTTACCTATACTATAAAGTATATCTATAATAAAGATTATAAAGAGACTTTAACTAATAGTAATAGTAATAGTAATAGATCTTCTATATTTATTAAAGGTACCTCTAGTATAATTAGTAGTTCTTTAGTTAGTAGACTTACCCTAAAGAAATCTATAATAATACTTAATAAGGCTATCTATATAGTAGTTAATAATAATACTATTATAAGCTCTAATATTATTATAGATTTAGGTTACTTTAACCCTATCTTTAATAATCTTACCTTTTTTATATCCTATACTATTTATAATAATCTTTAACCTTTTATAGCTACTAATAGTAAGGAA
Source organism: Colletotrichum sublineola (assembly GCA_020631755.1). NCBI lineage: Eukaryota > Fungi > Ascomycota > Sordariomycetes > Glomerellales > Glomerellaceae > Colletotrichum > Colletotrichum sublineola. The sequence continues at coordinate 691,980 of JAHSQG010000010.1, forward strand.
GTTAAGCCCCTTAGATCTAGTATAGTTTTCTTTTAGGTTAAGGATCTAAATAACTCCTTATATACTATTAACTAGACTATTAAAGATATTAAGTATAGCCCCCTTATCCCTATAAATCTCCTTAGCCCTAGTAAGCTTTATAAGAGCTATATTAAATATAACTATACTACTATAAGCCTTATTAATACTTAGTTACATAAGGGACTTACTAAAGTCTACTAGATATCTAATATATATATTATTAATACTATTAATAGTACTATAATCCCTATAGATATAGTACTTAGCCTAGTAAGTATTAAGATAAAGTTACGCCTTATACTAGATCTTATATACTACTACCTTATCTATACCTATCCTTCTTAAGTTATTAAGGCCTACTATTAAGTAGGTATTTAATTTACTTAAGATAAGATTAACTCTTTCTATTATAAGGTATATTATCTTATAAAATCTATAGAGATAATTAGCTATAATACTCCCCTTCTACTTACCCTTATAGGTAAAGAGATATATCTTAATCTTATTAAAGTTAAGCTACTCTTAATCCTTAGTAACTAATATGCCCTTTACTTTCTTAACTACTATAGTAGATATTACTAGCTTACTCTACTTAAGACTTATTATAGTAATAATATTCTTACTATAATTAAGTAATTTAGTACTACCTTTATAAATATAACTACTCTAAATATTAAGAGTTAGTTATATAATAATACGCCTAAGTTAAAGAAGGTTCTTTATAATCCTTTCTTTAAAGGTACTTAACTTAACCTTACTATACTATATACTCCTTCTATAAACAGCACTATTAAATATATAGGCTATACTATTATTAAGGCTATACGTACTATACTTATTAATAATAGTCTACTAGAGGAGCTCTAGGACTATACTATTAATACTATAATCTAAGTACTTAATCTCCTCCCTTAACCTAATAAGAGTAAGATAAGTACCTATAAGATTATTATGTAGGAGCTTAACCTTACTAAAGATTATAAGCCGCCTTATATTAAGTATATCTATACCTTTAGTTATATAGTATATATATATAAGAAAGGTAGTAAGTACCTACCTTATTCTACTAAGATAGAGCCCTATACTATAAAAGGCATCCTAGTTAGATATAGCTCTCTATATAGCTATATCTACTATATGTATATCCCTAATTAGAAGAAAGTTCTTTACTACTAAGATGTTTATTTCTATAAGGGCCTAAAGAAGATAGTCCTCTACCCCTTAGATAAAGATACTATCCCTACTAAGATTAATTATAATATACTCTTTAATAAACCTAACTTATAGATCTAATATCCTAACTAGATCCCTTCTTCTAACTAGCCTAGTATAAATAATATATCTACTAAGGATACCTAGCTAGCTTAACCTAAGGATACTTATAATTAGGGTATAAATACTATAGATTATATAACTCCTCTACCTAATAATTATACTACTATATATATATCTTACCTAACTAATAATACTAATTTAGGTAATAATAATAATAACTTTACTAATACTATTTAACACTAGGAAGCTAATTACCTTAATCCTAATTTAGATCCTCTTTCTATTAATACCCTAAATATAGAGGATTCTTTTATTACTATAAGTAGCTACCTATATTAATCTACTACTATTAAACTACCTAGTTACTACTAAGAAATAGCTAGTACTTAATAATATAATAAGAAGGCTAGGTCTAGCCTAGATTATAAGATTATTAATAATCTTTATCCTTAATATACTACTACTAATAAGAAGGCTAGAAAGGCCTACCTTATAGCTAATATCTATATTAATAAGGATACCCTATATATTATTAGTACTCTAGCTGTTATAGCTATATCTAAGATCCTTCTACCTAAATACTCTATCCTACGTACTATTAACTAGGCTAAATAGAGCCCTTATTAGTAATAGTATTAGAAACCTACCTATAATATAGAGATCTAGTAGATAGTTAATAAATATACCTTTAATCTAGTTAATCTACCTACTAGTATAAAGTTACTACTAGGTATATAGGTATTTAATATTAAAACTAACTCTACTAATAAAGTTGTTTAATTTAAGGCCTAATAGGTAGTCTATAGTAACTATAAAAAAGGCAAATAGTCTTCTTAAGAGGTATATACTACTATTACTATTACTACTATAATCCGCCTTTTCTTTATAATTATTACCCTCTATAGACTTTACTATAAGATATATAACTTTAATACTACCTTTCTTACTACCTTAGTCCCTAATAGAGTATATATATATATCTACTAGCCTACTAGATACTCTAATAGTACTAGTAAGGTCTAGTTATTACGTAAGGCGCTCTATAGATTATATAAGTCCCCTCTATAGTAGTTTTAGCTTATTAAGTTAGAGATAGAGAAGCTTAGATTTATACTAGTTAAGGGGGAGATTTACCTCTTTATTAACACCTTATTAGATATATATACCCTTATATATATTAATAATAATTCAGTAGCTACTACTAATAAGAAGACTATTAAGAAGGTCTGTAATATACTAAAGTTAGTATACTTACTAAAGGACCTTAGTATTACTACCTAATTTCTTAGCTTTTAGATATACTAATCTATTACTAAGATCTTCCTCTTATAGTATAAGTATACTAAGAGTATCCTCTAGTAATTTAAATACTATAATCTTTACCCTATTAAGACCCTATTACCTACTTATAAGGATCTACCTATTACTTAGGTAAAAGATAAGTACTTTATTAATAATTATTAGACTTATATTAAATAGACTAGTTACTTTAATTAGCTTACTACTAGTACTAGACTAGATAGTACCTTTACTATAAGTAAGCTTTACTATACTAACTTAGGCCTCTTAATTACCTATTAGTATGTAATTAAGTATTACTTTTAATACCTTAAAGGTACTACTAGTTATAGTATTATATTTAGAGGTATAGATCCTTATATAGATAAGTAACTTTTACTCTATACTATAGCTAATACTATATTTATAGATAACTATCCCTTATATATATCTACTACTAGATATATTATCTTCTTTACTAGTACCTTAATTATATAGAAGTTAAAGAAATAGACCTTTATTACTCTAAGCTCTATAGAGGTAGAGTTTATTAACCTTACTCTTACTAAGATTACCCTTATATAGATTTAATAATATATTAAATAGCTCCTCTAATAATAGATTAGTATACCTATAATCCTCTTTACTAATAGTATAAATACCTTTATTAATATAATAAATCCTCTTAATAAGGTATATACCTATAGTATTAATATTAGATATAAGTAGATTATATAGGAAGTTAATAATAATAATACTATTACCTTAAAGCTTATTAAGGGTATTAAGATAGCTATAGATAGTCTTATAAAGTCACTTAATATAATTAAGTATATAGAGTTTATTAGGATACTAGGCATAATAGATAGATTAGATTAATAGATATAGATAGATATAGGATTATATAGAGGATTTATATTAGGACTTTAGTATATTAGCTCTAGATTAATTAGGCTAATTAGTAAATTAGCTAACCTTTTACTAAAGTATTTAATACTTTAAAAACTCCTTAGATTTAGAGGATTTTAAGATTAGGCTGTTATTTTGCCTATTTCACCTTATATAATAGATATATAGCTACTAGCCGAGTCTGTAGGGGAGTGTTAAGGTGAGGTGTAGGTATGTGACCCTACCTCACCTCTAGTAGGGCAGCCTTAGAGCCTACATCTGGCTCCTGCCAGCCCATAGAGGGCTTGGTGGTTTCTCTTTTCCTCACCTACGTCAGTTAGCAACAATACAATATTATTGCCTCACTTCGTTGCGTCTCTTCGCTCCACAAAATACAATAGAACTCTAAAAAGAAGGTTATGGCCACCTGAGTAGTTGCACTATAGGCGAGTTTATCTTAAAAATTTAAAAAGAATAAAAATAAAAAAATAGGAAATATGCGTAACGTAGTCTACAAGTGAATAGTCCACACAAGTGAATGGTCTACTTTCACCATGTTTGTATAACAATATATAAGAGAAATCAACCATAACGCCTTATAATTAATTAAAACTATTTAGAATCCTCTTCTTTAGAAGTAGATTTAACTTTCTAATATGTGTAAGCATTATAACTAGTCTCTCTATAGATACTATATTGTTATATATGTAATTTTATCCTCCTTATATAACTACTACTCTAACCTATTTCTACCTATAACTACTCTATTATATCTAGTTAAGACTTTATATCCTATACCTAATTAATTATAAGTATTCTACCTTTCTGAATCTATGTTTTTTTTATATAGCGACAGTAGCTTAGTTACTTATTTACCTCTTAATACTTAGTTATCTATACTTATAGCAAAACCTAGTTATATACAACTACTATAATCCCTTTCTTTAGCTATTATATATACCTAATAATTAATATTAGGGAGCTATTTTAGTATTATATAATGTAATTTATAATAAAATTAGACTATAAAGTAAATTTAATTAGGTTATTTAGTATCTTTAGAACCTAAGGTGCCAGTAGGCTAGTAGAAGAACCTAGTAGTATTAGTATATAAAGCTTTATATCTAGCTATAAAATTATATATTTTAGGTTATATAGAATAAAGCTAGTTACTCTAAAGCCTACTTAAATATTTAATATTATTATTACCTTATTATATGCCTTATAAAAGGCTAGGAGGAAGTCTTCCTTTATAATATACGTAATATATACCTATATAAGGACCTTAATTTTATGGCTATATGCCTATTTTAATAGACTAAAATACCTAATATTAAGAGGCTAGAGCTTATATAATAAATAAGGTAGTATATAGAGCATAATAATATTATGCTTCTTATAGTATAGCTTAAAATTAATAGAATAGTAGCTTTTATAGCTATTAAGGATAAGGAGGTAGTAAGTACCCTTTATATAACTTCTTATATAGAAATTAAAGTACTTTACCTATTCTATACCTTTCTTATTTATTATCTAACTATTTTCTAAGAGTATAATTACCTAGTTAGGTAGGAGGGGGCTATTATATATCTAAGAGTTAAGATAAACCTTACCTATAAAGATAATATATAGTAGGATAGAATAGCTATATAACCTAATACCCTAGATTACTATAACCTATTCCTAATTCCCTTGTTATACTCCTCTTAGCTTACTATATTATTTAGAGGCTATAATAACTATTTCTAAAGATATCTTACCTATTATAAACCTAGTCTTATTAAAGTTATAGATATTATTATTATATATCTTATACTTTATAATTATATTTTATATAAAGGAAAACTATATATAATATATATTAGGATCTTTATAGAGAACCCTTTAATAGTTAATTCTTTAATTAAAACGTATCTTAAGCTTAGGTTGTTATTATATAAAGTTTAAGGCCTAGTTTGTTCTAACGTGTCACACACTACAGTTATAAAGTAGTTAATTAGCTATTTCTCAAATAGTACTTAAGCTTAGTAAAAATGCTTGTAAATCTAGGTTAATAATATATTAAATAATAGTCTCCTCTTTATATAAGGTTAGATTCTAGTAGGGTAGTTAGATGTTATGTCGTGTAGGTTGGCTATGTTATTATTAATAGAGTGTTAAATAGGATATATTATAGATAGATATAGCCTTTTATATAGTTAAGTTTGGGTTTGCTTTGAGTGTATTAAGTGCTAGAACTAAATCGCTTTTGTTTGATTGTTGTACTATACTTATAGGTAGAGGAAAGTAGGAAAAAGGAGTGTCTGTTCTAAATTGTATGAAAGTAGACTATTCACTTATGTGGACTATTTACTTGTGGACTATGTTAGTCTGTTTGCATAATTGTATAATTAGAATTTCATTCTTGTTAATTGCTTGTTAAATACTTTAATTTAGTCCTAAGCTGTGCTTATAGAGAGGGATTTATAGAACTAACTGTAATATAAATTCTATATATTATGCGCATTAGTTTTAATTACTATTGCACTCTCGGGGTTTTTTTTTTCCTTTTGTTTTTTCTTTTCTGGTTTTTTTTTTCTTTTTGCCGCATCAAGGACTCCGATTATAAAAGCAGTAACGCTGATACCTATCATGTAATGGGCCCCGTGCAGCCTTCGATGCGACTTGCTCTACCCGGACTAACGTAGTGAAAGGCTTGGTCCAGAGGAGAAGCAAGGCACACCTACGAGCCATCTGAGCCGGGGAGAGGGGGGACGAGGAGGGGGTTCGTGGAGGACTGCGGTTCAGCAGTCGCATCAACAATCCCGCAACGAAGGACCAATGATATACTGCACCGCTTCGAACGAGACGCAGCGGGAACAGGCAGCCCTCAAGTATCCTGCAAATCATGCAAGTAAACGTGGCCAGACGACTATCTGCACACAAAACAGCACTAAACCTGGCGTACGTGGCCCATATTGACATGGATATACCGCTAATACAAGAGCCCTATATTAGGTCAGAAGAGAGGGGGGTCATAGCATACTACCCTGGGTTTGAGATCTTCACCCCAATAGATAACTAAGTTAGAATAAGGCCTAGGGTGCTTACTTACCTCTGCAGAGAGACATAACTACAGGGCGTACTAATCCGCCCTTCACCCCTTCTGTCTATAGAACTTCTCTTCCTATAACTCCTGTTAGGAACACAAGAAGTCCTTTATAGTTACTAACGTGTATAACGCCCTATATAGCTTACTATAACCCAGCCAAGCGGTTAGGGATATTATAAATGCCTAGCAAATCAGACTTTACGAAGGAGTACTGGGAACAGGTAATTTCAACCTCTATCATTAGACCTAGCAACCTGAGGCCATAAGCTCCTCTGATACTGATAAACTAGTGAAATGGACGGAAACTGTTGGCCTTGTCCTGCCTTTGCTAATAGGTAAACCTGCGCACAAAGATGACAACATGCTAAACCTATGCTAGGCGTCCAGCAGGCTCCATAGGGCACCCGTCAGCATAGAAACATCTTTACACACAACATTAGATCACAAAACTTTGCTGACCTGGATCTCCTTGACCCTAGCTGATACGCCCAGCCCGAGCGTGGGAAGGTACCAGCTCAATATGATGGTTGAGAAGCCTTTCCTCGACATGCTTAAGCGAAACGTATAACCTCTACGTCATACTGCAATGAACACAAGGGGTCCAGAGGCATCAGACCTCGTAGCACATCAACTGACGGACAGCGCTGCAACCCGATCAATCAATTAAACAGACCCCCCTATATCTGACTGATTGACTACTTTAGGTGCCAATATTTGATTGATTGGAAGATATCTGAGATATCTATACGTGTTACCTATTTAGGAAGTTAGTGAGGTTATTACGAAGTACGTCTATAGTGCTGATGTACCTATCCCTCTACCTATCCCTCTTCCGTTTAAAGTGGTGCCCTCCTATAGTAACCCTACTGCCTTAGAGCTAGTTCTGTAGATATTATGCCTCCTCTAGTGTAGATAGTATTATTAAGAGCCTCTATAACGTTAAGGTTAACTTTATAAGGCTAAATACCTTCTTATAGTCTATTACTATTATAAGTATAGTAAGGATATCTAGGGTAAGGTTACTAAAAGTAGGAAAGGCCTAATAATAGTTTATCTACTACTAAATAGGGTTATTAACAGGTTAAGTAATAGATTAGTAGAGTTACTAATCTAACTTAGAAGCCTTATTTATAATAGCTTTAGTAGTATAGCTATTTAATTATTATTAATACTTAGAGTCCTCTATATATAGTTACATAGTAATTAGGGTAAATATCCCTCTACCTAAAGACTAAGATCCTCTATAAAGGGTATTACTAGTATACTAGCGTTACTAATAGTTATATAGACCTTCCTTTATATTATAAAGCTATACTTATTATACTAGATTAGTCTATTACCTCTCTAACTATCTTAGGCCTTAGCTAGGATAAAGAATAATTAAGGCTATATAGAGTACTAAATCCCTTAGCTAGGTATAGTATTTATTTAAAACCTTCTATCTATTAAGTATAAATAAGTAGAAGTATCTATAGGAGTTAAAGGTACCCCTATAAAGTTATAGTAGTTAGTTATAATATTAATATAGGGTATACTTATTAAGTAAGTATTAAGGGATACTATTTATTAAGGGAGCTAGTAGTATAGTTACTTATAATATAGTTACTTATAATATAGTTATTTATAATAACCTTAACCTTTAAGTTATAGTAGACTAATAGGTAGATAGTTATAATACTATAAGATTAATCTCTTTAACTATAGGCTTATTAAAAAGCCTCTTTTACTCCTTTAGATAGTCTATAAGGTATTTAATACTGACTATTATATCCTATAGTTAACTATAATTATTACCCTTCCCCTAGCCTTAGTACTATATTATCTAACTATAAAGGGGCTTAAGTATATCCTAAATCTTAATAAGAAGATACTAATCCTCCTCTATAAGGTAGTCCTTAGTAGGTATTTACTTATTTAGTTATAGTAGAGTTAGATTATTAAGGATATAACCTATAATCTAACTTTACTTAAGGAGGGCGTGTTATATTATAAGGTATGTTAAGTTCTAACGTGTATTATTATTAAGTATTAATTATAACTCCTATAGTAAGGGCTTAAATATTATAAAGCTATTAGGCGCCTTATTACTAATCTTAAGGAACCTTTTATATTACTAGGGTAAGGATTAAATATACTTAATAATATTCTAAAGCTTACTAACTAGGCTATACGTATACTAGAGCTTAAGGTCTGCCTTTAGTTAACTAGTATTAAGGACCTTATTAGACTCCTATTTAAAAGCTTTACTATTAGTACTATATAAAAAGGCCTAACATATAAGGTTAAGAATATACCTATAGTATTTATAAGGAGATCTATAGTAGTCAGCCTAGTAGGTCTTAGCGACAGGTCGCTAAGCCTCTAACAAGCCAGCCCTACTATAGAGTTTTAACAGGTAGCTATAGCCATACTAAAAGAGCTTTATAAGCTTAAGTCTTATAATATACTAATACCTACTATTAAGCCTTACCTAGTTAAGTACCCCTAGCTAATACTCTTATAATTCTTAAGCTTCTATCTCTTTAGAGTAACTAGTATAGGTAAGATAGATTTAAATAATAAGATATACCCTAAGAGCTTACTAATACTTTAGTAATATACTACTAGTATAGATAAGTTATAACTATCTATAGTAGAGTACCTATAGTATAATACTAAGGATTAACTACCCTTAATAATAAGGGCTAAATTATAAGATAACTATAAAGAAATATATAGAAGAACTTTATTAAGAGAGTACTCTCTAGCCTCCTTAAGACTAATAGATAAGGCTAATAAGGCGTTTATTACTAAGTAGTTATAAAGCTAGCTAAGTATAAGTATATATTATAATACTAGTATAGCTATACTAGGCTTAAAACCTATAGACCCTATATAGGTAATAATATTATATTTCTAAGAGACTATAAGAGCTATAGTTAAGGAGTACTATAAAGAGAGGTAGTATTATAAGCGCCTTTTATAAGAGCTTACTAAGAGACTAGTATAGTATCTTAGTAAGAAGGAGTATAAAAAGCCCTTAGTTTATAATTATAAGACTATTAGGGAGGAATCTACTAGTACCTAAGTAGTAGATTAAATTATTATAATAGAGGTAGTAAATAGGCTTTACCCTAAGAGTACTATTAAATAGTAAGTTAAATAGGCCTTTTTAAAGGTATCTCTAACATTATAGATATAGTAGTATAACTATAAGAGAGGCCTTACTAAGCCCTTAAAGTAAGAGGACTTCTTAGCGTTTATTTACTAATAGTATATTAACCTAGAGGCCTAAGAGAGGGACTACTAGTAAAAGCTAAAGAGGAAGTATATAGGTAATAGTTAGACCTTATTATAGTACCTTACTAAGTAGTTAGTAATATACTATAACTTAGGTATAGAGGGGGTAGAGGAGTTAAAGGCTAAGGTATATTAGTACTTTTTTAGCCTCCTAGCCTTATTATAGGATAAGATAATTTACTAGAAGATACCTATCCTCTACCTAAGAGACGTAATATATAAGGTAGACTACCTATAGTTACTATATAACTACTAAGGGGTTAGTAATAACTTATAGAAGGATAGTAAGAAGTATTTACTACCTACTAATAATTAGCTATAGAGGCTAGTACTATTTTAGTAGGATTAGTAGAAGGAGATACCTAAAGACTTTAAATTATAGGAGTCCTACTATAGACTATTTAGGGGTAACTAGTATAGTAGGTAGTTACTAAAGGATTAGCTAGATAGAATCTAATACTATACCTATTTCTAAAAAGGGTATATATCTATTATATACCCTAAGAAGAAGGCTAGTAGTATAAGTAATAGTAGGCTATTTAGTTACTAATTAGATTAAAAGGCTGCTATAGTATAGTAGGTTAGGATTTACCTAAGAGTTACTAAGCTTAACTTATTAGAAAATAAGTAGGCGTAAGTACTACTACCTAGATATCTATACCTAAGAAACTAAGGGTACTAATAGGGCCTATTACTAAGGGTATAGTAATTATCTTATAAGGGGATATAGAGAAGGTTATTAAAATAGTAATAGATATATATTTAGAGGTAGACCTTATTAGCTATAGGTTAGTATAATACCTAGGCCTAAAGCCTATAAAGGCTAAAGCCCTAACGTTAAAATTATTTACTAGTAAGACTATAAGCTAAGAGGTAGCTTACTAGCTAACCTTCTTCCTAATTAATTAGTAAGGTTAGCTATAGAAGATTTAGTAACTAGTTATTAAAGCTAACTATAAAGAGGACTAAGTAGATATCCTTATATTAAGATAGTCTATAGGCTAAGAAGGTATTTAGATTAATATAGCTACTAATAAGTAGTACTATAAATTAATCTTAATTACTAAGCCTAAGGTAATAGCTTATAATATTATTAAGAATAAGGAATATATATAACGTAGTCTACAAGTGAGTGAACCACACAAGTGAGTGAACCACTTCTTATCACTAGAAAAACCTTAATTTTCAACTATTTCTTAAAAAGCGAATTCTTATATAAAAAAGGTCTAGTCTTATAATTTAGGCTTTTTAACTAGTTATATAACCCTAAGTAATACTATAAAAATTCCTACCTAACCCTAACCCTATATACTAGGAAAATTCTCTTATCTAAAGGAGTAGATAAGGGTTATATAGGGTTAGGGTTAGGTAGAAATTTCTATAGTATTATTTAAAGTTATATAACTAGCTAAGATGCCTAAATTATAAAACTAGACCTTTTTTATATAAGAATTCGCTTTTTAAGAAATAGTTGAAAATTAAGGTTTTTCTAGCGATAAGAAGTAGTTTACTCACTCGTGTGGTTCACTCACTTGTGGACTACGTTATGTATTATATATCTCTTATAAAGTAGGCTTATAAAAGGAACCTCCTTAGCTAGAGGGCCTTTTAGAAGAACTTTAGAGTAAGGTAGCCACCTTTAAGAAAGGTTTAGTAATAAGGCCTTAAGTATACATTAAGGCTAAATACTTAATTAACCTTATACTAGGCGTAAAGCTACTATATAGTCTAATATACCTACTAAATAAGAAGTAGTTAGAAGAGCTTTACTAATATATTACTAAGAACTTAGTAAATAGTCGTATTATAAAATCTATTAGTAAGGCTAGAATGCCTATCCTCTTTATACTAAAAAAAGATAGTACTATATAGTTATATATAGACTATTAAGGTCTTAATTAGGTTATAATTAAGAACTAATACCCCTTACTACTGAAGACGTGTAGGGCAAGGAAGGACTCATGCGGTGCGGTGATCTATAGGAAGAAACACCTCAACCCACACAAGCAACACAAGATGCTTCCTCTGATCAGTTCGAGTTGCTCAGTCGGTCGATTGAAGAATCTCCTTCGATCGACGTAAGAGTTCTCCTGATCAGAGGGGTAGAAACTCCCGAGTTTCTTGTGTTATCACGGTTCGACTGAAATCATTGAAAGGTCTCGTCGCACGAGCTAAGAGAAGGTAGGTGTGTGTGAAGAAAGAGAAAATTGGCTTTTTCGTCTATCGATCTGTCTACGACGCCTTTTATCTTTATCGATCAGGCATCCTCTAGTTACATCCTCAGCTGATCGGGAGGAGGGTAATCTCTGATCGCCACCCCGCCCCACTACACTACTAATTAGTAAGCTATTAGATAGGCTTTATAGAGTAAAATAAATATCTAAGGTTAATATTTATAATATATACTATTATATTAATAGTAAGAAGGAAGACTACTAAAAAACTATATTTTAAACCTAATATAGCTATTTTAAGTATATAGTTATACTATTTAGACTAACTAATACTCTAGTAATATTCTAGGCGTATGTTTACTAAGTATAAGGGTATAGCTATAGGCTATAACTAGGAAGGGTATAGAAGGTAGGTCTATTTAAGCGTAAAGACTTTAAGCTGAAGATTCTAAGTTCCTAACTTCAGCCTTAAGCCTTAAGTCAGCAAGGCTTGGCCGACCCTTAGCTGAGGAATACCTAAAGTACTCCTGTTAGGCTATATGTCCTATTGGCGTATAGCCCCCTTATAATTACCCCCCTCCTTATATCCTTAGTCCTTAAGGATAAGTAGAGACTATAGTATTAGGTGCTAAGTAGTTACTAACTAATTACCCTCTACTCTAGCTGTTTTATTAACCTTTTTGTTAGATAATAGGATCTATTCTAGTATTATAAATCCTAGTATGCCTTTAGCCTCCCTTTACTATAATTTCTTTATAGTTAAAAATAAAATTCCCTTAACTCTACCTGTTTTTAAACTAAGTACTTCTATTTATAGTCTAATAGTTTGTTATATAGCTTTACTTAATATAATAATACTTACCTTACCTTTACCTTACTTTATTATTATTATACTAATAGTTCTATTTCTTTTAGTAAGTATCTATTAAGCCCTTATTATTATATAGTAGTATTATTATTTTTATTTTTTATCTTCCTTTTCTTCCCCTAAGGTAAGGTTTTTATTTTCCTTTTCTCTTCTTCTTTTCCTTAGTACTATATTATTATTAACCTTTTGCTATGCTTCTTTATTAATAACTTTTCTTATTTTACCTGTTTTCTTACTATTACTTTATTAACTATATACTAATTAGTTATTATATTTCCTTTTCTTCTTTTTATCTATTTTATTCCTTATTCCCCTTCTTATTATACCCTTACTAACCTATTACTAATTATAAGTATTATTATCTAAGTTACTAGTATCCTCTAGATACTATATAACCTAAATAAGGGTTTTAATAGCTTAAAGGGGGGTACTCTTTATATTAACTATCTTAGATAGATTTATTATAACCTTAATAAGTTTATTTACTATTAGGCTAACTATATTATAAACTATCTTACCTACTATATTAATAAGAAGAAGTATTCTACTATAAGTTTTTACTAGTCCTTTACTAAGAGTTTAGTATCTCTAATCTATTTTACTAGGTTCTAAAGGAACTCTAGGGTACTATATAATCCACCTAGAATTACTATATATACCTTTACTAATTAGTTACTAAGTATTAACTTAGTCCTCTTAAACTTTAGTATATTAACTAGTCTCTTTAGTATATTACTTATACTTAGACTAAAATTAGTAAGTATATTACTAATCCTTTATATAGTATAAACCTACCCTAGCTCTAATATATTACTATCTAGGAGTTAGTATCTAATTATAAACATATAAGCTTAATAATTTAAGTTTAGGTTTATTATAGTTCCTTTACTAAGTGTTTACCTTAGCTAACTTATTTTTTTAGGTAGGTATTATTACCCCTAATAATATTATAGATTAATTAAACCAGCTTTAACCTATATATATTTATAATAACTCTAAGGTAAAAGGTCTATAAATACTTATTAAATACCTTAATAGTTACTAAGGTAAATGCTTTAATAAGCTAGTTAGTAAGGGAGAACTTAAATATTTCCCTAAGTAGGCTAGGTTCTATAAGAAGGTTAATAATTATAAGGATAACCCTATACCTATATATACTATTTATATTATAGGGTTAGTACTAATTACTTATAGAACTAGTACTAAGATACCTTAGAAAAAGTATAAGCTTATAGATACTACTACTAACTCTATAAAGTATTACTATAATAAGGGTAAGGGTAAAGAGGTTACTATTACTATCTTAAGTAGTAATAATAATAGTAATAATAATAAGTATATTAATATTCCTACTAATAATAATTCTTTACTAAGTAGTCTTACTCTAATTACTATCTAGAACTAACATAAGAAGAAAAAGGCTATAGAAAAGAAGCATAAGGAGGAGGAGGCTTTATATAAGAAAGCTATTTATATCTATAAGGAGCAGGAGGTTATAGAGAAGAAGCACTAGGATAAGGAAGAGGCTAAAAAGAAGAAAGGTAAAGGTAAATAAGTTACTAACCTTCTAGTAATCCCTTATGTATTTTATAAGTTTTATAACCTTAGTAAAGGCTATTATAATTATGTTTATACTATTTACTAAAAGCTTACTAAGTAGTTATTAATTTAAGAGTATAATACCTATAACCTAAAGGCTAAGAGATATATACCCTATATAAAGAATACTAACTAAGCCTTTATTAATAAGTATAATAAGGATAAGGAAATTACATATAACATTACGTGTAATTATAAGTTAGAATAGTAGTCTACTAGTAATAAGTAGTCTCCTATAAACTCTAAGGTAGAGGGTAATAATAATAATAATAAAGGTAATAGAAATAGTAGTAGAGATACTAGTAATAATAATATTAAGATTTAGTTAGTAGTAATAGTTACTATATACTTTATAACCCTTTACCTATAGCTTTATTAACTTAGTATTCTTCTCTACTTAGTTAGTTTTTACTTTTTTATTTTTCTTGTTAAGATACCCTAGGTAGGCCCCTAACCTAATTTAATAAGGGTAACTATTCTTTTTACCTATAGCTAGGTAAGTACTTAGTAATAATAACCTAATTCTATACTATTTATTATCCTATTTCTTATGTTTCCTCCTTATAGCTTTCTTATATATAGTGACTTTCTATTATATATTATATAGGTATTCCTCTAGTTCCTAGGTGTTATATTCTATAGGCTACCCTACCTATTTAATAAGGTATTAGTAGTCCTTTACTAAACCCTAGCTAGTAATAATCTCCTCTACCTCTTATTCTTCTAGTTTGTCTTTAAGGTTAGGGAGGATTAGTTAACTATTACTATACCCTTACTAGATATTCTATAGTTTAATTATAGATACTAAGAACATATTATATATATACTAATACTTCTTAGGTAAGTATACTCTATATACTTAGGGGTTAATCCTTTCTATAATTACTACTTAAATAAATCTTAGTACTAATTTTCTATTCTTAAACCTAAAATTCTTTATTAATAGTCTAATAATATCTCTATAAGAGTACTCCTTAGGGGTATATCTTATGTTATATCCCTATGCTTAGGTACCTATTGCCTTTTCCTAATTAAGCTATATGTACGCCTAGAGTTTACTAATATAGATAAGTCTCTCTTTAACTCTCTAGACTATAACTCTTATAGTAGAGGGGATATATTTAATACACCTTAGATTATACCTATATAGGGCTTCTATTAGTAATAGGCTAGTGGTTATATGGCGACTATTATTGTATGTAAACTCTACTTTAGGGAGCTAGACTACCTATTAACTTACTAATCCTATAGCATACGCTTGGAGATACTTCTTAAGTATCTAGATTGTTCTCTCTATCTGTCTATCTGTTTAGGGGTGGTATACTATAGATAGTTAGCTTTAGATCTCTCTTTCTATAGTAAATTCCTTCTAGAATTTACTTATAAGGAGTTTATCCCTATTACTAATAATACCCCTAGGGTTACTAAATCTATATTCTACCTTTTTATAGAGTATTTAGGTAAGCTATACTACTAAAATAGTCTTCTATATTAGAATAAATATAGTAAACTTTATTATCCTATCTATAATAATAAGGATACTATTATATTTAGTACTAGTATCCTAAATACTTAGTAATAGGCCTATAATAAAGTCTATACTAATTTCCTTAAAAGGATATACTAGTATTAGTAATAACTAGAGTTCCCTATAAGGTTTATACCTAGGTATTCTAACCCCTTAGTACTATTAGTATATTTAGATATAATCCTATACGTCTAAAAGGATATCTAGCTAGTAGAATAACCTTAAAATAAGTTCTTAAGTCTTATTTACTCCTATATAGCCTATTATTAGCTTATTATAGTATTAGTAAATAATTACTAAGCATAATAACGCTTTATCTAGGATAACTAGTCTTATCTTATAGAATAGGGTCCCCTTCTTATTAAGGTAGTACCCCTTTTATTCCCTAACTAATCTATAAGCCCTTACTACCTGCTTCTAGTAGTTCCTATCCTTAGCCTATAGTCCTTAGATAAAATCTTCTAGGGTATCTAATAGCTATTAGAGTAATACTATTCTATACTCTATAAGCTCTTCTATAACTATATATAGGATATACTACTCTAGAATAATAATCCTAGCTCTAGGTATTTCCTCCCCTTCTTTAGGCATTTACTAAGCATTCTGTGATTCTTCCTAGCCCTTTTAGCTATAGGTTTCTATAGCTATAACTTTTATAGTAGTACCCTAGGACCCTCTAGTCCTATAGGGACTTTAGGGTAAGGAATATTCCCTATTTATAGTAGCTCTAACGGCTTGTATAAAAGTAATTACTATTTTACTCCCCCCTTTTAGGGTAGTAATAGTTTACTAGCTATTTAATAAGAGTTCTTCTACTAGTCTTAACTTCTTTAAGAGGGTAGGGAGTATATTATTATATACTATTTTGCCTTCTATATAATCTAGTCTTCTTAATAGTCTGTCTATAGGGTTTATTACTCCTAAGTAGTAGTATATTTTAAAGTTAAATACTAATAAGTAGTAGACCTATCTAGTAAGCCTTCTATAAAGGTCCTATACTAAGGCGTTAATAATACCCTTTAGGGCCTAATAGTCTATTAGTACTATAAAGACCTTAGATATCCCTTATAGATAGTATGCCTAGTAGTCTAGGCTTTCTATTATAGTAAGGAGCTCTTGCTATCTTATTGCCTATCTCTACTCTATATTAGATAGCTTCTATAAAAAGTACGTAATTAGTTACTATTAACTATCTAAAAGTTAGGATAGGATCCTTAAGATTACTTTTTAGGATATATCTATCTTAACCCTAGACTCCTATATAAGGTCCTAATATTATAGAATAGTTGCTAAATAAAAGGCAACCTTTAACTTATTAAATACTATCTATACCTCTAGAGTCTAATTAAACTCTTATTCTTACTTAGGAATACTCCCCTTAAGTATAGATGTTATAGGAGATATAATTCCTAAGTATTTAGGTATAAATTTCTAATAGAAGTTATAAAACCTAAGGAATACTTATATATCCCTAATAGACTATAGTAGCTTCTATTTAGTAACTACTTATACTCTATTTAGGTCTATTAAGATGCTATTTAGTAAAATAATATATCCTAAAAACTTAGTTTTATTTATATAGAATTAATACTTACTAAGTTTTACATATAGCTATGCTTTATAGAGCTTTATAAGAACCCTCTTAATATCCTTTATATGCTGTTCCCTAGTTTTTAAATAAACTATAATATTATCTATATATATAATATAGTATGTATTAACTAAATTACTAAGTACTTAGTAAATATATGCCTAAAACGTTATAGGTGTGTTAGTTAATCTAAATGGCATAATAGTGTACTTAAAGTACTTATATCTTATATAAAAGGCTGTCTTCTACTAGTTAGTCTTCTTAATATAAATATAGTAGTATATATCCCTTAGGTTAATCTTTAAGATCTATTTTACTTAGTAAAGCCTTTCTAAGAGCTTACTAATTAAGGGTAATAGGTACCTATTCTTAATTATAACTTTATTAAGTCCTCTATAATCTATATA
The DNA here is from genome assembly GCA_020631755.1 of Colletotrichum sublineola. Classification (NCBI taxonomy): domain Eukaryota; kingdom Fungi; phylum Ascomycota; class Sordariomycetes; order Glomerellales; family Glomerellaceae; genus Colletotrichum; species Colletotrichum sublineola. Next base: position 709,979 of record JAHSQG010000010.1, read on the forward strand.
GAGTTATACTATCTTATCCTTCTTTAGGACAAAAAGGATTAGAGTACTAGCCTTACTAACTAATAGCTTTATATAACTATTTACTAAGTTCTTAGTAATATAGGACTATAGTTCCTTAAGTTATTACTTACTTAGTAGGTATATTAGTCTAAATAGAGGTTTCTTATCCTCTACTAGATTAATAGAGTATTTAGTATTAAGAAGGGGATTAATTATCTTTACTACTTTTTTATTAAACGTTCCCTACTTAGATTCTAACTCTAGGGGAAGTAGGGCTTATAGATTTCTTTCTTTTTCTTCCTTACCTAAGGAGATAATATTAGGTTTGTTTTCTAGTATAGCTCTATAGATATACGTAATATACGCCCTTTTATAATTCTTAATAATCTCTATTATAATCTACTCTAGTTTAGTAAGTAATATATAATTATACTTCTAGGTGTTAGTAGTTATATTAATAATAATTCCCTCTCGCCCTATAGATTCCTATAATAATAGTAAGTTACTAGACCCTTTAGGCTTTTTAGACTTAACAAATAGACACTAAATCTTCTATAGCTATCTATAGGAGTTAATTAAGAAGAATATTACCTAATATATCGCCTTTAGCTTTATTTCCTTTCTATTAAATCCTATAAGTATTAGGTATAATATATTTACTTTTTCTAGGCCTAGTTATCTTACTAGGCTTAAGCTAATAATATCTACTTATATATAAGTATCTATATCTATACTAACCTTATATTTAGTATATCCTTATAGAATAATTACTCTACTAGTAGTAGTTTCTCTAATAGGGATTATATCCTTTTTAGTAGGGTAATCTAGAGTATTAACCCTACCTATTTATTTCCTATATTATAGAGTTCTTAAACTCTTATCCTAGTAAGAATAGTATTTACTCTCGCCTTTAAGATATCTAGTTGCTAACTAATTAGTATATTATTACTATTCCTTAGTTCCTTATAAGAGGTTAACATATAGCCTAGTATCCTATAGTTATAATATTTAGGGGTAGTTATAATATCACCCTATCGTAGGGTGCTTACTCTATAGTTAGCTATTTGTCCTCTACCTCTTAATACCCCCTATATACTAAACCTAAAGGATAATATAGAGGTAGAGGAGGCCTAGCTATATGCTTAAGACGTTAATCTCTAGAATAGTAGAGGGTGTTATTTTATATCTATGTCTTCTCTTAGTTGTTTCTAGTAGTTATTCTATAAAGGGTTACTATGTGACTTGTAATTTAACTCCTAATATCTTTAGGCTTCTTATACTACTTAGTATAGGGTTTTAATTTCTACCTTTTAATAGATTAGCTCTTCTTAGAGTATAATAGGAAGTCTAAAGAAGAAGTTAAATACTTATTCTTTATCTTCCTTAATCTTATTCCTAAGTATACTATAAATTACTAACTATTCTATAAAGAAGACTATAGGGGAATCTCCTATTTTCTTCCTTATACTAAAAAGAGTATAATAGTATTCTCTTTTCTAGGCTATAAGGTTAATATATATTTAGTAGATAAACATAAGGAAGTTATCCTAATTTATATCCTTATCTAGGCCTATATAGTAGTTTCTTTATTAAGTTTGTATTAATACTATTACTTTAGATAGAGCCTATATAATCTTATGCCCTATAGAGGCTTCTACCCTTAGATTATTTACCTCCTTAATAGCCTTTATCTAATTGTCTATTTAGGCTGTTATAGTATCTTTATTAAGCACCTTATAATTATAGTTTAGGGGTTTTTTATATTCTTTTAGTTAGTCCTTTATTAATATACATTTAGTAAGTATTTAGAGTAGTTCTTAATTCTATCTTTATATTTCTATATTCTAATATTATATTTTAGCCTACTATATTTAGAATATTTATAGGATGCTAACTAGACTTAGTTCCTATCCTAAGTCCTCTTATAGCCTATATGTCTAACCTCTTTCTACTAATAGGGATACTAATCCTTTACTATATATTTAGCGTTAAGTACAACCCCTAGAGACATCCCTTACTAGTTTATAATACTAATATATTAACCTATGTTTAGCTTCCTACTACCCCTCTCTAATAAGGTTATTAAGATCTATATTATAGGGGTAAGGTAATACCTAGTAGTTACCTATAGGAGTAGTTAGTAGTACTAGGTTATAGGTTTTAGGTAGCTATAGCTTATTATAGCTTTTATTTTACCTAAGGATTACTAAATATTTACTATCTAACTAGTAACCTAATATTCTATCTTATACTAGTTATCCTAGTTTATAGAGCTTAAAGAATTATAAGGGTATAGCTATAGGCTATAACTAGGAAGGGTATAGAAGGTAGGTCTATTTAAGTGTAAAGACTTTAAGCTAAAGATTCTAAGTTCCTAACTTTAGCCTTAAGCCTTAAGTTAGCAAGGCTTGGCCGACCCTTAGCCGAGGAACACCTAAAGTGCTCCCGTCAGGCCATATGTCCTATTGGCGCATGGCCCCCTTACACTAAGTACTTAGTAAACTACTAAATATATTATATTATATATATAGATAATTTTATAATCTAATCTACTATAAGGGAGTAGTATACTAAAGATCTTAAGAAGGTCCTCTAATAGTTATAAATATTTAGGTTATTTATAAAGCTCTTAAAATACTTATTCTATTAATAGAGGGTTAAGTTCCTAGGGTATATAATCACCCCTAAGGGTATTAGTATAGATAAATCTTATATATAAATAATTACTAAGTAGAAGGTACCTATATTAATAAAAGACGTCTAGACGTTTTTAGGATTCTATAACTTTTATTAAAAGTTTATTCCTAGATACTTAGGTATTATAGTACTAATGATAGGGCTGCTAAAGGGATATAAGGATGCCTTATATATATTTAAATAGACTAAAGAGGCTAATAATACCTTTAATTAGCTAAAGGTTACCTTCTTATTAGTAACTATCCTTATATACTAGAATCCTTAGTAACCTACTTATATAGAGATAGATACTTTAGTTAAAGCTATTATAGCTATCCTATTCTAGTTAGTAGAAGGATAATAGTAACTAATTACTTACTAGTTATAGAAGCTTTTAGATATAAAATAATAATAGGCTATAGGATAGTAGGAGCTATTAGCTATTATAGAAGGATTAAAGTATTAGGCTTATTACCTTTTAGGGCTATTAGAGAAGTTTATAGTCTTAATAGACTATTAGGTACTAAAGGGAGTTATTAGTATACTAGTATAGGACCTTTATAGAAGGCTTACCTATTAGGTATATAAGTTATTAGTATTTAACTTTAACTTAGAATACTAATTAGGGAAGATAAACCTTATAAATAGTCTATCTAGAAGGCTAGACTATATAGAGGGGGAAGTACTATATATAGACGTCTTCCTAACTTTAGTAAAGAAATTACAGCTAGTTAATAAGTTACTACTAAGTATATAGTAAATAATTAGTAACCTTAAGGGAATAAGTAAGACTACTAAAGTATATATTTAGGTAGTAAAGGTATTACTTTATAACCCTAGCTATAAGGTAGATAGCTCTTAGGGTAAGGAATCCTCTCCTTAGGACTAGTAGTAGGCTATAAGGCGCCTTAGTTATTTAGTAATAATTACTACTATAATAACCTAAGGTTAGAGAGTAAGAGAAGAATTAGTAAATACTTAGTAGGAAGTCACCTAGGTAACTAAGGAGCCTAATAGAGCTAGGGTTACTATACTAGAGTAGTATATCCTATATTAGGTTATAAAGAAGCTTATACCTAATAAAATAGTATTAGTACTATACTAAATATATAAGATAGAAGAACTTATCTAAGGACTATAGGCTAAAGATAAGTTTTATCTATTATAATTAGTAAGGGTGTATAATATAGCTAGTAAGCTAAAAATATATACTATTAATAATATAGGCACCCTATTCTTTAAGGGAAGACTAGTTATCTTATAGGTAGAATTACTAAGAACTAAGATCTTTTACTAATACTATAATAACCCTAGGGTAGGTTATATAGGAGTAATAAAGACTCTTAATCTTATCTTAAGGAAGTTCTATTAGGAAGGAATTAGTAAGGATATATAAGAGTATATTAAGAACTATAAGTACTACCTTAGTGTTATAGTCCTATAGTATAAGCCGTATAGGTAGTTATAGTTACTACTATTACTATTACACCTGTTTTAAGAAATCTTACTAGATTTTATTATAAGGCTATTACTAAGTACTTATAATAATAGTACTAAATATAACTATATTCTAGTTATTATATACTAAATAACTAAGCTTATAATATTTATTCTAACTAAAAAGACGCTAAATATAGTATAGATAGTAAGGATCTTATATAAAAGGGTTAAATATAGGTTTAAGATACTAAAAGGTATTATAAGTAACTAAGATAAGCTATTTACTAGCTCCTTTTAGGAGGAGTTTATAAAGGAGAAGGTAATATATTACTAACTATCTACTATATACTACCTATAGACTAATAGTTAAATAGAATAGACCTATTAGATACTAAAGAGATACTTATAACTATATACTAAGGGCTTACTAAGTTGTTAGGTAGTATAGTTAGATAAAGTAGAGTTTATATATAATAATAGTAAGTACTTAACTATTAGAGTATCTCTATTTATAGTACTCTATAAGTATAACTTTAGATTTATTAAGTATATACCTAGCTATAAGGTAACTATATAAGGAGTATAGGAGCGTATTAAATATACTACTAAGGTTAGGAGGTAGGTAAAGTATACCTAGGTAAAGGCTATAGAGTCTTAGGCTACCTACTATAATAAGAGGTACTAACTAAAAGAGTTCTATTATAGAGAGGTTATTAGACTATTAATAAAAAATATATAGTTTAAGAATAAAAAGTTAGTACTATAATTTATTAAGATAGCTATTATAAAGAGGATTAAGTACTAGGCGTACTAAGTCTATCTACTAGAGTAGTATAGATATATATATAATATATTCCTAATATTACTATTAGAACTATAGACTATAAGGTAATAGGTTACTAATAGTATAGTAGAGCTTTTAGAGTTAGACCTTAAAGATAATATCTAAGAGGTTAAGGAAGTTATTACTTACTAAGGTAGTAGTAATAACCTTAGGTATTTAGTTAAGTAGGCTAGATAGCTAGTTAAGTATAATATATAGGAGCTACTAAACTACTTAGAAGGTACTAAAAAGGTAGTTAGGAAGTATAAGATATAAAGGAAGTAAGTTTATAAGAAGTAAAATAAGTAGGGTACTATTAGTAACTATTTACTAAATATAAGTCTATTATAAGACTACCTAAAAACCTTTTCTTTTCTCTATTAAATACTATATATAAACTTAGAAATAGTACTAATAATATAGAAGGATTATAAAGTAATTAGTAAAGAGGCTACGTCTAGGCATTTAGATTAAAAGGGTTAGATAAGGGAAGCTTAATAGTATAGTAAGCGTTAAGTATAGTAATAAGGAGGTTATTATACTTATTAAGGGTAGCCTTCTCCTTATTAGTTAAGTCCTTAGGACTAGCCTATTTACCCTTAGAGTAGCTAAAGTAAGGGTACTTAGTAGTATACTAGATAGCTACCTAGTAAGTAGTAATCTTTTAGTAAGTAGACTCTATAAGAGGATACTAAATATTATTATAGAAAAGAGAGAGGAGGGTAAACTTAGTATTAATAGCTATAGTAGATATTTAGGTAAATATTAGTAAGCTATTACTAATAGGGCTAGAAAGGCTAGAAGGGCTAGAAGCTATATTAAGGACTATAGTAAAGTCTAAGCTTACTATATATATATCTATATTAAATATACTACTTTAGGTAGTAACCTTATTCTCTATAGTAATAAGGGTATTATTAAACTTTTATAAAATATTTACCTAAAAGGTAGTAAGAGGGTAACTAGCTATATCTAAGTCTATAGCCTTATAAACTATTACTAAGAAATTAGGATAGAAGGCCTAAAGAGTATTAATAGTAGAGTAAGTTATAGAGTCCTTACTAACCTTATAGTACTTAGTATGTAACTTAGAGGGAGAACCCTTAAGCTTAGACGCCTTAGACTTAGACGTATTACTATCTAGGCTACTAGGGATATAAGTAGTAGTAAGTAAGTAATACTTACTAAGAGTCTAAGTACTCTAACTATAATTAATAAGACTAGTACTATAAATAGTAATAATATAGGTTAGGATATTATTTACTAAGTACTTACTAATAAGTTTATAAAACTTCTTAAACTATAGGAAGTTAGTAATACTCTTAATAGTAATACTAGGCTTAGTCTTAATATTATAAGTTTTAAGTAAATCTATTACTAACTATAGTATATAGGTATGGCTATTATTATAGAGGTATATTAGCTAGAGGATACTAAGATAGTTTTAGATTTTATCCTTATTATTAGTATTAAGAAGACTAGTCTATAGTATAAATTAGTTATAGAGTAATTATAGAGGGATTAATAATATACTTAGACCTAAATTATAAGGGCTATATACTTATAGTTAGATATAAGCTCCTAAAGGGTTACCTACTTAAGGTAGACCTTATAACTACTAACTAATAGGTTAGTAATATAGTTACTAATATGCTCCTAGGTAGAGGCGTAAGTAGTAAAAGTAATAAGGATATAGCTATAGTTAAGATTACTAAGCTTACTATTTACCTCCTTCTAATAGTAAAATATTAATATATTCTAAGTATACTATATAGTACTATAAAGCTCTTAGGGTACTTAGAACTATTAGTATACTTATAGAGTAATTACTAAATAAGTAATAACTTATAGTAAAATATTTCTTCTTATCTATTTAATAGATAATATACTTAGCTATATAGTAACTAGTAATATAGATAAGCTTATTAATATTATAGTATATACTAGTAAGATAGTAGATATATAAAGCGCCTCTAGTAAGGCTAGTAAAGCTAATATATAGATTATATTTATAGTTAAGAACTATCTAGATTCTTAAGATAACTAATATTCTAGTAATAGGCCTATAATAGTAGGGCGAGATAGAGGTAGTAAAGGGAAAAGAGAAAATAAAGTAAAAAGAGTTAATTATAAGGTAATTAAGTTAGTAAAAAGTTACTAATATATTACTAAGCATAAAGAAAGGAGAAGAAAAAGAGAAAAATAAATTAGCTAGTAGAAAAAAAACTTTTTACTAGGTAATATAATAGCTAGGAAAAATAAGCTAGAAGAATCTACCTAATATATATTTACCTTACTATTATATAACTATCTTTTATCTAAAGAACTAACACCCTACCTAGTAACTAAGTAGTAATATATTACTAAATAATAATATAAAACACTAAGAACTATAATAATAATAATAAGGTAGCTATACTAGTAATAAGGAGGATTCTATAATATATAAAGCTATTAAAAGATATTTAAGGCTAAAAGGACTAACATAGTTTACAAGCAAGTAGGTCACATAGGCGACCAGGTTACTCCTTATCGCTAAAAAAAGCCCCCTTTTTAACTATTTATTAAAAAGCAAAACTATAACTAAAAAAGATCTAGTTTTAATATATAAGCTACAATAAGAGTTAGATTTTAAAATAAAATACTATAGAAATTCCTATCTTACTTTAATTCCTAGATTACTATATATCCCTTATCTAGGCCTTAGATAAGAGGCTTACTTAGTATCTAATACTTAGGGTGTAGTAGTATTTTCTATAGTATTATTTTCTAGAACCTAACTCTTATCGTAGCTTATAAATTAAAACTAGACCTTTTTTAGTTATAGTTTCGCTTTTTAATAAATAGTTAAAAAGGGGGCTTTTTTTTAGCGATAAGGAGTGACCCGGTCGCCTGTGTGACCCGCTTACTTGTGAACTACGTTATAGGTATTATTAGTATTATTTATAATATTACGTAATAACTTTAGGGATAAAGTCTTAGGGGGAGGAGAGTAATTATAAGGAGATCTATAGTAGTTAGCCTAGTAGGCCTTAGTAATAGGTTGCTAAGCCTCTAACAAGCCAGCCCTACTATAGAGTTTTAATAGGTAGCCACAGCCGTACTAGAAGAGCTCTATAAGCTTAAGTCTTATAATACACTAATACCTACTATTAAGCCTCACCTAGTTAAGTACCCCTAGCTAATACTCTTATAGTATTATATCTACTAATTTAGTATATTAGCTTAGGTATAGTCTATTAATAGACTAGTAAAAAGATATATTATATAAGTATTATTATTACTTATATTATTATAAATAACTATACTAATATAGCCTATAATCCCCTACTTATTAATAACTTAAAGGAGTATCTAGGTAATATTTACACCCTTATAGGACCTAGGTTAATAGTAGAGGGTAATAAGATATTAGGTCTGCTTTACCCTTACGTTAAGGAAGTAGTAGAAGATAGTAATAATAGTATACTTATTAGGTAAAGTCTAGAGGTTAAAGGAGAGGTAGATTTTAGTTATTATATTATATATCTTATTATAAATCTTAACCTTTTTTACCTTATAGAAAGTATTTATATACTACCTTATACTTTTATAAGACTATAGTATTTAGAATAATAAATTAGGGTTAAGTTTAAAAAGGAGGTACTATATCTATTAATTTATAAAGGTTAAAAAGGGGTTACTTATATTAATAAGAAAAGTAATAGTAAGCTTATAGTATATTATTAATTAGTTCTTTATAATAGTAATAGGGGTAAATTAGGCTTGTTTTACTAGTAGAGGTAATAATAATAGATCTATCTTATCCCCTTACTTAGTAGTTATATTTATTATCTTAAATATATAATAAGTATTATTAAGATAAGACCTTACTAATAAGGTTAATATTATAATAAATACCCTTAGGTAGCCCTTCTTATTATATTAATAGTATATCTAGTATATGTTACCCCTTATCCTACCTAGTAGTATATAGTAGATAAAGAGGCTATAATCTTTAATCTAAGTAGTCTAACCCTTTAAGCCCTTTATTAATAGTAGTAAGTTATTAACATACTTCTACCCTTTAAATATAACGTAAGGTATAGTATTAATAGTATCTTAGGCGTTAAGATTATAGGTTAATACGTTACTAGTAGTAGATTAAGGTTAGTTAAGTTAGGGGATAAGTTAATAAGGTAGTAGTATACTAAGAAGCTATAAAGCTATTTAGAAAGGCTAAAGGAGGGTAAAAGACTTAAATAACTATAGGATAGTTATTAGTTAATTAGATATTACTAGTAAATAACTATAAGATAGTTACTAGTTAATTAGATATTACTAGTAAATTTAATATAGTAGAAGTATAGTTAGTTAATTAGATATTACTAGTAAATTTAGTATAACGTACATATATAGTAAGCTGCGCATTATAGTGAGCTGCGCACGTCCTCCTACCTTTCTACCTTTTGTATAAGTAAATTCAACCATAATATATAAAATTAATTAAAACTACTTATTATCTCCTTCCTTATTACTATCCTAAACTACTTTATAGGTTTGTATGTTATGTCTAGTCTTTCTATAATTACTATATTATTGCATGTGTGGTTTAGTACCTTCTATACAACCCTTTGTTTAAGGGTTATTCTTCCCTCTAGTATTAATACCACCCTTTTCTACTTATAGTACCTCTGCTTTAGTAGTATTAAGTAACCCTCTAAGATGTAGTTAGGTCTTTTTTGCCCTCTAGTGCTTACTTAGCACCTCTATCCCTATATAAAGCCTATAGTTCTCAGCCTTAAGAAGAGTAACCCTATGTAATAACTTACTAATTCCTTTAGCTTAGAGGTTAGTAAGGTTATATATTATTATTAGTGTAGTGCCTTTAGGTGCTTAGATCTTCTTTTTAAGGGAATTAGTACTTTATACGCCCTCTCTTGCTATAGATAGTGTCTTTAGGTCCTAAGAGCTTTAACTACTTAGATATAAGCTTAGTAGTATTAGCGTTTTTAGCTTAAAATCTAGGTAGGAAATAACTACTTTAGGGTTAAAAGGTATAAGGCCTACCTATCTAAAACCAGCTTATATATTATTTTTACCTATTAAGGTAAAGAATACTACTTTAAAGGTAGGAAAGAAGTTATCTTTTATAATATATAAAATCTATATCTATATTATCTTCTTAATTTCCTTACTATATAAGTACTTTAATAGGCTAAAGCACCCTATATTAAGAGGCTAAAGCTTATATAATAAATAAGGAGGTATATAGAGAGTAATAATGTTTTATTCCTTATAGTATTTATTAAAGTTAGTTAATTTATAGCTATTATGGCTATCTAGGATTAAGAGGTAATAAGTACCCTTTATATAAGACTTTATATACTAATTAAAGTGCTTTAGCTAATTTAGGCTAATTTTATTTATTATCTATTTATTTTTACTTAGATAGATATGCTATATAGCTAGGAATTAGCTATTAGTATACTAGGAGAGGAGGTAATATTTACCCTTTATAATAACATATAGAGGTATTACCTAGCTATCTATATATATACCCTAAATAATAGAAACCTATTTATAATTACTAGGCTGCTTTATATAAGGCCTTCCCTTATAGTTAGAAGTTATAATAACCTTTATATATAATAATATTCCTATTAGGAAGCTAGTCTTATTAAAATTATAGATATTATAATCTTATATTTTATACTTTATAATTATATTTTATATAAGTATAAACTAGCCTTATATAATTATAGGATCCTTAGCTAAGGCCCTCTAATAGTTAATTTAATATTAAAATTATATTTTTAATTAGGTTTATTATTATATAAAGTTCTCTACCTATTAGGGTCTAATATATATTATGTTATGTTTAGAAAGGAGTTAATTAGCTATATCTTATATATCTTCTTATTATAGGGGAAAACCTTAATTAATTAGGTTAATAACTTATTTAAGAATTACCTTCTCTTCTAATATAGTTAACTTTATTAATTTTAAATACGTCTCAGCTTATAAGAGCATACTAGCGCGTCGCATATAAAGGGTTAATTTAGGGACTTTAAAGTTAGAGGTAGTACTTTATATAGACATTTTTAGGTTGTTTTAAAGAGCTTAGAGGGTAAGGATAATACGACTTTCTTTAGAAGAAGAATTTATGTTTATATGTAGAGAAAAGTAGGTGTAAAGGTTAAAGAGGCAGAAAGGCAGTAGACGTGTGCAGCTTACTATAATGCGCAGCTCACTATGTATGTACGTTAGTAGAAGTATTATTAGTTAATAATATTACTAGTAAATTTAGTATAGTAGCTATATTAGATTAAAGTATATAGCCCTACCCTAGCCTAGAACTAAAGAAATAGTCTACCTAAAAGCTAATTCTATACTATATACCCCTTTTTTTTTTAGAAGTTATTAACTATAGTAGTATAATTAGTTAATAAAGCTAAGGCTAGTATTCTAGGTTAAGGTACTCTAGTTTTAAATCCTAGCTGTAGTGTTATTTCTAGTTTAAATTAAAGTAATAGCTTAAAGGGTTATAACCTAGTAATCTATTAGCTAATACTAGAATAACTTCTTTTTTGCCCTATATTTATATTAAACCTTATAATCTTATTAGTCTGGCGCTAGAGATATATTTTTCTAGAAACCTCTAGATATCTTAGATATATCTATTAAATTGTTAAATACGTATTTGATTAATTAATATATAAAAAGGGCTGTATTTGACTGTTTGATTGAGATATGTGGGGCGATATCTGATCGGGTTGTAGCGCTGCTGACGGACTCTCTGACAGAAGCACTTACAGGCTCCACCAGACGTGCACTGGGCAGAGGGCCTGGGAAGCCATTCTGGAACGAAAGCTGTACGGGCAAACACCAGGCTTATACGGCCAAAAGAGCAACAGTAACAAGACCACGCGCTCTGGGAATAGACTGTCAATGGGAGCAAGAGGAGGACGACATCCATGCAATGTAACAGCGGATCTCCTTTCAGGTATTTTATAGACCATGCATCATTGATCGCATATCCTCCCTACTTTGACGCAAGTACTTTGCGTCCACAGGAAAAAAGAATTCATCAGGTGGTATGGATGAAGTCTACACATCCATGCCACTTGTCCGTCTTCGGAACTAGTGGGCGCCACGACACAAAAAGGGTGCAAACCAACAGAGCCGATGGATCTCGTTCGTCAGCTAAGAAGTGGATGCAGGTGAATGCAGCCAAGAAAACAAGGAAAGATTTGCGGCAATGTGCCTACCTGATAACTGGAGGCTCCAAGAAAGGACATTGAAAAATCTAGGGACCCAGTGAAATGCTGTCTACATTGTGAGAAACGAAGAGTAAACAGTTCACAGAATAGCACTGATTGCTGACGTTACTGAAGATATTATCAGGCAAAGAGATGAAGATCTCCGGGAGTTTAAAGTTGACGGCCCCAAGAAACCTTATTTGTAGCCATCGACAACCCCCGGTCATCAAAACCGATGAGGTCTGAACAAGGTTATCTCATCTACACTTAGATTGTTGGGCCGGCATGGACGGTTTTACTCCGACCTGGTTTTACCGTATGGAGTCCTCTCCCAGGGATTTTTTAATCCTCCAAAGGCTACTATCGGAACCGAGTTCGGGGTGTGTTTTGGTCCCGACCATCTCGCCCCACAATGAGCTTTGAAGCTGGGTGAGGTGGAATGCATCAGGATGCTGCGGCGTAAATGGTAGAGGAAGAGAATGAGTGGCTGCCCGAGTGCATTTAGCTCGGCGTGTCATCCTGCTCGGCTCGGCTTTGAAGTGGAGTAAATGCGATGATCTCTCGTAAAATGCTACGGTGACCACGGTGCCCACAAACAGGCGGAAGCGACGGTAATGCCACACAACCCTTCAGTCAGACCGACTTCGGATGCTTGAATCCGTGCAGTCCTTGTTGCTCCTTTTAGGAAGTTCGAATAATCAAGGAGGGGATGAGGGACATAACGAATCGAGTCATCATAGCAAACGGCCCTGAGCTCTCCAACACATCCACAATACAGTTTCTATGTAGCTATGTAGCTTCAATACTGTGTACGTGACTTCTGCCGCCATCTTGGCTATCGTTTCTATGGTTGAGAGGGGTGGCCTGGCCCCGCCATGCCTCGGGACATATTCCCGTCCAAGCTACGAATGCAAGAATCAAGAGTGTTTGCTCGGCATGGGTCAACCCGACTCAGCCCACCGGCTGCAAATTAACCTGGCTAGCGACATTGCTAGCGTCATATCTAATCAATCAGGACATCTTATCTGATCACACCCTTTACTGCATACTGCATCGTGACTGGTCACATCGCCCCCTTGCCCGGCCCATGAGGGGCTTTCCATGGCTCCATAGCTCCATAGCTCCATTGCTCCATGGCTCCAATGCAAAATTCTTCCTCCGTCCAGAGGACACCCTGATCCTCGCCTGAGCTGATCTGTATGCGCCTCTTTCTGGTCGTAAACCCGCGCTGGCCAAGCCCCGGAATCGGCCATGTTCCTTTTCTCGCCCAATTCGCATGTGCCCTGGACAACACAAGTTGATTGATTTTGAATTTCCACCCCGTGCCGCGAGAGGGGGGCGTAAATTCCTGTAGCATCCGTGTATCCGCAGCCAGCCAGGGGGGGGGGGGGGGGGGGGGGGACAAAAGGAGATCCGGCACAACTTGCTTGTCTTGTCTTTTCGTTCCCTCAAAAGGTGTTCTCGAACTTCCTTCCACCACTCCAACCTCTCTCGTTAACCCCCTCCCTCCGTCCTTAGTTGATCGCTGCCGTATCTTTCTGCTGGACTCGTTCGACCGGGACCCAGCAAAAGGATTCGAGTAAGGACACACGTCACAGCCAGCAGGCCCCTCATCTTGGGACTCTGATCAGATCTGATAACCAGTGACGATCCAAAGTAACAAGATGACGGCACTTGAGAAGCAGGAGCCTGAGAAGGCAGCTCCTCCAGCGACCGAGAAGCCCGCAAAGCAAGAAGAAGTGAAGGGAAAAGAACCCAAGGGCATGTCGGTCAGTCTTTCCCAGCCGCTGTGCCTGCGCTGTACTGCATTGGCTGCAGACGCCTTGGGCTGTACCGGGCCGTCCCGCATCTCTCTGGAAGGGGGGGGAAAGAAAATACCAAAAGATCTTATCGGCGGGCGGCATCGTGACAGACCCGCGTGTAACAAGATGCATCCCAGTGCAGAGTTTTGGCATATCAACCTCTCTACTGATCACTAACGTGTCCAAACTCAGTTCACCAAGGAATTATTCACCTTCTTCCGTCTGCTATTCGCCGCCAACCCGACATGGCTCGACTACGTTCTCGTCATCTTCGGTACCATCACGGCCATCGCTGCTGGTGTGCCGTTCCCTCTCATGGGTGTCATCTTTGGCCAGCTGGTTGACGAAATGAACGATGCCACTTGCGCCGCCGATGGGACCATCAACGTCGACGCATTCGCATACGAATCTGCAATCAACACAAAGGTCATCCAAACAGCCTATGTCGGCGCCATCGCGCTTGCTCTCATCTACAGCTACATTCTCTCGTGGAGCATCATCAGCCAGCGCCTCGCCCAGCGCCTGCGCACGCAATACGTGTCTGCTCTCCTGCGCCAGCCCCCCTCCTACTTCGACAAGCGCGCTGCCGCCGGCGAAGTGTCTAGTCGCCTCCACGGCGACATCACGGCGATCCAGTCCGGCACCTCGGAGAAGGTGGGCATCCTCATCTGCAGTCTGAGCTTTTTCGTCACCGTTTTCGTCATTGCGTTCTCGAAGCAGCCCAAGCTGGCCGGCATGCTCGTTTCCATGCTTCCGGCTTTTATGCTCTCCTCCTTCGTCGGCGGCGGTTACATCATGAAGAACGCCGGCTACATGACTGAGGCGATTGGGAAGGCTTCGTCCATTGCGTCCGAAGCTCTCTCTCATATCTCCGTCGTGCAGGCCTTCGGTGCCGGCCCGCGTCTCGAGGCCAAGTTTGCCGACCACATGATTACGGCCCGCAAGGCTGGCATGAAGAAGGCTGGCGCTGCCGCTGTCCAGGCCGGCCTTCTCTATTTCATCGCCTACGCTGGAAACGCTCTTGCTTTCTGGCAGGGCAGCATCAGGATTGCCGACTCGATGGCCGGCCGTGGCAATGCCACAGTTGGCGAGATCTACGCAGTTGTCTACCTGCTCGTTGACGGTAAGTTCCCCTTGGCATTCCCGTCAAGTTTCGCACGATGGTTTCGGTAAAAAGTAACTAACATCGGGCTTGCATCTCAGCTTGCATTATGCTTGGCTCCATCGCCCCTATTCTTCCCCTTGTCCGAGGTGCTTCGGCCGCTTACCAGCGCCTGCGGGAGGACATTGAGGCTCCCTCGGAGATTGACGGCACCTCCGAGGAGGGCAAGGTTCTGCCCCTGGACGACCCCAAGGGCATCGTGCTCCGCAACGTCACTTTCGAGTATCCATCTAGGCCCGGCCAGCCCGTCCTGCGCAATGTCAATGTTGAGTTCCCTGCTGGCAAGTACACTGCTGTGGTCGGTCTCTCGGGCAGTGGCAAGTCCACCATCGCCGCCCTCATCGCCCGTCTCCAGGACCCGAACCAGGGAGAAATCCTCCTCGACGGCCACGATATTCGGGAGCTCAATGTCCGCAGCCTCCGCAGCTTCATCAGCTTTGTGCAGCAGGAGCCCTCACTTCTCGATCGGTCGATTCTTGAAAACATTGCCCTCGGCCTCATCAACTCTCCCAAGCCCGAGCACCAGCGTTTGAGACCCTTCCTAAGCGGCGGCCAGTTGGCCGAGCTGGCATCCAAGGGCAAGGACGCTTTGTCATCTGTCAACAACTATGGTCCCGAGATCCAGGAGATTGTCAACCTCGTCCGTCACGCTGCCGAGCAGGCCGATGCCGCCGCCTTCATCAACCGCCTCGATGACGGTTATGGCACCTCGGCCGGTCCTAGTGGTACTCTTGTCAGTGGTGGCCAGCGCCAGCGGATCGCTCTCGCCCGAGCTCTGATCCGCGACCCCAAGATCCTGGTGCTGGATGAAGCAACTTCCGCTCTCGACTCTGCCAGCGAGAAGCGCATCCAGCGTGCCGTTGAGCAGGCCGCTACGGAGAACCGCACCATCATCTCCATTGCCCATCGCCTTTCCACGATCCGCAACGCAGACAGCATCGTCGTCATGGAGGCCGGTCAGGTGGTCGAGCAGGGTACATACACAGAGTTGATGGCGCGCGAGGACGGCGCTTTTGCCCGCATGGCCAAGCTACAGTCGGTGGGCACCGCCACTCGTGCGCCCGATGCCGGCTCTGTTTCTGGCGACTCCCTCGACGCCTCTACTCTCAAGGATGACCATGTTATCGACGAGAAGGCCGATGAACATGTTACCACAAAGAGCTTGAAACACACCAAATCGAGTGACAAGGAAAGCGACGAAGAAAAGAAGGAGTCCGAGATCGCCGGTCTGGATGATGCGAAGCCTTACAGCACCGTAATCAAGGGTCTTGTTCGTCTCACCAGACCCTCTTTGGCCTGGTTGATTGTGGCCATTATCGCTGCCACCATTGTCGGCGGTACCTTTACCGGCTCTGGTCTTATTTTTGGTTACACCGTCGGAGCCCTTAACCCTTGTGCCAGCACCGCCGAACGCATTCTGTCCATGGGACGCTACTTTGCCGGTCTCATGTTTGGCCTTGCCTGTATCGAGCTCTTCGCCAACTTCTTCGCCTGGTCCTGCTTCGGCGTCGTGGCCGAGAAGCTTCTCTACTCCGTTCGCGTCCTGTCCTTCCGCTCCCTGTTGGATCAAGACGTTCAGTGGCACCAGTCCGACGGTCGCACCGCCTCCGGTCTGCTGACCATTATTACCAAGGATAGTGCTGCCATTGGTGGCTTCAGTGGTTCCACCATCGGCACCGTTTTCGCCATTTGCGTCAACGTCCTCGCTGCCGTGATTTTGTCCCATATCATCGCCTGGAAGATCGCTCTCGTCTGCATGGTCACCATCCCCCTACTGCTGGGCTCTGGTTTCATGCAGCTGCGCATGCTGGCTCGCTACGAAGAGCGTCACTCAGCTGCCTTTTCGACCGCTACGTCTGTAGCCACCGAGGCCGTACAATCGATCAAGACCGTAGCGGCCCTTTCCCTTGAGAGTCAGGTGATGGATAACTATGCTCGGCTTCTCGCTCCGCCTCAGAAACAGATGGTCCGCGCATCGGCTTCCACCAATATTTGGTTGGCCATCTCCAACGTCACCGGCACTTTCATCAACGCTCTGGCCTACTGGTGGGGTACGCAACTCATTATGAAAGGCGAATACACTCAGACTCAGTTCCTCATCATCTTGGTGGCGATGCTTATCAGTGCCCAGCTATGGGGTAACATGTTCGCCCTGGCTCCCGAGTTCTCGCGTGCTCGTAACGCCTTATCCCGTATCATGTCCGTCATCAACCTCGGCAAGAACGATGATCTCAGCAAGACTGGTACCCAGCCGAAGCAGATCGTCGGAGACTCCAAGGCGGAGGAGGACATCGAGGCTACCGGAGAAGTCAAAGCCAAGAGACCTCATGCTGGCGGCGTGAAAGTCACCTTCAACAACGTTTCTTTTGCCTATCCCAGTCGTCCCGATGTCAACATCCTCGACAATGTTTCCTTCACCATCCAGCCTGGTCAGTTTTGCGGTCTAGTTGGCCCTTCTGGAGCTGGGAAGTCGACTATCATGAACCTTGTCCAGCGTCTCTACTTTCCCTCCCAAGGTCAGGTTCTTATCGATGGTCACGATATTGCCAACCTTCCCAGCTCCTTCAGAGACACGGTTGCCATCGTTCCCCAGGACCCGACTCTCTTTGACGGCAGCGTTCGCTTCAACGTCGGTCTCGGCTCGTCGCCCGACACCGAAGCTACCCAGGCCGAGATCGAAGAGGCCTGCAAGTTGGCCAACATTCACGACGTGATCATGGCTCTTCCCGAGGGGTATGACACCGAGTGTGGCCCCTCTGCATCCCGCTTGTCTGGCGGTCAGAGACAGCGTTTGGCTATTGCCCGTGCCCTCGTCCGAAAGCCGCGCCTGTTGCTTCTAGACGAGAGCACGAGTGCCTTGGACGCCGCCAGCGAAGCCGCTCTGCAAGAAGGTCTCGAGCGTGCGTCCCGTGGTACAACTGTGTTGGCGATTACCCATCGCCTGCACACCGTGCACAAGGCCAATGTGATTTTACTGGTCGAGGGCGGACAGATGGCCGACAGCGGAACGCACCAGGAGCTCATGGAGAGGCGGGAGAGCTACAGAATCAACGCCATGCAGCAGATGCTGCAGTAAAGGGACCGTTGAGTGGTTTTTGGTTATTGATTCGTAATAGAAGGGGTAAAAGCACATTTCACAGGTGTCACATTGGTTCCGAAAACAGAGAACTGCTGAATTTGCATCAAACCTGTATACTCATATAATACCTTGGCATTACTTTGCTTCATGTCTTTAGTGCATATAGAAGAAACTGGGATAACGATACTCCCGTTCAACGTACACACTCTAGTCAAGTTTACCATGAGATCTTGATTTGAACGCATGACCCGGAACAGTTGCTATTTAGGTAAAGTTCCACCTCAAACGGATTCAAGTTGGGATGAAAATTGCCCTTGGTTTACGTTTGACAGCTGAAGCACCTTGTCAAATTGCTACGACAGGACTAGTAAGCCACGTCTACAGTCGAACGCTTGCATAGACGTCCAAGATGCGATACAAAAATCAGAAAAAGGTTGTATGAGGAACCACTGTCTTGGCCCGAGTTATCAATAGTTCAATACATTGTTCGAGATAGGGTAATAGAAGGCTGCGACGCGACGACATTACAAATGCAGGCACAACGACGAGAAGCAGGCCTGGTACCAAATATCGAACATGGATATCGCCACCTGGATATCCGTCGCGAACGGTGATGGGAATTCGTCGGTGGACATTCGAGAGCTGCAGTGCTTGATTCCGCAGCAACTTTGACAGTGGCAGTTGCAAGCACCGTTGAGCATTTGACTTTAAGCTGCATTGAGGCACCCAAGCAAGCCACAACAGCGCCTACCCGGACGCCAACACAACGAGATGCGATGCGGTTGGGGACCGCAAAAGGAAAAGCCATGCATGCAGCAAGAAGGCCGGGATTCCCCATCCAGAGTAGAGTGGTTGGTGTGGAGAGTGTCGATGCACGTGCCGGTACCGGGGGGGAACGAACCTAGGTACAACCTCACTCACACACATCTCATGGCACGAACGATTGCGTACCACTAGTGGACTCCAACTGTGTGTAGCTAGGTAGGTAATTGTGTACCTGTGCGACCCTAAGGGGGGACCGGACCGCCTTGTAGTTAGTTGTACTTCGGTACCACTAGTGGACAGTACGGTATGGTAGGTACTTGGAGAAGCGGACCGTTTCCTACCGCTGCTCCACGTGCATATACGCAATTGCATCTGCTGGAGGCCGTGTTTGCAGCAGGCCCAAGGTAAGGTACCTAGGTAGGTAACACGGGCAATTTCAAGAAAAGCTTAAATAGTCACAAGGGATGCATATCTCAATTCCGAGTGCAAATCCCGGTATCCACACACAAAATCTTGCATTACGCCCCTCCGCTGTGATGAGTCCACGACGTAAGCATACCCGCCTTCTTACGCTAGTTGAGCCACACACACACACACACACTGACAGTACGTACAAGGCAAAGCGGCGGCCTCGACCTCCTTTCCTACTACTAGGCCCTGACGTGCATGTTGGCTAGCAGCGGCAGTTTAATACCACGCCAAACCAACCCTGTTGGTGCTGGTATATGACCCGTCGATCCGCGCCCAGTAAAGTGGTTCGGCCTTTGTTTTTCCCTTGGGAGCCACGTCCCCCCCCCCCCCCCCCCCCCCTTTTCCCTTGGGAGATTTTGCCTTGGGAAACCAGGAGCAAAGCTGGGAGAAAAAGACAGAAACTTTTTTCCATCTCGAACGGGCCGCCACAATGACGTACGTATGCTACAAGCAGCAGCGTATTCGTAGCGAATCAAGAAACAGCAGGACGGAGGTCCGAACGGCGAAAGAGAAAGGGGAGGGGGAGAGAAAAAATGGTGACTGTAATGCGCGCGCGCGCGCACACACACACACACACACAAACACACCGCAGGTCCTCTATCGAGCAAACAAGTAATTCAAACTTGGGACTTACCGGTATTGGGGTGCTACCCAAAAAGGGCAGGTTGACTCACCGTGTCAGGGTCCAGCGCGTTCCCGCCAGCTTATTGCTCAATCTGTTCGATGAGCCATATGCCAACTGGGACATGTCAATCCCTCATCCAACCCCCCGCCCCCCCGCGTGTTTTCCCGCCTCCTGATTAGCTTAGCTGATGACGGACTGCAACTGGCCCCCTAGTCACAAGAGCTAAGGGTGACTTTGAGTGGTCTGATGATGTTTATTGCTCCAGTCGGATTCGTCGGGGCGGTTTACTCCGTGAGTCCCGAGAAAGACGGTCAGCAAAAGAGATTAGAAAGCAATCCGGTTTGCGGCTCCGTCACATCTTTCCTTGTTGTTTGACTGGCGTCGCCCTTGGCCTCCGGTACACGGATGTTCGAAACCGAGCGGACAAGGAGAATACCATGTATAAAGGACTTTGCCCTGCCCATCGGCCCGTTCCTCTATCTTCCCGTTCCTCTTTCAGATGTACACCTGTGATACCCAGCTGGCTTTCGTTTCCCTCTCTCTCTCTCTCCCACACCCACACACATTCTCCCTCTCCCACTCTCCCACTCTCCCATTCTCTCTTCCTCCCCTTACCCGTAGTTGTCTCACCCTCCCTCCCCCCCCCCCCCCCCCCCCCCAATAGCTACGGGCGCTAATTCCTGAACCCCTCCCGTTCGCAGCTACGTCATCGTATCATACCACTCGCGGCCATGTCGGCAGCAGCAGCGACAACCGCACCAGCACCAGCCATTGCGCAACCGCCTGCGGCCGCGGAAACTCCCAACACCGGCGACAACAACAGCAGCAGCCCGCGGGCCAGCGAGACTTCCGACGATGTCTCGGCCCTGAAACCCGCCGCGCAGGCATCGTGGAGGAAGAAGAATAGCAAGACGACGACGACAAAGGCGCATGGGAACAAAAAGGGGCCCGAGATCAACCGCACGGCGACGCCCAAGCGCTCGACGACGTTCTGGAAGTCGTTCAAGTACCTCCGCGACCTGACGCCCAAGGAGGTTGACGACTTCATGGCGTCGTACGTCATCTACAACCTCGACTGGGCCGACGAGGCCGCCATGATCGAGGCCCTGGGCCCGGACTACCGGGCCCGCGTCGGCGACTGCCTGCAGTCGTACTACGGCGTGCTGAACCACCTCTGCGCCCTGGGCGACGTCGAGAAGATGTACATCCCGCCCCTGATGGACGCCCGCGTCTCCGTCCTCGACAACCAGTTGCTGTACGAGGAGTCGATCGCGCGGGATATTGGCCTGGGGCCGGGCGACCGGGTGCTCGACCTCGGCTGCGGCCGCGGCCGGGTCGCCGCCCACATGGCCGTCGTCAGCGGCGCCAACGTCACCGGCCTCAACATCGACCCGAACCAGGTCGCGCAGGCCGACGAGTTCAACGCCCAGCTCGGCCTGCGCAACAGCTTCGCCGTCCACGACATGAACAACCTGCCGCTGCCCTTCCCCGACGCCTCCTTCGACGCCTTCTACCAGATCCAGGCCCTCAGCCTGTGCAAGGATCTCCCCGCCCTGTTCGCCGAGCTCCACCGCGTGCTTCGCCCCGGCGCCAAGATCTCCCTGCTCGATTGGGTTAGCCTGTCCGCCTACGACCCCGCCGACCCCGAGCACGCCGAGCTGATGCGCCGCGTGAAGCCGCTCATCGGCGCCGTGGGCACCCCGACGCCCCAGACCCTGGAGGCCGCCCTCGCCGGCGCCGGCTTCACCGTCCTCGTCTCGGACAACGCCAGCGTCGGCGGCCTGCAGGCGCCGCTCATCGACAAGGTGGACGGCTACTTCCACAGCTTGCGCCAGCTCATCCTGGGGCTCGTCAAGCTCCGCCTGCTGCCGCCCCATTTCAAGACGCTCATCAACCGCCTCTGCCTGGACGGACAGGCTTTCGTCAAGATGGACAACATGCGGCTGGTGACGACCAGCTATAGGATCATCGCGCAGAGGAATTAATAGCTCAGGGAACATACGGAGGGGGGTCATGGAGTAATCATACAGCATAGAGCTTTCTTTCCCTTATCTTTTCCCGTCTTTGCCTTTTGGAGCCGCAGGTGTTTGGACGATGCAATGGCATGATACACCATGCAACTTGGCCCATGGTTGCTCCTCCGAGTTTTATTGTTTAGCATTTGTTCTTGGTGTTGAAGGGCTAGACAAATCAACGAAATTAATCATAACTGACTGGGTCGCGAGAGTGCCATGTCCGAGTTCTCCTGCCCACTCTGAACGCAACAATGGGGGTGAAGTCCTTGATTGAGTGGCATTCCACTTACATCAACATCTTTACTTAGACATCATTTCAAGTCACGCCGAATGGGACAAATAATTGATCGAGGTCAGATTTTATCTATGGCTAAAATCTCCGTAAAAGGGTATATTGAAAAGCATTCTCATGGCCGATGGCCCTCATCCCCACAGTATTAAAACAATTATTGTACGTTTGCGCGTTGACACATTGGCATACTACGTCGTCTTTCATCCAATTTCTCCTTCGTCCTCGTTTACCAGTCGCCACCGGGGAGGGCGATCGAGGAGCCGATGGCACCGCCACTGACACCGCCGAGCTCGATAGCGGCGTTGATGACGCCTCCGAAACCCTCACCGGCGATGAGGCCGGCGGCGGCGGCGAAACAGTGGGTCTCGAAGTTCTTGGGGTAGCACTTCTTCCACGCCCAGGCGACGATGGCTCCGGCCATGATGGCATTGGCGTAGCCGCTGTCGGGGCCGAGGACCCAGGCGACACCGATGGACATCCAGTTGGGGAGGTAGTCGCGGTACTTCATGCGAGGGCCGACGAGGTAGAAGTTCTTGAGAACAGCCTGGAGGGCGCAGATGACGCCCATGACGATGGTGAAGATAGCACAAGACCTGGGGATGGGCAGCTGGGGCATGGTGACGGCCTCGGCGACGGCCTTCCAGGCCAAGACGGAGGGGGCACCGAAGGCACAGGTCTCCTCGGGGCCAATCTCCTGCCAGATACAGGGGTAGGCGGCCATGAATAGGACGAAGACGCCGGGGGCAAGGAAGACGCTGACGGCGGCACCAATGGCCTGGGCGTAGAACTGCAGGTGGGGAGGGGTTTTGAGGAGGAAACCAACGCGGAAGTCGGAGACCAGGGCAGTGGCGACGTCGGCGGTACCGGAGGCAATACCACCGGCGACGAGGTTAATGCGCTGAGCGGCCTTGATCTCGAGGCCCTGACCGGAGGTGACACCACCGAAGACGAGCTGGGAGGCCTTGGCGGAGGCAGTGAGGGGAGTGCAGTCGGTGACAGCACCGCCGTGGATGCTGAGGAAGGCGAAGAGGAGACCCAGCAAGCAGGCAAGGATGGCGAGGCCTGCGTTCATGTGGAACTGGACGTGGCAAACGACCATGGCTACGGCGGTGAAGACGAGGGTGCCGGTAGCCCAGACCCAGATGGGGACCTGCTGGCTCGGGGGCGCAAAGTCCTCAACGAGGCTGTCCTGGGCGTCGGCAAGGCCGGCGTGCTTGGCGATGAAGGCGTTGTGCTTTCCGCGCGACTGCATGCGGTTGTTGATGCTGCGGGCGGCAGAGCGGAAGGCGAACTTTGCGCCGTCGACGAGGACGCCGATGTGGAGGATGAACTCGACCATGGAGTAGACGACGAGAACCATGACACCGGGCCACAGCATCCAGTAACGGGGGGACGGGATCCAGTCAGGGTCGTCGCTGACCTTCATGACGCCAAAGTTGACTATGTCAGACCACTTCTCGCTGTCGGGGTATTTCTGGACGCCGATGGCCTCGCCATAGTGGACGAGGGTAGGCCCGATGATAGCCCAGGCAACGACGGTTCCGAGCCACCACGACAGGGCAGCGTTGAGGCCGACGAGCATACCGGAGCCGAAGAAGGCGGGCGTAAGCTGGATGTACCAACCTGGATGCTGTCAGCTAGACGTTCCAAAAAAGACGAAGAGTGTGGAAGAGACATACCCCAGTTGTTGATGTTCATGGCCCAGTTCTTGTAGCCACTCCAGACGTAGAACCACAGGAAGACGTACCAGTTGTGCAGGATACCATCGGCGTACTGAGAGACGACAATGTGAACGAGAGCACCGGCAAAGCAGATGCCTAGGGTCTTGATCTTCTTGGCGGCATCGGCGGCACCGCTGCCAACAGCGTGCATGGAGCGGATGGTCAGGGCAGTCGCGGTAGCTGGTTTGAGGAAAGTCAGCTTCGATCCCGGGAAAAACGCAAGCAAGTTGGGCTCGGGCCGGCAGCAAACCCGTCCGGTGCGCCAAGCACTGGTGGTTTAAACGACTTACGAGTCGGAAAGACGAGGTTCAGCTCCCTGGCAACATTAATGATGAAGAACTTGCGCAGGGGCACGGCGGCGAAGAGACCGAAGAAGGCACAGGTGACGGTGATGGTCAGGATACGGCCAAAGTCCTCGCGGGGGTTGTCGGACATGAGGCCGAGCTGGTACATGGCGGGAAGGGCGGCTACGAAGAGACCGGACATACCACCAGCACCGGTGGCAGCTGCCTG
Source organism: Colletotrichum sublineola (assembly GCA_020631755.1). Taxonomy (NCBI): domain Eukaryota; kingdom Fungi; phylum Ascomycota; class Sordariomycetes; order Glomerellales; family Glomerellaceae; genus Colletotrichum; species Colletotrichum sublineola. Next base: position 734,604 of record JAHSQG010000010.1, read on the forward strand.
GATGATGGAGCTAGTTCGTGATGTTAGTCGCGTGTGTAACACGGCGGAGCAGAGCAGAGAGGGGGGAGCAAAAAGTCTTACTTCTCCTGGGGGCCAAAGCTGCCTCCAATGATGGGCACGTTGGGCAGGGACTTGGCCAGAAGCTTAACAATGGCATAACCGAAGATGGCACCAAACATGGTGGCAGCGAAGCTGAACTGTGGTCGGGGTTAGCCATTGCCCGAGGTATGTGGAGAAGTCTGGGCTAGTGAAAACATACGCCAGTCTTGAGACCAAGGTAAACGTTGGAGGCGTTGACGAGGGAACCCAGAATGATTCCGACAAGGACGGCGCGGAAGGTCAGGGGGTTGCCCTCGGGCTCGATGCCCTTGACTTCGGGGAAGGGGACGAAGAGGTCGGTTATTTCCTCATCGCCGCTAATCTCGCTCTTGAGCTCGTCGTTCTGCTCAGAGTAGCGGTTCTTCTCGGTGATGAAGGCCGGGTCGTGAGCAGGATCCACGGAGGGAATCTGCGTCTCGGCCTGGATGGGCCCCGGGGCGGGGTTCGTGGCCACCATTCTGACAAGTGTCTAATTGTCTTGCCGGTAATGGAAACTGACAGACAACTGACTAGTCGACCAGAACTTGACTGGGCTTACTGGCTGGCCCTGGGCGAAGAGAGACCTGGCTTGGATGTCGGGTGTAAAGGAGAGCAGATCCAAGGTCAGAGGGGGCGGAGGCCGCCAGTCTTTTTAAACATTTGCCATTTGTATCGATTGTTCAGATGTCGGTAGGATCACCACGGGGGAGAGAGTCTGTCGTCTTGGCCAGCCGCCCGGGACCCAACATGCAGACTGCAAAGGTTTATCAGGGTCATGGAACTTTTGCCTCGTGCCATGGGGCCGGGGTGGCGGCTGAGGACCCATGCGATAGCATGGGCGAGGCCGGTTCGTTGATACGGACCAAAAAAGATAATGGTAAAAAACGATTGATTTCCCAAAGGCGCAAGTGGCTCGCGGGTCGTCTGGAGAGCGACAGGTGGCCGAAAGGCAGAGAGAGGAACAACAAGTGGGCCGCCAAGGCTGTTATCGACCAGCAAAGGGGGGGCGGTGTGAATATCTTCGTTCTCCAAACACCCCAGTTCCTGTCGCGCATAGCTTATTTGCTGGGTAATCTGCGAGGGTGTGAGGGTGATTGAGACATTGCTCGATTGGCTGCTGCTGCGGCGTCGGCGTCGTGATGTGTCATGGTTTGTTGCCACGAATAGCGACGATTAGTCGGGCTTCCGCCGTGCGGGTGGACCTCTTGGAGCTTAGGTAAGGTGGTGGTGTAATAGGTATCGAGGGGAAGGAAGGTGGGTTAGGTCCTCGTGGTCGGCCGTCCGTGAGGCTCGTTGTGCAGCTTCCTTATCAGGAGAAGCCGGGCGGAAGCGAGCCCCACCTTCCCTCTGCGAGTTTCCGGCGACCACCTCCCGAATCGGTTGTCTTGGCCTTGCCGCCAAGCTGCCGCCAAGACGCCTATACTGAGTATATTGTTCTTTCCTCCACATACACCTACATTTACTTGCACGATGCAGGTGCTGCTCTCGCCCCGCCTGCCTGTGTGCCCGTTTGCCTGTCCACACACCACACCACATCCCCTTTTCCTCGGCGCAGAGAGGCAAGACCAGTCAAGCCCCCTCGCCCCTTACCAAGACTTTCAAAAGTTCGAAGAGAAGGTTCTTTTGCACCCACGATAAGCCTTGGCGACTTCGGCCTGATCTCTTGGCTCTATTGGCAAGGCTTATGTTATGCTGCACTGATTCTGGAAGGAAAAAAAAAAAAAGGGTGGGACGAGAGACAGAGAGAGCGGCGCCCATATGCATGTCTCTCGTCTTGTCTCGTCTCGTCTCTCCCTCATTATGTGCGCGGTAACGTTCCGTATCGTCTTGGGAAACGCTGACTGGACCAACTTGAAAGAAAAACTGGGCTGAACTGACAGAACTGGACCCATTTGCCATGCCATACATCGATTGCGGTGGTCATGAGTAACAGCCGTTACACGAGCTCTTCTCGCCCGCACTTTGCTCCGCGCAGCAAAAGTCGTCTCCCAAAACACACGAGCTTCTGGGTTGGACGGTTGGTCCATCTCAAGCGAGCGGCCGTATGCATCAACAGCTCGGAGCTACCACGGCGGTTGGCGCGACTCTACTCACTCACCTCCCTCTGGATCTAACCTGGCTTGGGTCCCGCTGCCTATCTTTTTCTCTCTGGCCAACCCAACGAAATGTGCGTGTGTCTGTCTCCACGCCGCTGGCCTGGCCCCCCTGCGCCCGTTGCGAACAAAGTCAGACTGCGTCTCGGCCCATGCTCAGATGACAGTTTCCACTTATTCCCGTCCCATCGGGTTCAGCGACACACTCGTGGCCAGCGAGCGCCCTCTAGAACTCCGCAATCATCATCCCCATCCCTGACGGCGGATGGCTGATCTGGTCTGGTCTCGTCTGCCTGCTCCGGCCCTCCTCCAACACTCGGTCCAACCGCAGAAGAGGATTCCAGAGGATGGGATACCAGCCAATGCGTTGCTCCGATGTTATCGGGAACGCATCCCTCTCATAGTAGCTCCGCCGGTTGCCTGGACTCTGGAGGCTCCAGGACTGCTTTGCTCTCTCCCTCTCCTCTCGTTTCCTCGCACTCTGAACGCGCATGGTCGCGTGCGGCGTGGGTGCGTCCAGTTGGTGGCAAGATGGGCTGTCGCACAGCTACTGTACTACACCTGTAAACAATGCCCTTCGCCAAGACGACCCCCACCCGCTTGGTTAAATAAAAGGCAGCCGGTCAGCGCGACCAAGACATCCCTCGGGCGTTTCTTAATAGCTGAGCTCTCGGCAAAAGTGCTCTCACCACCACTTTACCAACCAGCAGCAGCAGCAGTAGCAGCAGAGCACATCCGTGGCAGGCATAGGCCCACCATCTCTGAACTGTGTATTCTGACAGGTGGGAAGAATAAGGGAACTGACGGAGGGAGTCAACTGTTGCCAGCCTTTCAACCTTCAACCGTCAGATATGTGTCCCCTTCTGGAAAGCCTTGTATCAGTAGTACCTTAGTTCTCGGCCTCGGCTTCTGCACAGTCCATGCACTCTCGTTCGCTTAAGGAGACCGCATGGCGACATAGTATTATCCATGTCCGGGGTGATGCAGATGCCACCTTACGACCCAAGGCCAGGCTACCCACAAAGTCAGCCTCACGAAAGAGCTTGCATTTAATATTGTGCATCTACCTATCAAATGTCGATCTGGGTCTTCGGTCGTTCCGCGACGGGTTCGTCTCATCACGTAATGGGTTCGGTCGGAGTTCCGTCTTCCTCACCTTAAGGGATCTCCGTCGTGGCAACAAGAAAGCCAGCAGATCAGTTCCCGGGACTGGCAAACCAATTTTTTGATAAGGGGCCCGGCTCCATGGACCTTGACGACACCCTTCGCGTCATGGACTGTCGGGGTGGTGTAGAGAGGATTTAGCTCGGCCGCTTGCTCATTGGGCGATACGCCACAAACCCACCACGCCTTCTCGGGAGGAAGCGTGTCGGCGGCGGCGATTGGTCTGATAGTCGACATACATGTAGGATCCCTTGAGACACGCAAAGGAAGAGATCTTCTCGATTGGCTGATCGTGGTGTCGGTTTGGCTATCTTGGTTCTAACTGCGTATCAACCGACCATCCTCGGTGGCGTTACGGCATCCTTCGAATAATTAATCTAGAAAATTACAGTTTCAGTTTGCCTCCCAAGGCAGGCTTTCGGGCTAGCCATTAAAAAGCCATGTTGACCATCTCGGTCTAATTGGGTAATCTTGAGATTACCTGCACACCGATGAACCTGGCTTGGTGCCCTTCACAGCTAGCTGGGCCCATGGCCCATTGTTCCCCCTACAGCTGGAGGCTTATATCTTTCTTGTAGACTGTCAGCAGCAAATCTCGCAACCGAAGAGACCCAGTGACCTCGGCCTGACGTGGGGGCGGGCTTACATCTTGGGACCTACGAGCTGGATAGCCGGGAGGCCTAGTCCGACTCGGCTTCCCCTTGCCCAACATACTGCATTGCAGCTAGCTATCAAGTTACATCGTATACTACCACAAATGAATGATACAAGGCGTTGGTTACTTTCCGTTATTGGCGGCATCGTCGTTGCGACACATACCAAAGCATGCCTCACCAACAATTTGATTCGATGGCTGCTATGTACTGATGAACTGCGTTTAAGCTAGAAATTCGATTCAACCTGTTTGCATCCCCGTCCGCGTGCAATCATAACAACCCGACCTTTCTGTCACCTTGGTTCCACTCTCAAAGAGCACATCACAGTTCACGCCTTGTCATCTGACGAAATGTCTGCAACATCACACCCTCCCCCCTCCTGTGCCAACGATGAACAGAAACGTTTGGGTCACACACTGCACGCGCGCTCGCTCGACGACTCGACGAACCCTCGAGAGCTACCCATGGAGAAACACCCAGGGAATTTATTGGGGCCGGCCAGGCGAGACGACCGGGGGCGGCGCCCCTGCCGGCTCCCGGTGCAACCCAGTATCGTTCCTGATAGGGAAAGCGAGACCCTCCCGACAGGAGCGGGACGTTGCAGAGTTTCCTCGACACACACACACACACACACACACACACATGCGCATTCATCGTAGACGCAAACTGGCGTTGATTGTGTTATTATCGCGGCGGTCATGTGGGCAGTTCAGACGGCATGGTACGATTGACACCTCACCTAACAAGGGAAAAGAGAATCTTTCGCGTCTTACTTCCTTTTGGTTTACGACAGAACGTTCGCCGCAAGTCGACCCCCTAGTGGCCGTTACCGTATCGGCAATACAGTCTTGGAAGGTTTCCGAGTGGCTCCAGGCATCTTGTACAACTTTGGGATTGCTGAATTGGTGCTTTTGGAGTCCACTGCTCGCATCCAATGCGCCTACTACCTTCGAAATTCTTGGCAAGGCAAACAGTCCGGTTTTACATCCGGATGCTTGTGATGATGCGCGTCTCCATCACCGGGCTTACGGCAACGGCCTTGGAGTGCTCTGGAAACTGGGCTATGAGGTCGGGTTCACAATAGGTTGAGTGGTATTGGAGTCAGAATCCCCAGTTGCCGGGAGCCGTCGGGAGGCCGGGAGAGTTCCTCCAGTCTGGGCCATCGATCAAGCAGATATCCCCATCGGCTCGAAGCGCCCAACAGCAACGGCCCGACGGGAATCGAGTCAAGATACATGGTAGCCTCCCGTAAGTCAGCACGGTTTGGCAGTCTGCCCGGCATGGTTAAGGGGGGGTTCCCACAAACACAATGCCGCCGTTCAAGTGGGAGCTGTCTCAACGAGAAAAGGTCAGCTGGGCGTCCTTTGCCTGCTTCGGGACAGCGTTCAGAACATCACTTACAGTGGCCGTATTCTACTGGTGCGAGCCGGAGCCAGGAGGTTTGATGAACTGTCTCCTGAACAGGCGAGGGCAGTCAAGTGGTGAAACCAGCGGTCCGGTATCACGAGGGGGCCAGAAACTTTTTCTTGCCCTTCCGATTGGGGGTTTCGCTCGCCTTGTTTAGCAAATTACATGGCTGCAAAGGCAACGTGACCGTGGGGATTGCAATAATTACCACATCTGGAGATACCTCGAACCTATGCAGGACGCCTAAGCAGTATCACGGGTAGCCAGGCACGAATGTTCGTGTCGAATTCGCCTAGTACGTTCGCCTCCTGCGTCTCAATCTAGGCAATGTCACGATGTGCAATGGAAGATAAAAAGGGTGTTGGGGCGAAGTTGATTGTGGTTCAGACCATTGAAAACTCATAATTCATCCCCCATCCCGCGTAGCATTCCATCGCTGCCTATTTAGGTGGACAGCTCAGAAACTTATCACACTTGACTTCTCATCTTGTAAGCCTGAGCACAGCCTCTTTTGGAAGACGTCGTAGGTCAAGCTTGTCAGCAACACGGTACAATGCACGCCATATCCAATATTATTCTAACCATTTTCTCCTTCTGTACCAATGTCCAGTCCTCTCCGACGGCCGCCAACATCTTGCATGCCCCCGACGGCGAGGTAGACGTCGCGGCTTACGCCTCCACGGTGGAAGAGATCGTAGCGAGGAGCCAGATGAGTGGTGCGGCGAACCTGCAAATCGTGAACGACCTCACGCTGTCGACAGCCGACGACAAGCCCACTTGGTCCTTGTGGTGCCCGAACGACAACTGGGTTTACTACTACAACTGGACACCGTATGTCTTTCTCATTCCGGTTGAACCCTCCAGACACCTACCTGCCCCTTACTGACGTTTCCGTCTTCTGCAGCCTGGTAAACTACATCTGCGAGCAGTATGGCGATTCCTTGGAGAACGGCTTCAATGCTTTGATACCCGAATCCAACTACATGGTGGACAGAGCCAAGTCCGTCACCCTTGGATGGAGCCCGGTAAAAGGAGGCAGCTGCAAAGGGACCTGCAAACAGGTCTTCAACACCATGCGCACCTCGAGTGGCTGTGAGTATGACGGTTCATTTAACCCCCACAAACCGCACCCTCGACACCCGTCCCGACTGACACGGACACGCAGGCAAGGCCGAAGAGTTCTGGATGAAGGAGATGATCAACCTGACGTACGACGGGTGCGGGACGGCGTCCTGGAAATACCAGTATCAAGACGTGGTCCCGCTGAAGCACGACTCGGGGCTCTGCTGGCTGGAGAAGGACGAGGTCAAGACGTTCGAGCCCAAGGAAGGCGTCTTTGAACGGTTCTGCTACGAGGCGCTCTACGACATCAGGACAAAGGGGAGCATGCGGTTCATGGACGCCACCCAGCGGATCGGATACTACTGGACGGATTACAACCGCCGAGTGGGGTACCCGTCCAACTCGTCAAGGTACTACGACGTTGGCATGGTCCATGTCTGGATTAAAGCGCCACAGAACGTCACCCCCTGCCCGACGAAGGGCAGGTACGGCGACCACATGATCGAGGACGAGGAGAACGGGCTCACTGAAGAGCTGTGCGTGAAGCATCTCACCACGCTCCAGAACATGGACTGTAAGTAGTCTCTCGTGCTGAGGTTTATAAGGCGACATGACTGCTGATGACGATCTTTTTACCTCACAGGCGCACAGCCGATGGGAACAAGCCAGGGCGGGCGATACTGGGCTGATTGCTTCGAGTGGGGGATTGAGGCGAGCGGATACAATGCCAGAAAGATCTCGAGTTGAGGTACTGGGCTGTCGGGACGAACCAGCGGGTGGAAGCGTGATTTGCTGTGATTTTGCGGGCGTTGTCGTTGTGGTGCATAGTGGACGTTGAGGCAATCGGGAAGCTGAGGTAAGCAAAGAAGAATGCTTGTCTGGCCTGGAAGTGAAGGGTGGAGTGGAGGATGTCTCTTCTACAGCTAGTCCAGAACGCAAATTGAACAGCCATTGGGACGGGTTTCTGATATTCAGGTTGCTGGATGCATGGTGTTGTGTAGTGGCCACAACTGTCCTTAACAGCGGCCAAGGTCGTGCTCGGCCGAGGTCATGGTCGCCGCATCGCAAATACGCGGCCCCAGGGCGCTGTAAGACCGACTTGGCGGTCTCAGACGAGAATGGGTGGGGAGAGGTGGGCTGGCGGGGCGTTCTCCGGAAAACGCGAGCGGCTGCGTTTCACTGAAGAATCCAGTAGACTCAGGTAGCCGAAGACGTCAAGCCAGAGCGTTGCTGGCTTCAGCAAAGTCGTGGCGGGCAATGCGCGAAATCAAGACTTGAGGCTCCGAATAAGATGAGAAGCTTGAGAGAGGCACCCAAACCCAGCGAGGTTCCTATTCCTATTCCTTCCGGTGCACCACGTGACGTGGGTGGCAGTTTCTTGATCGAGTCCAGATTCCGAGGCTCAACCGAGAGGACAAGAGACGCTAGTGCCCAAAGAAGCATGGTGCCCCACGTTTGGTTCCTTCCCTTCCCGAGCCCAGCCATGAGACGGAGAGAGGAGGAAGGAAAGTGCTACAATAAGTGACAGACAGTGACGGGAAAGAACAGTGGAAGCAGCTTGCAGTCCTATCTCCTTCCCGCGGATATTGTTGTCCTCCACTCTTCCGACCGCCCGGAAAGGAATCGAGTGGATCCCAGGATCCGCATTCCAACCAGTCAGAGGTCTGCAACCAGAGAAAGACTGGAGTCAAGCCACATACGAAATCCGTGCTCTTGGGGGGTTTTGGTAGTGGGAGCAGGCAATAAAAAAAGAATTAAAAAAAAAAAAAAAAAAAAAAGGCTGTACGCTGTACCGTACCCGTTTCCGACCCAACTCGCCCGTGTGTGTGTGTGTGTGTATGTTACCTTGGTTTTTGCGGCATTTGACCGTCGACAAACCATTGCAAAAGACTGCCTTGCCTACCTTCTCGAAATCCCACTCTTTTCTCGATTCTTCCACTCTCCAACTCCTCCGATTCCCCGACCACATCTCTTGCTCCGCGAATACCCTCACGAGGCACCCACGACCGCCACGATGCTTTCCCGAGGATCCGCCCGCACTGCGCAGGTACGTCTCTGGCATTCCCGCGCCCAATTGGGTGCTTCCATCGCATTGCATTGCACCGCATTGCCTCGGATGTGAGGTGGCTTTTGTATGTGTGTGTGTGTGTGTGCGTCGTGTCTGAAGAGGAGGATATCGAGTCGAAGAAGAGCTCAACAATGGCACCGACGACAGACAGCTGCACCAGGCGGCGTCTGAGAGCGAGACTCTGGCGACAGATCCAACAGAAAGAACAGACGCTAGAAAAACACGCGATGCACCCCCACATCCATACGCAGACAAGACAGATACACCAAACCACACAGACAGACGGCTAACGATGAACCCTTTCGACAGATTCTGCGCACCGCGCAGCCTGCGCGCGCCTACGCCACGGTCGGCTCTGACATCTTCAAGCCCACCAAGTTCGGCGGCAAGTACACGGTCACTCTGATCCCCGGTGACGGTATCGGTGCCGAGGTCGCCGAGAGCGTCAAGACCATCTTCAAGGCCGACAACGTCCCCATTGAGTGGGAGCAGGTCGAGGTCTCTGGCCTCAGCACCAACACCCCCCAGAAGACCGAGGAGCTGTTCCGCGAGTCCGTCGCCTCTCTCCGCCGCAACAAGCTGGGCCTCAAGGGTATCCTGCACACCCCCATCGAGCGCTCCGGCCACCAGTCTTTCAACGTCGCCATGCGCCAGGAGCTCGACATCTACGCCTCCATCTCCCTCATCAAGAACATCCCCGGCTACCAGACCCGCCACGAGGGCGTCGACCTCGCCATCATCCGTGAGAACACCGAGGGCGAGTACTCTGGCCTCGAGCACCAGTCCGTCCCCGGCGTCGTCGAGTCCCTCAAGATCATCACCCGCGCCAAGTCGGAGCGCATCGCAAAGTTCGCCTTCAACTTCGCCCTCGCCAACAACCGCAAGAAGGTCACCTGCATCCACAAGGCCAACATCATGAAGCTGGCCGACGGTCTCTTCCGCTCCACCTTCCACCGCATCGCCAACGACTACCCCACCCTCGAGGTCAACGACATGATTGTCGACAACGCCTCCATGCAGGCCGTCAGCAAGCCCCAGCAGTTCGACGTCATGGTCATGCCTAACCTTTACGGCGGCATCCTGTCTAACATTGGCGCCGCCCTCGTCGGTGGTGCCGGTATCGTTCCCGGCTGCAACATGGGCCGCGACGTAGCCGTCTTCGAGCCTGGTTGCCGTCACGTCGGCCTCGACATCAAGGGCAAGGACCAGGCCAACCCCACCGCCCTGATCCTGTCCGGCTCCATGCTCCTCCGCCACCTCGGCCTCGACGACCACGCCAACCGCATCTCCCAGGCCATCTACGGCGTCATTGCCGACGGGTAAGTCGAAGCGCTGACCGTCTATCTTTCTGCTTTGTACACATAACAGGCGAACCGCTAACAACCGCACAGCAAGGTCCGCACCCGTGACATGGGCGGTGACGCTACCACCCACCAGTTCACCAAGGCCATCCTCGACAAGATGGACACCTTGTAAATGTCCCCAGCTACATAAAAACACCCACCCACAAACCTCTGTAGCTAGTAAGAAACACCTACTTCGGCGCCCCGCCTTCTTTCCTCACGAGAACCTCCGCCAACGCCCCCCATCTCTCTCCCTTGCCCTCGCCCGCGATTAGACTCGGAATTTTGCTGAATGGGGCGAAAGACAAGACTGGGGGGACGGAGATAGATACCACCCGACGTCGGTCGAATTGCATAAACCAGCGGAGGACTAGATTTCTGTTTTGGACACTGGGAGGAGGCTCGTTCTTGCTGGGAGATTGTAGTTGTACCAGTTGTACGTAGCATAGGAGTCACGCAAAGCATATGAGTTCCTTTTTCGTCGTTTGACATTGATTAGCCGTTGCCTTTTTCAAATGCAGTGGATGGCTGGTGGCGTCTTTCACTTTTTTTCCCATCAGAGACGTCTTTGCGACTGTTTTAGTCGCCGTATGAGCTGCCAACTGACGAATGCAATCGCGAATGATTCACGAATCATTTCTTTCCCTGCCGTCCGCTTCGCATGTATGTCCAGATACATCACCGACGATGCCAGCCTCGCGTGATGCGTCCCTCTCAGCCTCGCACGCGCGGCGGCTGGTCAATGCGGGGTGGAGTCGTATTCCTACAATAACGTACAGTATGTACGAAGCGGCCTTTCGGCTCGGAGGGGAACGCGGGCGCGCGACTTTTCTCGGATAACATCGGCATTCCGAGCCCGCTGCTCGGCCGCCGAAGGGATGTCTCGGCCATTTGGGCTTTGGGGGGTAGGGGAGTCTCGGACTTGCCGAGGTTAGGCGAGGAAGGATTGCACGCTGAAGAAGAGTGAAGAAAGTGGGCCGGCCACCCTTTATTTTTATTTTTTATTTTTCCAGAGACATTTGGACTTGTGCTGGATTAGATGAAGAGTGTGTCTGAGAATTGACATGTCCTAGTACACCGTATGTCGGTCATGGCGAAGATGGCTGATGAACGCGCCGTCAAGGCCCTTGCATGCATGCACTAATTATTAGTCGTTGGATCGCCTACTAGTGACTTGCATCGTCCGAGACGGCTGAACCTTCCTTGCTGGGCCAAATGGTCAACACTCTTGAGAGTCTTGGAGCCGAACTTGGTCGTCGCCGTTGAAATAGAGCAGGGTGACCAACTTTGGCAGAAGGTTAATTATGACGCAGCCAAACGCCATGTCTCACAAGCTATTCTCTCCCACGAGGTCTTTGTCGAGTTCATCGCAGTTCTAATGCTTCGAGATTATGCTATAAGTTACTTCTCCCCTCACTAGTCATCTCTTTCCCTTTGCGGATTTCAGCCTCATTTTGAGGCGCCCTCTCCGTTACACTTTGTGTGCTTCGTTCCTTCCCCTTTTCAATATCTCTCTCTTATCGATTTATTGAGGTCATATCGAGCAACGCTTCGTCAGGACATATCATTGTTTAAGCCTTCAGTCCAACCTCTATACAGACCCCCGTTGCATGACGATTTTCAGGGCGAATCTCCTGTGTAGCTTCGCCGGGTTCGATGAAACCGGCGTTCGAAAACCATCACACGCCAAAACGATAGTTCATTCTCATGTTCAACAAGCTCAGCCTGCAGTGACTTTACTCAACTGATCGGGTCTGGTTATCGGCCCTTGTGCCCCTTACTCACACTGCCCACCTAATCTGTTTCTTTTTCTTTTTCTTCTTTTGCTTGAGGCACGAGATCTGGCAGTCAGACACCTGGAAAGCCTCAGATCGCGCCGGAGGTGTCTTGTGCCACTTGACCTGAGATTTCAGACATCCTGGGCAATCTGCAGCCACCCAGCACCTCCTTTACCCGTGGCGCCTAAAAGATCGGTGAGACCGTCGAGAACAGTTCCGGAATGACAGCCAAGAGTTCCGTTTCGAACTCTACGTCCCTGCCCTTCCCTTGCTCCACGACGTCGCGATTTTCGCACTGCGGCGTCTGCTGCTATCGATGATGGACGGAATACACTGCTATCATGCGGACGTTAGTCGCAATACTCTACTTAGTATTAGTCCATCTCTGTGTTCCGTCTCATCAACTCCAAGGCAGAAAGGGGCAATGCGAACCAACCATGTCGTCGCCCATCCTACGCACGTAAGCTTCTTTTCGTCTTGCCCTCCCCGGGCGTCAAATATTGCATGCCGCCGCGAAACGATTGGTCCAGTTTCAGCCACTCAATCTGCATAGGCGACTCTCGGGAATCGTCGATTGATCATGAGTTGGATGTCGGGATGCTTTTCTGTACGATCGATCACATATACCCCGCCAGATCAGAAACACCCAAGGGCCATGACCGCAAAATGCCGGCTTCCGCGGGCCCCCCCTCCCGATCTCTCAAGCGCTCACGCCCATCAAGGCCCTCTCTAGTGGCTCGATGCAAGACGGGTTCAGGTTGGTGTGAACGTGTTTCTGATGGGAACCCCGATACTGCGCGTGGTCCTGCATGATCGAGACGTCGGTGTTGTACACAGCGGAGAGGCAAGGGTTAACTCGACGCACCCCGCCAATGAGGTCCTCGTCGACACACCGGTCCGGGGATCCGGAGTTGTTATGAACGTGCTCAGTCTGAAAGGCACTCAGGTGACAGGTAAGAAGAAGGAGAAGAAGAGAAAAAAAAAAAAAAGGATACAGTTTTCCCATCACGACACGCGTCAAAGTATTTTTTTTTTTTTATCAAGCGAGTGAGAGGCCAGTCTGCGCATGCATGGAAAGCAACGATGCAGCAAGCACCCGTCCCCCATCAGACGAGGTTGTTAGCGGGCACGAGTTTGTCTATCTCCCTCACCGACCTCCTTCGCCTTGGCTGTCGCGTCTCCTCGCAAGCTTTTCCCGTTTCATGATGCAAACTTTGGCTTATCAGTGGGCAAACTTGAACTCGATTGACAATGATGCGAACAACGGAGACTTGAGAATAGGAGAATAGGAGAGAGAAGGGTCGATGCGCCTCGCAGGAAGCAAGCATGGAATTCGTCCACTTCCTAATCTATATCAATATTGGTTTCTATCGGCTAGTGTGAACGTCTCTAGCTAGCGTATCTCGCTAGCGTTCCCTCCAAATAGTTTGGTGTTTCCCTCGGCACGGCTCGCGTTGGCGCGGGAGGGACCAGTTTTGCCTCCAAACCTCTTTTCCCTCGTGGTGATACATCCTCGTGGACATCGGTACTTGGGCAAGGGTTCAAAAAGAAAAGAGGAACGGTTACGTTCCCCCTCTTACGAAATCGAGGTTCGGTGGCTGTCCTGTGTTACGATGAAATAGATTGGCGCCTGTCATTTTTCGATCAGACAATGCAAGGAAAATAGTTTGGCGTAGTTCTTTTTGCGCCGAGGGAACTTGGCATGCTTGTTGGTGGCGTGCCGGACAGGGGGTTAAGAGTGACTGACTGCTTGTCTATCTTGCTTCTGCTGGTTCAGACATGGATGGGTTCGATGACTTGAGGGATTATCACCCACTACGTCTTTCCGGCCTTGGCGACACATGGTGATCTTCATACGGAGATGCTTGACATGGAACAAAAGGGAGGGGATGTTGAGGGACGGACGACTGGGGGCACAGTATCAGCAGCGTATGTTTTGAGGCCTGGTCGTCCTTTAAAAGACCGAGTCTGTGTCCTTGCAATATCCAAGTCCCAGAGGGGAGTTGTTTCCGAGCCTTTGAACACTTTGACTGGCTTCACCTTTGCAACATTCTAAACCTGATGGTCTCCTTTGGACATTCAGACACTCTTTCAATCTCACGGTTCTCACATCAGATAACACCTGAGTTTTCATCCCTTTGAGGGCTTGAGGCACTTTGAAAATTTCATCCGAATTTCTGTGCGGTCTCTTCCCCCTCTTGGGCTTGCAACAACTTTGCGCTTGACACCCAGAACATCACGTGCATTACCTCGATTCCAATTCCCTATTTTTTCTCTTTTCCACCTTTCTTCTACTTCTTTCAATTTTTTTTTTTTTGCGCCCTCAGTTGCTCTATTTAATCTCCAGCTTTGTTTTCTCTTGCAGTAGATTGCTTTATTGAACATGGCTATAACGGCTTCTGTGGTAGTGTCACTCCTTCTCACTACTCTCAGCATCAGAATTTTGCACATAGACTTGGCCACAGCAATCCGAATCTTTGTAATCTCATTGCCTTTGCAGTCCGGATGTTCCTTGGTATTTAATGCCTTCATTCATCCATTCTTTCTCTCCCCGTTGCGACACCTCCCAGGCCCAAAGGTATTATTGACTGCCCCTGTATTTTCTGACTCTAGATTCGTGAATAGTAACAGATCGGGCAAAGAACTTTGGGAAATATAACTAACATTTCCAATGAATTTCATAGGGAGGTCATTTCCTAATTGGTCAGATGCTCAACCAGATTAGAACTCCTGGACCTGCGGATATATTCATTTCATGGATGAAGCAGTGGCCTGAAGCGCCCTTTGTGCGTTACCTTTCCATTGGCAACTCCGAGACGCTTATGGTCAATAACATGGCTGCGTTCAAAGAGGTCCAGCAAGCCAAGGCCTACGCCTTCCGCAAGTCGCACTTCGCAGCCCGCATGTTTTCCCCCATTACTGGTCACGGGCTCATGTTCTCTGAGGGGGAAGAGCGAAAGAAACAGCGTAATCAGCTAGCCCGTGAGTTGCAGTTTGACTGGTAAAAAATGGTCCATGGTGACTAACCACAAATTACAGGTGCTTTCTCAAACCAGAACACTCGCAAGATGTTGCCGGTCTTTCAGCTCAAAGCCAAGCAGCTATGCCAAGCCATCAGCCAGGAACTTGGAGGAGATGAGATCAAGACAGTCAATAGTTCGTCTCTCTTTCGATCTCCTTTGTCCCATATCAAGCTAACTATTACGCAAGTCGAGAGCTTCCTGAAGAAGGCTAGCCTTGACGTCTTTGTCATAGGATCCATCGGCTGCGACCTCGAGAGCATTTCCATCCCCGAAGCCCACTTTTACGACGTGTACGAGCGCATCATCCGGCAGCCGCCTTCGGGTCACATCATCACCTTCATTGACGGCCACATTCCTGTCCGTTCCTGGCTGCCTCTGCCGAGCAACAAGAAATGGCTGAAGGACATTGCTCTTATTAGGACGATGCTTCTCACTTGCGTTGAGAACAGGCGACATGAGATGATGGCGGAGAAGAAGCTGGGACTCGACGGGAGCCAGACTGATCAGCGCGATATTTTGACCTTCATCCTCGAGGACTGTCAGTTCGATGCAACCCAGACGAGCTGGTCCGACTTGGAGCTATTGGAATACGTAAGTCACATCAGATGGATAACTAGTTATTGTGTGCTGACGCTTTTCAAAACAGATGCTCAACTTCATTGCCGGAGGTACGAAGATCAATGAAAATAGCGACGAGGCCGTGATACTGATGTTGAATGACAGGCCACGAGACGACTGGATCGACCGCCATGTGGATTACGTATGTCCTTGCTACGAAGCCTGAGGTTCAGGGGCGTCTCAAGCAAGAGGTCCTTGGGCTTTGCGCCAACAAGCCGCGAGACTGGGACCCTACCTACGAGGAACTCGAGCACCTGGTCTATGTCAACAACTTCCTCAAGGAGATCCTTCGCTTCTACTCACCAGGTAAGTCCTTCCCTGAGATCCCGCTCGCACCCCCGGAACTTTCAGCTAAGTAACTCTTTACGCAGCCATCTTCCTTCCCCGCGAGGCAGCCGAAGACGTCACCGTCTGCGGTGTCTTTGTGCCCAAGGGCACTCAAGTCACCCTTTGCCCCGCTGTGGCACACTTTAACCCCCTGGTCTGGGGTGAGACGGCCGAGGCCTTCGACCCGGACCGGTGGGCGGACGGCCGCGCGCCCAAGGACTCGTACGCGATGGAAGCGTTCCTGCAGGGCCCTTCTGGCTGCATCGCCAAGAACATGGCGCTCCTGAACGTCAAGAGCGTCATATTCACCCTCGTGCGCGACTTCAAGTTCTCTCCGCGGCCAGGCTGGGACGGGGTGCTGGAGCTCGCGAATCCCAACTTCACCCTGAGGCCCAAGGAGAGTCTGCGTGTCACAGTCGAGAGGGAGGTTAGATGAGCCAGCGGTTCAAGGTCTCCGTGAATGAGTCCGGCGCGGATATAGAATAGAGTTGATGGACTGGCGCCAAGAATGACCGGAAACGGATGTAATGGACGCTCGCTTTAGATAATTGGTCAGACAGCGCCTAGATTGCAGTTGTATATATACCTGGCCAATACATACATGTCTAATGATGATTAGCGTTAGACAACGTCTCCTCTTTCCCATTGATCTGTGTTGTTAACCATACACTTACCGTTTGTAAAAAAATAACTGAATGTTGAATCAAGTCTCCCGTGGTACCCTATCGTGGTCTTGAGATGGGTATCTTTTCATCAGATCACGCTTCTAATCCTTCTTTCTAGGCTTGAGGACATCCTCTCCATGTGATCCTGTCCATCACGCCCTATTTCACTTCTTGGCTGTTGCTAAACAACACTTACCTACCTGCTTTCCTGTCTACTTTCCTGCATCTCTTTTCTGACACGCCTTACCATTGCTGACCCTGACATGTCCGGCGGTTGGGAGCAGTGAATGCCTTACTACTGATGAGGTGACGCCAGGAGGGGTTTGGCGGGGGAGGCAGCGTTATCTGTGACCATGTCGGCGGCTCTATGAGGATCGGAATAGGGAACGGATAGGTTTTTGGTTGACGGTTCGGTCGAAGGACTCGAGGGTATCTCGATATGGGAAGGCTTGCAGGCTATAACGGCTTGTTGACGTTGCTTGCAGCTACACGGAAGAGAAACAAGAAGCCACCGGTATTAGCAGGTTGACAATACATTGACAAATCTGACCTGAAGATGACTACGACGATGATGCGGAGGAAGAGGATGGACGTACGTATGTATCTGAAGCCATTCGCCATCCGCGGGGATTTCAACCTTCCCGCCAAAATGGACCTATCGTATTCAAGGAAAGCGCTACCCTCTCTCGAACACAACCCGCACTTTCCTCTCGCAAGTCACTCCAAATCCAACCTCGCACCTCCAGCCTCCTCGCTCCCTCTTTTTCATTTACCCATGTGTCACAACGCCTCGACGCCTTCTAACCCTTTCGATGCGAACCAAAGCAACGAGTATGACATCTCAATAGCTTCACCGACTCGAATACGTTTCTCCTGTGTCTATATAGCCACTTCTTCTTGCACTGTTAAGGATAGAGACAGCATCAATATCTTTCATCACCGCCAATTCCTGCTTCGTTAGACAAGCCACGATAGTCAACTCACAAACCAGGGATACAGAGACTCATCGCTGTCAATTGCAGCAAGACGATGCCGCCAGTCCCCCCTCACAAGGTCCAGAAGAGGGAGAAGGAGACGTCGGCCTTTCCTACCATATTCATGCCTGCTCCAGCGAACATCCCGACCTACCGGATCGACATGGGCAAGCCTGCCGCGGAGCGCTACATCGAACTCGCCAAAGAATTTGCTCCCCAGATGAGACGCGTTTGCCCGCTTTTTGACGAGGTGATTGTAGCGGTATTCGGCAGAAAGCTCGTTGGCGTCATCAAGTTCGCCTCCCGCCACGCCCTGCGCAGAGTATTTGACAAGGAGCAGACCAAGGAGATCAAGTCCATCGCCAGCGTCGCCAAGATCGAAACCCACTTACTCGTGTCCTTGAACCTCTTCTTAGACTTGATGCTGGGTTGCACTTCAGGCGCAGCCCTCGTGCGACCCGAGCCCGGCAACCGGGACCGTGAAGATACCAAGGGCCGCCTGATGCATTTCCGTACCCTGGAATGGGGTATGGACGCCTTGAGAGAACTTCTCGTCATTCTTGAGTTTGTCGACAGCAGCAAAGGAGACATTGACGAGGTATTTGCAAGATCAGTCTCATACGCCGGCTTCGTTGGCTGCCTTACAGGTGTCTGGTACGTGGCAGTGTCCCCTCTTGGTCCAATTACTTGCTGACTAACAATGTCTTTAGTAAAGGCTTGTCGGTGTCCCTCAACTTCCGAGCAAACCATGATTGCACTACCAACTCGTTGAGGAAGCATCAATTGTTGGTTCTTCTTGGCCGCCGCGAGGCAGTTCCATCTATTCTCCGACGTATACTCTTGAACAATGACATCCCTAGCAACAGCCTCGAGGTTCCCGTCGACAACGGCCCTGCTGCAAAGAACTCCGAAAAAAGTGCGCTCTCCGTAACTGAGATAGCAAAAAAGTTCATCTCCATACCTACATCCCCTTGCTATATCACATTGTGCGACGGATTCAAGGTCGTGGGTGTCCTTAAAGACCTTTACACAGGAAAGGCTAAAAAGAGCAGCCTCTTCCAGGTTCAATGCAACCACGACCCGGATCACAAGATCTGCTGTGGCCCTAGAACGAACAACAGTCCCTCCGAAGCTACTCAAACCAATATTCTTGGTGATCAGATCTGGTTGCATGAGTCTGGGCTTCGTCAGCGAGCGCTCGAGGAGAAGTGGCTTCGGTACATGGCAGCAGTCGCCAAAGAGGCTGGAGTAGAACTACCATACCAGAACAACGGCATATGTCTTGATGCGAACACTCCAGCAGATTCTGGTATAGGTTTTGAGGTTCCTGGCGTGGACGAAGCCATTCTTCAGCAGTGGATCAAGACGTACCCGACTACTAACGAGTACACGCACTTCGCCTGCATCATGGACCCTGCGTCCGGCACCATCCGCTGGATAGCTCGTGGTTTCGAACTTTCAGGTCTTTGGGGATCTGATAACTGATGACTAATGGAGGGCATAAGGAAAGGAGCAGGCTGGAAACAGAAAGAGGTGACGCCGGAGGAGCGAACGGCTTGAGACAAAAGACGAATAGGGAATACCCACCAATACATATAGCAGTAGTTGACGAATAGCCGTGACGGATTGATAAAGCTACGTTGGCGGTTTGGTCCTTAATAATCATATACGCCCATTGAGATCCCATTTCGGTCATGATAGCTTTGCCCCGGTTCGAGTCTTGGCTACCTAGCAAGCGTCCAAAAGGAGCTCTAAGGTGCAAGAGCCCGAGGTTCTTTGACTTATGGGAGGACGCCAACCGAGACATGTCTACCAACTCTAGGACATGGTTAGTTTCGGCTGTCAAGGCCGTAGGGAATTCATACTTTCGAGATTCGATGCATGAGCCGGGTTTTCCGGCAGCACGGTTCCTCGCTGTAATAAAGAGTTTGAGTGAGCGCATAGGCGAGGATGCCAGTGGGGAGATCCCTGCAGTGCGGCTTCCTGGACGCCATGACGGCCAAAATTGGCTGGCAATAGGGCGTGTTCACTGGGACAAATAGGTAGGTGACGTGTAAGCCAACAGGGCGGCACCCGACGCACAATCAAGCCTCCAGGCCGAAGTCACTGGCTGCATCACCTCAAGCGGGCCAGCCAGCCAACTGACTCTCTTGATCATTCAACAAAGTGGAAGCACCAGACGCCGCTTCACTCCGGTCCAACCTTGATGCCAACGGAGCCGGGGGGTTTCGCCAACATGTTGACGCCGCCTCTGGAGACGGGCCCTATGACGGACGAGGTTCTGAGGGGCATCTTCGCCTCGGACCAGGACATGTACCCCGCGCCGCTGACCTGGGAACGCCTCCGAAGCTGGACGGCGGCGGCGCCCGACATGGCGACATGCTTCTATCTGCCGGCCCCTGAAGGCGACGAAGGCCGGGCCGACAGGCGGTCGCTCGTCGGCGCCGTCATTGTGCTTCCCCTCTTGGCGCACGCGTGGCGGGACCTGCTGGCAGGACGCGTCAAGGAGACCGACGTCGACGCCGAGTCCATGTTCGCCCGCGACGGCGTCAATAATGAGGACGACGGAGGCCCGCGTCCGGAAGTCGGACTGCACGTCTTCCACGTCGAACGGTTCGACGTCCCCGCGGCACATGGAAGGGTGCGCGGGTTCGCGAACCTCTCGGTGCGGGCTGTCGCCGCCGCGGCGGAAGGCAAAGGGTGGAAGATCATTGGCCATTCAGGTACGTGATTCGTGTAGTGCGTACGTAGGTTATGTGTGTGTGTGTGTGGTTCTACCCTACCCTCAGCATGGGGTGGTGGTGGTGATGATGATGATGTTGGGGATGGTTATCTAACAGTGCTCGATAGCGCTCACGGCGACGCCAGAAGGGAGGCGGTGCTTTGAACGGATGGGTTACGAGCCTACGGGCTACGAAGAGCTATGGATGGCGAACGGCCGCGGGGGGGTCGAGCTGGTGGCCGTGTTTGCCGATACGGCGCCAGAACAACAGACAGCGCCCGATGCAGCGGCCGTCCGGGGACACGCGAGGATGGTCGCCAGATACCTGCCGCCGGCACACAGCGCATGATGATGTTGGTGGATTGCCCACTCTAGTGTACATTAGTATGCATTACCAAGACCCTTAAGGCCCGCAAGCCGGTTCAACTAGGGCGATCGGGGTTTTGGAGATTTCCAGAAGAGCCAGCGTAGTGGGGAAGCAAAAGCCCCATCTTCCAGCAGCGGAATTGGGCGACGTGGGGGAGGCGGAAATTTGGCTTTGAAATCAAGAATGCCATCACGGAGCAAGAGAGGAGAAGAGCTGGGATCGATCGCTACGGTACAACATTATGGAGTAGGCAAATTGGGGTCGACGCTGGAGCAACCATTCGACCGACCATGCCTTTCAGATAGCAATCTGTTGGATTCCCAGCATCGTTGAAGGGGGTGACCCTCCCCAGAAGACAAGGCCACACAGTTGGACCTCGGCTTCGCGATGACAGGCCTGGTCTAGATCGTTACAGCCTCGGCCGCGGGCCGGTCCATTGTTGTTTCTGCGTTGGTTCCCTCCGCCGAAAGGGGCATTCAGCTCCGGTAACGTTCGATGGGATGGGGTGAGTGTTTCGTCGTCCCTCGATTCCTCAATGCCGACAGTTGGCGGCTTTGTCATCGTTGCTTCATGGATAGAGATTTCTGCGGCAATTGTGGCACGGCCAGGTATCCGTTACTCTAGAAATGAAAGACTGGGAAACGGTTGGTGAATGATGGAATCGGGTCAGGTATGACTCGGGATATGTGCGTGAAGTAAACGGCCACCCCGATAAAAGGCAACAGAGTTCCACAAGCAACCCCCCCAAACGCGGCAGAACCTGTATTGCTTGCGGGTTAAACGCCGAAGGCGGGCAGCAAAACGACCCTGATGAATAAAGAGATAAGATGGGGAGGGTGTCCGTCTGCCACCGAAGAATCGGACTTAGAGCACACACCGCCTGCCCAAATGTTCAGGAATAGTGGGAGGGCCCCGCCATGAGCCGCGGCACCTTGATGTCAGAGACAAAGGAACTGAGGGGCAAATCGAACCAAGAAAAACCTCAAAGTGCTGACATGTAGGGACCATGGCCACCGCCAAGGACCGGGCCGTCTGACACGACACACACACACACACACACACACATCACAATGCTATCCAGTTGCTATGTACGGTGTACGATGGACTACCTAATTCTGGATCTGGGAACCACACCTCTCGGACTGATCACCCAGCCGGACAGATAGCAAGGCCGACCAACCGACCCATCGCCTGCGTTCCCCATGCAACTCCACTCGCCGACCGGGCACCTAGAGTGGGTTATTCTATGTACCGTTTATTCTACCATGACGTTTTGGTTTCCAATGGCTTCTGTCCCCGTCCTCTTCAAGATACCTCGGCCGAAAAAGAGAGATGGACACAACGGGAGAGGGAAACTGGCAACCAAGTGGGTGTCACCGCAGGGTCGGACCCGGCGCGGGTACGACGGAGCTTCCATCGAACTTCGTCATGATTTGAAGCAAGTCCTCGCAATGGTATATAAGTCGGGGTCGTCCCATCTCTAACTGCAGCCTTTTGCTTGAGGATAACTATCAATCTCAAATCCAGCTCAGAAACAAATCAGTACATTTCTGTTATATCACGATACCCAGAACCCCCTCCTTTTTTGATACCCAGACCAACCAACACACCCATCCCTTTCCCTCAAAAAACAAAACACATTCACGATGGCGCCCACCCCCAACAAGTCCTTCGTCTTCAAGCAGGTCCCTCAGGGCCTGCCCGTGCCCGGCCAGGACCTCGTCGTCGAGGACCGCCCCATCGACCTCGACCAGGACCTCAACGGCGGCATCCTCATCAAGGTGCTCTACTCGTCCTTCGACCCCTACATGCGCGGCCGCATGCGCCCCGCCGAGGCCGGCAAGTCCTACATCCCGCCCTTTGAGCTGAACAGCGTCATCGTCTCGTCCATCGTCGCCCGCGTCGAGCGCTCCGACACGGCGCAGTTCGCCGCCGGCGACCTCGTCACCTCCTTCATGGGCCCCAACGCCGAGTACGCCGTCATCCCGGCCAAGTTCCTCCCCGGCTTCTTCAAGGTGCCCAACACCCACAACGTCGACCTGCCGCTCTTCATCGGCGCCCTCGGCATGCCCGGCATGACCGCCTACGAGGGCCTCTACGACATCGGCAAGCCCAAGCGCGGCGAGACCATCTTCGTCTCCTCGGCCGCCGGCGCCGTCGGCCAGATCGTCGGCCAGCTGGCCAAGGCCGAGGGCCTCACCGTCATCGGCTCCGTCGGCAGCGACGAGAAGCTCGACTTCATCACCAAGGAGCTCGGCTTCGACGCCGGCTTCAACTACAAGAAGGAGTCGCCCCTCGACGCCCTCAAGCGCCTCGCGCCCAAGGGCATCGACATTTACTTTGAGAACGTCGGCGGCGAGCACCTCGAGGCCGCCCTCGAGTCATTCAACCCGCAGGGCCGCATCATCGGCTGCGGCATGATCTCCGACTACAACACCCCGCGCGAGCAGCAGAAGGGCGTCCGCGGCCTCTTCCACGTCGTCGCCAAGAAGCTCACCTTCCAGGGCTTCCTCGTCGACCTGTCCCCGACCAAGTACAAGCCCTTCCAGGAGAAGCTCCAGCCCATGATCGCCAAGGGTGAGGTCAAGGTCAAGATCCACTTGACCGAGAGCATCGACAAGGCCCCCGAGGGCTTCGTCGGCATGCTCACCGGCCAGAACTTTGGCAAGGCCGTCCTGAAGATTGCCCAGGAATAAGAATTTCCACGGGAGAAATGCATTGGCGAGGGGGGGAAAAAGGATAAGGACAAGCAAAACTACTTGTATACTATATAATGACAATTGATGACCACTGAAACGAGATTCAAGTACCTAAGTCTCATTGCTATCTGCGAACAGAGTGATATGAGCTTGCATACTGTGAACAAGTCTCGCCTGTTCACGAGAACATTGCAGTTGATAATTAGTTCAGGAATCTTTGTTATGAGATGTTGGACGTCAAGCACTTTGAGGTGCAAGAAGAAAACGATGCGTGAATTACACCAATATACTTCACTAGCGTGTTGGCCTCGCAAAATGCATCATCAACCAACACTCATGTGATCGCTAATTCAAATTAAAGTTTTTCAGCATGGAACGGAAACGTTGATGCACGAAGCCAGAAAGCTATGCCAATTTGTTGATTTGGCATCATACCATCTATTTAAAACCTCATCCATGTGCAAAACGCATGATCCTAGCCCTTGTTCCAAATGAAATCGCTCTCTATCATCGGCAAAAGACCCAAACGGCGAACGCCAAGATCGCTAAGTCCAATAAACGCCATTCACAAAAATACCAACACGGAATCCCGTCTCAAATCATATCTAACCTCTACCGAACAGCTTCTTGGCCGTCACACGTCTGGTGGACGAAGGCGCATACTCGCTCTGGTCTTGGTAGCTGCCGTATCCGTTCGCCTGCTGCTGCTGCTCTGACACTGACGATGCCGAGCGGTGATTGTACACATCCGACGCGGCCTCTTCCGGCCTGAGCTTCTGCGGACGGGGAGGTGGCGGCGGCGCCTGAGAAGGCGGCTGAGTAGAAGCCCTGTAGTACTCGTCATCCCACTCGGAATTGCCCGTGTTCGCACGCGGGGCTTCCGCCCGTTCAGGCCGTTCAGGCCGCTCAGGCCGCTCAGGCCGTTGAGGAGCGGGGGCGGAGGCGGGAGCCTGCGTCTGAGGTTGCGGGGGAGCGGTGGCTGGCACGGGTGTCTGGGGACCGCCGTAGGTATAATTGCCGTTGGTCGCGACGGACTCGGCGGCCGAGGGCTGCGTCCTCGCTGCCGGACGCTCGCGGCGTTCTTCACGCTCGTCGCGGGAGCGCGTCGAGCGGTTTGTCTCACGGGTCGAGCTTGCGCTGGAATCGTTGTTGACCGGCTTTCGGGCCGATGCTTGGCGGGGTTTATCATCGTCCGAGCCCGAACTGTTTTCCTCGAGGTCGCGGTCTTCGTCAGCGTACTGGCGAACGTTTGTTAGCATCGTCGGTTGCGTGGAAGCGGACGTGTGTGGACTTACCATCCGGAGCTCCTTGCGCATGGCCAAACTGGCGCAGATGTCGCGGGCCTCCTCAATCGCCGTCTTCTGTGTCTTGAGCGTCATCCTGCGGTCGCGCGTCTCCTTGTTCTCGGCTGCAATCGCCTCCACGGTCTCGTTCGGCATGCTCAGGATCTCCACGGAGTTGAAGATGCCGTACATGCCCTGCAACAGGTGCCTCTCAATGACCTGGGTGATCGTATTGCGGATGAAGGTCTTGGCCGCCAGCTCGTAAAAGATCAACATCTTTTCGCACACCTCCTGTGCCTCCGTGTAGGTGGCTCCGTCCTTGGTAGACTCCATCTGCCACTTCCGGAGCCGCTCCTCATACTCGGGGTCGTAGGGCTGGATCTCGAGGTTCATGTCCTGGGTCAGGTGCTCGAGCTCCTGCTGCGCGTCCGCCATGAGCTTCTTCATCTGCACGTCCAGGAACTGGTAGCGCAGCGGCTCGCGCATGCGCTGCGGCCACGCAAAGTCAATGACTTCGCTCAGGAACTCGTTGCACACCACACCAAGGTTATCCTTGTGTTCTTGTGCGAGCTTGGGCCAATTCTCGGAGTAGCTCTGGAAGAGCATGTAGACGGCGCGGGGCTTCGGGTCCATCGGGAACTCCGAACCGCGGATCTGGCGAAGGAGCATCTCGACTTCCCTGCCGACAAACTCCCTCTTGCTACTTTCGCTAATGGTCATGCCGTCCGCGCTCCCAGGCGCCGTCGAGGACGAGAAGCCAAACTTACGCCCGTTCTGGCGGATGCGCTGCGAGAACTTCTCGTTCTCCTCGATGGCGCGAGCGCGCAGGTTCTGAGCGGGCGTACCACGGGGGTCGGCCGTGGCACGGAAGAAGTTCTTGCGGGGAGGGTTCTTGTAGAAACCGTAGACGGCGGGGATGACCAGCTCCTTGGAGGATGAGAAGAGCTCGACGAGCTCAATGCGCATCTCCTCGACTGTGTCCTTGCCGGTGCCCATCGACTTGAGCTCCGTGTCGCAGTCGTCGAGTGCCTTTTGAATCTGCTTCCGCAGTGTCTTGACGTGCCGGCCAATGTGACGCTGCAGCTGGACGCTGAGCTTCTGCTTCAAAGCGGTGGCACCGCACATTGAGCTGGGCAGCGCGCGCCACTTCCCGCGGCCGAAGAAGTCCTCCTCGCGCTGGCGGCGTTCGCGCGCCGAAGGCCATGGCTGGCCCTGGTCGCGGGGACCAGGGTTGAGCAGGACGTACCACCCAAGCTTGAAGAAGTTTTGCTTATCCCTGTTCTGAACAAGCTCAATGAATTTGTCTTCGAGGCCGATGGACTCGCAGAGATCTGGTTTTGTGAGGACGCCAATGGTGCGGCTTCCAGAGGGGTCGAAGTGGCGCGCCTTTGTGAGGATGGGCGCCTGCACGTAATCGGTGTTGCCACCGACGACGGCGAGGATGATGGTACGTGAGCTTTTCATATAGCGGTCACAAAGTGTCTCGATGGTCCTGATGTCGTCCATCGACTGGTCGTTATTGGCGTTCTTGACAAGACCAGGCAGATCCACCAGCGTGAGCAGTGGCATATCGGGGCCTCTCTTCTCGACCACCAAGATGTCGCGGGCAGCGAATCTGCCGGGGATGTTCTTTGGGGCAATCAGGTCCACCGCCGATCTCATGAGCGCCTCGAACGACATGTCGGTGTCGACGGCGCCGCCAAACTGCTTCAGGCGCTCCTGCTCCTTGAAGGTCTTGTTCTTGTCAGGAATGATGGAGACGTTGAGGCTCGCCTCGTTCGACCTACGCAGGCGGATTTCGGTCGCGAAGCGCGTGCATGCGCCCGCATCGCGCGGGAATGGTGTGCCGGTGATGGCCTCGAGGACGGAGCTCTTTCCTGCCGACTGGTCGCCAACGACGACGATTTGGGGGAGTTTAACATTGTCGAGCTGGGCGAACTGCAGTTTGTCGATGAGCTCGAGCAGGCCGCGCTGCTCGTTGGCCATGTCCGCCGTGCCCAGCGCCGAGTCGATGTTGGGAGCCATGTCGCGGTCCGGTCTGAATGAGGCGTTAGTTGAGCGATCACGGCTTGTAGCTGGAACCTCGTACAATGATCCCATCACGTATGGTAAGAGTGAGATGTGGGTTTTCCTTGCGAAAGAGAGTTTTTGAACTCAAAGGCAAACAGTGGACGTCACGTTGGGAAGAGACATGCTTTTAAAGAGGGGGCCTTGATTCCTGCTCGGATTAAGCTTATGTGGAATTACGCAGCTGCGCAGCCAAGAGCAAATTGGCAGCCTGTAGGGCATGTACGTCGTCCTTGGGCCGAACATCACATGTTCCCGGGCTGTGTGTGCTGTGTCTCTGATGGCTGCATTATGAACGGGTGCCTGGATCTGGGCTCCAGCCTCCGGGTCGTCGCAAAGAAGCGTCGTCAGCGCGCATATTACAGGCTACCGGTGACCTCTGGAGGGGCGTGGGGAAGCACAAGGCATTCGCCTGTGTCCTCGAGTTGCCACTGAGGAGTAGGTACGCTGGTAGGGCCTGGCCATAGAGTTGGCATTCCATGGATGTTGCTTGGCTTGAGGCAACCCAGAGTGAACGGCACACCCGCACGTTTGGACCCTCTCAGTCATCCATGAATGCGGCGAGAATAGCTACCAATACCGCATTTTCGTCTGTGACTCGGCGTCGGATAGTAAAGCCGAGACCGGTAGAGAGATACTCAGCCCAGTTTCCAGGGCGGAGAAACTTTGGAAAGCAGAGGGAAAAGGAAAAGTGATCCCATGTTGCATGGACGCAAAAGCCGCTACGAGTCTGCGACGGGGGAGATCCGTTGAGGTTGGACGAATGACGTCGACAGCCCGACTTAGCACAGCCTCATTCTTCCTAGGAGGCACACCTTTTTTTTGGTGTCAAGTTTGTCGACTCAACACAGTCGCACTTTGTGTGTGTGTGTGTGTGTACGCTTCCTAGCTCGCATGACGAAGCGTACGCGTACGTAGCGGGAGGGCCGATTGTCTTCCAATCAAATTCCAATGAGGAAGTTGGTTCCAGAGTGGGAGAGTCGGCCAACTTGGTGGTGGTGGTGGTGGTGGTGGTGGTGTCCATGGTTGTTCTTTCGCCACTGGTCGCCGCCCTCCAGAGATCAGCAGATGAAGCTGCTGGGAAAGTGGCGGTGCAGCTCATCCCCAGCCACACTACTTCGATGAATAAGCAAGCAAGATCTGGCTGATGTGTGGCTGTGAGGGTGGCTGGTGCACATATCTGTCTGTGGCGACGCAGCCCTGGAGTGTAGACTCCTTGTGCCTCCACCTCAACTCTCGGTTTTAATTCCAGATCCAGGCTGGCCGCTCACGTTGTTGAGGTTAATGGCTTTCATTGCCACGTTGATACAACTTCAAACGCGAACACACAACGCTCAGATGCTTCGTCATTTCTATCTACATAATCCTAACATTATGTGCCTCAACTCCAGCACTGACTTTTCTCACTTCCCTCATCCGTGCGCCATCCCGTCTAACGCCAACGTCTCAATATCTGAACTCCTGCCCGACAAGTTTCTCGCTCAAAGCCCATAGCATATCCGCATCAACCTTACTCTTTGCCCACGGGAAGACCTCTTCGTTCCACGGGTCCGCCACGCGACATTCCGTCAGGAACTCCCCGTTCTTCTCCTTCAGCTCCGGCGCAAACGCCGCAAACACGTGCGTCGCCGCGCCCTGGTCGAAATCTTTGGGCTTGGTACCTTCAATTCCCCACATCCACTTCGACCCAGCCAGCATATCTGCCTTGCGCAGGTCCTCCAGAAACTTGGGGAAGTCGTGGGCCTCGTGCGCGGTGAGGTTCGTGGGGACGTATCCCGGGCACAGACTGAAGGCTGTCAGGCCGCCGGCGGCAGCAGATCCCAGCCTCTCGGCGAGTGCCACCGAGAACAGGCTGTTGGCCGTCTTGGACTGCCCGTAAGCCATCCACTTTTCGTAGTGCTCCCCCTTGTTGAAGTTGTAGTCTGTCCAGCGAATGTGGTGTAGTCTGTGACCCTTGCTGCTAACGTTGACAATACGCGGCGACGCTGATGCCAGGATCTTGGACATGATGAGGTTCGTGAAGAGGAAGTGGCCGAGGTGGTTGGTTTGGAACTGGCTCTCGAAACCGTCCTCGGTGAGCTTGTACCCCCCGGCCATGATGCCTGCATTGTTGACGAGAACGTCAATGTGCGGCACATCCGCCCAGGACTGGACAGTCTCGGCAGCGGCGCGGACATTGGCAAAGGACATGAGGTCAAGAGCTAGTGACTTGACCTTGATCTCGGGGTGCGCGGTGGCAAGGTCCGCGACCAACTCTTGGGACTTGCCAGGCGAGCGGCCGGCGAGGATGAACGTTGCCGGTTTGGCAACGGCGACCTGCTTGACAAAAGAGTCGCCAATGCTGCCAGGCGAGACACCTGTGATGAGGATGGTCTTCCCGGCGATATGAGGAGCGTACAAGGGCACCAGTTCACTGGCCCTAGTATCCTCGTTGTGAATGGGAGGTGTCATGATGGCTCGGTTGATGGACGCTCTATCTTTCAGGGACAGCTTGCTGCCAGGTATGAAAGCCTAGAGGTTCTGATTAAAGATCTCGAAGTATTTGTAAGGTTGCTCCTGTGGCGTGGATCAACTCGGGGAAATGCGTATCTTTTATACATGTATGTTCATGAGAGTATGGCATTTTGTTTTGTCCCGGAACCCTTGGAGCCTTTCCACATCTAGCACTCAAGCTTGATACAATGGTTCCTATCGACACAGGACCACATGCTAACTCCGGGGTTATCACCATGGGGCTTGTGGGACACAGCTGATTCGGAGTTAACGGCTGTAAGGCCACTGAACGGAGGCACCAGCGATTTCATACGCGGGTAACAATCGAAGCACTGCTAGGAATTGAGAGATTGAAATTAGTTGCCTAAGTGGTCCTCTTTCTGCGGCCCAGCTTCAACAATGGTCTACAACTGCGCGCATTACCCCCAACTCCCAGCCAAGCAGCCCAAGCCCCTGAGATGCGAAATCGTCCAATTGCAACGCCACACACATACGTCACAAGCAATCCGTATAAACCATATTCCTTTGAAAACTAACGCCGCTTTTCGTTTCCGACCGCTTTGGTTCTGTGTTTTGGAACTCGAGGCGGTGCTCAGCTCTGACGGCCGGGTCCGCTGGCCCATGTCGCTCCGGTACTGCTCGGAGCCGACGCAGGACTCCACATGCCCGCACCGCCTCCGGAAGTGGCACCCGAGGGTCGGAACGAACCGATGGCGTGAAACGGCGCCTTCGAAGCGTCTTCCGACAGCCAGGAATTGAGTGTGCTAGACGCGCCGGCTTGTTGGTATGCGGGAGGCTGCGGTGTCTGACCCTGGCGAGGCCGAGGGACGGAGATGTATTGTTGGGAGGCGGCGTGGTTCTGCGTGGTAGACATTGTGACAACAGATGTAAGAATAGTTGCGCTTGTTGAAGTCGGGGTTCAAAGGCAGCTGAAGAAGTGGAAAGTAGATGTTGATAATAACAATGAGCGGAAGCAGTAAGAAAGCAAGATAGCTGCCCTGGATTCGGATCGCCTTTATAATCGGCTACTGGGAGGATTGAGGAAGTGATGGTTCGGGCCTGGGAGAGCATCGCGTCCTCACCCATCCTCTTCCTCTTCCTCATTCACCGAGGAATGAGGAGTGCGAGGCGGTTTACTCCTCAAATTTTCTTGCCGCGCCGGCGGGGTCCTTTTGCGATACTTTTACTTGCCATCATCATAAAAGAACGCGCAATGTATCTCAGTCATGCGCGGTGGATAGGCCTGCACTGCCATGGAAGCCGGCGACGATGCCTAGGACTCACCACTGTAGCGAGTTGTTTGGTGGTTTGGACGCCTCGAACAAAAGAACCGAGCATGCCCACAAGCCAGGGTCTTGGAGCGAGTGCTCTTTGGTACGTACCTGCGGCAGCTACTGCAAGGTACGCTCCATACCGTCACGTGTACGGAGGTCTTTTTGCGATGGGTTCTTTGGTGTAATGGTAAACATGGCAATCATGAGAGCCTAAGTAGGCAACTGAGGCAATAGTATGGGAGGATTGTAGTGGCAGGCTGAGCGCAGTGCCAACCTGGGACTCTTGCTGCTCGAATTGAGAGCTCGCTTATGCAGTGTCCTTTTGTTTTCTTCAAATGATTGGCTGCCTCAACATGGCTTCAGTGCATATCACCGTCTGGAGCCTGAGGATCTCGTGTTAACGATGTGGATTAACCAGGTCGGCCAGAGGAAATGATTGTTTGTGCTTGGCTTGCCGTACTGGTGGCGCTTTTCGTTCAAGGCCGTTATCACCAACCTTAGTCAGATCAGACTTGATCAGATAGCCGCCATATCAAAAAGCCCACGCATACATATCGGGTCTTTTCAGTCGAGGCAGTCTCGCGCCAGAGTCGCCAGTCCAAAACAAGCGGTATCTCAGTTGGAGGGACACTCCGGGTATCTATTCGTTTGCCATAATTCGATGGACAGTCACCCTTTTCGTAATGGTGGTTTGCAACCTACCTACTTATACATGTGACATGTTCCATCTACGAGTCGTATCATACATCTTGGCGCACTTGCCGAATGAGCCTTGATCAGCTTCGCTCCCAGCCAACCGTCCTGAACACCTCGCCCATCGCACCAAGAACGGTATCGACAATGGACTTGACGAATCCCTGACGCTTGCTCTTGCCAGAAGAGTCCCGTAGGGGATCCTCGCTGCCCATTGTGGGTAGAACGTTGTCGCTAGCGGACAAGCTCACGAAGAGGGCGAAGGGGATCAGCCACACGCACAGGCCAAAGTATGAGGCGATCTCGGTGAAGCTCGGGATATCGGGTTGGTCGTAGTAGGAGTGCATATTCGCATACGATCTTTGTTGAGCAGCGGAGAAGTGACGGAACCAGAGGTAGTGGTTGACAAGGACCAGGCCTAGATAGATCCCTCCTGTTAGTCCGGAGCGCTTCCTGAACCGAAGCCGATAGATATTCTTGCACGTACCGCAAGATATGAGAAATAAAGGGTCTGTCAATCTGACAAAAGGGAACCGCCGCATGTTTCCGAGGTAGACGAGATGGGAGACGACGCCCATGAGGGTCAACTTGAACGGGAATCCGTCAACGATGCACAGCAACAGCTGCAGGACAATGACGGAGTAAATCAGCTTCGTGAGCAGGCGCTTCGCAAAAACGGTGTGCTCCTCGACGAGTTCCGAAAGGTAGTACAGACCCGAAGCTATTCAAGCCGTGTCAGCGCAGGTTTCATTCGGACTTGCCAAGGGAGGCCCGGGACTACTAAGACGAACCTATGGCCAGGGTCAGAAAACAGAAGCCCACGATGGAGCCGAGGTAGCCGACTAAAGGTAGAATCCACATGGTGACGTTGTTGTGTTGTGGAGGACCGCACTGAGTGGCATGAAGGAGAAATAAGATTGAAGAAGAGAACGTGACACCCGTCAGTGGACGATGGCGTGTATAGTCATGTACTTCTTGAATCGCAGAAGAGCTACCGTACCGTACCTTGCACCCGCAATGGCCCTGGAGCTATGACGGTGGGCGGGAGGGATGGGGCCTCACAGCGCGTTGGGTTTCTTTCGCAAGCGTGGCCTTTGCGCCGGCTTCTCGGGCAATGTCTTGATCCGTACCGCACCAGATGAGACAGGCCTTGTCTTCACTGGTCACTTTTGGGAGAGACTCAATCCCCCGACCGAGATCCGGGATCTCTTATCGATGATTGGAAATGGGCTTATCTTATCGATAACTAACCGCCCCTCCCCCCAGCAGCGAAATTTGAGGATTTCTCACGACAAAATTCACCGCCCGGTTTCTAGATGCGCCGGCCCAACGACGAAGTGTACGGATTCCTAGAACGACAGAAGTCTCCCAATTTTCACGACCATCGTCAATCTTCAGCCATAGTCTGACCATCATGTCGCGCCCTGAGGACACCCTGTAAGCCGTTGACCCTTCACCTACAACCCCGCCATGGTGGTAGAGAACTAACATATTCCCCCCTCTCTTTAGCGCGGCCGACATTCACTACAATGACACCGAAGCCCGCAAATACACGACGAGCTCCCGTATACAGAATATCCAGGCGTCAATGACCCGCCGTGCCCTCGAACTTCTCGATCTCAAGCACCCCTCACTCATCCTCGACGTCGGCTGCGGCAGCGGTCTGTCCGGCGAGATCCTCTCCGCCGAGGGCCCCGAAGATGGCGGGCCGCACACCTGGATCGGCATGGACGTCTCTCCCTCCATGCTCGACATCGCCTTGCAGCGCGACGTTGAGGGTGACCTGCTCCTCGCCGATATCGGTCAGGGCGTGCCCTTCCGCGCCGGCTCCTTCGACGCCGCCATCAGCATCTCCGCCATCCAGTGGCTCTGCAACGCCGAGAGCAGCGACACATCCCCCGAGGGCCGCCTCACCAGGTTCTTCAACGGCCTCTACGCCTCATTACGTAGGGGTGGTCGTGCCGTCTGCCAGTTCTACCCCAAGAACGACACCCAGCGCAACATGATCACCCAGGCCGCTGTCAAGGCGGGCTTCGGCGCTGGTCTCCTCGAGGACGATCCGGAGACCAAGAATGTCAAGCTCTACCTCGTGCTTACCGTCGGTGGCACGGCCGAGGGCGGCCGCGGCGGCGACATCACCAACGTCGTGGAGGGCATGGACAACGTCGACGTCGAGGACGCGCGGAGGAAGGCCAATGCGCAGCAGAGCGGCAAGGGGGAGATCAAGAAGGGCAGCAAGGCGTGGATCGTCAAGAAGAAGGAACAGATGGAAAGGAAAGGCAAGGTCGTCAAAGCTACCTCCAAGTATACCGGACGGAAACGCAGAGTCGCCTTTTGAAGCAGTTAAGACTCGAGACGGTGGATTGCGGGGTGGTACATGGCACGGCGTTACAGGAACCCAGGAAAACTTTGCTACTTTAGAGATTGAATGCGAATCAGATACCCTCAGTTGATCGTCCGTTGACCTCTTAATTATAAATCAGAAGATGCAAGGTCTTGTTGCTCAGAAGATAATCCTCGTAGACCCTAACGAAGGGAGTAGTTCCGAATTCTGTAGCGTAGGGAGGTTGTGTACATGTACAACACATGTGGGTATAGACAGTTTCTCAGTATATGGGGAAGGGTGTTACTTGAGCAGAGCACTGGAGTACTTATTGCCAATACTGTCTGTCTGACACGTACATGATGCTGAGATTGGCTTTTCTGGATGAGGTTGTTATGCTCATCAGGGAGTTTCTAGCCGTTGGTTTAACGACGCATTTTTCTTCCCACTCCAAAATTTGCACCGTCAGCCAGATCAAAGCTATACCTGAACGTAGGGATACATGCGCCGGTCTTGGGTCGAATTCCACTTCAAGGCCATCAGATACCCTGAGAAACTTCAAGGGTCGCTGCACCAGCCTCCATCAACAACATAGCTGCTGCCTGTTATTCCGCTCGCTTCGTCACTGGCCAAAAAGACAATCACCTTCGCCACGTCTTCCGGCACCAAATCGCGTTGCAGACTCTGTGATCGCATCACCTCGGCGCGGTATTCAGGTGTCAGGACCTCGTCCCTCTGCCTCTGGGTGGCAATGGCGCCCGGCATGACGCTGTTGATGCGGATGTTGAACGGGCCAAGCTCTTTGCTCTGAGCGCGGGTGAGGCCCATCACCGCGGCCTTGCATGCGCCGTAGACTGGCACAGCTGGGTCAGGAATGCGCCACGTGATCGAGCCCAGGTTCACGATGCTGCCTCCCCCGGCATGCTTCATTCCGGGAATGACCGCCTGTGTCAGGAAGAAGACGTGCCTGAGGCTGGTGTTGATGTTCATGTCCCACGCCTCGGAGGTGACCTCCTCGGTGCTGAGCCTTGCCTTGTGGCCCGTGAGTGCTGCATTGTTGACCAAGACATGGACTGTACCGTACTTTCTGAGGATCTCGCTGGTCGTGGTTTGAACTTCGCTCAAGTTGGAAACGTCGCAGTAGTAGAACACCGGCGCCATGATGGTGCTGGGCCAGATACCAGTCTTGTCGGCAAGTGACATAACATGTTCGATGGTTTTCTGCGCCAAGTCCCTGGCGATGTCGAGGATGATGACCTGACAGCCTTGAAGAGCGAAGCGCTCGACCGTGGCGGCTCCGATGCCCTCCGCACCGCCGGTGATGAGCACGTTCTTGCCGTTGAGGCTGGGGTAAATGGCTGAAGGTGCCGGCATGGTTTCGCGTCTAAAGGTCGGTTGCAAGATGCGGGCAAATGTCAATGTTGTAGATTGCCTGATACAATTCGTATGGAAACAATGGTTGTTCTTCCGTTCTTATGTAGTTGAGATATCCACAACATGTCTGCAGGGCGGCTGCTGGCTCACTTAAGCCGTCACAGCGAACTTGGGGTCGATACCCTTGGCACAATGCACTGAATGGCTGGCCAAAAGCGATTGTCCCCGCGTCAGGGATCTTTCGGCCTTCCATCCGGGGTAAGCAATGAGGTTACACCGATGCGCTAGCCGTCTTTGATAATCCAGAAATCTAGCTGGACATGACGTCGGACAATTGTTCAGGCCTACATGAATAGAACTCAACCCGTCCGCCTTACCCAAGCTGCATGCGTAAAGAAAATACGCTGTAAATACTTC
Source organism: Colletotrichum sublineola (assembly GCA_020631755.1). Classification (NCBI taxonomy): domain Eukaryota; kingdom Fungi; phylum Ascomycota; class Sordariomycetes; order Glomerellales; family Glomerellaceae; genus Colletotrichum; species Colletotrichum sublineola. The sequence continues at coordinate 769,572 of JAHSQG010000010.1, forward strand.
TGGGGTTGCGCTTTGATAAAACTCTTCTGTTGTGTTTCGATTGTGCTGAATGTATGAAGCGTTATACTTATACTGTGCTCTCCTACTGTGTCTTTGATTGTCGTTTACGCATGCGGCCGAATAACAAAGAACTGCCTTGGCGTTGTATTTCCGAATGAATCCAAGCAAAAGATCCCAGAGTTCCAAGCTCGCATGAATCCAATATTTGGAGGCGTAAATATCAGATTTTCGTTCTATAGATGGACTATAAATCCTCCAATCCTTGAGTGAGCCATGCTTTATGAAAGCTGTACTGAAGAAAGACAACAACCATAGATACAAATCGAGTTCAATTACAGTCTCATAAACCTTATACTGCCCGAACTCCCTCTAGCGGTATGGGGAAAGAATGACATCCCTTACTACAGATTCCATCTCAAATACCCAAATATATTTGTCTTTTCCCACACAAAGCTATAGCCATTTCTTTTCCACACACTAGCAAGGATCAAGAGTGTCTCTGTGTTGGTTGACAGACTGGAGAGACAGGTCAATGAGTGGTATCATTGTCTGATGTGATGACCTATATTCCTAGTTCTTCTCTAGCAAGCAAGTCCCCGCGTGGGGATATTTTCGAAGAGAGTGTGCATCGTTCAGTCACTTATGTGTTGTATTGATTGTTTGGGCCCTCCATGGGCTAGATCGATGTAACCCAGCTCACTTAGTATAATAAAACTACGTTACGTATGGCCCAATAGAGAGCACCTCTGGCCGGTGCCAAATCTCAGTATTTCTGTTCAATACAGATGGTCAAGCCACATATACCGTCTTCCACTGCAGGTAGAATGTACCATTACGAATAACCATGCGAAATGCAACGCATCGCCAGGTTTTTGTGCCATAAGTTGTTATATTTTTCTCTTAAACTACACAAACCGTTTTATACGATGACTTAACATGTGTGTGAGATGCATTTCCGCTAATGCAATGATTAATGCTTGAAATATATAGTATTTTCCCTAGTTTCTGCATCGAAATGATAACTCCAAACGTATGCAAGGAACCTCTAACTGTTGCGGTCTCTTGTTCTTGGTGAGAGGCAGCACCAAACAATCCAAGGTGACGCAGGGTCGAATTATTCAATTCAGCATATTGTACATAGTAAATGACGCTTTGGAATTCAATACAGAACATGTTGTTGACTTGAATGAAGGGGGGTGCGTAGCTTTATAGGCGATGGAATATTCCCACCTAACAAGCTCATATTCATCTAACACTACAGGGTGCACCTCAACCATTATGCAGGTCGTTTGAATGATGTTTTGAAGAGCTGTCGTTAATCAATCATCGCTCGTGCATGGAAAACCCAGGTTCAATGAAGCTTAACACAAGCAAGCAAGATAACATGCATAGCAAGAACATGGAAATCGGTAGCCCAAAAGGTGTGTGACTTTTCCAAATGTGACATTCCTCGCCCAAGAAGGCAACCGAATCGCGGGTGGGCTGCCAAGTACCGAGGCCCCTTGCGAAGGGGTGTGGTACTCGATAATATAAGGTGCAGATAGTCCGATCCCTCCCCACAATGCTCTGCATTATTCATTTTCCCACATCGACCCCGGATTCTGTGATTCAACCACACCGCGACTGTAAGCCTCGCATTGACCGATAGCATCACCGTGTGCAAGCGCTTTTTGTTGTCCTAAGTTCTGAACTGTTTTGGGTCTCTTGCTTTGCCGCGACGAGGGTCAACATGGCTCCCAACGATATTGCCCCTGTTCCCGCACCGTGGAAGCTCAAAGGCGACATCTACCTCTTCAGCTTCTGGGTCTCCGGACCGCAGGCCGCGCATCCGCCCACTATCACTTACTCCCCACTCGAGGCGAACTCATCTTTCATTCGACCGGAAGGCAGCCGGCCGCTCGGCGGATTGAGCATGATCCAGATTATCCGTTATACCGAGAGTCCTGTTGGTCCATACGACGAATTGATTCTAGCCCCGGGCTTCCATGAATATACGATCGAGGAGAATGGAAAGCGCATCAAGAAAAAGAACGCAAGAGTCACACGGATATACGTATCCCAAAAGTACACCTGCTGGAATGGCCGGAAGAGTGAGTCGCACTGATCTGGAGAGGGAATTGGTTAGCCCAGCCAGCGCGCCCACTGCTGACATCAAACACAAGACTGGAATATTCCAAAGCATCTCGCCGCCTTCGACTGGAAGGAGAACGCAGACGGTAGCACAAACGTCAAGGTCTTCCCCCACGACACGTCGGGTAACATCAAGGAAGCGTCCGCGAGCGCCACCCCGCTATTCCAAGCAACCTTTAAGCCCATGTCATACGTCCCATCGTTCCCTCTCTCACTTGCCTCCTTCAAGTACGTGGGTGTCGACCCGACCCTCGTCCAGCCTCCGCTTCCAGAGGGCAACGGCAGTCAGGGTGAGTTGCCGGGAACGGATCAATGGTGCAGTGTAGCGCCCGATCAGCGCTGCAGAAAGGCGAGCTTGGGGTGGTTCGACATTCGGCAGGCAGATGAAAAGGGGAACATAGTTGGCGAACACGAGAACTTCTGGCCGGGTCTCGGACGTTGGCAGATTGGACTGAAGATGGAGAACTCAGACGTCATTTTTGCCGAGCCGAAACACTGGGATGCGCCCAGATCTCTTTTGTGATCTACCGCAGTATCTCGTTGGCCGGGAAAACGGGTTTCGATTATGGTAGTATTGAGGCCGTTTTGAACAAAATGTTAATTGACGGAACGGGGGTGCTGTGATTGATTGAGTGGAATGATGTGTCATGCACATACATATATCCACGCCTTGTTTGGAGCAAAACTAGCCCTCTAACTCTTCACCATTAACTCCTATCAAGTGGATACACTGTTTATATTCAAGAGCGACAACTCAAAGAATACCTTATCAGTTGATTGGGCAATAACACTGGATGAATGTCAGCATTATTTCCAGGATAGATTTCCCTACCTAGACAAGGGAATTCCGATAGCACGTGTATATTGCTCCTAAGCGGAGGCAATCCCAGCACAGAGGGCGTTTCCCGTCAACAGAAAGAACAGGTATACCCACCAGGGTTCTAACGACAGGGTAATTAATTCACCTAGAAACCTGAAAAGAAGTTTGCTTCTCTAGATTACAGAGAAAGAATACCTCTATAGCGTCACTTAGACCTCGGTTAGTTAAGGGGCGATCAAGCGTTTGCCCGCCGTGGTCCTGACTCACGGACCAAGAGAAGGATATACAGTGGGGTGCCGAAAATGTGGTATCATCTCCACACTTTACGCGTCATAACGCGTCTTCCTCTATACACCTACTTTTCTCTTTTCTACCATAACTTCAGCAAATAGAGGCCAAATTACAAGCTTTTAGTACTTTTTTATTAGGGGATGAAAAGCCTAATAATAAGCTTACTCGCAATCAGCATGTTACTACTATGACTCTTATGTTAGCTAGCTAAAGCTACTATACTATAGCTAGTATGCTTAAAGTCTCCTATAAAGTAGTTACTAGTATACTTTAACAATATTATAACAGCTAAACCTTTAAGTCTCTACCTTAAAAAGGGTAGCTAGAGAAACTCTTATATACCTAGAAATAAGGTATAATTAGGTCTATAAAAGTTAATAACTAGTATACCTACTAATAGCTCCTCTATAAATATAATAATATTATAAGCTTATAAATACTTAAGTAGGTTTTATAAAGTACTAACTATTATAAATAGAAAGTAATATAAAGGCTATTTATTATAAAAGAAGTAGCTACTCTTTAGCTTTAATATATATATATATATATAGCTAAATATCATAAGGGTATATAATAGCGTTAATTATTATAGTAATTAACAGCATTATCTTTTATAATAGTTATAAGCCTAGTTTACTCTTACTATGCTATAACGGTATAGCTCTGAGAGGCGCTAGGTATTATAGACCCTATGGGTTTAATTCCCATACGCAACCCACATAACACACACCAGCATGGGAGAGCCAGAGCCAGAGCCAGAGAGCCAGAGCCAGAGCCAGAGCCAGCCAGTATAACAACCCTACACGAGTTAGGAACTACTCTAGGATGCTACCCTAGTTAAGATCTAACTAGGCCTATCCTAAGGGGGTGTGTCATAAGGGTATATAATAGCGTTAATTGTCACAGTAATTAACAGCGTTGTCTTTTATAACACTAAATAATATTAAAGAATTAATAATAGTAGCCCTCTTTAAAAAACTACCTTATTCTTAGAGTCTCTAAGCTAATTAATATCTTAAGTCTTAGTTTTTAGATAAGAGTTCTTACTAGAATAATATAAATAATCTAACTACCTAGGTATTTAGATTACTTTATAAATAATAAAGAAAAGAGTTTATTAATCTTATAAGTTATATAAAGGTAGATATCTTAATAATAGTATAGGTAATAATATAAGAGGATAGTTAAAGTAAGCTAGTCTTCTTAGAGAGAGATAATACTATAAAAAAGAAAGGATATAGCTTAAATAGCTATATTTAATACCTAAAAAGAAGGATATATACCTTATAGTAATAAGATAAAGTATTTTATCTAGGATAATACCCCTATTTATAGATCTATAAAAACTACTATATAGCTTATAGATAAGGTAGTGTCCTAAATTAAGTAGCTACCTTACTTACTAGATCTTAACCCTATTAAGTACTATTAGTAGATTATAAAGTCTAACCTTAAAAGACTATACCCTAAGGTATTTTATCTTAAAAGAACAAATTAGATATAGTAATATTTAAGGAGAAAATTAAGGCGGGGTAGGAGGTAATCCTATAACTAAAAATTAAGGCGCTAATCTACTCTTTACTATAGCACCTTAAGGTAGTTATTAAAGTATAGGGTTAGTATACACGATATTAAAGAGTAAACTCTACACTTTAATTTAACCATACTTTTACTATATAATTCAAAAAATTAGCAGTTTTCTAGTAATTTAAAGTAGTGGTGTGAAAATGAAGGGGGCTGGGCGTAAGTGGGGTGATACCACACTTTTGGCATCCCACTGTATCTATTCATACGGATGCCAACATAGGTAGTTAGGAAGTTAACCACAAAGAAAGCATTTTTTGACTCGCCCTACATTTGTATACCCACGTGTACGTATACGTGGGCTCTCGTAAATAGAGAAAGTCTACTCAACAATTGCCCTTCTCGTGGACTTACCCATGAGAAGGCCAACCTTAAGAATACTGAATCATACCTATTTTGTTTACTCTGGCTTGTGCCAATTGTTTATCTCTCTACCCTATCGTTATCGTTTCGTTCGTGTTTACCCGCTTACTCTTATCCTGTCGCTTTGTCTCCTCAAGTCGCTTTCGTGCTATTAACACCCAGAAGTCCACACAGCCCATTGGAGCCGTCAGATCCGGAACGGCTGCCGGGAGGGCTGTGCCATTGAGCGAGCGAGTAATAAGTGGAACACTACATGACACAGCACATAACGATACTGATGCCTAGTGTTGGTAGTATTAAGTATGGAATCTTGTACCTAAGCCTTCCTATCTAAGGCAATGCTTCTAGAGATAACCCCTCTACTTGCTCTACTAGACCCTACTGCTGTAACTATCCCACGGAGGTTCCCTCTACATCTCCATATGCTACAAAGTATAATATAACATATCCCATAAGCTCACTTTGGAATCTCCTGGCTAACTATAGCTTTCGCAACCAAGCGACCTATAGCCTGGGCTGAGTAGCTAGCCAATTGCTGGTAAAGCATGCCCCTATTCAGACAGTTCTATCTCGAGCGACTTAAGCAGCATGGGGCTACTATGCACCGATGAGGAGGTTCCTGAAACGTGGGCAATATTATAGGCGACCAAGTGCGGCGAATCCATCCAATGGAACGGTGATTTCCCCTTGGGGCCCCGCATTTGAAGCAGCGGGGACGGACGAGCCGAAGCACTTGAACGAGGATTAAATCGCAATCGTACAAATGCTTTAGAGTTTGCGCAGAAAACTACTGTATCATAACCATCACACTATACGGCCCTATTTATTACTTCTGTACTTATTTAATTCTCCCATACACCCACCTCATCATGTCCCTTAAAGATACACCATCTACACTCATTTCTCATCTTCCTCCCTCTCTTTATTCATATATATGAAGACATTCTTTTCAACATGACACTCATTACTAGAATTCTCACTATCGCCCTAGTCATTACCGCTACTGAGGCATGCGCAAAGTTCAGTCAATGTCGTTGTACCATGGCTAACGGCGCAATCAACAACACAATGACGATTCTAGCGGCAGCCAACATAAACAACCAAGTCCAAAACTTCAATAACAGCATCCTCTATCCTATCGATCTAGACAGTAGTGGGACGACGTTTATCGAGTCAACTACGGACCAGAATAACTGCCCTATACTTCTCGCCAACTGCGCAGTGCGTGAGGCTTGCACTGCAGTAGGCGCTACCGGGGCAGACTCTTTGTGCCAGGACAAGGCTGGACTTTTTCAAAAGCAATGTAAAGCTTGAGAAGGGTGATTTTTCTGAGCTACGTCCACGGGCTAAGGATTTGGGCAAAAGGCCACGAGTAGCATTGCCACAACAGCCGGGTAGCTGTTCAGTAGAAGGCGATAGGCTCAAGCATATCAATATACAATTGCGGTCAGCTAAAGCTGTAATGAAAGTGGTTATAGAAAGCTATTTAAAAACCATTGCCTCCTGGTTTTCTATACCTCCTATGTGACTATTGATCCGTCGACAAGTGCTAAGAAGCCTTGTGCACAAACCCAGGGTTTGCAAACAACAAAGAGGACTTGTGCTCTTTATAGCCGGTGGCTGAGGCAAAACCCTCTCCGCAGGACACGACAACCTGGGATAGCTACGATTCTTGCCCTTTCACCACTGGTAATGGGCGCATGTGCTGGGCGCGAAGCGGACCGAAGAAGTCCCAGATACACTTGCAGTGTTTGCAGATCCACCAGAGTTCGTCATCATTGGAAGGCAGGTCCATTGTGCGTCGCGTGCATCCAAATGGTTGCATGCGACGTGATGAGTGAAGTTTTGTCCCGTCTGTCTGGATTGTTGTCAGGCTAACTGTGAAGGCCGCCTTTGTTGCTCATCCACAAGCGCATAGGTTGTCCCTTTTGGCAGAGCCACCGAGAGAAGTGACCTGTTCTTCGTTGAGTAGAGCTCAAGGGAACCAGAGCCGACTAGTCACCTAAATCTACACAGAATCGCCAAACGGCCTTGGACCATTACGGCGCTTATCGGTTCTCACTTTAACACCTCTAATCAGCCGCCGCGGTACTACTCTAGTATACAGTCGCAGAACGCATTGAGAAACAGAATTCTTATATAACTATCTGTCGGATTTCTTTCTTAGTCTACTTTTAACGCTTTAACTTTGTAAGCGCGTTTCCTACGCCAGCATTGGCTTATATTGTGCACAGGCTCCTTTCCATCCGCAGCCCCACAGAGAGACCTTAACGCGTTCTTCAAGCTCTACTATTGGCTGTAATGCAGTGAACCAACCAGCTGTATTACCCTACTATAAAAAAATACTAATCACCTGTGATACTATCCTGATTGTCTTATTCTATCGTTTGAAGGGGTTTGTGCGGAGGTGTTTCAGCCCCCTTCATTGCGGGTCTAATAGAGGCCGAGATTGCCGGTTCGACGCTGAGGCGCCAGATTCAAGCGGTGAGGCCGACCAGCAAGATCTGAGACACGACGGGACAATTGGAAGAAACGGCGTAGGAACTAAAGCGAACCTGAACTGCGGCACGGACAACATCGACTGAAGCTGCAGTGTACCGTACGTACGACTAGTGGAAGGCGAGCGAGTAGCACCCACAGCAGCAGCAGCGGGAGCCAAGATGGCAGAGCGATGCTCCAGAAGGCGTTAGAGTTGCTAGGTGGATCTCGTAAGGAGTCCCAATGGTTGAAGGAAGCGCTTAAGCAGCACTACAGGAATTCTATCGCCTATTGATCGTTTATCTCGTTAGTTCTAATTGTAAGCCCGCCTTCCTTGTCAATACCCCGTCATCACCGGATCATAGCTTTATCAGCCCGTTCCGGCGAGCAGAGCGGATAGTCAGGGGTACGGATAGCAGGGCCATAGAGGCGATCTTAATGCGTTTATATGCCGGTCAACCTCTAACCGCTTCAACGAAACGCTGAAGTTTTTGCGAAATCTGAAATATAATATAACGGCTTGTCTTGAGTCGATCTCAGCAAGAGCGTTGAGATAGGATGTCAGGGAACTTAGGTGGTGTGCTAAGCCCGTCCATAGACCATTCAGGCATATGCCCAAAAGATCAATCAATGCTGGCACTTCGTGCCAGATTGCACCACACACATGCTTATCAAGGGAATATCTCCACTTATTCCCTTACATAGGAACCCGATCGCTTAGAGGAAGTGCTTTAAGATGACCTACTACTAGCTCCACGGGAAATCGTAATCTTGGGAAGGAGAAATCAAAGATGACACAGGCGAACATGAATGGCATGCTACTTGCCATGGAAGTTCGAAAAGATCTTGGCGACAGAAGCGTCCATCCACGCCTATTTCATTATGCAAGCAGAATCCCCCATCCTCGGCGCTTCTTGTCTTGATACTGTCATTTTACAGCTGAGTGATCCACGGTCGAAATCCACTGAAGACCAAGTCGACTGAAGAAGGAACTACTAGCCGAGGCCTAGCCTTCCACTTATGAAGTTGGGATGTCGTTAGATCTGCCATCTCCTCCTTTAAAACTTGAAAGACGTTCATGAATCATAATCATTTATTTTGTTTGCCTAATAGTAGCCTTCAAATGTATCTTCATGATCTTTTGCCACTCGTGAAACAGCTTCTTTGATCGTCGGGCTGTCGTCCTTGGGCCCCAGCACATCGAATGCCAGCCCGTACGTCTTCTCATTCTGAATCGCGGCATAGATAACCTTGGCAACATCTTCCCTGGGAATCATGCCGACTGTGCCAACCTTTCCTGCTCGAGCTTTTCCAGTGCTAGGTCCCTCACTCAGGCCACCAGGTCTCACAATGGTGTAGTTGAGCTTGCGCGTCGAATTTCCCACCCTCAACTCCGTGTCGGCCGCTAGCTTCGCCCGGAGAATGGGACCGATGATAGCCCACATGCGGTCGCTGAGCTGCTCATCGGCCTCGGTGTACCAGTCCGGAACGGGCTTGTTGTCTCGGTCGCGGACATCAAGGGCGCTGATGACGATGTAGCGTTTGGCGGCCACGTTGGCCTTGGCTAGGGCATCCATGGCGCGAATGGCTCCATCCCGGTCAACGGCCTCGGCGGACTTGGGGTCCTTGCCGCCAGCAGCCCACACCACAACATCCGGCCTAGTGCCCTCCATGATTTTGATAAAGTCGACCTCGGAAGCGGTGGCAATGTCTTGGATAATTGGCTTTGCGCCGATGGCTTCCAAATCCGGGACCTGTTCCGGGTTGCGGATAACGCTGAAGATGGTGTTGGGGGTATCGGCGTCCCGAAGGATGCTTGTCAAATGACGGGCGGTTTTGCCATTGCCCCCAAATATAAGAGTGGTTGGCATGTGAAGGATCGAAGCGTCGCCCATGTTTGCTTATGCACGTGGATTATCTGAGTTGAGATACAAGAGGGTGCTCAAGGTGCTAGGAGGCTATGCCGGACTATAAGCGCGCAAAGCTCCGAGAGCGCCGAACCGTTAGCACCTGAATTGACTTCGATGACGGCATGATCCCGACAGGCAATGGAACGGAAGAAGTCCAGGGCCGGGAAATAGGTTTCGGGCAGCTGTTTTTCCGTCGCCCTTATTATAGTGGACGCGACCTGGCCCGCCAAGGTGCACGTTATTAGAGGACATTCTAACCCCTAGGCGAAGATGGCTTTATTCACTAATGGAGACTTTCAGCAATCAAGTTGGGTTTCTGCCAAACTTTGAGTCCCGAAATTGTGTGGGCAGAGGTGAATTCCGAGCCCAAAAGACTAGCCCTCCGTGCACCCCAACCGCTCACAACTTCAGTTACAATTGACAGCTTGGCTTGCACCCATTCAGTCTTCGGGTTTTGCACCTTTGCATGTCTACAAATGACTGCCTCTCAAGATCGCCTTGACGGGCTAAGGTACTAGTCCAGTGGTCCCTCTTGCAGTCGCGCAGGTACACAAAAATAGGAACACTGTTAGAAAAACACAGTGAATGTATCATGGCCAATAATACTCAACACGATAAAAAAGAATTCTAAACAGATGGATAGAAACACAACAAGCAGGGATTATCGTAACTTAAATCGCCTTGTCGGACGGATTTCCCCTGTCATGATCCCGGCCAAGTTGTATGCCGAGCGCTTCGGATCCGGTAGGGCGTCCGCCCCTGCAGCGTCTTTACACGAACAAACTACAGCGGGCTGCGTGTGATGGGGCGCTGATCGTCGCCCATGTCGTTCGTATTCCAGGGCTGTGTGCTAGGTAATTACAGCTGCCTTATTGGGCAGGTGGCCTATTCCCCACGATAGATTGGGGATAAGGCTAGGGAGGCCTGGTGTCGAAAAACCAACTAGACCAGCACTTAACTTCAAGCATATCTACCTAGAGGCTAGGCATGGTCCACAAATGGGACCTCGCTATCAATAGCTTTGGAGGAAAGGGGAATACGAGATGTTTTCCCCCAAGCGCGCAAATGTTCCCGTTCTATCACTGCAGGGCCCATGTCGCCCCGTCCAGCGTTGCATTGCCGAGATGGGAGAGCTTTTCTGGAAAGATATAAATCGTATGAGGGCTGGCTCTATGTTAGATGGACTGATTGTTTGGTTGCGCATCTGCCTTTTGTTCCAGTCATTCGCTATCGGCCTGCACCCATCATGAAGCAGAGCATTCTTTCCACGCTCGCTCTGGCGTCCATCGCCGCGACGGAGTACGTCTGGCCATCCCAGTATGATGAGATTGAGGATCACCTCTCTCTTCAGACTGGATATCTTCGCAGGGGTTTTGTCGATGGTAAGTTCCCGCGACATCCGAATTTCTAACATGATATACTGACAATCACTAGGCGTGATTACCTGTGGCTTCGGCGCTGGCGTTCAAGGCCGTCAGAACTCTGCTGAATGGATCCGCGCCGCTTTCCATGACATGGCCACGCACGACGCCGCCGCCGGCACTGGTGGTTTGGACGCGTCCATCTTCTTCGAGTTGGATCGCCCAGAAAACGTCGGAAGCGCCTTCAACAACACGTTTGCATTCTTCAGAAGCTTCCACTCCGTTCGCGCCTCTGCTTCTGATCTGTTGGCAATGAGTGTCGCTGTTGCTAGCTTTTCTTGCGGCGGCATCCAAATCCCGTTCCGTGCTGGTCGTATTGACGCTCAAGAGGCTGGGCCTGCCGGTGTCCCGGAGCCTCAGACTGATCTCAACACTACCCAGCAGGCTTTCACCAAGGCAGGCTTCTCTCAAAGCGACATGATTGCTATGGTCGCATGCGGTCATACTCTGGGAGGCGTGCACAGCGTGGACTTCCCCGAGATCGTCGGCGTCGAGGCGGACCCCAACAACGACACCGTGGCCCACTTCGACACTGAATTTGCCAGGTTCGACAACGTCGTCGTGACCGAATATCTGGATGGCACAACCAAGAACCCCCTGGTTGCTGGTACCAACGACACCCTCAACTCAGACAAGCGCATCTTCGCTGCAGATGGAAACAAGACGATGCAAGCCATGGCCGACCCCGGTGCTTTCCAGGCCACTTGTGCCGATATCTTCACCCGCATGATCGACACCGTTCCCGCCACCGTCAAACTCAGCGACCCCATCGTAGCCACGGATATCAAGCCCTACATCAGCGGACTTTCCCTCCAAGCCGACGGCAACTTGTCCTTCGTCGGCCAAATTCGCATTCGCACCACCGCCGTCACCGGCCGAGACCCTGATGATCTCTCCGTTCAGCTGACGTTCGCTGACCGCAACGGCAACGGATCGGCCGTCATCACTACCCGCAAAGCGACCTTCCAAGGCGGAACTGCCTACGGCCTATGGGGGGAGAAATTCAATTGGTGGGAGTTCGACACCACGGTCAGCCCCGAAACTGGCATCAGCAAGTTCTACATCCACGTTACGAAGCTCTCAACCAACGAAACCATCACGTACGACAACGCTGGAAACGGATATCCCGTGAGCGATGTCCTCCTGTATCAGCAGTCTCAATCTTGCATCGGAAAAGTTGCGGATGGAAAGCTGCCGGTCACAATCAAGGCTCTCGTTCGCAAGGACCGCGTGCCTGCGGCAGCTGACGGCCTGACTCTGGACCTGGTCCACCAGGTCCACAGGCAGGGGGTCATTGTTCCTAGACTTGACGTTGAAAAGATCAACTTTCAAGCTACTGGAGAGAATCAAGGCCAGTGGTCAGTCTACACAGCCACTGGCAGCCTCGCTGCTGAGGGATGGAGCACCACCTTTGACATTAAGCTAAATGGCGATAACCCCGCCGAAGTTGCGTTTCAAAGGACAGGGGGGTTGAGCTCTTGCAGCTAGACATATACAGTATCTGTAATGATAATGAGAATGAAATGCCCAGTCTCAGATGAAGTGCAACGATGGAACAGCCAATCTGTCGTTCAGGCGCGCCCAGATCGCCTGCCGCCTTTACACAGGTTGTGCAGCCTACTTAAGTGGTGGTAAAGAGTGAACCAGGCGCCTTTGCAGGGCGACTAGTACCCAAAATGCAATCGTTAGTCAAATGGGGGTCTATGTTATGTGGCATGCAACTAACTACTGCGGCTTACATGCTGGGATAACATCTACGGTCATCCCCCGTGACCACCAAGCTGTCGGTCAGGCCGGCTGATGCACCCTGCCGCACTTGTATCAAAGGATATCCGCGTATGCCCATACCTGCAGCCTCCAATTTGACAGGGGCGTCTTTCTAGTGATCGCCAGCCCCGTTGGACCAGTGCTTGAGCCTGGCCATGAGCCTCTGCAGGTCGCTTGAATCTCTGCTGCCTGGGCGTTTCTTGCTCATTCGTCGTGTCAATTTGGTTATTACCCCTCCTCTCCATCATTTCAGCTTCTACTGGGTTTTTTCTCTCCCAGACCTCAATCTGTCCACCTCCTACAAAGCTTTTGGCATTGAGATGCCAACACAATCCTCTCATTTAATTGGCCTGTCTCTATGTTGATGAAGCTTTCGGTCAATTGTTTGACTACTGAATTGCGTCATGGAGTTGTGCGGCACCTGTCGCGACTTTTTTGATCGCGCGTTGACGATCCAGGAACTTGAATACCAAGCCTTCTATTCAAGGTATGTGTGCAGTCTAGATGAGCGACAACGTATAAGAGACTCGGCAAAAGACTGCAGATTATGCCAAAAGCTATATGATTTCTTAAAAGTCCACTATGAATCTTCATTTGACCTTCCAGACCCAAAAGACTCATCGTTGGCGATCCTGGTGCTTGTGGGGAAGAGCCAACTGCATGACGACGAGAACCGTTTTTCATCCGTCAAGTTCTTTTGTCGTCTAAATGACCATAAACAAGGCGAGGAATTGGAATTTTACATTTGGGCGAACGAAGGTACGTTTCAAAATTGGGGTTATTGGCATGGATCTCGTCTTACTCAATACGTGAAAGGTTCCCCAGGACTCAATCTCAGCACTATTCCAAGTACAACAGGAATACCGGCCCTCGAGTCTTTCGTCACCTGGCCCCCGATATTCCAGGGAAGTCCGGAAGAGACAAGCAGCCTCGTACGCAAGTTCCTGCATAACTGCTTGGATCACCACGAGTCGTGCCGACTCAGCCATCCAGAAGAGGAACTGGAACTCCCCTCTCGAGTTCTATCCATCAAAGATGACGCTGGAGTCATTTCCGTCAGGCTTGCCCAAAACGATGGCTTGAAGGGCAAATATTGTGCTTTGAGTCACTGTTGGGGTCCCACAGACAAGCGGCCTCTGCGGACTCTACAGTGTAATATCATGGATCACCTTGCCTCCATAAATTGGGACAAGCTGCCAGCCACATTTCGAGATGCCATCACGCTGACAAAGAATCTCGGTATCAATTATTTATGGATTGACTCTTTGTGCATCATCCAAGATGACAAGAAGGATTGGCTTGATGAATCAATGAAAATGGCATCTATTTATCGGCGAGCAACCCTCGTCATTGCGGCTGCGTCTTCCGAGGACTCCACCCAAGGTCTTTCCAACCCCGAACGCCCTGAGTCGCTCACGTTGTGTGTTCCGCGTTATATGAAGGAAACGTCTTCACGAGCCGTCTACAACATTGCCGAATCAATAGACACAGGGATCGGAATAGAGGGGCCTCTGAAAAAACGGGCCTGGGCATTTCAAGAGTGGTACCTCGGTCGAAGAAAGGTCTTCTTTACGTCAAAAGGCATCAAATGGAATTGCGACGGAATGGAATGCAACGAACGTGGAAGCCCTACGGAGTTGATGCTGTGGGGAACTATGTCGTGGAAACATTGCCTGGAAGAGTACACCAGCAAACTCCTGACAGTTCCCTCCGACCGTCTCGTTGCTCTTCGTGGGATCGTGACCGAGATACAAAAGTCCAGGAATGATCGTTTCGTGCCTGAATTCGGGGTTTGGGAAGACAAGCTCGCGGAGCAGATTCTTTGGAGGCCAACAGACACGAAGCATGAGGACTTAGCCGGTCTACCATCATGGTGTTGGGCAGCCACGGGGGGAGAAAAATCCTGGCTGATAAACGAGGCAGGCTACATGTTCGGGCAAACTATTGAGAGCACCGTCAATACTGTCAACTTGAGGAGTTCCGGGTCTGTGAATGCTTCCGGCCTACTGATCAAATTCACAATGGCACCATTGCCTCTACGAGAATGCTGTGTTCAACATTTCGAGAATCAGCATCGGCCAGGGAAAGAGCTGCCTCTCGAATCGGTAATATTACCGTCTTGGACTGGAGAACATTTCAACATAAGAAGATACCTCATTCTCAATCCTAGGGGGAAAAGTGATTTCCTTGGGATTGCCATATTCGATCGCTGCGTTTTTTTCTCGGAATGCTTTTGCTTCATATTGGCGTCAACAAGAAGATTAGCCTTGACGGATCCATGGTACTCAAATATCACCCATTTTCTAATATTGGCCAAGAGCTTCTGGCTAACCTGAATACACAGTCATCCTGACTATGGGAAAAATTCGTCCCGCAAAGAAGAAGGCCGGTCAAGTGGCAAGGAGAATTCTGATCATGCCTTCCAAAAAAGTAGCGTTGAAGAAGAAGGCGATGACTTAGACGCTGAGAATGATGGAAATGATGACTTCAACTCCGAGCATGGTTCTCTCAGCGGCGAACAACATTGCCCGATCCAGGTCCAGGATACTAGCACCGGATTCGAAGAAAGCGGCGTTAAGCAAAGCAAACAAAGCTATTCGGGCTATGTGCACAGAGATACGGTGAGCTTTTTGCTACTATAATTTGTGTATACCAAGTCATTTCGGCTCATTCATATAGGATGCTTGTGTGGATATCCTCAACGTCGCACGGTCCGAGGAAGTTCACTGGGCGTTGCTTCTCCAACCAGTTGATGACACATTGAAAAGATACACCCGGGTCGGGGTGGCCCTCTTATGGCCACGAGCATTGGAGAAAGGAGAGGGCGAGTTCACGGAGTTTGAGATTTTTTGATGTATGTACATAGTAGAAACGGTTTGATATCTGAGTCTCGGGTACGATCGTTAACCATTTGAGTGTTCGCTCTCAAGTTGGAAGTTGCTTAATCTTTGTTTCTATCAGTCCGTTACTATCATAATGTGGTCGGGCGACTTGCTTGCGGCGGTAGCTCACAGAATAAGGAATCACAAATTATACCAAGGCGATATCGTGGATGTCCCAAGTCTGACGCCTTGTCGGTGCGTGACACAGCATATAATTATCTGCGCAACACAGTGGCTCAAAACGGATATATCTGCATGACAAGTATAGCCGAGGACTGATTGGTTATCGTCACGTCTTATGATTCTTGGCTGTACTCCCAACGATTGGCTACCGAACGAGGTCAGCTTTGCAGTAGACTCAACGAATGGACGTCAGCCACATTGGGGATGCGCCTTTCGGAAAGTTGCTGCATTTGAGGCTACTAGCGCTTCGGTGCAGTTCCTAGCGGTAGGCCAAGGGTAAGGTAGCTTAGGCAGCCAACTTTCTGCCTGATCTTATGTGATCTCCCTAGTTGCCTCACAAACGGCCGTCCATAAGAGTAAGGCTGTGCCCAATCGTTTGCACCAAGCAAACCTATCACCACTTTTCGCACCAACAACACAGTCATGAGCGACATTCTCAGGCTCACCAAAGCTTCCTTTCTCTCCGGCGGCGGAGACTCAACATCTCAAGGGTTCCACCAATTTCTGGATCGCACTGCGCCAGGCTTTGGGACGCTATCTAGATTCTTTTCGACATGGCTCAGAGTCGATCTCGCCACAGTAGTTCTCCTCATCTCTTTCGGCGGGGATATTCCACGGGCTTTGACGGGCCTTCAAAACCTGGGAACCCAGATCTACTGGTGGATAACGCGGTTCTTCACTGCCTCTATCTCTATAGGGCCCAACGACAAGCTCAACAGAGAGGTTCTGAACTGGTTGGGTGCCCATGTCCTCACCAGGCAAGGGACTCGCGTCTTGACCGCACGTACTGAGGTCATTCAGAACGAGGCATGGTACTGGCGAAAGCCCGTTGAACGCGACGATCTTCATCACGAGAAGAGAGTCCCCGTTCAATATCTGCCGACATTTGGTACGACGTGGTTCGTGTATGAAAAAGGTTTCTTCATGGTGCGACGAGTATCCACCAGGACTAACCGCTCTGTTTACACCGGCATTCCTGACGAATACTCCGCTGCCCCCGAAGGCGATGAGCCGTTGGTCGTCCTGCGACTAGGGCGTTCTATTCAACCAGTCAAGGACTTTCTCGATAACTGCCGGGCCTTCGCAGACAAGCAACGCGAAGCTTTCATCACGGTGAGGGCAACTAAAAACCACTACAATCAGGAATCATGGGACACGACCATTCTTCGTCCGATAAGGCCGCTGGAGACTGTTCATTTTGATGAAAAAACCAAGAAGGAGCTTGTGCTAGATATAGAGATGTACCTCAACCAGAAGACGAGGAAGTTTTACACTGAAAGAGGGATTCCATATCGAAGAGGCTACCTCTTCTACGGACCACCAGGCACGGGCAAGACATCATTGTCTCTTGCGCTTGCGAGCTACTTCAACCTCGAGCTTTATCTCCTTCATATCCCAAGCATTCGGGACGACAATGACATGGAGAATCTCTTCACAGCACTCCCACCGAAATGCATTGTGCTGCTAGAAGATATTGACGCTGTCGGAATACAGCACCGGAAGAAGTTCGACGCGGATGACTCTGCATCAGACGACAACGACAGTGGCAGTGATAAGGAGAGTACAAGATCCTTTAGCAGATGCCGCTGCACTCTTTCGGGTCTCTTAAATGTCTTGGATGGGGTCGCATCGCAGGAGGGTCGCATCGTCCTGATGACCTCCAACGTGGCTCACAAACTTGATAGAGCCCTGGTAAGACCTGGCCGGATCGATAGAATGATATACTTGGGAAGGATATCACCAGACAGTGCCAAGGGCATGTTTGAGCGCATGTACCGGCCGTATGTATCGATCGAAAACACTCTCATGGATAAAGGTGCCGAGCATCCAGAGAAGCACGCAAAGGAGATTGACCAACTAGCGGAAAGGTTCAGAAGCCAGATACCGGACGACGTTTTCACGCCGGCACAACTACAGGGCTACTTGCTTCATCACCGGAACTCGCCCCAGACAGCGGCCGATTGTATCTCAGATTGGATTGTGCAGGAGAAAGCGATCATGGACGAAGCAGAACAACGCAATGAAACCTCAGCGGAGCGTAAAGCGAAGAAGAAGAAGGCGTTGAAGAGACTGAAGGCACTTAAGGCTTTGGCTTCGGAAGCAGAAAAGGAGGGTGTGAAGAAGGAGGATGAAGCCGAACCAAAAGTCGCTCAAGTGAAAGAAGTGTCTAAAAAGGAGGCCCCTGACATGAGCGACAACAATCAGGCCACCCTGAATGGCACCAAGCACGCGGAAGATGAATCGGACGGCGAAACCAACCAAGCTAAAGTTCAAAAGACGGAGGAAAAATGAACCTGCCATTGAGGGCCAGAGAATATCTACGATTAGTAAGGTCTGCGGTGGAGCTATGTCGCAATGGCAGTCACTGATATAATGAAAAGGAAAATAATCATAAGGATATATGAATTATGAAGGAATGAGAAGAACCAAATGAAATCTCGTTTGAAATCACAGTAACGCCGTATAAGTGCTATAATTAACGGTTAACAGACAGTCATATTCCTAGAAGAAATAGGGCGTAATAATATCCTCAGCATTTATTGTTCCCATTGTCCAGGAAACTCGCAGCCATCCCAGACTAAGATGTATGTTCAAGGCCATCCCTTGTGGGTTTGCATGGGCACACACGACATAATATAACAACTAGTAGGAATGCAAGAATCATACCTAAGACTGGACGTAATAGGTGGTTTCTATAGAGAAACACAATGACATGGGGTAATCCGGGTATCTACCTACCCTATTGCGCACCTTACACTCAGATTTTAATCTCAACCTTAGAATCCCACACCACGCGTGATTATCATCAACAACACCAAGAAATCCACCACGAACACGGGGCACAATGAGCTTATTCGGTACACCATAGCGTAAAAGGCTTAGTGTTGGCGATGCCAAGCAGGGATCGATACAAGGGGCCAACTGAGCCATGCGGCGTAGCAGGGGTAATCTGCTCGGCTAGGCTTAGCCGGCGGTCAATTCGCACGGCTAATCTGGGTTTATATGTGCTTTCTCGTATAATAGATCCCCCTTTCCAGGTTCCTCATTGACATAACCGTTCTTCATGGGAAAAAAATGGCCTCATGACGGCGGAATTCCGACTGTCTTTGTTCGTACACTCATTTCTTGATTTTTGCTTCGTCAGGATCAGTCACCAATCTCCAGCTCTTAAACGCCAACTTCGCATGGTAAACACGCACTTGTAGCGAACTTTTGTCGCCCCATCTTTCACACCTACTGTTTTATAGGACTTTATTCTTTCAAATCGCCAATATGCTCGGGTCTTCAACTTCGTCAGTGGCGCCATGTCTGCTGCTTCTAGGCAGCTTGTCTAGCGCGATCGCCGAGCTCAAGATCGACACTCGTAGCAACATCGTGGAATCCTCGCGGTCACTTGCTAAAGATGCTATGACTTTTTACAACGGCGAAGAACCGGGAAATATTCCAGGGATCCTGCCAGGTCCCCCAGCCGCGTCCAGTGGTGATTACTGGTGGTACCAAGGTGCTAGCTTCTGGGCCACGTATCTCGATTATTGGCATCTGACTGGAGACGACTCCTACTCCAACACGATCCGTACAGGAATGCTGTATCAGGCAGGCCCGAACAATGATTATATGCCTCCAAACCAAACAGCTTCCATGGGCAACGACGACCAGTGTTTCTGGGGCACAGCTGCATTGGCAGCTGCCGAATACGAGTTTCCCATCAGAGATGGTGATGCTACATGGGTCGATTTGGCAAAAACAGTCTGGAACACTCAGGCATCGCCTATGCGGCACGACGAGACATGCAATGGGGGTCTTCGCTGGCAAATTTCAAGGTCCAACGCAGGCTATGACTGGAAGCAAAGTAAGCAACCGGCACAGGGAAACGTTGTGTTCAAGAGACGATGAAACTAAAGCTGCTTGTAGCGACCTCCAATGCCTGCTTCTTCAACATGGGAGCCCGTCTCGCTCGATACACCGGAAATGCCACTTACTCCGAGTGGGCGGAAAAGACTTGGGACTGGCTTTCCGGAGTTGGCTTCATCGACAGCGAGACTTGGGCTGTATACGACGGAGCTCGCGTTGAGACCAACTGCACCGACATCAACAAGGTCCAATTCTCTTACAACGCTGCAATGCTCGTCCAGGGCGCTGCGTTCCTATACAACATTGTTCGTCTCGCCAGTTTCATTAGCTCCAGAAGTGTGACTTAAGGTCCGTAACTGACTTGAAACCAGACCGACGGATCCGATCTCTGGCGTGAGAGAACCGAGAAGCTCGTTGATTCCCTTTTAACGACCTTCTTCCCCAACGGAACTGCTTACGAAATTGCCTGCGAGAACCGGAAGGGGCTCTGCCCATCGGATGCCCTCTGGTACAAGGGTTATGTACATCGTTGGCTGTCGTCCGCCACCCAGCTAGCTCCGTTCATCGCGAATAAGGCGCTGCCTGTGTTGAGAAGCTCTGCTGAAGCTGCAGTCAAGCAGTGTCTGGCCGGAAAGTCGGGCCTCGCTAACCAGTGTGGATTTTACTGGGCCGACGGGGTATTTGCCGACCCAAAGACCACCGATAACACCACAGGCGCTGGTGAGGCGGTCAGTGTCCTTGCCGCGGTCTCGAATCTGCTCATTACCGACGCCTCGGCACCGTTGACCGAAGCAAGCAGTAAATCCGGCGATTCGAATGGAGGCGGGAAGGGCAACTCACCTAGCGGCATCTCAGATACAGCTTCACCAACAGGTACAGCCGCTCCTTCGGGAGCTGAGAGTGTCGGAATGGACATTAAAGTATCTTTGTTCCTCGGTTCTTTAATGGCATTAAGTTGGGTTTTGTAGATGCTGGCTTGAACTGATAGGCGTGATCTATCTTTAATACCTTTACCCCATGGAAACGATGCATAAGCATCTCAACTTGGCTTGCGTGCATAGCCAAGTTCAGTCATCAAATGATATGGGCACATAACTTGCGCATTCAGCAGCACTGAAAGTAAAAAATGACAAATAAGATGATGGCAATGCAATTGAAAATAAGGAATTCATTACTGCGTTACATCTTTGCGCCTCTGTCCATCTACCGGGCTATAATACTATTTAGCCACAAAATACCAATCTAAATTATAGCCAGAAATAGGAAATCGTAATAGTCGTTAAACAAGAATAAGCAACTCTCATCTGCGAGTCCTTCTGGCTTGTCCCGCAAAGCCTAAATATTCCTGAGTGTCATGAAGAACAATCCCTGAATCCTCCTCGTTTTCTATGAGATATCTCGGCATAGTTGCCGATCCCATTCCAATCAGTGTGTTGTGTATGTCTTTTGGATTGATAGTGTCCTTGGAGTAGTGACCTTGAGCTGGGTAGTCGATGGGGAACCCCTGGTCAGCGTCCAAGGTGTAGGAGTGATAGTCAGAGGGAACAGTGGAGACGACGTCAAATACAGGCTCGAAACCCTCGATGTAAGATGAGCTGGCTAGCTCATCAAAGTCATCTAATGGCCCTGAGTGAACGTAGTTCTGGTAGTCTGCCTGAAGTTGCATGTCGGCGTAATCGCTGTCCACTGGCCGGCTGCTTGCGCGGGTCTCGCGTGATCCGTGAGATGTAAGATCACTTGTTGCCGTGCTTGCGTGCTGTATCGAGTCGGTTGCCAAAGACATGCTGTCCATGCCCCAGTTCTGCTCCTGGTAACCAGATTGCTGATATGTATGTTGTGAGCTGTAGCCGTTGCCGTTGCCAATAGTCCGACTGTATCCACCAGAGCTACCCGATGGATAGGCGCTTGAAGCGTCCGTTGAAGACGATGCACTGGGACTTGACCCGGAGAACCGTCGATATTCTCGCGACCTGTCCGAATCGGCATCACTCCCATCAGAATCATAATGGGTGTTGTATCCTCTCTCCCATCTGTCAACAGCTTTCTTCATGGCGTCGAACATGAGTTGTGTCGGTAGGAGACAAGGAGAGTAAGCATCGTGATCTTCATTCTAGTGTTAGCACCACATCATTTAGTCGACGAACTCGGCAATCAACGTACAGATTTCGACCCTTTTCGCCCATTCTTCGTGGCCAGGGTAAAGCTTCATGAGAAGCTTATGACGGTACTTGTAGTCCAGCGATTGTCCACTGGCTCTTACAGACAGATTGTCCAAGACTCGCTGCTGACTTTCCGACAGGAGTGGTGGTTCGTGAGGCGACCAAACTTTTGTGCAAATGCGTGAGTGTGACGACTTGGACTCCCCCGGCTTTGAACTAAAACGGACTCCACAATTGTGGCACTGCTTGTCGGTTCGCAAGTGGACTCTTTTGATGTGCTCACTGAAGTGTGTCAGTCTCAAGTCTTGAATATGTGATCAGGGACTTTGAGCTTACATCAACTTGCCGATTCCACCCTTGATGTTCCCATCGGTGCATGAGTTACGGACATGGGTGAAAGCGGCCGGATTCCTAATGAAAAGGGGGCAAGCCAGATTGACGCTCTTCTCGTCAACGTTGTCTTGTTGACATTGAGGGCGGTGCAGGGGCAGTCCCATTTCTCTTCTGAGTTCTGTCATGAGGAAGTCCTTCATGCTGGACCAACCCATCGGCGACTGTGGCGTGGGCTGCTGAACAACTTCAACAGGTACGTTTGTTGTAAGCTTTGGTCGTTTGGCGTCCAAGGTTTGGCTTGTTTTGCCATGAGTGACCGATTCACGGCTGCGCTGCCGGACTCGCTTGCTGCTCTCGCCCATGATTACTGATTGATAAGATTATTTGGTAGAAACTCCGAAGGCTGCAAGATTCTCGGTGACTTCTTCTCCTATTTGGTAAATATGCTGAATGCGGTGCTCGGTGACTTTGGCTTCAGTCTTGAGTTTGATGAGGTTGGCAGGGAAAGTGGCTTGCTGTTCCCGAACCCAGGCTTCTGTAAGCCGGTTGTTTGATGCAATGTACTTTGGGTCGCCGTTGACAACGGAGCTGAGTGAAAATGAAGGCTGTTGCTGCCGAGTATAATGACCCTGCGATCTCGTAGATCTGTTCTCGAACAAACCAACGATTAGTTCAACTCAGGAATCTAGCGCTTTGCTGCCGTGGCCCAGAATTGGCCCGGCTCACACCCGATTGGGTACAACTTACCTCTTTGGCGTGTTGTTGAGCACCATTCGGTTCAAGTCAGGTAGACATGAAGAGTGGCCATCAACCGAAATTGAATGGAAAGCCGGTATACACAGTGACAAAAGGACCAATACAAGACTACAGAACACTCAACTGAGGCAGAGAGATAGCTTTGGGATGGAAAGGAAGGAAGAAGCGCGATCAACGGCTCGAAGGGGCGGCTTGCGACTAAGAAGCAATCTTCGATCGCAATTGCGATCAGGGCATTCCGGCCCCGTCCGCCACCGTCAACAAGCGCATTTTGTCGCAATTGAGAATGGGAAAAAAAGCCCAATGTCATACAAACGGTCTCTGCGATGCTACGCTTCAATCGAGATAATATTTGATGCATTTTCAAGTCCTTTAGAGTGCCGAATGGCTTCACAAGGCACAAGTGGAATGTCTTGGCAATGGTTTTTACGCAGGCTTAGGATAGTCGCCCCAAAGAGCCAGTGTTTTACGCTACGCTTGAGCTTGCAGGAACTTCCAGTGACACTGCAGGATTCTCTAGATAATTATGGTTGATTTGTTCCGTTAAACTGTTCGATGCCGAGCGTCGGAACGAGCTCTCGGCGTCATGGGCCGGCCACCGCCCCGCCATGGCAGTAGGCCCAGGCTGACCAGTTGCACCCAAGAGTTAAGCTGCATTCGCGAGGCCAGAGGTAATAAAACAGGCACCGTTCTTATTATCTAGCCCCAAGGTACCCCTAGAGCGGTCTCTAGGTTCCTCAAGCCCGGTGGTTTTACCGGTGAAGCTTCGGAGAATTATTAACTTAATGGCACTTGGCCCCTCCAGGGACCGGGAGATTGGAACGCTTTCATCCACAACACCGGAACCCTCCGTTACATGACAAGCCTTGAGAGGCGAACAATACACCCGTTCACCGCCTGTGTTAGAGTTTTTTTATCAGATGTTTAATGGATGAACCTTCTCCAAGTGGGACGGCCGATGATGCTAGTTCCGAGCCTCCGGTCTCGTGACCAGGGACTCATGCAGGTGATCTAAGACAAGACAGGCCATTGCAAGGGTGTGGGGATGACATTACAAGGACCAGTTGCACTGACCCTGGAGATGCGCGGGATTGCAGACTCGCGCAATCCGATAGAGTAGCGGTCAAAAGCCGTATTCGCCGATGAGACTTTGTAAAAGTTTGTGGAAAAAAGTCTAGGCACGAGTCGGCATATTGCCTCACCTTCCCAGAAGCTCAAGTATGAGGGGTTCTAACAATGGCCGCCCTCCCCCCCCCTTTTTCTCCTCGTTTTTCTACATGCAGTCATGGTCGGTTGGCCTTCACTCAAATATGGGCTTGGTTCTCTCGATATGGAAAACATCCACTGCTTATGATCCGATCCACTTAACGGGCGCGCATGACATCGGGATATGTATTATTCGTTTTGATAAGCTAGGCAACAGGCATGACTGGTTCTTGGCGGCGATGAAGGATCATCTTCAAAGCGACTAATTGCTGGCCTGTTTCATCTACAGGACACGTTGGGTTATGAGTACTTATCCGTATGTCTAAGCGATACGCGTATATGCGCTGATTCAATGAGCGAAGACAGCAGAAATGCTGCAAACAAGGCTCAATTACAGGCAACATCATGCCCTCTGATGCGAACGGGTCGGAACTCGTTAGCCAAGTAGAGCAGGCTTTCTCAAGCGCACCTCATCGCCGCCGTATTTTGGCAGCCACTCTGGGAGTGGGCTTCAGATTCCGGCTTTTTCAATACCGAAAAGCACATAGCGGTGGCCAGGGACGAAGGATCATGTAGAGCAGGGATGGAAAGCAGCTGCGTAACTAACTAAATTCCTATAGGGTTCAGTCAGCCATCTTTTGCATGAACCAGAAGTGCTTAAGCGTCTGGACGAAAACAAGAAAATGGCCCAGGAGAACAAGGAGTGGGTGGAGCTTGCCTCTCCTGCAAGCGGATCACAAAGCAAAGGTCAATGTCATCCATGCTGTATAGCAAACGAATGGCCACCACCACCCTACCCTGGACGCGCTCCTCAGGTTCTTAGCTTTAGTCCCAAATGTCATCTTAAAGCACTGAACGACTGCATAAACATTCTGCGTTCAAGACCAGAGGTAGCCACCATATCAGATAGCACTTTAAGTCGTTTGTCGGTTAAGGGAGAAAGTCGCAGCGCATCGAGAACCTCAGTTAGTTGCCGTATTCGAGCCTCGCCTCATCGCACCATCAGGGACAAACCATTCAGATTAATACTGGTCATGGAGCAGAGCTAGAAGCATACAAATGGCGTGTCGACTGAGCCCGGCCTGGTAAAAGGGCCGGGGAACGTGCCTTGAATTTTCGTTTTTCGCAATTTTGGCACCCATTTCGAGACTTATTGTGGGACTTCCTCTTGTTATAACGGCATGTTACACGGTAGCAGCCTCCTCTAGCCTTATGGTTTGGGGGCACCTTGCATCCTCCCGGTCTCAAGTCCCTAACGTTCTCGTCATCGTGCATCGTTCGCGAGGGCTTCGTTCTTCTGTGCTGCATAGGCAAAAAGGGGTTCTGGATGAGTCAGCCCATCTCCTACTAGCGATCCGGCATGTCACGCTGCGCCGCGTGGCGCCGGACAAGAGAAAGACACCAGCGTTGAGTTTGTCAATATACCTTTCGACTCATCGAGCAGAAGGTGGTGGGTCCAGGATTCCGTGAATCTTGGGACTTTTTACCTCCCCACTCACGGGTCCGGCCCTTCGATCGCACGACTTTTCGTATTTGATATGAAAATTCCTGTCTTTTTGATTGGTCAACAATCCTTGCTGATCGTTCATAGTGTAGGTTGGGTCTCAAGACCCTGACAACATCTGGTCAAGCTTATGATCCAGAATGGCAATTTGAAGATTGGACTCTCAGCCTATGCTACCTGTAGCAAGAAGTTTGTGTAAAGTCGTTATATTCAGACTATTTATCGCAGAGGATCGAGATCCAATCCATAGTGGCCCCGGCGGATGAGCCTTTGACGTAAGTATTTTGAGCCAACTTACCGCAAAAAAGCTCGGCTAAGAGAAAAAATTAAAAACCCCTGGTGGAACATAAATGTTACTATACAATTCATTATAAATACTATAAATACAAACAAGGTATAAGCATCTATTAAATGTGGCGGGGTATAATGCGGGGTGCTCCGTCTCGTTACATCCATGTCTTCGTGCCCACAATACCTCTCAAGTCTAACTCATATTCTGCGTTGGCTTCTCTCCTGGGACTCCTAACACTTGTGGGTGTTGTTAGTGTTATTGGCGTTCTAGGTGGCGTTGCCGTCCTTGGTATCCATAGGTTTAGCGAGCTCCTGTCGCTGTCTCTACAAAACAGCTGATGGCTCAACGGTTCGAATTCCAATGGTGGCAGAGAAAGGGGCTTCATCCAGGCATCGAGTGGTGTGGCCATGTGTATTTTGATCACCATTGAGTCTTCCGAATCTGACAGGGAAGTCTCCGGCGTGGGAGACCGTAGCTTAGATGTAGTGTCCTTTTTGCGTATGGAGAAGTGACCAATGCCCTTGCCAGCTGGTCCCATCATTTCAGCAGTTGGACGTGAGCCTCGTATTGTTGTAAGAAGACCTGTGACCTTCTTGAATACAGGCTGAAGGGCTGGTAAACTGCCACATATCAAGGCGCATGAGATTTCGGTGATGCTCCACTTCACAGCGTCGACGTTATCCCCTAAGCCGAATCGTTAGCTCCTAACGCCCGGAAACAGTAGATTGTTTAATACATACATGTGATGTCACACGACTCAACAAGAACCACAAGCAGTCGGAGGCGAACAATTGATGTAAGGCAAGCACTATTAGAGGTTAGCAATGGGCTTCGAAAAATGCTGCCGAATCTCCTCCGTCCGACTTAGTGAGCAAGCTTACAGAGATCCTAGACTGAGCATGAAGCCGACAGCCAGCTTCTTTTTGAATTTAAGCTGCAGGTTCCTGAGTTGTTGGATAGGCATGGCTAGGATAACGAGATCCTCGATAATGCTGAGTATTGCGCTGGCCAGAGCCACTGCTGTGATATCAACGCAATGTTGTCGGATAGTATTATTCCATATCCCGGCAACAGGTGTGCACTGGAACATAATGATGAAAAAGAACACAAGTCCATGATAGATGAGAAAGGCAATAATCAACTTGTTGAAGATTTGAAATCTTCGGTCGGGAAAGAGGCGGCCAAAGAGGGCCATTATGGATAACTTGGCCAATATCAGCACGACGACGTAAAACATCTGTCCGGCGTAGAAAAGCTTTCTATTAGTCAGTAGGGTAACTTCAATACTCAAATAGGCTGATCAAAAGTTACCTGAATAATATGCTGAGAGTTGGCAGGGTCGATATTCCAAAATGAAGCCCGAATCCAAGGTTGGTGGCTATATCAAACTTGTTAGTGACCCAGTCCATCATCGTTAGTATTGAGTTCACGGGTGCGTACTTGAAACCACGCAAGTAAGCGTTGAAGCCAGACACACCTGGGCCACCAGTTAGCTTGGACGGAAGCATCGTTAAAGCTCGTTATGGAGTGACCTACGCCCGCCAAAAGGGTTACCCAATCATCAAGTGCCAGGCGACTAGCTACGATACATCGTGAGACAATTCTCAAGCCTATAATAGGAAATGCGAGAATTGATAGCACTGCTACGACTAGTTTGAGTTCAGGGATTCTGGATGGGTGCTGGTAGGGACTGCATAAGCCACTTGTTGTCGACGACAGCTCTGAAGAAAGTCAGTTGACGTTATATCTTTCCCACTGCTTGTGAACCCACCGAGTTGGCCTTGAAACGTGCAAGATGACTGTACACATTTCCACATGTCTTTCAGTAGGGTAACATTCGTGCAAACACAGGGAGCGATTGAGTCCGGCGCACAGCCAGTACCGAGGAAGGAGTTGGTGACACAAGAGATCTACCAAAAGGGTAAGTCTTGCTTAGTTAAAATATTCGGTTGTTTGCGATACTTACAGAACACTGGGGAATCTGTGATAAAAGTGGCATTGGTGAAGTCATATCGACACTGTTCTGGGCAAATACTGCTCCGGCTGCCAATGGCAGTAGCCAGAAGGGCCAAGAGCTCTTCATTGCGATCCGATGAGGAAGCAGGAGAAACAGCTCAATGAATTCTTGACAACACGGCAAATGTTATTAAGTCTGTTGATTCGATTCGTCGTGGGGAGCGTGGGCATGGTTTCCTGATATGGGTGTCAGCGTAGCCAGAAATGCAACACGGGAGTTCGGATTGGCTATTAGATTGGTAATGTCGATCTATGTTTTTGAGTCGTATCTGACATCCCGGCTCAAGGTTCGAAGGAGGGAACCCCATCACTGCTGGACATTGACTAGTCTACTTCCGACTGCTTTTTCATAGACGTGAGCCCTCAGTGCCCGCCATCTACCCTCTTGACACACAACTCATTACATCACGCATGCATATGCATGTCTGGTACTGATTCGCTCCACGCGGGCGTTGAGTTGAGGTTGCAACTGACTCGGAACAAGGTAAAACGCTGTAAACCTCGCAGCGGGATTTGACATCGGCGAATCAGCTGGTGATTGGGGCGAGCTTGAGTCTGAATCATGACCCCTAGACCCTGGGCCTGTGGCATGCTCCATTGGTTCATCCGATATCTGTTGGGCTAAAATTTCACGTTGGTCATCCCATGGTCAAGGCTTGCAACTCTCTCGGCCGATTCTTTAGGTCGTCCAGTAACGGGCCATTATTACAGGTCCATTGGTGCGTTAACACTCCCACACTCAGATTGTGGTGATAGATGACTCCATCGCCTTCACTTAATGTGGGCGGGCTCGTTGCTCCCCATGTAAAATCGATAAGTGCCCCGCTATCTATCACCCTACGGATAGCCACGTGTAGAGTCAGTGCGGCCTGCGCGGGGCAGTTGTCCGGGGTTGGCGGAGGAGTGAGTGAATGGACTAGGTCATGTCGAGGTTACAAGGTACACGCAAGCGGATCTGAACCATGGACAAGTGAGGACCAAGATCGAATGTGAAGTCGAGTTAATGACCTTGACTTTGGTCCTAATTTTTTTGAAGCGCTTCCATTAACTCGAATTTGTCGATATTAATACGCACTAATGGGTTCCGCGGGAACAAGCACCTCGCGATTTGAACTTCACTTGTATTAACGCCGCAACCGTGTTGTCTGGACGAGGTGGCCCCTGACTCAAACGCCCATGTCCAGCTCAAAGGCTTACCAGTGATCTGGGCCGCGCTTAGAACCGTCATTGCAAGGCTCACGGAAGATAGCGTTGCTGGGCTGGACTTCTTCCTGGTCATTCTGGACTTTCACGGCACCCCCCACACCATTTGAATTGCACCGGTGTGACACATCCTGCGTTGTGGGCCTTCAGGACCCTTGCCGGAATTATGGGGTTTACTCCCAGCTGGATTTTATAGTTCGAGGGAAGAGCCCCGATGATCAGAGCATGCCATTCATGGATCATAGCTATTGTTACTTCGTGTAGTCCGTCTACTGTTCGCAGCGTTGCGGTTTTTGGGCTTCTAGGCGCTATCTCGCCACATAACCTATATGGGTTGAGAAAGGGGACTTCGGGCTTTCTTTGATTTTCGTTAATTCGACTTGGCGAGAAGACAATTCAGAAGTTGCTGGTATATAAATCAATCAGCTACCCGAAACTCCGGTTCTTCTCATCACCCTGATGAGGCCAGCTAAAAAGAATGCTGTACTTCAACGAATTCTGGTGTCTAAACAACCTGCGAGTCAAGCTTCCAGAAACATTAGAAACACATATATTTTCCACATCCAGTCAAGAGCAGACCACTTGGCAATGTCATGCTGCATTGTCACGGTGTTACCCTGTAACTTGTCGCCCAAAGTGCTCTGATTTGGAACGCAATATCCACGTCCGCCTGTTGTCTACGTCCCTCGTCACTTGTATATTCGGCATAGTCACCTGGAACACATGGAGACAACTTGATGAATGACCTTTACCCCATCATTATCGCAAAGGGCTGTGCTCCCCAACCTCGGCATATCCAAATGCGTGCAGTGGGGTATCCGAACCAACATCACGGCCATGGTTAATCCACTTTCGAGTCACTTTCATCAAAGAAGTATTTCTGGGCTCTGTATACCCCACAAGGCGGTGAATCAAACGCCATTGAGACTACATGTCCCTTTCAAGCCACCCACCTCTCATTGCCTCCCACCTTATCAGTGGCCAAGAATTCTGTACACGTGGACATGCCGCAGTTCAGAAGGGGAAATGGATCGCAGGTCAGTGATACTTGAGTAATGGCATTAATTTCAGGACGTGCGCGTACTAACAGGGTCTATCCTTCATAACTGACGATGCGCCCCGCTCACTTCCTAGCCACGAAATCCTCGCCACCCCCCGAACTGGTGGCGGGAATGCAGGTCCCCGATAACATCAAGTCGAGGAATACTATTGCGAGCTCGCAGATCCGGTTTCGGAATGTATCTCTTTCGAAGCATGGGGCGGCTTAATGTGTGCAGCAAAGGCAATCTGTGTTTCTAAGGGCATAGTTGGGCCCCAAGAGAAACTGCAATGGAGAGAGCAACCCACTGATTGTGCGCTACCTGTGTAGGGATTTAACGAAGTAGCGAAATCGTAATTGTGATAAGGTGGGTTTGTGCAGAGGCTGCATAACACCAGCTCTTTATGTTAGCCAGAACTCTATTAGCTTTATACCACACGAGTTTACTAGTGAAGAATTGGGTTTTTTCTTTCTTTTTCTTTTCCATAGTAAGCCCCAGCTTATGTTCGGAGACGCCGTTTTATCCTAGGCTCTACCTGTTTGCCACTTCTCTTCTTAAACATCTGACGGTTTTTTTTTCTTTTTTTTTTTTCTTTTTTTTCTTTTTTTTTTTTTTGGCTAGATGCCGTGTGCCTCAACCTACTAGTCACGGTTTGGCCCTGCCCGCAAGCGCATAGTTCCTGCTACCTCCCCCGGTCTACTGTGATTAAAGTCTAGGGTTGCCACACCATTTTTCCAGATACTTATTAAGTGGCTAGCTGAGTTGACCTCATAGGTATGAAGGTGGCGGCGGGCTGGCCTTGCAACGGGCTCGACTTAACCACTAGTGGATACAAAGTTGATCTATCACATTAACAGACTCCCTAATAAGAAAAGTTTCACGATTACTCTTGTGCTTCTACATTCACTAATTCTACAAACCTTTTGCGGGTTTAGCTTATCGAACTACCACAAAACTGTGACTCGAAGGATTCATTAGTATGCATCTGTTTTGAAACACAACGAACGATTACTGAACACTTTCTTGCGTTTCTAGCTTTTCTAGGTATGAAATGATGTTGAGCAATGATCGGTATGCCCTTGAAATCCCCGTCTAGCTGGTGGCGGTATATCGTAAACCCTCAATCAGCAGCGTCTCGTACAAGCCTGATTCAAGCCAGCCAGCCGCATACGCTTTGTCTCGGGCCAAAGTTCAGAAAACGGGTTTAGTCTCAGCGATCCCTCGTATACTACATCGCGAGCACACATGCTGTGGCTATCATTATCAAGGATGCTTCTCTCTCACACATGTATTGCGACATTACGACCTCTTCCTGACATTTGATCTAAGAACTGATTAGATCCCATAGTCAAACCCCTAGAATAATATCTGTAAGACAAAGTGATTCTATGCACTTTGACATGAGCCTATACACTTGAGTGTGATGGAGTGTCTTACTTGTTGTAAAGGCGAGAACCAACACAAAGTCATACTGCGCACTGCTCAAATTTCTATTGCTATTGGTTGCAAATAAATCGATATCTTAAACACTAGTTAACTACTTTCAAGTTGATAATAGACTTCATTGGAAATCATACGAAAGTACCTCGACTCTGAGGCAAGTTTAGGGAGTAACAAGAATGCAACTTACCCCATTTAATGTTTCAGAAACACATCTATCACCTCAGCTGCGGCTGAAAAGGATAGAAGAAATGATAATCCGAGGAGAGGGGAAAAAAAAGGGGGGGAGGGGTGGGTGAAGAAAGTGCTAGTACTTTGATCTCGGATGTCATAGTACTTCTGCTGTGTAGGTTCCTGTACAAATCGTGAAATAGTTCAGGAGCGATGGAATAGCAAGTGATTGAACATTACTCCAACATTACCCCAGCCATCATTTATTGAACAAGGCCCAAACGGAACATCATATAAAGACTTCCATAATCCTCCATACCATCCTTCTCTTTGATTCATCTCCATCCAGAATCTGTTCACACACCCAACAATCACTATCACTCTTCAACCTAACCATTCGGTTTCTTTAAATTACTCCCGTTCTTGCCAGTCTTTTCCAAATAGCCCTTCAAAGAGGAAATTCATCCATCCCAACGCAATGTCTTACAACGCCCCTGCTACTGTTCGCGCCGCTGTTTGGAGCCTCAAGTCCTCCAACCCTGACCTCCCTGCGGAGTCAGCCATGTTGCCTGACGATGGTAGTAATGGGACTGAGTCTGTCTTTGAGAATGACAAACGCCGTCTCGTCGACCCCAAGGACTTTGCTGATGGCGGCAAATTCCGATGTAAGCTTGCCCATATTCTGAGATCGGGTCAAGAAAGCACCACGCCACTTTACATGTAAATACGCTGACATTATGTTTAGCTATCGTCAAGATCCAGGCTTGTTTCAGCAAGCGCCCAGGCGAAAGTGTCTGGATGATGGGTTCCGGTTGGCTAATCAGCCCGGATACCATCGTTACAGCGGGACATGTGGTCTACGATTGGGGTCACCGCCTTCAGGGTGCTACCGAGATCAAGTGCTACATTGGGTACTCCGGCCGTGCTTCCGTCGGCACTCCCGCTGTCCAGGCCCGCTCCGGAGAGCGAATTATCACTACTGCTAAGTGGGTTGAGGCTGCTGGAAACAGAGCCCACGACGTCGCCTTCATCAAGGTCAATCGCCCTTTTACGGGCAACCTCAGGAACATCCCTTTCAAGGACACTCCTCTTTCTTCCATTGGAACCACCTTGGGCGTTGTTGGTTATCCTGGAGACAAGTACCTTGAGGGCCAGAACGGGCAGAGTAGCGAAAAAGGCGCCCGGATGTACGAGGAGTTCGCCCCTACCAGCTATGATATCGGGAAGAGTGAGCGCCACATGGTTGAGTACGGAGTCTCGACCTTTGCAGGTACGGGGAGGAGTATCCAATTATTGTTTTCAAGACAGTTGACTAATGATCATCTAATACTAGGCCAATCCGGCGCTCCAATCCTCCAGGTCACCAACAATTCTTTGGTGGCCATCGGCACCCACTGCTATGGTGGCGGCGGCGACGAAAGCAACTCTGGCAATTCCATCGGCGGTATCTATGGAAACAACTACAATGCATTCCTCGCGCTCTTCGATAGCACCCAATTCCCCGAGTCACAGCGCTCCGGCATCAAGGTGATCGACGCCGATACCAACTCTCGTCCTCGAAGTGAGGTCCGGAACGGCAATGGTATTAGCTACCACGGCCATAACAGTTACAGCGACAGCAATGGTACCAACGGCTACAACGGCGTTCGTGAAGATAGCTCGGCCTTGCCCATGGGGCAGATCAAGTACAGCTCTGGCACGGGTCTTCAGGAAAGCTTGGACGAAGAAGGCTTCTTCGACATCATCAAGTCAATTGCGAAGGTCGCGGGGCCTGTCGTATCAGGCGTCACTCATTTCCTTGGACCTATTGGCGGTCCCATCGGCGCGATTGCCGGTGGCATCCTCTCGACTGTTGGCGGGGCTGAGGGCGCCATTGTTGATGGAGATACATCAAACGTGGTCGAGAATTCCATCAACTCAGGGGCTACCGAGAGAGCCGTACTTGCCGAGGCTTCTCTTCAAGCGCTTTTGGAGCTAGAGGATTCCCAGGAGACGGCCGAGGTTCTTCGCACAATCAGCTCCAAGTATAACGCCTTCAGACCCAAGCTGGATGCAATTGCGAAAGTGGCCCAGCCCCAGCTCACTGAGGCTGGACTTCACTTGGCTCATCGCCAGATCGCAGAGTTGCAAGAGAAGGGTGCTTTGGGAACACAGGAGTCCGAAATCAAGCTCCCTCGCGTTCCTTTGCAGGGTATTGACCGATCGACCTTGCCTCAAAACGGGGGTCAACAAGAAGCTTTTGTCCAGGGCCTCTTGGCGCCCACCCGGCCGATCTCTGGCGAAGAAGGTTTCTTGGACTTCCTTGGACCCGTACTCTCCAAGGGAATCAGCTTCGCCAAGCCATTCATTGCAAGTGCAGCCCAGGGAGCACTCGGGGGTATTGTCAATCATCTCGGTGGCGGTGCGGAGTCTTCTTTTGACGCACCCCCCGGTACTCACGAGCATGCCACCCTTCTCGCCTTCAAGCGCGCCGCCGCCGCGGAGTCTGCTTTGCAGACTCTCATGGAACTCCCCAAGCACAAGCTTGACCGCCTCTACATCAGCAGTCCTCGTGCTGGCGAGGAAAGCATCTTTGACGTCATCAAGGCCGGAGTGCAGAAGATTGCCCCTGCCGTCATCGACATCGCCAAGACGGCTATGCGCAAGGTTGTGCCTGTGATTGTTGATGCCGCGTCGCAGAAGATCAAAGACGCCGTCGAGCCAGAGAGACGGTCCGCTATCCAGAACAATCCCGGCGCATACGGCCGCAGTTTAACGCCTCAACGGGAAGCCACACTTCGAACCAAGAGGTCCGTGAGAGACATGCTTGGGCAGGCCTCTAAGAGCACGAAGGTGAGCGAAAACCCAGATGACTTGGAGCCCACAGACGAATACACCCCGAACACTGCCCTCGAGAACATACTGAAGTCGCGTGAGACCACTTGGGTGCCTTCGCTCCACAAGCGAAAGTCCTGGGACTCGAACGACGACGGTCTATGCATGATGGATGAGGAGCCGCTTTAATACTTACAATCTGAATAAACGTACTAATTTGTTTTGGATTCTTGGCAGACTATTCTTTCTCACTAGCGGGATTCAAGTGCTACCCGCTGGTTGCTGGTTTGATGCCAGGGAAGTCGGGCCAACTGAGGGTCAAACAGTCATTCAGATGGATATCTCATCACCTTTTGTCAATCTCACCTATGTTACGGAACTTTCTCTTCTCATTGCTGGAGGTTACTCGAGTTTTAGTTTGCATTACTTCAACTAAATATATCGCTCTTTACCATATCTGTCGCTTCACTCACTATTGCTTATACAACAAAGAGAACTTCAGCTGAGTCAGAAAAAGAAAAAGAAAAAGAAATCGCCGATGCTAAGTGATGATTCATGAACACATGTTAGACAGCTGTTCCTGGTTTTACTGAGAGAGTTGACAATCACAATGGCGAACAGAAACACTGTAGAGAAGATGGCGACAGCAATAGCGAAAGTGACCGAAGGTGACCGGGCCGGGTTGTGGACCTCCACAGCTAGGAGACTACCAAGGGGTTGACGGCGGTGCAGGCTGCAATCCAGGGTGGATAGCCCGAAGTACTAGGGAAGATGTTAGGGTTTGCGGATAAGCGGGCAAAGGTGGATGTCAGGGCCCTGATAATGAGACGAGAATGGTAGTAAGTGTGTATGCACTGGGCACTGTTTGCAAAGTTTAGGCGGCTGGGTCGAGGAAGACGAGTCAGTTTGAGCGGATGGTGGTAGAGATCCGAAAGGTTCGTCTTCCTGCTTAAGTGGCATAGGCTTGTAAGAAACGCTCCTGATCAGGATGTAGAGGACCAAAACAAAACAGTGACTAGATAAAGAGAAGAGAAAAGCTGCAATAGTAGACTGGAAATTAAAGAAGGGAGTGCGTGGTGGGTCACTGAAGGTGATGAAAGCATGTAGGTAGGTAAACGGGTGCAATAAGTTTGACACAGTTTATAATATGCGTTTCTTGTTGGCCTCTACTTTGGCGTCTATGTTGGCAATTCAGGCTCTGAGGAATAGTCAAGACAGATAATGAGACCAAACGTGAACCTTGAACGTCACTTTATCCCGACAACCTATTGCTACACCTAGGCTGGGTGATACGTTGGTCTTGCTGCATAGGAACACCATGATAGGATAAGTTCACACATTTCCATGAGGCCCATTTAAACTATTCTAACAAGCCCCCAATGTTAAGGGTAAAATCACAAACAAAGAGTCAGGAGTGAGAAGATTGCACAAAAGCCGAAACAATGGTATAAGAGCCCACCCACACGATGGCTGTTGGTGTGCGGGAAGGGAGGTAATAGTTGTTAGTCACTGCGCAGAGTTGCTAGGCAATGCAAAATTACTTGAGGGTAGCAGTGGCATCAACTAAGTCAAGGTATAAGCTACCACTGGCAAAAAGAAGAAATAGGTGATGATGCTAGACGACACTCCTTTGCAAACCACGATACGATGCAATGGACTGAGGTTCGCACCAGTCCTGTTGGGCTTGAGCTATTGCACAAAATGCTTTCAGTCAACATCTGGATGTTGATCAGCTGGCATTTGGCGACAAGTTTGGTAAGTTTGCGTCAAACATGTCTACGAGCTAAGTCAAAGCAGTAATAGAAACATGGCCAGCTTGCTCGAACCAGTTAGTGAGTGACCTTTTCAGAAGCATGATTGCAAGATTGAATCCATAAGTGCACTGCCCCTCGGCTCAAGTGCATTTCAAACTGACTGGAACACTGGTCTCCGATAATCTCGCCGATGCACGTCCGCTTCTGACCGTGCTGTATCCACGGTCTAA
This sequence comes from Colletotrichum sublineola, assembly GCA_020631755.1. Taxonomy (NCBI): domain Eukaryota; kingdom Fungi; phylum Ascomycota; class Sordariomycetes; order Glomerellales; family Glomerellaceae; genus Colletotrichum; species Colletotrichum sublineola. Next base: position 806,171 of record JAHSQG010000010.1, read on the forward strand.
CGACTTCGCCCATATTATGCCAACAGCTCGGACTGGCACGTCCGCCAGTCAACCGCAGTGCTGCATACGGAGTTGCAAACACGTGGTACATATTCAATATCCGCAATTTCCTTGGCGGAGCCCCTTGACGGAGCTGCGGTTAACCGGTCCCGAGCAGCACGTTCGCTGGCCATTCAAGAGCTGATGGTGGCCCTTGAACCCAGAAAATGAGGATTCATTGTGACTCCTTAGTGCCGAAGCCCGAAGAGATCAATCTTACTCATAGCGACCATGAGCGGCGAGATCGAAGCCAAGATTATGACGGAGAATGTCGTGGAGGGAGAATCTCTTCTAAGGCTGCCAACGGGTGAAGCTCGTTACGAAGCACGCCGACAGTCGCGTGACGATTCGGAAGAGGGCCAGTCATTGCGGCCAACGCAGCAAATCAAGCAACCAGAGGAGGAAAAGCAAGAGAAAGCCACTATATCAGTGGATGATGGCTTTCCAGAAGGAGGCACACGAGCCTGGCTTGTCGCAGCTGGTACAGCATGTATTCTGTTCTGCACCTTGGGGTACACCAACTCTTTTGGCGTCTTCCAAGCGTATTACATGCGCAATCAACTGCATGATCATTCTCCCGACGAGATTTCATGGATTGGCTCGATCCAGGCTTTCCTTGTGTTCTCATCAGGGGCCGTTGGAGGGCCGGTATTCGATAGATACGGCGCATGGGTAAGTGAAGCGACATATTAACACTATGTGATGTATGTTCAAAGTTAAAAGCCGGTGCTAATAACAGCCAGATCATTCGCCCAGCCGCTATAGTATACGTCTTCTCAGTCATGATGACGAGTTTGTGCCGTGAATATTGGCAGTTTATGCTTGCCCAAGGCGTGCTCAGTGGCATCTCGAACGGGTTGATCATGTTTCCCGCCATGGCCGCAACACCTCAATACTTCTTGAAAAGGAGGGGGGCGGCCATGGGCCTCGCCATCGCAGGCTCTTCGTTGGGCGCGATTGTATTCCCGATCGTGCTGTCGGAGCTGTTGGACATTATAGGATTCGGCTGGTCTGTTCGAGTCTGTGGGTTCATCATGATGCCTGTCCTCCTGTTCTCGACACTCACAGTCAGGGCCCGACTCCCTCCGCGAAAGAGTCGTTTCTTCATCTGGACGGCATTCCAGGAACCGCTCTACCTTTGCCTGGTCGGCGGCGTGTGTCTTATGTTCGTCGGCATGTTCGTCCCGCTCTTCTATCTATCGACGTTTGGTATCGACCATGGCATGAGCCCGGTGCTGGCTTCGTACCTTGTTGCTGTTATCAATGGCGCCTCGATTCCTGGGCGCATCATACCCGGGATTCTAGGTGACAGGGTCGGTCGTATCAACACGCTCTTCACTGCAGGACTTCTCACTGCCATATCGATCCTATGTTGGCCCAAGGCTGAAACCCCAGCGGCAATTATTGGGTTCTCTGCAGCCTACGGTTTGACTTCTGGTGCTATCATCTCGGGTGGTTCGGTGGTGTTTACGCTATGTCCGAAATCACCGAAGGATATTGGCACCTACATGGGAATGGGTATTGCGTTTGCATCCCTAGCTGTTCTGGTTGGACCGCCTGTCAGCGGCGCACTACTGAACCGTTATCATGGGTATAACCAGATCTCTATCTTTTGCGGTGTCGTATGCATGGCCGGCACTGCTCTTACCCTTTGTGCGAAGCTATTCACGAATGAGGGTCTTTTTGGTGTCATCTGAAGAGTCAACACACCAAAACTCAACCTTGTCATATATGGTCATCAAGCAGAGGTTTAACCGTTTGAAATGCAGCTATTTCATTACCATCACTATCCATGCATTTGTTTGCAGTTTTGCGCAATGGCAGGGTTTGACGAGAGACGGAGAGATGATCTCGTTGACGATGACGACGACGACAACAACGAGGATGGTGATGATAATGATGAGGGGTATGGCGGGATTGGCTTGGAGTGGGCCACTCATAACTCGCAATTCCCCCATGCAGATCCCTCACCGTACAACGATTCCTTCAACATTCCTTGTGCAGCGCTATTTGACCATGGAATGCAAGGGTCGAGTCATCACATATCCCAGCGTAGCAGCCAACCCTCAAAAAGCAGACAAAGCCCCGCGCTACAGGGGCTCTTATTGGAGGATTATTCCGAAGCGGAGTAAGGTCGATTCGGCCACTGGTTCACGTTGCCTAGCCAAGCCCACAAGTGGTATCCGTACTTTCTTTTCACCTAGCACTCCTCACTGATCACGGCTGTTTTTAGCAGCCGGTGATACGTAGTAGATTGAATGACGTCTCCAAAGGATGCTGAGCGACCCTTGCCGTCTGGCTTAGCATGGACATGTCGTAGCATTCATGCTGTATCTCCGTCCGGACTGCTACGGATTTTTGTCCCGATTGGTACAATTTGTAATCAGTGGCCATTGACTAGCTGCATTAACGCCGTGAGATGTGGGAAAACTTAAACTTAAAGTTGTCCACCCCATTCCTGGACAACATTTGCCTGGCCATCTTCGCCATCCGTTTTCAGGTAGATACTTGCCCAGTTGTCTTCGTCAGGAAATATCCAAGATGCTCAGCAAGACGATTGTTCTAGCCCTTCTGGGATCTGCTTCCTTGGCCGGTGCTGCGAGGAGATCGTCCGTTGCCGACGTTTCCGCCATCGCCCATACCGGCACTCCGATTGGCGAAGAGATCTCCTATAACGGCCGTAAGATGGCTTGCTATCCTGAGGAAATTTTCGAATGGCATTCTGACATAAACTTAACACAGTCACCCAATATGTCTCAAAGCCCAAGGCAGGCTGTGCGGGCGGCAATAAGACGACCGGTGTGCTGTACCTGACCGATGTATTTGGCATTCAATTGCCCGAAAACAAATTGTAAGTAGGGCTGGCGGGAGCCTTGAGCGCATCCCGCAGTTGTGAGAACTTTGTATTTCTGATCATACTGACACATCGCCTAGACTCACCGACAGCTTCGCTCGTGCTGGGTATGTCGCCGTAGCCCCGGACTTGTTCAACGGCAAGCCAGCGCCGAACGATATCAACATACCTGGTTTCAATACAACTCAATTTCTCGCACAGCATGGCCCGAATGTAACCGACCCCATCATCGCCAATTCTATCAAGTATCTCCGCGAGGAACTTGGTGTCAAGAAAGTTGCCGTCACGGGATACTGCTTTGGCGGTCGCTACTCGTTCCGTGTCCTTGCTGATGGCAAGGGTGCTGATGTCGGCTTTGCCGCGCACCCAAGCTTGCTTACTGATGACGAGATCAAGGCAATCACAGGCCCCGCCAGTGTCGCTGCTGCCGGTAAGTAATAACTCCCCGGGCGCACTCGAGATGACGAGGATGTTAACCAATTGTATGCAGAGACCGACAATCTCATGACCGCCACTCGTCGCGCAGAGGTCGAGGCGCTCCTCAGCCAGACCGGACAGCCGTTTTCCGTTGCCCTGTATGGTGGCACTTCGCACGGTTTCGCCGTTCGTGCGAATATCTCAGACCCCAGACAGAAGTTTGGCAAGGAGGAAGCTTTCTTCCAGGCAGTGCGCTTCTTCGATACCTGGGCGTAATCAAATTCTTGAACATATGTATCCCAAGACGTAAATAAAGCCGATCAATGTAACGTTCTCCGGGGGGTTAGCTATCCAATAGCAATTCCGTTTACTCAAGCAGGCTGCAATCACTTGGGGTGTTGGCACGAATCGGGGTAGCCGGTACTGGCGCCCCTTGGCTTCACCATTTAATAACGTTGAGCTTGAATCCCAATGGTCAATAACCAGTACGCTGCGTTTACCGATGATCAAGAATGCGAGATTTTCCAATACATAAACTGTCTGGAAATCATGGAGTGATCCTAGTATTATAGGTTGCGGCCGTACACGTGATGGCATGGGAAAGCAGGTTTGGCAAGGCCTCGCAGTAGATATTGCGAAGTTATGATAGCAACGGATAGAATTCAACTCGTCGAATATTGTCAATTGCCGTCTCAAACCTTTAGTGGATGCAAATCTGAACCGTTTGTTTTCATCAAGACACATACCTTGGGTGAACTAGCAATGGCGGATGGGAACACCGAAACGAAAGGATCGCGGCTCATTTTTTTGTCCGAGTCCTTAGGTTGCGAATCGAGAATGGTGAAGATTTCAAAGTACCTGGAGCTAACATATTCCCTGCGTGACAACACTTTCATGATGAATCCTGTCTCCTTTGGATGCTTACTCTACAGTCTAGCTCACGCAAGGTCGCCCGGATTTCCACCATCAACTAGGTCTATGTCTTATCCCTATCCCTGAAGGGCATGTCCTCTCAACAGCCTCCCTCATTTATAATAGCGCAGAGAATCTTAAATTCACCTAGTCAGCGCTAGGGTTGAGTATTGGACGCACCATCGGATACCATTTTCCACATGGCGCTAGAGTTTTATCATTTTCACCGAACGGTAATGGTTTGCAAGGTATTTTCAAGACAGGTTGACTCGATAATCAATATGGATTTGTCACGTAATACATACTTGGCCTATCTACTGATTCATACGTAGCAGATCATCCCAGTCCAGTCTATTAGATAGTGTACCTGAACCATGGCACATTATCAGCAAGCTCAGCCTCCATTGCCTTCTGTTCTTCGGTAAGTTCTTGTGCTCCTGCGCCACTGGCAACAAGATCCCGACGGGCGTTCTCCTTTCGGCACCACAAGGTCATAAACAGTGTCAGGAAGAATGCCATGCTAAATTCTAGTGTCAACTTGGGTCTCATTTTTCAGAGATTGTCACCTGAACTCTCTTACCTGACGAAGCCGATGAGGATGCTGTGACCCGTGATGTAACGAGGACCATCCCGGCTGAGATAGACGTAAGATGCAATGATGCCACCGCAGTTGCCTCCCATAACCTGCATCGCTATGCCTGTGCCACGCTTCAGACTGCCTCCGATGTTACTGCTGTTCCAAGCGAGGCCAAGTGGGATCTGAGGGTATATTCCTGGCGGGATAGTCAGTGGCTTATGGTTTTTGTAATCACATGTGTAGCTACTTACCGATTGCGGCGAAAATAGTCCCGGCATATTGCGCAGAGGACTTGGTTGTACCAACCAATAGCCCGAATCCTAGGATAGCGACCAGCTGGAAGCCTAACAAGAAAATTCCTCGCTGTCTGACCCTATCAGCGTACCAGCTAGCAATGATAGTGAAGACACAGGCAAAGCAATACGGAGGTACAGACATCAACTGTGCGTTATTAGATGTGTAACCCATGTTCTTGATGATTGTCGGCAAGAAGAGAGCAAAGGAATAAATGGGACAGAACCCTGCCATGCAAATGAGCATGTGAATGTAGATCTTCCAATCCTTGATTGCCTGCCAAACATATTTAACGTTGAACTCGTTTGACAAGTGACCTGAATCTACTTGTAGGCGTCTCTGGACTTCGGAACGTTCTTTTTCACTGAGAAACTGAGCCCTGATAATCAAGTCAGCCAACCGGTTTACCAAATTTAGTTGTTGATGGGTTAGGACAATTCCATCGTGTCGCAGAGTCACTATTGGGTAGGGAAAGACGTAAGGAAAATAGCTTGACCCTCTATGTGTAGGGACGCTGCGGCGGGTCGTGTGGGATGGATCCGACCGAACGGTCTTTGTAGACGGCCCCACCCGGATCCGCGATGGATGTGAAGCCATCGCGACACATCGTAAATAACGTGAGGAAACTGTCGGTATCTGCGTTGAGATGGTAGGCCGAAGGAAATGTGTCACGTAACTGTTAACCACATAACTTCAATCCGCCCTCTGGCTGGTCCCCTTCGGTGTATGCTCGACATAAAAACAGAAACAGAAAGAAAACTTGTCTTACGTCGCTGGATAGTCATAGATAGCCCAGTATGCCGTGAAAGACACCAAAATGCTTAGAAGTCCCTCTAGGATGAATATCCAAGACCATGCTGAAAGACCGCCAACGCCGTGCATCTCTGCAATTCCGCGAGCAAGTATGCCGCCGAACGCGCCCGCAAGCGTTGCAGCCGAGAAGAATAAAGCCATACGAAAGCCGCACTCGTGTTTACAGTACCACTGCGTGATGTAGTAGTTGACACCGGGGAATAGCCCGCCTTCGAAGACGCCGAGGAACACTCGCGTGGCCATGAGTCCTGAGTAGCCCTTGACGAATCCTTGACCTATCATTGACGCGGACCAACACACCATGATAAAGGTCAACCATATGGATGGCCTGAGGCGCTTCATCATCATATTGCTTGGAATCTCGGCCGCAATATAGAATGGAAACAGAATGGCAAGGCAATCATTATATTGGATACCGTGTAATTTCAGGTCCTGTTCCAGGTGGTCCAGTCTGGCATTGCCGATGTTCGTACGGTCTAGAAAGCATAGCCTTAAACCGGCACGGTCAGTGTTGCACGGCGTGCTGCGAAAGCGGTTCCGTCAGTTAGAGCTTACAGGTATATCAGGCTCATGAAAGGAATGATATGCCAGTCCAATTTTCTCAAGAGTTTCTTCGTCGAGTTATCATCGAATGCTTGAGACTCGGCAAGCTCAATCGACTCGGCACGAATCGTCTTTTCAGACTTCAAGGCGTTAGTAGCTTCCATGATGATAGCTGATTCGCCCCGATCGAACTCAGAGAGTCAATTGAAGAAGAAAAAGAAACTGAGAAAAAGCTTATAAGGACAATCAGCTTGGCGTTGCGGAGAGATCACGGCTACCGAGCTCAAGCTTTTTATCTCATTTTTATCCCTGGATTGCCTCCCTGTCAGCACGTCTTACCAAAACCCCCAACGGTTGCCACTAACAAAAGAGCAGCAAGCTGACAGAAGCTAGTCCTAAATGGAACCAAGGGAACATGCAGGTAAGACATGAGTGTAGGACACGCTCTCGGTTTCCAGCCAATTGGCCTGGAACACAGCATGCATAGCATCAACATCAAACAGCCACTCGAGGGATGCAGGCGGCGAGCGTTGCAGGTCAAGAATCAATAGCTGCAAGATCCGTTGCAACCTTCCTTAAGCGGCGGTGAGATTTGGGTCATATCAGCAGTCAAATTCACTACCTCTGGCGGTCGTTGGCGCGCTATACTAGGTAACTTTTGCATACGAAGGAGGCTAGAGATGATTGTCGCTTACCACTGAGACAATCAGGCTAATGCTTCACCGGGCAAGCAACCAATTAGAGTCTGGGTGCATGCAAGATGTAATGCATGTTGATGAATAAGAAACGCATGGAACAAAGACAGGCCTGGGCTCTTCGGTTGTGATTATGCACTTTTGTATACCTGTGCGACCTCAAAAGGGATTGCATTGTACGGAGTATTAGTACATTATTTATGATTATGCACAGCTGCCTGATTTCGATTACGATATTACGATGAGACAGGACGTTGTCCGTTCTAGCTTCAGGTGAGTACAACAAACTAGCCAGCATTGCTGCACGGTTTTAAGTTTTGTTGAATGGGCTTTAGTACGATTGTACAGAAAGAAAAATGAGCTAAAGATGTATAATTCGTGATTAAACTACCAAGTAATATGACACTTTCGCCCAAACAGATGTATCAGTCTTGTACATCTTTGAGTCAGTTCCGTTCGAGCATGCGTTGGGTATTCTATACAATAACCGAAGATTGAGAATTCAGATTTTGCCCCTTGTCCCAGGTAACCTTAAATCATGGGTATGTCGTGCAGTCATTTCCCCACATACGACAAGAATTATGTCCTTCTTGTTCCACGTTTTCCATAAATGGAAAGCCGAACTGATATCTATATACAAGGTCACAAGTGGCCCACTTGGAAATAGAACACAAAAAATAGAGTGTCGATTTCCTTTCAAAGTTACGTCCTCATGGAATAGATTTTACTGGGCCGTTCTCCTCCGCAACAGGCTGGTGTCATTCACAACACAGACATCGTCAGCATGGTCCGCTTTATTAAGCTTAATAACAGCAGACATGTATATGAAGGCAGTGTGCTTCTCTGATCAGTTTGGAACTGGACATTCACAGTGCCCAGCAATACTCTCGGTATATTGGCTAGCAGCCAGGTTTACTAACTGTCTCTGACTTTAAGAAAATTACTGCCAGAGTAGCTTTGTAGATATCGTGAATGGCCAGGGACGGAGCACGGAGGACAACAGAAATACAATTTCAGCTTGGTGTTTTCTGAAGGGATAGCATTGACAGGAGCCAGAATTGCCTACATGTACCCATTTTACCCATAGGCGTTGTAAGCAGGGCAAGCATCGTCTCTCATAACTAACAATTTACTTTCGAAAGGGCGCGAAAACAAATCCTAATTGAAGAGACGCGGGCACAGATATATAGCCAAGTATACATTTCGTGCACTTGCTGTATTGCACCTTCGTCTCTGCATAAGCGCCACGAGTACGAAAAGACCTGAGTACACGAAAACTAGCCACGACGATCTTTATCCCTGACATCACTAACATATCTGGTATCCGGTGGGCTTTTCAAATGGTATCAGCGATCATAGAGCAAAACACACCAGTTCTTGAGGGATCACAATTCTGTTCAACTAGACAACACAACCACTAGGCCCAAACGGTTACTCAGACAGGTTTGTATAGCAAGATTCATGAGTTTTAAAGCTAATATTAATTTTCAACGCACCATTCTCACCTGCCTGTTAAAGTAGCTGTTGGTTTTCGTCACTAGGCGAAAGGTGGGATATCCCCTTGTTGGTTGCAACCAAACGGTATATTTGGTGAAGTTGCAGATGGTTGATTAAGTAGGTAAGTAAAGTGAAAGAGAGGTAGGGATATAGGTGAAAGTGGGTGTGGGAAGGAAGTATGTTACGTGACTGAGGTTACGTGACCTTCCTCCTCCCACATGTTCTCTCATCCAACAGTAGCATTATCTGTTGTATAATAAGAATTAATATGGGCGACGTAGTGATAGAGGCGAAGGAGACATAACAAGAAGGGAATACGACCAACGGTTGGAGGAACTTATCGTCAGCCTCTAACACGAATTACGCCACAATTTTGCCGGTGGAAAACATTCAAGCGCCCTCTGACTGTGGTCAACCGGCCTCCTGTCTCGTACCGAGAAGATAAGCGTCGATTCTTGTGGTGTTCACAATGTCAAGGAGTAGGGCATAAGCCACTGACATTAAAAAAAGGGGGGGATGCCTCCAATAGCTCACTGTGTAGTATGAAGAAGTGTGATTACTAGCCTGATTGGCCAAAATACTGACATTGATTTCTTGGGATGTAATAGAAAAGAGTGCGGCATTCAAATTGCTCATGGCCAATTAATAAGTACTTCATCAGAGGCGGCCATCAAGAAACAGATCCCTTCCATATGAGCAAAACGGAAGCGGACGGAGCTCCAGCCTCCGTGAACCATAGCGCGCGTCCGCTGGCCCCACTAAGAAGCTGAGAAGAATCTCCCTTTAGCTCCGCCTCCTCTGCTGATATTACATGCCGAGACTCACCCCGCAAATTTCCCCAGACATCTCTTTGGCAAAAGACGAGGCCAAGAATCCATCGAACCATATGTAGACGCTGCAGCGACCCCCTGGAAATTTGGCAGAGTAGCTGACAGTTTTGCCGGCGGAAACGATGTGAACCAGGAGCATGGTCTAACTAAACAAAGTCGGCCTTCGCCGTATACCCTTTTGAACCTTCATAAATATCGCTACATGTGTCAGTGAACCAAAGCTGAGCAAGGTTTTGGTATAGAAGAGTGCATGGGCATTTTTACTATAGAAACTCATATTAGTCCCTGAAACTTTCATTATTGATCTTTAGCCTATACCTTTCTTGAAAACATGAACTTGTTCTTGGGATGAGTGAATGTTCAGTCATGCTGCATCCATGTGGTGACCCATAAGGTTACTCCCTATGGACTGTAGAACTTCGAAACACCTCGCATAGGCTGCGACTTGATCCCATTGTTACATTCCAATTAAAGTCCCATGCAACCACATTCCTCCAGTAATTTGTCGGCAGCGTGTCACGCCAGGTGTTTTTGTACGCCGAGACGGGCAAGGAGCCCCTGCCGGATCAGTTCGGACGGTAAACTAGTGAGTGCCGAAGACGGCTGAGATCGACGAGGCATCTCGGCCGTTCTTGAAGGCCGCCGTACAATTATAACCACGTCCCGGACCTGTTTTCTCAATCCCACCGCCGCCGAGACCTTGGCTATTGTGAGCATGACTTGGCTCATCACCACCCGACCATCGTATCCCGCTGATTTTCATACCTTTAGCCAATGATTCAAATGTCCTTCTGTCGACAAGACCTTGGCAACTGTTTGAAATATGGGGACTCACGGCTCAATAAGCCATGGGGTCCGTGATCCAGGATAGTCGGCTTCTCGACGGAGTTCAGCTCTCGCAACATTGCACCAAGGCCCTTGTCGAGCACGGGAGTTCGCTCCGATCGACTCCGGATAGTATTTAGCAAGCCAAGAATGATCGACGTCCAAGATTGTGTGGGGTCTCTTTGAAGGGAATTGTTTTTGTGCTTAGGAGCTATGGAGCCAATAACTCCATCTTGTTGATAGTAACATCTGACATGTTGTATCGGTCACGGAACATTGCTCAATGTCACCGTACTTCCAAAGCACAGTGATGATCGTTTCGGCGAGTTTCATTCCGCGGAAGAAGACGAAGGAGTATGCTCAGAGAAAGCATAAGTATCGCATGTATTTCCATGTTGACCAGGAGAGTTGAATTCACTACCCGCCACGCCTTCTTCTCTTCTGTTTCACTACCCAACAGACAGCTACTCGGTCACTTCAGATATTCCAAGATGAAGTACACGATTACAGCACTATCCATGCTAGCCATGGCTGTGGCTCAGCAGGTCGGCACCGAAGAGTCTGAGATACACCCCAAATTGAGCTGGCAAAAGTGTACTTCTGGTTCCTGCTCCAACGTCAATGCCGAGGTCGTCATCGACGCCAATTGGCGTTGGGTCCACGAAGTTGGGTAAGTGTAATGTCATTATCTAACTCATTTCTCCCAATAATGCAGGTCTGTCATCAAGCTCCCGACTAACATAATTCCCAGTGGATATCAAAACTGCTACGAGGGCAACTCATGGACCGGAAGGTGCTCTAGCGCAGACGACTGCGCCAAAAACTGCGCCGTCGAAGGAGCGCAGTACAGCGGCACTTATGGCGTTTCGACCAGCGGAAACGCCCTGACGTTGAAGTTTGTTCAGCAGCACTCGTACGGCAAGAATATCGGCTCTCGCATGTACCTGATGAACGGGGACAGCAAGTACCAGATGTTTACTTTGCTGAACAACGAGTTTGCCTTCGACGTCGACTTATCCACAGTGGAGTGCGGAATTAACAGCGCTCTTTACTTCGTTTCTATGAAGGAAGATGGTGGCCTCTCCTCTGAGGCCAACAACAATGCTGGTGCCAAGTATGGCACAGGTTACTGTGACGCTCAATGTGCCCGCGATCTGAAGTTCATCGGTGGCAGGGTAATTCTTGCCGTTCTTCTCATTTGCCCGAAGCCCATGTATGCAACTCAACTAATTCCAATGCTCAACAGGGTAACATTGAAGGTTGGGACTCCTCGGATACCGATGCCAGCGGTGGCGTTGGCAACATGGGCGCTTGCTGCGCTGAGATCGACGTTTGGTAAGCCTCATCGGTAACCTTTCTCTTAAAGGGAGAGAGTACTCATACTGTGATCAGGGAGTCCAACGCTCACGCCTATGCTTTGACCCCCCACGCTTGCGAAAACAACAACTACCATGTCTGTGAGGGTGACACTTGTGGCGGCACTTATTCTGAAGACCGCTACGGAGGCGGTTGTGATGCCGACGGTTGCGACTACAACCCGTACCGCATGGGTAACCGCGACTTTTACGGTCCTGGCAAGACGATCGATACCAGGAAAAAGTTCACCGTCATCACTCGCTTCCTGCCTGATCGCATGTATCAGGTCTTCATTCAGGACGGCAGAACCATTACTGTCCCCGGTGCTAAGTGGGACGGTATTCCAGAAACCTCCGAAATCACTCCCGAATTATGCAAAGCTAATTTTGCCACCTTCGGCGAGCGCGATCGCTTCAGCGAGGTTGGCGGATACCCTCAACTGAATGCTGCTCTCGAGATCCCTATGACCCTTGTGATGTCCATCTGGAGCGACGTAAGCCTCCCAAGAAACACAACCCCGGCATTGAAAAAAAAGCTTACAATCCCATAGCACTATTCCAACATGCTCTGGCTTGACTCCGTCTACCCTCCCGAGAAGGCTGGACAGCCCGGCTCCGAGCGTGGACCATGTTCGCCAAGTTCCGGTGTTCCCGCCGAGGTCATCGAACAGTTCCCCTACGCTCAGGTCACATGGTCTAACCTTCGATTCGGCCCTGTTGGCAGCACCTACAATGTTCCTACTTAGACTACTTGTCGAGGCTGGGACAACTTGGGATCCGATTGGGTGCTGGCTGCTCCCACATCTAATATGGAACGACCTCCAGCAGGTTTCTTGTACTTACCTTCCCTTCTCTATCGATCTTTGGGTCTTCATTCTGTGTCTTTTCAATTCGTCAGCTGAGGCAGATAGTTATGGAATCTTTTTGCTACAACTGTGGTGCTTATTGTGATGTCATACCGCCACTTATACATGTGAGCTGTAAGATGCAGTGCCCGCTCTGCAGTTCGTTATGAAACTGGGCAACCGCGGCCCTTGAATGACGTGAGCGTCCGGGTAGATATCCCGCAACCCAGGCCTGTCAGCATGTTTGAATGATGCTGTATTATTACCAGGTAAGACTGATGAGATATTGTCCAGACTTGTTGACTACGGTGCAAAGTATAAGATTTCCTCGAGCTAACTAGGCAAACTGCTGAAATATATCAAAGCCTCGGCCTCTTGGAACGGCTCGCAGTGCAAAAAGGGATCTATGAGATAGCTACCAGTCAGTGATGAGGACCAAGACATAGATAGTGCTTGCCTCAGTGTAACCAAGTGTTTCCAATCAGATGCTGAGGGATTGAAGAGTTGTCCCCGGGTTTCAGATGTGGCTGGACAAGTGGAACAGTTGCACGAGGGGTGTAACGAAAATGCATCTGCCTCCAGCTCCGGAAAGCGAGAGCTCGATGCCGGAACAGGGATAGCCCAGAAAGTATGTGCTTGTTGGTGGGTTGGTTGATAGATGATGGCAAACATCAACTGCAGACGCTAATGCAGCCTGCTGACACGCTAAAAGTTGGCCCACATCTTCATATGCCTTAAATTCGTCCGAATGCTCCATTCCTGGTGATGTTTTGCCTCACCAATAATCCAGGCCGTCCGCTTTGTCTTGGCAATCTACTGTTTGTCAACGGTTCAAAAAGCAGGACAAGCTCCAGGCATTGAAGTCCTCGCCCTCGAAAATCGTACCATAGCCGATTCACATTGGAATTGCGGCACACCCGACTGATCGGCGGTACAACCCGTCAGCAGGCTGCATATAGTCCATGCGGCAGCCAGTCTCATTTCGAGACTCTAGGTTTTGGCTTGGCTTGTCAATTCCCTCTTGGCATCTTCGAGCCATCTTGTTTCTTCGGCCTTTCGTCTCCCGACTCTTAGCCAGCACCAGTTGAAGGAAGGTCTTCAGGGATTCTACTATCGCCGTTATGGAGTTGTGTTTCAGCCCTGGTGAAGCGGTTCCTACCGTGATCCCGATTCCAGTGGTTGACAATCCCAGTCTGGCGGACCTAAAAGACCCTTCAGAGGACTGGACCGGCGTAACAAGTACTGCAGAAAGGCGAAAATTACAAAACCGCCTAAACCAGAGAGCTCGACGTAGGCCGCACTCCCATCCACAACCCGTTGATCTATCTGGCTGGTTAAAGTTGGCTGACAAGGCGTTTGATCTCTAGGGCGAAGAACTCAGACGCAGTCAGAGAAGAATCCTCCGTCGCATCCAAGTTCATTGTCAGGTTCAGAGTCTGGCCTGCCGACAGCGCTTGTGAAGTTGGTAGCGCCAGACAATGGCCCGACCCAACCGGCTTTCTGGACAAGAGGCAAAAAACAGCCAGATCTATGCAGACTCGAAACCCAGATACACCTGATCAGGTTCGCCGGAGAGGCCTACAAAAACTACCTTCAAGGGACTCCCCGTCCTGGCTACCTTACAACCCTTGTTCGCGTAAATGTTTTTCACGCCTTCGTACAAATAGCCCGCGTCCTGAACTTTGATGGAGGGTGGCTCACATACGAAGCAATATCCCCCTTCAATAAAATGGGCCCTGGTCTCGGGCCTGCAGCGTCAGGGAACTCGTGTCCTGAGAATATGCGTCCCACCGCGTTGCAACTCTCCGTCGAACACCACCCATGGATCGACTTTTTTCCTCACCCCAGAATGCGAGATAACTTCCTTCGAGTCGTCGCCGAACACGGAGAAGACTACGTTGACGAAGATGAACTGTGCCGGGATATTGTAGACGTTGGAGCCGGGGCTGGGGTGGAGGAATCTGCCCTCATTGTCTGGGGCGATGCTTGGGATCCACAAGGGTGGGAAGCAACCGAGCCGTTTCTGAAGAAATGGGGGTGGCTATTGGTTGGCTGCACGGAGATGCTGGAGGGGACGAATTACTGGAGACAAAAGAGAGGATTGCCGAAGCTCAAGTTCAACTGATTACCCTGGTAGCGCCGACACATATGCACGACTCTCTGATCGATAGATGGGTCATAGCGAGAGGAGAAATGACGTTGTTATTGATAGTCTATTCGCAATACACCAGCTACCACTGTGCCACGGTCACAGGTTCTGGGACCTTTTCTCCTCGAGAATTTCCAGAAGCTTTAAGAAGTAAGGAAGGAATGCATCCAACTCGACCTGGAAGCCTTCATGCGCTCCCGGAACATCGAGCCGAGGACATTCCAAAATCTTCGCTTGTTCATCAACTGCCTGCGCATACCAAGCGTCCCTGCTCCTCATACCCCTCATCAATCCAACACTGGTCTTGTTCTCCTTTATCCGATACAAACTTGGCAGGTAGCCTAACAGAACGGCAAATTCATTCTCCCAGAAATTCGCCGGGTTAATCGGTTCAGGCGACACAGGCCTCGGCACCCCCTCGTCAGAGTACCCGAGGAGGCGTGTCTCAAACTTCGCCTGTGCAGCCTCAAGACCGGAGTTCTCGTACAGATCGAGGCAATCGTACAAAAATTCAAAGACCTCGGAGGCATTCGGCAACAAAGTGAAGGTTGGGGCCTCGTGCGAGATGATGTGGGCGACCATGTGGGGAAAGTCGATTGCGAACTGGAACGAGAAAATCCCACCCCCGCTGCTGCCAAAGAGAATGGCCTTATCGAAGCCGAGAATTTGAATGATGGCGCGGATATCACGGGCTTGTTGCGGAGGACTGAGCCTTTTGTTGACTTTCGCTTTGCTTGCAGACATCTGGCGCCTGTCAAAGGTGGCGCAAGTGTATCTGTCTGATAGCGCGGTGATGATGGGGTTGTACTGGCGCCCATGGCCATTTCCTCCAGGAACAAAGACAATGAGAGGGCCTTGGCCTTGGTACCAGTAGTGGATGTCGCATCCCTCATTGGTGAGGATGGATCTGGTTGGTTTGAACTCCATGGAGGCAGTCTATCTGTGATCCTGGGCTCGTGTAAGGCGACGATGTTGATAACGATGCTGCTTGGGCAGGGAACCTCCGAGGACAGTTGGTTAATACACTGGTGGGTTCGTTTAAATAAAAATATTGCATGACTCTCGAAGAAGATGACGCGTCAAATGCTAATGCCTCCTTAGAACCCGTGATGGCAAACACAAAAGTTCCGCTGCTTACTGCGGGGTTTATAGTCCTGTCAGACATCAATGGCCAGATACTACGGGCTAGTGAGACGAATACGTGACAGGGACGGATTGTTTATTGGCCGTCTGACGAACTCTTCTATGTGGTGGAAAATCAGACTGTTTATTGCCCGACTTTTCCACAAATTCGAACTCTCCCAGGAATGCCAGGACCAAAGCTCGTCCTATGTTTGGAACAACATCTCGCATAGGGATAAAAGTCCATGTTTTGCCATAATGAACCGTTCGCACCTTTAGATTAATCAAGAGAGCTTTAGTTACAGACCTCGTTCACCTGCCATGCGAACTGTGCGGGCCCGGGATGGCTTATAAAGAACTCTGTAGTATCCTTGGCCTGGTATCTTGATCTTTCCATCCATTTCGTATTCCTTGAAGTTGAGCCTGGTTCAGACTTCCACTTTGTGATCCTTTTTTGTCTAGTACGGCTGGATCCATGGCCTGCAGCGCGTTGCAGCACAGAAACCGTTGCAACAGGGCCCAACATATTGCCCTTGAGTGTTGTAGCATTCCCCGTAGGTTGCGACACAGATACCAAAGCAGCTGACTCCTGTGATGGGCTGGGGCGGCCCAACGATGACCTGCTGCAATCCCTGCGGGGTGATACCGCTCGCAAGTGCTTTCTCGCCGTTCGTGTAGAAAGTACACTGGGAGATGGCGTTGTAGTCGGGTGCGTCAATAATGTTGACCGAGATATCACTGTCTTCAAACCAAAGGATCAGTACGTCTGGTTTTGGAAAAGAGTGCAGTGCGGAACAAACTGGTTGCATGCACCTGCCCATCGGCAGGGATAGTGAGCTCGTAGGACGCGGGCCCGCCGTGGAAAGTCAGGTGAACCGTCTGGAAGACATCGCGTTCCTCAAGAGGCTGACATAGGGCGGGGACAGCGATAGAAAGAAACGTAATCACAAGGGCGGAGAGCTTCATCTTGGATAAGAGGAGTTGGTATACTGGTATTGGGACTTGTTTGGTGCTTGATGGTATGTTACTGTTCAATGGAGTTGTGATATTAATTCCTACATGTACATCTCGAGATCTGGTCAAACCTTTATACCTGCAATCCTGGTCAGGGGTGCTGAGCTCTTAGTAGGGTAAGGCCATCACTATCAACTTCAGTGAATAGTATGATCCGCCTCTCACTACCCGACGAATCATTTCAACAGTTACGTTCCATGTCATACGTCGTTCATTCCCTCCCCAGTTGTCGAAGCCAATTCGAGAAAAAGTGGTCGAATACGAACTCACGTGGCATACGTCTGCATCTATTTTTGTGCTTGATAACCACTCATTGAAGGCAGGTTGTATCCGTTAAAGGTTACATCTCGAGTAAATGTCTGACAATCGACTATGGATCTCGTAAAAAATAGGCAGACACCAGGGAGAGGGACGCCCCGTTACGAAAATTGAGCCAATACCAATGGCACCCGCAAGCCACAGGTGCTGATCGATCATGGGCTGAACTCTTGTTAGCGCCATGTTCAGCAGCTCGGCCGTGAGAGCGTTCAAGGGCCGTTGAGGGGTAGTGGGAGGGCATAGCACCACAAGACTCAAACCCGAGGATATTGCTGTTAGGACGCTAACGGTGCTCACGTTGTCGTTTGCGTGCATTTTTGATCGGCCGCGTAGCCTATGGTAGGGCGAGTATCTTTAAACGTCAGACGACAAGGGAGAGCTCGTATTGACGTCTGCCTGATAGCGGAAGCATGCAGTTGACGTTTGTCTGGAACCATTGTCTCAGTTGTGTATGTCCTCTTCCATGTGTACAGTTGAGTATAACTGGACTGTGGCTAAGCTAGACGTCGTGCTCGGCGACAGATCTTCGCTCCTGGTGATTCTGCGACATATCCAAGGAATTTTATGTGGTACAATTCGAACGGGTAACAAGCTGGGGACAACAGCGACGTATTCACGACAAGGTGGTGTGAAGTACATGTGCACTTGTCATCTGCAAACAGCGAGGCGCCTAAGGATCATTGAAGTATCTGCCGAATTGCAAGAGGGCCAATAGAGTTGACGCTTCATGCAGTTAAATGATTGAGCTCTACCCTTTGCCAAACATTGTCGATTTCGTTTCAGTCCTCTATGTCTTGAATTTGAGACATCAGTGGTAGTTCGTGTTCGTGTCCTTTTGCCAAGCCGTTTTCTTCCTTACCGCTCTTTCGAACAATATTTCACTGTGTCTCCTTATCTTCATGATCTTGCTGCATACGCTTTGGTTTAGAAGATGAGAGGAAGAGACCTATGATCCTGTGGTGCCAAAGGGGCTGTCTTGATACCCATACTGGACGGCGAGCAAGCATCCCTGTCCCAAACATCGCAATCAGCTTGGCACACTGTCCCGCTTTTCGGTACAATTCCGTGTTCAAGATAGTCCCGAACGATTCCTGTCGTGCAACTACTTCTAGTTGCCAAACTGCAATGCCCAACGGATTCTTGAATCACGACCGCTGACCCAGGATGGCGCTCACTCTCCTTCCACGCGTTTCTTAATGGCGTTACCGGATCGATCCGGGTTGACAGAAATAGAAGTGGAGCAGCAGGTTTGCCCTCAACGACGGTTGGGTCGGGTTCCGGCGTCGCGAACGGGCCGGTGAAGCGCCACTTGGGACGGACACCCCAGCCCACGCAAGAGAAACGGATTTCGGACCAGAAGCCAGCAAACGTGGGCGATTGCGACTCAAGCTTCGAAATATACGCCCTATAGTCTGCGATTGTGAGGTTCGTGCTGTCTTCACCGTCACTGCAAAGAATGGTGTGGATAGCATCGCCGGATGCACTCGGATGGGCCGATGAATTGGGGTGGGAGCAGGCATCGTCAAGTCTCGGGACATTGCTTGTAGCGGTCTCCAGTAGGGCGGTATAGTTTCCCTCTATGGCCGAGTTGATCATCGCAGCAAGTTTTGTAAAATCCTCGTAAGGCGTGTAGAGGGGTCTTACGAACGACACAGTGACGTCGTAGCCTGTCAAAATCCTAGTGAGTTTGCCGTCGAGAACCGAGACCGGGGAATCATCCAGCTGCTTGATTAATTGGTTGACGCGCTCCCGAACGTCTTGCCACTTGCCGTCAGACGGCCGACTAAGGGCGCACTTTCCCCTGGAAGCAAAGCATGTCTTGAAGAAGAACTCAATGAGCTTCTCAGAATCTTGAAGGTTGGTTGTCCACCCCTGTGCGCTGGGTTAACGTTACATCAAGACCCAAATGAACAAAGCAGTACTCACAGCAGCCATATAATCATCGGCGTCGACAATTCCGTCCAGAATGACCCGCTTGACTCGTCCGGGATACATGGATGCAAAGGTATTGCCTAACAAGCTGCCATATGAGAAGCCCCAGTACTGAAGACGCGGCAACTCTCTAGCACTACGCAACTCTAGAGATCTCTGTGTGCTCTCCTCCTCTGGGAACTTGGCGGCATCTTCCTCATCCCTCAGCTCCTGGATCTTGTCCAGCATCTCAACCATATCGCGGACAACAGACGCTGTCGAAGCATATGGGAGAATGGAGCCGTTCACGGCACTCTGAGTGCACAGCTTCCCGTAACCTTGAATCCACGCCCACTGCCGCCTCAGCGCGTCTGGGCTCGCATTGAGGGGGCCGATGGCCAATGAATGGATGATGGCCATGTCTCTAGCAAGGAGGTCCTCGTAGCAGTCGGCCTTTGGCGAGGTGAATTGAACACCCCGTGGGTCCCAACTCAGAATCTCGTACTTCTTGTTCCCATCGACGGTCTCCTGCAAGAGGTGGCCCTTCCTGAGCACGTGATTGACGCCAGAACCTCCAGGACCACCTGGATTTGTGAAAAGGGTGCCACCGAACGCCGGATCTTGGTCCGAGACCTGGGCCGGGAGCTTTATGATAGCCAGTGCAACCGTGTACTCATTCTTCTCATCGGTCCAGTCGAGAGGTACTGTGAGTCTTGCGCATTGGAACTCTTCATAGCATGAGTGGTATTCCAGCTTCGTTGACGGCGTGATTGTTGTCCAATTGAAGTCATCTGGATTCGGATAATCGCGCTCACCTGCGCTGGCGATGCCTGCCAGGGCAAAGAGGGCAACTGGAGGTCTCATGGTCGCATACGAGTACTGTCTTCGCTATGACTGCAAGTACGGTCTCTCCAATGACCAAGAACTTGTTGATGATTATCTTGTCACCACGGATGGGGCTGGTCACCTGCGTCAAGTTGGAACTTTTATGGGATGGGAAGAAGCTTTTTTGGTCTGCAGCAAAATAAGGAGACGGCGAGCGGGACGCACGCTGCGTCAGCAGGAATGCCTACAAAGCTGCATCAGCGGGGTACGGTAAATGACGTGTTGAATGCCACCAAGCAGAAGCAGGAAGGTGAACAAAGGTAACCAATGACAAGACGATAGGAATCATTTGGTCTTATCAAGTCTAATTGCAGGAAATCTAGATCTAGGAAATATTTGACATCGGTATAACTTGCAGAAAAACCCCCTTCCATGTTCAATGCTGCGAGGCAAATTCACTATTACTCCTTGAAATCCGACAGGCGTACAAGCACCGATCCCACGCCCGGCATTTTCGTCCACTGGCGATGAGCTTCTTGTATATCTTCGAGCTCCCAGACCTTTTTGATAGGTACCATAATCTTGCCCATGGCCAGCAAATCAAACAACGTCTTCAAGTTTGGCTCGAACGTTGCGGCATCCCGGGCGATGTAATAGAACCGAGTCCTCTTTCCACAGAAGGGGACCATACCCCGCGCCAGTAGTTTCACAGTGGGCATAACCATTGACCGGGTTTCGTTACCGGAATCCTCGTTGAGCGATCGCAGGTTACCGCCGTAACCAACCAGTATGCCGGTAGGTGACAAGATGGAAAACGACTCGTCCCAGCTCTCGAATCCCAGAGGGTCGAACACAGCATCCGCCCCGCCGAGGTCCTTCATTGTCTGGATCCAGTTCTTATCGGTGTAAACAAACGGCGTAGCACCCTGTGCACGGGCGACCTCGTGGTTCCGCTCCGATGCCGTGCCGTACACCTGGGCGCCCTGCAATTGGCACAGCTTCATAAGAGCGTAGCCGACGGCCCCGCTGACGCCGTGAATGTAGACTCGCTGGCCTGCAGTCACCTTGGCGGACTCGAAGACCATGCCGTACGCTGTGTTCCAATCCAGGACCAGGGCGGTGGCCTGCTGCAAGTCGATACCTGCAGGGACTTTGACAAGATATTTTTCTGGGAGGTTCACCAAGTCGGCCTCTGCGTCATATACTGTGAGACAAGCAACGATTTCCCCAGCGGCGAACTTGGACGCGCCGGGACCGTTGGTCTTGACGATGCCGACGAGACAGTAGCCAGGTGTGAGCGGAGCCTTGTTCTGCAACGGGTAGACGCCCTTGCGCATGTTGATATCGGCCCCAGAGAAGCCGGAGTAGATGGTTGCTACCTGCACATGGTTCTTGGGAGGGGGGGTGATGGTGTCTTGGATGATGTGAACTTTGGATGCATCACCGAACTCTGTGATGACGGCTTTGCGGATAGTGTTTCCCGACATGGTGGAATCGTATTTGGGAGATCGGTTAATTTGGATGAGGGCTGATATGATTGAATCGTTTAATGGGGGCTGGTATAGTGTATCTTGAAATGTCGGTATGTATGATATTGTGACTGTGGCTCTTCTTGATTGCTGCACATTCCGAGATTCGTCTCGTGGACTTTCCCTCGAACTTAAATCATTTCATTTCTACATAGTGACGGACGGACGGGATATTCAACATCATCAGTCGCATTCTTCGGCCTCGCGATGCCAGTCGGCCTGAGAGGCTCATGCCGACTAGCTAGTGCGCCTCATGGAGGTTTGTTGCGCCGACGTCGATGTCAAGCAGTCGCAGTCGCATGCATCACGCTAGCGATTGGCGTTACGATGCTCAATTGCACCGCTCTACAGTGTGTGTGCCTGCAGGGTTGAACGAAGGGGTATATGGGCGCGAAAGACGCGAAAGAGCGCCAACGACGCAAATTGCGCCGACCAAAGGCGCTATCCCCTGCATGGCGTCTGCCTGTTTCGCGGCGCGATCCTTTGTGTGCATTCCCCGGGCTGACTTTAAGCCGACTCGCTTCAGGCTCTCAGTGGTCAGCACTTGGGAATCCGGGGGAACTTTTTCCTGTGGACAGGGGCTATAGCTACTGTGCCCAAATCCTACACCGCCACAGATGGGGTGAGGCTGCACGTGGAGCGTGGCAGCGTGGCTTTGTCGGCGTAATATTACAGCGACTGGTGTTTCCCCCGTATGAAAGAGTCTGGGCGATTGGTCAGCCACATCCATAGTGGGTTACAACTGATACTAGCCACACGAAGCTATTCCCAGCTTCAGAACAATATCATAACCCCTTTTTTTCGCCAGGTAAGCAAGTTCTGAGAGTTTTGCTCGACGGCTGTCTACTCGGTTTTTTTACACTCCCAAACGGGATGATTTATCTAGTTGTCGAAGCTCATTCTAGTTCAGAATACCGGAACTTGAACTGAACGTCTTATATTAATGCGTCAAGAACCAAGTAACAGGAGCCTGCGATATCTAACATCATATCATTTTCACATGACTTCGGCTGCGTTTGTGACCTAAGATAAGGTTGACCAAACCACCATACATTGTAGGCGTAATAAATTTCGGTACCCGGTAAAACTTGAGCAAATCAGCCACCCAGATCGCAGTAAACCACCATATTGGGGGTTCCGTAATTTGAGGACTCAAACCTGAGGTGACTCTACATGAAAGAATCATGGTCACAAAGTAGAATAGAACACTAATTTCCTGTCGATCTCAGTATCATATTTCGGACGAGTGGTTCTGTGGTTCACGGTAGCAGCGGAGGAGCGGGTAATTGTGAGGATGTTTCTGCCGCGTGAGAAGAAGGCAATGGCTCTGAAGAAGAGGCAGTAACTGGCCAGGTTTTGGACGGGGATGTCTTGGTGATGCCATCAGATAGTGAGATTGTTATAAAGTCGTTATAAGCCATAGTAGTGTCGTGACCCTTAGGAGTAATGCACCTCGTTAGGAGGGATATTACGTGTGACAGTATTATATAAATAACAACATTGCTCTCAAGTAGTTTAAATTGCCTGGTAGACGGTTTCACCAAATATGTAAGTTCTTAATAATGAGTAGTACCTTGATGCTATGGGTGGTGTCCTAGGAGACGTAGATGCACTACTGCTTAGGTTGGGGTATTAGGGGAACGTATTTCAACCGTTAATATATTAGTGTTTTTGAGAGTAGCCAAACTCCTGCTATGTACTGCTGCTGTTGAATGGACTCTCTCCTGTTCGTGAGAGTCCGATAGTATGATTGTACAATCGGGGTAAACAAAGTATAGGGTGAACCAAGAATGTATTCTTCGTGATTAACCTGCTAACTACAAGGCTTGTCTATTCGTACAAGTAGATATATGATCTTGCTTATACATGAGTCAGCTCGGACCGAGTGTATAATCGTTCCCAGTCTGTGCCGCTTTGCTCCTGCGGTTCCTAAACAGAACGGGTGTCGTACGGTTATGTGATATCGTTATTCCAACAGCTGTACTATATCTGAAATACTGATACTACCCGTGCGTTAGAGTGGGGTCCACACAACACACTCGACTTCGTGAGATACTTAATGAACTACACGGTTGTAAAAATATAATCCCTGCCACCGCCCGTAATCATTAATGCGTGATAAATAGGATATACTTAGTTATAGTATAGTAGGTTTATAGATTATAGTGTGCTGAAGTAGGCTGGTGCCAATAGATCATTTCATCTCCGTGAATCTTTACCCTTCGGCGCCTCCGAAGTCTGTTTGTAATTGTGCTCTACTAGTCCCCTTACTTTTACCCATGAGTAAGGGCATAGCCTAGGGCATACTAAGTTATTTATAATAATTAGTTACACTCTATACGTTTAATTAGCTTAGTAAAAGTTTAAGATGCCAAGTTTGGTAGCTATAATTTAATTTGTCTTTAAATTATAGGAAACTTTTCTTTTATTTTATCATTTGAAGAAGTAAGAAGTATCCTATATTACATTCTCAATAAGTACTCCAACTAATTGCTTTAACCGTATTAATACAACCGGTGCATCCTTCCACCACTTTCGTTACTTTTAGATAACAGTCCTTCCTTAATAATACAGTTCCTCACTCTCTTAGTACTATTTATATTAAAGTACAGGCGCATAGGCATAGCGCCAGCCCCACCCTAGTAGACGAATTGGCTGAAATAGGTAATACTACTCGATAAATATTAGTAGTATTTTTAGGATAGATTTCCCTACTTAAAACAATTGATTTAGATAACACGTGTATTTTACCTATAGGGAGATACACAACACTAGATTCACAACTATTGTCAGAAGGCTGTGATCGCACCGAGTAAAGGAGTCAACAATAAGCATAGTTAGGGTTCGATTGTGACGATTATTCGAATCTGCCCTTCCTCTAACCTATGATCCCCCCATGAAAGCCTTTTACGTGGCCCTCGGCTTATAGTTTATCCGGGCGCGGCCCCACTGCTGGTGCCCCCCCGAGCCTCCCCCTCTGGGCTCCTAACACAATCCCCCCCCTCTGAGGTCCTATCCCTAGGACCTTCTAAAGTACCTATACTGCTGCCCCCCTATTCCCCTATTGCAACCTAGTATCTTAGGGGCGCCTAGGAACACCCCCAGGCTTAGCAGGCTGCTAGGTTAGCAACTATCTCCCTAGCCGGCTGCTTACCTCTAGCCTTACCCTATAGTTACCTTAGTCTAACTAACTATAGCTACCTAGCCTATAGTATAGTTACTTAGCCTAGAATATAGGCCCTAACCTATCTAGTCTGCCTAACTAGGGGGTTACCTACTCTATAGTAAGGACGCCTTATCTACCTATAGTACCCTCCTTTATAGTCTCCTATTCTCCTTATAGCCCTTTTATATCTATATCCTTACTTCCCTACCCTTATTAGTAATAGTAGTACCTTTATTAGTTAGCCTATTTTAGTATAGCTAAGCCCTAGGTTATACTACTCTCCTAGTAAATAAGAGCCCTAGCTTTATTACCTTAGTAAGGCTGCTAGTACCCCTTACCTCCTAAGTTACTAGTCCTATTAGTAATTATATTAGTCCCTCTCTATAGGCTTAAGTTATTATTATAGCTTACCCTTACTTTTTACCTAGCCTAAATAGGTAATTAATAATAGCCCTTCTTTTCTTTATTTTCTTTATCTTTAGTTTCCTCTTTTTCCTTCTTTTTCCTTTTTATTACCCTTACTTTATTATTATTTTTTTATTTTTATTACTACTACTACTACTATTACTACTACCACCTAGTAGTAATAGTACTAGCAATAACACTAGCACTACTAGCTCCCCCACCACTGCTATCATGTCTGCACCCATGAGGTTCCCTGGCCCTACTAGTAGTACCTGCTCTAGTAAGGCCCCTACTAGTACCCCCTAGGGCCCCTCTACTAGTGCCTCTACTACTTCTGCCGCCAATACTACTAGATTCCATAACGCCAGTAAGGCCGCCAAGGGCTCCTTAAGCTCCTCTACTACCCCCTGGGGCCCCCCCTAGACCCCCCCTAGCGGCCCTCCTAGCGCTACCAGCAGCACCACCGCCGCCACTATAGGCTCCCAGAGCTCCGTCAGCACCTCCCAGGGGACCCCCCAGGGCCCCCACCAGTCCCCTACTAGCTCCCCCGCCAGCGCCTCCAGCTCTAATAGTATACCCCCTCCCCCTTACCCTCTTGCGTCTGGCAGATAGGGTACCTCTAGTGCCCCCCTAGTACCCCCCTACTGCTCCTATGCCTCCTATAAGGAGGACAAGTCTATTTATAATATCCTATATAACTACTATATTTATTAGATAGCTAACTAGAAGCTAGCTATAACTATTACCTTCTCTACTAACCTCCCCTACTATGTTAAGACCTAGAGTATATTTTACCCTTAGTACCCCCCTAGTACCCCCCTATTACCTCCTTTCTAATAGTTCCTAGTAGCTAGTAATAAATATACCTATTATACTAATATAAAGGGTAAGACCTATATTCCTATATATCTATCCTCCTTTTATCTAGCTATTCCTATAACGCTTAACTACTACTAACCCCCTATAGGCTACCTATACTACTACTATAGCTAGTATTAAGCTCTACTACCTCTTTAAGGAGCTTAACTAGGCTGCTAACCCTAGCTATGCCTACCCTAATGTAGTTGTATGTACCCCTCTGTTCCCCTACTAGTACCCCCCCCCTTCTCTAACATTACTTAGGATAAGATTAATAAGGCTTAGGTTGTAGGCAAGAAGGCGCTCTAGAAGCAGACTAACTTAGCTAAGGTCCCTAATACTAAGCATAAGGCTAAGGCTAAGGAGGAGGAGTGGCTCCTCTGCTAGCATAGTATTACCACTACTAAGGCTAGTACTAATACTACCTGCCGTTAGGCTAAGTCAGCTAAGTCCCTAGCTAAGTCTACTAAGGTTGCTACTATAGCTCTTAAGGCCTATACTACTACCCTCTAGGAGTAGACTACTACTATTATAGCCTAGACCTCCCTCCTTTTAGAGTAGTCCTAGACCTACTCCTAGGTTGTATATACCCCTACCCCCCCCTTAGTACCCCCCTAGTAGTCCCCCTTACTAATACCTTCTAGCATGCTAGTAATTTAGATTCTACTACTAGTAACACTACCACTATAGGTAAGAGTAAGGGCTAGGAGGAGAATAATAGTAAGAGTAAGGATGTAGATAAGGAGTAGCCCCCCTACTAGTACCCCTAATGCGCCCCCCCATCCTTTTAATTTACTTTTCCCTAGCCCTTCTAGCCTTAAATACCTAGCCCTTAGGCTACCTATACTTCCTAGCCTTAGTACTAATAAAATAATTAAATAGAGACTAGCCTTTAGGCTATATAGACTATCTTATACCTAGCTCCCCCCTTATACCCCCCTAGTAACCCCCTCCTTATAGTTATATTATAAGTCTTAGGCTATATTCCTCTATAGCTCCTATAAGTTTTCCTCCTTACTATAGCCTTTCTATTTAATAAGATACTACCTATTCTATCTTAGTCCCTTATAAGTAACTATATAATTAACCTTATAGATATCTACTTCTTCTTCCTTAATAGGGATCTACTAGGGCTCTATTAGTACCCTATAGAACTTCTCTAGCTAGGATAGTAAGAAGATGTTATAGATATAATACCTTATCCCTATATTAAGTTTATAGGCTTTTCCCCTACTAACTACCTAGGTTACTATAAAGGGGCCTAAATACTTATTAGCTAGCTTTTTTAATAGTTACTTCTATCTAATAAACCTTACTAATAGTAGGACCCTTTCTCCTACTTAGAATTCTACTACTAACCTCTTAGTATTATACTACTTCTTATATACTCTAGTAGTAGCCTCTAGAGTCTTAAGGGTAGCAGCCCGCTAGGTACATAGCTACTCTACCCTTTCCTTAGCTATTAGTACCTCTATAGGCCTTAGCCCTACTAGTCTTATATTATAAGGATTCCTAGGTATATAGCCTATAAGGGCCTCTACTAGTACTACCCTAGTTATGCTATACTACACCCTATTATAGATAAACTCTACTATTAGCAACTATTTTACCTAATTATCCTATTCTATATTACAAAAGGCCTATAGGAAGTATTCTATATTCTAGTTCTATCTCTCTATCTACCTATCTATTTAGGGGTAATAGGTAGTACTTAGTTTCCTCTTAATTATTAGTAGGTAATATACTACTACCTAGAAGTAACTTATAAATAGTAACCCCCTATCTAATACTATTACTATAGGTACCCTAAATTATAAGAAGACTCTATCTACTAGAAGGGCTACTAGCTAGTCTACTATTAGGGTCTCCCTTATTAGTATATAGATTACATACTTTATAAGCTAGTTAACTACTACTAGGATACTATTATATAGCCCCCCTTTAAACCCCTTTAACTTAGGTAACTTAGTAATAAAATCTATAGTAATATACTCCTATAGGTAGCTAGGTAGTAAGAGAGGCACTAGCTTCTTATATAGTAGGTAGTACCTTAGCTTTATCTGTTAATAAGTTATACACATCCTTATATACTCCTTTACATCCCTTTTTATTAACTTCTAAAAGAACGTCCGGCCTAGGCGTTTAAGCATATAGGTTACCCCTAGGTACCCCCCTACTAGTTTGTTATAGAATACAGTAAGTAGTACTAACCAGGCCATATATCCCTCTAGTATAACTAGTCTCCCTTAGTATCTTAAGGTGCTATTAGCCGCCTTAGCCTATTAGCCCCCTAGTTACTACTACTCTTATAATTAGATCTACTTATTACTCTATTATGCCGCCTTAATCTTATCTTCTAGGCTGGCTGCATACTACTCTAGGGCGGGCTGTATAGTAGCTAGTAACCCCCCCTAACTAATTATTACTACCCTTTTCCTAAATCAGCTAAGGAAGTCATCTAAGAACACACTCTAGGCCTCCTTTTCTTCTATGTTAGTAGGCTAGTAGTCTAGCCGCCTAGAGAGCCCATCTACAGCGTTATCCTTACCTAGCTAATAGTTAATTTTAAAGTTAAAGAGTAATAGGTCTTATAGCAACTAGGCCTACTAACTATTTAGTTATAGCTTTATAGCTAAGTAGTAGTACCCTAGGTAGTCTATAAGGAATACTATCTAGTATTAGGTATATAATAAGTAGTACCTCTATTATATAGTAGCTTTATAGATAGCTAGTAGCTTAGCCTCTAGTACCTTATATCTAAGCTCTACCCCCTTTAGTTTCCTTAAAAAGAAGGCTACTAGGTACTAAGCCCCTTTAACTAGCTAGGTAAGGACTATACTAATTATAAAGTTTAATACGTCTATTTTAACCCTTATAGGCAATATTAGGTTAAAGTACTATAGTATTAGGGCGTATATAAATATTATGTAGAGCTTAAGGAAGGCCTCCTCTACCTCCTTAGTTATTACCTACTCCCCTACTACTTTAGCTATTAGCCTATTAGTTAGTAGGGCACATACCTTTAAATAGTTCTTAATAAACTAGTAATAAAATCCTATAAATCCTAGGAATCCCTATATCTCTTATATACTAGTAGGGAGCAGCTACTACGTAATAGCCTTAACCCTATCCTACTCTATCTTAATTCCCTAGTCTAAGACTATAAAGCCTAAGAACTTAATTTACTTAGTATAAAAGACATACTTCTTAGGGTTAGCATATAGACCTATAGCATCTAACTAGTATAGTACTATCTTTACTACCTCTATATAGCTTTCCTTATCCTTTATAAAGATTAGGATATCATTAAGGTAGGTAATATAGATAATATCTACTAGCCCAGCTAGGGTATTATTTATATACACCTAGAATATTACTAGTATATTAACTAGTCTAAATAGTATAATATAGTATTTAAAGTAGCTATATCTTATATAGAAGGCTGTCTTCTACTTATCCCCTACCTAGATCCTCACCTAGTAGTACACGTCTTTAAGATCCAACTTTATAAACTACCTTACTTCTCCTAGCTAGTTAAGGATCTCCCTAATTAGTAGTAACAGCATATAGTTCTTAATTATAACCTTATTAAGGCCCCTATAATTAACATAGAGGCATAGCTTACTACCCTTCTTAGGTACAAATAGGATTAGCACCCTAGTAGGGCTCTTTAAGGGCTAAATCCATCCCTTTACTAATAACTCCTTAATATACTTCCTTAACTCTTTTAGTTCCTTCTCTACTAGTAGGTAGATAGGGCTAAATAGCAGCTCTATACCTAGCTCTAGGTTAATAGGATGCGCCTAGCCTTTATCTATTACTAGTTTTACTACTAGTACTATATTAAACATATAGGCCTATTTACTATATTCATCTAGTAGTTTAAAGCCCTTATAGTCCCCCTCCTTTCCTTTTTCTTAGGCACCTAAGGGCATTATAGGTACTCCCCCCTTATCCCTATAGCAAAGGTAGTAGACTACTAGGTAGTATACTAGGATGGCCCTTACCTCCTACTTTACCTTCTTAATAGCCTATCTAGTCTAGATAAGTTAGATATAGTCCTTACTTAATAGGTATGTCTATCCTATTATTAACTACTTAAGGTTTAGTTATACCTTTCTCCCCTAGGGGATCCCTAGGATTATATTATAGCTACCCCTATTACTTACTTAAAACTTATAGCTTTAGGTCCTTATAACCCCTATGTTATCCTTTACCTCTATAACCACCCTCTATATCCTATAATTAGGGGCCTTACCTCCCTATATACCTTATAGTAGTAGTCCCTACTAGTAGGCCTCTAGTAGCACCCTTATATATAGCATCTACTAATATAAGATGTTCTTATCTACCCCTAGGTTAATTAGTATCCTCCCCCTCTTCTACTTACTATTTATCCTAGCCTAAAAGTCTACCTTAAAATAGTAGTATAGCTCCTCACCCTAGGGGATCTAGATACTATTAACCCTAGTAGGCACTAAGGCGTACTATCTTCCTAAATACCACAGCTAGCCGTACTTATAGTACTTCTCCTCTATATATTTCGCTAATATATAGCCTACTTTCCTATAGTTAAAGCAGGTAGGTAATCCCTAAGCCTAGGATAAGGGTAGGTAGGTACTCCTCTCCTCCTTCTTAACTACTAGCTCTAGCATAGGGGTGCTTACTACTAGTATAGACGCTAACACTAAGTACTACACCTTAGACTCTACTATTAGGGTTGCTATAGCCACAAGCAGCATAGCTGTTAGGGCCTACTAGTCCCTCCTTTCCTAGTTTAGCTTTAGTTAGTTACTTAATATATCCTTTATATAGGTCTTTATAAGGGTCTTAGCCCTTTTAGTAGTATTATCTAACTCTTACCTAGTAGCTAGTAGGCCCCTAGTAAGTATATAGCTCCTTAGGTCTAAGAGTAATTAGTTAAGTATATAAACTACCTACTACCTCTCTAGTAGGGGGTTAAGGTACTCTACCTTAACTATTTTATATTTATTAATAAACTATTAGTAGGACTAGCCTAGCTTCTACTTTATCTTATCTAGCTTAACTACTATACTAAAGGCCCTTATATTATTATTAGCTATACTATTCTTTAGCTATACCTCTATAGCTACCTAAGATATATCCCTAATCTTCCTACTATAGTAGAGGGTAATATAGTTCCTCTACTTATATACTAGGTTACCCTCTAGTAAGGTACTAGTAAACTACACCTTATTCTTATTAGTAGTAAACTTATCCTTTATAATATTAAATTATCCCTTTAGTTTAAATAAGAAGTCTTAAAGGTTGTTCTAATTACCTCCCTTATATTATATTAAGGCTAATTACTTAATTAGCATGTTAGTATAGGGTTACTTAGGTTCTAGCTAGGGGGTAGTAGTTCCCCTATAGCTCTTAACTATATCCTCTAAGGGCATACTATTTTATAGGGCTATAATCTAGTTAATTATTTTCCTCTTTCTTACTTTTATAGCTTCTTTATCTAATATAGTTTTTAGCTTATCTTCTATTATCCCTTCTAGGTTAATAATATGCTACTCCCCTACTAGTATAAGGTTATCTATATTTAGGGTTAGTTACTCTAATATAGCACTACCGTGTTGCTAGGTAGTAGATTAGGACCTAAGGGGCACTATTGCTACTCTAATAGTTAGTACGCCTATAGGTAGGTAGAGATTTAAATATATTAGAAGGCTATAATCACACTAAGTAAAGGAGTTAATAATAAGCATAGTTAGGGTTTAATTATAACAATTATTTAAATTTACCCTTCCTCTAACCTATAATCCCCCCGTAAAAGCCTTTTATGTGGCCCTCGGCTTATAGTTTATCCGGGCGCGGCCCCACCGCCGGTGCCCCCCCGAGCCTCCCCCTCCGGGCTCCTAACAACTATATACCTATTAATTAAATAAGGATTATTTAACACCTGTATACGTACTTTAACACTATCTTGCTCTCTATGAGCTTCCTGCATGCTAAGTAAGATTGAGGGGTAAAATTCTCGCGGCTACTAACTGCTATCTATGCCTCGAACAGGACATCAGAAGCGTTGATTGATTCCGGCGGCCTTATGCCATAAGGAAGATTTGCTTTGGCTGCTGGGAAGTAGTAAGCGAGTGGGAAGACGTCAATGGTTTTGGCTTTTCTCCTTGAATGGCTATAGATGTATGAACGATCTGATATCCCACAAATCCATTTGCAACGTTAGAATGAGCCAGCCGGAAAAAGAAAATTTGAAGAGTTGTTTTCGGTGAGATGCATCCAGGAAACAAAACTCCCTACGCTCTATTTCCACCACAACGCTGGCGGCCCAGCTAGATACGACGTCGAATACCCTCCCTTTTGCGTCTCGGTACTCCCTCGGTCAACGCCATTACACCCTTTAATTTGAAGGAAATACTGAGGATACATTGATAATGACCTTCAAAAACTTTTAGATATCAGGATTGAGAAGACTAATAGTATAGAGGATGTTATGGCTAACCGTATGGGGCGTGGCTTCAATTACACAAGCTCAGTTTTATCAGAATTTACACTTTGAAAGAACCAGTGACTACTATAGAAACTGAATTTGCGGGGTTTTATATAAATGCATCAGATGGACAATGCAAGAAGTTCGGAAGAGCATGATTCCAGTCTGCAAGCCTCGTATATGCACCATATGATATGTTCAAATGATCCCTCAACGCTCAAAAAAATTTCTTAAAATAGGAAACCCTTCCGTTATAGGCATTCAGATTTATGATCCTGATTTTTCGCGCTGAATGCAGATCTCATTGAGATTCTTGACTTAGACGATCGTCTCCTCAACGGAAAGCTGCTATCTGATGTTCCAAAGCCCCTCAAGATCGTGCCGCCCTTGGCCAAAGTACGGTACCTGACGTCACATCGGACCACGGCAAACAACTGCCGACAGTGTGAAGCGACAGATGAGGAGAAAATGGTCCGAGAGAGCAGGGGTAATATGCACTCCACAAGCTTGTTGGTCGGTAAAGCTCCGATGAGTCTCCTGCGCGAGACCATTGAGTAACACAGATCCCTCAAGCCAAGGTTTCAAATTCCTTTGCCCAGAGCGCCCAGAACATTTTGTTTTTTTGAATACGAGCTAACGGAAGCTATTAAGCCGATCCCCAATCAATCCCACGCTGACCTATTAGTAAAACCGTGAACGGATTTGACCCCTCATTTGGGCCCGCGTTTAAATCCGGTGCCCCGCCGTCACTAGGAGGACATCACGTTTCAAGTTATTTAATACCGCGAAGGATTTTGGACAACAGCACACAAAGCAGGAGAGAAAGAAAAGAAAAACGCTTCACTTCATTCCTACTGCAAGTCGATATGTCTTCTAGCCACCACCAAGCGCCCCCTTTCAGGGCAGAGCACATGGGCTCTCTGCTCCGACCCCAGAAGCTCCTCGATATTCGGGAGGGAAAGATCCGCGACCAGGGTCTGTCCGAGGAGGAAGCCGGACTCCCGGCCGTCGAGAAGGAGTCTATAGCTGAGGTTGTACAATTACAGCGCGACCTTGGCATCAAGGCCGTCACCTCAGGCGAGTTCAACCGCACACGCTTCTGGGGTCTGATGTGGGACGAGTTCGAGGGTACTACCCGCCTGCAAGATGCTGACGCCAGCATGTTCCGTCTTTACCATCCGGACGTTGTGAGCCTCATTGAGAAGGACCGCAAGGTGATGCCTGGCGACTCCGTCATCGCCGACGGTAAGCTATCCTACTCACCGGAGAAGTCCAAGTCCAACCTGCATGAGCTTCGCCTGGTTCAGGCCGCACTTCCCAAAGAAGAGTGGAAGAACATCAAGTTGACCATGATCACACCCGCCTGGTTTCACATGCGCTACAAGCAGGGCAGAGCGTACACCAAGGAGGCGTACGCCAATGATGCTGAGTACTTCAGCGACGTTGCCAAGGTCTACCACGCTGAACTCCAGCAACTCTACGACGCTGGTCTGCGCAATGTCCAGTTCGACGACCCTGGGATGGCTTGTAAGTTACCACAGTTTCTGGTGCCAATCTAGCTGCTGACCATGTTCTAGATTTCTGCTCTCAAAAGTTCCGTCAGGGCTGGGAGGAGGACAAGGACAACGAAGGCACAGTCGAAGACCTCCTCGACGCTTACATTAAGCTCTACAACGACATCACCAGCAAATTGCCCGAGGATATGCACACGGGTATTCATCTCTGCCGCGGAAACTTCATCGGCGGTCGCCACTTTGCTGAGGGATCTTACGACATCATTGCCAAAAAGCTCTTCCAGAACCTGGATGTGAACACTTTTTACCTTGAATATGACACTGAGCGTTCTGGCGGCTTTGAGCCCCTTCAGTTCTTGCCCAAGAACAAGAACATTGTTGTTGGCATCATTAGCACCAAGATCCCCAAGTTGGAGGACAAGGAGGAGATGAAGGCCCGTGTCCTCAAGGCGGCGGAATTTGTCGCAAAGGGCAGTGATGAGACCAAGGAGGAAGCTCTGAAGCGTATCTGCGTGTCACCTCAATGCGGTTTTAGCACTCACGAGAGTGGGTATCCATTGAGTCTGGAAGATGAAAAGAGCAAGCTTGGGTTGATCAGAAAGATCGCTGATGAGATCTGGGGCGAGGCGTAGAATGGTGACCAAATTTCGGAAGTGCAGCAGAACGAAGTGGGGTATGATATTCAACATATGAATTTTTGTCGTGGGCGGTTGTAAATTAGCGGGCGTATCAGATACTTCGTCCTGTATACCATCTGGTCTGATTTGCGACGAGGTACCCTCTGAACCGAGGCACATTCTTACATCTATGCTATTCCGGACAAGATGGGAATCTACAGTTTCTGTTGAGTTTGCTCTGCCTACTTTGACTGGTTTCATAATCTAATGTTGCTCAAGCTCTACGGCGGTTAGGCCTCACTCCTAACTCATAAAGATTGTAGACTTGAATACGGGATCGGTATAGCTGGGGGTTGGTATTGACATATTGACTACAAACATGTATGAATTTAAGTGAGTGATTATAGAACCAGTATAATGAGCTTGCTCTCGGGTATTGGACTACGAAACGATGGAAAGAAAGAAAGAAAGAAATAGAGAGTGTGGGTGCGCATCGACTTCGAAAAAAGTGAAGTCTTGAAGTGATAATCAGCTGTTACATTTCACTTCAAGACTAGTGACTGATGCGCTAGATTATATGGCCTTGACTGAGCGGATAAGGTTTGTCATTCCGCTCGAAATCCAGCTTAGAAGAGAGGACTCGGATTCGTTGCTCACGACACTCCGACCCGTCTCGCCAGATCGTCTTCGTTGGTGCATCTCTTTGACGAATTTGGGCCAGGTGTTCGTCAGCACAAGATACTTGATATCGCTGTACGCGAGGTCGAAGATTGTAGAGTCGAATTCCACAGGAACTTCGCCAGTATACTGGATTGGGTTTCGAATGTCACCACTACTGCCTGACCTTGACCCCTCACCTCCTTGCATGTATACGTCGTCGAAGGGTATAGCGGTGTTGATTGATTGGTCCTCGCCAAACATGATGCGGGCCGGCTTGTCAAATATGTTGAAAAGATGCTTCATTTCTTGCGAAGGAAGGTTTAACGGAAACTTGGCGTGCTGGAGAGAGATGAAATCGGCGTAGATTTCCAGAGCACGGTTGTACGCTTCTAATCTTTTGTCAGGAGCCCGGAGGGGGAGGCTCGGGGGGGCACCAGCGGTAGGGCCGCACCCAGATAAACTATAAGCCGAGGGCCACATAAAAGGCTTTCACAGGGGGATCATAGGTTAGAGGAAGGGCAGATTTAAATAATCATCATAATTAAACCCTAACTATGCTTATTGTTAACTCCTTTACTTAGTATAATTACAGCCTTCTAACATGTTTAAATCTCTACCTACCTATAGGCGTACCAACTATTAGAGTAGCAATAGTACCCCCTAGGTCCTAATCTACTACCTAGCGACATAGTAGTGCTATATTAGAGTAACTAACCCTAAACACAGACAACCTTATACTAGTAGGGGAGTAGCATATTATTAACCTAAAAGGGATAATAGAAGATAAGCTAAAAACCATATTAGATAAAGAAGCTATAAAAGTAAGAAAGAGGAAAATAATTAACTAGATTATAGCCCTATAAAATAGTATACCCTTAGAGGATATAGTTAAGAGCTATAGGGGAACTACTACCCCCTAGCTAAAACCTAAGCAACCCTATACTAACATACTAATTAAGTAATTAGCCCTAATATAATATAAGGGAGGTAATTAGAATAACCTTTAAGACTTCCTATTTAAACTAGAGGGATAATTTAATATTATAAAGGATAAGTTTACTACTAATAAGAATAAGGTATAGTTTACTAGCACCTTACTAGAGGGTAACCTAGTATATAAGTAGAGGAACTATATTACCCTCTACTATAGTAGGAAGATTAGGGATATATCTTAGGTAGCTATAAAGGCGTAACTAAAGAATAGTATAGCTAATAATAATATAAGGGCCTTTAGCATAGTAGTTAAGCTAAATAAGATAAAGTAAAAGCCAGGCTAGTCCTACTAATAGTTTATTAATAAATATAAAACAGTTAAGGTAGAGTACCCTAACCCCCTACTAGAGAGGTAGTAGGTAGTCTATATACTTAACTAATTACTTCTAGACCTAAGGAGCTATATACTTACTAGAGGCCTACTAGCTACTAGGTAAGAGTTAGATAATACTACTAAAAGGGCTAAGACCCTTATAAAGACCTATATAAAGGATATATTAAGTAACTAACTAAAGCTAAACTAGGAAAGGAGGGACTAATAGGCCCTAACAGCTATACTACTTATAGCCATAGCAACCCTAACAGTAGAGTCTAAGGTATAGTACTTAGTATTAGCATCCACACTAGTAGTAAGCACCCCCACACTAGAGCTAGCAGTTAAGAAGGAGGAGAGGGGTACCTACCTACCCCTATCCCAGGCTTAAGGATCACCTACCTACTTTAACTATAGGAAAGTAGGCCACATATCAGCTAAATACATAGAGGAGAAGTACTATAAGTACGGCCAGCCGCAGCATTTAGGAAGACAGTACGCCCTAGTACCTACTAGGGTTAATAGTATCTAGATCCCCTAGGGTAAGAAGCTACACCACTATTTCAAGGTAGACTTCTAGGCTAGAATAAATAGTAAGTAGAAGAGGGGGAGGGTACTAATCAACCTAGGGGTAGATAAGAACATCTTATATTAGTAGATACTATACGTAAGGGCGCTACTAGAGGCCTACCAGTAGGGACCACTACTATAGGGTATATAGGGAGGTAAGGCCCCTAATTATAGGATATAGAGGGTAGTTATAGAGGTAAAGGACAACATAGGGGTTATAAGGACCTAGAGCCATAAGTTTTAAGTAAGTAATAGGGGTGGCTATAATATAATCCTAGGGATCCCCTAGGGGAGAAGGGCGCAACTAAACCTCAAGTAGTCAACAATAGGATAGACATACCTATTAAGTAAGGACTATATCTAACTTATCTAGACCAGATAGGCCATTAAGAAGGCAAAGCAGGAGGTAAAGGCCATCCTAGTACACCACCTAGTAGTCTACTACCTTTACTATAGGGATAAGGGGGGAGTACCTATAATACCCCTAGGCACCTAAGAAAAGGGAAAGGAGGGGGACTATAAGGGCTTTAAACTACTAGACAAATATAGTAAATAGGCCTATATATTTAACATAACGCTAGTAGTAAAACTAATAATAGACAAAGGCTAGGTACATCCTATTAACCTAGAGCTAGGTATAGAGCTACTATTTAGCCCTATCTACCTACTAGTAGAGAAGGAACTAGAAGAGTTAAGGAAGTATATTAAGGAGTTATTAGTAAAGGGATAGATTTAACCCTTAAAAAGCCCTACTAGGGCGCTAATCCTATTTATACCTAAGAAGGGTAGTAAGCTATACCTCTATGTTAATTATAGGGGCCTTAATAAGGTTATAATTAAGAACTACACGCTATTACTACTAATTAGGGAGATCCTTAACTAGCTAAGAGAAGCAAGGTAGTTTATAAAGTTAGATCTTAAAGATGTATACTACTAGGTAAGGATCTAGGTAGGGGATAAGTAGAAGACAGCCTTCTATATAAGATACAGCTACTTTAAATACCATATTATGCTATTTAGACTAGTTAACACGCTAGTAACATTCTAGGTATATATAAATAATACCCTAGCTAGGCTAGTAGACATTATCTATATTACCTACCTTAATAACATCCTAATCTTTATAAAGGATAAGGAAAGCCATATAGAGGTAGTAAAGATAGTACTACGCCAGTTAGACGCCACAGGTCTATATGCCAACCCTAAGAAGTATGTCTTCTATACCAAGCAAATTAAGTTCTTAGGCTTTATAGTCTCAGACTAGGGAATCAAGATAGAGTAGGATAGGGTTAAGGCCATTACGTAGTAGCTGCTCCCTACCAGCATACAAGAGATATAGGGATTCCTAGGATTTACAGGATTCTATCGCCAGTTCATTAAGAACTATTCAAAGGTATATACCCTACTAACTAACAGGCTAACAGCTAAAGCAGTAGGGGAGTAGGTAATAACCAAGGAGGTAGAGGAGGCCTTCCTTAAGCTCCACGTAATGTTTACACACACCCTAATACTACAGTACTTTAACCTAATGTTACCTATAAGGGTTAAAACAGATATATTAAACTTTATAATTAGTATAGTCCTTACCTAGCTAGTTAAAGGGGCTTAGCACCTAGTAGCCTTCTTTTTAAGGAAACTAAAGGGGGTAGAGCTTAGATATAGGGCACTAAAGGCTAAGCTACTAGCTATCTATAAAGCTACTATATAATAGAGGCACTACTTATTATATACCTAACACTAGATAGTATTCCTTATAGACTACCTAGGGTACTACTACTTAGCTATAAAGCCACAACTAAACAGTTAGTAGGCCTAGTTACTATAAGACCTATTACTCTTTAACTTTAAAATCAACTATTAGCCAGGTAAGGATAACACTACAGACAGGCTCTCCAGGCAGCCAGACTACTAGCCTACCAACACAGAAGAAAAGGAGGCCTAAAGCATATTCTTAGATAACTTCCTCAGCTAATTCAGGAAAAGGGTAGTAATAATTAGTCAGGGGGGGTTACCAGCTACCACACAGCCCGCCCCAAAGCAGTACGCAGCCAGCCTAAAAGACAAGATCAAGGCAGCATAACAGAGCAACAAGTAGATCTAATTATAGGAGTAGTAGTAACTAAGGGGCTAATAGGCTAAGGCGGCTAATAGCACCCTAAGATACTAAGGGAGACTAGTCGTACTAAAGGGACATACAGCCTAGTTAGTACTACTTACCGCATTCTATAACAAACTAGCAGGGGGGCACCTAGGGGTAACCTATATGCTTAAACACCTAGGCTAGATATTCTTCTAGAAGTTAATAAAAAGGGACATAAAGGAGTACATAAGGACGTATATAACTTACTAATAGATAAAGCTAAGACACTACCTACTATATAGGAAGCTAGTACCCCTCCTACTACCTAGCTACCTATAGGAGCATATTACTATAGATTTTATTACTAAGTTACCTAAGTTAAAGGGGTTTAAAGGGGGGCCATATAATAGCATCCTAATAGTAGTTAACCAGCTTATAAAGTACGTAATCTATATACTAACAAGGGAGACCCTAATAGCAGACTAGCTAGCAGCCCTACTAGTAGATAGAGTCTTCCTATAATTTAGGGTACCTATAGTAATAGTATTAGATAGGGGGTTACTATTTATAAGTTACTTCTAGGTAGTAGTATATCACCTACTAGTAATTAAGAGGAAACTAAGTACCACCTATTACCCCTAAATAGATAGGCAGACAGAGAGATAAAACTAAAATATAGAATACTTCCTATAGGCCTTTTATAATATAGAATAGGATAATTAGGCAAAATAGTTACTAATAGTAGAGTTTATCTATAATAGGGTATAGTATAGCACAACTAGGGTAGTACTAGTAGAGGCCCTTATAGGCTATACGCCTAGGAATCCCTATAACATAAGACTAGTAAGGCTAAGGCCTATAGAGGTACTAATAGCTAAGGAAAAGGTAGAGTAGCTACACACCTAGTAGGCTACTACCCTTAAGACTCTAGAGGCTACTACTAGAGCATATAAGAAGTAGTATAACGCTAAGAGGTTAGTAGTAGAATTCTAAGTAGGAGAAAGGGTCCTACTATTAGTAAGGTTTATTAGATAGAAGCAACTATTAAAAAAGCTAGCTAATAAGTATTTAGGCCCCTTTATAGTAACCTAAGTAGTTAGTAGGGGAAAAGCCTATAAACTTAACATAGGGATAAGGTATTACATCTATAACGTCTTCTTACTATCCTAGCTAGAGAAGTTCTATAGGGTACTAATAGAGCCCTAGTAGATCCCTATTAAGGAAGAAGAAGTAGACATCTATAAGGTTAATTATATAGTTACTTATAAGGGACTAAGATAGAATAGGTAGTATCTTATTAAATAGAAAGGCTATAGTAAGGAGGAAAACTTATAAGAGCCATAAAGGAATATAGCCTAGGACCTATAATATAACTATAAGGAGGGGGTTACTAGGGGGGTATAAGGGGGGAGCTAGGTATAAGATAGTCTATATAGCCTAAAGGCTAGTCTCTATTTAATTATTTTATTAGTACTAAGGCTAGGAAGTATAGGTGGCCTAAGGGCTAGGTATCTAAGGCTAGAAGGGCTAGGGAAAAGCAAATTAAAAGGATAGGGGGGTATATTAGGGGTACTAGTAGGGGGGCTACTCCTTATCTACATCCTTACTCTTGCTATTATTCTCCTCCTAGCCCTTACTCTTACCTATGGCGGTAGCGTCGCTAGTAGTAGAATCTAAATCACTAGCATACTAGAAGGTGTTAGTAAGGGGGACTACTAGGGGGGCACCAAGGGGGGGGTAAGGGTATATATAACCTAGGAGTAGGTCTAGGACTACTCTAAAAGGAGGGAGGTCTAGGCCATAATAGCAGTAGTCTACTCCTAGAGGGTAGTAGTATAGGCCTTAAGAGCCATAGTAGTAACCTTAGTAGACTTAGCTAGGGACTCAGCCGACTTAGCCTAACGGCAGGTAGTATTAGCACTAGCCTTAGTAGTAGTAATACTATACTAGTAGAGGAGCCACTCCTCCTCCTTAGCCTTAGCCTTATACTTAGCGTTAGGGACCTTAGCTAGGTTAGTCTACTTCTAGAGCGCCTTCTTGCCTGCAACCTAGGCCTTATTAATCTTGTCCTAAGCGATATTAGAGAAGGGGGGGGGTACTAGCAGGGGAATAGAGGGGTATATATAACTACATTAGGGTAGGCATAGCTAGGGTTAGCAGCCTAGTTAAGCTCCTTAAAGAGGTAGTAGAGCTTAATACTAGCCATAGTAGTAGTATAGGTGGCCTATAGGGGGTTAGTAGTAGTTAAGTATTATAGGAATAGCTAGATAAAAGGAGGATAGATATATAGGAATATAGGTCTTACCCTTTATATTAGTATAATAAGTATATTTATTACTAGCTACTAGGAACTATTAGAAAGGAGGTAATAGGGGGGTACTAAGGGGGTACTAAGGGTAAAATATACTCTAGGTCTTAATATAGTAGGGGAGGTTAGTAGAGAAGGTAGTAGTTATAGCTAGCTTCTAGTTAGCTATCTAATAAATATAGTAGTTATATAGGATGTTATAGACAGACTTATCCTCCTTATAGGAGGCATAGGAGCAGTAGGGGGGTGCTAGGGGGGTACTAGAGGCACCCTATCTACTAGATATAGGAGGGTAAGAGGGAGGGGGTATATTATTAGAGCTAGAGGTGCTAGTAGGGGAGCTAGTAGGGGACTAGTAGGGGCCCTAGGGGGTCCCCTAGGAGGTGCTAATAGAGCTCTAGGAGCCTATAGCAGTAGTAGTAGTACTACTAGTAGTACTAGGAGGGCTGCTAGGGGGGGTCTAGGGGGGGCCCTAGGGGGTAGTAGAGGAGCTTAAGGAGCCCTTAGCAGCCTTACTAGCATTATAGAATCTAGTAGTATTAGCAGTAGAAGTAGTAGAGGTACTAGTAGAGGGGCCCTAGGGGGTACTAGTAGGGGCCTTACTAGAGTAGGTACTACTAGTAGGGCTAGAGAACCTTATGGGTACAGACATAATAGTAGTAGTAAGGGAGCTAGTAGTACTAGTATTATTACTAGTACTATTACTACTAGGTAGTAGTAGTAATAGTAGTAGTAGTAGTAATAAAAACAAAAAAATAATAATAAAGTAAGAGTAATAAAGAGGAAAAAAAAGGAAAAAAAGGAAACTAAAGATAAAGAAAATAAAGAAAAGAAGGGCTACTATTAATTACCTATTTAGGCTAGGTAAAAAGTAAGGGTAAGCTATAATAATAACTTAAGCCTATAAAGAGGGACTAATATAATTACTAATAGGACTAGTAACTTAAGAGGTAAGGGGTACTAACAGCCTTACTAAGGTAATAAAGCTAGGGCTCTTATTTACTAGGAGAGTAGTATAACCTAAGGCTTAGCTATACTAAAATAGGCCAACTAATAAAGGCACTACTATTACTAATAAGGGTAGGGAAGTAAGGATATAAATATAAAAGGGCTATAAGGAGAATAGGAGACTATAAAGGAGGGTACTATAGGTAGATAAGGCATCCTTACTATAGAGTAAGTAACCCCCTAGTTAGGCAGACCAGATAAGTTAGGGCCTATATTCTAGGCTAAGTAACTATACTATAGGCTAGGTAGCTATAGTTAGTTAGACTAGGGTAACTATAGGGTAAGGCTAGAGGTAAGCAGCCGGCTGGGGAGACAGTTACTAACCTAGCAGCCTGCCAAGCCTAGGGGCGTTCCCAGGCGCCCCTAAGATACCAGGTTACAATAGGGGAATAGGGGGGTAGTAGTATAGGCACTTCAGAAGGTCCTAAGGACAGGACCTTAGAGGGGGGGGATTATGTCAGGAGCCTAGAGGGGGAGGCTTAGGGGGGCACTAGCGGTAGGGCCGCGCCCGGATAAACTATAAGCTGAGGGCCACATAAAAGGCTTTCATGGGGGGATTATGGGTTAGAGGAAGGGCAGATTCAAATAATCGTCACAATCAAACCCTAACTACGCTTATTGTTGACTCCTTTACTCGGTGCGATCACAGCCTTCTGACATCTTTCATCCTTATCAAGAGATTCTTGAGATTTGGAATCAGACAGTGCATGAGGCCACGATTGAGACTTCCACTCAGACACACGAGCCAGGAATGCGATGTTCTCTCCGGAAAAGTCGCTAAGAGCCGAGAATTCCTGCAGCGCATTTCGATTCTCCCTAAGGGCGTGGTCGAGGGCAGTCATTGTCAGCAGGCGGCTGTCTGGCTCGGGGCCTAAAGCGGAAGATTCGGAATTTCTGATAGCCGGCTGGCCTTTTTCCGCCTGACTGGGAGATGGAGAGTTCTTATTACCGTAATATGAAACCACAGTAGATGATCTAAAGGTCAACCGTGATCCCGACTCCCACTTAGCGTTCGCATCCGTTACGTGTTTGGTTTGGATGCGAAGACGAATAAGCTGAACAAGCGGGATGAAGATAGTGAAGATTTCAAACATCATGGTAGAAAGGTGGATCCTGCTCTTATACATAAGTAACGAGGGCTAGAAGTTTTTCATGTACGAAGCAGGACTTACCATTGGCTCGGCGTGAAGTACATATTGATCTTCTCGAAAGCCGGCACATATGATGCGATGAGAAACATTGGGGTTGCATGAAGACTAAAATGCTCAAGTCAGCAAGCCCGTAGTACATTTGGAAACACGCAGCTTTAACAAACCTGGAGAGACAGCAACCGACGGTTTGCGTCCGCCATCCCATAGTATCGCGGATACCCCAAGCTCTCCAAATCAAAATCGGTGCAACCTGGATGTAAGTCAGCCGTCAATATTCAGAAGGTGGCACATTGAAAGAGACTATCATTGGAAAGCACTTACGACCCAAGTCCAAACAAACTGCCAAATAATGGTTGGCCACCATTCCCATCCCCGACCCAAGTCAATGAGCTGCTCAGGGAGAGTTTTCCCTCGGATTTCTGTACCTGGAATACCGAATGTTGGGTGGTATTTCTTGCAGGCCACCCACATGCCAGCAGTAAGAAGGCACTGGAAATCTCAGTCAGCTCTATTAGTTAACCGCAAATAAACTTTCAAAGGGGCTTACTTGGGCTACAATGCCAATCCAAATAAATATCATGAGCCTCTTTCCATATTCCATGTTTCTAAACCTGCAGAGCCATGAGCTCTTCTTACCATTGCATCCTCGTCGATAGTGAGACCCGTTGTCCGTGAATTGAAGCCTTTGCAGCTTTGCCACGTGCAGAAATCTGCTGTTGGAAGCATGAAACAAGGCGATCCCCAAGGGAAACCAAATTCCCATGACGAAATACTGAACGTCGTAGGCGATTACTACAGGCATTGTACCGCCGATCGGGTATGTAATCTGAGCCATACACCAGTACATGTGCAGAAATATGATGGAGCCGAAAGCCAGCGGCAGGCCCCGGATCTTCAGAATGGGATGTTTGCGATT
Source organism: Colletotrichum sublineola (assembly GCA_020631755.1). Lineage (NCBI taxonomy): Eukaryota > Fungi > Ascomycota > Sordariomycetes > Glomerellales > Glomerellaceae > Colletotrichum > Colletotrichum sublineola. The sequence continues at coordinate 850,569 of JAHSQG010000010.1, forward strand.
GGCCCAAAGGAAAGCCATCCCAGCAAATACAATAACCGTCCATGTCGCACAGAACGTGATGTAGAAAATGCCTATGCTATCCCATTTTGGTGGCATAGGTGGAAGGTTGTAGATTGTAAGACCAGCTAACGCTGCTGGATCCATGGTTGTGATAGCTCGGTGTGGCGATGAGAGCAGTGAAGAAGGAAGGGCAAGAAGTTGTCGCGACCACACTTTTATCTATTGTAGGGATGGAAAGGGGACCATGACACTTTTCAACCCTATTAAACCCAAGAAGTAAGTGAATGAGATGGCGAATAAAAGAGACAGTATAACCGACGCACGACTCTGCCAAGGAAAAGCCTCATAAACAACGGTATCGGCACTTGGCATGGGAGTCGCCCATTCAGAATTGCTAGACCCGCTCGAAGCATGGCGTGCTTGGCGATAATACAAAGATGATACAGAAGCCCAGTTATCCCAGGGAGCGAATCCCATTGTCACACATTGGTAGCCGACCTGTTGCTCAAAGGCTCATTAGGGGCTCGTTTTGGCTCGGCTTCCTTCCATTTCTTTCTTTCTTGTCTTGTTTTGATGATCCTCCAACCTGTCTGTGCTCCTCGGCCCCAGATCCAACCGACTCACTAAACGTTGTGGCTGATCGCGCTATTTGAGATGGTCCAATCAAAAGATCGCCGTTTTGTCTTAGACAATATGATCTTCACGAGTCAATCTTCTCAGGGGGAAGTATACGAGGGCCTTGTATGCGTCATGTTCTGATAAATCAACCAATGAACCTCCCAGCACCCGAGTCAAACATTCGAATCATCTCACTTCCCGGGCCCGGATAGTGTTGGAAGACGTCCGGGCGGACCTCATGACTGGCTTCCGATCTATCGTGCACCGGCGTCATGATTGACAGCGATAGATCCATGCAGATCATTTGCTAGGGCTACGGGTTATTTTCGACTGATTGAAGTGACTTAAGCTACTGGAGCACGGTAGCTATCGACAAAATTGAGAAATGGTTATTAGATCGATCTGGCTTTGATGATACTCATCAGATTGGGGTTCCTGTCACGATGTTGAGGGAAAGAAAGCATGTGCTTACTGGTAAGCTCGGGCAGACTGCTCCTTTTTTTTTCCTTTTTCCCCCCAGTCCATGCGAGGAATGACTTTGTTTTCAGTCTCGGCTCATTCTCGGTGGAAACTGTAACTCTTGGTGAAATATCTTTGTCTGAAACAAAATCGGAGATCTTATTTAACGTTGCTTTCTTAAGCATCAAACCCAGCACAGCTACGTAAGCAGCAGTGAAATTTTCTTTTAGTGATCATTTGTGCTAGAGACACTCGACAGCCATTTAAAGCCTACCCTGGCTCTTCTTATGAAACGTTTTTCGAAGATTCGCCATCTTGGATGCTACCGGTACACACGGCAATACCAGCCTATATTGGGTGTGTCATTTACTGATCAATGATTATCAGCTGAGAACTCATCACGTACATTGAGTAATCTCAGCTGTACTGACTGCCCTTGATGTCGTTTTCTGAAAACTTCACTACGCATCTGAAACGGCACGTTCATTCTGGATGGTTTGAAAACACGCTAGTGTGTAGATCTCTCTCAGATGTATCGAAGACTACATAAGATCGCTTCGTTTCCCCGCCCTTTGTTCTAAATCTTGGCCCCATTCTATTGACTGCTGATCAACACTAGCTCTTTCCATGAAGGTAAAGCTAAAAAAGAGCTTCCAAAGCCATGTATGAACTCAACATCTTCAACTTGTACACTTTCAGTCATGTAAGAGGCCCAAAAGTTCTGTTTTGGTACACGACACTACGTTACAATCCGCCCATGGCAGCGAAAATTTCGGGAACAATTGACGTCTCGTCATGTGCCGATACAAGGGCGTAGCGGTTTTACTCTAACACGAGAACTGTAAGCCTTGGTCAAAGATGGCGTCGGTTAGTGGTGAATGGGGTGGGAATAAGTTTACGCCATCGCACTGCCCATTCCGCTCGATATCACGACAATAATAAGAGAACTGTCGGGATGCCGAGCATCTACGGATAGTGGAGGAGCCGATCCGGATCACGTGCCACGCCACGTGACCTACCTTGACGGCTCTTTTAATATCTATAGCACTATTACTAGCCAGCATGCTAGCCCTCTTTCTCTTCTATTCAACTCTAGTAATATCTTTTAAATATACTATAGTTTAACCCCTATATCTAACGTTAGATCCTATAATACTAATACTAATTAGTAGTTAACTTTATAGTTACTACTACTATAGATTAGTAAGGTTAATAGAAGAGACTATAAATACTACCTATTTAGGCTACCTAGTACTACCTAAAAAAAGGTACTAATTACCTAATATAAGTTATATTTAATAATACTAGTAAAAACCCCTTTAGCCTTATATCTATTATATAGAAGATTACTATCTTTAACTTTATTACTTATAGAGAAGTCCCCTCCTTCCTTACCTATACCTTACTTACTATCTTACTAGCTATAGTAAATCCTCTAACTATATAACTCTTTTAGTTACTTATTACTATTAAGGGTATATTATTAAAACTACTATATTAACGTCTTTACTACTAATTAAGGTAAGTAAATTTTTTACCTTTATAAACGCCTAAGTAAATAGGCCCTTCTTATATTTTCTACTACTTCCTATTAGTACTATAATATCTAATAGTAACGCCTATAGATTAATAATATCTAATAATAACGCCTATAGATTAATTTACTTCTAATACTATAAGGTAGCTAGTAGTAAGTAATTTACTTTTAATACTATACCCCCTAATATCTATAGTAATAATTAAGTATTTAAACCTTACTAGCCCTTACCCTTAAGTCCTCTATCTTTATTTTCTCTATCTATTACTTTCTCTCTTATCTAACCTCTTATTATATCTTTTACTCTTCTATTTATTATATCCTTTATCTATTATCTAAACTACTAGTAGTAATTCCTCTAATAAATAGATTTACCCCTAAGCCTATATAGTTAGGGGTAAGTACTTATATTTAAGAGGTTATAAGGCTACTAAAGGGTAGTAGATCTATTCCTAAATAATTATAACTATTATTAATAGCGCCTAGGGATTTCCCTATTAAAAAGTAGGACCCCTTACACCCTATAAACGTTAGGAACCTATTCCCTATCCCTAAGTAGTATTAGGGCTAAATTAATATTAAATAATAGGGTAATACCTATATTAGTAATATCCCTACTAATACCTCTAAGGATAAAAGGAGGAAAGCCCTAACTACTATTATTATCTTTTAGATAATAAGGTATATAAGAGAAGGGCTTTATAGAACTAACTTATAGGATACCTTATAGGATAACTTTAAGGGATAAACTAAAAAAGACTTTATAGTAACATATTATAATACCTTAATAGGGTTTTATAACTATCTCCTCTACTAAGGGATATTTATTAGTACTACCTAAGGTAGCTAGATTATACTATAAGTATATACTACTATATTAGCCCCTAAGGTACTAAAGTAGATAAAGGAGTAGGTAATAGCTAATATAGGTAAGACTAATAACTTTAAGATAAGGGCTAATAACCCTAACTTTATCTATAATATTATAGGATTATTACTATTAGACCTATAGCTAAATAGTTTACTAACTCTAGCTCTAGCTCTAGCTTTAGCTTTAGCTTTAGCTCTAGCTCTAGCTAGCTAAAGGTTAGTGTTGAAGTATGGGCAACAAATAGGCCACGAAGTGGGGCGCCGGCCGCATCTGTAAGGCAAATGCCAGGCGCATTTCGGCTATAGGCAATCCCTACTTAAAACAAGGAAAAACAATGACGCGTGCATTTGGCCTTAGGCAATTGGAAATAGGGGCACTTATGGGCCTAGATACATATATACACATCAACGGATTGAACAAGGATAATCGCCGTATATACTTACTTCAACAATTAACAGTCTGAATCGCGAAGCGCCAATTGATGTCGCTAGAAGTGATATACGGCTTATACGTAATATACACGTTATCAACTATCGCCACTATGGCCGACAAGCTTGTGGGTAACGCCTAATTGAAGAGCCAGACTGACTGGCCTGATTGGTATCAACAACTCAAGTAAAAAGTATACATATAGGGTATATAGGAATCTATCACCCTATCGCGAGATGGATTAATTTGTGTTATAACAAACTATCTGCTAGAGCCTCCTACCTATCCTACGCTTGACTAGTTCTGAATATCTGGTTAGACCTATATTAACAAATAGGTAGCTAAGAATACTATGCCAGGCTAGCCGCCGCCTTTGTGAGACAATATAAAGGCATTACGGATCTATTACTTAAGTAAGGATGACCTAAAGCACTTTAAGATATTAAAGGAAAAATACTAGGCTAATAATAAGTAATATAAATAAAAGGCAAAAGCAGTCTATAATATATCTAACTAGATTAGAGTAATAGTTAACCTAATATTAATATCCTAGTGCTATAAACTAGTAAGCCTAATCTATGAATAGATTAAACAACTAGAAGCCTACATTAGCATTCAGCTATAGGAGGATAAAGTATAAGTAATTACGAAGTATAATAGAGTTATAAGCCAGCCTTCTAAACACAAGATATCTAATATAAAAGATATAGAACAATAGGTGATAGATTAGGAGAATACTATCTTCTATAGTATCTATGTTAAGTAGACTACTATGGTTGAATCTAGTAAATAGTTCTTAGCTCTAATGACTACGTTAAGATATACCCTAATAGTAATATGGGTGGAGGCATACAAGAGTAGTAAGAAGGACTAAGCAATAGAAGGGATTCTTACCTATTGTAAGGTGATCTTGGATATGCGTGCCTGTATCGCGGCGGAGCCGGATCGACTATAGGCGAAAGTGTTATATGGAGCATTTAGGCTAGTATCTATAGTAACTACAGCAGACCTTAAGGACTATATAAGAAAAGAGCCTACTAGACGACATAGTAGTAGCGGTAATAGTAATAGTAACGGCAATAGTAGTAGAAGGCAAATATACAAAAGGTGCTTCCTTTATAATATAATTAGTTATAAAGTAAAAAGGTACTTCTTTATAGGTAAGATATAACTGTAGCATATATAGAGGCTGAAGTAGGAGACTATTAAGTATATAAAGAAGTTGCTTAACAATCTATAAGTAAAGGAAAAGCTCTAAGAAGAGGATATATTAATAGTAGTAGTTATAAAGAAATTAGAGGAGCTGGATTTATTAAAGAGAGGATTATAGGCTAAAGCCGTGACGCCTTTAAAGTAACAATTAAAGGGACTACTAAAGGGTAGAGGCGTGTTAGTAATATAGTTAGTAGTGTTTATAGCTTCTATATATCTACTTAAAGACTATATTATCCTTAATTAAGGGGCTATACTTTATGTCTTCTACTTATAATATTAATTTATTAGTATATCTCTAGTAAATTTAAATAACTTTATTTAGGCTAGTAACATAATAATCCTAATTAAAGGATAGGGAAAGGTAGTAGTTAGAGTAAAGTAAGATAGTTATATAGTTAAGATTACCCTATATAATATTACTTACTACCTATTACTATCCTATAACTTAGTATTATACGTGTAGCTAAAGAATTATAATAACTAGTAGTAGGATAATAGCCTATTAAACAATTTAATCCATAAAGTAAATAACTATTTAGTAGTATTTAATATAGAAGAAATTATAGGCTAATAGGTAATTAAGGCCAATAGTATAGCAAAAGGTGCTCCCGCAGCATACCTAGTAGTAACAAGCATGGCAGACCTAGGCTAATACTGGCAACTACAGGCTGTTAAAGCCGCTTGCTGGCATAACCAGCTTAGGCACCCAGGCAGCTATATACTTCGCCGTATTACGATAAAGGTAAGGGGAGCCTACATACACAGAAATATACCAGAAATACTTACTTACTAATACAAAGTCTGCACGATAAGTAAGATTAAACGCTAAGTCACACAGCAGCCAAGGGAATTAATTAAATAGGCGGAAGTAGGTAATAGAGTAGCTCTTAATTTCTACCTATTTAACTAAGGCTATAGTAGATATAAGTTAGCCTTATTATTAACTAACTACAAATTAGGATTTATATAGGACTACTATATATAATAATAGATAACTAAAGCTATTAAGGATGTACTTCTTAACTTTATTAAGATAGTTAAGGTTTATAAAAGGACTAAAGTCATGGTGTTTAAGTGTAATAACAAGATTACAACTTCCTATCTATAAGTAAAAGAGGCTATAGAAAGTCTAGGAATCCTATTTAAACTATCTATACTAAACATATAAGCTTAAAATAGAGGTACTAAAAGGACTATAGTGGTTATTAAGCAAAAGGGAACTATACTATAGTTAAAATTAAAGCTGCTATTATATCTATAGCTAGAAATCCTAAAGGTAGTAGTATATCTATATAATTACATACTAGTAGAGTTATATAGTTAGTAATTACTATATAAGATATAGCATACTACTTAAGGGCGACTATCTCTACTATATATTAGCTACTTATACGTATTTAGATACTAAGTATATATGTTAACTTTAGACGCCTAGTTAAATTATAATTATCTATAATATTTTAAAGCTAAGGCGTATATTAGATACCTTATTAGATATATATTAACTAACTAGTATTATATATATGTTCCCCTAAAGAATAAAGTAATTACTTTACGTAATATAATCTTTAATAAAGATAACTACTTCTTAGGTAAAGAAGATAAATAGGTAGATAAATTAGTAAATACTAATAAAGCAGCTATTAATAAATAGATCGCAAAAATGTTAAGTAAGAACTTTATAGATATAGCTAATAGTATTAATATAGATAAAGTTTTTATTAATACTATTTAATGTTAAATACCTAAAGAACCTATAAGTAAATTATAGGACTATATAAAGTTATACTTTATATTAATAACCCCTCTAGAGTTACTAAAGGCGTCCTTTATTATATAATTATTAGATGCTATTACTACAAGAGGGTAATATATAAATAAAATATATAATAAAGTCTGTTATGCTAATCGTATTAACTAACAAAGACGTATATACCTACGCGAATTATAGAAAGCTGCCTTTATAGCTGGGACGGTTGTATACCTATGCCGCCTAAAATATAACTATTCCTTAAGGCGGATTAAGTTACCTAATAGGCCTATAGGCTGGCCCCCTTAGGATAGTAGGTATATAGATTAATTAGTAGGAGAGGTAACCTCTAAAAGCTCTGAAGATAAGGTAGAGCCAAGACAGTAGGGAAGCCCTTAAAGGGATAATACAGCCGGTAGACATATTTATTAGAAGGAACTACCTAGACTGCCTAGATTATATGCCAAATTAAAAGATCATCTATTTATAGATAACTTCCTTTAAGCTGAAAAGGATTACTTATAAAGCCATAAGGTAATAAACAGCTAGGTTAAAGTTAGAATTTAGGAAGCTAGTAATAATTAGATTCTTAATTACTAATAGGTATATACCTATAAGTTAAATAAGTATAGATACCTTATAAAGCTAAAGGCGTGCCTTATTATTTATAGTAATTAGTAACTAAAGGATGTAATCTAAGATATATATGCGGCAATACTTACTAGATTATTATTTAGATTACTAATCGTAATAGTAGCTAAGTTAGATCTTAAGCTGATTTAATTTAATATAGTAAACGTATTTATACATACTAATATAGATAAAATAGTGTTTATAAAGCTTCCGCCTAGACATCCTAATTATGGCTAAAAGAGAATTGTTAAGTTATAAAAAGCCCTATATAGTCTATAACAATCACCTCTATTATAGTAAAAGTACCTTAAAAAGGGACTTTATAAACTTAGATTTACTCTAGTTATAGGTAAGCCCTGCTATTAGTAGAAAGGAGCTATTATATTCTTCTTCTATGTTAATAATTATGTCTTTATATTCCCTAAATTATAGTAGTAAGAGGCTAACAAATTAATTAATAGGATAAAAGAACAATACTATCTGGAGGGTAGTAAAGAGATATAATAGTTCTTAGGTATAGAGATACTACGTGATTGAGATTAATAAAAGATATGGTTGTTATAGGTAGTGTATATTAAGAAAACGTTAAAGCTGATTAATAATAAGAACCACCTGCTGCTAGATAATACGCTAATAGGTAATAAAGAACTTCTTCCCTTAAAGAAGATAGCCATAAACTTTAAAGTAGTGAGATACTAGTAGAAAGTCAGTTTAATCTTATATACAGCAATAATAATAAGACCTGATGTCGTATTTATAGTTAGTTACCTAGTAAGATTTAATTATAATCTATTAGCTACCTACTAGTAAGCAGCAAATTACGTGCTATAATACCTTTATCAAATAAAGGGACTTTACCTTAAATTTAGCGCTAATAGATTAATAATAATTACGTCTAATATAAGCTTTAGTAATAATTTAATTAATTATAAGAGCTTATAAGTATATACTATTAAACTATTTAGAGGCCTTATTAGATAGAGGGTAAATAAGCAGCAAATAGTTATGACTTTAATAATAAAAGTAGAGCTACTTACTCTATTATAGGCTGTAAAGAAGGCTATATTCATAAGCTAATTAATTACTAAATTAACAGCTAGTAAAGAAATAATCACTCTAAGCCTAAAAGTTATAATCTAATATAATAATTAATAGACTATTAGATTAGTTATAAAGGAGCTGGTTTAGCTCTAAATACAACTTTACTATATAGATATCTATTACTACTAGTTATGTTAAGAGATTACTAAAGGATAAGTTAAGGTTATCTATACTCTGTTAGCTAAGCTAATAGTAGATAGATTAATAAAGGCGCTGCTAAGGTAGAAATAGGCGACTTTTATAGATTAATTAGGGATAGTTAATTAATCTAAATAGTTATTATATAACTATAAAGAAGAGCTTATAGTAGACAAATTACTAGTAACTAGTAGTAATAAATTAAATAATAATAAAGTAAAGAGAAATAAAGCAATTATAACTATAGCAACTATAGTAGAGGAGGAATAACCGGCTGGTACAGCCCTAACTAGGACAGTCAATTAGCATGGTCGCGCCAGACAGACGGTTAAAGTAGGGTAGCCACAGGTACGCCTAAACTTCACAATATTAAAGATAATTAATTAGCTAAAGTTATTAATAACTTTAACTATAAATATCTAAATAACTACGCGTCTCCTATAGTTAGTAATTATACTATTATAATTACCTTAATTAGGGCTATAATTTAATATTAACTATAACTATAAAAGTTAAAACCCTAAAAGATAATTAGCTAAGAGATAATTTATTAATCTTGCTAATTACCTTTAAGGGAAAGTAGTAAGACAATTTTTAAAGTCTATTTACTACCTCACATAATTAATAGACTAGAGGAGAGGAATTATAATAAAGGCAACCTTACCTATATATTATAGTTATTAAGGCTTAGACTTATATATTAACTAACTAGTAGGATTTAATAGATATAACTACTATTAAGTCTTTTTACCTCTACCTAGGATTAAACCTATTAAGCTTAGATTATAAGTTACTATCTTATAATTACAATTTGTTAGTAGTAGGCTAAACTACTTAACTATACACGCTTTAGTGTTGGTTATTGATTATTAGTTAATTACTCTTTAATATAGGTAGGAGTAGTAGTTAAAGGAAGTTATGATTACAGCTAGGTAGTAACGTAGTTGCTAATATGGTCAGGTTGAATCTGTGAATAGCTTCAATCCGAGAGGGCGTGTTGAAGTATGGGTAACAAATAGGCCACAAAGTGGGGCGCTGGCCGCATCTGTAAGGCAAATGCTAGGCGCATTTCGGCTATAGGTAATCCCCACTTAAAACAAGGAAAAACAATGACGCGTGTATTTGGCCTTAGGCAATTGGAAATAGGGGCACTTATGGGCCTAGATACATATATACACATCAACGGATTGAACAAGGATAATCGCCGTATATACTCACTTCAACAGTTAGTAGTTAATTTAAACTTCTTATATAATAACCCTAACTTTATCCCTCTCTTCCTTAGTATAGTATTAGTATTAATTATAACTATACTATTTACTAAAGGAATACTACCCCTCTACTAGCTTACTAACCTTATTAAGATATACCTAAAGGAGCTTAAATATAGTAGAGGAGTATATAAATTAATTAAATCTAAGCTTACTATCTTCTAAGACTATTACTTTAAGGTAGGGATACTATAGGATTAATTTACTAGTATATTCTTTATTATACTTAAAGGGGTAGTAGTAGACTTCTATACTAACTATCTATATAATCTATCTTATACCCTTAACTTTTATACTATAGTTATAATACTTAAGGGTAACTTTAAGATAGAAGAAATATATTAAGCCTGCCTTATAGAGCTATAAAGAACTACCTTTACTAGTACTATCTATAATAACCCTAATAAGAGTAAGCCTAAGGCCCTTAAGATCCTTATCTAATAAGTAAATACCCTCTTATAATCTATTATAAGGATTAACACCCTATCTAATATAGCCTTCTATAATTAGCTTCTTAACCCCTACTAAGGCGTAGAGGAGTACACCCTTATACTATTTAATCTAGCCCTAACGTTTACTAGTATATATAGCTAGCTAAAATCTACTATTAGTAATACTATTAAGATTAAGTAATAATAGTAATATATACTATACTAGTATCTTACTAACGTTAATAGCTAATATAAATATCTTAGTAATAATTAGTATTAGACTAACTATATATATAATAGTTATTATAGCTACTATTAGTATAACCCTTCTAACTATAATAACTAAGATTATATAAATAACAGCCTATAATACCCTTTTAACTATAATTAGTACTAGTATAATACTTCCTTAAAAAAGTATTATATATATAGAAAGCTAGGATACTAGTTAACTAAGTACTCTAAGGATAAGTACTAGTAATCCTACTACTAGTATAAGGATTAGTACCTAATAGAGGGATTAATAGAGGCCTTTTAATAATTTATTACTAACTTTAAAGGATATAAGCCCTTTAAATTAGATAATAAGAATAATAATTATATAGATTATAATAATAAGCTTAGTACTACGTTTTTTATATTAACTACCTTCTTTAACTCTATAGTAGTAAACAGCCCTTTATTATTTTCTAAGTTATATAACTAAGTAATAGCATACTTTATTATAAAGGAAGATCTCTAAGGAGATTAAGATAAAAATACCTAACCTATAGTAGATATCTTTATTATTAATAATTAGTATTTAATAACTACCTTTTAAAGTATTATACTAAATTTAGGTGTTATAGAGTACTTAATAGTAGGATACTAGTAGTATCTTACCCTTTATAAGCTATTTAGTAGAGACTTACCCTTAGATATAGACTATACTAGAGAAGTAAGGATCTAATTTAGTAATAGGATATATTTTATATCTAAGGGTACTATTAATATTACTACTCCCCTAGGTACTCTTACCTTCTATATAATACCTAGTAATACTCCCTTCTTACTCTACCTTATAGATATAAATTACTAAAGGATTAAATTTAATAACCTTACTAACTAACTTATCTAAGGTAATACTATTATCCCTATTATATATAAATAGGGGTATCTATAGATACTATTAGAATACCTAACCTAGAATATTACCTAGTACTATCTTACTAATACTAAGCTATATTAAGTATACTACTAATTTAGCTATCTATTAGTCTAGTAGCTTTATAAGGTGCTTTAGTAATCTAGTAATAAGGTAAAAATCTTAGCCCTAAGGAAGATTACTAAGGTCTACTATTAGTACTAACTTAATACTATAGCGTTAGGCTGGTTTAAGTTCTCTTTATAAAATAATAACTATAACTTTAACTATAAGATTATTATTAATATAGTATATCTTAATAGTAACTACCCTATACTATATATTATTAATATAGCTACCTCTTTTTAAGTAGTATAATTCCTTAAGAATATTACTACTAAGTATATATAGGAGGCGCTTTATATATATTAGATTAATATATATTTTAGCCTACTAAATTAGATTATTATAAATATTAGCCTTAACTTCTATACGGCTAAATTTAAATAATTTATATACACCCTTTTAATCTATATTAAAGAAGTCCTAATTAAGGCTTATAATAGTATTAGTAAGGTTAAAAGATACTATATACCTCTATACTATACGTATAAGATCTTCTATAATAAAGGAGAATCTCCTACTATAGCCTTATAGCTTACTATAAAGGCTATTAATAATACTATTAGCCTAGATAGCCTTATCCCTACTCTACTTATATTTAGGGTATACCCCTAGATTATAGATTCTTTACTACTATTACTATTAATAATAAAGAGGGCTAAAACTATAAAAAAGGCCTTAAAGGTAGTATAGTAGATTTATACTAAGCGCTAAGTTAATAAGGTAATTACTACTTATAACAGCCTAGATATATTTAAGACTACTATACTCCTATTTTAATCCTCTATTTAAGTATAGTATAAAAAAGAGGGCTAGTAAGGCCTATACTACCTTATTATAGTTAATAGTACTAAGTATACTATAAAGTTCCCTTATAGCCTATAAACCTTCTACTCTACTATTATTAAGCTATACTATTATAAAGGATCTAAAGATTATAAAGGAAATGCTACCTCTAAAGTAGCTAATAAGGGGCCCTTAGAGAATAATAATAAAGAGGGCCCTCTAGAGAATAATAATAATAATAATAAGGGTACTCTACTAAATAATAGTAAAGATAAGCTTACTACTATACCTACTAGAGTAGGGTAAGATAGTAGATAGTGCCTAGAGCAGCACAGAGATAGACACTTACGCCCGGTAGGGCCTACTTTTTCCTTTTTTTTATATTTAGTAGAGCTAGCTAGCCGTACGGCTAGGGAGATTATTATTATTATAGTAGTAAATTTAACTTATTCTTATACGTATTACTATTTACCTACTTCCTATAGTAACTTTTATCTTTCTTTACCTTTACTCTATAGATTAGATCTAAGAATTAAATTCCCTATTAATTAAGCCTACTCTTACTTAGTAGGCTAGTACTAGTAATATACTAACTAATTTATATAGCCTTATACTCTTCCTACCTAGATAGTCTTTTACCCTCTATAGTAGCTAGAGTAGTAGGGTTATATAGTTTAGTTAGTAACGCCTTTAGTATTATACTACCTATTTCTAATAGTACCTAAAGGTAGATTAGTTTTTCTAAACCTAGTCTATTATAGAGAAGGGGTACTTTTATACTATCTAAATAAACTTTACTATCTATAATATAATAAACATAACATATTAACCTATAGAAAGCTTACTAAGTAACTAACTAAGTTATTCTTAGACCTATTTTAGTAGAAAGAAGTATAAATAGCTATATACTCCTAACTTTTAAAGTAGGAATAGAAAAAACCCTAAAAACACCTATATAAGAGGGAAAACCACCCCTAAGTAATAACTTATAGGGAAATCTCTTTAGATATTACTAGTAAAGGGATATCTAAAATAAGAAGATAATTCTTAAACCTAAATAAGTTAGGAGAAAGAGAAAAGATTAAGAAAGACTACTTATAGTAAGTTTTACCTTCTAGATACTAATAAGTATTATAAAGGATAACTACTAAGACAACCTAATAAGATAAATAAGAGACCTTTATAAAGGGTCTAAAAAGAGTAGGATATAACTACCTAACTTAATAATATAAAATAAACCTATAAAATATTAATTAGCTAGGTAACTAAGCTAAAAGTTATATCCCCCTTAAGGTAATATAGCTATTCTCTTACTACTAGAGAGTATAAGAGGGCATCCCTATAAGGAAAAGGCCTAAGAGGGGACCTAAGAAACAAGAGGATAGTACTACTACGCTAGTAGAAATACTCCTATAGAACCCTATAGTAATATAGCTATTCCTCCCTATTACTATTAGGGGAGGTATAGGTAATATAATATTACTTTATAAAGGAAAAAGGCTTAGGGGCTATCTACTATAAGATATAACCTACTAGATCTAAGAAGGCTATACTAAAGAAGATAGGTTACTTTACTACCCCCTTTCTTATAAAAAGCTAAAGCCTATCTTAAAGATCTCTAACTTATAATATACTATAATAGAACATACCTTTTACTTTATATTTTAAAGAAAGAGAGCTAGTAACTACTATTTAGCCTATAATATTATGTCTAATAATTAAGATAACACCCCTTTAGATAACCTCCTACGCCCCCCTAGTAGGAGTATCTTTAGTACTACTCCTAGGGATAGGGTAGGAGGAATAATATTATTTACTAATCCTCCTACTAAAAATAGTTTTACTAACATCTAGTAGAAAGCCCTTAACCTAAAGGAAACTAATAATAATAATAGTAACCTATATTCTTAGGCCTAATATAAGGGTATAGGTACTACTTAACTACCTTTTATTACCTAGTAACCTACTACTAGTATAGAGGTATACTTTACCCTATTAATAGACTAAACTCTAACTCTAATCTTACGTCCTATAGTAACTACTAATAATACTATTATAACTAGAAATAACTTTATAGCTTTTATAAAGACCTTTATAGCTATAAGAGAGAGCCCTACTAACCCTAAGATAGTTATTTAGAGTAACCCTAGTATACTAAAATTTATAGGGAATAATATTAGTAACTTCCTCTATAACTTTAAGGCTATAGGAAAGATCTCTAGTATCCCTAACTCTACCCTCTATAGTACTATTTATCTATATTATAATAATACCTATTAATACGCTATTAAATTATACGTTAAAGGCTACTCTTAGGCTATAGCTAAAGAAGAGCTTATACGTATATATAAGGCAGTAGATATTAACTAATTATATAACCCTAATAAGGTAATTTAAGCTCTAGTGCTTAAAGGGTATATATCTAAGTAGGATCTAACCTCCTTAATTAAATTTATTATAAAGATAAAAGGGCTATATACTAAGGTAACCCTAAAGAAGCTCTTAGTTATCTTAGACTTAGAGCTAGTCTATATTACCTTCTGTAGACTACTAGAGAAGGTAATAACTATAATCTCTAAAAGCCTTAAGTATAGTATAATAAACCTCTAGATAAAGGAATAGTACTTTATTAAGAAGTCTCTCCTTAAATAGGCTATAAATAAGATAGTCTACTAACAGCTTAGCAGGTAGTAGCTATAGGTATTAGTAAGCCCTTCTTAGACCTAATCTACTATAAGTACTATACCTAGGGTAAGGCCTACTTATTAGGTCCTCTAGAGGCCTGCTACTAACACTATAGTTCTTATTAGTAATAGTATTAATAAGATTACTACTAGCCTTAAGGGACTTAGTATTAATCAGGCCTATTTAGCCTTAGGACCCTAAGTAGACCCTATAGTCTAAGCTTTACTAACTTAAAATAGAGAAATTATACGCCTCCTAGTAGGATAAATTACCTAAAGTAAGGATATAAGATTATAGTACGTAGATATTAACTAAGTTAGTACCTCTACTAGCTACCCTACTTATAGCTAACCTAAAGGTAACTCCTTCTAAGAGTATAGAGGATACTAAGGCTACTTAGGTAGATATAACCTAAATACTTAGTATAAGAGCTAATAACTAAACCTTAGCCTAAATAAATACGTATATTATAGTAAGAATACCTATTAACTAAACTACTACTAGAAGTATGTTTTAGATCTAAGATTAGGACTCTACTATATCTAATTCCTATAGTACTTTATTAGCTACCTCCCTAATAGAGAAAAAGTTAAATTTAGTACTATTAATAACTACTAGGACTATATAAATAGTAGCTAGCTAATAAGGAAAATTATTATCTACTATATACTAGATTACCTTATTAATAGCCTGCTAATAATAGTACTTAAAGCTACTAGAGTAGAGTACTATACTAACCCTAAATTTACTAAGGTTATAGATAGAGCCCTTATTTAGATTACAAACCTAAGAAGGCAGGATAAAGGCTCCTATATAGAGGAGGTTAGCTTTATTAATATTAGTACTATTACGTATAAAACTAGTAACTATAATATAGTTAACTATCTACACCCTACTAAAACCTTTACTATTAAGAGGCATAAGACTACTAATAACTATAATATACTATATAAGACGTATAAGAGTAAGTCTACTAGCTTTATAGATCTAATTACTACCTAGATACCTAAACGTATTATACTACTACTATTACTAGGCCTTAAGGTAGTTAAGCTTATAGATAAGGATATTATTTATAAACTACTACCTAAGGAGCCTAAGGAAGTATAACTAGTAAAGAAAACTATAAAGGGATCTAAAAAGCCTAAATCACATATAATAGACCTACTATACGGCCTTTAGGGCTAAGAGACCACCCTTAAAGAAGCTATTACTACTATAATAACTAAGAAATCTACTAGTAACGTCTCTATACCTATAGAGATTATATACTTTATCTATAATAAATTTATAAAAGTAGAGTATAAGGAGGCCTTATAAATTAAGACTATATATAAGGTAAAGAATAACGTTTACCTTAAGGCGCTAAAGTCTCTTAAGCTCCTTATAACTAAGCACCCCTCTATATATAAGGGTATTACTAAGAAAATCTAAGAGTATAATACTAAGGGTATATTACTAACCCTATAGGCAGCTATATATATGCTAGCTAGTTCTTAGGCCTAATCTTTAGCCTTTATTAAAGATATCCTTAGCGTTAATACTATATAGCCCTAAGGGATTACTACTACAAACTTTATAATATTATACCTATACCTTAATATTATAGTAAGAGGGGACTACCTAGATTAATATAAACCTATTAGTAGCATCCTAGATATTAGATCTATAATTAATATTATTAATAAGTAATATATTTTTAAGAATAGACTCTTATACCTTCTAACGCTAATAACCCTTAGCCTAAGGGGATTTATAGACCTAAACTAACCCTAGGTTAGTCTTAAAGGAGCTCTAATAGTAGATGTTTAGATTAGCTAGTACTGTATTTATAATGTTAGTTTCTTTATAGTCCTAACTAGCAAATTATCTTAGAGAATCCTCCTTAGCGCCCCCTTTATCTTTATAATAAGGATAGAGCTTAAGTACGCTAAGGATTAGATTAGGGGATCCTTTTATATAGAAGACACTAAGGTCTATATTCCCCTATCCTTCTATACTAAGGAATCTAGTAGTAATTTACATACCCTTATACCCTAATAAGACTAATACCTCTCTATATATTACTCCCTATCTAAGAACTAAGGAAACTAACCTCTACTATTACTAACCCTAGATAGGTAGTAGGCTTAGTTATCCTAGGGGTAATAGATTAGCTTAAGGAGGGAGAGGAAATTATAACCTTTTTTCCTATAGATAAATATAAGGAAATCTTAGATATAGCTATAAGGTAAGCAGCCTAACTATTAGTAGTAGAAATCTATAAAGTAGTCCTAGCTATAGGTAAGTATAACCCTAATTACTTTAGTTATAGCCTAAGTTACCCTATTACTTAGTAATATAAGTACTATAGCTGCCTAAATTAACTATTATAACGTAAGAAATCACCTAAGTAACCTAGCTAGATAAAAGCTTATATAGAAAGGCTTACTTAGGTTAACTATGTTAATACTATAATTTCTAGATCTATTTAGCCTACTATAAAAGCCTTTACCCTATATAAGACTAAGAATAAGAAAACCTACCCTATAGATAATAAACCCTTAGATAGATCTACCCCTAATAGAGACCTAGACTAGAAAATTAAGGTATAGGGGAGGGTAAAAAATAATATTAAGACTAGTTCTAACGTCTTATTCTTAGATCTAATTACGCCTAAATTTTTAGATCTAGAGTCTAGATTATAGTTAACTAAAAAACAGCTAGACAATATTATAAAGATAGTACCTTACCTCTTAGAGTATAAAAAGAAACTCTTAACTATAGTACTAAAAGCTAGGGAAAAGGCTTTAGCCTAGGAATTTCCCTATTATAGATCTCTCTATCCCTCTATTACCCTACTATAAGTTATTAAGATAATACTATATAAGGCATAGCAGGCTAAAGGCATCCTAATCCTATATATACTAGAGGTAGATATTATTAAAATCCTAAAGGATTAAATTAGTAAAGGTATCCTTAAGTAGAGTTATATAGCTTATAGGAACCCCTTCTTCCTTATTAAAAAGAAGGATAGTAAGATACGCCTTATTAATTTAGCTACTAAGATAAATAGCATTACTCTTAGAGATACTACTCTACCCCCTAGCGCTAATAAATTCTTAGAGGACTTTACTATATACTATCTACTATTACTCCTTAACTTTTTCTCTAGATATAACTAGGTTCCTTTAGCCCTTAAGAGCCGTAATATTACTATATTCTTAACTCTAATTAGGCTCCTAAGGATATATACTTTACTATAAGGTGCTATAAACTTAGTTATATAGTTTATAAGAGTTATAGTAAGGATCCTATATAATCTTATTCCTTACTACTATAAGGCTTTCCTTAATAATATTATAATAAAGGGCCTAACTACTAGGTATAATAATAAGAAGCTTAAGGACTACCCTAATATCTACTAGTACGTCTATAAGTATATTAAGAACCTTAATAGCGTATTAGTTAATATTAAGTTAGTAGGCTATACTATTTCTACTACTAAATTATAATAGTATTAGGAATTAGTTAGCCTAGTTAGATATATCTATAGAATAAATAGGTATAGACCTAAGAATACTAAGATTATTAAGATTAAGGAGTAGTAACTCTATAACTCTATTACTAACATTTATATATTCCTTAGAATTACTTCCTTCTACTATATATAGGTAAAAGACTTCTTAACTATTACTAAACTACTAATAGAGCTCCTAAGGAAAGATATTACTTTTTATTAGGGATTAGACTAAAAAAGTATAATACTTACCCTTTAAGACTATCTCTACTTAGCTTCTATACTTATAACGCTTAACTACTCTAAGGGTGTTAGTACTATCTACCTTATAGTAGATATAAGTAGTACTAGATAGGGAGGTATTCTTAGGTAGATAATCTAGAATAAGTAAGTAGTTTCTAGGTTTAAAAGTAGCACTTAGGTAGGTATAGAGCTTAATTATAACGCTAGTAAGAAGGAGCTAAGGGGTATACTTAAAGCCCTTAAAAGAGTCTATAATAGCCTATATAGGGTATACTTTATCCTAGAAATAGACGCTAAGATGCTTATAGCCTAGCTTAATAGTATAGCCTCTAACCTCCTAGGCGCCTTAATTATCTACTAGATCTCCTAAATCTATATATTTAACTTTAAGGTTTACTATATTTTAGGAACTATAAACTCTATAGTAGATAGGTTATTAAGAAAACTACTTAGTCTGTTAGACGTAGAAGACGCTACTATTAAGGGAGAAATTAATAACTAGATTAATTCTTAGATCTTCTTTATAGACATAGAGTTAGAAGACTTCTTCTCTAAGGCGTAAAGTTATAGGGATAAGGAATATATAATAGAGGTCCTTATAGTATAAAGAGTTATAGCTAAGAGTAGTATTAATAACCTACTAGTAATTCTATCTTCCCTATTAGATAATTTATAGGTCTAGTCTTAAAGGTCTAAGTAGATTACCTACTATCTAATAACTCTATAACGTCTACTAGGTATTAGGCTATCTTAGTATAAGAACTTTAAGGTAGAAGCTACCTAGTTTATACTCTAAGATAGGCCCCTATTTACTAGGCCTACTATAAAGAAACTAACGCCTAGGTAAGTAATTAACTACCCTAGTATATGTAATAGGTTAAAAACTAAAGCTTATTAGGAGAGTAGGTATTATAGGTAAGAAGTAATATATATAAGACTCTTAGACTATTTCTTCTAGCCTAGGATATATACTAATACTATAGATATAGTAAAAACCTATTATAACTATTAGTTAAGGGATTATAGTATCTATAATAATCTATATACCTTTTCTTACCTAGGAAGTCTCCCTTAGACTAAAGTATTACTTAATATTTAATTTGTTAGTAAGTAGAAGCTTATAGAGGTATACTACCTTATAACTAAATAGCTAGAAGCCTACTTCCTCTCTAAAGCTAATTCTAAGGCTATTATAAAATTTATCTAGGAGGAGGTAGTAACTTACTATAGTATATATAGGTTACTTTTAGTTAATAGCAGACCTAAGAATAAGAACTATATTATTACCTTTAATAAGAAATATAGCGCCTACTACTACGTCACCTTAGTATATAACCTAAGAGTAAATAGAACTATTAAAGCTAGGTACTACCTAATTACTAAAGTACTCTCTATCTAGATAGATAGTAGGAAGGTTAACCCTTACCTATACCTTTATACTATACTCTTTATAGATTAGATAAGTATATATATAGCCTATAGCTTCTCTCCCTTCTATCTTATAGTAGGATATAATCTTATAACGCCTATAGAAACCCTTATATATACCTAAAGGATTCTAGACTAGGATTCTATTTAAACGCTAAAAGAGGAGATTACTATATAGATTTATATATTTATATAGTTAGATAAAGATTATAAAAAGGCTAGAGTAGTAATAATAAAGTACTATAAGCTTATAATAGATAACTTTAATACTTAATATACCTATAAGCTCTACCCTAGCTGCTTTAAGAAGGGGGATTTAGTCCTTATATTTAACGTTAAGTAATCTATTAATGAGTTAGTAGATATAAAGCTTAATTAGTAATAAAAGGGCCTATTTAGGATATACTCTTACGCTCTAGAATCCTCCTTATACTACCTTAAAACATTAGGTAGAGAACTAATAAAAGGATCTACCTATAGGGGAGGAAGGTTAAAGAGGTTTATCTAGGCGCCTAATAGGCTATAGGAACTAGACGACGTATAGATTCTTAGGTCTAAACTTAGATAAAACCTTAAGGAAGTCTTCCTAGCACTAGATATATCCTTAACGACTAGTTCCTAAGAGCTAAATAATAATAAAGAAGATATTAAAGAAATAATACTCCCTATAGTAATAAATAGGGATAATAGTAATAACGCTAGATAATTTACATGCTTAATAGTATACTTAAAGAGGATAGAGGAGGCCCTAAAGAAGGGGTTCCCTATTATAGACCTACGTAACTAATAACAGCTAGAAAGACCCCCTAGATAGAACCTACTACTAGAAAAATACCCCCCCTATTAGTTCTACTATTCCTACTATTTCCTATAAACCTTTTTTCCCTCCTTCTCTCCTTCTGTAATACGTTAATTAACATAACTTATAATACCTAAATAAAACGATATAGCTATAACATAACACGCCTATTTAGGCCCCTAGAAATACCGTATTAAAAAATCCTAAGTAACTTTTAGTCTCTACTAATAATATTACCTAGAGAGTCTAGAGCCCTCTAGGATTTAGCTCTAGTAATCTAGCGACTTTTAGCATCCCTTAGCAGTCAGAATCTTAAGATTATCTTAAAGGATTAGACCTAAGAATTATAAGGAGAATTTACCCTAAGGAGTCTAATAACCTTAGGAGGGTAAAGAACTACTTCTTTATATTACTATAATAACCTAACTTAGTACCCTAACTTATATATAAATATTAATCTTAAGGGATAGGACTTAGTACCCCTTCCTTTTAAGCCCTTATACCTAATGCCTAAAGAAATACTAGGTAATAGGTTTATAAACCCTATTTAGTAAGATAAACTAAATAGGATAACCCCCTTAGATAGGAGGATACTTTCCCTCTATTTTCTATATCCTATATAAAACTGATTTTTTATTATCTATTCTTATATAACTCTTCCCCCTTCTTAATTTCCTCCTTCTTAGTTTCTACTTAGATCTAAGAATCTCTATAGCTATCTAGTATTAATAGTTAGCGCCTTCTTAGGATAGTAAAACTAAGTTATATTATATAGCCTTTCCCCTTATATTACCTTATATTTTAGTTCTATTAACCCTATATTTTTATATATTTCCTTTATATTTATACTATATTCCCTTAATATTTAGCCTATATAGGGGATATATTCTCCTTATATTACCTCTATATCCCTCTTCTATTACCTTATTATTTTAAGTTTATATACTTATATAGCTAGTATATATAGACTAAGGACGAGGAGGATAGATATTTTCCTAAATAACATTTTAGATTTAACTCCTTTCCTATCTCCTAGGCTATATTAGACCTAAAAAGCGCTCTATATACCTAGATATTAAGAACTAAATACCTATATCTCCCTCTCTGACTTTTTTTATCTTTACTAAATTACCTACTAGTACTACTAATACCTAGTACCACCCTTAAGATTTCTCTAGCTTTAAATACCTAATATACTAAGGTATATTTTTATACTTTATCTTAGTATAATCTATAAAGGGGACGTTCTTAAGGTACTAATAGCTAAAAATAATATCCTTTAGGAGCTTATAATAGTTTAAGCTACTATAGATATAGGTAATCTCCTTTTTAAAAAGCTTTTTAAATAGAGTAAACTAAAACTATATATAGTTTATTTACCTAATAGTCTAAGGAATAGTACTAGGAATCTACCCCTACCTATTATACTTACTACTAAGATAGATAGTACTATTAGCTTTAGGTATACTATAGCTAAAGGTCTTTTAGACTATATAATTATAATAAGAGTACTTTAAGATAGTCTTATAGTAGTAATAATTTATATAGATACTATCTCCTTTAGTACTCTTAGGTAAGGAGATATACTTAAAGTATAGTTTATAAGTCTAAACTCTAGTAGTCTTATTAAATAAGGAGTATATACACGCCTTATAATAGTTATAAGGGACTATATTATAACCTCTAAAGGACTAGATAATAAAACTTAGCGCTACTAGCTTTTAAGTATAAACCTTTTAGATCTACTATCTATTCTAAAGGCCCTAACTATAAGTAATAAAGACATAGCGTCTTAGGCCTAAACTCTTCCTAGCATAGAGAGACTAAAGGAGGGTATAGTCCTAAGGAGAAAGAACGTTTATCTAAAACTCTATTATAATAATACTAGGCTTATTACCTACCTAAATAATAGGTAAGAAATTAACCTTTATAAAAGTATTATTAGTAGGAGAAAGATTAAGCTAATACTATATAAGAGATACTATTACCTAAGGATACTAAAAAGTTAGTACCTAATAATATAATAAGGTAATAGAGGTAAGAATAGACCTATAAATCCTTATCTAAGAAAGAATAGTAAAGTAGCTAGTTACTACTAAGCTTACTAGGAGGAAAGACGTTTAATAGTACCTATAGGATAATATTTATAGAAATCTTATAGGGATAAGGCTAGTTAGTATCTTTTACTATAATAATAACTTTTACTTTAGAAAAAGATAAATTAATAAAGTAATTATTATTATTAAGAGATTTATAGACCTAAAAGAAAGATTAGAGGTATATAGAGGAGAAAGTTAGTAGGCTATAGAAAAAGAATAAGAGTAGGAAAGATATATCTTACTAGGTAGCACTAAGGAAGGTAAATTATTAAAACGTACTTTCCTACCTATAATAGTAGGTAATTATAGTAAATTATATTTAAAAAATAAAGAAGGAAAGTATAGGTAGCTAGCCTAGCTACCTAGTAGCCTATATAATTATACCCTTTTTCCTAGCCTAATTTAATTCTACTTCTAGCTAATAATAATATTTCTAGATATTACTAACTAGTAATACTACTATATTTTTTTTTCTTTTACTATTTTATCCTTTTAAACTTCCTTAATTAATATATTTAATTAATTCTTAGACCTAATCCCTTACTACCTTTTCCCTTTATAAAAAAAGAACTACCCCCCCCCTATATAACTCCCTTACTATAAATAACATAAGGCCTCTTACCTTTAGTTAGTACCTATAGTACTAAAAGGAACTTTAGATAAACCTATAAAGTTAACTTACCTCTATCCCTCCCTAATTCTTAGATGGTAGGTCTAAGAATTACCCTAAGGACCTAAAGAGTCTAATAAATTATAAGAGAGTAAGGATAGAGGAACCTTATTTACGTAAGAGCACCTTTACCCCTCCTCCTCTAGGAAGTATAATTCCTACTTTCTATATTAGAAGCTAGGACCCTAACGACTTAATCCTTAATAATAATATTATTAACGCTAGTTAGGACTATAATAAGGGCTCTATAAAAAGCTTTATAGGTCTAAATACCTCTATATTTATAACTCTAGTAAGATAGGCCTACTAGTTATTAGTATACCTATAAGACGTTAACTATAAAGAAAGCTAGGATAATATAGACTAAACTAACCCTATAGATAGTATCTAGCTGTCTAAGCTTAAAGAAGAGTATAATAAAGAAACCTATAACTAGCTCTAATAAGGATCTAATAAGGCTAGGGCTTTACTAGCCTAATTTAATAACAAATAGGCTAACCTAGAAGTAGCTAATAAGAATAAAGTAGAGGAAAGGTTTTATACTAAGCTATTAAATTTTTAAGTAGTAATAATACTTAGGTTTAGTACTACCCCTAATAACGCTTAGTAGGCCTTTTAAATTACTATTTATAGACTAAAGCCCTTCCCTATTTATATTAACCTATATAATATAATAGGAGCTAGTTAAGCCTAAGCCTATAGTAGCTATAGTAACTTAAGGGAGGGTAGATATACCCTCTAGGTTAGTATCTTTAATAAGCCGCCTTATATTATTATATTAGGCCTACTAATTAACTACTCTATAGGCTATACGTACTACTATAACCCTTATTAGAGTAATAAGAAAGTAGAATATTACCTAGAAACCCTCCTATCTATAATTAGTAATTAATATACTATAGTTAGAGCTTAGGGGTATTTATATAGCTAAATTTATACTATTACTAGTATATAGACTACTAGCTAGATATAATTTATAGCCCTAATCTTACTTTCTAAGTAGGTTTTAAAGCTTCTCTATATAGGAAAACTACTATTAACCCTCCCTACTATTAATACTACCTTAGATAAGTAGATTACTAGTATTACTAGGAAGTTCTATAATATCCCTCCTACTAATAGGGGAAAAAGGATAGTAATTTATAAAAACACTCTATAAGCCCTAAAGAAGTTATATAAAGCTAAAAGAGTAGCTTATACTAAGCTAAAGTCCCCCCCTAAGAAGAAGAAGGGCGCTATACTAGCTCCTACTCTATAAGACCCTTAAACCTTACTACCACCTAGTTCTCTAGTCTAATCTATTAATAGAGTTAATAATATCTGGAATAAGGGATACTATAACGTAATTAAGTAAGAGCTAATAGAGAATAGTAACTAAGATTATATATTACCTTAAGAGTAGCCTATATAAATAAGTCTAGAAAAGTCACCCTATCTCTTATATTATAGGCCTAAAGAAGTAGTTATCCCTTACCTAGGTATATCTAAGAATCCTACCCTCTATTAACCTAAGGGTACTTTAAAGCCCTAAGAGTAAGGTAACACCCTCCTACTTAAATATATTAGGGATAATAATAATATAGAGAGTAATATTAAAGTATACTTTAGTAAGGGGTTCTCTAAGACTAGTTATTAGGAAGGAGATTAATCTAACTACGCCTATTTAATACTTTTAGGCCTATATAATATATAAGGAACCCTTATAATAGAGTACTAGCTATCTTCTAAAGAGATAGTTATAATAGCTTAGCTAATAGTAAGGGATACTACCTATAATATTATCTTCCCTACTATAAGATATATATAGTTACTATATACCCTACTCTAAGATATAGCACCTAACCCTCTTACTCTTAATATTTCTAGGCTCTATAAGGCAGCTATATTTATCTACTTTATTAATATAGAGGGTAACTATTAGGGTATTCTACTAGTAGACTAAGAGAGTAGCTATATTTACTAGGTAGACTCTAGTTATATAAAGAAGACTAAGAATAAAGAGTTCCTTAATATAGTTAATAATCTAGTAAAAATATATAAGCTCTATAATACCCTAGATAATCTTATATAGATTCTTAAATCTAGCTTATATATTATAGCTATATTATAGTAAGATAATAATTAGTCTTATAGTCTATATATAGTTAAGTTTATATAGTCTTATATTTATAAAGGATTTACTATACTAAAGTCCTTAAAGCTCTAAACTAATAATATAAGAATAGACCTAAGAAAGAGAAAGTAGAAGTAAGTTAGTATATAATCTATAAAGTACTAGTAAATTAGGTAGATTACTCTAGAGTTTTATAATATAGTTATTCTATAGGATAGGGTCTATAAGATTAGCCCCTTACGTAGTATTACTTAGACCTTTAATTCTTTTATCTTATTACTAGCTATTAGGCCTATAAATCCCTTACCCCTTCTTCCTAACCTAAGTAAGAAGGGAAGACGCTAGCTAAATCTGCCTAAGCTAATAGCGCTAGGCCTAAACCCTACTCTAAGCTAAGGGTCTAAGTAGCTCTAGAACTAGAATAAGGAACACACCCTAAGCCCTATGGCGCTACTCCTAAGAGCTCTAACGCTAGATAGTAACATAGTAACACCCTATAAACCTTATTCTTAGACTATACCTAAGGGAGATAATCTCTATAACTAGTAGATTAATCCTTAACTATTATACCTACTAAGGGTACTAGCCCTTAATATTATAACTACTAGTAGGGAGGATTATATTAACTAGTATGTTAATCCTTAGGTCTAGATTAATAAGAATACTTAATTAGACTATATAGTCTACTAATTCTTTAGTCCTAGCTACTAGGAAGGTTAGGGATAATATATTAAAGGTGTAGAATAGGACTTATACTATATACCTACCTGTAACTCTTAATACGTAAATAAGTAGTATAATTTTAGGTAATCTCTAACTTTAAGTCTAAGAAACGTAACGTAGATTTATAGGTTTTAGTTACTTTTAGTAGGGATGCTTAGGAAGATATATAGAAAAGTACCTAGGGGATAATTAGAGTAAGGTAAGATAGTAGATAGTACCTAGAGTAGTATAGAGATAGACACTTACACCTAATAGGGCCTACTTTTTCCTTTTTTTATATTTAGTAGAGCTAGCTAGCTATATAGCTAGAAAAAATTATTATTATTATAGTAGTAAATTTAACTTATTCTTATGTATATTACTATTTACTTACTTCCTATAGTAACTTTTATTTTTCTTTACTTTTACTCTATAGATTAGATCTAAGAATTAGATTCCCTATTAATTAAGCCTACTCTTACCTAGTAGGCTAGTATTAGTAATATGCTAACTAATTTGTATGGCCTTATACTCTTCCTACCTAGATAGTCTTTTACCCTCTATAGTAGCTAGAGTGGTAGGGTTATATGGTTTAGTTAGTAGCGCCTCTAGTGCCGCGCCACCTATTTCTAATAGTAATAAATTTATAATAACTAAGAATATTATCTACTTTAGCTTAATAAAATATAAGAGAGTTACTTATAGTATACTTACCTTTAAGGTATATAGTAAAGTTATTAGTATAGATATAGTATATACTATTTCTATAACCTTAAAGATAGTAACTAATTATATAGGACTTCTACTAATACTAATAATCCTCTATATAGACTCCTATTTACTTTATAAATACCTTATAAAGCTAGGTACTATAAAGGAGAAGAGGCTTATAATTAATATTATAACCTTATAGTAGTCTTATAAGAGACATAAAGTCTATAAAGTATACTAAATCTATAGTACTAATAACCTAGCTAATAGATTTATAAAGGTAGTACCTAATAAGGCGCTAAAGGAATTAATAGGTAGTAAGAAAATAAGGATTAAAATAGAGGGATAGGTTTCTTATATATAATTAGGTTATATATATCTAAAAAGTATAATACTTTTTAATCTTTTATTTTTATTACGTTTTTAGGCTTTTTAGTAATTAATAGGTAAAGGGGGTAATAGGCGTATTTATTACTACTTTAGAAAGTTACTAGTATTAGGATACTAAGTATCTATAGATAGTAGAGGAGCTAATCTAGATCACGTGCCACGCCACGTGACCCACCTTGACGGCTCTTTTAATATCTACGGCACTATTGCCAGCCAGCGTGCTGGCCCTCTTTCTCTTCTGTTCAACTCTAGCAACATCTTTTGAATATACTACGATTCAACCCCCATATCCAACGTTGGATCCTGTGATACCAACAAGAACGGAATATGAGCGGTCTGTTCAGCAGTTCTATTTTTTAAAAAAAGAAAAATGTAAACTTACACGCAAAAACCTTCAGAAATGATAGGAGCCGAATAAAAAGTTATAGTTCCAGCTTGATCAAATAAGGTCGTTCAATCCTTGTAGCCGGCCATTCCGATGAGAGTGATGACAATTTGTTGCCTGGAACTATCTTCTTGGAATAAGAACCATTGACGACTTCTTTTTCCAGACTCCAAGTACTTATCTAGGTGAACCATCAATACTAGTACTGGCAAGAAACATCTTTGAGTTGATACTTCGGGCCGCCAAAACGCGTCACAAAGTTGTGTGAGTGCCATGTGGAATGGGCAAGTCTGACATGTAGGCGTGTAAAGTGTCAGTCCGAAAAGCTCATTGCAATTATAATCAGGGGAAATTGACGGCAGGAGCACACATATACCACGCCATCTGCTTGACTGCAGACATAGTCTTTGCTGACCCTGGGTTGATTTCATCCCTCGGATGACTGGACATGTTGCCTTACGCTGTTCAATGGAATTCATCAGAGCACAAGAGATATATTTGTAGGCTCAACTGTTTAGACAACTTCTTCATTTACTACATCCCATCCCTTTGATTTGATTTCCACAGCTCCTCTTGTCTTTCAACCCATACCAACAGTGAGGGGAAAAGGCAAGAAGTGACTGTTCGTCGTCTCGAATGGTGGTTATTTACAAGCATTGGCTGTACCACGCGTTGACAACGGTGCAGGTGGTGCCGGAGACGCAAGCGAAAGGACCAGGCCAGCCCTGGCCGCCACACTGGCCGTACTTGGGGGACTGAGCGCCGCCAGGAGCGGAGGTCGTAGGGCCAGGGGCGGGGGCGGTGGTGGTGACACCAGGGCCAGGGGCAGTGGTGGTGGCAGGGGGCGGGGGGGTGCCACCGGTCGCTGCGGCGGCGAGGAGGGAGGAGACAGAGGTGTATGCCGGCTTCTTGTTGTAGTTGGAGTCCCAGAGGAGGGCATCACCCGTGCCGGGGAAGGTTCCGGGGATCCAGCTGTACTTGTCCGTGAAGCCCCAGATGGTAACGCCGACGCAGCCGTCAACGTCGAGGCACGAGCCGACGACGTTGGCATAGTCGTTGCCCTGGGTGGCCTGTGCAGACGAGGAGGCCGGGAGGCTGGAGTGCCGGATGTCGAGCTCGGTGTAGGCGACCTCCAGGCCGAGTGCGGTGAAGCGGCGGAGGACGGTGGCAAGCGCGCTGCGGCTTGGGGTCGAGCCGACAATCAGATGGCCCTGGAAACCGACACCGTCGATAGGGGCACCGGCGTTCTGGACAATGGTGACAGCCTCGTAGACGCGGTTGGTCTTGGCCCCGTTGTACTCCAGGTTGTAGTCGTTGTAGTACCTGGTCGATGTAAACGACTGTACATAATACTCAATAAAGCAATTTTGCAAGGGACGTACAGCTTCGTGTTCGGGTCGGCAGCCTTTGCAGCTCTGAAGGAGATGGGGAGAAAGCTGGTGCCCATCACGTTGTAAAAGACACTCCTGCGCCAGCTTCCATCGTCGTCGGCGGCTTCATTGACAACATCCCAGGCGTAGCATTGGCCCAAGTAATGCTTCATGACGTTTGAGATGTGAGTCTCGATGACAGACGTCAGGGTTGCAGCGGTCCACTGTCCACTGGAGACCCAGTTTGGCAGCTGAGAGTGCCTGTTTGTTTGTCAGCTGCGTCCTGAGATACCAGGGTACAATTATATTCACCATGTCAAAGTGTGACAGCGCAGAATCTGGCCGTTCGCCTTGGCGATGTTGGGAACCTGCAAATTAATGGTTCGTCAATTACCGATATTCCGGTGGTACCTGGGTCAACATGCAAAAGAGGAAGTGCAACTTACGATGTCTGCGTTGCCGAAAGAGAATTGACCACGGTTGGGCTCGGTGCCCTGCCACTTCTGTCCGTTCTCGGGAACCAAAGAGCCGAACTCGTTCTTGTCGTTTACAACGGCTCTGTAAGTGGCATCGTTGACCTGGCCTTCGCCAACCGCAGTTCCAAAGTACTTCAGGCCAGCACGGACAGCAAGAGTGTTGAGCTGAGCCGAGACGAGGCCGGAGCCCAGGAGGGCCGCAATGAGAGCCTTGGCGTACATGTTTGTCAACTCAGGCAGTGGCCAGTAGTTAGAAGAAACACCAGTCTTGTCAGACAAGTAAGCGTTTAACTACCTACGGTGAACAACCTCAATTTGGGGCGGAAGAAAGGCCAAACTTATAGATGAGCCAAGTATAGCATTTTTTCTATGACGAAGGGCGACGCCGAACGGCGTTCATCGCTTACCCTTGCACTTGTCACACTGTTCGGCTCTCTTCCGTGGGCTATATTTCCTGGTTTCGGTACGCGGGATGTGCCTCCGGCTCATTGGGTGTGGTGATAATTGCCAATTACTTGACTGGCCCCGGCTAGCTTGGGCGGTGAACGCGACAGCTTCCAGCAACGACATGTTTGCTGTAGTGGTATTCATCCTTTTACCCGGCCCAAGCTTTGCTTGCTCCATGATCTCGCCTAAAGGTCTTAGCAACCCTCAGCCAGATCACTAAAGATCCCACGTGAGGTCCGATGGGGAAGTACCAGTAAAGTGAGTGCGGCGGCAGTGTGGGCCATGTTATCGTCTGAATAACGATTTGGGCATGCGGAAGAGACTCCGAGAACTTCTGTGCCTGGGCTAGTGCGAGGGGAGGAGGGGGTTATAATTGACGGCGCGCAAGCTTATCCCCGTTCTTTTCTGTTTTCCGAAATGAACTAGCGTGGCAATGCCAGTAATGGGTTGGAAAGAGGAGCACGTTGGGCGCGAGTGGTGGGCGTTGTTGTTGCGCCCAGTCTCACTCCAGATGCAGTGATCCGAATCTCCCCAAATTCCCACCAGTAGTAAGCAATTGCTGGATAATTGCTTGCTGAAAATAATTGTGAGAGCTATTGATTCAAGATTCGCCCCAAAGGCCTGCTGTTGAACCTGAACCATGGCAAGGCTGTGGAGGCAGTTTCCACATTAGCCTGAATGGCAGTCCATTGTCCTTCTACCGCGGCCGGTTACACTGCATTGGCCAAGGCTTGGCCCCCAGAATGGTGTCTTCCAGCTTGGCTAACTGCCTTGGATACGGAGTTTTCCCGGCTGCCGAGGTAGACGACTATGCCTACTTAAGTGCGCCCTGCAAACGTGTGTGCCACATGTAAGTGGGCGATTCTTGTTGAAGAGGATGCAATATGTGGCAATCTGCTGACTGAAGCGGGCACAGTTGCTTGAAATGCCAGATGCATAGCTGATGGAGTTGCCACTGATTACCCACACTGCAGGGCGATGCTAGAAGTAAGAATCCAGTGGCGTGGAGTGGGCAAAGTAGGGATCACAAGTTCTTCACCTACTTGGCAACGACTTTTCGGGATAACCAAGACTGGCTAGCAGGCGCTAAAGCAGCTAAGCTTAACCTGATTCTCTTCTTGTGCCCAATCGAGAACGGATCACTCCATTCCAAATATTCCCTTGAGGATCTCTGTCAAGTTTGGGCTCGAAAATGAAGACACCGCTGATTGTTACGTCAATCATGCCGCTCAGTTCGCCTGCCATATAATACGCAATACCCAGTATCCTTCTTCATGAATTTCCAAGCAGCTTGATTTACTGCATTCTTATTCTAGATAATCTAGTTAAGGGGTGAGCTTGCGTCAGCAACGCTCTCAAACTCAACCACATTCCCTTTGTTACCAGAATGCGCCTTTTTCTAGATTTTGTCACGAGTTAGAGCATACAGCAGGTCTCATGAGAATATGGATCAGAAAGACTTGATTCTATGAAAGTACAGATGTGAAAAGTGATGTGCTACATTTAAGCAATTGTTGCGAGTTATGAATGAAACATCACATGGGAAGGCACATGACGAAGCTGATGGCCACTGCTGGGATTTATGAGTGAAGCTATCGTGACAGAGTAACTCTTTATTGATCACCAAGCTGACATCGCGGGGCTTCCTTGCGCATTACCTTCACGATGACACCTAATATAGCAGACGACAGCTCGCAGAGGCGCAAGTGCCCTCCGCAACAGGCTTGTGATAATTCTCCTATATGGCGCCAAACCAAATAGGGGACCATCGGCCTCGCCGTCGCGTCTGACCGTCAAGACTTGACTGCTTGTAAAAATCACGACATAGGCCCTTTGGAAGTCCCCCGTCCATTTCAGTCACACACGTGTTCTACTCTCTGTCATCCCGCTGATGAATCAAGAAACACCCAATGCCGAAAGCGCATTTTGCTTGTGTGTTCGAGATACTTCATGACTCTATCGATGCCCCTGCGATAGAATTACGAAGAGACATATAGTAGGTATCTTCCGGGGCTGAATGGATCAGTGGTCATGCTTAATGGACCTGGACGGCTCATTGCGATAAATAAACGGGAAACTTGTGACGATCCTTCTGAAAGCTATCTATTGCATCTTCTGCCGTGAGCGGTTTGGCACTTAAGCCTGGTACTGAAGCGTCAAACCCACAGGGATTGAATTCGCTAGCCGGACTCGAACCGTCATGGCGCAGGTTTCCCATGTCTCAGCGAACATATCTAGGCAAAAGCTTCTCTCGCAGATGACAAGTAATAACGTAGAAGCCTTCCAGCTCGTTTCTAGGTATTTCCACGACCTTATGAGGAAAGAGTTTGGCAAACAAAGGTCACCTCTGTGGTACCCTAACTGTAAGCCTCGCGCTCCTGAACCCATGAGGTTTGCAGTCTCACCGCACGTGGCACCAGCCCCTGAGAGGGGGGACTGAACGGTTTTATTCCAGACGTCTCCGTGGAGCGACCCTTTGTGCGAGGAACTCGAATATTTGAGTGCTTTTCTCGAGAATGAGCAGGGATTGGCGTCGCAGTAACTTGTAATCTTGTTTCTGGGCGCTCAATAGCTTAATACGGTGTGCGACGGTCGGTATTGGAAACAAAATTTTGGTTGGCTACTGCGAATAAAGCGGTTAAATCAGCGATGAAGTTCGATAGAGTGATCACTTCCTCAAAGAACACTACTTTGCAATAACAAAAGATTCTGTCCTACAATCCTAATGGGACAGTGGCGGCATCTCCGGTTAGGTAGCTGGTGTTCGTCATTACGACATCTCTAAGAAAAAGGCATGTGTCACAAGCCTGAAGTGCTTTCTCTCTCAGGC
The DNA here is from genome assembly GCA_020631755.1 of Colletotrichum sublineola. Taxonomy (NCBI): domain Eukaryota; kingdom Fungi; phylum Ascomycota; class Sordariomycetes; order Glomerellales; family Glomerellaceae; genus Colletotrichum; species Colletotrichum sublineola. The sequence goes on from JAHSQG010000010.1 coordinate 883,901, forward strand.
TTTCCTACCGTCCTCTCATTATTTCCTATGACTCTAAAAGCTGGAAAAGGCCCTTAGCCTGTCATTGACGTCCGTCCAACGGCCTGTCCATGCGGTAGTACACTTGCCACCGAGGTATCACCCGGTCAGCCAGCCAAGAGCGTTTTCGTCATATTAGAATGGCTGTTCAGGGTCAAAACAGCATAACTTCCGGCGTGCTGACCTAGATGTACTGGTGGGAATGTTCTGCTGCTACCGAGTACTCAGTTGTCTGCCTCCGTCGTCAACCATGTGCGGCAGAAGTATTCGGATCAACGACACCAGGCCTACGCTATTCTAAGAACGACCCCAAAATGCAACAGTTGTGGTGCCAAAAGGGATAAGGGGAAAAGGAGAATCTTTGAAAGCTTGGAGGAACACATGCCGATGCAGCCGCCCTTTTACGACAGTCCCAATTCATGCAAATACGGTCAGACAGAGGAGCGGGTACTCGCGCGAGATCAGGCAGACTCCCGGCTCGTCGTCCTTCCTATCAGGACGCACTCTGCGAACCACATGTTCCCTGTCCGTTGCCGAGAGTCTTCTCGACCTGCTCGCAAGCACGCTAGGGATGCAATACAAGGCTCGGGCGGGACGGATATTCAATACTCTCTTCGTGTGACGAGGCGGGAAGCGGATAGTCTGCCATGTACCCGACGCGCCCTGCACAGGCGTCGACTCGGAAAACATGCCGCGTTACTCTGCAGGAAAGTTGTGTCAAACGCTGCCAACGTGGTCAGGAGTTCCACGAGGGTTGGGAAGTAAGGGAGGTTCAGCCGGCTCCGATAGAGCTTGAGGCCGACGAGGGGGGTGTCGTTTGGGCCCGAGGGAACCGTCGTATGTGAACGGAGGTCTATGCATCGAACCGTGGGAATCTTATGAGCTACACTTACGGCTAGTGAATCACACGTAAGCCCTCGGTGCAAACATGTCTGTGGGGTGTCTCCAGGGCTGATTCTCAAACTCAGCAACCTTCGCACAGCAAACCTTCCTTTCAGCGAGGGGACCCTGACGGCGGAAAAGCTCCGTACGAGAGCTGAAAATCCGCTAGCGCGGTGGAACGAGTCGAGTCGAGTCGTACTTGTGCTCTCGCGCTTGGTAGCTGCTCAAAGAAGCAGGAAAAAGAACATGCGGTGCTGCGGCACGAACCCCCCTTGGAGTCCATTGAAGAACCTCGAGGAAAAAGTATGTGCAACTTATGGCGTATTGTGGGCTCATCAAGAGAGGATGAAAATCCCACCCGCCGCGTACGGGTGGTATCGTCTTGGAACAGTGGAAGTTGACAGCGATGCTCCTGGGTGTCCGGGAGATTGTAAGGCAGATGAGAGTATAAAAGAAGATTAAAATCTCCTGGAACAATGGTCGGAGAAGCCTCACTATCAAACTCATCTTTAAAGTAGAAAGCTTCATCGACAAATACATCAGCATCATCATCACTATCATCAGGACTCTACCCCTGATCCTAGGCACCAGCACTCACTACACAAAGACCAACCTCATCACCTCGCTAGCCGATCCTAGCTTTGAAACCCAGCACAATGGCCAAGCAATCTTTCAAGCAAACTGCCTCCAAATCAAAGGGTCGGTGCCATCATCCCTCTCCACTCGGACGAGACTATGGACTGACATGCTCACAGGCTTCAGCAGCAACACATCCAGCGGGCAGGGCGCCGCTTTGAGCACGGTGCCGGTGGACCGCTCGTGGCAGTATCAGCCACTCGACCGGGGCCCAGCGGTGACGGGCGGGAGCGGCAGCTACGGCGTTGGCCGGTGGCTGACGGAGCCGTCGTGGCAGGAGCCGTTCAACACCATCGCCGAGGTGCCGGCGGTCGGATCCGAGGCGGGGCAGGCGGGCGGATGTCAAGGGTCGGGCGCGTCGGCGACGTGCGCCACAGCCCGGACGCAAGAGCAGCAGCGGCAGCAGCGCTGAAACCTGGAAAAGGCAGGGAAGGCATGCGAGGGTGAGGTTTCCCCAGGGGTTGGGCTTGGGGAAGCCTCATTGGTTATCAGATTATGGTTTTTTTATTTTTATTTTTATATGTGACAATGTCACTCTATAGCATTGGATGCACTTGCAATAGACTGTCTCCAGGCCCAGGGTACCTACGTTTCTGTCGGCTCAACTACATCATCGTGGAGATGAAGGGAAAGGCCCCGATCCATGCACCGATTGTCCGAGGCCGGGTGGGTACGAATGGCAGGCGCATCGTCTGGCCTGGTAATCGAGCTAGTCTGCGGCTTGGGACGTCAGTGAGCCGGGGCTGCAATACGTGCAGAACTCGATGAGATGAGCCAAGGCGGCCGAGGCGCGCAGCCGGCCATGAGATTCCTGCCTCAGCGTCGACGACTCGAAAAGCGTGGGCGGGACGATGAGGTGTCGTTGGATGAGCATCGGCCGCTGTGCTGTACGCGTACGTGTTGAATCACCGGTGCTCAGATGGAGGAGAATCGCAGCTGTATTTCTTCTCTCCTTCTTTCCTCTGTTAAGGACAGATGCTGTATTTGCTTTTGTCTTGGCACACGTCCTAGCGAATTTCGGACGGATCCGAACTAAGTGACTCGCCAAGCAGATGCCAGACATAGAGACGTCACGCAGGCTTCTTGCACCCGTCTGTTGCGTTCACTCCCCGCGGAGAGTCAATCGGACTACAAAACATCAAGGTAGGGTGAGTTGGAAGTATGACGAGAAAGGTTGGGTCAGCTGACGAGGAATGCCGAGTGATTTTATTGATGCGATGGACCGGTCAGCGGTGATGCGAAAAGCAATAGTCTGATCAGAGTTGGAGATTGGAGAGTTGCAATGGCATCCGCCATCTGACTGAGAAGGGCAGGCTTATTTTTGGATGCCATGGTAATTCCCTGGCCGGCTCAAGCTCTTCCTCTTGCTGAAATCTTTGGGGCGTTTCCTGCTCCGCCCTGCCAGGGTGGTTGTTTACGGAGAGAGAAGGGCTGCGTAGTGTACCCGAGGGAGTTTCCGCTCTTCCAGTTTTGAACAGAGGGAGGGACGGACAGTCTTCTCGTGTGTAGGCGGGCTAGGGTTAGCCTTAAGCCAGCCAGCGGCAAAGGTGAGCGAGCGAGTGAGTGAGTGAGGAATGATCTAGGCGGCCAAATGGCAAAGCTACCCTTCTCGCAGGTTCTGTCTCCCCTCCTCAACACATCGTCACCTTTTTTGACACCTACTTCTCACTCTCGCCGGTCCGGGATGGCCCAAGTCCACGGCTCCCTGTCGACGAAGAGAAGCAAAAAAGCCTAAGCATAAAAAGCAGAAATGAGACTGTGCGCGTTCGGGCCCGGTTGCATGACGTCAAGCGAATCAGAGGACCGGTCGGCCGTATTAGACTTTGCGGCGAGATTGAATCTGACAGTAGGCAATACGGATAGAAAAGATACCTATTCTTGTTTGATCTTGAACCATGTTCATTTTTTTTTTCTTTTCCCTTTTTACTTTGCCCGCACTTGCGCCCTTGGTAGAGCCCCAAGTGGTCCAGCGGTCAATACAGCGCCACACACTCCTTTTGATTGAGTTGATGACTCAATACTTTGCACTTGCTGCGAGCAATTGTGCAGAGCATGTGTGGTCCGGATGCAATTTGTCCGTAAACTGTGCATGGGTAAGTGAGAGAGAATCCTTCCCCGACACCACAGGACAGAGCAAATCAGAGAGTATAGCAAAGCAGATAGATCCGTCGTGTTTTGCCTTGGAATCCGCTCGAGCCTCGAGTATCGTAGCCCCCCCCCCTTTTTTTTTTTTTTTTTTTACCCCACGATGATACGCCTCAGGTTCAGTGTTCCCGACAAAGGAGGCCGAGCGGAGGCCAGGACTTGGTGGGGAGGGGACGGGAGGGAGAGGGGGGGCATATCTGCAAGGGACGAAGAAGAAATTGAAGAACAAGACGACGGGATACGGCATTAAATGATTCGACTGAAGACACCGGGAAGTGTTTGCGGCAAGCAGCAAGCAGCAAGCAACAAGCATGCGCTGATCGCTGCGTTGCGATGCAGGGCCGCTGAGACACGGAAACAAGCGCTCGGGTTGTAGCCTGTTGTTGTGCTGGATCTGGCACTTTTGCTTGCTTACCTATAGGCATCCTACCTGGATAACAAGTACACACGTACCTCAAGTTATGTAAGGTAGGTAAACGATATACATAGCACACTCCCCTGTCGCCCACCTGTTCTCGACGAACCCCATCCATAGGCAGATTGCTGGTACAGATCCAGAGTCGAGACAGCCAAATACGGGACAGCGCGCTTTTCATATCCCCCTGCACCGTTGGACACTTTCCGCTTTTTTTGTCCGGTCTTCTCTTGCCCTTGCTGTCCGCGTCTGAGGCTACTCCACTATGTATTGTGGCAGATAGGCGGACGGGCAGCTGAGTTGAAGGGGCAGCAGGGAGAGGAACGCTGGCCCAGGAACGTTCTCTGACAGGGAGAGGACGATGAGGCAAACGAACTGTGCGAAGCTAGTGTTTGGGGCGCTCTTTTTGTTCCAGCTCATCGAAGCATCGTGACAACAGACAGCAACGACAGCCAACAACACGTGCGGCGTCCTCGTACTTCGGCCCGTTTCCCTTGCAACAAAGCCACAGCAAACAGACCGCTGTCAAAAGCCACGCAACACGCCCTGCGCCATAAGGGTGCCGCAACGTGATGTGTGTCTTCAATAGCCGAGCCCCTTTCTTCCAACAGATGGCTGGGCGCGCTGGCCTGCTCCCCCCTCCCCTCCCCATCCGCCGAAGCTCGCGCTCGCCCGGACCGGCTAGTTCAGCTGACGCCTGCACGCCCGGACGGTGGTCCTCGTCTGGTATCGCCTACCGATCAGTCAGAGACATGCGCGTCAACGTCAGTGTGTTCATGCTGGTCGCCACGGACTCCCGCGTGGTGTACCTAATCAGTAGACAGACGCATCGGGGTGCAGGCAGAGTGAAGAGTTTGGGCGAAATGACGAAAAGGGCGCGGAAAACACAGTTCCGTATCAGGACGATAAGTTGTGAACGGTAGCGTGTGCCTGTGTATGTGTGTGTGTGTGTGTGTGTGTGTGTGTGTGTGTGTGTGTGTGTGTGTGTGTGTGTGTTTCCGTACCGACCGTCCCGATGAACTGCTCCATCCCATAGAGCTACAGCGTCGCATCCTTCGTTTCCTTCGTTTCCACTTGGGAGACGCCTCATCCACTCGCTCGTTCTCTGGGAAGGGTTCTCTGGGCGTGGCTTTTCTCATTAGCGTACGCTAATTCAGGATTGATGGTGCATTCTGCGTGCGGGAACATTTGACCCACCTTGCACCCCAGCCTACCTAAACGCGAGGGTGCAAGCCATCCTTGTCTCGCCCTCGATCAGGGACGACTCCATTCTAAACTAGTTAGAAGGGTGACATGGAACCCCAGACCCAGCTCGGCCCAGTCGCTGACGAGGTTGCTGACCCGTCAACTGACTCCAGGAGCCCGTCGCTCCCGAGGGTGCGCTTCCCCTTCGCTAGTATCCCTCCCTACCCATAAAATCGGGGCTGGGATCTTCTTTTTCCTTTATGCTGGCAGGTCACTAGACTTGTAGCGCGTGCTAGTCAGTGCTGCTGCTGCTACTACTGTTATTGTTATCGTCATCGTCGATGTCGTTGTGCTTGGCGTTGTGTATGGAGAATGGAGGATGGAGGGGGAAAGATGTGGTGGTGGTGGATGACAGTGCTGTTTACACTAGTTGCTTGCTACCTAGGGGCTGGCGAGGCTTCTAGCACCTTGTCCAGTGTACCTACCTACCTAGGTACTGGACAGGGCAGAACAGCAGCCTGTAGCAGCAGGTACTTGCGGATATACGTGCGGCACAGCGACATGCAAAGTACCTTTCTCTCCCTCCCCTCTCCCCAGGTCCCCAGGGGGTCATGCCATCGCATCGGTGCATCGCATCGCCCGTCCTTGGCCCCCGGCTGTCATAACCGCGATTTCTTGCTTTTTGGCCCTGTCGGTTTGTGCCGCCTGTCCATCCAATCCAGTCATCAATTCACCATTTCCCTCCTCTTACCTCCTCACCACCATCAACTTTCTCCCTCCATCAAACCACAAACAAGTCGACGACGGCCCTGTAGATCTCCCCATATTCGTTTTCTTTTCCCCTCTTTCTCCTCTCTCCCTCCGTACGCTCGCTTCGTCACACCATTCGAGGAGGGCACAGGAGTGAGAAGCATCGGGCTTAACTATCCAGACTGACATCGTCAAACCTCATACGGTCCGATCGCTACCACTCGCTTGGAATACTGGCCGCCCCCGTGCACGGCATAAATTACGAACGAGAACGTCTTTAGGCCCGCCCTACATATACGAACGAGAATCTCGCTTGCCATCTTAATATCCCATCCGCCCAAGTCTCCGAACCGACCGAACTTTTCCTGGTTGACGCATTACCACCCCCTCGTTGAAGACCACGGCCGCTTTCGCTTTGGAAACTGGACGAAGCTGCAAAGGATCAACGCACACGACCTGCAGACGGCACGGAGCTTCGCCGCGTGGAAAGGATCACCAAGACTTGGCTTTTATTTTCTCCGACATCAAACAGTTATTACGACACTTTGAGGCAGCCCGTGTGACAGAAGCTGGGACGGCAGCTGGACCCTGCTTCAACCTTTGCCCGACTTGGGACGAGAACTTACTATCCGCTGCCGCCGCCGGGGAGTGATCGTCAAATTCCCCATTCCGCGATTTCAAGAACGCATCTCGACCGACGACACGCGCCGCACACGCTGTGTAATCACCACTCCAAGTCGAGCTCGACTCGCTGGATTGTGGCTTAATCTCACTACCAGTACAGCCACCCGTGTTTTGGGCCACACGTAATTAGGAGGAAATACCTTTGTTGGATTACTTCCGCCGGCTCCGCATTCCAACAACCCGTGTTGACTTGCGTCGCGCCCTGCATCCTCCGAACTCTTCCCGCGCCTTTTTTTAAGGACAAATCGACACCTCCAGCTCTCTTCAAAGTTCTCCCACGTGTAACCAGTCATCGATACCGCCAAAATGTGTAAGTTCCTACCCGATGGACCCGTCACCATCATGCTCGATCTGAACATTGCCCAGCTGGTCTTTCGACAACGATTATGCCCTTTGCGCAGCTGCCGCCCTGCGCTCTGCAGTGCGGCCCGCTCTACGACGCCAACGGCGCCTGCGTGCCACCTGCTGTCCCAGCCGCCAACGCCCAAGTCTACGATACCTGCTTCTGTAATCAGGCGAACCTTCAGCCCTTCAAGACAGCCGCCACCGGCGTGTGCGACGCTGCGGGCTGCGATGCCGCCGGCTTCAGCAGCATCCAGGGATGGTACACCTCGTTCTGTAATTCCGTCCTCGGCGGTGCTGCCACCCAGACGTCCTCCTCGCCAGGGTCCACCTCGACGAGCGGGGCCTCGAAAGGATCTTCCAACGGAAACGGCGGTGATTGGTATGACTTGGAAAAACCCCCACCCAATGTCGATGCTCTTGTGACAGCTGCTGACGAAACGCTCTTTCAGGCTCTCCAACCACTGGAGATGGGTCGTCATGCTCGTGATTCTCGTAGTCGGCATCGCTGGCATCTGGGTTGGCGCTTGTATCTGGCGCCGGCGCTACCTCCGTCGCAAGGACCGCATGTACGAGCTCGGCAAGCACGCCCACCAGGGCCCCAGCGGCATTGTCGCCGGCTCGGGCGTCAACGTCAACCAGACCGGCATCGTCAACGCGCCCGGGCAGTTCATGCCCGGGCCCCATCCTACGACTTACGACGAAAAGCCCCCGAAGGAAAAGAAGAAATGGGTCGTCAACCAGCGGACGTAGGCGTCACGGGATTTCCTTTTCAAAGAAGAAAAAAACTCGGGGGGGAAGCAAAGTATCCTTCATCACTCAACGGCTTAACGAGACGGCGTTCATTTGTTTTACAGCATTTAGTGTTTGGATATCCCCTCCCACACACACACACACACATATATTGTTATGGGCAAGACTCGTGCTTTTTTTTATCACTATTTGTTCTCTTTCTCATTTTATAGGCGTACGGCTGGAATCACGGGAAAGCTCCATCCTTTGGGCACAACAAGCGGCGGTCAATGTACTTTTTTCCACCGCGCAATCACAAATAGGAGGTCGCATGGGCAAAAAGGTCGATCGATACGAGACTAGGAGACGAGAGGACCCCGAACCTTACAGGTTACGCAACAGAACGAGGCTTCCGCTCTCTTATTGTTTTTTTATTTCTAATGGAAGAAATCGGTCCGGAAAAAACGGAGGGGGGGAAGGCAGTTGCGGCCGTGGTGCTCTCGGCCTTCCTAGCTCGAAATGATAATCCATCCATTTTTTTGTTCCATCCATCCATCCGTCCATGGCTGTTGGGAAACGGCGTCGGCCTCTCGGGAGAGGATGCGGTCATGCTTTTTGCTTTGACGGCTTTTTTTTGGCAATGACTCGAGGAAGGGAGAGGGAGGAGGGGGGAGGGGGGGGGGGGGGGGGGGGGGCTGCCGCCAGTTAGTCCTCTGCTGATTTGTTTCAAACCATCTCCTACAACTCTTTTTTGACGGCGGTGGGTGTGTAGATGGCATCTTCCAAAACCGGCCATGATTCACGTCCGTCCCCCCTCCTCCCCCGCCCCCCCCCCCGGAGCGGGGCCGATCAAACAAAAAGTAGCCTGCAGACTTTGGAGAGGACCGAGTTCTTGTTCCCAACCAAACCCACAGCATTTCCAGTCATTGGGTCGCAAGACCTTTATGTGTGTGCGTGCTCGAGTGTACTTGTGGCTTTGTTTCTCCTTTCCAGTCTCTCCTTGGTCCCTTGCGAGAAGCAATCTCGGCACGGATCCCCGGGCGAAGGTTGCGGGGCATCCGGAGCCATTACATGGGAGAACGGCGCCCAGAGCACAACAAAATTATACACTGAGCGGCTTGCCTCGCCGTCTTCTACCGACATATATCGGCCGGCTTCTGAAGCCAATGTTCTGGTGGCAGTCAGCCAGCAGACTGCGGGGTGGGTGACGGTTCCATCATGCTGCCCCAACCCATCAAGTCTTCTTTTATACATGTAGTGCATCACAATCACGTGCGGTATTGAGTCAAGAGACCATGATTGGTTATCAATGCATCCTATCTATGTATTGTCGATTCCCCTTCCGTGTCTTAATCCGATGGGTGATCAAGTTCGTTCAGCTTTTTCGCTTGTTCCGGGCCTGTTTATCTGCATCCTCCTTGTCGAAACTCTCAAACCGTCTTACCATTCTGAACACGTTACCCAGTGGGGCGATTAGTCTTCGTAACAACGCATCATTTACTTGGTCCTTACAGGTAGGGCGATCTTGGCTTTGTCACTCTGCTCTTCCGCAGCATCCATGTATAAGTCGATCAAGCATCCGGCGGACCATGCTTGCGTGGGGCACTAATACACCTGTCAGCATACGCTTCACCCGTCGAGGGTCCGATATAAGACTTACGGAATCGGGGCAATCCTCGCCGTCCTTCTGCGTCAGCTCTGCCAATCCTGCCCACACACTCTCCCGAATCATCTGCTTGCAGCCCATGAGTCTCCGCGTGACCTGTTGAAAGGCTTCGGTACGTCCCGCTTCGGATCCCCTCCTTGCAAGATCGAACTTGAGAAGAGCGCGGAGGAAGAATCCCGTTGGCCACAGCCACTCTGGACCCTGATGATAGTTGCGTCCCTTGCTGGTGGCGAAGTCTTCGCTGTCCTCGCTGTTGCGGTAGTAGGGCCTGTAGTTGAGATCCGCAGGGTCGAGAGTTGCCATGCCCGTGGGACCGCGAATGGCCTTGTCGGCAACCAATAGGGCATGCAGGGCATGCTCGGGGTCGAAGAGCTCAGGGGCCGCACACATGGCGATGGGGAAGTTGGCACGCAACTGGTAGTCCTCGTACTCCTTGCCAGACTTGTACAAATCCTTGTAGATACCGCGTCGGTTAATGATCTTGGGGTTGACGTCGTACTTGGAGTCCTCCTCGGGAGTCAGTGGAACGTAGTAGCAGCGCTCGAAATTGTCTCGGATGAGATTGGCCCAGTCTTTCAGGGAGATGGCCGAGCCGTCTGCCTTCTTCACGGAAGAGTACTGGTACTTGCCGCCAGAGTTGAGGGAAGCCACCCACTTAAGGGTGCTATACAGGAGCCCCGTGATTTCAATGGCGGCGCCATCACGGGGGGTGCCGGGAACGCCCTTGGAGCCGGCGCGTTCGCTCTCGCCCATCTTGTCCATCCATGTGCCGCAATTGTGCTGATTGCCGCCAAAGATAATACCGGTCTCCCAGTCAGGCTTGATAGAGATGTTGAATCCTTCGTCACTCATCTGAGAATCGATGGAAGGGCCAGCGTTGGCCTCGCGGAAAGACATGCCAGAAGCATGTCTCTGGAGAGCTTCCTGGATTATGTCCTCTATCGTGCTCTCATGCGAGTAGGCGCGGGGGTCCTCAACGTCAAACCAGGTGTCGTCGTAGGGGAGGAAGCGCCTCTTGACCTTCTCCTGCAGCAGGTCCATTCCGTTGGGAGCGAACTTGGTGTAGTCCTGGATGCACTGCAGAAAGAACCAGATGGAGTCACGCGAATTGTAGCGAGGCAGTGCCCCACTGCTGAGCAAGTTGGGAATCATGCCGTGCTTCAAGACGCTGGCGAAGGCAAGGATGTGCTCCTTGGCCTCGTCAAATCGACCGGTACCAAGGTAGAGACCACGAAGGGAAATGAAAACGTCTCGTCCCCAGCATCTCGCCCACTCAACAGCGAAATGGGGCAAGCCAGCAGCCAGCGAAGGCACCAGCTTCTTCGGCCAGAGAGACGCTGACTTGACAATGCCAGTCTCTTGTACACTGACCATTGCGAGGCTCTGGAGGAACCACTGGCCTTCTCGAACATTGTCGTTCATGAGTTCGAGACCGCGCTCCCAGGCGGCGTTATATAATGTTCGCAAAACAAGGCCGAAGTACCTCGGCAATAGGAAGCTGGGGATCCTGCGGATGGCATCGAAACGCTCCTTCAACCAAACAGCGGGCTTCTCCAGGCGATCAAAGTCGGGTGTCTTGCTAATGCGCTCCAATCGTCCAACGATGTAGTCGAGGGCCCATTGACCGTCGCGGAGATTCTGACATAGAGGGTGGGCGAGGTTATTGTCCCTAATGATGTCCTTGAGGAGACTCCACCAACCCTGCAGACCGGCATAGACTAGTTTTCCGTACCCAGGAATATCGTAGCAGCCGTCTTTGCCATCGCTGCCGTCACGCTCCTCGGCTTCGCATCGGTAAAGCAGAAAGTTGAGATCGACAAGGCTCAGGTTCTCCACCGCGGACCTCGCGCCCGAAGTGACATAGTTATCCAGACCCGAGGAGTGCTCAGCAGCCGGGATCCACGTCTCGAAAAGAGCGATGCTGCCGGGAGGGAATTTGTCGCGAACGGTGATGATGGTATCGTCGCCCTTGACCTCCATGCGAACACCTGGCACATCGACGACACGACTGAGAAGGCCCCGCAAGAGCTTCTTGTCATCAAGAGCCTCCTTTTTGGCCTCTTCGCCAGCTTCAACTTCCAACATCCAGCTGCCAAGGTGCCGAGCTTTCGTGCCTCCCAGGTGGACGGCGTTGAACGCACCGTTGCCGTTGCCGTAGCCGGGGAAAGCTGTATGTGCGATCAGGAAATAGCCCTTTCTTGATTCGGGATGGACTCTGTGGACGGTAATATACTGATCCTCGTGATGGATGTGAGTCTCGTCGTAGCCATCCTTCCCCATCAGGGTGTGGATTTGATTCAGGAGCTTCTTGATGCCACCGATGCCGTTTCTGCCACCACCAACCTTGACGGGCTTGGAGGAGGACTCGGACGTGTACAGTCTGGTCTCGTTGACAAGATCGACAAGCTTGGGATAGATTTCATCGTAGCCCATGACACTGCCTGTGGCGCTAGCACACATGTTGACAAGAGCCGCGTTCGGGAGGGTGTCGCGCGCATCACGCTTCTGGGCAGGGGTCTCGTTGTCGTGGGTACAGTCCATGAAGAGGGCCTGGACGGGCACCGGCTTGATCCTCCGAATAATCTCGCGCGAAGATGGCCTGTTGCCGTTGAGCATATCAGTGCCCTCAGCAGACGGGCTCATGGGGCTCATGGGACATTTGGAGTCCGCCTTGGAAATTTCATCAACCTCGAAGCTGCCAATCGGTCGACCTCCATGCTTGTGCACCAATCGGCTTAGCTCGCCGGTGCTCCACGCCTGCATGGCTTCACGGATCAACGCGCTAAGGCCCAGCCTCTTCACGAAGACGTAGTCCATCTCCTCGGAACCAGTGAACAGCTCAGCCACGACGTATAAGTCGGGCCGGACGCGCCGCGCCTCGTCGAGGATGTGCTCGGCTACGTGAAGTGGTGTGGAGTGGCAGTTGTCGATGCGGAAACCGGCAAAGTACTTGGCCAGCATACGGGCATACTTGGTCATGTAATCCCACAGGAACTGGCTATCAGAGGGGCCATTACCGTAGCGGAGCTTGACACAGTCTCCCCAGACAATGACCTCGCGTCTAAGATAGACGTGGGAGTCAGGGCCTGCATGGTCAATCAGCGCATTGCCGCCCCAGACCCAACCATTGTTGACGAGAACGTTCTCTTCCGGCTTGTTCTTGGCCGTTGTCTCGTTCTTGGGCAACCGGGTGAAGTAGGTCTCGATAAGAGGGAACTCCTTATTGATGGGGCCCATGCGCGGACCATGCTCGTCGATTCGGCAGTACTTGATGCGGTTGAAGAGCTGCTGCAGAATCTCGCTGACCTCGGCATCGTACTCCTTGTAGAAAGGCAGGTTGATTTCGTCAAGGAGGGACTTCAGCTTGGACTTTGCGTCTGTCTTTGTCGTGGTACTGCCTTGTTCGCCTTCGTAGCGTCCAAAGATGGCAGACAGAAGGCCAGAGGCAACCTTGGGGTCGACTCTCCTTCTGAATCGCTCGCCCATGCGGTCAGTTCCCTGCAGACCGTGCTTGATGAGAAACTCGGCCTGGTCTTTCAGAGAGGCGTCCTTGAGACTAGCAACATTTGCGCCATCAGCAGCTTCTTCGAGGGAGGTGGTACGACCAGCAGTCCAAGCCTCCAAGGCCGTCTCAACGTCGCGGTCAACGTCAATTGCATAGTATTCCCATAGACGTATCTCGGAGATGACCTCCTTCTTAATGGCATCCATAATCTTGATCAGATCCTCGTCGCTCTTCACCTCGGTGGGCAAACCAAGCTTCTCGAGATTGTCGCTCAGCTCCAGCAGCTTTGTATCCAAAAGCCAAGCAGATTCCAGCCACGGCGCCGTCACAAGGTTGTATCCAGCCTCGGGGTGGTCCTGCAGCCATGCGCTGTTATGCGCCGTGTGGTTAAGGACGATATCGGTCAGACTCAGCATGGAATACTGCTTCTCCAAGCTCTCAATCAGGCCTTGGACATCCTTTTCACCAGTGGGGAAGCATTCGGGATCCCAGCCCAACTGATCGTACAAACTGTAGGGGGAATTGGAAGCGCCGCGGACCTGTAAGGGGGTGAAATGAATCATGTTGTAGCCGCGGTCGCTAATGCCGCGCAGGTGCTTCTCCCAGTCGCCCGGGTACTTGCCCATAAACTTGCTAATGACGGAAAAAATTGACAGAGCTGGCAGCGGCAGAGGGCGACCATCGAGACTGAGGCGCGGGGCGACATCGATGTAGTAGAGGGGCGTCTTCTTGTTGGTGGCCGTGGTCTGGGGGCTTGAGTCCAGCTCCTCGGCGAGATCGGGCAGCTCTGCATATGTGGTGTAGAAGGCATATGCGCCGGCCTGGAAGATGGGGATGGAGATTTCAATTGTGCGGTTAAAGTCTGGCTTCAGCCTGGATCGCGAGTCAGCTTCAATGAGAGGCACAATGCAGCAGCAGCAGCAGCTGCTGCTGCTGCTGCTGCTGCACCGATTGCGGTCATGAGCTTACTTGAATTCGCGGAAGTGGTCTCTGTGGAACTCGGCGCCCTGGTCTGGAATGTTGACCCACAGACTGCCATGGCGACAGATGGACGAGGTGCCCTCAATGGCGAAGCGAATGGTGACGGGATCGTTCGTCTTGGGGGCGAGGTAAATGTATTCGCCGGCGACCTGGGGCGAACCATCGTCATTGAGGGGGAGGAGGTATACTTCGTTGGATATCATGGTTTTTGGTACCATTTGCGAAGGTTGTAGGAGGCAGCTTTCGTGCCCCGCGGACGGAATGGCGACGTGGGTATAGATGGGGAGTGCGAGGCAGACGTGGGACCTTACGGTGGTGGGAGCGGGTGCGGGTGCGGGTGCACTGCTGCTTGTTCATGCGGAGACGTTACAGGCGAAAGAATGGGCCGGTGCGATGCTGGGGGAGCTGGGGGAGCGGAGCTGCTGCGGAGAGCAATTGGTCAAGAGGCGATAAAGACGGGATTCTAGCAACTCGATGGAGATTTGAAGAGACCGTGGACCTTGAGCATTAATGACTGGAGGAGGGGAGTAAGAGAATGGGGAGAGGAAGAGAATGCTCTGCAAGGATGCGAGTATGTATGTGTGAGAGTGTGTGTGCAAGGAGGAAAGAAAAGAAAACAAAAGACGAGACGGAGGATGGTGACGATATTAACGGAGCGCATAGACTAGGTAGGAAGAAAGAGACATTATTTGCCCAGCATCGAAGATACCTAAGCAGCATAAGGTAGGGCCGGAACGGTACTTCTCTCTTTCTCTCTCTCTCGGTCTCTTACCACGGTACTCTCTCAGTCTCAGTCCGGACGACTACCTAGGTAGGTAAAGCAAGGTCAGGAAAGGTGTGGTATGGCGGGGTATCACCGCCGGCCAGTTGTGGTTCTGCTTGCCAGTGTTCGGTGTCAATACCTCTCAACCAATAAGGCAAATGGTACCTGAGCTCGCTCACCTTCGGACTTGGAGACTGAGGAGGGAGCTCAGCAAAAGTCATGCAAAACAAGACGCTAGGGCTGCCGGGAGGGAAGCTCCCTCCTTCGGTCAAGGTACGATGTTTCCTTGGCACGCATGTACTCTGCGTTAAAGGACCGTCATTCGGAGCAGGTCTCTTAGTGAGCCATCCACAGCAAGCATGAATGCATCAGCTCATCTCGAGGTACTTAGCTGGACGACGACGGATGCAATGACCTCGCTAACTTTAGCTGCAGGAGCTTGAGGCAGGACTGGCGAAGCGACAATATCTGCGAAAGGAGGGACCAAAAAGCAGTGAGTGTAACGACACCCACAGGAATCATCCCGTCACCCAGGCGGCCCAGAGGCTTGTCTCCATTGTTCCAGTACTACATACTCCTTACAACCACAAAAAAAAAAAAAAAAAAAATAAAAAAAAAAGGTGTCTTGGGAACGGTTCAAGAAGGCAGGAAAGGCTGCGGGGCAAGTATCTCCGGACCAGCTCCACGCGGAGAATGTACATGACGGAACAAACCTTGCAGAACGAGGGAGAGATAGCGTAGAGAGGAGTGGGTGGAGTGATGTCGAGCTGTCAAATGGCGGCCACAGCAACATGGGAATGTCTGGCAGCGCCCGAACCGGATAGCTTCGGCGGGGACAGCTCGGGGCGCTAGCGGGGGTTTGAGTTAGCGCCTAGCCGTCGAGGGGGCGCCCATCACGATCCTCGAGAATCCAGACCAATGTCTGATACTAGGAATTCCCACTTCTCTCGAGCTCTCTCCTCGATCGCGATGCACCCCCCTCGCCTTCTCCTGCGCGTATTCGTAGCGTCCCGTTTTCTGAGCGGTGACCCAGGTTTCGACGTTGCATGCCCGGAGGGGTTGGCGGAAATTCAAAAGCTTGGGACTGAAACCCGAGAAGCATGGCTAGACTGGATTGCCAGGGGGAGGACAGACGTTCGGTGCTAGTCCGTCGTAACGACCTTTTTGATAACTGCCTACGTTGTTGCGTCGTCATGGCTACATCTGAACGGTTTGGGAGCTTAAAGATGGTCTCCTCTTTTTTTCATTTCCGAGCTTACCTTCTCCTGTCTTTTTTCTTTCCCTTGTATTTCTTCTGCCAAGGTCCTGGCCTCGAATATGTGGCCCAGTCGCTACTACTGCAGGCCCATCATCGTGTTAGACTTTGTCAAAGGACGCATCTTGTCTTGACCGCGACTATTTAGTCAGTTGGTCTAGTTAATCCTACAGCATGAGCTAGCTCGGCATCTGTGCAACGTTCGGTGCAAATGCCGACTCGACTCATGTCCAAGTGCGTTGGCTGCGCCTAGTTGGCCTAGTGTGGTCTTGATTCTGTGATCCAAGCGGGAGGCTCTACAGCCTCGAATTTTGACTTTACTATTTTCTTGTTGGAGACAGCTTGCTTGCATGGGGGGGGGAAAGGCTAGAATCAAAAGAGCTCCCATCCTGGCCCGTCGCGTGACGTCACCAAGCTTCATCCCGCATCAGCTCTAGCGCTCGTCTTGCTGCGTAAGACACGGACGCGGTTTCATGCCCCTCCTTCCTTGCTCCCCCTCCTCCTTCCCGGTCTTCCTTTTTTCCCTAGGTAACTTCCTAACCCCCCTGTCGTACCTGTCTGCTTTTGGCCAGCACGACAGCGCACAGTTCCTGCCTCCAAGTCTCCAAGTCTCCAAAGTCTCCAACTCGGGCAGCTACACTCACTCGCCCACTCACACCACCTCAGTATCGCCCACACCCTCCAGCTGTCTGTCTCTCTCTCTGGTAATCATCATCCTTCATGTCACGCACACACACACACACACACGTTCCTTGCTTCCCTTTCCAGTGCTGGATCAGCAGCGTTCCTGAGCAGCCGCAGCTCCGCCTCAAGGCCCAATTGACTTTGCGTACCTGAACATCACCCGCCGCAACGGGCGACCACATTTCTTCCCTTCCCCATCTGTGCCTCCTACCTCTGTACAGAGTAACTCCAGAGTGCCGTGCTGCCAGAAATACGCATGCACATCTGAGGCGTATTCCCATTCCTCTGTACCCGACTGGTCCACGTTCTCGCCGGGCAGTGATGGATACGACGGAGCCGACACCGCTTTTTGCTTCCCATGTCAACCTCTCCCGCCATGACGTACCTCATGCAAGAGTCTCCTAGTGCTCATCTCCTGCCCCTGCACTCCATAGAGAGCCAGGTCGCTAGCGGGCTGGCTTTGATCGAGCCGCTTTGCGCGATGACTAGTATGGCATGGCTGAACGGGGCCCATGGCTTTGGGCCAACACATCAGCCAGAGCTTATCTGTTAGTCTCTCTCCGTTGTATTCTGTCAGACCGCTCTCAAGTAAGCATTGAAATCAAATGAATTAGTGTGTCATTTGATGAATTTAGGAGGGGAGTAGTGACTCGCGTCATCTCGACGATTGGTGACCTATTCAACGCACCACACGAGCAACTCGTCCTCATTCTGATTGAATGATAATGTATCGGCTATACCAGGTGCGCAGAAAAGATATATCAACTGTTTTCGATGTACAGGTGACAATGGTCCTAGATCTGCAAAGCCTGTTCGAGCTTGGAACGGTTGATCCATCCCAGATCTAGCACCATCGTCGCGAGCATAGCTATTCCGGGCAGTCAGAGAGTTTATTTTATGTCTGTAATGCCTCAATTGCAAACAGTAGCGCCGCTTGATTGGGTTTTAAATACAGTGATACCAACTGCTCACTGCATCACTGAAGAAAGTGAAGCTCTCACCAGTTTCCATCAGCACGTATCGCATGGCTGTCTGCAGTGAGTCGGCCGAGGCATCTCAAGAATACCATCACTTGCATAACACTTCTCTCTCCTCACACGATGCTGACGTCGGTCACGGTGCACCTCTGAGCGACAGGCTGCTCACCGCAGCAAACTAGGATCCCCGCTGGGCAACTTCGATGATCTGCATTCCCGCCCAGGTAGCTGGTTCATGCACACAGTTGTGCTGTTCCAATAGCAAATTCTTCAACTATTAGACTAACACATTCATCAAATTGTTGTATATCAAACCCACAAAATACGGTCCAGAACTTCTCATAATTGGACAGAATCTAGGCTATGTGCATTGAGGCGAGATAGCAGAGTCCGAATAACAGCTGAAGTCTGCTTGCCCTTCGATATCCAAATGTCCGTTGCTAAATTTTGAGGATATTGCCCTCGTATGGCACAGTACTTAAGAGGCGGAACCTGTGAGTTCGATGTTCTCCGAAGACCGGCCATCATAGGAACTCCCTCGGCCTCAATGACACGCGGGTGAGGGGGGTAAATTTACAAGAAGTCTCCATAAACGTCACACATAGGAGTATATGAAGCAAGGTGAGCAATCACCCGCAATGCAAGTAGACCCCGAGCGTTGTACCCTCGGTTCGGCAAAGTCGATGTTGCTTGCGTTTGTGAAGCACTGGCGGCGAGACATCCCATCATCGACTATGCTCCTCGTTTATGGGCCTGGGGAACGGGCGACAAGCATGTCAGAGGGAAGCTTCACTAATCCAAAGAAAGTAGTATGGTTAGCCGCGAATGTACGTAGCATCCCCAATTACCCCCTCGACTCGTTTGCAGCCATAACGCGGCACCAGGAACGTACGACTCGGTTCACAACGCCTCGGTTTCGGCGCAGAATATCCCGAACATTCTGTACTCCTGTGGGCGGCCCGTTCCGTTCCGCGCTGCCCAGACAGTGTGTGCTCTCTCAGGCAAGACGCACCACCTAGCTCTCCCCATCGAGGTCTAAGAGAGTTCAGCGACCAAGTACTCCAGTCGAAGGTTTCCAAGCGCAGCATCTTCGCAAGAGAGCTTTTACTGGGCTAACGGCGTTTGTTGCCGAAGGGATTCCTCAAGCCCGGAGAAGGCTGCGTGGTTGGTCACCACACTGCGAGTTTGAAAACGGCCTGCGATAGGACTGTCCGGATGAACGATACAATAGTGCCAGATCGTACCTAACAAATACATGTGAGGGAGCGGCAACTCGATGAGTGTAGAAGGGTTAACCCCAGGTCGAACGTATGTCACGTAACACTTTATGTACTAAGCCCCTCTCCCCCGTAGGTAATGGTCGGAAGGGGACGTAGCGCGGATGAACAGTCACATCCCTGCGTCTAGCTATACCTTGATCCAACGTATGTGTACCTTGCATCGGCAGCATCGGACATGGTCGGCCAAAGCCTCGGATCATCAATGCATGCCACCTGCAGCTGCCAGACTTTGGCGGATGAGCTCGTCACCCGTTGTAATATCATACATAAGCTGCGATTCCCTATTGGGATCTATCTCGTCATGACCAAACGCAGATTGATGGCATTCGATTGGTCTCTCGAGAGGGGAACGCCCGCAACGAGCATGCTCGCGTGAGGGTAAGAGATTCCTCCTTAGTTCCGAGGAGAGCGGCTTGGACCTTAGCAGGTCTGGTGATCTGTTGTATCATAGCAGAAGCGAATAGTTATCGGGTTGAACGGTGGGATTGACATGATACGAAGCAAGCCGAGAACATGGCGCGGGGATCGTCCAGAAGCCGTTCATTTCTCCACACATTGTACATTGTGCGGTCAAGTCACGCGATCCGGTGGCAGAAGGTTCTTGTCAGATGTCCCTCGGCAGACAGACCGAACGTCTGCCCCCTTGATGTTGCTCGACAGCCGCGGCGACGCACGGCGCATAATTCGTCGAGAGATGAGAATCACGGGCGGACCTGTTGTGCCGCGGTCGAGGGCGGCGCCAGCGTTGCCGCGATATCTCGTGTCGTCGCCAATGAGAGGGGAAAGAAACGACCCCATGCGGCGATCGGCGTCGTGGGCCCCCCAGGGGGAACAGGTACGACAGGAAAAGAAGCGGATGGAAATCTGTTTGGCATGTGATTCCCCATCAGGTACCAGGGGATTGGGCGGAAGGATGGATTGGCAGCATTGCATATCTAATCTTTTCCCACTGAGGGGCGACTTTCAGACACGAACATTGGACACGCTGGGTGGGGGCGTCGGTAGGGCGGTGGATACTACACTACCTACCTATTACTGTACAGCCGCAGTTTGTTGACTTTTTTTTTTCTTTTCTCTCTTTTTTTTTTTTTTTTTTTTTTTTTTTTTTTTTTCGCGGTTTACCTTTTTTGTCTTGTGACAAGCCAAGCTCCCACATTCCGTACCTGGGGGGAGAAACAATGGGCGAGGGATTTGAGGGAAGCATGTTGGAGAAACGGACTTGAGACTTGGGGAGAGAGACAAAGACAAGAGGAGTAAACACGAGCAACAGAAAAGAAAGAAGAGCGACCTCCGATTTTCCCTCGGCCAGCAGCCGGGGAGGCGAGGCGGAGAGGCTGGCCGAGGCATCCCGGCATGCTCATGTTCCCCCAGGAACCTTGGTCCGTCGGTGTGTGCTCCCCTCCCTGCTTGTCCTCCAAGCCAAGATCCGAGGACATGGCCTCGACTCGGCCTCAACCCCCTGGTGTTTTCGTTGGGCGACTATTCCTCTTGGAGAAGGCGGTGACGAGGGCTGCCGTGACCTGCCAGCTTGGGGCGTGCGTCATGCTGCTCTCAACACTGCCGTCGGGCAGGAACACCCCGGTAATTTGGTCGAGCTGATTGTCTACTTTGACAACAACTGACAGGAGCTTCCCTACGCAAACGGGGTTGAGACGGAGGGAGAGGAGACATTAACGACCTACGGAGTAAGTTTGAAGGAAAGGGACTGTTGGTAGATCAGGTAACCCGAATAAACAGAGAGAGAGAAGGCCAGACAGACTGGGACGGATGGAGGGGCAAAAAAAAACGCACACGTTGCGCTGTCTCTCTCTCTCTCTCTCTCCCTCTTTCTCTCTCCATTTTTTTTTCTGCCGTCAATTACCTGGTGACACAGCACATAAGCATAATACCTAGTTTAACTCCCTCTCCCTCTCTCACACACACATATAATCACCGAGAGATGAGCCGATGCCGATAGTACCTGTCTGGATCCTCCCTTTGCCCCGTAACCTGTCCCGTACCCTTCCGTAGCTCCTACATGGTACCTAGATAGATAAACTTCACCCCTCCCCTCCCTTCGACAGCCTTTCGTGTCCCTTCTCCCACTGTGCCTCATGCTCTTCAGACTACGTCCTATCGTCTCCGTCGCCAGAAGCACCTTTCCCCTACGACGATTCAACTCTACAACCACAATGTCTTTCCTCGGCGCCGAGAAGAAACACAAGGTGACGGTGGTCGGCTCCGGTAACTGGTGAGCTCCAACATTCCCCTCCCTGCTCCATCTTGCTCTACCCCGCGAGTGACCGCCTACTGACGACTCCAACCCAGGGGCTCGACCATCTCCAAGATCGTCGCCGAAAACACGGCCGCCCATCCCGACCTCTTCGAACAAGACGTGCACATGTGGGTGTACGAGGAAGACGTCGTCCTCGACAAGACATCCCCCTACTACGACCCCGCCGTCGGCGACCAGCCCCAGAAGCTCACCGCCGTCATCAACAAGCACCACGAGAACACAAAGTACCTGCCCGGCATCAAGCTTCCCCACAACCTCATCGCGAACCCCTCCCTCCAGGACGCCGTCAAGGACTCCACCATCCTCGTCTTCAACCTCCCCCACCAGTTTATCGCCAACGTCTGCAAGCAGCTGCGCGGTCACATCCTGCCCTTCGCCCGTGGCATCTCCTGCATCAAGGGCGTCAACGTCTCGGACGACGGCGTCTCTCTCTTTTCCGAGTGGATCGGCGACGGCCTCGGCATCTACTGCGGTGCCCTCTCCGGCGCCAACATTGCATCCGAGATCGCCGCCGAGAAGTGGTCCGAGACCACCATCGCCTACGACCCGCCCCCCATGGACAACTCCCGCGCCCCGACCCCGCGATCCACCTCACCAAGCGCCAACGGTGCCGCCAATGGCAACGGCCATGGCATCGCTCCCCTGACTCCCGTTGACATGCAGCACAAGGACGCCCGCGGCCGCGCCTCCAAGACGAAGCTTACCCCCGTTCCTGCCGAGTACCCGCCCCTGGACCACCAGATCTTTAAGCAGCTCTTCCACCGCCCCTACTTCCACGTCCGCATGGTCTCCGACGTGGCCGGCGTCTCCCTCGGTGGTGCCCTCAAGAACATCGTCGCGCTGGCCGCCGGCTTCGTGGACGGCCGCGGCTGGGGCGACAACGCAAAGGCCGCCATCATGCGCGTCGGCCTGCTGGAGATGGTCAACTTTGGCAAGGAGTTCTTTGGCGAGACGGTGCACACGGGCACCTTCACCGAGGAGTCGGCCGGCGTGGCTGACCTGATCACGTCCTGCAGCGGCGGCCGCAACTTCAGGTGCGCAAAGATGGCCGTCGAGGAAGGTTTGAGCGTCCAGGAGGTGGAGAAGCGGGAGCTGAACGGCCAGATGCTGCAGGGCACGAGCACGGCGCAGGAGGTGAACAGCTTCCTGAAGGCGAGAGGCTTGGAGAAGAACTATCCGCTCTTCACGGCCGTGCACGGTATCCTCGAGGGGCGTTACAGTGTCGACGACATCCCGACCCTGGTGTCGGCTTCGGAGAACTAGGTGGAGAGACAGGACAAGGGGATGAGGTTGGAGACGTCACACAAAAGCATACAAGCAATACGGGACATTACTGCGCGTGGTGGAAACGAAAGGTCCGAAGGCACGCGGGTGTGTACGTGTTGGGGACTAACTGGAGTATGGGTATATTTGGGTTCTGTAAATCGCACATTGATATCCCTGAATGATTTAAACCACAGCGGCCTGGTGTGGAAAGGATTTAGAACGGGTTGAGCAATAAAATTGTGTTCTGTTCAATTTAAGTGATCCGGTGGTATCCTACAAGCTATTGTAACGAGAAAAAAAAGAGAGAAAAAAGAAAAGAAAAAAGTGCGTGCTGTGTGTTGTGCCCGTGAGACCTCTTCGACTCGAATCAATCCATGTTGTCCAACAGCCCCATCTTCTCCTCGTCAGCGCCCGCGCAGCGTCCCCTCCACGACCCCGTCCTCCACGTCCTCCGCTTCACGGCACCCTCGCCCTCGTCCTCGTCCTGGTCCTGGGTCCTCTCCCCGTCCCCGAACACGGGCTTCAGCACGCCGTCGTACGCCATCCAGAGCAGGTTGAAGACGACGCCGAGCACGACGCCGAGCCACAGCGGCGCCTTGCCCTCCCTGTTGGCGAGGGCCTTGCTCAGGGCGAAGAAGAGGAGCATGACGGGCCAGAAGAGGGCCGTGAGGAGCCAGCGGGCGAGGCGCTGGCGGAGGGTGGTGGCGGTGTACGGGCGGAGGGAGCGCAGCCAGCGCTGGTAGTCGTCGGGGAGCTCGTGCTCGGCGGCGCCGTCGGTGATGAGCTTGAGGTAGCGCGCCGAGGGCTGGGCGTAGGTCGGGTCCGGGCGGCGGGCGGGGTGGAGGAAGCGCCAGTACCATTTCCTGCGGGGGTCGTCGGGCTTCCTGCCGGGGTCTCGTTCGTCCTCGTTCCCGTTCCCGTTCCTCTCGTCCTTGCCGTCGTCACCGTCGCTAGGGTCCGGGATGGCGGGCGAGTAGAGCGTGTGCGCAAAAAAGGGGCGCGGGATGTCGATGGGCGGCTTCTCGGGGACGGAGACGCGAGGCGGGAGGGGGACGCAGGGGGTCAGGATGTCGGCGTACGAGGAGCCGCCGCCCTCGGTCGCGACGATGGTGGCGTAGTCTTCGCGGGTGACCTCGTAGACGACGCCAAAGAGGCCCTTGTCCCAGCCCAGATCCGGGGTCCGGGTCTTGTCGCCGCCGCGGGCGATGGAGGACACCCGAGACTGGGGAGGCGTCGGTCGCGGCTGCGACGGCGGCGGCGGCGGGATGGGCGGGAACTTTGGCGGGTCGGACGGGTCCGGGAGCTTGGGCACCTTGCGCGGCGCCGTGTTGGCGAAGCACGGCTCGCGGTATGGCAGGCCGGGGAGGTCGAAGACGAGGGTGAGGGCCGGGGCCGAGACGTTAACCTGGGAGACGGGACGGATGCCGCGCGCACCGAGGAAGGTCTCGGCGCTGAGATTGGAGCCGTAGGCGAGGTAGAGAACCGTGCCTTGGGAGGCGTCGTCGTGGTTTCCGTCTGTCGATGCCGCGGCCAGGCGCGAGGGGGAGGTCCGTGGGATACTGGAGACGGGCGGGTAGGACGGCGGCGGCGGCGGCGGCGGGGTGGCGAGCTTCATAATGCGCTGGAGCAGGCATACCGGCTCCTGCGGGAGCGTGGTCGCCATCCTTGCCTAGGGATTATCGGACGATGTAAAGATGCGTCTGTTCGTCGTGGGGGGGGAGCTCGGTCGTTTGGTTAGAGCTGCCCGGGTCGAGAGCTGATTGTGGATTGGCGAACGGCTCGCAGCGGGGCGCTGGGCGAACCGGGATGAAGCTGGGGCTGTTTTGTTGATGCGGAATGGGATGAATGGGGCAAGAAAAATTGGATGAAATACCTAGAGAGGTAGCGAAGAATAACAAGGTGAAACTGGTGAATCCAGGTTGGGGAAGTTTTGTATGTCGCTGTGCTTAGGGGGAGGAGAGCTCAGATGATGACGACGCAAGCTTGCGGACGCCGAGCCGGCGGATTAGCGGACTTGGCTTACATAACGGACGGGTTGGAACTGAATGGATTGTACAGAGTACCTACCTACATGGTGGAGGTCGGCGGAGGGCTGTGGACCGGGATCAGGACCGGGATTCGGTGTTACTGGCCTCAGCGATGTACCGAGCATCCTTTTGACGCTCCAGCCATTCCTCTCGCTAGGCACTTCCGTGACAATCTGTTTCTCCCTAAGCGGCTGCCAACGCCGAACGTTATGTTGAGGGCAGCAAAATTGCCTTGACACAACAAAAGGCTTTCCGTGAGACGTGATCGATCCGCCAACAAAACGCTTCATCCCTCCCCATTCGTCCTGCGTAAAGAACCATTGATCTATCAAACTCATGAGCATTGATTATATAATGCTCATTAATCGCTGTCATCACCTCCTGTTTTCATCAGTCACCCAGACTTGGTATGTCACCTCATGTACCTCGAAGCGTATAGAAGGCTTGCGGCGCCATGATCTTGGCAAGACTGGCAACGAGAGAAAGCAATCTACATTGTCCTGCGGACTGGGAGGGGGAATGACAGGCTTACAGTTTGTCGAGAGCAACGACACAGATTTCTGATACAATGGCGGCAGCTAATACTTCAACAGCAGAGCTTGGCCGCCTCTTTCTACCACCTGATTTTGGCACGAATCCTACAAGTCACGAAAGAATCGGGTAGAACACTCGGAAACGTACGGAGCCGGGAGAATTACGAGGATAAAGTTTAGTCAATATTTTGAGATCTTTTTCTTCAACTGTGGGACTAACAAACACCATGAGCACGCCCAAACGCCTCGCCAACCCTTGCCTGCTCTGATTCATATGTCCCCAATCTTATCGTCTCTCGCTTCCTTCCGTAGCACCTGAAACCCTTCCGCTCAATGCGTCATCGGAACTCACATGCTGTTCATTTGCCGTCTCCAAAGCAAATGTATCAGCTCAATGTGCCCAATTATGCTCTGCCGTCTCATTGAACTGAGCTTCACTGCTCACGTAGCAGTGACTCGAATCATTGACCAGACATCGTGGCTCGCGGGCGATTAAGCTCGAATCGGCGGATACATCACCAGTCGCCTCCTTCTCTCACCACGAAACTCCTCAGGCGCCATGAGAATACCCCTCTCGAGTCCCATAGTAAAATACACTGCATGCCTTCGTGGATATCGTATATCGAAAATTGAAAAAGAAAAGAAAAAAATAAGCCGCCGGTGAATACGGCAGAGCCAAAGTTGTCGTCATCGTCGTCGGGACTCGGTACCGGGAGTAGCCCAAGCCATATCAAGCGAAACGCTGGGGGCGTGGAGGGGGGACCTATTGTCGACTACTCGATCCGCGGGGGCGTCTTCGACGAGTATGGTGACGCGCTTCTCCTTTTTTAAAAGAAGGGGTGTCAGGGAACCCTCTTAAGGCAATAGCAAAAAACGTTCCAAAAGAACCATAATACAACACCAGGACGACGCAACATCATCCACAAGCAGGGAGGGTTCTTCGGTTAGGGATGAATGAAGGAATGCGCTTACGATCTCCTCCTCTCGCCTTCCTTGCGTAGGCTCTCAATGATCTTGAGCATCTCTTTGCGCCCGCCATGGCTGTCGATGAGCTTGTTGGCCATGCTCATGCTCACTTTTTCGCGAGCGTTTGCGCTAAGCAGACGCTTGACAAGGAGGTGGCGCATGAGAATGCAGACGAAGACGCCGCAGTCGCTGCCGTTTTCTTGCTGAGGGGCGTCCTCCAAGTTGAGGTACCGGAGCGGCCGGCCTAGGATTTCGGACATCTTATGCGTAGCGAGGCGGCCCTCAGCGTAATTTGCGCCGCCGAGGGAGTCGTAGTGGAAAGCAACGCCGTCGATGGCGCTGACGAGCAGCAGGGACCAGTGTGAGCCACCCTCGGCTTGGGCGACGTTTCGGGCGTCGTTGATAGGGAGGAAGATGTGTGTCGTTTTAGAGAAGTCGGGAAGGGCGGAACGAATCTGGCGCATGTCGGGCTCTTTCATCAGGAGGAAGGTCATCGACGGCCGCAGGAGGCAGATGCGTGCTTGCGGGTACTTCGGAAGGATTTCGCGCTCCAGCCATCTGTGGTGATCTTGTTAGGCTACTGAAGGGGGGGGGGACGGGGGCCGTGGCCGAACTAACTCTTCCCAAAAGGCAATGTTCTAGAAAGGAGTTAGCTAGGAGGACTGGCGCAAAGGAGAGGTTGTGGTCGCACATTGTCTGTTAGCCAGTCGTTCTTGAGAGCCTTGATGTCTTCATAGGTGACTGTGGTAGCATGAGTAAGCAGAGTGCTATGCGGCCGCAGGGTTGAGAGCACAAGACGGGAAGAGAAGCGGATCAGTGCATCATTGTCGTGGGATACATACGGAGGATATCGTGGTCTAGAATTTGTACATCCTGTCAGTCGGAGATCATCACAACGTGGGACTGGGACCCAATGCCGCAGGAGCAGTATCGGACTGGGGTAAAGGGAGGGGATGCGACTTACACGACAGGTAGGGTTGCTGCGGGGAGAGCTAGGACGCAATCCGGGTCAGTTAACTGGCACGACGCTGAAACGAGGTTACCTCCCAAACTCGGTACCCCGCGGCGGGACCGGGCAGGACAGATGTATGTGTATGCCTGCCCGTCCAGCCGTCGTTGGTCGTGGGACAAAGAAAAGAGAGACGCCAATAGCCTCCTCTCCTTCCAGCACGAAGAGAGGGAGAGAAGGCGGTGCGGAAGGCAAGAGGGCGGTGTGGCAGACAGGAAAGGGTCTTACAGTGTCACCAAAGTGGCGCGCCATTTTCCTGAAAGGCATGCTCATCCGCGACTCCGACCAGTGGCCAGATTTGGTACTTGGAGGAGAGGTCGAAGGGGGGGAGAGCAGCGTAGGTGTTGTCGGTGATCTCGTCGGCGGTGATGCGGTCGAGAAGACAGAGGCGCTCGTCGAGGTGGATGTGGGAGAGCGGGCGTCGCGGGAGTGAGGCTGCTGGTGACGATAGGAGCGGAATGCGAGGAAGCGGCTGTTATCAGGCAGAGGATTACGTCAGAAAGTAGGGTTCGTGTAGTTCGGGGTCGAAGGCGAATTATGGTGTCTTCGAGAGGTTGTGCAATACAATGATGGATGACAGGTAGAAAAACAATAGGGGAGGGGGAAAACCGGAAGTGGAAGGGTGGAAGAACGTTCCAGGAATGTAAACAGCCGGGGAAAAGTGAGGGAGAGGGAGGGATTAGGATGTGGTAGGGATGGACTGCGGAAGGGTCACCAAAGGAGAGGTGGGAAAATAAAAAGGCCAAAGCCAAAAAGTGATCTGAAGGGCCGTTTCTCCAAACAAGCCGGCTCTCTATGTTCAGGGATCCTTTTTTCTTCTTTTTTTTTCTCCTTTTTTTTTTTTTTTTTTCAAAAAGCGGGGAGGAGGGTCTGGAGTTATTTTTTTTCTTCTTCTTCTCTTTTGTCCTTTCTGCAGGGAAACTTTAGGATCTTCCCGGTCACAGATTACCAACAGGCGGAGAGTGGATGGCCTATGGTGGGGATTGAGAGGGACGAAAGAGAGGAAACGGAACAGCAGGGGGTTTGGTTTACAAGGACCCCGGTGACGAGCAGAGAGAGACAGACAGAGAGAACATGGAACCGGAGGCTGGAATAGGTAGGGACACTAGCGGGGGGGCGTGCAGCGCAGCAGCAAACAGCAAATAACAACGGCTCGGATGGATGATGACTGAGGGACGTGAGGCTTGAACGGCGAATGACGACGGGGGGAGACGTGGCCAAGGCTTGGCGTGGCGCAGCATGGCCGAGAGATGCGTGAGAAGGACGAGGGAAAAGGACGAAAAATGCGAGGTGACAAGGCCCGACAAGCCACACTTATGGGGAGGATTGGTTCGCTTAACCCACGGTGTCTCCGGCTTCCCAGCGGGCGACTGCTCCTGCTGCTGCTGCTGCTGGAGGATGAAAGGGTCCTTGCACTGCTGAACCTCTTTCCCTCCACTGGAGGAGCCACCGCACCGCAGGGTCAGGCGGCAATGCGGCACACGAGGGCCAAGAGACGACGGAGAGGACAAACCCAAAAAGCGATGAACCATAAAAAATAAAAAAAAATAAACATAAACATTGAAAAGCTGACGCATACCTGGCGTTGATCAGGCGGTCTGAGCCCCCGTGAGGGAGACTGGCTGCCGTTTGCACGCCGACTGCTGTTGCCATATCGTACAAGTTACGGGACGAGAAGAAAAGCAATGTTCGTTCCAATCTGGGGAAGACACGGCCTGCCGGGGGGCCGGGGGGGTGGGTGTAAGAAAAAGATCGAGGTTAATTGAGATGCGAGACCCAACGCGGCGAGAGCGTGCATGAGACAAACGGCGGGGACAACGGCGTTTGGATATGGTAGGGTAGGTATGATATGTAGGAGAAATCAATCCAAATCGACAATCAAAACAGTCGAGTGGGAACACGCAGGTTTACATACAAAAGACAATGAGCAGAAAAGAGGAGGGAGACGTGGAATGGCGACGGCTTGGCGTCCTCCCATGGGCGGTCATCCGCAACGGATAACCTCTAGGTAGGCAGGGTGGGGGAGGACAACTGGGGAAATATTTTAAGCTACAGCTTACGAGCTCTCAATTCAATCTGGAACCTTGCGGCGCTGTCCGAATCGAGCCTGGAAGAAATAGTTGCGACGGGTGTGGCTACCTAACATTAAGCCTCGGCCTAACCTTTTTTTTTTTTCTCCTTCCCAGTACTCTACTTGGATCAGAATCCATATTAAGGCCTCCATCGGGAATCAAGGAGAAATGATGGTGAGAGGCTGAGGCGGTGGCCAAGGGAGAGGGAGGTAGAGAGAAGGCAGACCAAGTTAATACGTCGTCGACGTCACCATGCCCGCCGTATTGAATTGCCGGTTGATAACTGATACCACCCAACTACTACCTAGGTACTACCCCAAGGTACCTTAGCCCCCCCCCCCTGGGGCTACGTGCCGCCGCATATATGCAGCCACCACTTGGCGGAAGTCTGCGGCTTGATGCTAAATGTCGACGAAGCCAGGCCGCCTTGAGACTGGCCCAGGCTGAGGCCTCGCGCCCGAAACACTATGGCACTCTCGGCGTTCCGCTGACGGCAGCAGAGGAGAGAGAGAGAGAGAGAAAGAGAGGCAGAAAAGAAAGAGGCTCGTGAAAGTCACAGTCGAGGGAGGGATCCTATATCACATATGTACTAGTCATAACGTCGAGCCTAGAGAAGCAAGGGCAGGGCGAAGCGGGGTGAGACGTGGGGAAGCCGCAGAGGCCGCGGAAGCCGCATCGGGGACTGCCGAGGTGGGACTGCCCGAACCCTGGGGGTACGCAGACATCCTCGGCGGCCGCCTGGCAGCATGGTCTACAAAGCCCGAGTAGGAGGGAGCTACGACAGCTGTTCCTGAACAGCATTGAAATATTCTTTCCGAGGGTCCGCAGTTGACTTTACCAACGGGGTCTGACCCTAGGTACCAGGTAGTCTTCACGGCTGGGAAAATGGGGTCTGAGGGTGACCAAGGGGGCGGTACGCATGCACAGCTCAGCAAAGGAGCCCGCCGCTTGCAGCCTGGAAGCTGGAGAAACCACGCTTGGCGCAATGCAAATCATGTTTCAATACTTTCATGTTTAATCGAAATCGAAAGATCCTCATTAGGCCGGGCCTGCTATACGAATGCGCCCTATGTTGCCCCTCACTCATATGTCATATCCACGTTTGCTCTCTATGGTACAAGTTCTGCCCGTCCTGGGGCACTGCCGGGAAATGTGCGAGCGAAGAGGGGCAGCTCAGTCGGAGGCGTGGGCGAGACCGCCCTTACGTCCCGCCTCCCGGGCTCGCTCAGAGCCAGGCTCGAACGAGCCGGAAGATGCCTTGCCGCCCTCTGATGCGATCTCGCGCTGCTTGTCCGCGTCCATGCTGGCGAAGCCGCCGCTGTGGCTAGCGTGACCGCCCTTGGCTGCGATCTCCTGGACCTCTTCCTTAGGGCTAATGCGTGCCTTTGTCAGCAAACATGTCGACTGGGAGTGCGCTGGAATCGCATTTCAACAACGCAGGCGGTGAGGATTTGGGTGAGGGTTTGGGTGAGCTCACCGGTTAGCAAAGTTGCCGGGATTGGCGTTGCCAGTGCCTGAGGAGTGTGTGCCAGAGGACGGGTTCTCGGTGCCGTGGCCTCCGCCGTGACTGGCGTGACCGCCCTTGGCTGCGATGGCCTGAACCTCTTCGGTTGGACTGCATATCGTTACTATGAATGTTTTATCTCCTTAAATACATATTCAGAGAAGTGACTGACCGGTTGGCAAAGTTGCCGGGATTGGGGTTGCCAGTGCCTGAGGAGTGGGTGCCCGAGGATTGGTTCTCAGTGCCGTGACCGCCGTGACTGGCGTGGCCACCCTTGGCCGCAATATGACGGACCTCCTCGGTGGGGCTGCATATCGTAAGCGTGATGCTGCATCACGGCAAAGCGACATAGAACTAAGTGACTCACCGGTTGGCAAAGTTCGCAGGGTTCTTGTCAGCCATGTTGATTGTTTGTGTCTTGATTGGGATTCGTTTACTAGGTGTAGGGTGTAGTGGTAATGGGACTTGTGTTGTGCGTGTTGTGAATAGAGGTTGAAATTGAGTTGTTGAAAGTAGGAGACGGAAGAGTTCTGATCTGGGAGGACCGAGAGGTTTATAACCTTCCAAGAGATCTATACAGAGGGCAGGAAAGAGCAGGCCGTCGTCACCAGGCGTACTTGGAAACACAGCGACAGCAGCACCTTCCCTCGGTGACGTTGAAATTAGGCAAACGCCGGCTCTCCCCCGCCCTGCCGCCCTGAAGATCTTCGCTTGCTGACCCGAGAATGACGATGGGGCCGCTGCATCTACCTCCCCGATTACCACCATGTATAACTACATACTGAGATAAGTATCCAAGTCGGTCCCACTTAAGACCGTACATACCTAGGATAACTTCACTCATTTCCTACGAAATCGAGCTGAGCATTGTGCACGAAAAGAGCAACTCCAATGTATGTCCTGCCGGGATGGTTGGGAACACAACGTCCGTAAAGGCCAAGCTGACATCACCACATCGTCAAACCCGCCGGGTATATCCACAGTTCACTCCCGTTGTTCCAGACTCGTTGGGCAAAACCAAGTCGCCAAATCACGTAACGAGCGAGCCGAGCTCGATCGATGGATCATTGGGTTTTTCTTATTTTTCCGAGTCGCTTGCTTTCTGTTGCTTTCGCTCTGTCGTTGCGTTCGCGCAATCTGGAGGGCCAGTAGTGTACAATGACGTCGGCTCTCCTGGATCTCCAACACCCCGGACCGCCCATTCGCCGTCCTGCAGAATCGCTTGGCCATCACCCCACTCTGTGCCTGCCGAACAAGGAGAGGGATCTGTGCCGCCAGCAATAGTGTACTAGGATGGCCCTCGGTGTTTTTGAGTGAGATATCAATCCGCCGAGGCAGATATAGCCATATCGACGGTGGCTGGTAGAGCCAGCCTCTAAGATGCTACACCTCTCCAGAATCGCACGAGCAGAAGACTGGGGGAGGGAGGGTCCCACGCCCGTTGTGGCATCGGCCCCATGAGCCGGCATACCCGCCGAGATCCGATCCCTGAGCCAAACACCCCGGCGTCTGGCTCCGCATCTCCGATACTGGCCGCTAGCCCATCGGTGCGCCCGATTTCTGCCAGGACCACGATGGGGCCATTTTGTGCATTTTGGATTCATCCGCTGCTAACCTGGGTGGACGAGCTGGGATGTCGGGTAGGAGCGAGCAGGTTGGCTAATGTATGCACAAAAATGTATCATTCCGAGCAAACACTCAATATCCCTTGTCAACTGCACAGTTGCCGGTCGGTCTCTTATCCCCCCGTCTGAAGGCTAACCGTGCGGGCTATGTCGTTTGATTTCACCGATAACCCTGGTCGGGGATGCATACGTGATGTGGTGTATGCACCTCTTATCCTCTGCCAAACGAGCACAAATGTTGAAATCTCGGACTAGTCGACAGTAGAACAGCACAGCAAGAGCTGCCGTGCAAACCCTGAAGCGATTATTTGCGACAACCAGCTACCAGAGACAACATCGGGGTACCACAGGGCATGCGAACAGTGTTGTATACCAGCAAGAGTACATCTTTCAAGCGTAAATTACCAAATGGCGGTCAGTTCCCGGTGCTGGCGATTAGACATCAACGTCTTCAACAATTAATTGCTTTTAACATCCAGTAATTCAACCATCCCTCCGCGTTCCACAGGGTCTGCCCCTCACCCTCGTGACTTCAATGCTCGCAGTTGCCATTCATGAACACCGTATGGCGAGCACCGCCCCCAGCAGTATTTGAGGCCCACTAACGGTTTGCCGCCTGAGCTCTCTATTTCTGGCCTCGAGGAACGACAAATTCCCAGACACAAGTATTGTCGCAGACTTCACTTCATGCCAATTCAAATAACATTTGGATGTCTGGGCCGCCGTGTCCAAAGACGACAGCTGCTTGTTCTTTCGTCCTGGTTAGAAGCTTTCGGGAACATGGCGCTGAGGGCTAAACTGGTTTGAGCCGGGCTCCTTCTGGTCGTCCTTCGGAAAAGGCTTTGCAGTTTTGTCAGTCGGCTAAGCCAGACGTTTGATGGGCTGCTACCCCAATCGATGAATAGGAAGAGCCATGCGCGGTGTTCAATGAAAGGAGAAGCCTTTCTCTTACAGCTTCTGGGAACAGATCGATATCGGGCGGAGCCGCTACCCAGTGGTATGTGGGTGAGCGACCCAAGATAGGTGCTCAGGCAATGCACTCCTTGGCGTGGATTAGACCCTTATCCGTAAACCCAT
This sequence comes from Colletotrichum sublineola, assembly GCA_020631755.1. Taxonomy (NCBI): domain Eukaryota; kingdom Fungi; phylum Ascomycota; class Sordariomycetes; order Glomerellales; family Glomerellaceae; genus Colletotrichum; species Colletotrichum sublineola. Next base: position 917,155 of record JAHSQG010000010.1, read on the forward strand.
CTCCGTTCAATTGTTCTCCGATGGCACGTAGACACACTTACTATCGTTACCAGAAACCTTGATCTTAAATGTGCGCTGCGTAGTCGCTTATGTGCTGAAAGCAGGGTTCTGCTCCATGGTGCTCGAGATGTGCTTCCTCAGCGCAGCCCACCGGCTCGCAGTCGCATTGGGTGTCGCCGATTCGGTCCCTGCAGTGGTTGCCGGATCTTCCACGGCCATATTGCTCGCAGGCGCAGCAGTAGCGGCGGGCACGGAGGACAGCGCGGCCATGCTGGCGCCGAAGCGCTGCATCTCGCCTCTGACTATCTTCTCCTTGCGCTTCAGCGCGCCGGGCCTGCTCTTCAGGCTCTTGTGGCGCACCTTGCCCTCACGGAGCTGCTCCAGCGTCTGCGCGCCCTCTTCTAGCTCCGGAAGAGCGTCGGCAAGGGACTCCATGGTGGTGACGAGCTTCTTGTTCGGGCGGCGACGCTTGAGGGGCTTCTTGTTGGCCTTCTCCACCTTGCTGACGAAGGCGCTGTGCTTCATCGTCCGCTTATCCTTCTTGGTAGTCAGGAAGCCTTCGTCGACCTGGGCCTCGGGGCGGAGCGTCTTGTGCGGCGCGAGGGGGTGAATGTCGCCGCGGATTCGGGCCATCCGCTTCTCGCGGGCCGAAAGGGTCTTTGTCGAGGCGGTGGGCGCCTGGGGAGGAGGTCAGCGTCGTGCAACCACGAAGAAGTTTGCGATTGCATTACCATATTGATCCGATTCGCTCTGTGGTATAGGTGGAGTGGCTAGATTGGGCGATTTCGAGGGTTGGTTTCCTTTGCGCGGTGAGACCTGGGGATTCAGAAGTGCTGGGTGGAAGTTTGAAGACGCCCCGAGCTTCAAAAATTCCATGGTGGGGCACCGACAAGAGCGGGTCTCTCCAATCGTGGGGGTCGGAGGTCGGTGGCGGAACCTCCGACATGCACAAAGGTCACCCAAATTTCCCGCGCATGGTACTTATTCATCCCACTTACACCAGTGTCACGATCCCCGACGAGAAAATGGGAAAAATCGAGGATTTGCGGCGAAAGGTCGCCGATACGACTCTCGAGCTCCAAAACCTGAAGCAAGAACTTGAGCAGGCCGAGAGGGAGGCGCAGGAGGAAACCCAGAATGCGCCGACGCAACCCTGGAAGTGGCCGCTGCAGCCCGCAGACTATGAGCGATACGGGCGGCAGTTGATCATCCCCAACGTCGGAGTGATAGGTCAGCTCTTGCGTATAGATTGATCATCGAGCACCCTGCTGAAACGGAAGTAGGCCAACTGAGGTTAAAGGAGTCCAAGGTCCTCATCATTGGCGCTGGAGGACTGGGATGCCCCGCTGCTGCTTACATCGCCGGAGCCGGGGCCGGAACTGTCGGACTCGTCGACGGCGACGTGGTCGAGGTTTCTAACCTCCACCGCCAGGTCGCACACTCGGCTGACAGAGTCGGCATGCCCAAGGTTGAGAGCGCCATCGCATACTTGAAGGGGTATGTGCACCCATCTTCCCCGCGACATATACTTCCGGACGGAGCTGACAGCCCCTCTCAGTCTGAACCCGCTCGTGACATACCGCACGCACAAGGAGCATCTGACGCCTTTGAACGCTGAGGAGATCGTCTCCCAGTACGATATCGTTCTCGACTGTACTGACCACCCGACGTCCCGCTATCTCATCTCAGACATCTGTGTTCTCCTGCAGAAACCCCTGGTCTCAGCTTCCGCCTTCCGAACGGATGGCCAGCTCATTGTTCTGAACTCGCCCGCCGCGCCGCAAGGAAGCCTTGAGGGCGGGCCGTGCTACCGCTGCGTATTCCCCAAACCGCCTCCGCCTGACAGTGTCGTCAGTTGCGGCGAAGGAGGCATCCTCGGCCCCGTCGTCGGCGTCATGGGCGTGCTACAGGCCCTCGAGGCTATCAAGCTCATCGCTTCGGGTGCTGTCGATCCCAAGGTCCAGAAAAAGGAGGCTGCTGCCCCGTCTCTCCTCATTTTCTCGGGAGCAGTCCAGTCGGGGCCCTTCAGGTCTGTCCGGATGCGCGGCCGAAGGAAGGATTGCTTCGCGTGTTCTGCTGCTTCGACGCTGTCGTTGGAGACGCTGCGATCGGGATCACTTGATTACATTTCTTTCTGCGGTGTCAGCGCACCGGTGAGCATTTTAAGGCCCGAAGACCGGATTCCAGCAGCCCAGTATGAGCGCACAACCAAAGAAAAGGGCGTGCCCCATCTTCTGCTCGACGTGAGGGAACGTGAGAACTTTGACATCTGCAGTATTGAGGGGGCCGTCAATATCCCCATTGCAAAGTTTATGAAGGAGACACAGCCACCGAGCGACGGCACTCAGCCCCGACCGGAGTGGTTGCCCGCCAATTTTCCAGACGATGCGCCCATCTATCTCGTCTGCAGAGTTGGCAACGACTCACAGCTTGCAACGAAGCGCCTCAAGGACTTGGGGCTGGACAACAACGGCAAAAGGTTCATTGGCGATATCGAGGGCGGCATGAAAGCTTGGAAACACCAAGTAGATCATACATTGCCATTCACCTAGATAACAGCAACACGCGGCAGAAGACTTCTTTGTATGGGAACTGAATTTGTTCTGACGATGGGAGCTGCTTCGCCGTGATGCATACTTTTCCCCCTCATCGATACCCCTATTGCTACAAAGAATGGAGGGTGACCTACGCCCATTACCCCTGAACCTGATTAGTCGTACGAAAGAAAAGGAAGTCGTCCGTTGACGAGCCGTGGCGGTAATTGGTGTTCTACACGAAGCTGACACGCTTCTTGTTGAAGGCCCGTTGATCCTTGAGCCATTGACGGTAGCCCTTGACGCTTGAGATCTTCTCACCGTAGAAGTCGGGAACTGCTCAGGTGATTAGCACGGTATCAGCCAGGGCTGTGAGTGAGTTTGACATACCCGGGTTGCCGACGGAAGATACGGAAGGGTCGACGCGGTTCTTCTTGATACGGGCGAAGAACTCCTTCTCCTTCTGTAATACCAACTAGGTTAGCATCTAGTGAAATGTCACGGTCGACATATCATGACTTACGATTGTCATCTGGTTCTTCCACCTCTTGTTCAGGGTGTAAAAGACGAAAGATCCGATACTAGGTCCGACCAGCCATCCCAGCGTACCGAAAGCCATCGTCATCATGCCCATTGTGATGAAGGGGTCCAGGGGGACCTGCGTTACTAACGGGTCCGCAACGCCAGTCGCCAAAATACCAGCCCCGGCAACGAACGAGCCCAGGCCGGAGATGACGCTGAAGCCGAGCTGCCACCTCCTGCGCGACTTGCGCAACTGGAAGAACGTCTCCCAGTCTAGCTTATCCCCGGGCCCGGCGGCCGGCTTGGTGTGTGCGGCGGCGGCAGCCGTGGCGTTGCAGCGCTGCGAACAGGGCTGGCGAACGACGCGGGCAACGATCGAGGACGGAAAGGAGGCGGCAAAGACGGCACCGGTGCGGGCTATCGGGCTGATTGGAGCAAGTCCAATGAGGCGGGCAGGAGACTGCTGTTTCTTCGTGGAGGCGGTCGAGTACGGGCATGCGGTGGTGCGGGCGATGGAAGAGGCGATTGATGCGCGGGCGGCGCCCTGGCCGGCGAGCCGGATGGCGAAAGTGCTCGTGGGCGTCAGCATGGTTGCGTGCCCTCGTTGAAAAATGGCAATCGTATTGGCTGATGGAGAGTTTGTATGTGGTGGAGCGGAGAGTTTTCTTATGGCTGGTAGTCGAAGAAATTGGAAAATGGGCGGGATGGATGGAGCTTTCAATGAGGTGAAGCTCAGTCCACCAAATATTTGACGCCCTTCAATGGTGCGCAGGCGCTGGCTCAGCAGCTTCTGCACGGACCACTCCGAAACACGTATTCGCCCAGAGGCCCATATGATCTAGCTTTACGCTATAAGCAATAGATCTTATGAGTACTTAAAGATTTGTTAAGATTAAAGACATAAAGAAGAAGTTTTTAATAAAGTATATATATTAGACCTAGATTTATATATGTTAAAATACTTGTTATTTACTTAAACATTTAGTATATAGTAAATATAACCTACTAGAATTTTCTTGTAAGCTGATTAGTAGCTTTAGTTCTTTTTAAATAGTAAGACAGAACTTAAGATAATAGTAAAACAAAAGCTAGCTTACTATTTAAAAAGAATTAAAGTAATTTGATTATTTATTTTAAAATAACTATATAAAACCTATAATTAACTTTATTAACAAAATTTTAAAGATTTTACTTATCTTATAGAATTTATTAGTAGGGTAATACAGTTCCCCACTTTTTAGTGGCTGCCTAAGTGTCTAGGAACGTTAAATAAATCACTAAGAGTGCTAGGCTTCCTTCCTCCCTCACCTCGTAAAGTCGCTGATCGACCAAACGAACACCGTCTCCCAACGGCTTGACTGTTGCCAAAAATTCGTGAACACCTGTTAGTCTCTCAAACATGTCTTCCGTCGTCACTGTCAATTTCCCTGACTTTCGCAGAGCTTAGCGCTGGCGTTCCACGCCCGTTTCTTCTTACCGCAGTGGCCGGCATATCGCGTCACGCGACGAAAGCCCCCAAGCGCGAGACCCCCCCGCCCCCAACTTCGGCCGATCAACGGCGACGAACCCAACCATCACCACAACTTTTCTGAGGGAGGCGCTCCGCCCAGGCCCACTGGCATCTGCCAGCCGTGGCATGGTGGTATCTTTCCGGGCAGTGGACAACCATGTCGCGCCCCTCGAGGTACGTCTGGTTTGGCAGACCTAGCCCGGGCGGTAGCACCAGCACCAGCACCAGCAATGTTCCCTCCAACCGTCGGCCCAAAGCCGCGGGAATGCGCCAGCTTGCCGTGGTCTTTGAGGATCTACCGACCTACCGCCGCTACAAGCCCGGCACTGGCCCGCGTCTGGCACCGATAACCCTGCTTCCGGTCCACGACACTACCGCCTACATCCGTGACGAGTTCTTCGTTCCGCCTGCCCTCTCCGCAGACGGTAAGAAGCGTCTGCTGTACGTCGTGGGCTGGACCGACCTCCCCGCAGCACGGCTACAGGTCGATGCCGAAAGAATATGCGACTACGTTTCGCCGAGGGCGTACGAGGAGTGGTGTGCCGCGCGAGCTGCCGAGCGGGACGAGGAGGAGCGCAGGATCGAGGAGGAGGAGAACGTGCGCGCCGTGGAGGAGGCGGAGGCAAGGGAGAAGGGAATATTCAAGAGGAGCGCGGTTAAGGGTCGCCTCCCTAGGGGGCAGAAAAGGAAGCAGCCAACTCCGAACCAGACGAGAGCGCCGCCGCCAAATACGAATGGGGAGAAGAAGAAGTCGGGTCAACCAAGGAAGGATGCTCCATCGTTATCCACACCCTCAAAGAGCACAGTCTTACGGGAGTTGGAAGCGTTGAATGAGGAAAGCGACGTCGATATGGAAGAGGCGATATTTTGGCAGCTGAATGGGGAGGAACTAATGTCGACTGAAGAGTCCTATGACTCTGGCGAACGGAGCAGTGCGCCGGCAACATTGGAGCCGTCGGCGAAAAAACGAAGGACAAGGTCACCAAGACCGACGCTATCAAAATTGCTGTCGGGCGTTGAGACGGACAGCAGCAGGAATACGCCCTTTGAATCTTCCAGGGGAGGCACCAGCTCGCCAGCATTGCCGCCATTACCTAACCATCATGCTGCTTCACAGACGGCCCGGCCGCGGGAAACCCCTATCCTGCCTCCTGTGCCGCCGGCCTCAACCCTTCCGACGTCTACACCCACCGCCCCACGTACCAAGGCACAGCCACAAAAGCGGTCTCTCCTGTCGATGCGAGATCCTCCCTCTACGCCCCAAAAACCCTCATCCGAAGCTCAGACTCCGACTCCCAAAGCTCAGGCGATACCGCTGCGAGCACCTGCAACCGCACCACCAGCCATCAACACGCCCTCAACACTCCCCGCAACATTACATACCCCAAGCCCTAGGACTGGCTTCACCCCCCTGATAAAGAGCACGACACCATGGACCATCTCTCTCGCAGCGTCCAAGAACTTCGCCAACCTTACGCCCTCACAGCCGATCCGGTCAATAGAACAGGCATCTTCATCGACACCTAAACCGACGTTACCCAAGCCGGCAATACACGCCTCCACGTCGCCCCTCAAAGCAACCCAGTCCGCACCACCCGCCACAACCGCCGGCAGCACACAGGCCGTCGCGAAGTCACTGCCCGCCCAAGAAGAACAGGAAGCGCCCGAAGAAGACAACATCTACGAGGTCCTCCGCCTCGAGGGCGTGCAGGAGCGCATCGTCCGCGGCAAACGCATCCGGTTCTTCCACGTGCGCTGGAAGGGCACTTGGCCGCCCGGCCAGAACCCGACCTGGGAGCCCGAGGTCAACATCCCCCGGTCCCTCATCAAGAAGTACCTCCTCGCCCACCCGCAGCAGCCGCAGGGTCGCAGGACGGGGGCGATGGACAAGTACCTCGTCCCGTCCTGGCCGCACCGCAAGTATTCGTCCGTTTCGGAGGCGTTTGAGGGGGGGGAGACAGGCGAGGACGGCTACGCCGATGGCGGCGACAATGAGGCGGTCGAGGACGACGGCCCTGAAGAAGAGGATATGGGCAATGAGATGCTGCTCGTTACGGACGAGCCGACGCAGCCTGCCAAGCCCACGCTTTCTTGGTGATTGAGGCTTCGACGCAGTCAGCCACGGGCATTTACGGGCTGGGAGTTTTGGGATTTGGGGCCAGCGGGAAATTGATTTCGGCGTCTTCATGAAGCCTTTCTTTTTGGAGATGACTTGCACTTATTTTAGTCTTGGGCTGATGGGTGTGACAGGGAGAAGGTATATGGTCGGCGTTACCTCAGAGCGCTGGTCCATGTGTTTGCTCAGAAGGGCGCTTGAAACATAGCAGAATGTTGCCATGGTCTGGCCACATCATCAAAAATGGAAACAAAGATTAAATAAAAACCTAACCCTATTGAAATGACATATTCGTGGCGGAATGAGTGTCAAAGAGAAGATGGCAGATATCCGTTTTTGCCTTGGAAAACACGGGGCGCGTTCTTAATTAAGGGTCACGGAAACTCCATTCTATGGTGCTTGCTGTATGCCTGTCTTCAGCACTTCCGTTCGCTCGCTTGTGAATCTATCACTGTCGCTCTAGGGCCCCCCCAAGTGCCTCTAACCCAGATAGAACACCCACCAAATGGAGAAGCATCTGCCTCTCTGGCACCTTTATGCGACGCAGAAGCCAAGAACCCCATAGTCATTTAGTCCCATCCACGACGCTTCCCAGAATCCATTCGTAAATGCACCAATATCCCTCTACTAAAAGGGAGGCTGGCCAACTTGAGGCTTTTTACCCAACGACTTCCCCTTCTTCTTCTTGGCTTTGTCTCTGGCAATTTTGGCTGTAAGCCTGTTGAAAACTGGTTTCGAGATTCCGTGAACTCCCTCGAAGCCTTCATCCATAATGAGGTGAGGGCCCGAGGAAACAGGCACTAAAGTGGGCGTTTGAGATTCAAGTGCAATGTCGCTTGAAGGGGTGTCCGAATCCAAGCTGTTCACGTTCGAATCCTGGTTCGTAAAAGGAGAGACGGCCATACCAGGGTTGATGCCAGCGGGGTTATATCGAACGCCGACGGGTACATGGGCCGAGGGATCGTTCATAGCTACCGAAATCTTTGCGAATTCGTGGAGCAAAGGTCTCGTTGAATCAACTGTAGTGATCGCCGTTGATTCGTTCGAGGCTTTGTTTGAAGGTATAATTATTGACTGTTCGGCGTCCCCTTGAAGCCCGCCATCGTCGACGATGACCTGTCGACATTGTTGTCAGCACCGTTTTTCTTATTCTCTTCTCTCTCCGCCTTGCTCTTCAAGTAGAGATTCACCTTGCGACGGTCAACCCAGCCGGTAACTTCATACAAGAGATCCGCGCTCTTCTGGGTGTACGGGTGGGGACTGTCGACATTATAGTGCTCCCATGCCTTCCAGGATTGGGTCTGATCCATTACCCAGCCTCCATGATACCACACCTGGATGGCTCCCGACTGGCGGTCTCTGCGGTGGAGCACCTCCTTGCGCTGATCTGGGTCGTATGCCATGTACTCGATGGCGCTGTCCCAATCGGCTGTCTTCTCCCAGACGATGCTTTTGCGGTCAAGCATCTCTTTGATACCGACGGTGTCCGGGTCATTCGGGTCGCATGACGCCAACATCTGCTCTTGAAGAAGCTTCTCTTCACTCTCGCGCTCCTCAGTGGTCATAAAACGCTGTGCATTCTCGGGAGCGAGAATGGAAAGGTCAGCAGTCTGGTAGATAGGCAGGAACGGTTCTTGAAGGTCTCCAGGGGGCGCACTGCACGGATCTGGTCTGAAAGTCACAGCCCGTCCATCAACAGGAGAAGTCCAGAGATTCGACTCAAGGATGCTTGCTCGAACGAGAATGGCCGACTTAAGGCTCGAAAACGAGATTTCGAAGCTTTCATCATGAGAATAGGCGAAATGAGTGATGACTTCGGCGAAATTGTGTGCCAGGCCCGCACTCTCGAGAATGGTCTTGAGGTGCATGACTGAAAATCCGGTAACAGAAAGGCAGCGCGTGAAGCCCGCGTCTATCGAAGCCTGCACACCCTTATTCAAAGGGTATGAATCTGTGGCCGGGATACTAATGCGTACCTTGGCCAAGACACCATTCTGCGTAATAAAACCAAACTCACGGGAACTGGAGTATTGGCAGAACGTCGAGGCGTCCTTGGCAGTGGTGAATTCAATATAGGCATGGTTGTAGTTGAAGTCGCCGGTGCCCATTGGAGCGGTGTGGGCTTTGAGGATTTGGCCGCCACGGACATGTTCCAGGACTCTCTGGATATGGACCTCGTCTGGAAGGCCAGTCATGATGACAATGCGACAAGCTATATCTGGAATGCCATCATCGTCAGTGAGCTGTTGGCCATTCTGGTTTCGCACATAGCGAATGCCGTAAAGAAACATACCCGGGATCTGAGAGTACTGATGAGTTCCCGGAGTCCCATGATGATTTCGCAGCGCCCGCTCTCTCTGAAAAGGAGACTCCCATATGTCGTTACAGTCCTCTTCCCATTTGAGAAGGTCGGCGTTGACGTCGTGAGAGCCTTGCTGTTTCGATGTGTTCGCGCAGATGAGTCTTGACTGCTCCGGCAACTGACGCGAAAGTTGCTGCAACGGCGGCAGGGGATTTGTCTTGTTACAATCAGGATTGTAAGAACTGGTAAATGTGGCTTCTGTAGCGGCCTGTGACGGAAGATCCAGCAGACACCCAGCATAATCTAAGAGATTGCTATGAGGAGGCGCAGAAGATGCCATGGGGGGCGGGGGCGAGATCTCATCGAAGGATATGAGAAGGTCTTCTTCAATACCTCCTGTGGCACAGTTATGCGGCGGTGCGCCCCGAGAATGAATGCCGATGCTTTCAAACGTGGCAGTGTGCTGGGGGTTGTCAGCGACAAAAGCGCGGATGAATGCTTCGTACGTCTTGTTGCGCTCCACAGCATTGAGGAGGCCTGTCTGAAGCTCCTGCAACCGGATATGGAGAGGCTCTTGGTTTTGCACAATTCCGTTGTACTTTGCCTGAAGCCCTTCCAGTTGTGCCTTGTTGTAGTCGAGCTCCTCCTGTAACTGTTGCAAGAACTCTTGATCAAGTCTGCTACGTTCACTGATCTCTGCGGCGTACTTTTGGGCTCGGCATCTGATAAGTTCAGCTTCTGACAGCTGCGCTGTCAACTTCTCAATGGTGGCGTCGCTCTTAAAGACTGTGTACTTCAAATCCTCATTGATGCTGTCAAGACGATCATTCTTGCGCTTGAGAGTCTCATGGTCATGCTTGAGCTGCTTGGTATTGGCAGGAGGGGATTTTGTAATGTCGTCTGATGGACAGGGGCTCTGGAGAGCATCGACAAAGGACACTGGCGAAGAGCTCGGTGGAGATGATCGCTGTCTGGCAAAGGACAGGCTGAGCACACGTCAGCAATTGTGTTGAAATAAATGTAGAATCGCGTCGGTAAATCCGAGAGTCTTGACTTACGAGCCGGTGGAAGATGACCCAGCCGATGTAGGACCCAGATTACTTTCGCTGTGAGTCTGGAGACAAGAACCGAGGTCAAGTGACTGGGCCTTTTTGGGGGTATTGCCGGTTCCAGGGTGGTCAGACTCTTGATCCATGTCATTAGCGATCTTCTCCGTAAGGTCATTACTAGTAGGAATATCGCCATTATCAGACGAATCAAAGTCAATGAGGTTGGGAGAATCCGAATGAGTGACAGCAAGAGCAGCGAACGTTAGCGGACCGGGGTTACCAGCGACGCTTCTGTCATCGTTGGTCCAGCCGTTGTCGGTGGACACGTAGACGGTGGATCCATCGTCATCTTGTGGCCGGTCGATGATGCGGCCAGGAAAGTAGGAGTCGATTCTATCGACCATCGTGAGTTGTTTCTGCGGTACCTGGGTAGATGCGTGGTGAAGTGAGGATTGTATGGACCACGGTTGTTGACCAAAAGCTTCTACTTTTCTTGGTGAAAAGCACTACAAAGCGAAAAGATGTTAGTTACTCATAAGCTGTAGTGTCTTAGTAAAATGGGAACGAAATCAGAGAGAAGATTAGGTATGCCAAGAAGGCCGCTCCTAGGTCCGTATTTGTGCCTTTAGTTGTGAAACTTTCTCTGCCAATCTAGAAAGGGCCGGTCTTGGAGGACTGGGCGAGCCGAGATGAGAGGGAAAGGTTGGTGTTGGTGATGAGAGGGAAAGAGTCGAAGAATGAGGAACGCTGGCCGTAGATTTGAGAAGGTGATAGGGGATAAGATTAGGGAGGGAAGGAGAGAGCAAGTTCATGGCAAGAGTAAGAGAGGAAGGGAGTGAAGGCTAAAAGGGAAGGAACTGCCCAAGGAATTGAATGTGAAATTGAAGATGCAGTTACAGTCCGGATGATTTGCAATGGAAAGGGTTAATTGACGGCTGTTAAGAGTGAAACCTACCTCGGTATTCAATCGGCAGGATCCATCCCCACTTGCTGAGGCATGTTCGCGTAAAATCAGGGGGGATGTGATGGTTGGGACTGACATAGACTGATCGCAGTTCTAAAACAGAGGGAATTCTGTTGATCCCCAACCACTGCGTTCATCCAGCGACTGAAATTCGTACTTGCCTTGGATTGCGTCTCTATGCTGAGGATCGTGTGCGTCGTGTGGGAAGTTGTGAGTGACGTTGATTCTGGGTTGACTCAGGCATATGTAAGGGCAAGATACTGTTGGCAACAGAGGTGACCAAGCCTCAACTGCTTAATGTTCTTCGTCCACTCACCTTGGCATTGAGAAGAAACGGAAGATGAGGAAGATGAGTAGAATTATGCCATGCTAAGGGTCGCGTAGGATTGGAGTCAATCGGTGAGAATGAAAGGAAAGAACTCAATAATAGGAACGGAAGATACTCCCCCCTCTGGTTACGGAATGTTTGAGATGCCCCAGTGCCCAGCGAAGAGAGATGGAAATAGAAGAGGAGGGTTTAAAGTTAAGGATGGCAGAGGATTGAGATGAAGGAATGAGAAGTGAACTCCTGACTAGCAGTTGGAAGATGGGAGAGAGAGAGAGAGATAGCAGAGAAAGAGGTCGGGCCGTTGCAAGACTTCATCCGGGTACTGTTCAAAGGCAATAATAGCCCTCCTGCAAGGACAAGGACTCATCTTGAGATGGTGGGGGCAAGACCAAAACCAAGCTCGGCAGATGGTCTGACTGTTACTGTGGTGACAAAGGGGACCAGCATAGCAAAACCCACATGCAGCTGCAAGAGAGTGAGAGCCGTATGAAATTATCAGGCTTGTGCATATGGAGTGGAGAGATGGCAGCTTTCGCAAAGCCTGGATCTCGGAACAGTGCAGGAGACGACTATCTAGAACGGAAGGTGACTGCAGGTGGAAAAGCGAGTGTTGAAATCCCAGGTGGCGGGTTCTGTGAGAGAACACAATATGGGTTGAAGCAGTAGGATCAGTAGCATCTAAGAAGGGAAGAGACAGCAAAAATACGGAAGCACAAACGGAGTGACTGGGAAAAACTCGACAGCAGGTTTTGCCGTTTCAATGAGATGATTGACGCTAAAACAACTTCATAAAATTTAATATGCCTATTAGAAAATGCACATTTTATTATTCAACTGCATTTCTTGCATCATCTCTTTTCTAAAGACTAAAGCTGACATGGGACGGACTATTGAAGATTGAAACTAGAAGAGAGAAGCCGAACATTAGGCCGACATAGAATAAGCCTTTAGAAGGTACAGAGGACTGAGTACTGCCATATCCAGCCTAACCTAAAAAGCTCCCAATTTGGTTAAATCTCTGAATGGATTGACAAGGCTCGTGTTGCGCAGATTGGAGCCCATCGATTGTGTGCATCATCTGGATCACCAACGCCGCAAATTAGCAACTCAGAAATTGGCCCAGATCGTCTAGTTGGTTAGGATGATACGTTGTGGTTCTTCTATACAGCGATCCGTGTTGACGGCGGTTCGAATCCGCCTCTGGGCATACTACCTTTTTGCTGTTGTGATCAAGCTGGACCACCACAATCTGCCTGTGGGTAATTGAGCATGATCTCCTCAGTCAATTTTTTTTCATTTTTCATTTTCGCAAGAATACTTCTGCCTCACGGAAATAGTAATCTGTAAACTTCGCGCCTCGAGGCCATTTAGAGCCGGATCCATAGATTTAGGACAACTGGATGTATAGCGGGTCATCGCAGAACAAGAGAGGTGGAGCCAAGGCTCTCGACAAAAACGTAGTGCCTGAACCACAACACGAGGGTGCAATAAACGAATAATATGGACATATTGTAGATTTTCTCTTCATCATGAATGTACCGACGAGCTTGTAAGGAGGGGTTGAAGCTGCAAGTGATTGACAGATCACTTGCAATGACATTGTGAGTCTGCTTGTGTTGTCCCTGCATAACACGACTTCCAACGACATTTTGACGACACTCCAAGCAATGAAGCAAATGACCGTGTCCTTTGAAACGGGATGGGTATCAAAGCTTAGTATTGAGGCGTTGATGAAAAGCCGACAGCGCAAAGCTTTTTATCATGGTACCTAGAGGGAAAGACTGTTGCTTGGGGGGGAAAACAAAAGTATAGGAAAACAAAAGGGGGTATGTGTACTTCCCATTTTGACGCCACGCTCTGATAAGTTGACAAGTAAATAAAAAGCCATCGCAGCCGGTGTCTATTGCTCATGTATCTTATGCTTTCACGACAAGGTCCCGAACCATGTTGAGGAACCGCTCCCGGTACTCAGCGGGGTTGGCGGTGATGCTCATGGGCCCGTGGCCGGCAAAGACGTTGTACGACTTGACGAGTCCCGTCATGGCCTTGGCGCGGAACTTGTGCTTGGCCCAGAAGAAGTCGAGCACAACCATGCGGTAGGTCCACTTGCCGTCCACGTCCGTCAAGCCGGTGCGCCACTCGTTCGCGTTGGACTGGATGGTCGGAACTTCGCGCGCCTCATCCATGACGTTGGGGCCCGGGTAGCGGACTAGGAAGAGCGAGTAGTCGACGGCGTTGTTCTCCGCGAGGAGCTGAGTGTCAGCCCCGAGGAGGTCGAGAAGCTCCTTCTTCTGGGCCGAGGTGACCCGGATCTTATTCTCAAACTCGTCAATCAGCCTCTCCTTGACGCTTTCCGGGGCCAGGTGGCCGTTGGCGATGTCCCGCTCGGGGAAGAAGTAGTCGTTTGGCTTGAGGTCGTACGTTTCCCACTGCTTCTTCCTGTGGTCCGTCTCCTCCTCCTCCTTGCCGTAAAGAAGGTTCTCCATGATGATGTGATGGGTGGGTGCCATCCCCAGGATGCCGCCGAGGGTCGCTATCGAGCTGTAGACCATGTCGGTGATGCGCACGAGAAGGCTGTGCGGGTTCTTCTTCATGTGGGCGACGTAGGCGGCGAACAGGTCGTGGGTGAAGAACTCGTGCTCGAAACGGCGGGGCAGCGACTTGATGAGAAACTTGCCATCGGCCGTGGTGAAGAAGGTCGAGCCGCTGTAGCCCAGGTCGCCGACGGGCTTAAGGTCAGATACGCGTCCCTTGCCCTTGGCGGCCTTCTGCGCCAGGTGGAAGGAGTTTGTGTACTCCTGCTCGTCCAGCTGCCAGACATTGTGACGGAGCTCAAGGAAGTCGGCGGCGTGGTAACGGGCAAGAGGGAGGTGGAAGACGGAGAGGAAGGCGGCGAGAACGCGGAAGATGCGTTTTTGGAGGCTTGGCCTGTCTGGGTTGTTGGAGTCGCCGGAGATGGCTGCGAGAATCGAGGAAGATATTGAGGTACTACGGATTTGCATCTTGGCGGATGGCAGGCCTTGGGCCTGAGAGGCAAAAGTATTTGTTTGATTATCGCTATCGAAGACTGGATGGGACGGTTTGCGGAAGTGAGCTTAGCTACCTAAGAAGGGATGAGAGCTCGAACAAAGCTTTGGTGGGGAGCTACCGACGTTGACGTCACCGCACCCCCCATCGAAAAATGTCCCTGTCTTACACACTACGCGTAGAACGCATACAACCCACAACAAAGCGCTTGGCCACCTACCCACTCTCGCTCTCTAGATATTTTGGGTTACTTGGCGCATTGGATTTGATAATTGTGAATTCTGAGTGTCGGGGTTTCTCCGTGTCACTCTTTTTAACTGAGAATTGCTACACCACAACCGCGCATGCACGCACCGGGAGTTGTGCCGCCATGTCCTTACTGCTTCACATCATACGTCGCGCTGCTCAATGCTTGAGTAGGAAGCCTCTCGAGGCATCAGCGACACCGTTACCAGCAAGCATGCTTACAGATTATCGAGCTTATTTGACTCAAACGTGTCGATCAACATAATGCGGAAGAACGGCGGTTGAAATTAAGATGGGTTCCATTGTTTTACTCAAGGACATGGACATGGATACCTCGATAAAGACAAGGACCGAGATATCTGAAAGTTCCAGATTGAGTTTTGTATATCACTCCCAAGGTTACCTAGACAGCTTGATGATACAAGGATTGTGGGAGAAGGTATCGGAGGGTTGACTATTTTAATCCTTGGTTAGAGATAATTTTCGGAATAATCATCTTCCATCCCCGGGCCTGTTTTCTCCGGATTTCCAGAATCTCACCTACAGACCCACTAATAGATATTTAAGGAACCAAAAACTTCTACTGCAATAGCTTTCCAACATCGACTTCAATCCCACGACTTGAACTTCTCAGGTTTTCCAGTCTGGCGTTTTTCTTTCGGCGTTTCTTTTTCAATGGTAAGTTCAAGCTTTGTTTTCCATATATTCTCTATGTTCTGTGATGAAATTTCCTTTGTATTCGCAGTTTCCACGCAAGCCGTCGCAAGAGCCTTTTGACGTGCGATGAGCGTTTAATACTTCCTTGGATGTCTGAGAACATAGCCAACTGCCATCTTTCCTCATTCAGTATTTTGATCCTCAGCTTGCTAACTTACAACAGGTGATGCTAATGTTGTTACCGAGGTACAAGTACAAGGCGGTCTGGTCCCCCTTAGGGTCGCACAGGTACACGATTGACCATACACAGCTGGAAAAACACCATATAGGTCTTGTGCTTGATACCTTGATATAATCTAGCTTCAATAGAGAACAATTAAGATATCTAGGTGTCTTTCTAGTTTTCAGTTAAATAGATACCTGAACATCTCTATTTGTCTCTCTTGAAACCTTATTAAGGTATTAAGTATATACCTGTATAGTGTTTTATCTAACTGTGTATGGTCAATTGTGTACCTGTACGATCCTCTGGGGAGGGGGCCAGGAAGCACGCCAGAAAGAGGGACTTGAAAAACGATACAGTGAGTGCTCTTGGGCAAGTCACACGTAAAGAATCTATTCAGGGGGTCTTGGTACCGGGCTACGTGAAAATCCACCACTGAGCTCTCATTCTCTAGGGTCAAGTGATGAGAGCAACGAAGAGCTTTTCAAGGCTATGCATAACTAGCTTACTAGTCACGATTATGTTGAACATCTACTGTGCATAGCTACAACCCAGTTACAAATTGAATGCGACAACAGGACTTGGGATCTGGATATATTCATTCATCTCGAGCCATTAGGCCTTTTCTTCGTTTCGCACGAATTTGGTGTAACTGATTCTGATAGCCGTTTGAAAGAAAGAATTTTTGGTCCTTTAAGTTGGTCAAGTGTTTTCAGAAACATTCGATTCCATTACCTGGAAAAGCCTACCTTGCTATTTGCTCGGGTACGAAAAACAAGCCGAGCAGGGCACATTTGACCTATACCTACTGAATGCGTCTTTAGACTTTCCGATAGTGACCGATCAAGTACCCTCACGTCCACAGATTGTGTGCCTCAAGCAGGTAGATCCGTTCTAGTATGGTTGCCCCAGTTCCAGACAAACAGCATACAGACGAATGGGTCGAACCGTTCATAAAACCAGGGTCATATTTGACCATTGTGCGTCTTTGCATCTGTCTTCTGGCTGGTATACCAGATGGCACATAGCTGGCATCGGCGACCTTAATTCCCCGCGCCTAACAATTCTATGGCATCTATTTATCTTATCACGAGTTAGAGCACACAGCAGGGCATTAGAGAATTTAGGTCTAAAAGACTTAATTCTATAATAGTAACTATAGAATAAGTAACTCTCTATATATAGGTAAAATACGTAAGTAAGGACTAAAATACTACGTAATAAAGTATATAATAAGATAGTTATAGACTATAAAACTAGTAAAGCTATTATAATACACCCCCTAATTATTAATAAAGTAAATAATTACCCTAAGATAATAAGAATATATTAGAATAGCCTTATAAAAGAGGTCTTTAAGTTACTAATATAGTTAAGTTAATTATAAGGTAAAAGAAATAGCTAAAAAAAAGTATAATCTCTTCTACTTTATTATTATTATTTATTTATTATTGTATATTATTAAAAGGGAAGAAGTAAAAAATAGGCTTTAGACTACCTAGTAGAATATATATATAGTAGTTTTCTTACCTTCCTACCTATTTATTATTATCTTTTATTTTTTAAGCTATTATTAAATTAGTAAAGTAAATTAATTATAATAATATTTCCTTTTATAATAGGGAATTACTATTAATAAATTAACTACTAATAGTAAAATGAAGTTATTAAGATATCTAAGAAAATTAATAGTACGTTTAGCCCTCTTAAATACCTTTCTTATAAGCTATATTAGCTAGTAGTAGAGTATTAAATAAATATAAATATAATAAATATAAATATATATATTTATATTTATATTTATTATATTTAAATATACTATTTTTAACTAATTATATTAAATATATTAGAAATAAATTTAAGTAACTAAATACTATATAACTATATATTAAGTATATTTTCTTAGATATTTCTACTTTACTATTAGTATTTCTATAAAAAGAATACTTATCTATTTTAAATTTAAAGACGTAAAATTTAAATATCTAAGACTTAAGGTATAATAGTATAATATATATAAGTTTTAATATATTACTATAATACTAAGAAATAGCTATAAACTATAGGTATATACTAGATAATATTTATAATTAAGTTTATTAAATCTACTAGATATTAGAAAGCCTATTAAAAATAGAGAAATAAACTATCTTAGAGATAAACTACTTATATTACATTCTTTAAATAATACTAAATACTAAATACTAAGTAAAAATAAATATTAAATAAGTATATTATATATAAATAGATCTAAAACTTATTTTATAAAAGACTATTAAACTAAAGTTTTATATAAAAAGTATAATATAAAATAAACTCTTTAAATATTTATAATATAATATAAATAAAATAAAACTAAATCTAACTAAAATAACTATTAAGAAAATAAAGAAATCCTAGTTAATAGAGCTATTATTACTACTAATAGATATATTAGTATTATTATACTCTTTAAACCCTTTTTCTTCTATTTCTTCTTCTTCTTCTTCTTCTTCTTCTTCTTTTATATTACTATTATAGTCTTCTTTTATAGTAAAATCTAATTTATTCTTAGATACTTTAGAATAATTAAAAATATTACTATATATCTTAGGGGTATATATATCCTCTAAATTACTTTTAGTAATATCTTTTAAATTATTAATAATAGAATTCTAGTTTTTTAATAAAACTAGTTACCTTCTATTATTATACTTAAGGTTAGTTCTTTTTTTAATAATAATATTACCTAATTAGTTAAAACTAACTTCTACTACTACCAAAATAAGAGGAATAGCTAGATATTTTCTAGCTAATATACTTAGAATAGGGAATTTAACTTTATTTTCTTCCTACTAATCTAGAGGGTTAACCTATTAGTATATATTAGTATTTATATTAAGTAATAAATAAATAAATATATATAAATATATATAAATATTAATATAAAAAAACACTTATAAAGACTTACTTTATCCCCTTATAATTCTAACTTATAATAGTTATTAATTTTATCTTTTTATATATTTTTATTTATTCTTTTTTACTTTATAAAGGAAAGAATTACTAATAAACTCTTCTTTAAGTTTAGGTTTAGGTACTTTAATATCTTTACTTCTAGCCTTACTATTAGAAGGGTCTATAATAAAGTTAGATAAAGTATTAGACTTTTCTTTATTTTTTCCTTTATTTTTAGTATTAGTAGTTATTAAGCTTTTTATACTAATTCTATTATTAATAGAATTAATATATAAGCCTTTTTATCTTATAGCTTCTAAGTCTACTATAATATAATCTTTTAAGCTAGTTAATAGTTAGTAAATTAAAAATAACTTATAAATAAAAGAATAACTAATTAATATTATATAGTATTATTTACTTACCTATTATATTCTCTAGCTAAGTCGTCTTAAGCTAATTATATTATATTATTAGGTATAAAAGGAGTTAAGTTATTATTTTTTAGACTTTTATAGTTAAGTCTAAGGTCTAATATAAAACCTAATAAATAAGGCTTATACGTATTATAGTTATTATTACTAATAGGGTAAGGGAAATAGCTTTCTAGCTTTTCTAACCCTACCTCTATAGGAGGTAAAAAAGGTATAAAATAAGGGTGTAAAGACTTATTAGACTATTAATTAATATTAGTAAATAGATTAATAAATATAGATATAAAGTATATATATAATATTAGAAAAATACTTACTTTATTTACTTTTAATATCTTAGAGATTATTAACTCTTTTTTATCTAATAGGTTATAATATATATTACTTACTATACTAAAAATAGTACTAATAGTAATATAAGTCTAGCTTTATAAGTATATAGTAGGTATATAAAATATCTTTAATAAATCTCTTAAATAAATAAGTTAAAGCTACTAGCCTTCTATTAAGTAAAGGGCTTTAAAGATATTATTTTTAGTTAGTCTATTTAATATATCTAAGGCTAGTTTAAGCTTTATAGATATATTAATTATTAGATAGACTAAATTCTATTTAGTTTTATTACCTATTTTATTTAGTAATATTAGTATAATACTTAAGTATATATATAAGTATAAATAGAAATATATATATAATTATATATATAACTATATATAAAGAATTTATAAATAAGATAAAATTACTTATATAAAGGGATTTTAGTTTTATATATATTAATAGGAAATTCTCGTCTTTTTTAGTATATTTTATAGCTGTTTTAAACTCCTTATATAATATAGTATTATTTCTTAAAAGTATAACTATACGTTTTAGTTTACCTAAGCTATCTTCTATTTTAATTAGTATTTAATATATAATATAATAAGTAGTTTATTATAATAATATTAACTATTAATATTAATAGAAATTACTTACTATAGTATACTTTTAATATTTTCTTTTATTCTATAAGAGATAGTTTCTCTATAGAACTACTATAATTATTAATAATAGAAAGTACTTTAAAGTCTACTATTAGAGTATTAAGAATAAATATAAAATATAATATAAATATAAAATATAAATATAAAATATAAATATAAATATAAATATAATATATTAGAGTAGGGCGAGATAGCAGATAGTGCCTAAAGTAGTGTGGAGATAGACACTTACGCCCGGTAGGGCCTACTTTTTCCTTTTTTTTATATTTAGTAGAGCTAGCTAGCTATACAGCTAGAAAGATTATTATTACAGTAGTAAATTTAACTTATTCTTATACGTATTACTATTTACCTACTTCCTATAGTAACTTTTATCTTTCTTTACCTTTACTTTATAGATTAGATCTAAGAATTAGATTCCCTATTAATTAAGCCTACTCTTACCTAGCAGGCTAGTACTAGTAATATACTAACTAATTTATATAGCCTTATACTCTTCCTACCTAAATAGTCTTTTACCCTCTATAGTAGCTAAAGTAGTAGGGTTATGTAGTTTAGTTAGTAGCGCCTCTAGTACTACACTACCTATTTCTAATAGTACCTAAAGGTAGATTAGTTTCTCTAAACCTAGTCTATTATAGAGAAGGGGTACTTTTATACTATCTAAATAAACTTTACTATCTATAATATAACAAACATAACGTATTAACCTATAGAAAGCTTACTAAGTAACTAACTAAGTTATTCTTAGACCTATTTTAGTAGAAAGAAGTATAAATAGCTATATACTCCTAACTTTTAAAGTAGGAATAAAAAAAACCCTAAAAACACCTATATAAGAGGGAAAACCGCCCCTAAGTAATAACTTATAGAGAAATCTCTTTAGATATTACTAGTAAAGGGATATCTAAAATAAGAAGATAATTCTTAGACCTAAACAGGTTAGGAGAAGGAGAAAAAATTAAGAAAGACTACTTATAGTAAGTTTTACCTTCTAGATACTAATAAATATTATAGAGGATAACTACTAGGATAACCTAATAAGATAAATAAGAGACCCTTATAAAGGGTCTAAGAAGAGTAGGATATAACTACCTAACTTAATAATATAAAATAAACCTATAAAATATTAATCAGCTAGGCAACTAAGCTAAAAGTTATATCCCCCTTAAGGTAACATAGCTGTTCTCTTACTGCTAGAGAGTATAGGAGGGCGTCCCTATAAGGAAAAGGCCTAAGAGGGGACCTAAGAAATAAGAGGATAGTACTACTATGCTAGTAGAAATACTCCTATAGAACCTTATAGTAACATAGCTGTTCCTCCCTATTACTATTAGGGGAGGCATAAGTAATATAATATTACTTTATAAAGGAAAAAGGCTTAGAGGCTATCTACTATAAGATATAACCTATTAGATTTAAGAAGGCTATACTAAAGAAGATAGGTTACTCTACTACCCCCTTTCTTATAAAAAAAAAAAAAAAAAAGCTAAAGCCTATCTTAAAGATCTCTAACTTATAACATACTATAATAGAATATACCTTTTACTTTATATTTTAAAGAAAGAGAGCTAGTAACTACTATTTAGCCTATAATATTATATCTAATAATTAAGATAACACCCCTTTAGATAACCTCCTGCGCCCCCCTAGTAGGAGTATCTTTAGTACTACTCCTAGGGATAGGGTAGGAGGAATAATATTATTTACTAATCCTCCTGCTAGAAATAGTTTTACTAATATTTAGTAGAGAGCCCTTAACCTAGAGGAAACTAATAATAACAATAGTAACCTATATTCTTAGGCCTAGCATAAGGGTATAGGTACTACTTAACTACCTTTTATTACCTAGCGACCTACTATTAGTATAGAGGTATATTTCACCCTATTAACAGACTAAACTCTAACTCTAATCCTACGTCCTATAGTAACTACTAATAATACTATTATAACTAGGAACGACTTTATAGCTTTTATAAAGACCTTTATAGCTATAAGAGAGAGCCCTACTAACCTTAGGATAGTTATTTAGAGTAACCCTAGCATACTAAAATTTATAGGGAATAATATTAGTAACTTCCTCTATAACTTTAAGGCTATAGGAAAGATCTCTAGTATCTCTAACTCTACCCTCTATAGTACTATTTATCTATATTATAATAATACCTATTAATATACTATTAAATTATACGTTAAAGGCTACTCTTAGGCTATAGCTAAAAAAGAGCTTATACGTATATATAAGGTAGTAGATATTAACTAATTATATAACCCTAATAAGGTAATTTAAGCTCTAGTACTTAAAGGGTATATATCTAAGTAGGATCTAACCTCCTTAATTAGATTTATTATAGAGATAAAAGGGCTGTATACTAAGGTAACCCTAAAGAAGCTCTTAGTTATTTTAGACTTAGAGCTAGTCTATATTACCTTCTATAGGCTACTAGAGAAGGTAATAACTATAATCTCTAAAAGCCTTAAGTATAGTATAATAGACCTCTAGATAAAGGAATAACACCTTATTAAGAAGTCTCTCCTTAAATAGGCTATAGATAAGATAGTCTACTAACAGCTTAGTAGGTAGTAGCCATAGGTGTTAGTAAGCCCTTCTTAGACCTAATCTACTATAAACGCTATACCTAGGGTAAGGCCTACTTATTAGGTCCTCTAGAGGCCTACTACTAACACTATAGTTCTTATTAGTAATAGTATTAATAAGATTACTACTAGCCTTAGGGGACTTAGTATTAATTAGGCCTATTTAGCCTTAGGACCCTAAGTAGACCTTATAGTCTAAGCTTTACTAACCTAAAATAGAGAAATTATACGCCTCCTAGTAGGACAAATTACCTAGAGTAAGGGTGTAAGATTATAGTATATAGATATTAACTAAGTTAGCACCTCTACTAGCTACCCTACTTATAGCTAACCTAGAGGTAACTCCTTCTAAGGGCGTAAAGGATACTAAGGCTGCTTAGGTAGATATAACCTAAATACTTAGTATAAGAGCTAATAACTAAACCTTAGCCTAGATAAATATGTATACTATAGTAAGAATACTTATTAACTAAACTACTACTAAAAGTACGTTTTAGATTTAAGATTAGGACTTTACTATATCTAATTCCTATAGTACTTTATTAGCTACCTCTCTAGTAGAGAAGAAGTTAAATTTAGTACTATTAATAACTATTAGGACTATATAAATAGTAGCTAGCTAATAAGGAAAATTATTATCTACTATATACTAGATTACCTTATTAATAGCCTGCTAATAACAGTACTTAAAGCTGCTAGAGTAGAGTACTATACTAACTCTAAATTTACTAAGGTTATAGATAGAGCCCTTATTTAAATTATAGACCTAAGAAGGCAGGATAAAGGCTCTTATATAGAGGAGGTTAGCTTTATTAACGTTAGTACTATTACGTATAAAACTAGTAACTATAATATAGTTAACTATCTATACCCTACTAAAACCTTTACTATTAAGAGGTATAAGACTACTAATAACTATACTACGCTATATAAGACGTATAAGAGTAAGTCTACTAGCTTTATAGATCTAATTACTACCTAGATACCTAAACGTATTATACTACTACTATTACTAGGCCTTAGGGTAGTTAAGCTTATAGATAAGGATATTATTTATAAACTACTACCTAAGGAGCCTAAGGAAGTATAACTAGTAAAGAAAACTATAAAGGGATCTAAGAAGCCTAAATTATATATAATAGACCTACTATACGGCCTTTAGGGCTAGGAGACTACCCTTAAAGAAGCTGTTACTACTATAATAACTAAGAAATCTACTAGTAACGTCTCTATGCCTATAGAGATTATACGCTTTATTTATAACAAATTTATAGAAGCAGAATATAAGGAGGCCCTATAAATTAAGACTATATATAAGGCAAAGAATAACGTTTACCTTAAGGTACTAGAGTCTCTTCAGCTCCTTATAACTAAGTACCCCTCTATATATAAGGGTATTACTAAGAAAATCTAGGAGTATAATACTAAGGGTATATTACTAACCCTATAGGCAGCTATGTATACGCTAGCTAGTTCTTAGGCCTAATCTTTAGCCTTTATTAAAGATATCCTTAGTGTTAATACTATATAGCCCTAAGGGATTACTACTATAAACTTTGTAATATCACACCTATACCTTAATATTATAGTAAGAGGGGACTACCTAGATTAATATAAACCTATTAGTAGCATCCTAGATACTAGATCTATAATTAACGTTATTAATAAGTAATATGTTTTTAAGAATAGACTTTTATACCTTCTAACGCTAATAACCCTTAGCCTAAGGGGATTTATAGACCTAAACTAACCCTAGGTTAGTCTTAAAGGAGCTCTAATAGTAGATATTTAGATTAGCTAGTACTATATTTATAATATTAGTTTCTTTATAGTCCTAACTAGTAAATCGTCTTAGAGAATCCTCCTTAGCGCCCCCTTTATCTTTATAATAAGGATAGAGCTTAAGTACGCTAAGGATTAGATTAGGGGATCCTTTTATATAGAAGACACTAAGGTCTATGTTCCCCTATCCTTCTATACTAAGGAATCTAGTAGTAATTTACATACCCTTATACCCTAATAGGACTAATACCTCTCTACACGTTACTCCCTATCTAAGAACTAGGGAAACTAACCTCTACTATTACTAACCCTAGATAGGCAGTAGGCTTAGTTATCCTAGGGGTAACAGATTAGCTTAAGGAGGGAGAGGAAATTATAACCTCTTTTTCTATAGATAAATATAAGGAAATCTTAGATATAGCTATAAGGTAAGCAGCCTAACCTTTAGTAGTAGAAATCTATAAAGTAGTCCTAGCTATAGGTAAGTATAACCCTAATTACTCTAGTTATAGCCTAAGTTACCCTATTACTTAGTAACGTAAGCACTACAGCCGCCTAAATTAACTATTACAACATAAGAAATCACCTAAGTAACCTAGCTAGATAAAAACTTACGTAGAAGGGCTTACTTAAGTTAACTATGTTAACACTATAATTTTTAGATCTATTTAGCCTACTATAAAAGCCTTTACCCTATATAAGACTAAGGATAAAAAAATCCACCTTATAGATAATAAACCCTTAGATAGATCTACCCCTAATAGGGACCTAAACTAGAAAATTAAGGTATAGGGGAGGGTAAAGGATAACATTAAGACTAGTCCTAACGTCTTATTCTTAGATCTAATTACGCCTAAATTTTTAGATCTAAAGTCTAGATTATAGTTAACTAAAGAATAGCTAGACGATATTATAAAGATAGTACCTTACCTCTTAGAGCATAAAAAGAAACTCTTAACTGTAGTACTAAAAGCTAGGGAAAAGGCTTTAGCCTAGGAATTTCCCTATTATAGATCTCTTTATCTCTCTATTACCCTACTATAAGTTATTAAGATAATACTATATAAGGCATAGTAGGCTAAAGGCATCTTAATCCTATACGTACTAGAGGTAAATATTATTAAAATCCTAAAGGATTAAATTAGTAAAGGTATCCTTAAGTAGAGTTATATAGCTTATAAGAACCCCTTCTTCCTTATTAGAAAGAAGGATAGTAAGATACACCTTATTAATTTAGCTACTAAGATAAATAGCGTTACTCTTAGAGATACTACTCTACCCCCTAGCGCTAATAAATTCTTAGAGGACTTTACTATATACTATCTGCTATTACTCCTTAACTTTTTCTCTAGATATAACTAGGTTCCTCTAGCCCTTAAGAGCCGTAATATTACTATATTCTTAACTCTAATTAGGCTCCTAAGGATATACACTTTACTATAAGGCGCTACAAACTTAGTTATATAGTTTATAAGAGTTATAGTAAGGATCCTATATAATCTTATTCCTTACTACTATAAGGCTTTCCTTAACGATATTATAGTAAAAGGCCTAACTACTAGGTATAATAATAAGGAGCTTAAGGACTACCTTAGTATCTACTAGTACGTCTATAAGTATATTAAGAACCTTAATAGCATATTAGTTAATATTAAGTTAGTAGGCTATACTATTTCTACTACTAAATTATAATAGTGTTAGGAATTAGTTAGCTTAGTTAGATATATCTATAGAATAAATAGGTATAAACCTAAGAATACTAAGATTATTAAGATTAAGGAGTAGTAACTCTATAACTCTATTACTAACGTTTATGTATTCCTTAGAATTACTTCCTTCTACTATATATAGGTAAAAGACTTCTTAACTATTACTAAACTACTAATAGAGCTCCTAAGGAAAGATATTACTTTTTATTAGGGATTAGACTAAAAAAGCGTAATACTTACCTTTTAAGACTATCTCTACTTAGCTCCTATACTTATAACGCTTAACTACTCTAAGGGTGCTAATACTATCTACCTTATAGTAGATATAAGTAGTACTAGATAGGGAGGCATTCTTAGGTAGATAATTTAGAACAAGCAAGTAGTTTCTAGGTTTAAAAGTAGCACTTAGGTAGGTATAGAGCTTAATTATAACGCTAGTAAGAAGGAGCTAAGGGGTATACTTAAAGCCCTTAAAAGAGTCTGTAACAGCCTATATAGGGTGTACTTTATCTTAGAAATAGACGCTAAGACGCTTATAGCCTAGCTTAATAGCATAGCCTCTAACCTCCTAGGCGCCCTAATTATCTACTAGATCTCTTAGATCTATATATTTAACTTTAAGGTTTACTATATTTTAGGAACTATAAACTCTATAGTAGATAGGTTATTAAGAAAACCACCTAGTCTGTTAGATATAGAAGACGTTACTATTAAGGGAGAAATTAATAACTAGATTAATTTTTAGATTTTCTTTATAGACGTAGAGTTAGAAGACTTCTTCTCTAAGGCGTAAAGTTATAGGGATAAAGAACATATAATAGAGGTCCTTATAGTATAAGGAGTTATAGCTAAGAGTAGTATTAATAACCTACTAGTAATTCTGTCTTCCCTACTAGATAATTTATAGGTCTAGTCTTAAAGGTCTAAGTAGATTACCTACTATCTAATAACTCTATAACGTCTACTAGGTATTAGGCTATCTTAGTATAAGAACTTTAAGGTAGAAGCTACCTAGTTTATACTCTAAGATAGGCTCCTATTTACTAGGCCTACTATAAAGAAACTAACACCTAGGTAAGTAATTAACTACCCTAGTATATATAATAAGTTAAAAACTAAAGCTTATTAGGAGAGTAGGTATTATAAGTAAGAAGTAATATATATAAGACTTTTAGACTATTTCTTTTAGCCTAGGATATATACTAATACTATAGATATAGTAAAAACCTATTATAACTATTAGTTAAGGGATTATAGCGTCTATAATAATCTATATACCTTTTCTTACCTAAGAAGTCTCCCTTAGACTAGAGTATTACTTAATATTTAATTTGTTAGTAAGTAGAAGCTTATAGAGGCGTACTGCCTTATAACTAGATAGCTAGAAGCCTACTTCCTCTCTAAAGCTAATTCTAAGGCTATTATAAAATTTATCTAGGAGGAGGTAGTAACTTACTACAGCGTATATAGGTTACTTTTAGTTAATAGCAGACCTAAGAATAAGAACTATATTATTACCTTTAATAAGAAATATAGTACTTACTGCTATGTCACCTTAGTATATAACCTAAAAGCAAATAGAACTATTAAAGCTAGGTACTGCCTAATTACTAAAGTACTCTCTATCTAGATAGACAGTAGGAAGGTTAACCCTTACCTATACCTTTACACTACGCTCTTTATAGATTAGATAAGTATATACGCAGCCTATAGCTTCTCTCCCTTCTATCTTATAATAGGATATAATCCTATAATACCTATAGAAACCCTTATATATACCTAGAGGATTCTAAACTAGGATTCTATTTAAACGCTAGAAGAGGAGATTACTATACAGATTTACGTGTTTACATAGTTAGATAAAGATTATAAAAAGGCTAGAACAGTAATAATAGAGCGCTATAAGCTTATAATAGATAACTATAATACTTAACATACCTATAAGCTCCGCCCTAGCTGCTTTAAGAAGGGGGATTTAGTCCTTACGTTTAACGTTAAGTAATCTATTAATAAGTTAGTAGATATAAAGCTTAATTAGTAATAGAAGGGCCTATTTAAGATATACTCTTACGCTCTAGAATCCTCCTTATACCGCCTTAAAACATTAGGTAGAGAACTAATAAAAGGATCTACCTATAGGGGAGGAAGGTTAAAGAGGTTTATCTAGGCGCCTAATAGGCTATAGGAACTAGATAATATATAGATTCTTAGGTCTAAACTTAAACAAAACCTTAATAAAGTCTTCCTAACACTAGATATATCCTTAACGACTAGTTCCTAAGAGCTAGATAATAATAAAGAAGATATTAAAGAGATAATACTCCCTATAGTAACAAATAGGGATAATAGTAATAACGCTAGATAATTTACATGCTTAATAGTATACTTAAAGAGGATAGAGGAGGCCCTAGAGAAGGTAAAGAAGTCTATAGTCTTTAAAGTTACTATTCCCTAGGTTAACCCTACTAAATATAGTAACTACCTAATAGTTCTAGAGACTAAAAAGGAATAATAGGATAGGGGTTCCCTATTATAGACCTATATAACTAATAACAGCTAGAAAGACCCCTTAGGTAGAACCTACTACTAGAAAAATACCCCCCCTATTAGTTCTACTATTCCTACTATTTCCTATAAGCCTTTTTTTCCTCCTTCTCTCCTTCTATAATACGTTAATTAAC
Organism: Colletotrichum sublineola; assembly: GCA_020631755.1. Classification (NCBI taxonomy): domain Eukaryota; kingdom Fungi; phylum Ascomycota; class Sordariomycetes; order Glomerellales; family Glomerellaceae; genus Colletotrichum; species Colletotrichum sublineola. The sequence continues at coordinate 945,757 of JAHSQG010000010.1, forward strand.
ATAACTTTATAATACCTAGATAAAACAATATAGCTATAACATAACACGCCTATTTAGGCCCCTAGAAATACTATATTAAAAAATCCTAAGTAACTTTTAGTCTCTACTAATAATATTACCTAAAGAGTCTAAAGCCCTCTAGGACTTAGCTCTAGTAATCTAGTAACTTTTAGTATCCCTTAGTAGTTAGAATCTTAAGATTATCTTAAAGGATTAGACCTAAGAATCGTAAGGAGAATTTACCCTAAGGAGTCTAATAACCTCAGGAGGGTAAAGAACTACTTCTTTATATTGCTATAATAACCTAACTTAGTACCCTAACTTACGTGTAAATATTAATCTTAGGGGATAGAACTTAGTACCCCTTCCTTTTAAGCCTTTATACCTAACGCCTAAAGAAATACTAGGTAATAGGTTTATAGACCCTATTTAGTAAGATAAACTAAATAAGATAACCCCCTTAGATAGGAGGATACTTTCCCTCTATTTTTTATATCCTATATATAACTAATCTTTTATTATCTATTCTTATATAACTCTTTCCCCTTCTTAATTTCCTCCTTCTTAGTTTCTACTTAGATCTAAGAATCTCTATAGCTGTCTAGTATTAATAGTTAGCGCCTTCTTAGGATAGTAAAACTAAGTTATATTATATAGCCTTTCCCCTTATATTACCTTATATTTTAGGTCTATTAACCCTATATTTTTATATATTTCCTTTATATTTATACTATATTCCCTTAATATTTAGCCTATATAGGGGATATATTCTCCTTATATTACCTTTATATCCCTCTTCTATTACCCTATTATTTTAAGTTTATATACTTATATAGCTAGCGTATATAGACTAGGGATAAGAAGGATAGATATTTTCCTAAATAATATTTTAGATTTAACTCCTTTCCTATCTCCTAGGCTATATTAGACCTAAAAAGCACTCTATATACCTAAATATTAAGAACTAGATACCTATATCTCCCTCTCTAATTTTTTTTATCTTTACTAGATTACCTACTAGCACTACTAATACCTAGTACCACCCTTAAGATTTCTCTAGCTTTAAACGCCTAATACGCTAAGGTATATTTTTATACTTTATCTTAGTATTAATCTATAAAGGGGACGTTCTTAAGGTACTAATAGCTAAAAATAATATCCTTTAGGAGCTTATAATAGTTTAAGCTACTATGGATATAGGTAATCTCCTCTTTAAAAAGCTTTTTAAATAGAGCAAACTAAAACTATATATAGTTTATTTACCTAATAGTCTAAGGAATAGTACTAGGAATCTACCCCTACCTATTATACTTACTACTAAGATAGATAGTACTATTAGCTTTAGGCATACTATAGCTAAAGGTCTTTTAGACTACATAATTATAATAAGAGTACTCTAAGATAGTCTTATAGTAGTAATAATTTGTATAGATACTATCTCCTCTAGTACTCTTAGGTAAGAAGATATACTTAAAGTATAGTTTATAAGTCTAAACTCTAGTAGTCTTATTAAATAGGGAGTATATATATGCCTTATAGTAGTTATAAGGGACTATATTATAACCTCTAAAGGACTAAATAATAAAACTTAGCACTACTAGCTTTTAAGTATAAACCTTCTAGATCTACTGTCTATTCTAAAGGCCCTAACTATAAGTAATAAAGACGTAGCGTTTTAGGCCTAAACTCTTCCTAGTATAGAGAGACTAAAAGAGGGTGTAGTCCTAAAGAGAAAGAATATTTATCTAGAACTCTATTATAGTAATACTAGGCTTATTACCTACCTAAATAAAAGGTAAGAAATTAACCTCTATAAAAGTGTTATTAGTAGGAGAAAGATTAAGCTAATACTATATAAGAGATATTATTACCTAAGGATACTAAAAAGTTAGTACCTAATAATATAATAAGGTAATAGAGGTAAGAATAGACCTATAAATTCTTATTTAAGAAAGGATAGTAAAGTAGCTAGTTACTACTAAGCTTACTAAGAGGAAAGACGTTTAATAGTACCTATAGGATAATATTTATAGAAATCTTATAGGGATAAGGCTAGTTAGTATCCTTTACTATAATAACAACTTTTACTTTAGAAAAAGACAAATTAATAAAGTAATTATTATTATTAAGAGATTTATAGACCTAAAAGAAAGATTAGAGGTATATAGAGGAGAAAGTTAGTAGGCTATAGAAAAAGAATAAGAGTAGGAAAGATATACCTTACTAGGTAGTACTAAGGAAGGTAAATTATTAGAACGTACTTTCCTACCTATAATAGTAGGTAATTATAGTAAATTATATCTAAAAAATAAAGAAGGAAAGTATAGGTAGCTAGCCTAGCTACTTAGTAACCTATATAATTATACCCTTTTCTCTAGCCTAATCTAATTCTACTTCTAGCTAATAATAATATTTCTAGATATTACTAACTAGTAATACTACTATATTTTTTTTCTTTTACTATCCTATCCTTTTAAACTTCCTTAATTAATATATTTAATTAATTCTTAGACCTAATCCCTTACTACCTTTCCCCTTTATAAAGAAAGAACTACCCCCCCCCTATGTAACTCCCTTACTATAAACAACATAAGGCCTCTTACCTTTAGTTAGTACCTATAGTACTAAAAGGAACTTTAGATAAACCTATAAAGTTAACTTACCTCTATCCCTCCCTAATTCTTAGACAGTAGGTCTAAGAATTACCCTAAGGACCTAAAGAGTCTAATAAATTATAAGAGAGTAAGGATAGAGGAACCTTATTTATATAAGAGTACCCTTACCCCTCCTCCTCTAGGAAGTATAATTCCTACTTTCTATATTAGAAGCTAAGACCCTAATAACTTAATCCTTAATAATAATATTATTAATACTAGTTAGGACTATAATAAGGGCTCTATAAAAAGCTTTATAGGTCTAAATACCTCTATATCTATAACTCTAGTAAGATAGGCCTACTAGTTATTAGTATACCTATAAGACGTTAACTATAAAGAAAGCTAGGATAATATAGACTAGACTAACCCTATAGATGGTATCTAGCTGTCTAAGCTTAAAGAAGAGTATAATAAAGAAACCTATAACTAGCTCTAATAAGGATCTAATAAGGCTAGGGCTTTACTAGCCTAATTTAATAACAAATAGGCTAACCTAAAAGTAGCTAATAAGAATAAAGTAGAGGAAAGGTTTTATACTAAGCTGTTAAATTTTTAAGTAGTAATAATACTTAGGTTTAGTACTACCCCTAATAATACTTAGCAGGCCTTTTAAATTACTATTTATAAACTAAAGCCCTTCCCTATTTATATTAACCTATATAATATAATAGGAGCTAGCTAAGCCTAAGCCTATAGTAGCTATAGTAACTTAAGGGAGGGTAGATATACCCTCTAGGTTAGTATCTTTAACAAGCTGCCCTATACTATTATATTAGGCCTGCTAATTAACTACTCTATAGGCTATACGTACTATTATAACCCTTATTAGAGTAATAGGAAAGTAGAATATTACCTAGAGACCCTCCTGTCTATAATTAGTAATTAATATACTATAGTTAGAGCTTAGGGGTATTTACGTAGCTAAATTTATACTATTACTAGTATATAGACTACTAGCTAGATATAATTTACAGCCCTAATCTTACTTTCTAAGTAGGTTTTAAAGCTTCTCTATATAGGAAAACTACTATTAACCCTCCCTACTATTAATACTACCTTAGATAAGTAGATTACTAGTATTACTAAGGAATTCTATAATATCCCTCCTACTAATAGGGGAAAAAGGATAGTAATTTATAGAAACACTCTATAGGCCCTAAGGAAGTCACATAAAGCTAAAAGAGTAGCTTATACTAAGCTAAAGTCCCCCCCTAAGAAGAAGAAGGGCGCTATATTAGCTCCTACTCTATAAGACCCTTAAACCTTACTGCCGCCTGGTTCTCTAGTTTAATTTATTAATAGAGTTAATAATATCTAAAATAAGGGATACTATAACGTAATTAAGTAAGAGCTAATAGAGAATAGTAACTAGGATTATATGTTACCTTAAGAGCAGCCTATATAGATAAGTCTAGAAAGGTTGCCCTATCTCTTATATTATAGGCCTAAAGAAGTAGTTATCCCTTACCTAGGTATATTTAAGAATCCTACCCTCTATTAACCTAAGGGTACTCTAAAGCCCTAGGAGTAAGGTAACGCCCTCCTACTTAAATATATTAGGGATAATAATAACATAGAGAGTAATATTAAAGCACGCTTTAGTAAGGGGTTCTTTAAGACTAGTTATTAGGAAGGAGATTAATCTAACTACGCCTATTTAATACTTTTAGGCCTATATAACATATAAGGAACCCTTATAATAGAGTACTAGCTGTCTTCTAAAGAGATAGTTATAATAGCTTAGCTAATAGTAAGGGATACTACCTATAATATTATCTTCCCTACTATAGGATATATATAGTTACTATACACCCTGCTCTAAGATATAACGCCTAACCCTCTTACTCTTAATATTTCTAGGCTCTATAAGGCAGCCGTATTTATTTACTTTGTTAATATAGAGGGTAACTATTAGGGTGTTCTACTAGTAGACTAAGAGAGTAGCTATGTTTACTAAGTAGACTTTAGTTATATAGAGGAGACTAGGAATAAAGAGTTCCTTAATATAGTTAATAATCTAGTAAAGATATATAAGCTCTATAGTACCCTAGATAATCTTATATAGATTCTTAGATCTAGCTTATATATTATAGCTATATTATAGTAAGATAATAATTAGTCTTATAGTCTGTATATAGTTAAGTTTATATAGTCTTATATTTATAAAGGATTTACTACGCTAAAGTCCTTAAAGCTTTAGACTAATAATATAGGAATAAACCTAAGAAAGAGAAAGTAGAAGTAAGTTAGTATATAATCTATAAAGTACTAGTAGATTAGGTAGATTACTCTAGAGTTTTATAATATAGTTATTCTATAGGATAGGGTCTATAAGATTAGCCCCTTACGTAGTATTACTTAGACCTTTAATTCTTTTATCTTGTTACTAGCTATTAGGCCTATAAATCCCTTACCTCTTCTTCCTAACCTAAGTAAGAAGGGAAGACGCTAGCTAAATCTACCTAAGCTAATAGCGCTAGGCCTAAACCCTACTCTAAGCTAAGGGTCTAAGCGGCTTTAGAACTAAAATAAGGAACGCACCCTAAGCCCTATAGCGCTGCTCCTAAGAGCTCTAACGCTAGGTAGTAACATAGTAACACCTTATAAACCTTATTTTTAGACTATACCTAAGGGAGATAATCTCTATAACTAGTAGATTAATCCTTAACTGTTATACCTACTAAAGGTGCTAGCCCTTAATGTTATAACTACTAGTAGGGAAGATTATATTAACTAGTATATTAATCCTTAGGTTTAAATTAATATAAATACTTAATTAGACTATGTAGTCTACTAATTCTTTAGTCCTAGCTACTAGGAAGGTTAGGGATAATATATTAAAGGCGTAGAATAGGACTTATACTACGTGCCTACCTATAACTCTTAATATGTAAATAAGTAGTATAATTTTAGGTAATCTCTAACTTTAAGTCTAAGAAACGTAACGTAGATTTATAGGTTTTAGTTACTTTTAGTAGGGACGCTTAGGAAGATATATAGAAAAGTACTTAGGGGATAATTAGAGTAGGGTGAGATAGTAGATAGTACCTAAAGTAGTATAGAGATAGATACTTACGCCTAATAGGGCCTACTTTTTCCTTTTTTTTATATTTAGTAGAGCTAGCTAGCTGTACGGCTAGAAAGATTATTATTATAATAGTAAATTTAACTTATTCTTATGTGTATTACTATTTACCTACTTCTTATAGTAACTTTTATCTTTCTTTACCTTTACTTTATAGATTAGATCTAAGAATTAGATTCCCTATTAATTAAGCCTACTCTTACCTAGTAGGCTGGCATTAGTAATATACTAACTAATTTATATAGCCTTATGCTCTTCCTACCTAGATAGTCTTTTACCCTCTATAGTAGCTAGAGTAGTAGGGTTATATAGTTTAGTTAGTAGCGCCTTTAGTACCACACCACCTATTTCTAATATATATTTATATTATATTTATAACTTTCTTAAGTATATATATTTATATTTATAAATATAATATAGATATTTATATTTATATTTATTATATTTAAATATACTAGATTTTTACTAATTATCTTAAATATATAGAAATTATATTTAAGTAAGTTAATATTATAATACTATATATCTAATATATTTTCCTAAATACTTTTACTATTTAACTAGCGTTTTATAAAAAGGACTTTCTTTAACTTATTTAATAGAGTATTAAACTATATATTATCTTATAAGGTATATATAAAGAAATAAGTAAAATTAATTCTATTAATATTTATTATTTAAGAAATAATCCTTTAACTATTATTAATATTAAGATTTCTTACTTTAGTAGTATAAAAAGTATTAAGTAAAATAATATTAGTATAGTAATCTTTTACTTCTTTAATATTACTACTAAAAATAGTAGTAATATTATCTTCCTCCTACTTATAAAAATAATAACTAATACTACTTTCTATAATAGTTAGTATAAAGTCCTATAAAGTATATATTAGTAAATTATTTATAAGTATATATACTTTTTAAAATTACTTACCTTATATTCTTTAAAGTTAATAAAAGTATCTAACTCTTTATTAAATACTTTAAATAAAAGAAGAGTTATACTATTCTTAATAATATTTTCTTTATACTTTATAGTAATATTATATAATATAGTATAAGGGTTAAAAATATTAAGAGTTTTAATATTAAATTCCTCTTCTTTTTCTAGTTATTTTTATTTTAGTATTTCTAGCTCTTCTAATATTAAAGTATATATAGTATTAATAAAGTTATTATTTAGTTATAATAACTCTACTAGCTTTATAATACTAATATTAGGATTATTAGAAGTATTAATATTAAGAGAGGTATAGTAATTAATCTTTTCTTCTAGACTTCTATAAGTATTATAATATAAAAAACTAAAAGAAATAAGATTACTATTATTAAGAGGTTATATTAAAGTATTAAGATTATAAAAGTTAGTAACTATTATATAAATAAGTATATTAAGATAAAAAAGTATTATCTTACCTTAAATAATAAATATATAAATATATAAATACTAAGTATATATATATAGTTATAATAGTAGAGTTATATAAAATACTAAGTATTATATATAAAGAATAAAATATAATAATAAGATAATTTAAAATACTAATAAGTAATAACTATTAACGTAGTTTATAAGTAAGTAAACTATATAAGTAAGTAAACTACTTCTTATTACTAGAAATACGTTAATTTCTAACTATTTATTAAAAAACAGATTCTTAACTAAAAAGGACCTAGCCTTTAGGGTAATATAATAATAAGGGTTATATACTAAGAAGAAATACTATAGGAATTACTAGCTAGCCCTAATACCTATATATTAAAGTAAGTCCTTATCGATAAGACTAAATAAGGGCTTATATAAGGTTAAGATTACTTAGTAATTTCTATAGTATTTTTTCTTAGTAAATAACCCTTATTGTTATATTACCCTAAAGGCTAGGTCCTTTTTAGTTAAGAATCTGTTTTTTAATAAATAGTTAGAAATTAACGTATTTCTAGTAATAAGAAGTAGTTTACTTACTTATGTAGTTTACTTACTTATAAACTACGTTAGATATAAAAGTTAAAGTATAAGAAAAATATAATATTTACTATTAAAGCTTTTACTTAATATATAGTAAATTAATTTTATATAGTTAGCTTATTATTACTAATTTCTAAGTTTACCTTAGTTAGTTTAGTTACTTTAGTTAGTTTAGTTACTTTAGTTAGTTTAGTTACTTTAGTTAGTTTAGTTAGTTTAGTAACTTTAGTTTAGTTATTTTACTTAGTTTAGTTACTTTAGTTAGTTTACTTATTTAACTTATTTTACTTTAGTTACTTTAGTTATTTTACTTACTTTAATGACTTTAGTTTAGTTATAAAGCTTATATATTACTATAACTAAGCTTTATAACTATTTATAACTATTACTTCTTAATATACCCTTCCCTTTACTTAATCTACTACTTATATATAGTAAGAGAGTCCTTAGACTTAAAGGAAGCCTTATATATAAAATAATAAAACTTCTTAGAAATTCTCTATAACTATATATTAGTATATAAAATAGATAGAAAATATAAAGAGATATATAACCTATAGAAGGTAGTATAGGTCTTTAGGCCTAACTTTCTTTTATCTCTAAGAGCTAGGTAACTAAGGTAGAAGGTTAAGAGGAATTCTAAGGTAAAATATCCTCTAGAAGTTCTAGAAATTCTAAAAGAGGGTTAATTAGGGTAAAAAGGGTATTATTTAAAAGCTCTTAAAAGGGAGTATTTAGGTATATATTTTATAAAGTAATTATAGCTAGAAATAGGTTAGAAATACTTTATTAAAGATATTATATAATAATCTAAATAAATACTTACTAAGCTACCTAGTTAGTAGCTAGTAAGGTTAAAAGAGGGGTAGAAATATCTATATTTTATACTTAAAAAGATAAAATAAGAAAAGCTTAATATTATTCTTTTCTATTAGTAGAAATAAAGGATATTAAAGTAAGATATATAGATAAAGTCTTATATTTTTAATTTCTAAACTAAATAAGGGGTAGATAAAGAGGGGTAAAAAGTCGTATAATATTACTTAATTTCTACTAATTTTAATATATATTATTACTATATTATAACCCTTTAGTTAGATATATATTACTAGTTAGAATATCTAAAAAGGGGTAAAAATAAAATATCTATAATAAGTTTAGTCTAAAGATAAGATAAGTTACCTTCCTAATTAGTAAATACTATTTTATTATTATTATTATAAAATTTAAAATATATTCTATTTTATTACCTAATTAGGCTTAGTAAGAAAAAAGTAAACCTAAAAGAGTGGGATATTTTGTTTTAATATTTAAAATATTAACCTAACTAATATTTATATTATAAATTATAGTATATATATATTATTATAATAAATATTAAATAGTAAATAAGTATAATATAGTTTATTTATAAAAAAATTAATATTAAACTTAAAGTATTTATTACTTTAGTTAGTTAATAATAATTATTAGTCTTAAACTCTTAGCTTAAAACTTAAAAACTAAGTTTTAAATTTAAAGTCTTTAGTTAACTAAGTATAATATACCTTATTTAAGTTATTTTATATATATTAAACTAAGTATATATAACTTTTATAGTTTTTTAGCTTTAGTCTTAAAGACTAAGCTTAGTTATAACTTTAAGCTAAATAACCTTTAGCTTTAGTATTAAAAACTAAGCTTAGAATTATAACTTAAAGCCTTTAGTTTATAAAGTATTATATACTTAGCTTACTATAGTAGATATATATAATACTAAGTATATATTACTTTATATAGCTTTTTAGCTTTAGTCTTAAGAACTAAGTATAGAATTCTAAACTAAATAACCCTAAAGTTTTAAACTAAAGCCTTTAGTTAATTAACTAAGTATAATATACTTTCTTTACCTTTAGTATATATATATAATACTAACTTACTAAGTATATAGTACTATTATATCTTAAATACTAAGCTTAGTTATAATTCTAAGCTAAAAAAAACTTTAGATTTAAACTAAAGCCTTTAGTTAACTAAGTATACTATACTTTATTTACTTTAGTATTTATATATAATATTAAGTACTTAATACTTTAACTATAATTATATACTTATTATAGTTAGATAGTAACTACTATTAAACTAACTATATAAAGGGGTATATTATCTTAAGTAGTTATTATTTACTTTTTATCTTTATACTATTATAACTATACTTAACTATAATACTTTAGAAATACTACTTAGTATATTTTAAAGCTATAGTAACTATACTATACTACTTATATTTTATTATATTATATCTTTTTATTTCTTTATTATATTAAAATATTCTATAAAATCCTAAAAGAATAGCTTTTAAATCTAATAACTCTTTTTAACCTATTCCTATTAAAGTATATATATAGTAATTATCCTTATTTAATTTATTAATTTATATATATATATATATATTTAGGCCTATAAGTACCCCTATTACTAATTACCTAAGGCTAAATATATATATTATTAATTTTCTTTATTTTAGGTAGGGATATCCTATAGCTAAAATATACCTAATATTTCTCTATAAGTATACCTTACTTTATAAGCCTATTTATTACCTATACTTTAATATACCCTCTTAGATTAAAGCTATTTATAGATTTAACCTAACTATATTAGTAACTTTACTACTACTACTTAGCTATAATTATACCTTCCTTTTACTACTACTCTTACTTATAGTAAAGGGTAATTAACTAATTATTAATAATTAAAACTAAAGTACGTATAGTTAAGTAGTTTAGACTACTACTAATAAATTATAATTATAAAATAGTAACTTATAATTTAAGCTTAATAGGTTTAAATTTAGGTAGAGGTAAAAAGACTTAATAGTAGTTACGTTTATAAATCTTACTTCTAATTAGTTAGTTAGTTAATATAATAGTCTAAGCCTTAATAACTTTAATATATAGGTAAAGTTACCCTTATTATAATTCCTCTCCTTTAGTCTATTAATTATATAAGGTAGTAAATAAACTTTAAAAATTATCTTACTACTTTCTCTTAAAAGTAATTAGTAAGATTAATAAATTATCTCTTAGTAAATTACTTTTTAAGTTTTTAACTTTTATAGTTATAATTAATATTAACTTATAGCCCTAATTAAGGTAGTTATAATAGTATAATTACTAACTATAGGTAAAGTATAGTTATTAAGATATTTATAGTTAAAGTTACTAATAATTCTAATTAATTATTTACCTTTAATATTATAAAGTTTAGTAATATTAGTAGTTACCTTATTTTAACTATCTATTTAGTATGGCTATACTAATTAACTATCTTAGTTAGAGCTATATTAGCTAGCTATTTTTTTACTATAGTAGTTACTATAGGTACTATAATTACTATAGTTATAATAACTTTATTTATTTTTACTTTATTATTATTACCTTTAGTAATTTATCTACTATAAGCTCTTCTTTATAGTTTTATAATAACTATTTAGATTAATTAACTATACCTAATTAATTTATAAAAGTTACCTATTTTTACTTTAGTAACGTCTTTATTAATCTATCTACTATTAGCTTAGAATAATAAGATTTATAATCTATAGTAGCTATTCTAAAAGGTCTTAATAATAGGTTACTAAGCTTCTAATAAGCTAGCCCTATTATAAAGTTTTAATAGGTAGCTATAGCTATACTATAAAAACTCTATAAGCTTAAGTCTTATAATATACTAATACCTACTATTAAGCCTTATCTAGTTAAGTACCCCTAGCTAATACTCTTATAATTCTTAAGCTTCTATCTCTTTAGAGTAACTAGTATAAATAAGATAAACTTAAATAATAAGATATACCTTAAGGGCTTACTAATATTTTAGTAATATACTACTAGTATAGGTAAGCTATAACTATCTATAGTAAAGTATTTATAGTATAGTACTAAGGATTAACTACCCTTAATACTAAGGCTTAAGCTATAAGGTAATTATAAAGAAATATATAAAAAAACTCTATTAAAGGAGTACTTACTAGCCTCCTTAAGACTAATAGATAAGGCTAATAAGGTGTTTATTACTAAGTAGTTATAAAGCTAGCTAAGTATAAGTATATACTATAATACTAATATAGCTATATTAGGCTTAGAAACTATAAATCCTATATAAGCTATAATATTATATTTCTAAGAGACTATAAAGACTATAGTTTAGGAATACTATAAGGAGAGGTAGTATTCTAAGTGTCTTTTATAAGAGCTTACTAAGAGGCTAGTATAATATCTTAGTAAAAAGGAGTATAAGAAGCCTCTATTTTATAATTATAAGACTATTAGGGAGGAATCTACTAATACCTAAATAGTAGACTAAATTATTATAATAGAGGTAGTAAATAGGCTCTACCTAAAGAGTATTATAAAATAGTAAGTTAAGTAGGCCCTTTTAAAGGTATCCCTAACGTTATAGATATAATAGTATAACTATAAGAAAAGGCTTACTAAGCCCCTAAAGTTAGAAGACTTCTTAGTATTTATTTACTAATAATATATTAACCTAAAGGCCTAAGAGAGAGACTACTAGTAAGAGCTAAAAAAGAAGTATATAAGTAATAGTTAGACCCTATTATAGTACCTTACTAAGTAGTTAGTAATATACTATAACCTAGAAATAAAAGGTATAAAAGACTTAAAGGCTAAGGTATATTAGTATTTCTTTAGTCTTTTAGCCTTATTATAAGATAAAATAGTTTATTAGAAGACCTCTATCTACTACCTAAAAGATATAATATATAAGGTAGACTACTTATAGTTATAATATAACTACTAAGGAGGTAGTAATAATATATAGAAGGATAGTAAGAAGTATTTACTACCTACTAATAATTAGCTATAGTAGCTAACACCCTTTTAGTAGGGTTAATAAAAAGAGATACCTAAGGACTTTAAGTTATAAAAGTCTTTCTATAGACTATTTAGAGGTAACTAATATAGTAAATAGCTACTAAAAGATTAGCTAAATAGAATTTAGTATTATATATACTACTAAAAGGGGTATATATTAATTATATACCCTAAAAAAAAGGCTAGTAGTATAGTTAATAAAAGGCTATTTAGTTATTAACTAAACTAAAAAGCTATTATTATATAGTAGGTTAGGATTTACCTAAGAGTTACTAAACTTAACTTATTAGAAAATAAATAAGTATAGGTATTAATACCTAAATACCTATACCTAAAAAGCTAAAAGTACTAATAAGACCTACTACTAAGGGTATAGTAATTATCTTATAAGGGGATATTAAGAAGGTTATTAAAGTAGTAATTAATATATATTTAAAAGTAAACCTAGTTAGCTATAGGCTAGTATAGTACTTAAGCCTAAAGCCTATAAAGGCTAAAACCTTAGTATTAAAATTATTTATTAGTAAGACTATAAGCTAAGGGATAACTTATTAGCTAACCTTCTTTTTAATTAACTAGTAAGGCTAGCTATAAAAGATTTAGTAACTAGTTATTAAAGCTAACTATAAAGAAGACTAAGTAGATATCCTTATATTAAGATAGTCTATAAGCTAAAAAGGTATTTAAATTAATATAGCTACTAACTAATAGTACTAAAAATTAATCTTAATTACTAAGCCTAAAGTAATAGCTTATAAGATTATTAAGAATAAGAAATATATATATATACTATATATATCTTATAAGGTAGGCTTATAAAAAAAACCTCTTTAGTTAGAGGGTCTTCTAAAAGAACTTTAGAGTAAGGTAGCTACTTTTAATAAAGGTTTAATAATAAGGCCTTAGTATTAGTATTATAGGATCTAATATTAGATATAAAAGTTAAACTATAGTATATTTAAAGATATTACTAGAGTTAAATAGAAGAGAAAGAGGGCTAGTATACTAGCTAGTAATAGTACTATAAATATTAAAAGAGCTATTAAGATAGGTTATATAGCCTAGTATATAATTTAGATTAGCTCCTTTACTATCTATAAATACTTAGTATCCTAATACTAGTAACTTTCTAAAGTAGTAATAAATACGCCTATTATCCCCTTTTACCTATTAATACTAAAAAGCCTAAAAACGTAATAAAAATAAAAGATTAAAAAGTATTATACTTTTTAGATATATATAACCTAATTATATATAAGAAACCTATCCCTTTATTTTAATCCTTACTTTCTTACTACCTATTAATTACTTTAGTACCTTATTAGGTACTATCTTTATAAATCTATTAGCTAGGTTATTAGTACTATAAATCTAATATACTTTATAGACTTTATATCTCTTATAAGACTACTATAGGGCTATAATATTAATTATAAGCCTCTTCTCCTTTATAGTACTAAGCTTTATAAGGTATTTATAAAGTAAATAAGAGTCTATATAGAGGATTATTAGTATTAGAGGAAGTCCTATATAATTAGTTACTATCTTTAAGGTTATAAAGATAGTATATACTATATTTACGCTTATAACTATACTATATACCTTAGAGGTAAGTATACTATAGGTAACTCTCTTATACTTTATTAAGCTAAAATAAATAATATTCCTAGTTATTATAAATTTATTACTATTATTAGGGTATTTACTAGTTATCTTATTAGCTAGGGTAATAAGGAATCCTAGTTATAATATTATATCCTTATTATTAGTAAAGGATCTATCTATAAAGATAAAAAGCTTTATAATAGCTAGATTAAGTAGTTAAAAAGTAAGGCTATAGTTAGGGTTATCTATTTACTACTTAATATACTAATTAAGCGCCTTAATCTCTTTAGCCTAAGGTACTTAGTACTATACTATAATAGAATAATAAAAGTAAGCCTTAGGTTAGTATATAGAGGTAATATATATACTATAGGCTTATTACTTAACATATTACTTATAGAGTATTATAAAATTATAAATTATAAAATTATAATTATATATAATTATAATTTTATAATTTAGAGGAAAATTATATTATATATAATTATAATTATAACTTTCTAAAATAATATTATATTATAATTATAAATATATATAATATAATTTATAATTTTATAATATATTATACTTTATATTATAATTATAATTAAATATATAAAAAATACTATTAATAGTAATAGTATATTACTAATATATATAAAATATAGTTAGATAGGTAAAGTATTTATTTCTATATAAATACTTACTTAAACCTATTAGAAATATAAGTAAGATTTTAGTATTTCTAAGCTTAGCTATTAATATTTAAGTTTTAAAAAACTATAAGTATATATTAGTATATATAAGTCTAAACTAAAATAAGATTTAAGTAAATATAGTACTAGGCTAGTATTATATATATATATATATATAATAAATAATATATATATTAAAAAACTATTAAAATCTTAAATAATAAGCTTAAATAGTTTATTCTCCTTTATTCTAAGTTATAAGAAAAGGGTTTATTTAAAAGGCTAGTAAAAGAAGTAGTAAGAGTAAAAGAATTACCCTAAAGATAAACTCTTAATATTATATTTTAAAAGTATATACTAAAGTAAGTATAAATATAAATAGTAAGTAATTTTTATATTTAGTAATAGTATAGTATATATATAATATATAAGTAAACTTTTATTAATTATATAAAACTTCTAGACTAAGACTTTATTTATATAAGAAATTAATATAAAATAAATTACTTAGAATTTATTTAATAATAAATACTAAGTATATAAACCTAAACTATATAAGTCTAAACTAAATAAAGCTAAAGTAAGTATATTAAAAAGTAAATAAATCCTAGTTACTATAGTTATTATTACTACTAATAGATATATTAGTATCTTCTTACTCTTTAAAGTCTATATTCTCTTATTCTACTTTTACTTCTTTTTCTTCTTTTTCTTCTTTTTCTTTTATTTCTTCTTCTATATTACTATTATAGTCTTCTTCTATAGTAAAATCTAATTTATTATCTAAAATTTTAGCTAAATTAAATAGATTACTATATAATTTAGGGGTAAATAAATCCTCTAAATTACTAGTATTTCTAGAAATATTACTAATATTATTTTAGTTTTTTAATAATACTAGTTACCTTCTATTATTATGTTTTAAAGAAGTTCTTCTTTTAGTAATAATATTACCTAATTAGTTAAAACTAGCTTCTACTACTACTAAAGTAGGTAGAATAGCTAGATACTTTCTAACTAATATACTTAAAATAGGGAATTTAACTTTATTTTCTTCCTACTACTTTAAGAGGTTAACCTATTAATATTTATTAGTATTATATTAGATAATATATATATAAGTATATATATAACTATATATATTAGTTCTAGAGGATTAACTTACTTTATCTTCTTATAAACCTAACTTATAATAATTATTAATTTCTTTTTTTTATATACTTTTATTTTCTTTTTTACTTTATATAGGAAATAAATTACTAATAAACTCTTCTTTAGGCTTAGGTCTAGGTATTTTAATATCCTTAGACCTAACTCTACTTTAAGAAGGATCTATTAAAAAGTTTATTATAGTATTATTTCTTTCTTTTTTTTTTCTTTTACCTTTAGTACTATTAGTTAAAGCTTCTATAGTAATTCTATCTTTAATAGATTTAATATATAAGCCCTTTTACCCTCTAGCTTCTAAGTCTATAATAATATATTCTTTTAAGCTATTTTATTTATAATTAGTATTAATTAGTATTAATATATATAAATAATATATATAATACTTACCTATTATATTCTCTAGCTAAATTATTTTTTACTAGTTATATTATATTATTAGGAATAAAAGATACTAAAGTATTATTTCTTAGACTTTTATAATTAAGTCTAGAATCTAATATAAACCCTATTATATAAGGTTTATATTTATTATAGTTATTAAGATTAATAGGATATAGAAAATAATCTCCTAATTTCTTAATTCCTACTTCTATAGAAGGTAAAAAAATTATAGAATAAGGATTTAAGGTTTTATTAAACTATAAATTAAGTTAGTAACTATTTAATAACTATACTTATAATATTATAGTACTATATTTAATAACTAAGATATTTATTATAGTTATATAGTATAATACTAGTATAATATAATATCTTTAAATAGTTTATATATAATTATATAAAATATTAGATAGTTTACTTACTTTATCTACTTCTTTTATTTTAGAAATATATATTTCTTTTTTATTTAGTAATTAATAATAAATATTACCTATTAAACTAAATATAGTACTAATAGTAATATAGGTCTAGCTTTATAAATATAAAGTAGGATTATAAAAAATCTTTAATATATCTCTTAAATAGGTTAGTTAAAGCTATTATTAACTAGTAGGATATATAGCTTTAAAGATAGTATTTTTAGTTAAGTTATTTAATATATCTAGAGTTAGTTTTAACTCTATAGATATATTAATTATTAGATAAATAGAATTCTATTTAGTTTTATTACCTATTAAATATTAGTAATTAAATATAGTTATTATATATATATATATAGTTATTATATATATATATATATATATATAAAGATTTAATAACTTATAAAGTAGTATTTTAGTTTTATATATATTAATAGGGAATTCTCTAGCTTTCTTTATATAATTTATAGCTATTTTAAACTCCTTATATAATATAGTATTATTTCTTAGTAAAATAACTAAGCGTTTAAGTTTTCCTAAGCTACCTAGACTTTCTATTAGTATATAACTCTAATAATATATATATATATACTACTTACTATAGTTTATTTTAAGTATTCTTTCTTACTCTTTAGTAGATAGTAGAAATAAGTAGTATAGTACTAAAGGCACTACTAACTAAACTATATAACCCTACTACTCTAGCTACTATAGAGGGTAAAAGACTATCTAGGTAGGAAAAGTATAAGGCTATATAAATTAGTTAGTATATTACTAGTACTAGCCTGTTAGGTAAGAGTAGGCTTAATTAATAGAGAATCTAATTCTTAGGCCTAATCTATAAAGTAAAGGTAAAGAAAGATAAAAGTTACTATAAGAAGTAGGTAAATAGTAATATATATAAGAATAAGTTAAATTTACTATTATAATAATAATAATCTCTCTAGCTATATAGCTAGCTAGCTCTACTAAATATAAAAAAAAGGAAAAAGTAGGCCCTACTAGGCGTAAGTATCTATCTCTATACTACTCTAGGTACTATTTACTATCTTACCTTACTCTAATTATCCCTTAGGTACTTTTCTATATATCTTTCTAAGCGTCCCTACTAAAAGTAACTAAAACCTATAAATCTATATTACGTTTCTTAGACTTAAAGCTAGAGATTACCTAAAATTATACTACTTATTTATATATTAAGAGTTATAGGTAGGCATGTAGTATAAGTCTTATTCTATACCTTTAATATATTATCCCTAACCTTCCTAGTAGTTAGGACTAGAGAATTAGTAAACTATATAGTCTAATTAAGTATTCTTATTAATCTAGACCTAAAGATTAATATACTAGTTAATATAATCCTCCCTACTAGTAGTTATAACGTTAAGGGCTAGTACCTTTAGTAGGTATAATAGTTAAAGATTAATCTACTAGTTATAGAGATTATCTCCCTTAGGTATAGTCTAAGAATAAGGTTTATAGGGTGTTACTATATTACTATCTAGCGCTAAAGCTCTTAGGAGTAACGCTATAGGGCTTAAGGTGTGTTCCTTATTTTAGTTCTAGAGCTGCTTAGACCCTTAGCTTAGAGTAGGGTTTAGAACTAGTACTATTAGCTTAGGTAGATTTAGCTAGCGTCTTCCCTTCTTACTTAGGTTAGGAAGAAGGGGTAAGGGATTTATAGGCCTAACAGCTAGTAATAAGATAAAAGAATTAAAGGTCTAAGTAATACTACGTAAGGGGCTAATCTTATAGACCCTATCCTATAGAATAACTATATTATAAAACTCTAGAGTAATCTACCTAATCTATTAGTACTTTATAGATTATATACTAACCTACTTCTACTTTCTCTTTCTTAGGTTTATTCCTATATTATTAGTCTAGAGCTTTAAGGACTTTAGTATAGTAAATCCTTTATAAATATAAGACTATATAAACTTAACTATATATAGACTATAAGACTAATTATTATCTTACTATAATGTAGCTATAATATATAAGCTAGATCTAAGAATCTATATAAGATTATCTAAGGTATTATAGAGCTTATATATCTTTACTAGATTATTAACTATATTAAGGAACTCTTTATTCTTAGTCTCCTCTATATAACTAGAGTCTACCTAGTAAATATAGCTGCTCTCTTAGTCTACTAGTAGAACACCCTAATAGTTACCCTTTATATTAATAAAGTAGATAAATATAGCCGCCTTATAAAGCCTAAAAATATTAAGAGTAAGAGGGTTAGACGCTATATCTTAGAGTAGGGTGTATAGTAACTATATATATCCTATAGTAGAGAAGATAATATTATAGGTAGTATCCCTTACTATTAGCTAAGCTATTATAACTATCACTTTAGAAGATAGCTAGTACTCTATTATAAGGGTTCCTTATATGTTATATAGGCCTAAAAGTATTAAATAGGTGTAGTTAGATTAATCTCCTTCCTAATAACTAGTCTTAGAGAACCCCTTACTAAAGCGTGCTTTAATATTACTCTCTATATTATTATTATCCCTAATATATTTAAGTAGGAGGGCGTTACCTTACTCTTAGGGCTTTAGAGTACCCTTAGGTTAATAGAGGGTAGGATTCTTAGATATACCTAGGTAAGGGATAACTACTTCTTTAGGCCTATAATATAAGAGATAGGGTAACCTTTTTAGACTTATTTATATAGGCTACTCTTAAGGTAATATATAATCTTAGTTACTATTCTCTATTAGCTCTTACTTAATTACGTTATAGTATCCCTTATTTTAGATATTATTAACTCTATTAATAGATTAGACTAGAGAACTAAGTAGTAGTAAGGTTTAAGGGTCTTATAGAGTAAGGGCTAGTATAGTACCCTTCTTCTTCTTAAGGGGGGACTTTAGCTTAGTATAAGCTACTTTTTTTAGCTTTATATAACTTCTTTAGGGCCTATAAAGTGTTTCTATAAATTACTATCCTTTTTCCCTTATTAGTAGGAGGGATATTATAGAACTCCTTAGTAATACTAGTAATCTACTTATCTAAGGTAGTATTAATAGTAAGGAGGGTTAATAGTAGTTTTCCTATATAAAGAAGCTTTAAAACCTACTTAGAAAGTAAGATTAGGGCTATAAATTATATTTAGCTAGTAGTCTATATACTAGTAATAGTATAGATTTAGCTATATAAATACCCCTAAGCTCTAACTATAGTATATTAATTACTAATTATAGATAGGAGGGTCTCTAGGTAATATTCTACTTTTCTATTACTCTAATAAGGGTTATAGTAGTATGTATAGCCTATAGAGTAGTTAATTAGTAGGCCTAATATAATAGTATAGGGCGGCTTATTAAAAATACTAACCTAAAGGGTATATCTACCCTCCCTTAAGTTACTATAGCTACTATAGGCTTAGGCTTAGCTAGCTCCTATTATATTATATAGGTTAATATAAATAGGGAAGGGCTTTAGTCTATAAATAGTAATTTAAAAGGCCTACTAAGTATTATTAGGGGTAGTATTAGACCTAAGTACTATTACTACTTAAAAATTTAATAGCTTAGTATAAAACCTTTCCTTTACTTTATTCTTATTAGCTACCTTTAGGTTAGCCTATTTATTATTAAATTAGGTTAGTAAAGCCCTAGCCTTATTAGATCCTTATTAGAGCTAGTTATAAGTTTCTTTATTATACTCTTCTTTAAGTTTAGATAGCTAGATACTATCTATAGGGTTAGTCTAGTCTATATTATCCTAGCTTTCTTTATAGTTAATATCTTATAAGTATACTAATAACTAGTAAGCCTATCTTACTAAAGTTATAGATATAGAGGCGTTTAGACCTATAAAGCTTTTTATAAAGCTCTTATTATAGTCCTAACTAACGTTAATAATATTATTATTAAGGATTAAGTCGTTAGGGTCCTAGCTTTTAATATAGAAAGTAGGAATTATACTTCCTAGAGGAAAAGAGGTAAAAGTACTCTTATATAAATAAGGTTCCTCTATCCTTACTCTCTTATAATTTATTAGACTCTTTAGGTCCTTAAGGTAATTCTTAGACCTACTGTCTAAGAATTAGGGAGGGATAGAGGTAAGTTAACTTTATAGGTTTATCTAAAGTTCCTTTTAGTACTATAAGTACTAACTAAAGGTAAAAAGCCTTATGTTATTTATAGTAAAGGAGTTATATAGGGGGAGTAGTTCTTTTTTTATAAAGGGGAAAGGTAGTAAGGGATTAAGTCTAAGAATTAATTAAATATATTAATTAAGGAAGTTTAAAAGGATAAGATAGTAAAAGAAAAAAAATATAGTAGTATTACTAGTTAGTAATATTTAGAAATATTATTATTAGCTAGAAGTAGAATTAAATTAGGCTAGGGAAAAAGGTATAATTATATAGGCTGCTAGGTAGCTAGGCTAGCTACTTATACTTTCCTTCTTTATTTTTTAGATATAATTTACTATAATTACCTATTATTATAGGTAGAAAAGTATATTCTAATAATTTACCTTCCTTAGTACTACCTAGTAAGATATATCTTTCTTACTCTTATTCTTTTTTTATAGCCTACTAACTTTCTCCTTTATATACCTCTAATCTTTCTTTTAGGTCTATAAATCTCTTAATAATAATAATTACTTTATTAATTTATCTTTTTCTAAAGTAAAAGTCGTTATTATAGTAAAGGATACTAACTAGCCTTATCCCTATAAGATTTCTGTAAATATTATCCTATAGGTACTATTAAACGTCTTTCCTCTTAGTAAGCTTAGTAGTAACTAGCTACTTTACTATCCTTTCTTAGATAAGGATTTATGGGTCTATTCTTACCTTTATTACCTTATTATATTATTAGATACTAACTTTTTAGTATCCTTAGGTAATAGTATCTCTTATATAGTATTAGCTTAATTTTTCTCCTACTAATAACGCTTTTATAGAGGTTAATTTCTTACCTTTTATTTAGGTAGGTAATAAGCTTAGTATTACTATAATAGAGTTCTAAATAAACGTTCTTTCTCCTTAGGACTATACCCTCCTTTAATCTCTCTATACTAAGAAGAGTTTAGGCGTAAGACGCTATGTCTTTATTACTTATAGTTAGGGCCTTTAGAATAGATAGTAGATCTAGAAGGTTTATACTTAAAAGCTAGTAGCACTAAGTTTTATTATTTAGTCCTCTAGAGGTTATAATATAGTTTTTTATAACTGTTATAAGGCGTGTATATACTCCCTATTTAATAAGACTACTAGAGTTTAGACTTATAAACTATACTTTAAGTATATCTTCTTACCTAAGAGTACTAAAGGAGATAGTATCTATATAAATTATTACTATTATAAGACTATCTTAAAGTACTCTTATTATAATTATATAGTTTAAAAGACCTTTAGTTATAGTATACCTAAAGCTAATAGTACTATTTATCTTAGTAGTAAGTATAATAGGTAGGGGTAGATTCCTAGTACTATTCTTTAGACTATTAGGTAAATAAACTATATATAGTTTTAGTTTACTCTATTTAAAAAGCTTTTTAAAAAGGAGATTACTTATATTTATAGTAGCTTAAACTATTATAAGCTCCTAAAGGATATTATTTTTAGCTACTAGTACCTTAAGAATATCCCCTTTATAGATTATACTAAGATAAAGTATAAAAATATACCTTAGTATATTAAGCGTTTAAAGCTAGAGAAATCTTAAGGGTAGTACTAAGTATTAGTAGTACTAGTAGGTAATCTAGTAAAGATAAAAAAATTTAGAGAGGGAGATATAGGTATTTAGTTCTTAATATCTAGGTATATAAAGTACTTTTTAGGTCTAATATAGCCTAAGAGATAGGAAAGGAGTTAAATTTAAAATATTATTTAGGAGAATATCTATCCTCCTCGTCCTTAGTCTATATATACTAACTATATAAGTATATAAACTTAAAATAATAAGGTAATAGAAGAGGGATATAAAGGTAATATAAGGAGAATATATCCCTTATATAGGCTAAATATTAAGGGAATATAGTATAAATATAAAGGAAATACGTAAAAATATAAGGTTAATAGAACTAAAATATAAGGTAATATAAGGGGAAAGGCTATATAATATAACTTAGTTTTATTATCTTAGGAAGGTACTAACTATTAATACTAGATAGCTATAGAGATTCTTAGATCTAAGTAGAAACTAAGAAGGAGGAAATTAAGAAGGGGAAAGAGTTATATAAGAATAGATAATAAAAAAATTAGTTATATATAGGATATAAAAAATAAAGGGAAAGTATCCTCCTATCTAAGGGGGTTATCTTATTTAGTTTATCTTACTAAATAGGGTTTATAAACCTATTACCTAGTATTTCTTTAGGCGTTAGGTATTAAGGCTTAAAAGGAAGGGGTACTAAGTCTTATCCCCTAAGATTAATATTTACGTATAAGTTAGGGTACTAAGTTAAGTCGTTATAATAATATAAAGAAGTAGTTCTTTACCCTCCTAAGGTTATTAGACTCCTTAGGGTAAATTCTCCTTATAATTCTTAGGTCTAATCCTTTAAGATAATCTTAAGATTCTAACTACTAAGGGATACTAAAAGTTACTAGATTACTAAAGCTAAGTCCTAGAGGGCTTTAGACTCTCTAGGTAATATTATTAGTAGAGACTAAAGGTTACTTAGGATTTTTTAATATAGTATTTCTAGGGGCCTAAATAGGCATATTATATTATAGCTATATTATTTTATCTAGGTATTATAAAGTTATATTAATTAACGTATTATAGAAGGAGAGAAGGAGGGAAGAAAAGGTTTATAAGAAATAGTAGGAATAGTAAAACTAATAGGGGAGTATTTTTCTAGTAGTAGGTTCTACCTAAGGGGTCTTTCTAGCTATTATTAGTTACGTAGGTTTATAATAGGGAACCCCTATCCTATTATTCCTTCTTAGTCTTTAGAACTATTAGGTAGTTACTATATTTAGTAGGGTTAACCTAAGGAATAGTAACTTTAAAGACTATAGACTTCTTTACCTTCTTTAGGGCTTCCTCTATCCTCTTTAAGTATACTATTAAGCGTGTAAATTATCTAGCGTTATTACTATTATTATAGGATATAGGATTAGAGTTAGAGTTTAGTCTGTTAATAGGATAAAGCATACCTCTATACTAATAGTAGGTTACTAAGTAATAAAAGGTAGTTAAGTAGTACTTATACCCTTATACTAAGCCTAAGAATATAGGTTACTATTATTATTATTAGTTTCCTCTAGGTTAAGGGCTGTCTACTAGATATTAGTAAAGCTATTTCTAGTAGGAGGATTAGTAAATAATATTATTCCTCCTACCCTATCCCTAGGAGTAGTACTAAAGATACTCCTACTAGGGGGGTATAAGAGGTTATCTAAAGGGGTGTTATCTTAATTATTAGATATAATATTATAGGCTAAATAGTAGTTATTAGCTCTCTTTCTTTAAAATATAAAGTAAAAGGTATATTCTATTATAATATATTATAAGTTAAAGATCTTTAAGATAGGCTTTAGCTTTTTATAAGAAAGGGGGTAGTAAAGTAACCTATCTTTTTTAGTATAGCCTTTTTAGATCTAATAGGTTATATC
Source organism: Colletotrichum sublineola (assembly GCA_020631755.1). Lineage (NCBI taxonomy): Eukaryota > Fungi > Ascomycota > Sordariomycetes > Glomerellales > Glomerellaceae > Colletotrichum > Colletotrichum sublineola. The sequence goes on from JAHSQG010000010.1 coordinate 970,179, forward strand.
TTATAGTAAATAGCCCCTAAGCCTTTTTCTTTTATAAAGTAATATTATATTACCTATACCTCCCCTAATAGTAATAGGGAGGAATAGCTATATTACTATAGGGTTCTATAGGAGTATTTCTACTAGTATAGTAGTACTATCCTCTTATTTCTTAGGTCCCCTCTTAGGCCTTTTCCTTATAGGGACGCCCTCCTATACTCTCTAGTAGTAAGAGAATAGCTATATTACCTTAAGGGGGATATAACTTTTAGCTTAGTTACCTAGCTAATTAATATTTTATAGGTTTATTTTATATTATTAAGTTAGGTAGTTATATCCTACTCTTTTTAGACCCTTTATAAAGGTCTCTTATTTATCTTATTAGGTTATCCTAGTAGTTATCCTCTATAATACTTATTAGTATCTAAAAGGTAAAACTTACTATAAGTAGTCCTTCTTAATCTTTTCTCCTTCTCCTAACTTATTTAGGTCTAAGAATTATCTTTTTATTTTAGATATCCCTTTACTAGTAATATCTAAAGAGATTTCTCTATAAGTTATTACTTAGGGGTAGTTTTCCCTCTTATATAGGTATTTTTAGGGTCTTTTTTATTCCTACTTTAAAAGTTAGGAGTATATAGCTATTTATATTTCTTTCTACTAAAATAAGTCTAAAAATAACTTAGTTAGTTACTTAGTAAGCTTTCTATAGGTTAATACGTTATGTTTATTATATTATAAATAGTAAAGTTTATTTAGATAGTATAAAAGTACCCCTTCTCTATAATAGACTAGGTTTAGAGAAACTAATCTACCTTTAGGTACTATTAGAAATAGGTAGTATAGTACTAAAAGTACTACTAACTAAACTATATAACCTTACTACTCTAGCTACTATAGAGGGTAAAAGACTATTTAGATAGGAAGAGTATAAGGCTATATAAATTAGTTAGTATATTATTAATACTAGCCTATTAGGTAAGAGTAGGCTTAATTAATAGAGAATCTAATTCTTAGGCCTAATCTATAGAGTAAAGGTAAAGAAAGATAAAAGTTACTATAGGAAGTAGGTAGATAGTAATATATATAAGAATAAGTTAAATTTACTACTATAATAATAATAATCTCTCTAGCTATATAGCTAGCTAGCTCTACTAAATATAAAAAAAAGGAAAAAGTAGGCCCTACTAAGCGTAAGTATTTATCTCTATATTACTTTAGGTACTATCTACTATCTTACCCTACTCTAATAGTTTATCTATAGAGCCTATATAGTTATTAATAATAATAGGTATTTTAAAGTTATTTATTTCTAAATCTTTAACTATAGTAGTAATATACTTATCTATTATAGCTTTTACTACTAGATTTAATATATAGGCTATATATCTAATATTATATAAAGTATTATTCTTATTATTATTATTATAAGAATTAATAAATAGATTTAGAAAGGTATTATTATTAGAACTATTATCTCTTATAATACTAAAATAAAATAGTTAGTAATAGTTATACTATAGTAAACTATACTATATATATATATATATATTAGTATTAAGTATTATATCCTACCTAATAATACTTTATTTAGGAATATTATATTTCTTAATAATACTATTTTTAAATATTTATTAAATATATAGACCTATATAAGACATACTTAAGTATTTAAAGCCTATTAAATAAGTTAGTTATTAATTATCTTTACTTACTATAAGTATATAGTATATATAAATATTATATTTAACTTATATATTACTATAAGTAAATAAATATTAAATAAAGTAATATACTTATTACTTACCTAGTTATATATAGGTTAATATAAAAGAATTATCTATATATAATCCTATAATTCCTAAATAGGCTTTATTATCTATAGAAGTCTATATATCTAGCTATATAGATATAAATCTATAGTTATTAAAATACTACTTTAAGTTATATATTATACTAGCTTCTAAAGAGTTAAACTTTAAATTAATATAGTTAGTTAACTTAAAATAGTTAATAGTAGGTATAGTACTATAGTTAATTAGTAATTAGTATAAGTTATATTTTAATTAGTATATTAATATATAAAAGATAAACTTACTAGTTTAAGAAAGATAATAAACTATTAAACTCTTTAGAAGTTAAAGTATTATAACTTATATTAAATTATAATAAATAGTCTATAATATATTTATATACTTCTTCTTTTTATAAGGGAATAGTATTACTAATTATAGTACTTTCCCTATATCTTTTTTTATTAGTAGTATTAGATATAAAAGTATTTATATTACTTTATTTTAAGCCTTTATTATTAGACTTTATATAATTTTTAACTAGAATATAAAAGTATATTAGTATATATTAAATATATATATATATATATATATATATTAAGAAACATAATATATATAATAAAATAACTTATACTTTAGTTTATTTAGAGTTAATTCTTCTTTTTCTAAAGTAGCTATAAAAGGGTGTTCTTTTTTATAGTAGGCTACTATATTAGAGGCTTAAAATCTAGTAGCTTTAGCTATAAATCTTTTTTTATAGCCCTTTATATTATAAATTAATTCTACTTCTCTTTCTTTACTTAAATTAATAGGTAATAAATTAAGAGAAAATAAATTATTAGTAATAGGATACTATTTAGTACCTTTAAATATATAGTCTTTTTAATTTTCTAGTTTATAGGCGTATATATATTATATTTTAGTACTATTAATAGATATTTATAAGTTATTATTAGAAATACTTTACTAAGAAGATACTTAAGAGGTTAGGGAGGAGGTAGAAGGTTAAAAAGAGTTACTAAATTCTAAAGCTATTTTTTATATAGTTTTATATAATATATAGTTTTTTTATAGATTTAATAATAAGTTTTAGTATAATAAAAAGAATATAACTTTAGTAAGTTAAAGTAAAGACTTAAAGTATAAGTAATACTAGTATATAGTTACTTATAATATATAAGGTATAGACTAGTTAGCTTTAAAGATATAGTTATAAGGCTAGTTTTTAATAGGTATACTAGAGATTATAAGGTCTTTATATAGTTTTATACCTTACTATTAGTAAAGTATAAAAAATATAATTATATAATATTTTATTCTTTTAATTTTTACTTAAAAACTAATAAGCTTAGGATAGGTATTATATACTTTAATTAAATAGTAACTTTATACTAAAATAAAGTATATTATACTTGAAGTTATATTTATTTAGTTTATAAACTTACTTAGTTCTTTATTCTAAAGTCTTAGCTTAGTTAACCTTTAGTCTAAAGCTTTATACTTTAGTTTACTAAGTTATATATATATACTTTATAATTAATAGTATTTACTAGTAAGTTAAAGTATATAATACTTAAACTCTATAGTAAACTAAAGTAAACTTAACTTATTCTAAAGCTTTAGATTAGTTAGATTATAGTTTAAAGCTTTATACTTTAGTTTACTAAGTTATATATATATACTTTTATTATAAAGTAGGATCTTTAAGGGGGTAATTTATATAGTTAAAAGTAGCTTATTTTCTATATAAGTAAATATAGTATAACCTTATTCCTAGATATAGGGTTAGTCTAGAATCTAGTATAATCTTAGTATAGAAGGTAGTATTAGTTAGTAATATCTAAATAAGTAAGGTAGTTAGTTTATATAATACACCCCCTTAGGTAGTAGTAGCTAGGAATAACCTAGGCCTAGTTAGTACTACCTAGAATAACTAATTATAAAGGAAAAATTCGTATATATATAGCCTGTTATTACGTAATAAGTAGTTACCTTATTTTTTACAGCCTATAGTTAGTAGGGCTGTTTCTTTAGTTAGCTTATAGGGTAATAGTTATATAGGTTAATTATAGTTATAGATATCCCCTATATTACCCTATATTAGTTATTTCTTTTTCTCTTTCCTTCTTTATTAATAATAATTATAATTATAAGTTAAGAAAAACTAACGTATTTTTTATATATTTCTTTTTACCTTTCTTTTTATTTATAATAATAAGTAATTACTAACGTCTTTTCTTATTTTAGATACCTTATAAGATAATTACTACTAGTAAGGCCTATAAGCACGCTATGGCTGCTTTTAAGTGCTATAGTTACCTAGGTCTTATACCTAATAATCTGCGTTTATAGTTAGTATTACTACTATTGCTATTATTACTACTACTACTATTACCTATTATAAGTAATAAGGAGGTAGGGGAGTTCCTCTTACTTAAGGTAGAGGATTAAAGACTCTTACCCTAAAGCTCTTATAAGTTAATTATCTATTAGTTATTATAGATTTTATTCTAATTTAATAAGTAGCCTTACTATCCTTATAGTTACTAAATAAGGCTAAGGAGGACGTAGTATACTACTAGGAGTAAGTATAGGCTAAGGCCCTTAATGCTAAGTACTATCTTACCTATCTATTAAGTTACTACCCTAGTAGTATATAAAAGGAAGAAGTTAGTATCCCTTCTTTATTAGTATCTAGTATATTATATGTCCCTTACTATTATTATTACTTAATACTAACCTATTATGTTTATAGAGGATAGATTAGGGGATATAAAAATAATCCCTCTATATAATTTACTTTAAGAGGAGCTTCCTCCCTTCCCTAAGCTTAAGGATATTATAGAGGAGGGTATTAGTAATAATAATATATTTATTATTACCCCTAAGCACTAAGGGGGTCTATTAGTAGTAGGGGTGCTTATTATTAGTCCTTATAAGTACTACTTTTATAGTACCCTTATAGGGTAGACTAATAGTATATACCTCCTAGGAACTAAGGGTAAATACTATTAGTATATATTATTATAGTACCCTTATATACTACTTATACTAACCCTTATAGGCCTAGCTAACACCCTTTTAGCTACTTAGGTAGTATTAATAATACTAAAGAGAGTATATTATCTACTATCTATATTAGTTTATTTTTAGTACTAACATATTAATAATAGAGACTTACTATGCTTTAGTACTTAGTATAAGTAGTCCTACCTTTACTAATAAGAAGGGTAAGGAGGGCTATTACACCCCCTTAGGGTATAAAGCAGGAGGAGGAGGAGGAGGAGTATAGTAAGATAAGTAATAAGGAGGGTTTATCTTATAGAGATATTTTACGTAAGACTCTTAATTTACCCTTAGTTAGTATTAATACCTTTCGTATATATAGAGTATATACTAATATTAATAGCTTTATTAGTAAGATTATCTCTAATCTAGGGACTTATGCTGTATTTTATATACTCCTTAATATATACGTAGCTACCCTCCTTTATAGAGGTAACTAAGGCTTCTAAAAGGGGAGCGTTTTAGGCTTCCTAGCTAGTAGGCTATTACTTATTATATTTATCTTTTAGGCTTCCTAGCCTTTAGGCTGTTTTTAATTCCTAACTTATTTTTAGCCCCTTATTTATTATTTCCTCTTTTTATCCTATTACGTACTATACGTCCTATAAGTTAAGTATTACTCTAAAGTACTTAAATTTAGTATAAGAGAGGTTCTTTATTAACCTATTAGTAGGTATCTTATTTATAGGAAGATAGATAACATCTACTTTACTATTAGTATATACTTTACGTAGCTATATATTTTAGATATTAATATAGTAGAGTTATATAGTAATTCTTTCCCCTTTCCTTATAATAAGGCGTATTATTTACTAATTATTATAGTAAACCTTTTAGATGTTATCCCTAAGATCTAGGGAAATCTTATAAAAAAGACGTCTAAGTACTATTAGCTCCTTTGTTATGTATTTAAAGGTAAGAAGCTCTACCTTAGTTATTAATATAGTTATAGTTACTTATTATATAGCCTTCTAATAGATTAGACCTCTAAAGAGAGTAATTATATATCCTTATAATAAATAATAAGTTATAACGTTATTACTAAATAAGGCGTTACTTATAGCTAAAAGCTATATACCTCTTTAGATCCTAAAGTAAATTAATAGGTAGAGGGTATAAAAGAGATATCTAATATACTATCTTACTACCTATATATATTATAGGCTTAGGTTTATTAGGAACTTTAATAGTAATAAGTAAGTAAACGTAATATTAAGTTAGATTATTATTACTATATATAGTATTAATCCTACTATCTCTTAGAAGGTTTTTACCTTATTTAGTAAAGTAGTACCCTTATTTAGGAAGAATTTAGTAGTTAGTAAAGGCGTTACTAGTTATACTACGTTATTATATTTAAACTTAACGGCTATATTATAGATATATTAGTTATAGTAGAGGTATATCTTTCTATTAGGATGGTCTTAGACTATCCTAATACCTAGATACTATTCTATATTACCTATATCCTTTATCTTATACGTTTCTTTAAGGCCTATAATAACCTTTATTCCCCTTTCTGTTCTTAACAGTAGGTATATAATAAGGATATTATTAATATAGAAGAGGACGTATACGTTATTATTATTAGAAATAAAGAGGTAAGGGTCTTCCTTATATAGGTAAAGCCCTAGTCGTTTAAGGGTCTTAGAGAACTCCTTAAACTATAAAAGGGGTATATCCCTTAAGCTATAAAGTATATACGCTATTATTACGTATTTACCTTCTTATTAGTATCCTTCTAGTAGGTTATAGTATATTAGCTTACCTAAACGGTCTTATTTAGCGTTAAGGAATACGTTTATAACGTTAAATTACTTAACCTTAAGGTTAAATTATATAGTAATTACTATTATAACATAAAAAGTTTATACTATAAGTATTACTATATATATCTTAAGGAGGGGATTAGTTAGTTAGAGATCCCCTTAAGTAACGACTTAGGCCTTATAGTAATTAAAAAAACCTTTTAGATCCTACTTATATATCTAAACCTACTTAAGTAGTAGGGGCTTTATTCCTAGTAGGACGGATAATCTGTTAATTCTTTTAAGAGCCTTAAGACGCTAGAGTTTACTAATTTTTAGGTCTATTACTTTCCTAAGCAGCTATTAGATATTATTTAGTATCTAAAGCAGCTCTTTTTATAACTTAGGAGTATATAGTAGATTATTATAATAATATCTATAGTTATTTAGTATTTTAGTTAGATAATATAAGGTTATCTAATACGTAGCTATATAGATAACTAAGTATAGTATATAGTACCTATTATTTACCTTATTAATAGCCTCCTCTCTATTATAAAAGAAGGTGTTAAGGAAGTCGTTTAGGTCTTATTTATTACTCTAATAAAGAGCTAAGAAGAGTACTTATCTTATAGGTAGAGAGTTACCCCCTAAGGCTATAAGATAACGTCTAGCTCTAGGCTAGTAAGTTAGTATATATATAACTATACCTAGCCTCTCTAAAGGATATTATTAATATTAACTTATTCTTATTATTTAGCCTTATTTTATATAGAGTAGATTAGTAATTTAATTATATAGCTGTATGTTATCTTAGGCTTCTAGGGTTATACTAAAACGCTAGGTGTTACTTAGGTACTTAGTAGTTAATTAACCTTCTAGTAAAATAGGTTATAATCCTAAGTTTATATTTATACTATTACCCTTATTATAAGATCCTACTACTTAGCTAGGGCTAAGTATCTTACTTATTAAGTTACTTTTATTAGACGTAGCTATAGTATGCGTTTTGCTTAGAGCTAGTATTATCTTAGGAGTCTAAACCCCTTCCCTACCTCACGTAGTAATACCTTAATTAAGTTACCTAACGTCTTAGGTATTCTTCTTAGTATTAGTATATAAGGGAGTTTATTACTACTATATTATTATTATTATATCTAATATCTCTATTACCTTATTTATTAATCTAAGTATATCTATAATTAAGTCCTACTTATAATCTTTATTCTTAATAATATTAATAATACTTTATACTTCTAGTTTAACTATTACTTCCCTATCTTTTTTTATCTTTAGGAAGAACTTTATTTTATTAAAGCATACGTTATGTATAATAATAATACGTTATAAAGAGGGAACCTAGATCTTATAGAGGTTATATATATTTTATATATACCCTATAAGGTATCTAATATATCCTTTAGGTTTAACTTTAAATTATTATTATTATATTCCTTTCTTATAGCTACCTATTAATAGATAGGTATAATATCTATATATATATATCTATCCCTAATAAGGATGGAGGTTATATTAGAGTACTACTATATATACTAGTACCTACTAGTAAAAATACTATCTAAACTATACCTTTTCTTTCTTAATAGGCGTTATCTATCTATAGCGTTAAAGTAGGCTTATATTATATATATATATTACTATAAGTACTACTTTAGGCTAGAGCTTATATAAGAGTCCTAATAAGGAGAGTATCTTTATAATCCTTATAATAACTTCTTAGCCTACTTATTTACTACTACCTACTAGCTTTTTTATGTTTAGTAGGGGTAGCTCTATATTAATCCCTTACTCTACTACCTACCTCTTATACTCTATTTTACCCTTAATACTAATAACTAAAGTATCCTTATCTTAGTATATCTTATATACGTATATACTACGTTATTAGTCTACCTATAATATAAAACGTCTTAGTATAGGGAATATATTATTATATATCTTTCTAGGTAGTATAACGCTAAATAATTAGGTAGTATACTTATCTCTTAGGACTATAAGCTACTTAGAGTAGTTAAATCTAATAGGGAAGTTAAAGAGATCCTATAATACGTAATAGTATAGGTATATAGACCTATTTTCTAACGTTTATTTTAAAATAACTTAGCTTATGTGTGTAATTACGTAGTACTTATACTCTATCTAAGTTAGTCCTTTAATTTTCACCCCCTAAGTGCTATATAGGAGATACGTAAGAGCTTTAGTACTAAGATAATTAGTCTAGAGGTACTATATATAGGCGTTATTATTATAATTAATTAGGACGTTTCTTATTAGATAGAAAGTTATTATTATAAATACTTAAGTGTTAATAAGAGAGGTAAGGCTATAATAAATATTATTATATAGTAAGGCTAAGTAAGAAGAGATAGGTATATATTAAAGAAAGATAAGATTACCCTTATGTTTAAGGGTCTTTATTATAACACTCTTCTTATATATACTATAATAAAGAGTATAATTTAGTCCTAAGTACTATAAGTCTACCTTCTTCCTAACTAGGCCCTTAGAGATAATATTAACGTAAAATCTAGGAATATAGGCTATATTTTCTAGCGTAAGGTTATACGTCTTAGGCCCTTTAGTACTATTAAGTATATTCTTTATAACGTACGTTCTATAGCCCTTAACTATATATAAAGTTATGCTAGATTTAATATAGCTCTCCTTTTTATTATGTTAGTATAAGCTAGGCTTAAAGAGGTCTCTATTATTAATAACATAGATCCCTCTATAGTTATCTAGTATAGTACTCTTACTAAGTATATATAGGCCTATAATTAGAGATAAGAAGACGCTAAGTAAGGAGTATACTAACGTTAGAGTGTTATTATAGAGTACGTTAGGGTCTATTATAACTATAATAAGGGTTATAGCTAGATACTCTAAGGCCTCTAACGGCTTTTATAAATCTAATTTATTACTCTTACGTTTCTAACCTTTCTTCTTAATCTCTAAGTAGAGCTTAGCCTACTTTAGCTTTATAAGTTTATTCTAGATTAACTTAATAATTAAGTTACTTAGAGGGTACTTTAATAGTCTTACCTTTCTCCTAATAGTATATTTAAGAAAACTATAGTTTACTACGCTCTAGAAGTAGTTAGGTTATTTATAGGGGTATTTATTATAGCGTTTCCTATTAGTACCTAGCTTTAGTTATCCTCTAAGTATTACGTATACCTTAGTTACTTTATAGGACTTTAGTAAGGTTAAGTATAGTAAATTACTAAGTAAATCTCTATATTATCTTAGGGTTAAATAGCCTCCCCTATATTATTTAGTTTTTATAAGATTATTTAGTTTGTTAGCTACCTAGGATAGGGTAATTTATTACTTAATAGTATATAGGAACGTCTTAATTATAAGAGTACCCTTAATTTCTAATATCTTAAAGGCTTTAGCTTTTATAAGGGTATTATACTACTTAGTAAGCTAAGTTATTAGATCTCCTGTTAATAAGGCTTATAAGAGAGTCTTATTATATGTTTCTTTAGTAAAGTTAATTATACTATTATATAATAGAGTATATTATTCCTAAAGTACCTTAATTATTACTTAAAGTATAAGCTTACTACTATCGTTAAGTAATTATATCTAGATACTACTTATTATGTCCTTTAAGATAGTAGTGTTAACCTATAGCGTAAGAAGCTTATTAGACTTTTACTACTTACGTATCTAGAGTTTCTTTAATAATATATCCTTTATAGTAATAAGCTATTTATTCTTTATTAACGTATTATCCTCTATAAGTAGCATTAGTTTAATTAGCTTATTTACTACGTTATAATTAGCCTCTAGGAGAGCTTCCTATACGTTTCCAGTAAGCCTATACGTGTCTTTTTATAAGTTATTTTATTCTTATACGTATTCTCTATAGGTTAGATTACTAAGATAATCTAAAAGCTTAATATAGCTATCTAGATTAATATACTACTAGATATTATAAGATATAGTAAGGAAATAAAGTAATATATACTATAGGAACTAGTCTTTACGTATGGTTACTAAGCTATATAGCTTCTAGTTAGTTAGGAGACTAATAGTTATATTAGAAGTTATTATAGGTTATAACTAATTAATAAGTAAGAAAGATAGTATTTAAGAAAGGAATATCCTTAAAAATCCGCTTTATAATAGTAGGGGTTAGTTATACTTATAATTAAGTTAGAGCTAGGCTTATAACTATTATAAAGCAGGATCTTTAAGGGGGTAATTTATATAGTTAAAAGTAGCTTATTTTCTATATAAGTAAATATAGTATAACCTTATTCCTAGATATAAGGTTAGTCTGGAATCTAGTATAATCTTAGTATAGAAGGCGGTATTAGTTAGTAATATCTAAATAAGTAAGGTAGTTAGGTTATATAACAACTTTATACTTACTAGTATTTACTAGTAAGTTAAAGTATATAATACTTAAACTTTATAGTAAACTAAAGTAAACTTAACTAACCCTAAAGCTTTAGCTTAGTTAATTTTAAGTATAAAGCTTATTACCTTAATAACTAAAGTAAATATATATATATATATATATATAAACTTTATAACTTAAGCCTAAAAGAGTAGTATATATTAAAAAAAATTTAATTTTTAAAATCTAATATAAACTTAAGATATAGTATATTTCCTAATTAGGAAGGTAGATAAGATAAGATAGCTTATTTATACCCTAGACTATCTAAAGTTTAACCTTATATCTAGAAGTATTACCCCTTATATATAACGTTTAGAATATATTAGAAATATATATTAAAATTAGGAAAATTTAAGAAATCTAGAAAGCTAATATTTACCTATTTTACCCCTCTTCTTACTACTAGTTTTAAGATAAAGTAATAATACTTATATATAATACTTAAATTCTTCTTTATTCTAAGGAATAAAGTAGAAAACTATCCTTTTTTTCTTTCTTACTTATTAAGAGGTTAAAATAGACTTTTCTATCCCTCTTTCTACTTTACTAGCTACTAACTAGGCAGCCTAGTAAGTAGTTATTTAAATCCTTCTTTAATATCTTTAATAGGGCCTATCCTAGCCTATCCCTACCCTTTTAAACCTATAGACGCTATATCTAGATACTCCTCTTTAAGGGCTTTAAAATAATATACCTTATAGCCCTATTAACCCCCTTCTTAATTTCCTAGAATTTCTAGAACCTATTTCCTCTTAGATTTCTTCCTAGCCCTCTACACCTTCTACTTAGCTTCTAGCTATAGAGGAAATTCTAGCTTCTTCCTCCTTAAGTTCTTTGGTAAGTTATATATATATAACTATTTATTATATATTTTATATATTAATATATAATTATAGAGAATTTATAAGACGTAGAGTTACTTTTTATATAAGGCTTCTTTTAAGTCTAAGGATTCTCTTACTACTTATAAGTATTAGATTAAGCGTTAAGGGGGTTATATTAAGAAGTAAAAGGGTTTTTATATAGTTATATAGTTATATATATAATTATATATTTTTTTATATTTTATATATAGTATTAAAGACTTATAGTAAGTAATACTTAATAACTTTTTATTACTTAGTATAGTATTATAGTAGTAGTATTATACTATTATAAGTAGTTAAATATACTATTACTTATATTATTAATATAGTTTACTATTAAACTTAAAGTATTATACTAAGCTTAGTATAGTTAACTTAGTAAACTTAGAATACTAAACTAAAGTAAGTATAGTTAACTTATTAAATTAAGACTTTAAGAATACTAAGTCTAAAGCCTTAAGTTATTTTATATAACTTAACTATATATAGATTATAAAAGCCTAACTTACTAGTCTTAAGTTATTATATAATATATATAAACTACTATACTTTTACTATTAGATTAAAGTAAAATATAATCTATTACTATAAGTTTATATTTTTATAGTAGTACTACTACTACTTTTAGTATATTAACTATAACCTTTATATTATATATTACTATTATACTATATATTACTATATTATATTATTATTAACTTTTTTAATTCCTAAGTAAGTCTTTTATTAAATTATATATATATATATTATTAACTAATAATATAATAGAATAGAAAATTCTAATATACCTCTTAGTACTTTATACTATAATAAGTTTAAAGAACTAGAAGATAAAGTTAACTATTATATTAGTTTAAATATTAATAGTAATAATAATCTTACTATTAGTATACTAGATATAGTAGAGTTAATATAAAGTAATAATACTTTTATAAAATCTATTTATAATCTTATACTAAAAGAGTTAGAAACTTTAGAATAAAAATAATAAGAATAAGAAGATTACTTTAATATTAATACTCTTAATATATTTAATCCTTATACTATATTATATAATATTAGTATTAAATATAAAGAAGGTATTATTAATAATAGTCTTAAACTACTATTATTTAAAGTTTTTAATAATAAAATTTCTCTAAATACTAATAATAAAGAGTTTAAAGTAAGTAAAGTAATATTTTAAGTATTATAAGATTTTAATAATATATACTAATATACTAATACTATATAGGAACTTATACTTAATACTATAGAAAGTAGTATTAGTTATAGTTATTATAAGTAAGAAGAGGATAATAGTTTTACTTTATCTAGTAGTAATATTAAAGAAGTTAAAGATTATTATATAAATATTTTACTTCTTAATATATTTTATACTACTAGATTTAGAAGTCTTAGTATTAATAGTAGTTAAAAATACTTTATATATTTATATATTTAATCTTCTAGTTATATATTATATAATTATAATATAAATATAATATTTTATAATTTTCTAAGAGTCTAATACTAAAAGTAGTAAAGTAAGTAATATATACTTATAAACTTTATAACTAGTTATAGTATATATATAAGTCTATATTATATATTATATATTTCTAAGTTTATATTACTTATATTTTAGCTTTATATATACTTTTTTACTTTTCTTTTCTAAAGTTTATCTTAGAACTACTATAGTTTATAACCTTTATTTATATATATAATAAGTACCCTAAAGACTTAATTATACTATATATAGAGTTTAGTATTTATAATAGAATTTAATATTATATTACCTTTATATATACTTAACCTTAAAAATATATAATTTAGAAAATATAAATTATATTATAATTATATATAATATAATTATAATATAATTTATAATTTATAATTATAATTTATAATTATAATATAATTTATAATATTTTATAGTACTCTAATTACTTAATAGTATCTATAGTAGTTAGATTAATAGGGTAGAGTTTTTTACCTTAGCCCTTCTACTTAAGGACTATTATACTATTAGTAGTAAGGGTTATAATACTACTATTAAACGCTAGGGGATTATTAATACTAAGGATTTACTTCTCCTTAGTAGTAAAGGTTACCTTAGTAAGTTTTTTTACCTTATAGGTAGAGAAGGATTTATCTAAAAGTCTAATTATATTATCTATTTATATCCTAATAATACTAAAGTTTAGATTCTCTATTATAAATATAAGTAGGTAGGGATTAAAAGCTAAAGTATTTATCTTAAGATTTTCTCTATAGTAGTAGCTATAAGTTACTTACTAGTAGGTACCTACCTCTATAATACTATATAAAGGTTTAATAACTTATATAATTATACCCTTTAGATAATAGTATTTAATCTACTTAGGTAATATTATAAGGATTATTTAATTTAATAGAGTAGTAGATTAAGTATATACCTATATTATATCTTAGAGCTAAATAATAAATTCTAGCTTAAGTAATAGTAATAAGGCTAGTATACGTATTAACTATTAGCTAGTATAAGTAACCTAAAAAGCAGGCCTGCTACTTAGTTATAACGGAATTAGCCTTAAGTAGGAATTAACATTCTAATAGCCCTTATTAAGGGTATTTTTAGTACTAACCTTATCTAGTTAGTCTATACGCCTACTAATTAAGGACTTATAGTTATATATACCTACTATCTAAGAGACTTACAGCTATATACCTACCAATTAAGGACTTATAGTTATAAAGCGTAATTTAAACGTATAGTACTTAACTTATATAGGGTATTAAATATAGTAACCTAACTACTAAGGCATCTAGGCTTATAACCTATAAGTAACCTAAAAAGCAGGCCTACTACTTAGTTATAACAGAATTAGCCTTAAGTAGGAATTAATATTCTAATAGCTAGCCTATTAGATTATAGGGGACTAAGTAAGGATTACTTTTTTACTATTATTTATATACCCTTAGATAACTAGGCGTAATTTCTTATATAGTTAGTTATCCTTCCCTTCTACCTTATTAATAATATAGGCCTTAAAGATTTACTAGCCTATATAGATATTATACTTTAGTATAGGTAAATAGATTATATAATTCCTCTCCCTTCTATACTAAATAAATAAGGATTAGTTTATATAAATAGCAGAGAATTAATAGTTAGTCTACTAAGAACTCCCTAGGGATTCTTAGTAAATTAGCTAAGTAATTCTTTAGAACTTCTTAGGGAATTCCTAAAGAATTTATTACCTATTCTTTAGAAACTATCTACTTATTTCTATTATAATTAGCTAAGAATTTCCTAGTTAGCTATTTACTATATAAGTAGGGGGTTCTCTAGAGAATAACTATTCTATTATATAATAATTACCTATATATAAATTACTTTTTATCCTAAAATATAAATAATTTATAAGTAATACTAAAATAATACTAAAAAGTAATAAGTATATAATAACTACTTATTCCTTTCCTTATGTTTTCTATTCCTCCTATCTCTATACTATTTACTATATATATAACTAAGTTACCTATTATTTATCTACTATATACGTAATATTATTACCTACTAATTCTCTATATTAACTATTTATAATTAGAAAATATACTATAATTACTTACTTAATTATATTATTACTATTAGGTATATAGTTTTTATTATTATTACTAAGTACTTAGAGTTTAATAGGATTTATAGCTAACTACTTTAGCTAAATATCTAATTATATTATAATATTCTTATAGATTTTATTATAAAGGAAGTAGACTTACTCTAATTTATAAAGGGTAGTATAATATAAAGTAGTTCCTAGGTAAATAGCTTAGTTAATTACTATTATTTCTTAGGTCTTTTCTATTAGATATTAAGGTTTAAGTACCTCATATCTATATAAAATATAATATATATAGAATAATAAAGTAAATTATATAATATAGTACTAATAGTACTATATATACTATATATACTCTATACTATAATAACTACTTAGAAAACTAATATATATACTATATAATACTAATATTTATATATAAAGAATAGATCTTCTAAGTAAGATCTATTAGTCTAAAGAGATACTTTAAGAATAAGAATATAGTTATAAAGTATATAAGTAAGGTGTTTTAGGTAATAACCTACTATTTAATAACCTACTATTTAATAACCTAATATTTAATAACCTACTTAATAACCTAAAATACTAAAGAAATCCTTAGAATCCTTAGAAAATAAGTATAAATAACCCCCTTATATCCTATATATCTAGATAGTAAGTAAGATTATTAAGCTCTTCTATTATACTATAATAATATATATACTATTATATCTTATCTCTTATTTCCTATCTTATCTTATCTCTTATCTTTAACTTTATTACCCCTTATAATCTCTAAAGTTTTCTAATAAGTATTAGTAAAGTCCTTTAGTAGTAACTATAAGTATAGGTTAATTTTCTTAGTTAAAGGTAATACTAATCTTTCCTATTAGGTAGTAATAATTAAGTATAGTAAAAAGTCCTTTTAATAATAGCTTTTTATAGATAGAGCTTTTCTCTATAGAGCTTTAAATTTATTACTATAAACCCTTAGTAACTAGCTTAGGAAGGATAGTAAAATAGCTATTCTAAGCTAGATAATAAATAGTATATTATCTAATAGATTAAGTAAAGTAAATAGCTAGTATTTCCTTAAGGTAATTAGTAAGATTATTTATTACTACTATATAGTATACTAGTAGCTAGTATTTAGTACTTATTATAAATACCTACTTATTTACTAGCTATTTACTATAATTTATAAGGGTACTAATAGATAATTACTATTTTAATTAGTTATTAGAGAGGTAAATAAAAGGAGAAGTCTCCTTAGTTCTTCCTCTTAAAAGCTTTTATACTTACTCTTTAATACTCTTTTTACTAGTATAGGCCTTATTCTTATTATAATAATAGATAAATTTAAGGAGAATATCCTTAGTATTTAGTAGTTTCTTTAGGAGGGTTTATATAAGTTTTATTAAGAGATTACTAATATACTTACTATTATAAGTACTATTAATTACTATAATATATCTATAAAAGATATTAAGAGCTAAGTAAATTTCTTATAGAAGGGTAGAGGGTACTTAGTTAATAACTATAGGAGTAGCTATAGAGAATCTAGTAATTAGAGGTATATTAGTAGAGAACTACTAAGCTTAGCTAATAAATAGTAATTAATTATTCCTAGCTATTTATAGTAGAGTAGCTTAGTATAATAGTAGGTTTATAGTATATTAGCTAGAAGAGGTAATAAACTATAGCTATAAGAATCCTATAAATAACTAAGGATTAGCTAGTTATTATAGTAATTATACTACTAATTACTAATAAAGTTAAGCGTTTTTATTCTATATATTAGCTAGGGATTACTTATTAGTCTTAGGAGTAAATATAAAGGAGATAAACTAACCCTAAGTATTATAAGATATCTATCCTCTAGGTATTATTATAATATAATTAGAAGTATTAGTAATAATTAGCTTTTCTTTTTTTTCTTTATTAGAGAGTTCCTTATCTTCTATAGTAATTTTATAGGAAGTCTATACTTCTTTACTTTCTACTTAGAATTCTTAGTATATAAGAGTAGTCTTATCTTTTAGATATTTTAGTTATAAATTATTAGAGAAGATTTCTTTAGCTTTATTAATACTATCTATCTAAAAGAATTTAAGGTAATTAGTAAAGATAATATAGTTAAAAAGTTCTCTTAAGGGGAGAGGATACCTACTTCTTAGGCTTTAGTATAGAATTAGTTAAGGAGATTAGGCTACTTCTTATAAAAAGCTAGGAATTTATTATAAGAGCTAGTATAAAAACTAGTCTTAAAGTAAGCTTTACTATTATATATTATAATTATATAGAAATAGGCTTAGAATAAAAGATAGGAGCTATCTTTATAACTAGTAAATACTTAGTAGAAAAGTTTATAGTATTTAGTATCTATAGATAGATTTTCTTTAGTAAGGTTTAGTATAATATAAAAATATATAATAAGGAATAACTAAAGAAAAGATAGAAAGTAGTAGGGGAATAACTAATATATTCTTATAATAATATATAGGATTACTAGCTATTTAGTAGTAAATATAATAATAATTTATAGTAAAAGGATAATAAAAAATAAGGAAAAAATAGGTAAAAGGTTTTTTTAAAAAAAGATTTATACTAAAAGGAAAAATAACTAAATAATAGTTATATTAGCTAATTATTATTATTTAGCTAAAGGTAAAGTTTTAGTTTATTTATAGTTAGTTATATACTATATAATAATTTACCTTAAATAATATAGCTATTTACTATAAATTTTTATTAGCTATCTAATTATTTATTATTATTACTTAGATAATCTTATATTATTTCTTAGATAGTTTTAGGTTAGTTATTTACTAATTACTAGGGATTTATTTTATAAATAAATAGGATTTTCCTTCTTTATATAGTAATTTCTCTAGGGATAAGTTAATTATATTACCTTAATAAAGGTTCCCTTTACTTTTATAGCCTTTATTATTATTTTTTAAGATATTAATAATATTCTTTAAAGTTTCTTATTAAATCTTTAGCCTCTATTACCTTAGCTAGTATCTAAGTATTATAAAAGCTAAAATATCCTTTCTATTTAATTAGATACTTAACTTAAGGTTTTTCTTATCCTTATTAATTTATTCTCTTATCTAATATTTACTCTACCTTATAATATTAGTACTTATCTCTTTATTCTCCTTTATAAGAGTCTTTTATATCTATTAGGCTATTATAAATAGTTATCTAATAGTATAGGTTATTCTATAGATTTTTAGCTAGGATTAAGTAAGTAACTAAAATAACTAAGTAGATATTTATAGTTAGAAGAAGCTTTAGTTTATATACTAGTTTCCCTACTTTTTCTAAGACTTTTATTAGTTTAGTATATAAAGGTAATATTTTTACTAATAGATTCCCTAGTAATTAATATCCTTTTCTTAATTTTAAATAGACGTAATTACCTAGTAAAAATAAAATATACTAATATTTTTAATTAGAAATTTCTTTTATATATATTTATACTATTATAATTAAAAATTTTACTTCGTCCTAGAATATTATATAGTTTATTTTAGTATTTAAGTTACTAAGAATATTTAGTATTTTATTTATTTTAAATCTATATAGTACTTTATTTAGTACTACTTTAATTATACTTATATAAGTATTATTTAGTATTAATTAAATACTAAATATACTATTAGTCTATTTTTTATCTAAGAACTTAAAAGTAAATACCTATATTACTATTTTAACTAATATAGTCTATAAGTAAGTAAACTATATAAGTAAGTAAAATACTTTTTAGTACTTATATAATAATATATAAGAGAAATTAACTATAACGCCTTTAAATTAATTTAAACTATTTAGAATCCTCTTCTTTAAAGGTAGATTTAACTTTCTAATACGTATAAGTATTATAACTAGTCTCTCTATAGATACTATATTATTATATACGTATTTCTATCCTCCTTATATAACTACTACTCTAACCTATTTCTACCTATAACTACTTTATTATATCTATTTAAGACTTTATATCTTATACCTAATTAATTATAAGTATTCTACCTTTCTAAATTTATATTTTTCTTATATAGTAATAGCAGCTTAGTTACTTATTTACTTCTTAATACTTAGTTATTTATACCTATAGTAAAACCTAGTTATATATAACTACTATAATTCCTTTTTTTAGCTACTTTATATACCTAATAATTAATATTAGGGAGCTATTCTAATATTATATAATATAATTTATAATAAAATTAGATTATAAAGTAAACTTAATTAGGTTATTTAGTATCCTTAGGACCTAAGCTAGTAGTAGGCTAATAGAAGAACCTAGTAGTATTAGTATATAAAGCTTTATATTTAGCTATAATATTATATATTCTAGGTTATATAGAATAAGGTTAGTTACTTTAAAGCCTATTTAAATATTTACTATAGTTATTACCTTATTATATACCTTATAGAAGGCTAAGAGGAAGTCTTCTTTTATAATATATATAATATATACCTATATAAGGACCTTAATTTCTTAGCTATACGCCTGTTTTAATAGACTAAAACACCTAATATTAAGAGGCTAGAGCTTATATTATTAGAATAGTGAAAGCGTGTAGGGTGTGGTTTGGGACTTAGGTCGTGGCGGAGCTGTGCGAAAGGACACAACAACACTACACTACTCTAAGCAACTCAGGTTCTATGTCTGATCCGACGTGAGGGAGATACAATCTGTTCAGAGCTTTCAAGGTCTGAACAGACATATCACCCCCTGATCAGACATAGCAAAGATCTCCCTATCGCCTGAGTTACCACGCTGAACTGCATCGATGAGGGTGTAAGGCTCTAGTTCAGAGTATCATTTTTAAAAGACAAATAAGTGTGTGAAGAAGTGCTTGTTTTTTCTGATCTGGGTGAGCTATGTCTATCTAATTATACTCTCTTGATAGATGCTTAAGTAAGCATCTGTGACTCGCGAATACTTCTGAAGAAAAACAAAAGAAAAAGGAAATCCCCACATCTCAACTTCTTGAACGGTGAATGCTGTAACCCCAGCCCCGCTCCAATCGTCCCCTAGTTCTTTTCATGATCCTCTGATCATAGAAGAACTACCAAGCATACACCCGTTCAGACCTTATCCCAGTTGCGCCTGCGTCCATTAGTTGTCCTCTTCGTTCTCGTCATCCTCCGCATCTCCGTCGTTTGCCTTATCCCATTCTTCTCCCGCGTCCCATCGTTTCCATCCTTCCCATCCCTCAGCCCAAGCTGGCGGAAACCAAGGTGCATACGCTTGGGTGGTGAACGCCGCTTCAGCAATGGGGTCATCAAAACGATCCACCCACTCATGACGTCTGTACTCTAGAATGCCCTTCTTCTGATTGTAATATGTGTCCCTGCGCCGCTTCAGAATGTCCTTGTGGCGTTGGGCACATCGCACGCGATCGGCTTCTCGAGCTTCCCAAGCGCGCCGTTCAGACGACGGGAGAGAGTCCCGAACCTTCGTCCAGCCTTCCCACACGCCTGGTACAGGCGGTTTAGGCGAAGTATATTCATCCACTTCAACACGTCTGATCTTCTTCGGGCTTCGGTGTCGCGACGGTGTATCTCCAGGAATCGAAAGTCCAGACAGCGAGTGAGAGAGCTTGGAGCTTGGCGTGGCAGGAGCTTCCGCAGGAGGGCTGGGTCGCACGATGTGGTCCTCTTGGGCGAGGAGTTGTCTCTGTCTTCTGTTCAGAGGCGTTTGGGGCGGCGACTTGGTGTCCATGTTTTTCTTCAGCCAGGCGACCTCTGATTGCAAGCTTGTCATCATAGCTTTGTTCTCGCGGTCTAGAGAGGAGGACTTATCCTGATGCCCGTATTTCCGAAGGTTAAGCGGTTGGGGGGTGGAGAGGCGGTCCTCTGAACGCTGTGTAGGGGTGCGATCAGAGTCTTCGAGGTTTATAGGATCGTAAATGACGCTTGCAGGGGACTGGCTTTGCTTCTTCTGGCTTCGCTTGAGTTGGTCATGTCGGTGGCAAGCTTCCTCTAATGTTCCTTTGGGAACTGGTCTCATGGCCCCATGTTGGTGTCTGCCGGAAACATGGAACTCGGCGCTGATCCACCCGATCCACTGACGTCGGACTCTTTCGCCGTAGTCCAGGTTCTGAGACTCCTCAACATCCCACTCATTCGTGCTGGTTGGGCACAGAGATCCGGACCTAAGTGCTGATCTGAACCACTCAGCAACATAGAGTCCACACTCCCAACCACCAGTCTGCTGAACCGCATCTACCACACATGCGCTGGCGTTGATCAGCTGAGCGATGTGCATCGGTGCATTAAGCTCATAGTAGAACTTCCTCAAAGCTCTGATATCATTGACAAAGAGAGCCTCTGAATGACCGCCAGACCACATGGGATCATACCAGTACACCATGCCATCCCTCTGATCCATGATCATGCCCATGAAGTGTCTGTGCTGGGCCGAGAACAAGGGGAAAACAACCAAATCAGCCTCTCTTCGTATCGCGTTGCAGATTTCCTGAGTCGGCATTACTAACTCAGGCTCCCAGTTGTCGTCTGAACGGCTTTCCCAGCACAGGGGGACAACAGTGATCCGTCTTTTCGCTTTCAGACCTCGAGCCATGATGACTGTTGCAGCTGCGATTTCATCCCTAGCGATCCACTGCTTGGATTGTATGCGTCCTTGTAAGTTGTAATAGTCGCTGAGCACCGTTCGGGCCTGTCTGTATCCCATGTCCTCCCATTGTCTGTGTTCGTTCGGTCCTCGGAATGCCGAATTGAATTGGCTCAGGAACTGATCAGCGTCTTCCCACATGAGCCAATCAGGGAACCAAGCGTTCGAAGGTGTCGGGAATGGTTCTCGCGTCGGAATCTGAGCAGGGTGCGCCACTGTCTTGCCGGCGAAGCGAATGTGAGCTTTCGGGTTGTAGAACTGAGACTCTCGGGGCTCAAGTTCTTCGGTAGGAGGCGTGTGTCTGAATGAGATGATTCGGTTCTCATCCCAGGCACCATAGCGGAATTGGCTGTCATTCTGGAGGTCTCGGTAGGTGTAGACGTCCCAGATTCGCGGACGGCCCATCGCGCGAGTGAGAGGGGAAGGAGCCAACGGGGATGCCATCGTTGTCTGTTCGGAGGTGTTGTCGATATGTGCGTTCTGAAGAGAAAAGATGTAATACGGAAAGAGGTACTGCTAGATCTGAATAAGGAACTTGATGTGTGTTTTTGTTGTTGTTGGTGGAGGGAAGAGAAGGGTTAAGGAGGGGGAGCAAAAGAAGGCCTTTAAATAGGTTTCCAAGAGAAGGGGTTGTGAATCACAGCTTAGCAGCTGCGGCAGGAGCGTCTGATCCGAGGAAGGAAGGAGTAAATGCGGCAGAAGAGAATAGTAAGATATTTGTAGGGTGAAAGAGGGGGGGTAGAAGGTTAAAGAAAGGTGAATAAAGGTGAGGGTTGAATGAGGTTGAGTTGAAAGGTGAATGAAGTCTGAAGCTTTGAGAGGCTTCCTCCCTTGGTTGCTTTCAGAAGGAGCGGCCCTTGTTACTCAAAGGAAAGTCCTAAGGGTAAGAGGGTGAAGGCATCTAGAGTTTTTGTTCAGAGCCCTCGCAACTTCAACTTGTAGGTGAATCGCAGTAGAGGTTGTTGACAATTCGTGACGGTAACGAAGTCGAAGGGTGCGTCAGAGCCTCGCCTCTGAACAGTGAATGCCCTTTGGCCGGTTTGCTCCTTCCGATTCTGAATCACCGTTCCTTCGTCGTGGTGACTATTCAGACCCTCTTCTCGTTGCTATAAAAGCAACCCTCTTTTCCACCCCTCAGCGTTTTCTTCTTTTTCTCTTCCTCATCCACCCACATTAGAAACCAACGTTGTTGCTGCCTTCGCTTTTTCAGACCCATACTCTCGACTTTTCGTTGTTTTTCTCCTTTCAACTTTTCAGAATGTCTTCCTCCATCAACAAATACCAGCTCAACAACTACCCGCGGCAACCTATTGATCCCTGGTTTCTTTCGACACCTCCTCCTTCGAAGAAGGAGGCTAAGGCTTTTGGAGGCGCTGAGTTGCGCACAGTGACGCCTGCCCATCTCGACGTAAGTTTCCCTAATGATGTCTTTAAGGTCCTTCTTTCTCTGACGCAAGGTCTGAACAGTTCCTCAAGACTACCGCATGGGTTGATCTTCCGTCCCCCTTCGGCCAACTATACTCTGAATTCCAAATTTACAACCCTTACCCCGATCGATCCCTTGAAGAAGCTGCCACGGTCTTCTGGCAGGCGCTCCCTAACGCCGCTGTCGTTCAGGGTGTTCTCAACACTTTCGGAAACAATAGTCGCAAGTTCCAGCGGGCTGTCTACGTCAGTAAGGAGGCAGGATCCCACTTCGGGTCCTTCTCCTGGCGCCTCATGCAGCGCGCCTCAGCTGTGAATTCCCTGCTGATACAAACATTCGGCATACGGAACCTGGTTCCGTGTGATTGCTGCGCTCGGAACTTTCAAAAGTTCGTTGGCACAAAGCCTGGTCAGGTGCGGAGCATGATGCCATATTACGACTGCGTTTCTTTGCCCCAGGCATTCCATAACCGCTGCGGAAACTGTATGTTCTTGGAGGCCAAAAACGAGAAGTGCGACTTTCAGGAGAACGAGGGTCATTGGGGTCATGCTGATCCGTCTGGCGGCCCTGATCAGCGCTCCCTTACTGATCCGGCTCATCGTCGGCAGCTGAGTGGTGGGGGGCTGCCGTCGCTGGCGCCTCCGAATGGTCTATCGTCTGGGGCTGTGAACTATTTCCGTCTTCATGACTTCCGAGATTACGCCAATGCTCTGATCACTGTGCCCGGCTTGTCTGAATGGACTGGTGGTGCTGTATCTGTTCTGGAGACGTCTGGCTGGTTGGATGTCGAGCGCCGAAAGATGGGAAGTGCAGTTGTGCCCTTCAGGAATGAGGTTCCAGTTCCTCCTTCGACCATTGAGACCTCTGAACAGCTGTCGAACGCATCTAGAGCTTCGTCGGTTGCTGCCCAATCTACTGTGCGAGGTGCCCCTTCGCAGTCCTCAGTAAGGTCATCAAGCTGGAGTGGTTTTAGTGACGAGGAGGTGGGTGAAGATGGTGGTGGCACTAGTTTCTGGTAGTGATCGGTGGTTCTTCGATGGCATCGTACAATCGGTTGGTTTGTGGCGGTTTGGGATCCTCTGATCCGAGTCATCTTCTTTCTTCGCAATACAATTTCCTTACGCATTTTCAGCTCCCTATCCTTCGTCCCCTGTGTCATTCTTCCGCATAGAATAACACACGTATTAAAGGAGGTGAAAATGTAAGTTTACCAAAATTCAGACAAAAGGGAAATTTAACAATAGGCATTCTAAACAAGGACAAAGGAAATTAAAATAGGATTGGAGGGGCAGTTAAAGCTGGCTAGTGGAAGAAGTCCTTAACATCCGCTGGGATATCACCTCGAACAGTGCCTTCGTCCACTGGGTAAAGGACACCGTCAGCACCCGTGTGGTACTTCTTCAGCCTATTGGCCCCATACGTTGCCCCTGTGATGAGTTCCCCCGCAAGAGTTTCCAGGACGTATGATGGGCTGATCGGGGAAACCGAGTGGACTCTGAACGGTCCCTTCCAATAGTAATCAGTCTTTCTAGCTGCCGACATATCCGTCTGGCGAGGGGTGTCAAAGACAAGGACTAAATCTCCCGCCTGCAGCTTCTCTGATCGGTGCTTCGCCGCGTGTTTCTCGTTGTATCGTTCCGCGACCTTCTGGCGATGCTTCGCAACCATCTTGGCCGCTTTCTGTCTGTCTTCCGTGAGCTGTTGGAAAGCTCTGATCCGAAGCTGGAGTTCCTCTTCCGCTGTTCGGACCTTCTCCCACTCTAGGACGCGCCATGTCGCAAGTTTCTCTTCAATCGGTGTGACCGCGTTGTACCCTGTGACAATATAGAAGGGCGTCATGCCGTGGCTCGGGCGGACAGTGGTGCGATCAGCAAATAGGACAGTAGGCAGGATATGTCTGATGTCTTTCTTTCCCTGATCCGACCATATTCGCAAGGCGTGTGCTATTGTCTGATGACCTTTCTCGAGGACGCCATTCGCCCTTGGGTTATAAGCGGAGGTGACCTTCCTGCGTCCCCCAATCCTCTTATTCAGAGCTTCAACATGACCTCTGTTTTCTCGTCCTCCATCCACGATCAGAGTCCCGTAGACCCCATGACGACAAATAACGTCTTCCCAGAGGAACTTTGCAACGTTGGCCGAAGTCGCATTACGGAAGATTTGCGCTTCAGGCCATCCGGATAGGTCGCATCGGGCCTCTACAACCTTCCATTTCCCGACATGTTGGACATCCAGGTGGACACGCTGAAACGGCCGGGTGTAGGGTGTAGTTGAGATGTGAGGGTCGTCCATGCGAGCTGATCGAGCCCTTTGACAAGCATCGCAGCCCTGAACCGCAGTCTTGACGTCTGTATACATCCCAGGCCAGAAGTATTTGTCCCGGAGGCGGAAATAGGTTGCCTCACGTCCCCGATGTCCAGTCTCGTTATGTGCCATGCCGATCAGAGCTTGCCGCTGGGACAGGCTGTCGATGACCCGAAGAGGGTCAGGAGTTCTGCGAGTGCCTCTTTTAAAGAGGATCCCATCCCTTACGACAAAGCGCAGCGCCATTTTCTTGAACCGAAGGAACCTAGGCATCGGGATCCCTGGCGGGCGCTTAAGTGTGAGGAGAAAGTAAGCTATTTGCTTCGAGTGCGTCGACCATTCTTCTGTGGAATTCAGCAGGTCTGATGGAATGTCTAGAAGCTGATCAGAATTTCCAGGTTCAGGGTCTTGGTCTGAACGGCCATGTGCTTCAAGGAAAAAGTTTCGCGATGCCGTTGTACGGAAAAGCCTGGCATCAATGAAGTCTTCGATGTCTTCTTCGTCCTCTGCTTCCTTCTGATCAGACGGTCCTGGAGGTTTTCTCGAAAGACCATCAGCCGCAGAATTCTTCTTGCCTGGAACATGCTTGATCTCAAAGTCAAAGAGTCTGATCCAAGTCAGCCAACGAGTCATCATCGCTGAAGGGACATCATTCGCTGCGCCATTGATCTGGGCCACCAAAACCTTTGCATCTGTCTCCAAGAGGAAACGGACTCCAAAGAGGTAGTTGCGGAGGCGTTTCAGACTCATAAGAACTGCCCGCGCCTCAAGCTTCCCCGCATCATACTTAAGCTCTGGTCCACGCCAGATACCACTTTCGTATCTTGCAACTGCAAGTTTGCCATCAACAATCTGACCGAGGGTACACCCCCATCCTTCTCCGCTTGCGTCTGTAGCAAGGACAATCTGACCAGCGTCAGGCCCAAAGTCGAGGACAATCAGAACCGGGCTTGAAGTCAGATCAGACTTGAGGGCATCCATTGCCAGCTTCTGATCCGAGCCCCAGGAGAATTTCTCAGTTTTCCGCAGGAGACGCGTAAGCGGGAGGGCCACCTCAGCGAAATGGGGAACCCAGGATTTATAGAATGTAACAATGCCCAAGAATGATCGGACGTCCCCAATATCTCTGCAGAGTTCCCATTCCAAAATCTTCAGAACTTTGGCTTGATCTGGGCGTCTTCCTGACGTCCCACAGAGATACCCGGTGATCACCGCTGATTCCTGGCACCATTGCGACTTTCCTCCTGAGATCGTGCATCCTGAGAGCTCCACGTTTGTAAGAGTCCGATCGATGTTACGGAGGTGTTCGTATACAAATCGACGAATGCCTGGGTATCCCGGAATCGGTTCATTATTATAGCGTGAGCGGGGGCCCTTAACACCTATATCGTCCACAAAAGCCCTACAACAATCTGGGATCAGATCATAAAGGATTCGGGTGATAATACGGCAGAATTGAGCGACCGAGTTAGTGGCACCCTGGGGTAGGCGGCAGTATCTGAACAGACCCAACGGCGTTGCAAATGTCGTAAGATCGCGGCTTTTCTCGTCCAGAAGGATCTGATCATACCCTGAGAAGAAGTCCAGAAGCGAGACAAGCTGGTCCATAGCAAAATCTTCAGAGAACTCGTCTGCCCCTGGAGGCAACCACGCATCACGAAGAGTGACCCCATTGTATCTTGTCGCCGAATTGATGAGTCGCAGGTCGCCATCCTTCTTCAGAACCAGAAACCAAGGGTTTCTGTATGCGCCGTGGCCTTCTTCAATAATACCTCTGATCACCCGTTTGCGGAGGACTTCCATAGCCTTAGGAACTAAGGCCTTAGGGATAGGGATCCCTTTCGCTTGCCATGCTTTGTGGGGGATAGTCTTAATAACCTGGGGTGGTGCGACCATTGGGTCGAGTGTCCCGCATTCTTCAAACTCCCAGGCCAATGCAGCCTCGCGGTTAACTAGGATTTGCTCTAGCAGCTTGAGCTCTTCTGGCTGGAGGTGGGGACACTGATCAGTGATCTGTTTCAGCCGTTCCGGCGTGAGTCGGGAGCGCTCTTTAATGTCGGAAAATTTCGGCGTGATCAGATCCCCATACGGCCCAGTAGACGCGGTAAACTTTTCTCCGAGGGCTTCAACCTTCTTAACCTTCCAGTGTGGGTCACCATCTGGAACAGACCCATCAGAGGGGTGGTCATCCACAGGGTGGATTTTTACTCCCTTTCTTTTATACATCGTAAAGACTTTAGCAGCAGTAGTCTTCTTTATGGCGCATGCGATCTTTTCCTCAGTTTGTCTTACTCGCGTGACTGCTGTCTGAATCCTTTTCCAGAACTTCTGAGTCTCTGATCGCCTTTGTTGCCTAGGCGGTGCGGTCTCAGCTGATGGTGGTTCAGACGCTGTTTTCGTGTGGGAGTGTCCCCCCATTACAGTTGCTATCCGAGCAATTGTAGCTGCATGAGGTCTCACGAGATCTTCCGCTGCATAGGTCATCAAGACCTCCGCTTCTTGGTCATTCAGAGTTACTAGGACCGCGTCTCCATCCTCATGGTCTAGGTCCGGGTAGTGTTGAGGGCCAGTAGTAGTCCCGGGGCGGCTACTGGCACCTAGTTTTTTGACTCTTCGTCCCCAGAGATTGTCTGTATGTAGCCCTCTAGGTCGGGCAGTATGCGGTTGAGCTCAGCTTCGGCATTCCTCTGAATGACTCCGACGGGGATCCGTATAAGGGTGTTGCTTGCGGTAAAACTTGCGCTGATCAGTCCCCCAGACCAACCTAAAGTCATCCGGCTGTCCGTAATGAACGGGAGGCCCAGTAACAGTGGTTCCAAAACATGATCTTCATCAGCAATAAAGAAGCATGATCGGACCTTGTACTTGTCAATACAGACGTCCACGTAACAGAACCCCTCAAAGTGTGAATCCGCCTGATCAGTCCTATAGGTCTTCATCGCAAGCGTCGTACGGGTGAAGGGGATGTTGGCTCTCTCAACATATTGTCTTGTCAGAACATTGACCTGTGCTCCTGTATCCAGAACACCGCTGATTGTTGGGGTAGTGATTTCTCTATCGGGCTGCGTTATCTTCACTTCAAGCTGAAGATGAGCCTTCGACATAACTACCTCTGGTAGCTCCAAAGGGGGCGCGACATGGGCTACTCTCGCTATCCTGGCCGCTAGGGGTTTTCCCGCTTCAATAGCTTGGTTGTATTCTCTGATCAGACCCTCGACGTCTGACTTTTGACCGGGCTCAGTCGTGAGGTTGATAAGAGAAGACGGCGCTGGGAGAAAAACCCCTTCCGGCTCAGTTGCTTTGTATCCATGGTCTTTCAGAGCATTTGCCATAGCTTTGTCAAACTCGGGCCATATTTGGCGCAGGAGTTCAGTGGGCAGAGAGACTGGGGCATCAAGTTTCTTTTCTGCAAGGCGGCGAGCTTCCTGGGCGAAATCTGGCTTTCGGGGCTGTTCAGAAGAAAGAGTAGGCATGTCCTTCGGCTTCTCAGAGGGAGGGGCAGGAACCCTAGTGGCTGCATCTTTTGGGGTTTGAGGTCGCTGAAGAATAGTGTACGCAGGGGTGGTCATAGTCGGTTCAGAGGACAGAGTCGGATCATCTTGGTCGGTAATTTCCATAATTTCAGGCTCTTCAAAAGCAACCCTTTTCTTGCTTGGGATCTTAACTGTAATGTTCGCCGTGGGTTTTCTTGAGTTAACTGCGTATGAGCCCTGTATGTGCTTCTGGGTTGCGGTCTTAGGCGTTTTTGCAGGGTTGCCTCTGGTGACTGCAAAGACGCGAGAGGCATCGGACTGATCAGAAGGGGGAATAACTGCTCGAAGGCACCTAACGGCTTGGGTGGCGGGTTCTGACTCAGAGAATGTCACTTCTGGGAAGCTAGCTTGAGTTTGCCAGGGTAATCCTATTTGGCGATCAAGGATCTCCTTAGCAATCTGTTTGAGAATAGGGTCGTCGCAGAAGTTCGAAACATGGCCGAGCAATGCAGTCCGATCAGCACATCCTTGGCTGCGGCTTTCGTCGAGAATGGCATGGGGAATAGTGGACATCGGCGAGCTGCCCGTTCGTCGCCCGTATTTCCATGAACCTTGGACTAACAAGAGAAGCTGAGCATCTTTGTCCATCGTATACTGCTCGCATTCTCTGATCTGAGTATGAGAAGTGGAATAACAGTACCAACACCGGTCCTTCGGTCCGCTAACCCATTTGTGTGGGTCTGATCTGCCTGTATTGACTGAGAAAACTCGTGCGCCTGGGCGAGGGTAGGCTGACTGGTGATAGATCTTCAGTTTGGCAAAATCCTCAGCTAGATCAGGCTCAGTGCCAGAAGGCTTTGGGATCTTGATGTCAATCGGGGTAGGTCGCTGCGGCTGAGGCTGCTGGTTCTGCCTAGTCGTCTGTTCAGACTGTCCTAAGATAGACTTCGAAGTCGTCGTCTGAGAATCAGAGGCAAAGAAAGGAGAGTACTCTTTCTTATGGGCAATCGCATCCAGTAGGGCAGACTTGAACTCAAGATAACTGGTCCGTCGAACGAAGGCATCAAGAGTAATACCCAGCTCATCCGCAGCATCCTTAACGGTCTCTTGTCTGAATCGCTTACACACAGTCTTAATTAGAGTTCGGTCTGTTACGTTGTGGAGCTTCTGTCGCTTCGCTCGTATAACAACGTTATCAATCTTGATGAATAGGTTCTGAGCAGTGGTGAGATCCCGATCAGAGATAACAGGTCCCTTAGTCACTTTCTCAATTTGCTCTTCTTCATCCAGGAATCGATTGGCGTCTTGTCGTCCGAACTCAGTGAGAAGGTAGGCTTTTCCATCGGTCCAAGAGAGGGACCCAATAGCGTCCTTGACAGGGGTCTGATAGTCCCCACCCATAGAATAGGCAACTAGGGTGCCCATGTAGCGCTGAGGGACTCCAGCAATCTCGCATTGGTCCTCAAACTTCTCTAAGAACTCAACGATGTTGTCACCCTTAAAGACAGGAGATCCGTCTTGGCCGGGCATAGGAAGCTTGTAAAAGTTGCGAACATCGTTCTGATCAGTACGTGGAACTGACTGAGTGGCGGGGGCAGCTAGGAGGCGCTTCGTGATGGCCTCTAGGAATCCTTCTATAGAGGGAGGGGTCGCATAAGCAGTTGCCGGGACCGACAGCTGAGGTACAGCAGCAGCCGAGGTTTTGGTTTCAAGTCCGATGTCTTGCTGAGGCAGGCCTTGGGTGTCACCAGTTCCAGTTGCCAAGTTGCTATCATTATCCGAATCAGAAGCAATCGGCGGATCCCGGTAAACCGTAAAGTTAGCCCCAGGAGACTCACGCTGATCAGCCCTGTCGTCAGGTGGAGTATCAGCCGGAGGAAGAGAGGAAGACCCTCCAGTTCCGAAAGACATATACTGGTCGCTCATGGTTGGTGTTGAAGTAGCGTTGAGTGATTCTAGAGAGTCTATGATTCTTGTGATAGTTCTGTGATCGTTGTTTTCCAAGTATCGGTAGGCAAGACCGGCTGAAGACCGTCCTATAAGCCAAATCAAAGTCGCTAGGATGGTTCCTGTAGTCTGAACGAAGGATTTTCCATAGGAGATAGCTCTGATCAGATTTTCCGCAGAGATTGTCGCTAATTTTCTGTGCAGAATTTTCCATCCTCGGGTGATATCGTATGGCTGCTCGCATTGCAGAGCCCATCGAGGGTTGCAGGCATCTTGAGCATTGCCTATCGCTGAAATCGATATGTGGAGCAGGGGTGACCTGATCAGGCACCGCTCGTGTCTGTCAAGTGATCTTTTCTCTGAGGCGTAATCCTTGTTTCGCATACTAAGGACCGCCTGGAAAACCCAAAGGTTATCCATCGCTGAAATCGTTTCGCTGGTATCGTTTCGCTTATACTATCGCCGAATCTGAGTTTTTCTTATCTCTGAGTTTTCATTGCTCGCTGTATTGTCCGTCTTAACGGTTACTCCGAAGGTGTTGGTGAAGAGGGAGGGAGGAAGAAGCCGTAGGACGCTTAATCAGTGGTCTATACTCCGTCTGTTCAGACTCATCTTTGCTATTGATAACTCTGTTTCTGGAAGGGGAGACCATTGAAAGCGTGTAGGGTGTGGTTTGGGACTTAGGTCGTGGCGGAGCTGTGCGAAAGGACACAACAACACTACACTACTCTAAGCAACTCAGGTTCTATGTCTGATCCGACGTGAGGGAGATACAATCTGTTCAGAGCTTTCAAGGTCTGAACAGACATATCACCCCCTGATCAGACATAGCAAAGATCTCCCTATCGCCTGAGTTACCACGCTGAACTGCATCGATGAGGGTGTAAGGCTCTAGTTCAGAGTATCATTTTTAAAAGACAAATAAGTGTGTGAAGAAGTGCTTGTTTTTTCTGATCTGGGTGAGCTATGTCTATCTAATTATACTCTCTTGATAGATGCTTAAGTAAGCATCTGTGACTCGCGAATACTTCTGAAGAAAAACAAAAGAAAAAGGAAATCCCCACATCTCAACTTCTTGAACGGTGAATGCTGTAACCCCAGCCCCGCTCCAATAGTATTTAGTATAATTTGTATGTATAAGTTAGCAGCCTAGAAGTCTATATAAGACAGCTACGTCTAGGCATACTTAGGTACTAGACTTAGATAATATAATACCTTTAGAACCCTAGATTCTTAATATATTAACCTATACTATATCCTTCTAATATTAATTAATACCTCTAAGGGTATAGATAAATAAGGAAGAAGAGATATCTATATGTTCTCTATATCTAAAGATTATATAAGAACATATAGATATGCTAAGAATAAGTAGGAATTAAAGGTATTATAGTAATAGCGTTACTATTAATAGGCGCCTTTAACTAGCTTCTAGAAAGGGGTTTTTATTCTTATAACGTTATCACCCCTTAAATTATTTCTTCTTTTCTAGGCGTTAATTACACACCTATTTATATAACTTAAAGAATAAATATATAGACCTATAACGTTATTACCTAACTATTCTCCTTATTAATTAATTATAGTTATTACTATAAGACTTCTAGAGCTAGCTAACTATCTAGAAGACGTAGATATACTTATTAATAGACTCTAACTTCTACGCCCTATTACATATAAGATAGACTAAGTAGTCTATTACCTCTAAGAGATACTATTTTTAGGCTTTATAAAAGGTCTAGAAATTTATAATCTAAACGTCTATAAGGACTAAATACTATAGTTCTAAAGGATAAGTATAGAATAATTTATATAAATAGATTCTAAAGTTATCTAGTAAATCTAATAATTCCTCTATATATATAGGATTATCTAAAAAGATTATATACTAATAGTTCTTCTATTTACCTAGCTTATAAGAGGGTAAAAAGACATATCTTTTAAATAGAGGTTATAAGTTAAGGGAAGGAAAAGAAGGTTCTACTAATATATATACAAAAAGTAAAAGTTATAAGTATTAGAATCGTATTTAGTATAATTTATATATATAAGTTAGTAGCCTAGAAGTCTATATAAGACAGCTACGTCTAGGTATACTTAGGTACTAGACTTAGATAATATAATACCTTTAGAACCCTAGATTCTTAATATATTAACCTATACTATATCCTTCTAATATATATAATAAATAAGGTAGTATATAAAGCGTAATAATATTTTACTTCTTATAGTATAGCTTAAAATTAATAGAATAGTAGCTTTTATAGCTATTAAGGATAAAGAGGTAGTAAGTACCCTTTATATAACTTTTTATATAAAACTTAAAGTACTTTACTTATTTTATACCTTTCTTATTTATTATCTAACTATTTTCTAAGAGTATAATTACCTAGTTAGGTAGGAGGGGGCTATTATATATCTAAGAGTTAAAATAGACCTTACCTATAAAGATAATATATAGTAGAATAGAATAGCTATATAACCTAATACCTTAGATTACTATAACCTATTCCTAATTCCCTTATTATACTCCTCTTAGCTTACTATATTATTCTAAGGCTATAATAACTATCTTAGAGGATATCTTACCTATTATAAACCTAGTCTTATTAAAGTTATAAATATTATTATTATATATCCTATACTTTATAATTATGTTTTATATAAGGGAAAACTATACGTAATATATATTAGGATTTTTATAAAGAACCTACTTATAGTTAATTTTTTAATTAAAATACGTCTTAAGCTTAGGTTATTATTATATAAAGTTTAAGGCCTAGTTTATTCTAATATATTATATACTATAGTTATAAAGTAGTTAATTAGCTATTTCTTAAATAGTACCTAAGCTTAGTAAAAATACTTATAAATCTAGGTTAATAATATATTAAATAATAGTCTCCTCTTTATATAAAGTAAAATTTTAGTAGGGTAGTTAGATATTACGTTATATAGGTTAGCTATGTTTTTATTATTAGAGGGTTAAGATTAATATATTATAGTAAGATACAGCCTTTTATATAGTTAATTTTAGGTTTATTTTAAGCGTATTAAGCGTTATAACTAAATTACTTTTATTTAAATATTATACTATAGTTATAGGTAGAGAAAAATAAAAGAAAAGATAGGTTATATAAAGGTCTAGAAAAGTAGTTTACTTACTTATATAGTTTACTTACTTATAGACTATATTAGCGTATTTTATATTATTTATTATAGTAAAAAGTAATATAGTAAGATTTATATATTTAAATTATAATTAGTATATAAGATTAAGGGTAAGAATAAGACCTTATATAAGAAATCCTATCTTATTATTTAGGGGTATACTAATAATAAGAAGGCTATAAAACTTATATAGTTACCTACTATTTTTTAGAATAATAGGTAAAGATATATAAGATAGTAAATATCCTATATAATAATATATCTTATAGAAGTAAGAATATAGAATAATAGGGGTAGAGATATATAGAATATAAGGGATATAAGAGGATAGAAGATATAAAGAGAGTATAGTAGTTAGATTATTACTATAGATATTACTTACTTAGAGAGAAAGATAGTAGTTTAGGATATAGGAGATTCCTATCCTTATATAACTATATCTAGCTTACTAGAATATTCTATACTTACGTAAGCTACTTAGAAATTAACCTTAATAACATATAAGAACTTAACCCTAACTAAATAACCCTAACTTAAAGAGATAACCTAAATAGTTAGAGAGAGGAGTAGTAAAGCTAATCTTACTCCTTATAGAATCTTCTAGTATTAGGCTGTAATTACGTAATTACCTGCTTACGTAATTAATATATATATTAATCTACTAGTTAAGTAGATTATATATATATATATATCTTATATATAAATCTCTATAATAGAGGAAATATAAGATAAAGAAGTATAGGAGTATTAGAGAATACTCTTACTTCTAATACTCCCTCTTTTACTTTATTATAGAGGTTAAAAACTTCTAAGGTAAAAGAGTTACCCTATAGTTAAAATATTAATAGGTTATTATATTTAATAACTTATTAATAGAAATTCTTAAAAGTATTAGGAAAAATATACCTTTAATATAGGTAGATTATATAGGTATATCCTTATTAAATAGGCCTATAGGCTTAATAACTTCTTAAAATTTAACCCTAGGAAGGGGTTTTATTAAGCCGTCTATAAGTATAAAAGAAGTAGAAATATAGTCTACTTCTATATTACCTTTTTTAACCTCTTAGTAGGTATAATAGTAATATATTATAGTATGTTTAGTTCTTTAATAGTATTTTAGGTTATAGGCTAAGCTTAGGGCTACGTTATTATCTATTTTAATAGGTATAGGGGTTATATTATACCCTATTTTAGATAATAGACCCTTTATCTATATAGCTTCTCTAATAGCTTCTTATAAGCTATTAAATTTAGCTTTTATAATAGATAAAGAGATAGTTAACTATTTCTTAGATTTCTAGCTTATAGGCCCTTTAAATAAGGTAAAGAGATAACTAGAAGTAGATTTTCTAGTCTCTTTATAACTAGCCTAGTTAGAATTAGTATAACCTATTAGATAAGGTATATTAGGACTATCAATATTACCTTTATAGGTAATATTATAGTTAATAGTCCCTTTTAAATAACTTAATATACCTTTTCCTTATTTTAATAGGTATTCTAATAGGTTATATAGGTAATAAGAGGTAAAGGATACGCTATAGGTAATATCTAGCCTAGTTATAAATATAACATATATAAGGGATCCTATTAGGCGTTAATAATCCTTTAATAGGTCCTTAGAAGGTATATATCCTTTTAATTTATTACCTAAAGAGGTATTTAATATTCCTAGAGATATAGGAATATTAGAGGGAGATATATCTAGAAGATTAAATCTTTCTAAAAGTTACTAGATATAGTAGGCTTAAGAGATAGTTATAGATCTCTTAGATCTATCTCTTATTATATATAGCCCTAGAAACTTAGAAACTTCTCTTAGGTCTTATATCTCTATATATTTAGAGGTTTTACCCTTTATATTTTCTATATACTTAATATCTTTATTAAGTATAAGAAAATTATCTATATAGGTAATAATATAAGTAGGATTTATTTTATTCTAGTTATAATAGGTAGCCTTATCTAATTTTAAAGGTATAAAACCTATATCTTTTAATATAGATTTTATCTTTAGTTACTACTACCTAGGACTTTACTTTAGACTATATAGGGCCTTTTTTAATAGAATAAGCTGTTCTTTATTATTATCCTAATTTATAGTATTTAAATTAGGATATTTATTAAAGAAATTAGCTAGAGGAATATTAGAAGGATCTATATAGACCTCTTCTTTTAAATCTCTATATAAGAAGGCTCTAACTATATTAATTTATTAGATTTCCTAGTCTAATACTACTACTAAAGCTAATAAGACCCTATAAGTAGTTAGATTAGATCCTATAGTAAAGGTCTAGAAATAATTAATTCCGTATTTCTATTAGAAACCTCTTATATACAGCCTAGCCTTATATTTATTAATATTTCTATTAATATTAATTTTCTTCTTAAAGACCTATTTTACTATTAAAGGTACCCTAAAAGACTTATAGGCTTCCTTTAGGTTAACAGCTTAAAAAGTACCTTACTAGATAATTATAGCTATTTCTTTATATATAGCTTCTAGCTATTTTTCTTTCTCTTTTCCTTTTAGAGCTTATTTTATAGTAGTAGGCTCTATAGGTATTATACTATAATTTATAATATTATAGTATATATCCTCTACTTTAGAGGAATAAGCCTTATATTTTTCTTTATCCTCTTTAGATATAAAAGGTTTATTAACCTCTATATTAGTTATAGGCTTAAGAGGAGGTTTTATAGAAGTACTAAAAGGAATAGTTATTTCTCTCTCTCTTATAATACTTTCTATAAATTTAATATATAAAGTCCTTATTATAGAGGACTTATAAGGCTTAGAAGGAATATATATAGTATATATATTATTTCTATTCTAAGATAAGTAAATACCTTCTTCTATATAGGTATTTAACTTATTAGATTATATACGCTTTTCTCTAGGTATATATATATATACCTTAGAGCCTATTTTATATATATTAGATAAATCTAGTTTATTATCCTTATTAGGATAGAAGTAGTCTAAAAAAGCCTCTATAGGGGTCTTTTCTAAGCGTTTTATAGTAGTATAATTTAATAACTTAGTAGTTTCTTTAAGGATAATATCCTATAAGAACTTAGGTAAGTTATTTACTACTATAATAGTCCTAGATTTATTTAGGATAGCCTTATTTATTCTTTCTACTATACTATTTTACTCTAGTATATAGGGCGTAGAGGGTTCTAATATAATCCCTCTTTCTTTAATATAAGGGGTTAATTCCCTTATATTAAATTTAGTACTATTATCTAGGCGTATTTTCTTAGGATAATTAAATCCTTAATTTTTATAATATTCTAGCTTATTCTTAAGGATATTAATTATATCCTCTTTATTCTTAGAGAATTCTATATCTCTAAGGCTAGAATAATTATCTATAAAGGGTATAGCATACTTATTTCTATTAATAGACGTAGGCGTTATTTTTAAGGGATCTATATAGATCTTTTCTAATAGAAAAGTAGCTTTATTATAGTTAATCTTAGGCTATTACTTAGTTAACTTAGAGCTTATATAGTTAGGATAATATAGGTCCTTTTCCTTTAGTTTATCTAAAGGAATACCCTTAGTTATTTTAGCTATTTTAACTAAGTAAGGATAAGAAAGATAGCCTAGTTTTTTATACTATTCTTATATTATAAAAGAGAAGACTTCTTCTTCTATATTAGAAGATTTATTATCTTTTATATTATTAATAGTCTCTTCTTCTAGAGATATATTATCTTCTAGAATAGTAGAGTTACTATTAATAGGTCTTTTATTAGTAATATTAAGGTAAAACCCCCTTTTTACTATATCTATATTAGTAAAGGGTTCCTTATTACTATTATAGAGGTTTTAGTTTATTAGAAAACCGCCCCCTTTATAGTATAAAAGACCTAAAAATATAGATATAAGAAATTTAGGTATATATAAGGTATTATTTAACCTTATATAGTTAATTTCCCCTCTAAACTATATAGGTAATAGAATAGTTTTTATTCCTTTTAGTTTTATAAGACCTACTCCTATATTAACTATAGGTATATTATTTTCTATAGTTAATTTAGTAAAATAGTCCTTATTATTAGTAATATAGACTATTAAACCTATATTATAGAGCTATTAATCCCTATAAGATAATAGGAAAGAATAGGCCTTATAGGTATATTCTTTTCCTTTCTTAATAACCTCCTAAGAGGTCTAGTTAGTATAGTTAGTAATAAAGGTTACCCTAACCTTTCTAGTATAGTTTTAAGGCTATAAGTTTAAATTAGGCTTATAGACCTTTCCTTTAGGTCTTTTATAGGGCTTATCCTTATTAAAAGGATTCTTATATCCCCTAGGGTTAGGATTATTACTCTTAGGGTTAGATATATTATCCCTATAGTTATTATCCTTATTAGAAGGATAATTATTATAGTTATTAGACATAGGGGTATCTAAATCCTACCTATTTTCGTCTAATATATTATTTATAAGGGCTTATAGAGAAGGAGGCTCTTTAGTCCTTAGAGTACTTCTTTACCTTTCTGCCTATACTAGAAAATAGCTACTTAGAGTAGCTATAAAGACTGTTTTTTAGTCTATATCTTCTATCTTAGCCCCTATGTTATTTAACTTAGAGATATAACCTTTAAAGGAGCTAATAAACTTATTTAAAGAGTTATAGGCCTTTAGTTTAATAGTATGGAATTCTAAGTATAACTATTACCTTAGAATAAGGCTTCTACCCTTATAGGAAGACTTTAATATAAATAAAGCCTCTTTAGGGTCCTTTAAATTAAAAATAAGAGATAAAGGTTCCTTTTATAGATTTTACCTTATTATTAATAGGGCTTATGTTTTTTATTATTCTTAAATCCCCTTATATTCTTCTTCTTTTTTAAAATAACTACTAATATTAAGTAGTTTAAAGAAGAGATAAATAGTTATTATCTAGGAGTTCTAGTTTTTAGTACCCTAGAGACGTTATTCTATAGGTATTAAACAGCCTATAGTAGCCTTAATAATATCTACTATTTTACTAGTATTTTACTAGTATTTTCTATAGATATATAGATTTATAAAATAGTATAGTATAGAGGTCTTACTCCTTCTACCTCTAGATATATATAACATACCTACCCTTAAGAGTATAGTAGGCTTACTACTTTATTTAAAAATACTAGAACTTTAGTGTTTATGTTACCTCTAGTATAAAGTTAAGTAATAATAATATTAAGAGCTATCTCTTAAATAGTCTTAGTTACCTATATTAACTTATTAATAATATATAGGAGATAATTAGTAATTAGGACCTACGCTTTAGGTAAGCTTATACTTAAGATAACGTTCTTAGAGGCTAGGAGTATATAGGTACTTCCTTTAAGTACCTAGGTAAGCTTTAGATAATACTTTCTTTAAAGTACCTTACCTTAATTATAAAGTAATACTAGCTAGTAAGGAAGGTAATACCTTCTAGTAAGAGGCTATTCCTAGCCCCTATTAGAGAATATAGTCTAGACTATACTATTTTAACTAAGCTTAGTATCCTATACTACTATAAGATCTTTACTAAGATACTTAATTTAGTAACTTTTAGTAAGTAGGAGGTATACCCCTAGTAGTATCTATATAAGACGTCTTCCTCTAATCTATACTACTAGATCCTAGATTTAAAAATTATAGTATCTCTTTATAGTAGGCTAAAGAATATAGTATAGTCTGTCCTACTATAGCTAGCTCTACCTAAAGAGGGCTAGTTAGCTAACTAAACCTATATAACTAGTAGTAGCTAAGGCATAAGTAGTAAAAAGTAAGGCTACCTACCTAGAAGTAGAAATAAGTTAATACTAGCTAGGTTTATATAGGAGGTAAGTTAACTAAGTTAAAGCTAGGTTTTAACCTTATCCTAGTAATAAATAAGGAGTTAGTCTAATATTCTTAGTAGAGGGAGGGTAATAAGGAATTATATAAGTAGACAGCTATTATAGCCTAGTATTTAGAGGATATAGAGTTAGTAGGAAATAGTTAGTAGTAATAATAAATCCTTATAACTACGTTATAAGAGAGTAGCTAAATAGTAGGCCTTTTTATTATTTAGTCCTATTTAAGATTTATAAAACCTAGAAGTAGGCTATAATATATACTTTTATAAATCTTAAATAAGAAGAGGGGGCCTTTTTATAGCTATAGGAAATAGGCTTCTAGAGTAATTAATCTATAGCTATAAAAAGGGCCTACTAAAAGCCTATTTCTATAGTAGTATAGGCTAATTAGTTAATCTACTATAATACGATAGCAGAATAGTAGTATTAGTGTAATTACGTTTACCGCCTTTATAGGGAGGTACTGTTTTTTTAAACTAATTAGAGAGTATAAATCTTATGCCCTTATAAGGCTTATACCTACGTATTAATTCCTTATACCCTCCTATTAACTCCCTTAATTAAATATATAAGTAAGGTATAGTATAATCTATTATCTTACTATCTAGAGTGCCTTATTAGTAATCCTATTAGGGCCTAAAGCCTTTAGTAACACTACTTCCTAAATAGCCTCTTCTACTTTACTTTCTAATATTAATAGTAAGATAATTTAGTTACTATATAATACGTTATTAATATCTTTAAGGTTTACCTTTAGAGGTAGGAGGAAGAAGGTTTCCTTAAATAGTACTACTTTCTCTCTAGGGGTAGTAGTAATCTAAGTTATATTTAGTTTCTTAATTTCTAATATAATAGTTAGTAACTAATTTTATCTATTCTATACCTATTTTATAACTTTCTTTAATAATATAAAAGACTTAGCTGCTATTTCTACTACTTTATAATAGGCTTATTATAGTACTTTCTATATAACTTAGCCTTTTTTATTTCTTACCTCCTTATATATTTCCTAGCTTTCTTTTATCTATTACTTACTATATACCCTATAAAGTCTTTTTACCTTAGCTAGGGTATTAATATATTCTTTAGTCTATTTAGTTCTAGACTTTAGTAATAGTATTTTAGTTAGGATTAATACCTTAATAGCTTTTAAAATAGCTTTAACTATTACCTCTATATACCTATTAAGTACTATCTTTATTCTAAGCCTCTATAGTTAGGGTAGTAAGGCTTAGAGCGTCTAGGTAAATATCTTCTTATTAATAGCTTTCTAATTCTATTTCTTTTTTAGCTATAGCTCTATTACTATTACGTATAAGGACGTAACTATTAGTAGGTAATTAGAGTTATAGTTAGTATCTTAGTCTACTTTATATCTAATTATCCTATTAATAAGGCCTACTATAATAAGGTATAGGTTAATAGTTGTTTAGTATTCCCCTTCCTTATATATAATAGTCTCTAGTTATAGTTAGCTTATAAGATTTATATTATTAATAAGGTCTATAAGCTCTATTACTTTATAATCCTATACTTAGATATTACTTTCTCCTTATAGCTTATAATAAAGGTTAAAGTTACTAATAATAATTTATTTACTATTCTAATATATTTTTAGTAATTTCTATAGTTATTATAGTACTTATAGTTAATTATTCTCCTAGAGTAATAGGTTATATATATTATATATAACTATAGGTAGTTTATTACTCTTACCTATCCTAATACTAATAGTATAGAGATCTCTACTATTTTTCTTAAACTACTATTAAGAGTAGTTAAGCTTTTTATTAATAAAGAAGTATACCTTAGCTAGTCCTCTTTCCTTATTAGATAGGTAGTATAAGTAAAAGTAGCCTTTAGCTAGGTAGTATATTATTATACTAAAGGGGTTCCTCTATAGTTTTTAAATAGTAATAATATTATAGTTATTAATATTTAGATTATAGAGGAGTATTACTATAACTATATCTTTAGATTTTCTTATATTATACTATACTATTATAATTATATATTATCTATTTATTTACTATTATTAACTATAATTTCTATTACTATACTATTATTTATTATTTATATATTTAGGTTAAGTACCTTAAGTGCTCTTTATAACTAAGTAATAATACGCTTTAGGTATATATTCTCTACTACTACTATAATTATCTCCTCTATTTCCTAGGTATCTATTAGGTTAGGCCTTTTCTAGACCTTTTTTATTAGGGACTAGCTTTAGGTTAGTTAGTTTTCCTAAAATTAACACTTTAGTATTAGTTATGTTATCTTTAGGTTTAGCTAGATCTAGGCTTTTAGTCTTAAGGCTAGCTATAGGGCTACTTATTTTAGGTAGTACCTTAACTATTAGTTATAGGTAGTCTTAATCTTAGCTTTTTTATATATCCTAGTAAGGTATCTACTATTCTAGGCCTTATATTCCCTATAGTATATAGTATATTTCCTAGGCGTTTTTATATTAATTTTTAAGGGGTAGTTTTAGGTTATATATTCTTATATATAGTAGCTATATATTATAATTACCTTATACTAGGTTTCTATATAGCTATATATATAGTACTTAAAGTATTACCTTAGATAGTACTTTCTATTATATTATTTATATTAGAATACCTAGCCTTACTAAATAAGACCCTTATTAATAAGTTTATTAGTATTATCTACCTTTAAGAATTATACTATAATTATTAATATAGTCTTCTTATTACCTAATTAGGTTAGCTAACTAATATATTTAATCTCTATAATAGGGATAAACGCTTTATTATCCTATATTAGGTTATTTCTAATCTTATTAAAGTATTCTATATCTATTAAGCTAGTCTATATACTATATAGTAGTACCCTATAAGTTAGGATCTATACTATAGCTTTATTACTAATATAGCTTTCTTAGTTTTTAGTAAACTAGTAAAGGGTCTCTATATCTTTTATTATAGCTATCTTAATACTAAGGTTACTACTCTTAAGTTAGTTAGTAAATATTAGTTTAAGCTTATAAATATACTTATTACTACTTTCTTTAATAGTATAGTCTATATACGCCTTAAGGCTATAGGAGTTTATAGCTTTTATACTAGCTATAGTAATAGGGTCTCTAATATTTATAATAATTTTATATAGAGTCTAAGTCTAAGACGCTCTCTAGTTATAGGGGTTATATATACTTTTTATAAGTCCTCCTTAGGTAGCTATACTAGTATATTACTATATAGTACTTCTCTAATTTATTAGCCTTAGTACTTTAATATTCTTTATAACCTTAGCTATTAGTTTACTAGCTTTCTAAGCTTCCTTAGTAGCCTTATTAGCTACTTATATAGTATTAGTATTCTCTTTAAGTTTAACTATATTTTACTATAGGGCGATTTTTATAGTTCTTATTTTATAGGTAGTATTCTTATTAACTATTTTAGTTTCTACCCTTAGGCTATTAATAGCCTAGTAGAGGTGTCTAAGCTTAGGAAGGTTTTATAATTTAAATATAAGGGAGAGGGCTATAATAAGTATAGTCCTAACTACCTATAGGTTAAGAGGATTTCTATTTATAATATTAATAGACTTAACTACTATCTAGAGGTGTCTACTAAGTTTAGTAGTATACTCTTAGTAGTATGTT
Organism: Colletotrichum sublineola; assembly: GCA_020631755.1. Lineage (NCBI taxonomy): Eukaryota > Fungi > Ascomycota > Sordariomycetes > Glomerellales > Glomerellaceae > Colletotrichum > Colletotrichum sublineola. The sequence continues at coordinate 1,014,092 of JAHSQG010000010.1, forward strand.
AGCTATAGTTACTTTAGGGGCTATAGAGTTACTATAATACCTATATTACTTTAGGCTTTATAATAAGTATATAGCTATCTAATTAGCCTTTTAGAGTATATTATAATACTATTTTTACTTAGATTTTAAAATTTTTGTTCTTACTTTTAGTAGTATTTTTCTATTATTCTATAATTAATTAATTAATTAATTCCTACTTAGTTTTAGCTACTTAATTAGTAGCTATACCTAGATAGTAAGGTTTAGCTAATAGCTAATATATTAATAATAAATTATAATAACGTACCTATATAGCAAGCGGCCTATTATAGTAAGTAGCCTACCTTAAGAAAAGTAGGGTTATTTTAGGTAGGCTATATGCAAAAGTGCTGTTATATAATTATTAGAGCGCCTTAGTAATTATATAATAGTACTTTTACGTATAGCCTACTTAAAATAACCTTACTTTTCTTAAGGTAGGCTACTTACTATAATAGGCTGCTTGCTATATAGGTACGTTACCTTACTTTACCTTATTATTAAACTAAGGCTAGCTATTTCTAAATTCCTTACTATACTATCTATCCTATATATTAGTTCCCTTTATTAAAGAGTCCTTTTCTACTACCTCTTTTCCTAGCTATCTTTTTTTTTACCTTTAAATTTCCTCTTTTATATCTTCCTACTTTAGCTCTATTAGTACTTACTACTATATTTAGTTCTATCTACCTTTAGTCTCCCCCTAGTACTTAGCTTTACTTATTTCTCTTATCTATATCCTCTTAGACTTATTTATACTATTTCTTAGTTAATTTATAAGTCTTTTTACTACTTACTACTAGGTTTCTATATAGCTTTATATTTTTATCTTTTTAACTACTACTACTATTTACTACCTAGAGTTTAGCTTAATTTACTAAGTATAATACTCTAACTATTTTAATTTATTTAATTACTAAGTATAAGAGCTCCTATATAGATTCTATAGATATTATTATATATTAAAGAGGTAATAATCCTTCTTTATAGAGGGGGTAGTAGGGGATTAGTCTATCTATAATTTATAGTATTTTTATAGTATTAATTATTATATACCTAATATTTAGTACTTTCTCTATATAGGAGGTAATACTATTCTATTAGGCTTATTATTATTATTATTATAGGAGGTTATAAACTTTATTAGGGGTAATAAGTAACCTATAACCTATTAGTAGCTATTATATTAATATATATTTAGGTATAGTTATATACTTTACGTAATAGCCTATAACCTACTAGTAATAGTAGTAATAGTACTATTTAATAATATGTTATGCTTTATAGCTTACTCTTAAATTTTTATAGTTAGAGCCTACCTATTACTATAAGTAGGCCCTTTAGATATAGAATTAATACTAAGGATAATATTATACCTAAAGTAACCTCTATAAGCGTAAGTAGGCGTAGTTTAATTAATTTAGTATTATTTTTAAAAAATTTACTTTTACTATTATTAATATTTTCCTATTATTTTATAATTAATTAATTAATTAATTAATTTTATCTTACTTAGTTTTAGCTACTTAATTAGTACTTATACCTAAATAGTAAGGTTTAGCTAATAGCTAATATACTAATAATAGGTTGTAACGCCCTACTTTACCCTATTATTAAACTAAGGCTAGCTGTTTCTAAATTCCTTACTATACTATCTATCCTATATATTAATCTCTCTATTAAAGAGTTTCTTTTTACTACCTCTTTTCCTAGCTATTTTTTTTTCTTATCTTTAGATTTCCTCTTTTATATCTTCTTACTTTAGTACTATTAGTACTTACTACTATATACGGTTTTATATACCTCTAGTCTCCCCCTAGTACTTAGCTTATCTATTTTTCTTATTTATATCCTCTTAGACTTATATATACTATTTCTTACTTAATCTATAAGTCCTTTTATTACTTACTATTAGGTTCCTATATAGCCTTATATTATCTATCTATTAACTACTATTACTATCTACTACTTTAGCCTAAGTTTCTTCTATAAAACATAATGCTTTATAGACTCTAGTATATTTAATTACTAGTTATAAGAGCTCCCTTATAAATTCTATAGATATTACTATACGTTAAAGGGATACTAATCCTTTACTATAAAAGGGGGTAATAGGGAACTAATCTATCTATAGTCTATAGTATTTTATAGTATTAATTATAGTATACCTAATATCTAGTACTTTCTTTATATAAAAGGTAATACTATTCTATTAGACATGTCTTTATTATTATAAGACGTTATAAACTATTATTAGAGGTAATAAGAGACTAAAACCTATTAGTAGCTATATTAATATTAGTTATTTAGGCGTAGTTATTATACTTTATATAGCAGCTTATAGCTTACCTATAGTAGTAGTAATAGTAGGATCTATTAATATATTATACTTTATAGCTTACTCTCTAATTCTTTTATAGTTTAAGCCTGCCTATAGCTATAAGTAGGCCCTTTAGATATAGACTTAATACTAAGGATAATATTATACCTAAAGTAACCTCTATAAGCGTAAGTAGGCGTAGTTTAATTAATTTAGTACTGCTTTTTAAAAATTTCGTTCTTACTATTATTAATGTTTTCCTATTATTCTATAACATCTTATAGGGTAATAAAAGGACGACTCCTTATGGAATAGAAGAACTATAAAATAAGTTACGTAATAATATAGAGGACTAATCTATAATAAGTAGTCCTAGGATAGGACTAATATACCTAGTACGGTCCTAAGGTAGGACTAATATCCTAAATATAGTCTAAGGTAGTAATAAGGCAAACAGGACTTATATATAAGACAGACTTAGACAGACTTAAGGACAGACTTCTATAGCTCTTTAGTAATTAACTTATAATATATTCTCTAAATACCTTTTAGTATCTAACTTATGTTTTATTAATAAGAAGCTATATAAGCTATCCCTATAACCTTAAACTATTTAACTAATTACTAAATAACTAATAAGAAACTAGTAAGCTAACAATACTATTACCTAAGTATTAACCCTAGCTATACTTATAGTAGAAACCCTACTATTAGATATCTAACTATAACATTAGGTTTCTAGATTTATAGTAATAATAGTAAGCTTTAGGGGAAGGAAAAATTACGGCAAAAATCGCGCTACCTTTATAATAGTCTAAAATATAAAAGGGTGTCCTAAGTTAGGTTACATATATCCTAGTAGTTATTAGCACTAGTATAGTTAATATAAATACAGCTATTATTATTATATTAAAACTTCTCTTAGAGGATAATCTTAATAATAGTAGAATAAATGTTATAGAGCCTTAGTAACTATAAAGTTTATAAAGGGGTTAATTATAAGGGAAACAGACTTTTTCTATAATTAGACTATTTAGAACTTAGATATAGGCCTTTAAAACGTATAGGAACTAATATAAAAGAGACTTTTATAAAAGGAACGGTATGAATTTACTTACTAGGGCTTCTTAATCTTTTAGTAAATTATTATAAGCAGGTTAGGGCGACTAACTCTAGCATAAAGCAAAAGCTTTAGTAATAATACACCTATATTATTATCCCCTATTCTATACTATATAGTTACGTCAGCTAGCACCTAACTAGTTAGATTATAACATAAATAGAGTTTAGGAGCTAAGGTCTATAACTATAGTAGAAACGCTTCTAAAGCTTACCCTTCTTAAAGATAGGGTTTAAGCTATATATAAGGTAGGTTAATTATTACCTTTTAATAGTAGTATATCTATAATTAATAATATACTTCTGTTATAGCTTATCTAAAGTAGGTAATATAATACTATATAGGATTTACTTTAAGAGGAAATATAATTAATCTAGCCTATAGCTCCTATAATATTTGTTATGCGGCTTAGTATCCTATATTCTATGTTCTAAGCTAATTGTTTATAGTGTCTCATAATATATGGCTTGTTATGCGGCTAGATAATATAGTAAGCTTATTTCTAGACTTAGTTAATACTAGATCCTAGATATTACTGTAGTTATAACTTAGTCTTAGGTTATATATTAAGTAGGAAACCTATAAGAGACTATTAGAGATATTTATAAGCTGTTGTTTAATTGTTTCTAATTATATTTATAGATTATCAAAGTTTTGTTTAGTAGTAACTCATAATATACTTAGTTAAAGTTAAAGGGTATCTAGAAGTATATTTTTTTTTCTTTATTTTTAGTTATATTTACTAACACCTAGTAGGTAATTCTTACCTAGCAGTTCTTAGTGTTAGTGTGGATGGTCTTCTATTTATAGAGAGATACTCTAATCTATATCTCTTAGTGTTCTAAGACTTCTAGAGGCGCCTAAGGGAGAGTATCTTTTGAAATGCCATGTTTAATACTGATATACTACCTTACTAGCGAGATTACGTATTTTTCATACTTACCAGACGCTGCAGGAGCGCTGTGCCCTTGAGCTACGCACTGGGTATAGCAGGAGACTGATCCTCGGCCCCCTGACACTGATCCCTTGATAATATTTCACACTACTAGGCTCACAACCCACCATAACCCACTGGGTGGTGACAATTACTTATAATCATGTGGGATCTTAGAAGATCAAAATATAATCATTACCTCTCTCCTATAGGGTTATACCTCTAAGCAACGCATTAGTTGTTAGTAAGCAACTAGACTGCCACCAAGCTGCTCTTTTCAACAACTTTAACAGCGAACTGGCGGATCGACTCGCCGCCCATGATTTCGAGCAGGGCTACGTTGGCCTTCATCGCCCCGTTGATCCAATTGCGTACTTCGATGGCGACAAGCGAGTCAACGCCGTACTGGTACAGAGGACGTGACGGGTCGACCTCGGACGGTGGGATTTGTAGGATACCAGCCGCCTTGTGCACAAGCGCGTCGGCGACAACGTTGGCGGCTTCATCTCTGGTTGACGCGCCGGCCAGCCGAGAAGCCAACGAGGAAGAGGAGGACGCTTTCGCGTCGCCTCCCCCCGGACCAGACCGCCGTTGCAAGCCCGATGCGCTGCCTCCGGCCAGCGCAGCGAAGCGTGGATCGGCGAGGTAAGCCGGCGGAGGGGCGATGTCGTGGGCCTCCCAAGCCTCGGCTGACCCGAGGCCTGAGCAGACCTGTGGAGGCGGCCACTCCGGGTCGGAGCTCGAATAAGTATTAGTGCCTATAGACTGCTGCTGCTGTTGTTGCCCCTTGATCAGACTCTTCATGAGAGCCAGGAAGACGGCGCCAGGGATGCCGATGACCTCAGCCCACTGACTGAAGCGCGTGCCGAAGCTCTGCTCGGCCGCCATGCCAACGTCCCTGATGATGCCCAGGTCGACCGCGACGCCGGCCAGCCCCTGAGCGCGGCGGCGGTGCGCCAGAGCGTCCTGGTATGTGTTAGCTGCCGCGTATGCAGTCTGCCCGGCGTTGCCCCAGATGCCCGCGACGGAGGCGCAAAGGATGAAGAAGTCGAGCGGCCGGGAGTGGTTAAAGTAGCCGTCGAGGTTCCGCGATCCCTGCACCTTGGGCCGCAGGGCCGCAGTCCACTCGTCGTGCGTCATGTTCTCGAAGACGGCGTCGCGGAGCACAGCGGCCAGATGTATAACGCCGCAGATGGGCGGCTGCCCCTCGTCCTCGTACCGACGCATGGCGGCGAGAAACGATTTGCTGTCTGCCACATCGCCGCGAAGCACGTATGTCTTGGCGCCTATGCTCTTAAGCTTAATAATATGATCCCTAGCAGCGGAGGATCCGTTAGGTAACCCCGAGCGAGAGAGAAAGACGAGGTTGCGAGCGCCGCATGAGACCAAAAGCTGGGCAAGGCTACGTCCCAGGCCGCCCAGGCCTCCGACGAGGAGATAGGCCACATTCGGGTTCAGAGTGAGCGAGTCCGTGGCCGGGAACAGGACGGGCACTCGGGCACTAGGAGTAAAGGTGAGGACAATCTTGCCGCGGTGCTTACCCTGCTGCATCGTGCGGTAGGCTTCCTTGACGCGATCGACGCTATAGGCGGTAATAGGTGAGACGGGCGTTAGACGGCCGTGGCTGACCAGGTCGTAGATGGTGTTGAGTAGTTTAGCTAGCGTAGGCATAGGTAAGTCCTTAACATCGAAAAAGGAAAATGTAATGTTCTTATGGAACGGTTTCATGTGGAGGCGCGTGTTGTTGACGACATCACGCAGGCCAAGCTCAACAAAGACGCCAAAAGGCGCGACGCAGTCCCACGAAGCGTGGAGGAGGTCGCCGGACAGCGAGTTGAGAACACAGTCGACGCCTCTCTTGTCCGTGACACGGGCAACGGCTTTGGCGAAGCTAGCGTCGCGCGAGTAGAAGATGTGCGACGGGGGCACGCCATAGCACTCCGTCAAGAAGGCCATTTTGTCACGCGAGCCGGCCGTGGCATAGACGACGAGTCCAAGGAGCGAAGCCACCTGGATCGCGGCCTGGCCAACGCCACCAGCGGCCGCGTGGATGAGGACGGACTGGCCTTTGGACAGCTTGGCAACATTGACGAGCGCGTGATAGGCCGTGATGAAGGCCACAGGAATCGAGGCAGCCTGTTCAAAGGTCAAGGAATCAGGGATCCTCATGACAAGACTGGAATCTACTCTGACAAGTGTCTTGTGTGTGCCCTCGGGACAAAGAAGTGCCACGCGGTCACCCACTTGTAGATTCGAAACACCGCTGCCAGTACGAACGACAATGCCGCTGGCTTCTGAGCCTAACGCCGGTAAGGCTATCATGCCCATAGCCGCCATGATGTCCTTGAAGCTGAAATGGGAATTAACAACGATTTCATAAATGTCGCCACGGACAGAGGCGTAAAGCAAACAAGAGGGTTAGAGTCAACTTACTTGAGGCTGGCAGCATGGACCTGAACCTCGACGTCCAGGTCACCCAGCAGGTCCCTCATACCACCCCCGTTGTCCTTCACGAAGCAGAACGTGTCAAGGAGCCCCGGATGGCCGATGGCAAGTTTGAGCGGGAAGTCCACCTCTTCGAGGCCCACAACACGTTTCGAGTCGGCGAGGTGCTCAGCTACCATGGCATCGCCCCGGCGGTCCTCGACGATCCGAGCAACCTGCAACCGACCACGGGCCTCGCGGAACTCTTTGTCCGCGGATGATTTGACCGTGACCACGCGCGCTATATGGCGCGGTGCGTTCTCCACCGGCCCAGTCCCGAGGTGGAGTACGCGGACGTCGGCGGTGGCGTTCTCACTACGGACACATCGCGCCAGGCCATCGACGATGTGCAGCGAGGGGTCGTCGCCGCGCGTAACCCACACCATGCGCGCGCTCTGCAGCATCATGGTCTTGACGGTTTGCAGCTCCAAGTCCGACATGGATTCGAGAAACGGCTGCTCGAGCTCCAGCATGCACACTACCGTCCTCCCGGCAAACGCCGTCTCAGCGGCCGTCGTCGACCCATCTATCGCCCAACGATGTCGGACAACGTCGCCGTATAGCTCGAGTGCCTTGAGAAGCGTGCCAACGCAGAGCTCAGCCATCTCTGTTGCTACCGCCGGCTCTACAACGACGATGTGCTCGGTGACGTCTTGCATCTCACGAGGCATCGATTCCCGGCGACGGTACAGCACAGGCGCCCCGTTTGCGAGAGGACCAAGATCGACGGCGCTGTCATGACCGCCGTGTCTGCTATGGCTGACGGGTGACCGTCTGAACCCGCTGGCCTCGAGGACGGATGTTATGCTGGGCAGGGCGGCGCCCAAGACAACCGTCGCTTCGGGAGCAGCCAGAGAGACCAGGCGCTCTAGAACACCCTCCTTGGTCATAGGCAAGACCTCGGCCGCCCATGACGGTATTAGGAGCAATCCTGCGGATTGCAGTTCATGGCGAAATGCGTCCTCGACGCCGCTGGCACTAGCTAGGCTCACTACCTGTCCGTCCTCCCGGTCGGCCCTCTCCCCGCCTTCGCCATCCGCCGCCACATACATCACACAAGAGGCTAACGGCATCTCCGCCAGCAACCGCGGCTCCGCGCCCTGCCGCACCAGCTCAACGGCCGTGGCTGCGGGGTTCATGCCATGGAGCACCAAACCAACAAGCCTCGCCAGTCTCTCCCGCGCGGACGGGGCGGCAGCACCGGCGACAGTATCGGAGATGGCGTCCGCCACCTCCTCGGGCGTCATGACGTCGAGGGAATCGTCCCACTGCACGGACGCCGTCAGCGCCGCCACGCCGGATGATTTCGTGGCGGTAACGGCACCGGCAGCGGCGCTGGCTGCGTCGAGCTCGCTCAGACGAAAGTCCTTGAACGATAGACACAGGCTGCTTAGCGACTCATCGCCGAACAGACTAGCGTCGACGGACCATTCGTTGAAGCCACTGCATCTCGAAACACACATGCCCGGGAGCAACTGACCCTTGGGCGCGGGAAAGCCGGCCGAAACCTCCATCTCGGCCACGAACGTCGGCGCGTACGGCTTCTCGGCGCCGATGCGGCCGCCGCGCATCGTGCTGCCCGTCCAGGCTTGGAAGATGGCGTCCAGCGCGGCGCCGTGTACGAGAAAGGGCCTCTGTTGCCCCTCCTCCCCCTCTAGCTGTCCCGCGCTGAACGTCTCCTCGAGGCTGGACAGTCGTACGCCAAAGGTTGCGCGACCCGCGCCCGGGTGTATGTCCTCGACGCTTCGGAAGTGCCCGTCGTACTGGAAGCCGAGTTCGGCGAGGTGCCGATAGAAGTCGTCCGGCGCGTACGTTTCCGACCGGAATGCGTCGAGGGTCGCGCGGTACTCGCCAGTCTTCTCGGCCGCGAGGTGCTCGTCCTCGCGCCTTGTGTGCTCGCTTCGGTCCTCGCAATAGTCGAGGGAGAGCAGGCCGCCGCAGTTGTCGCGCAGCGGGCTAGTCGTCCCGACGCTGGACGAGATCAGGAACTCCCACCACGACGAGGTGCCGGCCGTGGTGCCGTGGCCCACGGTGCCCAGGAGGTGCGGGCGTATGGTCAGTACCAGCTCGGTCGCCGTCGACTCGGGCAGCGCCAGCGCGGCGAAAAAGGACACGTCGCGCAGTCGGATGGCGTGCAGCGTCTTTCCAGCCTCGGCGATTTGGCACCCGCCCTCAATGGCGATGCTGAGCATGGCCGCAGCGGGCAGCACAACCGTCACGCCCACCTTGTGGCCACGCAGCCAGGGCTCCTCTTCGAGCCGGACGTGGCTGCGCCAGACACGCTGCGTCTGGTGTACGGTTGGCATCTGCGTCCCAAGGAGGCTCCGGCGTGGGAGCTGGCGGTGTAGGTACTCCTTTTGGATGCGAGATGTGGCGTCGAAAAGCCTGTCGTGATTCCACGGGTAAGGCGGCAGGTCAGTAAGGAGCGAGGTGCCCAAATCCTTGTCGCCGTTGACGGCGGCAATATTGAGAGCCACGCCGGCGTGGAAGAGGCCTCGGGCGAGCTGCAGGGCCGTCTCGACAGCGTCGTGGCCCCGAAACAGCACCGACCGGTATTCCACCTCGCCTAGGCCGTGGTGGGACAGAGTCTGGGCGACGGGTCCGGCAAGCGTGCTATGGGGACCGATCTCAATCATCATGTCGACCGTGTTACCGGCGTCTTTCTCGGCATTGTCCGGGTCAGATGGCCGCACCAGCTCGTGAATGCCCTCCGAGAAGAAAACCGGTGATAGCATGTTGGCAAGCCAGTAGTACGGGCCGAGCATGTCGGGCGTCGCTTCGGAGGCCGTCACGCTTGAGATCATGACTGTTCCGCCTGATAAAGGGTCCGTCTCTTCTCGGGGCTGTATGTCGGCGATGGATGACAAGTATGTCTCAGAGACGGGCGCCATGAGAGCGGAATGGTACGCGACCTCTACCTTGAGCCGTCGGTGGAAGATGTTTTGCTCTTGGAGGACTCGAGCTAGCTGGTCGAGCTCCGCCGCGTCTCCCGAGAGCGTGATGCTCCCGGGCGAGTTCACGCACGCCACTGTCACTCCAATACTGCCGTCGTGGCTTGCGATTAGCTTCTCAGCCTTTTCTCTGGAACAGCCGATGGCCATCATACCCATGCCCCGACCCGTCGACGTACTCGTAGCGACAACAGCAGCCGAAGCCTTGCCGCGGAAGTAAGCGGCCGCGATAGCGTCAGCATGGGTCAGGGCGCCCAGACAATACGCCGCGGCGATCTCGCCGCTCGAGTGACCGATCACCTTTGCCGGCCGTATCCCCCACGATCTAAGCTCGTCAACGAGCCCGATCTGGAGGATGGTGCAGACGGCCTGGCTGATTTCCGGACTGCTGAGCCGGCTCATGTCGCCCGACTTGCGCACTTCCTCAACCGGGTCCCACTCGCATCCGAGCCGAGCCAGGTGGGCCGTAGAGGCGGCCACAGATGCCGCGAAGACGGGTCGCTGGAGCAGCTCGAGTCCCATGCCGGCCCACTGCGCGCCTTGCCCGGTGAAGACAAAGGCCAACCTCGGCGCGTTGTCCTTGTCCTTCTCGCTGCGCCGTCGTCGCGTGGCACCTTGTCCCGCGCCCAGGTTCAGTCGTTCCCGCACCTCAGCTAAGCTCTCGGCGACGAAGCTGCTCACCCATCCGAGCCCCGACCGTGCAACGGCGAGCGTGTGGGCCAGGTCGGCCAGGTATTCGGAGCTCGCGGCGAGCGGCCCGAGGCCGTCCAGGTGTCGGACGAGCGAGTTGCCGATGCGGTCGAAGCCGCCCTTGTCCTGACTGCTGAGCACGAACAGTCTCTTACGATGACAGGTGATTCCGCTTTTGCTGCCATTGCTGCCGTGGTCTCTGATGACCCGGGAATTGTGAGCCTCCATGACGACGTGAGCGTTGGTGCCGCCCAGACCAAAGCTGCTGACGCTCATGCGCCGGGACTGGGCAACGGGCCACGCCGTCAGCCTGGTAGGTATCTCCATGTTCCATTCATCAAGGGGGATGTTGCGGTTTATCTTGGTCAGGTGTATGTTGGGTGGGATGAGGCCCCGTTCCAAAGCTAACACGCCCTTAATCAGCCCGGCGATGCCGGCGGCCGGTTCTAGGTGACCGATCTGGCAACAAAACAACTTAGTTGCATGCCCTTTTCAAGCTCGAATAATTTCAAGTCGGACAACTTCAGGGGCGGGGGGAATGGAAGGGGTGTTCGCTCACATTTGGCTTTACGCTGCCCATGATTAGTTTCTGATTTCTGGTAGCCCTGCCGATGGTGTTATAGATGGCGTGGGCCTCTGTCGGGTCTCCGGCCTTGGTCCCAGTTCCCTACGGCGTTGAATATAAGCCTCTATCCATGCGACTAGAGCCTCAACGGAAGAAAAAAGAAAAGGGAGGAGTGATCAAGGGGTAAAGGGGTTTAGACAGACGTACATGTGCCTCGACGTATTGGGTCAAGGAGTAGTCAAGACCAAATGTATCGTAGACGTCCTTGATGAGTTGCATCTGCGACTCGCCAGAAGGCAGGGCCATGCCCTTTGTCCATCCATCCGAATTGCACCCGGTGGCCCGGATGATGGCACGGATCGGGTCTCCGTCGCTGAGGGCTGTTGAAAGGCGCTTGAGCACCACGATGCCGCACCCCTCTCCACGGCCGTATCCGCGTCCGTTCTCATCAAAGGACCGCGAGCGGCCCTCTGGGCTGAGCACCGAAAGGTTCTGTAGCTGCATGAACGTGTCGGGCGATAGCAGAAGGTTCACGCCGCCCGCGATAGCCATCTAAATTGCGTGACCAATGTCAGTTTGCACATTCAGGCTTGTCAACATCCACAAAAGCACATTGGGACACGGTGGAGGACTAGAACGGACATTGGACTCGCCCGCGCGCAGGCTCTGGCATGCGAGGTGGACAGCGACCAGGCTGGACGAGCAGGCCGTCTCGACAGTGGCGCTAGGCCCGTGCAGGTCGAAGAAGTGCGAGAGCCGGTTGCTCATGAGCTCCTCGGAGATGCCCATGATGAGATGCTGGGGCTGGTTGCCAAAGTCGCGGACGATGCCGTCCTTATACTCGGCCATGTTGGCGGCGGCGCCCATGAAGCAGGCGGTTCGCGTGCCAGCCACGCGGTGCGGCGGCAGGCCCGAGTTCTCGAGCGCCTCGTACGCGACCTCGAGGGCAAGCCGCTGCCGCGGGTCAGTCGCCAGCGCCTCGCCGGGAGTGATGTTGAAGAAGGCGGCGTCGAAGGCGTACGGGCTGCCCTGCAAGAAGTGCGCTCCCTTGCATGGCAGCACATTCTGCCGCCCGCTGCTGTTGGCATGGTAAAACGCCTCAGGGTTGAAGCGGTCGGCCTCGGAGAAGGCGTCTGGTAGGACCGTTCAGTAGCTTTCCCATCGCGGCTTCAGAACTTATCACATAAGTAGTCTCTCAACTCACCTCTGCCGTCCTTGAGGAGCTCCCAGAATTTTGAAGGGTTCGTCGCCTCACCCGGAAAGCGACACGCCATGCCGATGATGGCCACCGGCTCATCGCGGCCGCCCTTAGAGCCGTCAGAAGCCATGTCTGGCTCCAGGTTGTCCTTGGTTGATGCTGCCGATATGTCACGTGTTAAAGCACACAGCAGGTCACAGAAGGATTCAGGTCTAAAAAGCTTATTTCTATAAAGTAAAAAGGCAGAAGGTGAGGTCCTATATATAGAGGAGCGAATGTGAAGCGTCACGTGATATGGTACCTGGAAAGCCTGTTGCAGAAGGTGGAAATACGTGAGGTTATCGTGACACGATATGTGTAGAATGAACCAACCGATAGAGAGTCAGCCTCATTTGTATTGGAGGCAGAAAGACGGAATCTGAATCCCAACCTGAATTGATCTGCCATTTAGGCTGTGGGCAAGAAAAGCATAGTTTAGTGATCTAGATGTGGCGTTGATATGATGAATGCCCACATCGCGATCCTCTGTACAAATCCGTCGTAGCAGCACCCTGCTGCTATTGAACATAACGGGATAGAAATCCCCCCTTCCTCTACCTCCTTAGAATACACTAGGTATTGCCTGACTCTCTTGATGTAACTATTCTTCTCCATTAGGAAACCCTTGTAAACCTAAACTAAATCGCGACGTTGTCGCTAAATCGGCGACGGGCGTAAATCAAAGTCCGAGTCAGCTACTGGTTACGCGATAGTTCCAGATAACGCACTCTAAACTTTGAATCGTTAAACTTTAAGTTATTAGATGTAGTCATAGAAAGTTAGGGTGCACAGTTCCCAAGGGGGTATTTCAGCTTTGGGGGGGGGTGTCCGGCCAGTGGGGTAAGATTTTGGGGGGGGATATTAGACTTATGCATGCCTTATACACTTCATAAATCTGTAGAGTACAGTATTATAATAGATAGTCTAAAGAGTAATACCCCCTTACTAACTATTAGGAATAACTTATATAGTAAGTTATACTATTAGTATAGGTAAATTATATATATAGTATATATAGTATATATACTTTATATATATAATTCTTATATAAGTTATATCTAAAAGAAGTAGTTAAAAGGATAGTAAAAGAAAACCTTAGAAGGCTTATTAATTAGAAAATAGAAGAGAGGGGGTAGAAGTTAGGAATAAGAACTATATATAGGGCTCCTACTTAGTATATACTTAGGTAAAACTAATAATATCCTAGGCCTATATTTACTTTATATTAAGAGGTAATAGATAATATACTAAATAATATAAGTAGTAATAATAGTCCTACTTTTTCCTCTTTATACCCCTCTAACTTATTTAATAATAAGGATTAAGTAGATAACCTTAAGTACCTTAGTATTAGAGATAATAATACTAAGGGTACTAAAGAGATACTAACTAGTGCTTAGTATATACTAGGTAGGTAGATAAATACTATAAGTTTTTAAATAATAATAATAGTTATTTTACTAATATTAATAGGATAACTTTTAGTTAAATTTATATAACTAAGGTAGTAAATTAAGTATTTTAGACCTACTATATTATATAGGTTAGACTAAGGTATAATACTAGTATTCTCTCTATATATACTATATATATACTAAGTATATCCTAAGATTTAGTTAAGTAGTTTAGTATTCTTCTTAACTATAAAGGGAAGAGTAAGACTACTATAAAGTCTATCTAAGATTATCTTACTTTACTACTCTATCTACTAATATTAAAAGATAAGATCCTTTACTATATTATATTTTTTACTTATAAAGAGAATATTTCTTAAGATAAGGCTAAAGAGCTTATTAAAGTACTCTTAGATACTATCTAATACTTAATATATTATAAAGAGCGTATATATAAGTAATTATATTTTATATTTAGGTAATACTCTTTTTATATAGACTTAATATATACTTAGTATATACTAATTATATTTTAGGAATATACTTAAGAATAATAATGTTTAGTATTAATCCCCTAGATATAGTAGGGTTAAATACTATAAATTTATCTATAAGTCTCTTCTAAGGCCTAATTAGCTTTATAATAATAGGAAGGCTATCTAAGTATATTAAAAGCTTTATAAAAAAGCTAAAAGGTTAAGAATTACCCTAATACTTAAAGAGAATATTTAGTCTTAAACTAAAGCGTATATTATAGCTATATTCTATATATACTAAGTTTATACTAATTATATACTAATTAATCCCTATTTAAATACTTTAAGTTAATCTAAAGCTATTAGTAAATTAATTACCTATATAAGTAGCTAGGCTAGAATAGGGACTAAGATATTTATACTTACTAGAGATAGAGATTTAAGGTCTTTACCTAGAATAAGGTATATATATACTAAGTATATACTAGTACTAAGTATTAATTATCTCTCTTCTTAGATTACCTATATTAGTTATAAATAGTAAAGTAATATAGAGCCTTAGTATACTATATATAGTATTTTATACTTATAGAGCTAGCTTAATATTAAGTATTTACGTTAGTTTTACTTAATAGGTTAACTATATAGCTAGAGTAATAAGTATGTCTAGGCTAAAAAGATATTAAGTATAAGGTAAGTATATAGTATATATATACTTTATATATACTAAATTTATATTAGACCTTAGCTAACTATATAGGCTACTTATATCTAGCTAGTATAAGTATTAGAACTATCTAAAAGTATAAGTATAGTATTAAAATAGACATTTATATCCCTATTAACTAGGTTTACTTCCTATTTATTCTTCTTCTTTACTAAGGGTCTTATACCTATATCCTACCTCTACTAATAACTCTTCTATCCTAGCTTTTAGAGCGTATTATATTAAGTCTAAAGGATAAGCTAGATATTAGAACTTTAACCTTATATATATATAGTATATACCTAGTATATTTTATATATAAACGAAGTATATTTAGGCCTACTCTTTATAAATCTAGGGATTTATAAGATATACTAAAAGTTTAGTATAAGCTTATTTAAGGCTATTTATATAGCCTTAAAGAATAAGGATATTATTAGTATCCTTATTTATATATTACGCCTACTTAAGTTTCCTACTAGCTATAGCTTTACTAGTATATACTTTATACTAAGCTTAAGTAAAGTATATACTTAGGAGGTACTTACTATATACTAATTATATACTAGGCGTAATATATAAATATACCTTTAATAACTAGAGATTAAAAGAGGATTAATAGATTTATAGGGTTACCTCTAGACTAAATAGTAGATTTATTATTATCTATATTAAGTATATATAAGCTTAAGCCTTCTTAAAGGCCTAATTTCTTAAAGTTAATTTATCCTTTAAGATAGTAAAGGGAGAAACTAATACCTTTAAGATATATAGGTAGAATATAGAGGCTTAGAGTATATTTAGTTTATTCCTTTTATATACTAAGTATATACTAAGAGTATATACTTATAATACTTAGAAATTAACTTATATATTTATACCTAAATAAACTAGTACTTATAAGATAGATATAAGGAGCTATTTTTATAATACTTTAAAGAGCTTTATAAGGCTTTTAGTATATAGAGGAGCTAGTAGTATATTAATCTATTTAGTAATTATGTAATCTATATAATTACTATAGATATAGATAGGAAATAAGCTAGAGGTATATTAAGTATATACTTAGGATATACCTAGTATATAGTAAAACTCTACTAATAAGATATAAGTTCTTAGTAACTACCTTATAAAGCTTAATCCCTTAAGGACTTAAGATATATACCTTTACTATATCCTTATATTTTATTAGGTCTATATATAATAAAATTAGTATAAGAAGTTTCCTAATTATATAGCGAAGTATAAGCTTTAGTAGTTATAAGAGTCTAATATATCCTTAGTATATACTAAGTATATTACTAGTATTACCTTATAATATCCTAAGATAAAGTCTTAGTTTAAGGGTAAAAAGACTAAATAAATTATATATAGGCTTATATTAAAGATTAGTAATATTAATCCTAAAGCTAAGGTATTAGCTTAAAAGTATAATAATATTATTAAATTAAGCTATAACTAAGATAATTAGGCTGTTAGGAAAAGGCTTTAGCTTTTTATTATAGTTATATAGTATAGTATATATTATATATATACTAAGTATATACTAACTATATACTAAACTTAGGCGCTATATATTCTAATAGGTAGTAAAAGTAAGAACTAAAGCTCTTACTAGTATTAAGTCCTCTTAGTAAAATAAGAGCTAGGTAATATAATATACCTAGGTATTAGTAAAAATATAAAAAAAGTAGGCTATTTAGGCCTAATAACACTAAAATAACCTAACCGTCCTATTTAATCTATATAATCTATATAATATACTAATACTTAGTGTTAAGGATTATTAGATATTAAGGTTTAAGTACCTTATATCTATATAAAATATAATATATATAGAATAATAAAGTAAATTATATAATATAGTACTAATAGTACTATATATACTATATATACTTTATACTATAATAACTACTTAGAAAGCTAATATATATACTATATAATACTAATATTTATATATAAAGAATAGATCTTCTAAGTAAGATCTATTAGTCTAAGGAGATACTCTAAGAATAAAAATTATTAGAAGTAAGAGTATTCTCTAATACTCCTATACTTCTTTATCTTATATTTCCTCTATTATAGAGATTTATATATAAGATATATATATATATATATAATCTACTTAACTAGTAAATTAATATATATATTAATTATATAAGCAGGTAATTACGTAATTACAGCCTGATGCTAGAAGATTCTATAAGAAGTAAGATTAGCTTTACTACTCCTCTCTCTAACTATCTAGGTTATCTTTTTAAGTTAGGGTTATTTAGTTAGGGTTAAGTTCTTACGTGTTATTAAGGTTAATTTCTAAGTAGCTTACGTAAGTATAGAATATTCTAGTAAGCTAGATATAGTTATATAAGGATAAGAATCTCCTATATCCTAAACTACTATCTTTCTCTCTAAGTAAGTAATATCTTTAGTAATAATCTAACTACTATACTTTCTTTATATCTTCTATCCCTATATACCCCTTATATTCTATATATCTCTACCCCTATTATCCTATATTCTTACTTCTATAGGATATACTCTTATATAGGATATATACTATCCTATATATCTTTACTTATTATTCTAAGAAAAATATAGTTATAAAGTATATAAGTAAGGTGTTTTAGGTAATAACCTACTATTTAATAACCTAATATTTAATAACCTAATATTTAATAACCTACTTAATAACCTAGAATACTAAAGAAATCCTTAGAATCCTTAGAAAATAAGTATAAATAACCCCCTTATATCCCCTATATCTAGATAGTAAGTTAGATTATTAAGCTCTTTTATTATACTATAATAATATATATACTATTATATCTTATCTCTTATCTCTTATCTTCTTTTATCTCTTATCTTTAACTCTATTACCCCTTATAACCTCTAAAAAGGATAATAGGGATAATAGGTTAAAAGGAAGTAAGGTAAGATAGGGTATATCTAAAGTAGGCTCTTAGTATATACTATATATATCCCTAGTATCTTCTCTATATACCTAGACTATAGTCTTAATATTATTTCTACCCTTACTAGTATTATCCCTAGTATTATCTCTATCCTTACTAATATTATTACTACCTAAATTTTATATAAATTTATATAAGTAGGCTACTTACTCCTAATTAATAAGTTAGTAAGAGGTTTCTATATTTATATAAAGGATATAAGCTTAGTTATAGTAATAGTATATCTATACTAAAATAAAGTAAGATAAAATTAGGATTTAAGAGCTTAAGTATAAGGTAGTAAGGCTAAAGTAAAAGAAGTAGATCTAAGAATTAGAAGAAGAAGCTATATAGCTTTAGTAGGATTTAAGTAGAGGATAAACTAAGTATATTATAAGTATATATAGAGTATATATAAAGTACTATCTATATTTTAATTACTTAATATATAATACTAGTTTAGTATATACTAAGAAAATATCTAGTAAATACCTTAATTATATCTTATCTTAGTATATTATTAGCCTTTCCTTAGTATATACCTAAAATAATAGTAGTATATATAGGAAAAATACTTAGTATATACTTAAATACCCTTATTAATATCCTCCTTATAGTAGATATCCTCCTAGAGGTCCTATTTAGCCTAAGTACTTACTTAATATTAGCTATATATATACTAGGATAGTACTAAAATACTTATAAGTCTTATAACTAGTAGGTATAGTAATAGCCTTTTTATAAGGGGCTATATAGGTTAGTACTATATATATACTAGGATTATACTAGGAATATACTCTTCTTAGGGGTTATATAGGGGCGCTTAGTTAGACTCCTAAGAGACTCCTTATAGGTAGGGCTAAGGCGCTATATTATATAAGTATATATAAAGTATATACTAAGAAAATACTAAATAAAACTTATATTCTTATACTTACGTAAAGAGGAGGAGGCTAAACTATTATACTATTTCCCTATTAGTATTTTATATATATATAGTAAGTACTTAGTATATACTACTTATATCCCTTATTAATATTTAGTTAGAGTTAGTTCTAATATAGCTTAGAATTATTATAAGGTTAGTAGTATAGGATATTTCTAAGATATATTCTCTATATATACTAAGGGTATACCCTACCTATTAAGAGTAGATACTAAACTATTTTATAACACCTTCCCTATAGTAACCCCTTACTAAAGTTTAATACTATAATATAATACCTAAGGTTTATTAGTATGTTAAGGGATAAATAATTATAAATAGTAAAATAAATAATATCCTTTAGGTATATACTAAGTATATATTTAGATTAGGTACTTATAGGGTAGTAAAAGTAAGTACTATAAGTAGTAGTAAAGGTAGTATTAGTCTAACTAAAGTAAGGTATTAGTTTAGTATATATAGAGTATAAATAGAAAATATACTTATACTAGCTACTTTATAGTATTATAATAGGTTTTAATAAGACTACTAGAAGGTTTAGTACTAATAGGATATTAGTAAGGTATATATTAAGATTAGGTTAAGAATATATATAGGCTTATAGATATAATCTATATTATACTAACTACTAAAATAAACCTAGTTCTAAATAGCCTTAGTATAAAGTTAGTATATACTTAGTAGGTATTAAGCTAAGCCTTAGTATATATAGAGAATATACTACTTACTAATAGACTCCTTACTAATACTAGTATTAGTATAAATAGGATTAATAACTAGTATATAGTTAGTATATACTCTATATATATTAAGGAGATATATATATAGGCGTTAAGATAAATAGTATAAATATAGTAATAAAGTTAGGTGTTATATAAGTATAGTTTTAGTATATACTTAGGGTATACTTATAGTAGGCTAAGAGGTAATAATAGTACTATATATAGTATTAGTATTAGTATTAATAATAATATTATAGCTAGGTATAAAGTTAGTATATACTTAGAAGATACTAGGTTTATATCTACCTATACTTTAGTATTAATTAAGGAAAGTCTATTACCTAAGTTAGGTATAGCTAGGTATATAATTAGTAATATATTAAATAAATATAAATATAATAAATATAAATATAATAAATATAAATATATATATTTATATTTATTATATTTTTAGGAATAAATATAATATATATATTTATATTTATATTTTACCTAGGAAAAATATAATATAAATATAAATATATATATTTATATTTATATTTATTATATTTAAATATACTATATTTTAACTAATTATATTAAATATATATAAAATATATTTAAGTAAGTAAATACTATATAAATATATATCTAATATATTTTCTTAGATAATTTAATAGCTTTACTAGTCTTTTTAAAGAAAAGTTCTATATTTAATTTAAAGACTATATTTCTTAGTATATACTATATAATATACTATATAGTATAATACTATATTTTATATATATAGCTTTAGGTTACTAGCTTAGTATATTACTATAAATATATATAGAATATTTAATTTATTAGTATATATTATTTTATATCTTAAGTAACTTTCTAAGACTTATAGGCTATAACTATAAGTAAACCTTAAGCTTAGTATTAAGTTTAGCTTAGCTTTAGCTTATATATATATAAACTAAGTATATAGTACTATTATAACTATATATATTATATTATAATTATAACTATATAACGTAGTTTATAAGTAACTAGGTTATATAAGTAACTAGGTTACTTTTTCCTCCTTATACGTATGTTACCTTTATTCCCCTTTTTCTCTACTAATAACTATAGTCTAGTAATTAATTAAAAGTAATTTAGTTCTAACGCTTAATACGCTTAAATCTAACTTAAAATTAAGTATATAAAAGGCTATATCTTACTATAAGGTGTCTTATATAACCCTCTAATAATAATACTATAGCTAACCTATAAAACATAAGATATAACTATATAACTAGAAGTTAACCTTATATAAAAAGGAGACTATTATCTAATATATTATTAACCTAAATTTATAAGTATTTTTACTATAACTTAGTACTATTTAAGAAATAGCTAATTAACTACTTTATAACTATAGTATATAATACGTTAGAATAAACTAGGCCTTAAACTTTATATAATAATAACCTAAGCTCTAGACGTATTTTAATTAAAGAATTAACTATTAGAGAGTCCTTTATAAAGATCTAGATATATATTACACGTAGTTTTCCCTTATATAAAATATAATTTTAAAGTATAGGATAAATAATACTAATATCTATAACTTTAATAAGACTAGGTTTATAATAGGTAAGATATCCTCTAAAATAGTTATTATAGCCTCTAAATAATATAGTAAGCTAAGAGGAGTATAATAAGGGAACTAAGAATAAGTTATAGTAATTTAGGGTATTAGGTTATATAGCTATTCTATCCTACTATATATTATCTTTATAGGTAAGGTCTATCTTAACTCCTAGATATATAATAGCCCCCTCCTACCTAACTAGGTAATTATACTTACTAAAAATAGTTAGATAATAAATAAGAAAGGCCTAAAATAGGTAAAGTACTTTAATTTCTATATAAAGAGTTATATAAAGGGTATTTACTACCTCCTTATCCTTAATAGCTATAAAAGCTACTATTCTATTAATTTTAAGCTATACTATAAGAAGTAGAATATTATTATACTTTATATACTACTTTATTTATTATATAAGCTCTAGCCTCTTAATATTAGGTACTTTAGTCCCTTAAAATAGGTATATAGCTAAGAAATTAAGGTTCTTATATAGGTATATATTTTATATATTATAAAAGAAGACTTTCTTTTAGCCTTTTATGAGGCGTATAATAAGGTAATAATAATATTAAATATTTAAGTAGGCTTTAAAGTAACTAGCCTTATCCTATATAACCTAAAATATATAATTTTATAGCTAGATATAAAGCTTTAGACGCTATTACCTCTAGGTTTTTCTACTAGCTTACTACTAGCTTAGGTCCTAAAAATACTAAATAACCTAATTAAATTTACTTTATAGTCTAATTTTATTATAAATTATATTATATAATATTAAAATAGCTCCCTAATATTAATTATTATATATATATAGTAGCTAAAAAAAGGAATTATAGTAGTAGTATATAACTAGGTTTTACTATAGGTATAAATAACTAAGTATTAGGAGGTAAATAAGTATATAAGCTACTATTACTATATAAAAGAAAACAGCTTTAGAAAGGTAGAATACTTATAATTAGTTAGGTAAAAGATTTAAAGTCTTAAATAGATATAATAGAGTAGTTATAAGTAGAAATAGGTTAGAGTAGTAGTTATATAAGGAGGATAAAAACATATATATAATAATATAGTATCTATAGAGAGACTAGCTATAATACCTATACGTATTAAAAAGTTAAATCTACCTCTAAAGAAGATAATTCTAAATAGTTTAAATTAATTTAAGGTGTTATAGTTAATTTCTCTTATACTTTATTATATAAGTAGGAAAAAGTAACCTAGTTACTAATATAACCTAGTTACTTATAAACTATATTACTACTATTAGTAATTTTAATAAGGTTATTAATAAAATCTTAGCTTAGGTTTAAGTTTAACTAAAGCTTTATTTATCTTATATAACTAAAGTTTAGAAAGTATATAACTTATATAGTTTTTTATATTAAACCTTTTACCTTTATATATATAAGCTTAGTATAATATACCTTTAAGTATATATATATTATATTATATTTATAAGTATATACTACTTTTAGTAATATTAATAAGGTTTATAAGTAATATTAATCCTTTATATAAGCCTTAAGCTAAGCTAAAGCTATAGCTATAATACTTTAGTTTTATAGTTTACTAAAGTATAATACTACTAAGCTTTATATAATAATTTATTATATAAAGAGTAACTTCTTTCTTTTTCTCTTAACTATTAATTCTATATCTTATAACTTATAAAGAATATAACTAAAAGAACTACTATACTATATATTATATAATATATTAAGTCTTTACTATTATATCTTATATTACTTATTTTACTTATTTTATATAACTTATTAAACCTAAAAAAATACTTAAAATAAGGTAAAAAAAATCTATAAAAATAGCATTTAAATCTAATAAGTCTTTTTAACTTATTCCCTCTTCCTCTAACTCCTAGGCCTCTTCTTAAGCTAACGTTTCTAATAATAACTTATAAATCTCTATAAATACTACTAAAACCTAGTTTATATACGCTAATAAACTAAAAAATTAAGAAGATTATATCTTTAAAGGTAGTAAATAGTATCCTATTATAAATAATTTATTTTCCTATAAGTTACTACCTATTAATTTAAGTAAAGAAAGGGAAATAGAGTTAACTTATAATATAAAAGGCTATAAAAAGAAATATATAACTAAAGTAGCTTAATTTTAAATATCTAACGCTATAACTAAAGTATTAAGAATAAATACATCCTAAATATACTTTTTATTAAGGGCTTAAGTTTATATACTATAATTTCTTAGCTTAAACCTTAAGCTAAAAATAGATTTAAGTTTTTAATATACTATATAGAAAATCTTTTTTAATAATCTTAAAGAAAGTATAAAATTAGGGTTAGGGTTACTTAGGAAATAAACCTTCTAATAAATACGTACTAATAAAAAATATATTTATATTTAATAAATATAAAATATAAAATACATTTCTTATTTTTAAGATTTTTAAGTATATATAAGAGTTATAAAAGTTTAGTTTAATAAATATAAGACTTTAGACTATATAGAATAGGTATAATACCTATAATAAGTATTATATACTATATATATATCTTAAGTCTAACCTTAAAAAATAAAATATATTTCTAAATATAAATATATTTTTAATACTCTAGCTATAACCTACTATAAAAACAAATATTCTTTTATAGTAACTTTAGAAAAAGAAGAATTAAATATAGATAAAATAAAATATAAGTTAATATCTTATTATTACTATATATATAGTTATCTATATAGTTATATATATAGTTATATATATAGTTATATATATAGTTATATATATAGTTATATATATAGTTATATATATAGTTATATATAGTAATATATATATTTACTTATATCATTATACTAACTTTTATATAGTTAAAGACTATATAGAGTCTAATAATAAAGGCTTGAAATAAAGTAAAATAGATACCTTTTTATTTAATACTTCTAATAAGAAAAGATATAGAGAAAGTATTATTATTAGTAATACTAATAGTATAAAAGAAGAGGAAATATATAACTATATAATAGACTATATGTTAAAGTTTAATATAAGTTATAATACTATTACTTCTATAGAGTTTAATAATATATTAAGCTTTTTAAACTAGTAAGTAATATATTATTACTTTTTAGTTTAAATACTAATAAGTTATATAGTACTATACTTAGTATTAATTATCCTAAGTTAATAAGTTATATTAATCTAAAGTTTAACTTTTTAGAAGTTACTATTATATATAACTTAATATAATACTTTAATAACTATAGTTATATATCTATTTAACTAGATATATAGACTTCTATAAATAATAAAGCCTATTTAGGAGTAATAAGGTCTTATATAAATAGTAGTTTTAAACTAGTATATTTATAACTAAGTAAGAGTTTATATACTATTTAATAGTTAATTATTACTAGTATTTATTACTAATATATCTAATAGGTTTTAAATATTTAAATAATTTACATACTAGGTTATATATATAATAAGTATTTTAAAATTATATTCTTAAAGAAATATAATATTCCTAAGTAAAATATTATTAGGTAATACTAATATTTATAATTTCTTATTAGTTATTAAAGTAACTTAGTATTATATAAAGAAAATAAAGCTAACTTCTTTATAGTATTACTAGAGATAATAGTACTAATAATAATACTTTTCTAAATCTATTTATTAATTCTTATAATAATAATAATAAGAATAATACTTTATATAATATTAGATATATAAGGTATATATTAAATCTAATAGTAAAAGCTATTATAGATAAGTATATTAATAGTATTATTAAAGATACTAATATAGTAGACTTTAAAATACCTTCTATTATTAATAACTATAGTAGATCTATAGAGAAATTATCTCTTAAAGAATAAGAGAAAATATTAAAAACATACTATAGTAAGTAACTATTATTAATAGTACTAGTTAATATTATTATAATTAACTATAATAAACTCTTTATTATATTATATACTAATTAAAGATAATAAGTAGCTTAAGTAAACTAAAACGTATAGTTATACTTTTAAGAAATAATACTATATTATATAAAGAGTTTAAAATAGCTATAGAATATATTAAGAAACAGCGAGAATTTCCTATTAATATATATAAAACTAAGATTCCTTTATATAAGTAATTCTATTTTATATATTAAGTCTTCTTATAATATTATTACTATAATTATATTATTAAGAATTATTAACTTAAAAGGTTTTAAATCTATTTATATATATATTATACTAATACTATTTAATAATATAGGTAATAAAACTAGATAGAATTTAGTCTATATAATAATTAATATATCTATAGGGCTTAAGCTAGCCTTAGATATATTAAATAAATTAATAAAGAATAATATCTTTAAAGCTCTTTACCTAATAGAAGGCTAGTAGCTTTAACTTACCTACTTAAGAGATATATTAAAGATATTTTATAACCCTACTATCTATTTATAAAGCTAGACTTATATTACTATTAGTACTATTTCTAGTTTAATAGGTAATATATATTATAGCTTATTAGATAAAAAAGAGTTAATAACTTTTAAAATAAAAGAAGTAGGTAAAGTAAGTATTTTCCTAGAATTATATATATATAATATAGTATATATATTAATATATTTACTAATATTAATTAATAGTCTAATAATTCTTTATATCCTTATTCTATACCTCTTTTACCTTCTATAAAAGTAGGGTTAGAAAAGCTAGAAAGCTATTTTCCTTATCCTATTACTTATAATAACTATAATAAGTATAAGCCTTATTTATTAGGGTTTATATTAGACTCTAGACTTAACTATAAAAGTCTAAAGAATAATAACTTAAATTCTTTTATACCTAATAATATAATATAACTAGCTAAAGACAACTTAGCTAGAGAATATAATAGGTAAGTAATTACTCTTATTATAATATATATATATATAATAGTTAATATTAACTTTTAATAGTCTAAAAGAGTATATTATAGTAGACTTAGAAGGTATAGGATAAAAAGGCTTATATATTAATTCTATTAAAGATAGAATTAGTATAAAAAGCCTAACTACTAATAACCCTAAAAATAAAGGAAAAAATAAGGAAAAGTCTAATACTTTATCTAACTTTATAATAGACCCTTCTAAAGATAGGGTTAAAAGTAAAGATATTAAAGTACCTAGACTTAAGCCTAAAGAAGAGTTTATTAGTAATCTTTTTCCTATATAAAGTAAAAAAGAAAACAAAAATATATAAAAGGATAAAATTAATAACTATTATAAGTTAGTATTATAAAGAGATAAAGTAAGTCTTTATATATATATATTCTTATATATATATATATATATTACTTAATATAAGTACTAATATATATTAATAGGTTAATCCTCTAGACTAATAGGAAGAGAATAAAGTAAAATTTCCTATTCTAAGTATATTAGCTTAGAAATATCTAGCTATTCCTCTTACTTTAGTAGTAGTAGAAGCTAGTTTTAACTAATTAGGTAATATTATTACTAAAAGAAGAACTAGGCTTAAGTATAATAATAGAAGACAACTAGTTTTATTAAAAAACTAGAATTCTATTATTAATAGTTCTAAAACTATTACTAATAGTAATTTAGAGGATATATATACCCCTAAATTATATAGTAATATTTTTAATTATTCTAAAGTATCTAATAATAAATTAGACTTTACTATAGAAGAGGACTATAATAGTAATATAGAAGAAGAAGAAGAAGAAGAAGAAGAAATAGAAGAAGAAGAAATAGAGTTTAAAGAGTAAGATAATACTAATATATCTATTAGTAGTAATAGTAGCTCTATTAACTAGGATTTCTTTATTTTCTTTATATATTTACTTTAGCTAGATATAGTCTTAGTTTATTTACTTTATACTTATAAGGTTATTATTATATAACCCTTAAAAAAGTTTACTTTATATTTTATAAAAGTAAGATATAAGTCTTATTAATATTAATAAAAAGAATATATTAAGTTATATATAAAACTATATTATATATATATATATATATATAGTCTTTTTATAACTATATTTATCTTAATACTTAGTTTTATTTATACTTTAGTATTTTCTTTAGAAATCTAATATTAATAGTTATATATTTCTACTTAGTAAAGTATATATTATATATTTAAAACTTATATATACTCTATTATTATTAAAAATAATATAATAATACTTTATACCTCTAAGACTTTAAGTCTTAAAGTCTAAAATAAGTATATAGTTTAGTCTATAGAAATACTAATAATAAAGTTAAAATATCTAAATAAATATATTAGATATATAATTTTATAGTATTTAGTTACTTTAATATATTTTCTATATATTTAATATAATTAGTTAGAATATAGTGTATTTAAATATAATAAATATAAATATAAATACATATATTTAAGAAATTTATAAATATAATATAAATAACATATATTATATTTATATTTATATTTTATATTTTATATTTATATTTTATATTTATATTACATTTTATATTTATTCTTAATATACTAATAATTAGTATATATTAGTAATATTCTAAGTACTTTATAAATTAATATACTAGTATTTATCTTAGTAGTAATAGTAACTATTTAGAGTAAGGTTAGTATATGCTAAATATACGTCTAAATAAAGCTAAGAATATATAAGTATAACTAGTATTATAAAGCTTTTAGACCTCTATATATAATAAGTTAGCACCCTATATATATATTATATAAGTAAGGAATAAGAGTAATACTAGTAGGGACCTAGCTATTATTAAGGTTAAGAATAAGTCCTATATAAAGTTAGTATATACCCTAATAGAGCTTAATAAGGATTATATATATACTTACTATAGTAGTAGCTAAAGCTACTAAGGTTATAAGTATTTAAGATACTAAGGTTAGTAAAGTTAGTAAATATTTAAAATAAAGTTAGTATATACTAAAAATATAATAAGAATAAATTATAAAAATACGTTACTAATATTACTATTACTACTACTTCTTTACTAGTTAGTAATAGTTTAAAAAAAAGAAAAAAGAAGAAAAGAAATTTACTAAACTAAAGCTTAGTATATACTAAGAATAAGTTAGTACTAAGCCTAGGGTAGATACGTAAATAAAGTTATGTAATAGCTAGTAGCGCTTAAGTAAGAATTTTTTACTATACGTATAGTATAACTACCTATTATTTTTATATATATTACTTTTATATAACTCTATAGGTCCCTTACTAATACCCCTACCCTAACCTTTTAGCCCTATAACGGATACCCCCCCCCTAAAGCTGGAATACCCCCCTACTAACTATGCCGCCAGAAAGTTGTTCTTTAACTACCCGGGGATGCTGGTTGCCAGCCATCCTATCTTCCCACAGTATGGCTGGGGGAGTACTTAGTTAAGGGTAAGGATTGTTCTGTAACCCTGTAGACCTTCTTTTCTTATCTTTTTAACTTTGTTGAATGGCCTCGGTTGTTCCGAGATGGCCACGGCATCTCGGCGTTTATATCCGATTTCTTAATGGCTCAATTCCGTAATACGACCATGTACAAGTGCGATAGTCATACGGAGACGAGTTGTGAACTGTGGTCACTAGCCGTTTCGTATAGATCATACCGATCGTGCAATTACTACAAAGCACGTGAATTTGCAACCAATAGATAGTCTTGCTTGAACCCAGTGACCTATTTCTAATACTATCACAAGATATAAAGCGTTGATTGTTGCGCCGATTAGCAGCGTTGATCTGTTTTCATGTTTACAGATGCCCAACCGCGTGAGCTGCTACACTTTGTGAAAGTGTATCCTTCCATGTCTGTTGGCTGCACTACCATCATCAGTAATCTTATTACCACTGGCATGAGCGTCCCCAAGCGCAGGGTCCTCTTGTTTGGGGACTATACCGACCCCTGGGCCGACGCATTCGACTATCTCATGCTGAAGGCCGCCTCCACCAAGTGGCTGCAGAGGTTCCTCGACGAGACCGCGTCCATTGTCTTCGCGGAAGCACAGCAGATGAACGGCGAGCTGCGTGAGAGCCTGACGCAGGACAATGGCGTCTGCTTTTCCAGCCTTGCCGAAATGGCCGACGCATACCGAGGGCGCCATGATCATGTCGGCTTTGTCGACGCCGTCATGGTCTACGTCGTGCGAGCGGCGGCTCTTCTCGGGTGCGTTTTATGATGCGGTTCCTCAATTTTCTTCCCTTGATTCCCCTGACTGTTCTTTGCTGACCCAAATGATCATCAGATGGGCCCGCGAGAATCCGGAAGCCCTGCGCTCTGACGCCCTGGGCATATCCGGCGGCTTGTTCAATGCCGCGGCGCTGGCAGTTGCCCGGGACTTTGATTCTTTGTACGATGCAAGTCTTGTCGTGGCTGGGCTCGTGTGCCGACACTGTAAGCTCGCGTGGACGCGGTCGAGGGATGTGGAGGAGTCGTCTCCGAAAGGCGGCGTGTGGGGGTGGACTGTCACCGGAATTTCATCCGCTGAACTCGACGCCGCCCTAGCCGAGTTTCAAGCAACAATGGTGAGTTTCGATTCCCCGAGACCCCCTGCGCAGGCTGTTCGGCTGCCCATTTGGTCTCTGCCTACGTATGTGTGTTCCGTCTGACTCGTCATTGGAGGGGATTCCCGTATACAAAATAGCGCGCGTGGGCATCCGCGGCGACAGGTGGAGCACCGTCATCGGCCCGCCTTCGGTTCTCGAGATGTGTCTCGAGCAGTGTCCGAGGCTGCGGACGGGTGTAGGCAAGGCGCCGCTGGCCATTCACACCCTGCAGCACAATCCTGGGTGGAAGTACAGTCAGGCGGAGCTCGACTACATAGTCGGGCGCTCCCCTCTCGTCGAGGCGGCCCCGTGCCAAGATTTTAGTCTATGGGGGCTCCCTGACTTAGGAAAACGACACACTACCTGGGGCAGTCTGCTGAGTGACGTTGTCGAAGGCGCGTTTTCTAGGCCTGTTGACGTCGAGGAACTCGTTGGCCGGCTGGCCTCAATGTTAAGCGACAGCCAGGCCAGCATCGACTTCGGCGTCATGGGTACCACGTCGCATGAGGCCTACGTTGTCAAGACCCTCAAAGCCAAGTCGACGCAGCCGCTCACAGTTTTCCGCGTCGTCACCCCGGCGGAATCCATGGACGCAGAGGGCCCCCCAGAGTCACACTCGCCGCCGCCGCCAGGCCGCATTGCCGTGGTGGGAATGGGCGGGCGCGGCCCGGACAGCCACGCCAACGACTCCCTCGACCAGTTTTGGAACCTCATCAGGCAGGGCCAGGACGTCGCCCGAACCATCCCGGAGGACCGTTTCGACGCGGACAGTCTGTTCCCGCCCCACGCGGCATCCTCGTCATCATCATCATCACCCTGCCGGTCATCGACAGACTATGGGTGTTTCCTCCGGGACCCCGGTCACTTTGATGCCCGATTTTTCCGCCTTTCCCCTCGAGAAGCCACCCTGCTTGACCCCTGCAGCCGGCTCTTCCTCATGGCCGCCCACGCGGCTGTCGAGATGTCCGGGTACTCGGACGGTCCCACCCGAACTGTTGACCCAGCCCGCATCGCCGTCGTCTACGGCCAGAGCAATGAGGACGGCTACATGACGAGCCACCACGAGCGTGGGTGCGACGCTTACACGCTGCAGACGGTTCAGCGAGCCTTTGCACCAGGTCGCGTCGCCCACCACTTTGGATGGGAGGGCCAGACCTGGTCGGTCGACTCAGCCTGCTCAACCTCTTCTTCTATCCTGCACCTAGCAACCCGGCTCTTGGCGTCAGGTGAGGTCGATATGGTCGTAGCCGGTGCCTCTAATGTAATTTCAAGCCCGCACGGCTGGTGCGCCCTTTCCAAGTCTGGCGTGCTGTCCGCCACCGGCAACTGTAAGCCCTTCCGCGACGACGCCGACGGATACTGCCGCGGCGAGTTCGTTGGTGCCGTGGTGCTCAAACGCCTTGAAGATGCCGTCGCCCACAACGATAATGTCCTCGCCGTCATTGCGGCCTCGGGCAAGAACCAGTCAGGCAACGCCGCGTCCATCACAACACCCGATGCCGGCGCCCAGGAGCGGCTGTTCAGGCGGGTGCTCCGCACCGCTGGCGTCGCCCCGGCCGATGTCTCGTACGTTGAAGCCCACGGCACCGGCACTCCCGTTGGCGACCCCTGCGAGATGACCGCCGTCTCCAATGTCCTAGCGAGACCTGGCGTCGAGGACGACACGCATCGGCTTGCGGTGGGCGCCGTCAAGGCCAACATTGGCCACAGTGAGGCCGCTTCGGGTATTGCCTCACTCATCAAGGGTGTCTTTATGTTCCGCCACCAGATTATGCCGCCCCAGGTTGGCATGCCTCACGCTCTGCACCCGAGGTTGCCGCCCCTGGCCGAGCTGGGTATCGCGATCCCGTCCGCCGAGCGCGT
Source organism: Colletotrichum sublineola (assembly GCA_020631755.1). Classification (NCBI taxonomy): domain Eukaryota; kingdom Fungi; phylum Ascomycota; class Sordariomycetes; order Glomerellales; family Glomerellaceae; genus Colletotrichum; species Colletotrichum sublineola. The sequence goes on from JAHSQG010000010.1 coordinate 1,045,599, forward strand.
TTTCGCATCAGCACCGGGTAGGCCGAGACGCATCCTCCTCAACAACGTCGACGCGGCCGGCGGCAACTCTTGCCTACTGCTTGAAGACCCGGCTGGTCTTGTTCCACAAGCCACCGCATCCTCCGAGGGCCCCTCCGCCGACCACTATGTAGTGGCTGTCAGCGCGCGGACGCAGGCATCGTACCGCGAGAACAAGCGCCGGCTGGTCAGCTGGCTCAAGGCGAACCCAGCGGCGCGGCTCGCAGACGTGGCCTACACGACAACCGCTCGGAGGATCCACCACCGCCCTTTCCGCTCTGCCTACGCCGTCTCATCAGTTAGGGACCTCATCAGGTCTCTCGAGGCAGACTTGGACCTGACGAACGACGCGGATACGCGTCTCCCAGGTGCTGCTGTCAGCTCCACCTTGCCGGGTCACAAGTCGCGACCTGTCGTATGGATCTTTTCAGGACAGGGCTCCGAGCATGTCGGAATGGGCAGGGAATTGTACCATTCCAGCCCCGTCTTCCGCGAGATGGTTGACCGTTGCGCGCGGCTCTGTGCCGAGCACGGCTTCCCCCCCTTTGTCGACATCATCGTGGATGCTGCCGGACGTCAGGGCGAAGGTGTCGAGATGGGCAGCGGCGGCGACACGGTGGTAAAGAACCACCTCGCCTTGGTGACGCTCGAGCTAGCGCTGGCCGCCTTCTGGCGCCACGTCGGTGTCGAGCCGACCATGGTGATTGGCCACTCGCTCGGTGAGTACGCGGCCCTTCACGTGGCTGGCGTCCTTTCGCTCGCCGATGCCCTCCATCTCGTCGGCCACCGTGCGCGGCGGCTACTCGCCGTGTGTGAACCTGGCGCCTGCGCCATGCTTGCCGTCTCGGCCGCCGTCGACGCGGTCGAGGCCTTCTTGGCCTCTAGACGGGGTCTGCTGCCGTCGTGCACCGTGGCTTGTATCAACGGACCGAGCGCTGTTGTTGTTAGCGGCACGATGGCCGATGTCCTCACCGCTTCCGAGGAGTTGGCCCGAGAGGGCATCCGCTCTCAGCGGCTCTCCGTCCCCTACGGGTACCACTCGTCACAAATGGACGCCTTGGTTCCCGACCTAGAGAGGCTTGCGGCGGCCGTGACCTTCTCGCCGCCCAAGGTGCCGCTGGCCTCGACGCTTCTCGCGTCCGTGGTGAAGACGTCCAGCAATACGATCAACCATAGCTACCTGGCACGGCAGACCCGTTGTCTTGTGAACTTTTCCGGAGCCGTGAAGGCCGCCTACGCCACACTGGGAGAGGGCAACAACGCCATCTGGCTCGAGCTGGGCCCCCGAGGCGTATGTGCATCTCTGGTACGTTCCATTCTCCCGTCTTCGGTGCGAGAGGTCACCGTGGTTGCGTCAACAATGGAGCATCGTAAAACAGCATCTACTTGGTCGTCCGTCTGTAGTTGCCTGTCCGACATGTACGCCAACGGCATCGACTTGGACTGGCTCCGGCTCCACGGGCCGCGTCAGGGAAGCCTCAAGCTCTTGTCTACGCTACCGATGTACGCCTGGGATGTCCAGGATTACTGGATCAGGTGGACTGAGAAGACGTCAGCTCCATCGCAAGAAGGAAACTCGGCCGGACAAGACGCGGCTGGGCTACAGACAATGCACTACACCTGCGCGCAAAACGTAATCGACAAGACGGACACCCAGGTGACGTTCCGTTCGCGGCTTGCCCACCCGGCTTTGAAGCAGATAATCGACGGCCACCGAGTGCAGGGAGTTCCCGTGTGTCCCGGCTCTGTGTATTGCGACGCCGCGCTTGCCGCCGCCTCCCATGTGCTCGGGGAGCAGAGCGACACGGATGGCTTGGGACTCGCCCTCGATAATATTTCTCTCTTCCGCCCGCTTACCGAAAACCTGGTGGGATCGGACGGGGAACTCTTCACCAGCGCAACGGCTCAGCAAGACCCCAAGACTGGTACGGCCCAAGCCGCCGCGGTCTCGTTCAAGGCCTCCTCTGGGTCCCCATCGCTGGCACGTCAAGTTGCGCTCGGCACATGCACCGTCACAAGGCAGGACCCAACAGCGATCCAAGCTGTATGGGAACGCAACTCGTACTACGTCAAGTCGCGAATGGACCTCATCACCCAAAACGCCAAAGAAGGGCGCGGTCACTGGCTTCAGCCTGCATTCTTTTACTCACTCCTGTCCCGCACGTTCGAGTACCACAATGATGGCTTCAAGGCCATCACTGAAGCCTTCGTGTCCCCAGACTTCCAGGACGCCACCGCGCACTGCGTCCTGGCTGAGGCTGCGCCCGGAACCCGCTTCGTCTCGTCGCCATACTGGGGGGAGGCCTTGGTTCACTTGGCCGGCTTTCTTGCAAACTGCCGTCCTCGCCAGCCCACCGCCGCCGATTCCACCATCTGCATCATGCACAGCATCGGCCGCATTGAGCGGGTTGCTGCGCTCGAGCCCGGCAAGGCCTACACGACGTACGCCCGCATCTGCACGAAGAGGGATGACGCATTGTATTGTGATGTGTTTGCTTTTGACGCCGCCGGCACCATGGTCCTCTCATGTGTCGATATGTGTTTTCGCGAGTTGAGCACCACCGTCATGGCGCAGGCGTTGGGAACGTTCAAGGGGTCCCCCGTCCCCGGTGACGATGTTCTTACTCGCGACGCGGAGCCACGTGCCGTCATCTCGGCTCCTTCAAAAAGCACGAAACCCCTCGCGACGTGCGTGACAGGTCGACAAGACATAAACCAGGCAGCAGACGAACCGGCAACGAGGGGTAAGACTGTGGATGTTGCGGACGCCGTCATCCGGAGCATTGCCGTGGAAACGGGATGCCACTTGTCACGTCTCACCGACGACCAGGACTTGGTCGATCTCGGCGTTGACTCCATCATGGCCATCGAGATCGTGTCCAGTGTAAAGGCCACGACCGGGTGCGACCTCGCCCCGAGCTTCCTGCTTGAGTGCCACACCATTGGTCACCTGCGCTCCCTGCTGCGTAGTCGGAATAAGGCTAGCCCGTCGAACGACAGCGGCGATGTTGACAGCAACAGGGATGATCTAGAAGCCTGCAAATCGGGATCGTCAGCCGATTCGGAAGTCCTGATCACTCCTGACAGTGAGCTTGACGAGGAAGATAACCAATTTGAACAAGACACGGCTCTGCAGCCAGACGCCTCTTTTGATGCCGCCGCCGCCGCCGCCGCCACCGTCAAGTCTACTGGACTATTTACCGCGGCCATCGCCAACGACGAGGACGACAACGACCGCAACAAGAACAACAGCAGCAACAAAGTTCGTCCTCAGGCGAGAGTCACGTTACTGTCCAAGTGTACAAACGCAAACAAACAAGCCGGCCAGCACCGTTTGTACCTGATGGCCGATGGTTTTGGCTCCGTGTCTTCCTACATCCACCTGCTCGCCCACAGGTTCCCAGCCGACCTGTACGGCATCGACTCGCCATACCTCCGGTGTCCATTGCAGCTAACCCCCGACGTGAGCATCGAGAGCATTGCACGCCTTATGGTCGACGCGCTGCTCCAACATCAGCCCCATGGCCCCTTCACGCTTGGTGGCTTCTCCGGAGGCGGCATCCTGGCCTACGAGATGACCCGCCAACTTATTGCGGCCGGCCACGAGGTCCGGGGCCTTCTCATTATCGACATGCGGTGCCCGCTGCCGCTGCCGGAACAAAACCTGAAGATGCCATCGTCGGACCGCGCTGTGCCGCCCGACATCATCCAGAACCTGACCAACCACACCTTTGCCCTCACCTCAGTCGGCTGGAACCCAGACTCGGACACGGCACGCCATCTGGTCAGGTTCTTAGACACCGTGGCTAGGTACTGCCCTCCAATGCCGCCGCCGCAGCTGCAACAGGCTTGTTTCAACGTAGCCACGGCCATCGTGTGGTGCGTGAAGGGCATGATAACACATCTGCAGCGACACCCTGACCTCATGCGGCGCGCGGCCGAACACGGCGTTCCTCTTGAGCCGTTTCCCGGCTTTATGGAGGACGCCAAGCTCGGCCACCTGCTCTGGAGCCTGTTGAACAAGACGCCCGCCGACTTGGGCCCCAACGGTTGGGAGAACTACGTCAATGATGGCAGCGGCCAGAGCGACCGAGACATATTGTGTTTGTCGGTGGACGCCAACCATCAGGAGGTAATGCAGCCGGCATATGCTCGTAAGACAGCCGAGACCATTGGAAAGGCATTGGGATTTTTTAGTGATCGAGCTGATGGACGGCATGGCTCATAGGCATGGCTCATAATTGCACATTTCCCGTGGAGCTTCTCAAGTCGCTACGGTGCACTATAAGCAACATAGGAGGGGGCTTCAAGTTATTTATGACGAGGCGCGGTACCAATGTAATTCCGCTCTCTTGCCGCAAGCGTGTTAAGACAACCAATTGCGCCACAAAGCGAAGGCTCTGCTTGCGAATCTATCTCTCATTCTACATTTTATAGATACGCCGGTTAGAAGCCTAACTAATAAGATTGCTACACATGACAGGATAGCCTGTATATGACTAGGTCTTTATCCTAGCATCAAGATCTCAACCACCAGACCAAAAAGAATTCCGTAGTATACCAATACAGCGGATGCATAGACACCTTTAAGGGCTAGCGCTCTCGATATCTTCGCGAAAGAGGACCTACAATAGGACAAACGTCACCGTGAATTACTGTGCAGATTTACATTCAAAGGCGACAGAAACTTTAGTTTAGAAATTACTGTCACAAGGGTATATAATGGCGTCAATTGTCACAGTAATTGACAGCGTTGTCTTTTGCGACAGTTATGAGCCTAGTTTGCTCTCACTATGCTATAACGGCATAGCTCTGAGAGGCGCCAGGCATCATACTCGTGCCCCGCACCCGCTGACTAACGGGATTTCGGGCAAGCCTACACCCGCGCTAGCGGGTGCTCACTGGCCATATAAACAGATCACCTAAATGAACACTTTTATAATCACCACTTTCTATACTTTAAAGAATAACCACCTTAACTATAGGCAAATATAATAAAGATATAGAGGCGTATTTCTAAGAGGCTGTTAAAGCTATTACTAAAAATAAGGACCTTAAGATTATAACTATAGCTTAAGTATTTAACGTACTATAATTACAGCTTTATTACTAACTTTAAGGTTAAGGATCTCTAAAAGATTACTTAACTACTAATAAAAAGCTTATAGATAAGTAAGAGTATACTATCTACTCCTATATTAATAGGCTTAATTATATAAGCCTTTAAGTACGTAAGGAGCTTATCTAAGATACTACTAACTTACTACTTTATAAGGCTACTCCTCCTTATAATAGTAGTCCTCTACTAATAATTAGTATTAACTAGGTTTATTACTTCTTTTACTAATATAGGTATAGCTCTATTAAGGATAAGGTTCTTAATATAGCTAGGTAGTATACTAAGAATATTAAATCCTTTTAGGCGTACTTTAAATAGCTAAAAGAAACTATAGAGAAGTATAGTATTTAAGAGGAGGATATATAGAATATAGATAAGACTAAGTTTTATATTAGGGTTAGAAAGGACTAAATAGTTATTATAAGGTAGAAAAGAGAATCCTACTTTAGCATACTAAGTAATAGAGAGTTAGTAATAGCTATTAAAGCTATCTTAGCTACTAGTAAGGTTATACCCCTATTCCTTATACTAAGTAGTATCTACTATATAAGTAGATAGTATAAGGTTAAAAAGCTAGATAATAATACTATAATAGGGGTATCTAGCTTTAGATATATAAATAATAAGCTTACTCTTTAATAGATCTAGTACTTTAAATAGTATATAAGGAAGTATAAGTAAGGAGTATATTACCTTTTTCTAATAGATAGATATAGATCCTATTATATAATTTAATTCCTCTAGTACTATAAGGATTATAATATTATCTATTTTAGATTTCTACCTTATTTAATATATCTTTTATAACCTCTTAATATTATTATCTTCTAACTACTTAAGTACTATTATTTAAAGGTAGTAGAGACTAAGGTTTATAATAGTTATATAAGTATTATAAAGCTAGAGTTTCTTAGATTTATTTAATAAGTTAGGAGCTAGGCCTTTAAGGTATTAACTATCTGTTTAGCCTTCTATTATACTAATATCTATCCCTTTAACCTAGATATTATTCTCTAAAAGGTAATCTAACGTTAGGCTACTTAAGGGCTAGTAGTTAAGACTCCTCCTTACTAGGATAGTAATAGACAGTACTTATCTTTAGAGAGTACTCTATATACCTATTATAAACTTAATAAAGTTATAGACTATCTTTTCTTAATAGTAGAGAAATAATATTACTAGTTAGAATAATTATTAGACCTATAAGATAAACTATTAAAGGGGATATTAAAGTTTATATATAGTATACTCTCTTAATTAGTAGAGCTTATTTAGACTTAAAATAACCTCTCTTATACTAAGTTAGTAGAGTAAGTATACTAGTTATAAAGGATATTAAAGAATAAGAGGTTACAGACTAAAGGAGTAATTATAGTACGTAATAAGAGGAATATAGTAGCCTAATAGTAACTTAATCCTATATTATAAGTAAGAGTAGTAGTAAAGTCTATAGATAAGAAGTATTATAAGGCTATTAGTAAGGTGTATACTAAAGTAGCTAAAGAGGTAAGGAAGTAGTATATAACTAAGAGACTACTACTAGTAAAGATATATAAGGCTAGTAAGCTGCTACGTAAGTTATAGTAATTTTAATAGTCTGAATAGTATTAAAGTGTTCATATAGCTGGTTTGTTCATATGGCCAGTAAGCACCCGCTGGCGCGGGTGTAGGCTTGCCCGAAATCCCGTTAGTCAGCGGGTGCGGGGCACGAGTAGACCTAGTAGGTTTGATTCCCACATCACGCCTGCATGAGCTGAATCCAGCCAGCCAGCAACACCTGCACGAGTCAGACTACTCAGACTACTCTTAGGGACTGCTCTAGGATGCTACCCTAGTCAAATCTGACAGGACCATCCTAGGGGGGTGTGTCACAAGGGTATATAATGGCGTCAATTGTCACAGCAATTGACAGCGTTGTCTTTTGCGACAATTACCTATCCACTACCCGGTTACTCGGCATTATGTTTAGACTTTATGTATCGTGATTGGTGGGGTTGGGTATGTATCCGTACAAATATGCCTCAATGCTACTTAATTGGTCTTCTGCTAGACTAGGGCCCTGATGGGCAACTTAGAGAACGGCCAAAACCTAGACAAAGTCGGATAAAAAGCAACTTAGATGGCCAGGTGTACCGCTTAAACTTAAAATATATTACACTAGGCCTAGAAACCGGAGGGCACATTATGATTAAAGTTCTCTGTAATATAACTTTATTCTATCCAACATTAGCCACGTACCTAGATAAGAGTGACTTCTAAAGACTCGATTTAGGCCTAATTTCCCATCTATATAACCAGACTTTCACTTAGCAGATTGCTGTAAATAACCCTAGCTCTATGTATTTCTTATCAAGGTTACCTCCGTTATCCAAGTTTTATTAAGTTGTCGACCAGGGCCTCGGACGCGATATAGGCCGAGTTGATCGTAACTTTAGATGGAACGCTTTTTTTGACTAAATGATTCATGTTTACCTACCAGGTGGTGGGGTAATATGACGGCTCGCCTCATGACATCTACAGAGGTTAGGGCCCCTCACCGCGAGTAAGGTGTAGAAAAGGGGCCCAAGTCAATAGGTGTAAAGGTTACAGACTTTGACGTCGTATCATACATCGTACGTAGCAGGGCTAATGCGCCCGTTGCCGCCATCATGGTCAACAGTTGTGGTGGGTGGGAAAATGCGTGTATCTTAATGTACCCCCAAGGGCCTGAGGGTGTGCATTTTCATGATGCTGAGTTCTTACTTCGTACATGTACAGTAGCTTTACGCCCATCGCGAGAACAGGGATCACCTACTTTGTAAGGGTTCAGGAACTAAGCAAAGGGTGCCATTCTGCAAACCTTTCTGACGCATGAAGCATGTGAGTAGAAAAAACCCGCTTGCTTCGTCCACGCCACTACTAGTGGTATTGGTCTATGAAGCGGAAGAAACGCACCTCAAAGTATAATCACTGATTATGCTGAGCAGACTTGAGTAGAAGAACCACACGATTCTCTTAAAGCCAACAATAAAACCATCTCTATCATAATTACTGGACTAAACGACTCAGTGTTAAGGCTTCTTTACGGGTCCTTCAAAGACTCCTGGTGTTATGAGCTCACCGAAGCCTATCATGCTGCCAGCAGCCACAGACTGGATCAAGGCGAGCTCCCGCCCCAGCCTCTTGTTGTACGCCGTGACTGCAATTCTGCTTGCGCTGCTATTCTACACATCATGGAGCAGCAGCAACCATGTCAGACGCATGCCGCCCTTGATTAACCCGCCCAAGATGTTCGACCTGACGTACTCCCGGAGCAAGATGCAGTCTGTCACCGGCACCGAAGACCTGATGAGCGACGCGCGCAAGAGATTTGGCGACAAACCTTACAGTATTGTCACTCTCGGCGGCCCCGTCATGGTCCTGCCGGCCAAGTTTGCAGAAGAGATCCGCAACGACGCCCGCTTAAGCTTCACAAAGTCGGCCGAACAGGTGAGAGTGTTTGTTAAAACTAGCAACCGAAACGCTTTCTGTCTTGCCGTGCCTCGTTGCTAACAACCGAGCCGCTATGTTAACAGGATTTCCATGCCCACCTGCCCGCATTCAGGCCCTTTGGGGGGGACATCACCGATCGGCTCGCCGCCGTGGCCAAGACACATCTGACCAAGCTCATCGGTACGTCGAGCCTCGCGCCGACCCGTCAAAGAGTATCGCTAATCGCAGCCCAGCCAAGACGACGATACCCCTCTGTGACGAGGCCGCCCGCACTCTTGAGATGAAAATCGGCCGTTCTCCAGGTATGAATTATATGACCCCCCGATGATATTAGCCTAGCCATACTCGAACCGTTCTAAGAACGGCGCTTGCTCGTGCTAGATTGGCAGCACCTCGGCCTTGAGGAATTGACGCTGGAGATAACATCTCGCATGGCCGCGCGTGTCACATCGGGCCAAGATCTGTGCCGTAACGAGACATGGCTCCGCAACACGATCCAGTATACCATCCACGCCGCCGTGGCCGCCAACAAGCTGCGGCTGTTCCCAGCCCCCCTCCGTTACCTGGCGCACCTTGCGCTGCCAGAATGCCGCGCCATGCGAACCGAGCTCGCCACAGCCCGCGCCCTGGTCACGGCTGTGGTTGATAAGCGCCGCCGCGAGAGGCTGGACGCGGCTTCGACCGGCCGCCCGATGCCGTGTTACGAAGACGCCATCGAATGGGGCGCCGAGCAGTTCCGGGACTCTCCCGGTCCTAGCGCAAAAGACTACGATCCGGCCATGTTCCAGCTCCAGACATCCGTTGTCGGTCTCCATAGCTCCACCGACCTTCTTACGCAGACCCTGATTAACATCCTCCTCCACCCGGACATAGTGCCGCCGCTGCGCCGCGAGATAGTCGACGCGGTCGGCCCCGAGGGGTGGTCCAAGCCGTGCCTCCACAAATTGCAGCTGATGGACGGGGTCATGAAGGAGACGCAGCGTCTCAAGCCGCTCGAATTTAGTGAGTCCTGAGTTCATTCATATATCCCCATTTACTTCACCGGCAAAGTGGTCACGACACCTAACCCGTAAAACAATAGTCACGATGCACCGCGTTGCCACGTCGGATGTGTACCTTTCGGATGGCACCCTGATCCCAAAACACGCACACACTGTAGTAGCCAACACGACACGCCTCGATCCGTCCATCTACGAGCGTCCAGGTGACTTCGACCCCTTCCGCTGGGTGAGAATGCGGGCCTCAGATAAACAGAAACACCAGGCGCCCATGGTTAGCGCGGGCATCAATTCGCTTGGCTTTGGGTACGGCCTCCACGTGTGCCCAGGCCGCTTTTTCGCAACCGACCTTGTCAAGATGGCCCTCTGCCACCTGATGCTTAAATACGACATCGAGTTGGACCAAGATCTCAACCCTAAGCCATACGTCCCGATGGGCTTCTTTCTGGGCCACGACCGAGAGGTCCGGATTAAGATCCGCAAGCGCGCCGAGGAGATTAGTATTGATGTCTGAGCGAGCGTCAACAAGACTACAGGAACAAGAACACTGTCGTGATGCCTTCGTGTAGCTGGCGGATTCCCCAGTGACCGGGACAACTATTGTTCCGCCCACTTCGGTCTGCCCCATCGCCTAGAAGCGTACATATTCGGGTCAGACCTGCCATTTTCACACGTAGTAGTTGAAGCCGTTTTCCTTAGTCATTTCCTAGCCGTAAAATGACTCTGCGACAAACACGTGGCATCAGAATAGAGAATGAATAAATAAATGCGGAGCATCGAATGCTAAGGAAACTGCAAGAATGTGACAGTTAAATCAACCATGGAGGTGCGGAAGCCTGTGTTAACATACGCTAAATAGCTCTTCAATAGTAGACGCTCACGCGGGAAAAGTTTTAATTTGAGAACCACGTGCGACGTCGACCGGCCGTCGACTGTAACACAATCAGCTGCGTGTTCCATAGGAGGAACTTCCGATGCAATGTGTATACCTTGTCTACCCACGTCGTCGCACAAGAATCTTAGCCTCTGGGTGAACCATCTGAGTCCACCCCATAACCACCGTCTCGGGACCGCCCTCGAGGGTCTTCCAGTCGTACTTCATTAGAAGATGGCACAGGACAATCTTCATCACATCCGCCGCATAGAACCTTCCAGGGCACGAATGCTTCCCGACGCCAAAGCCTGCATGCTCAACAGTAGCACAGGCTAGCTGGGCCATATCCTCCCTATCGCCTGTTTGCCTCATCTTGTAGAAACGATATGCGTCCCACTCGTCCGGTCGATCATATACAGCTGGGTCGCGGTTCCCGTCCCCAGCCACCGCAATTCTAGTGCCGACTGGAAGGACGGTACCATCTTTGAGGCTCATCGCCTCTGTAACACCCCCCAACATTGCAGCTGTCTCTGTTGTCAGAAAATGACCACCATCATCATAGATCGAGCAGTTGTTACTGTCCTTGATAGGCTGTTAAGAACTAGAAATGTAACACTTGAGGGACGTACCAAAGAATATGGGCCTAAGACGCATGCTCTCCTTGATTACGCTGTCCAACAGCTTCATCCGGTGTAAGTTGCCCTTTTCCCACCCCATCCAGCCAATCTGGTTCACTTCTTGCTCGATTTCGCGACGCACCTCCTTCGCCACTTCGGGGTGACGCGCCAGGTCCAGCAGGACCATCATGATAAAGTTAGCGGAGGTGTGGTCAGCCACGAACGTGAGGGCTAGCTGCGCCGCGGCGGCGTCATAGAGCTTCACGTCACCGTCAGCAGCTCGATCGAACCACCCGATGGCGTCATTGCTGGCCACAACTACCCTCTCTTTTGGGTTTACTGCAGCGGCTGCCGGCTGGACCTCGTGCTGCCGCCGCCTCTCGTCCATCATCGAGGCCACGAGACGGCGCGCCGCCCTGATCTGCTTGCGGGACCGGTAGATGGCGGGGAGGAACCACTGTACCAGCGGACGCAGCTGTGGCGGCATGAGGTCTAAGATGAAACCGGCAAACGATACGTCGGGCGTATAGTTCTGGGCGAGGTCCAGCCATTCCGCGTTTCTGGGTCCGTCGTCTCCGATAAATGTCCGGCTTGACACCCTGTGCACGATTTTCACAACTGCATCCGACACAGGGATTTCCTCCCAGCGATCTAATGGTTTGGTTATTTAGCATGAGATGCACGCACGCCTGTAATGTGGCCCTGGGGCACAACAACTAACCGACGGAAGACGGGATAATATCGTCTACAGCAGATGTCGTTTCTTCAGACAGGGCGTTAAGTATATCATCTTTAGTGAAATAAAAGAGTCAGGCGCTGTTATATAAGCCTTTTGTTACCATGACATCTTTACTCACTAGACACCTGCGTCAAGTTGTTCTTCACGCCTTGGCTGACAATATTTGGTAGCTTCGCAAGCTCCAGGAACCCAGCCAAACCATCATTCAGTGACGCGTGCGTTCTCTAGTCGCAAGTGAGTCAACAAACAGACATAATGTGGCTGGGAAAAGGGAATTTGTACTCCGTTAAAGAAAAGTTCAAAGGCAAAGCTAGTGTGACTCTTGAGGTATTGCGCGTCCTCAGCCGGCAAAACAAGTATTTCGCCCCATGGGTCCCTGATGCGGAATGCTTGTCTAAGCTCATACTCTTTTGCGGCGACCAGAGGTTTTCTAGCCCCCATAAGCAAGAACTCAGCACGCTCCCAGAATCCCAAAATATCATACCACCGCCGACGGGAGACAAGTGGATATTTTGCCAGGGGGTTCGCGGAGCGCGGAGCTAGGGCAGCATGTAAGAGTGCCGCACCAATGATGACCAAGAGCCAGATCGGCGAAGTAAAGTGTTGAAAAACGGTTGCCATTCCAAGCTCTACTCAGTAGTCGACGTTCCTGTCTTCGGTCGGCATAAACGAAGCTGGCGATTGAAGAGTATCTCGGTGCTACTAATAAAAACCGCGGTATATACTTCGGACAGAGTTTTATTTCATTTTTCCGCCCTCATCCGTACTGAAATGAATCTTTTGAATTCACTTTCAATGATTAGGTGGCATGGTACCTTGTCAGATGGTTCCTTAGGTTCTAGCTAGTGGCCTAAATGTTACAATTCATGGGTGTATGCGTTGTTTCTGCTCTGGATGGTACGAGAAGCTGAACTCTATACATTTTGAGTTTACCGCAACAATCATGGCATGCTTTATCGCAATAACGGCACAGGCCGAGGGGGTAAGTTAAAATGTAAACCGGAATATGTAACTTCCCGCCGAATACAACAATCATGGTTGTGTTGTGCACACGCCTCTGGGCCGGCTGTGTCATTTAGACAGGAGATCATGACTCAAAAGGAACTAACGAAAGCTAACTCTAAACGCAATAGATTATAGTCCAGCCTTTGCTTGGGGTCCAAGGGCGTGATCGGCAACGGCGGGAATGTTGGATAACTCGTCAACTTGGATAACGTGAGGGGAAATATTAGTCAGAAACTGAATAAATGCAGCGCTAGGCCAAAAAAGGCCCCTTTTTCATCAGCAGAGTTCGCCTATAAGAAACCTTACCATTTCATAACGTACCTAAATATAAATAACTTTCTGCCGCTAAAAAAGAGGGGAAATACTAGATAACTACCCTACTGCTACCTATTTCGTTATAAGGTCCTTATAAGGTGCCTATAATAATAACTAGCTGTTAACTAACTTAGTAAATCCTTAGTAGCTAACTTTATAATAAAGGCCTAGTGCCTGCCCTTATTACTTATACCTAGCGGCTTAAATTATTACCTCTTTAGCTATAGTAGCGCTGTAATTTTAGTTAAGTCTTTAATAACAGGCGTAGTAATAACTATACTTATCGAATTATAGGGATTATAATAGTTAGTTATGTGTATATTTATGTGTTATGTACGTATGTGTATCTTGTTATTCGTGCAGAAATCCAGAAATATGGCTATCCCCTTATAGCAGAATCCTAGTAAATCCCTAGCCTCTAATTAGTCTAAAACCTTAGGTATCTACCGTATATATAGGGCTAATTACCTATATATTCCCTAGTAAATTACTATATTATTTCTACGTATTTAATATACCCCCTTAGAGCTGCTTAGTATTTAGGTAGTAATTGATCTACTTATACGTTAGGGTAGGCCTAAAAAATAAGTATATAGCATAATTACACCTTAATATCCTATATATCCTCCTTTTCTATAGCCTTATATAGCCTTACTTTATTATTAGCTAATTTACGTAAGTAATTAGCCTTAAGCCTTATATGTTAGTTACTTATATTTATTTACTATATAAATATAGTAAAAGGCTGCTAAGAGAGTACTTTTATTATCCTATTAGCTATTATCTTAGCTAACCTCTAATACTTTATAATAATCCTTTTTTTTATAACTTCTTACTATAGCTAGTAGTTATAAATATCTATATAGTAGAGCTTTATTTATAACTAAACTATCTTTATAGTAACTAGACGTATTATTTATATATTATTATAATTAATATAAATTATTAGTCTCTTTATAATAGATTAGCTAGCCTTATTCCTTAATAGCTCTATTAATTAGGCTATATTACTTAGTTTCCTAGGTAAGTCTACCCCTAAGGCTATAATTAATCTACTTATAAAAAGTACTTCTTTTATAGCTAATAATAGTACTAGTAACTTAGCCTTAGTAGTTAATATTATAACTATTATTTATTTATTAGCTTACTATATTATTATACTACTAAAAAGCTTTATTATAACTACTTATAAGCTCTTCTTATTAGTATTATCAGTAAAGCTTATATCTAATAATACTTCTAATATATTATTTATACTACCTTCCTTAGTACTATATTTAAGGTAAAGGTAGTAGGTTTTATAAAGGTATTTAAGAGTATAGTCTATAGCTTATTAGTAAATAACACTTAGATTATAGTTAAATTAAGTAAGTCTACTAGTAGTAAAAGTAATATTAGACTATATTATAACTACTACGTATAGTATTATCCCTACTTTTTATTAATATATTATAACCTCTTATAAAGAGCTATTATTTTATTTAGTATTAGTTTTTTTTTACTAATAAGGATTACTTTTATAGTACTATAAGTTATATAGTCTTTATATAATAGCTTTATAGCCTTTTTATAGTATACTAACTATAATAGCTATATATACTTTACCTTTTAATTATAGATAACCTTAATACCTAAGAACTACTAAAGTAGCTTACTACTTTAAAGGTAGTATTACTTTTATAGGGCTTCTATTACTTTATAGGTAATAGGCTTATCTTTATAGTATAAGGCTAATATATAGTTATTAATATAGAAAAAGAAGATAAGGCTATTACGTATCTAATAGTAGTTTTTACTTATAATATAGTAAAATCTAAGCTTATAAAGGCTATATTTAAAGTACCTTTACTATAGTAGTAGTAATTATTAGAGTCTATATAGTACTTTTTATAACTAGAGGATTTTACCTTCTTTATAATAACCTAGTAAAATCTCTATATATATAGTTTTAATAAGTATTATATATATAAACGTATTTACTATATTATATTAAAGTAATTCTAAATTAAATTACGTAGTAATAGCTATTAAAGTCTTAAATAACATACCTATAAGTATTATAATATATATATTACATATATTCTTTACTTATTAGTTACTATATATAATAAGCCTTACTTTAAATATTATTAACTAGCTATACTTATTAAGCTTATAGGTATATACCTAGTAGCACCCTAGTACTTTATAGCTAGCTATAGCTCTCTACTTAACTATTAGCTATAACTTAGATACTTTATAGCTATAGAGGTAGCTTTTCTCTACTACTTTAAACTCTTCCTTATATAGGTAGTTCTTTAGCTTACTATAAGTTAGTAGTAGGTAGAGTTCTTTTTAATAAGTACTAATTTAGCCCTTTACTAGTATATATAGGTAATTAGTCTATAACGCTATTAAATTACTAGATAAAGTACTACTTACTATAGTAGGCTTCCTTTAGGATTACCCTATAAGAAAGGCTAATTTAAATAATACTCTAGCCTTATTAATAGTACGTTTTATATAATTTATATATATAGTTATCTCTATAGGTAGATTTATATATATAGTTATCTCTATAAGTTAATTTATAAATATAGTTTTCTCTATAAATAATAGGCTTATATATATAGTTACCTCTATAAGTTTATTTATATTCTATATAGTCTTCTCTACTTATATAGTTATTTATATAGTAATCTCTATAGGTTAATTTATATAACATATAGTTATCTTTACTTACGTATTTAGTTACTTACTCTTCTTATGTCTAAGTAGTAGCTAGTAATAATAGGGGTTTTTATAGTTATAAATAGTATTATTATTACCCTTACCCCCTATATTAAGCTCTACTAATATACTAAAAAACATAGCTAGTAGTAATAGAGGAGGTGTTAGTAAGGGGGTAAAGGTTACTTATATATATAGGTATAGTTTTACTATACTTTACCTATTACTTTATAGTATCTTAGTATATATCCCCTTAATAATATTACCTAGCTTTTCTTTAGCCTTATTAGAATAAATAGGTAGCCTAAGGGTAATAAGTTCTTTAATATACTTTTATATTACTAAAAGGTCTTTATTATATAATTTATCTAGGAGGTTATCTATATATCTATTAAAAAGCTCCTTTTTATTAAATATAACGTTCTATATAGTAAATACCTTATTCTTTATTAGGTGTTATATATAGTATAAGTTACTTAATATATATTTAATAAGGAATCTAATCTATATATATAGTAATAACTTCTTATACTTATTACAGCCTAGCTATATATTACTTATTATTACGTACGTATAATAGCTATATACTTATAAGTATAATAAGTCTAGCTTACTATATAAATTAGTATATCCTTTATAGTTATTAAAGTAGGAATACTAGACTTAATATAGTAATTTCTACCCCTAAGTTACTAAGGGCGTTTAGTTATATAGGTATATTACTATAATAAGTATTTCTAGCTATAGGACTTTAGGTAATTTAGTGTTAATTCTTATATATCTTACCTTAATATTAATAACTACTACTACTTACTCTATAGCTCTATTTTAGGCTTAGGTATTTAGTATTAAAACCTTAATACTTACTCTATATTTTATTAATATATTTATAACATACTTATAGTAAAGGATTTCTCTATTAGTCTTTATTACCTTAGGCTTTATACTATACTTTATATTAAGTTATATAAGAAAGGCGTAAATTATACTCTTAAGTACTTTAATTTTATAGTCTTATATATAGAAGTCCTATATAAGGCCTAAGGCTTAGTTACTAATAACTATTATTAAGTTATATCTATAGTATTTATAGTTATAGTTATAAAAGTTAATTATAAAGTAGTTACCTTATCTTATAGTCTCTATAGATTTATAAGGTTACTACTATACTTATTACCTTATTTTACCTTAACTATAGGTAGAGTACTCTTAAATAGTAATATCTTATATATTTATAAGGTATACCCCTTATATAGTATTTATAAGGCGTTAGAGGGCTGTAGCGCCTAGATAGCTAAGTCTCTTATACTATATCTTAGTATTACTATAGATTAGCCTCCTTTTTATCTATGTTATATACCTATTTCTTCTTTATAGCGCTAGAGGTGTGTTATTAAAGTCTTTACGTATTATAAATACGGCTACTATACAGCCTTTACTTATTAGGTAGTATTTAAGGACTTATTACCTATCTTTCTCCTTAATATATCTAATAAGGGAGTAATTAGCCTAGTATAGACTGTTATTTCTAGGGCTAGTATCTTATTAAATACCTATTCTTTTTAGCTTTATAAAGGATATAAGATTTATACCTAAATTATAGTATAATATTATATCCTTTAGCTATATTTTTATAGTACCCTTTTTAGATTAGATCTATACTATAGCTATACTATATACCTCTATTACTATACGTTAAGTACCTACCTATAAGTAGTTATTAATAGGTACCCTATATAGGTCTATAAACTATAAGGTATTATTAAAGATATAATCTATTATAGCTAAATCTAGTAATATAGACTCTTTTAGTATATATATTAGTAGTAATAAGTAGAAGGCTATAGAGGCCTTAGCCTAATAGTAGTTATATAGTTATTAGTCTTTTTACTATATTTTATATACTTATTTAGTAAGCTCCTTTAACTTATTAACTTAATTCTCTACCTTATAGATATACTACTATATATTATATTTAAGTACCTATCCTTTAGGCTGGCTTTCTAGGTATATATACTAGTACTTTACTAGTAAATAATACCTATTATAAGCCTTATATATAAGCTATTATCTTAACTATTATTAATTATTATTACTTATACTCTTTTAGTAATAATACCTCTTTTAACTACTACTACTATTATATAGTAATTACTTAGCTTTTTTATTAGCTAGCTTAGTTAGGCTAAAGGCACCCTATATAGCTTAGCTATATAGCATTTCTTTAGTTATTACTTTAAGCTACTATATTATATCCTTTAGTACTACCTTTTAGCTAATATTTATAATTATATTACTACTAGTATATACTATAGAGTATATATTTATCTGTATAGATAGCAGGCTATATTATAATACTTATTAGAGATAATAAAACTAAAAAGCTAGTATAAGGTATAATATAAGTCTAGCTCTAATAAGTATATTATATATAGTATCCTACTTAGTTATTTAGGCCTTTATCTCCTTATTAGTAGATAGTTACTTTACTATAGGCTTTACTAGTATAGCCTTATACTTAGTTAATACTTATACTATACGTACCTACTTATTAATACCTACTATAGCTATAAGATTATCTATCTATTAATAGACTTTATTAGTAGCCTTATAGTACTATATAAGTAATTTAGTAGTAACTATCTAGTAAATAGTATTCTTAAAGTTAACTACTTACTTCTTTTACCTTTTATAGGTCTTCTTCTATATCTTATACTATAAGTTAATAGTAGTAAATCTCTTAAGGTTATTATTATTAAGGTCTATTAGGGACTTAGCTAGCTAAGGTAGACGTATAGTATTTAGCATACCTATAGTTTATAAGTATATAGTATACCTACTTTTATCCTTAGTTCTTAACTTTATAAAGTTAGATATCTTAACCTTACGTAGTTACTATAAATAGTCTACTATATTTAGCTATAAATTACTAGCCTCTAGGTTAATATATACCTATATATTATTATCCTCTATAAGGCCTTAGATAAGGTTAATCTATAGGGGTTAGTTATACTTTATATATAAAGTAACTACGTTTATAGTATATTTCTTTATATATTCTATTATAATTAATAGATATTATTATTTAATTAGGGGGGGTATTTTTTTAGCTATTATAGAAATATATATTAGACTGTTAATTATTAAATTATAGGGATTATAATAGTTAGTTATATGTATATTTATGTGTTATGTACGTGTGTGTATCTTATTATTTATGTAGAAATCTAGAAACAAGGCTATCCCCTTATGGCGGAATCCTAGTGAATCCCTGGCCTCTGATTGGTCTAAAACCTTAGGTATCCACCGTATATGTGGGGCTAATTACCTGTGTATTCCCCGGCAAATCGCCGTGTCATTTCCGCGCATTCAACAATACTATTATTATTAATAGATAAGCCCTCTTCTTACTACTAGTTATCTATTATAGTATTTAATAATAATAATAATAACTTTACTTATAACGTGTAAAATATGCTATTAATAGTATTATAAAGAGGGGTTACACCTTTTACCCTTTCTAGGGACGTTACTAGCGTTCAATAATACTACTACTATGAAGAGGGGTTAATAAAGCTTAACCTACAGGCCTCACGCGGCAAGAGGAAGGCAGTGAGGTAAGTAATCGGCCGTAGGGATACTGATAGTACATCTTGCAGGCTAAGGTTTCACTCGGCAGCAATTAGCTAATCAAGAAGTAGCTCTTATTCAAGGTACAGGCTGTTATCCAACTTCGCCGGCGTTGCCGATCACGCCCCAAGTCAACATATTATTTAACATGAAAACAGTAAGCACAATCTGTAATACGTGAACCTTTACCCGGTCCACCTACAAATCTTTTCCATCGACGCAGGATCATCACATCATGGGGGAGATTTCAAGCGGCAGTTACAACCTGAACCCCGATCAGCAGTATTGGTGGCAGTTTGTTGAGCCCGCACTGTCTTCCATGTTGGTGTACGCCGGGAGATACACGCTAGAGGAACAAGAAAGCCACAAAGCCTGGTATGCTACCCAAGTAACGCCCATATTCGGCCCGCGACCCTCAGAGGGAAATCCAGACCCGATTTTCACTCATGATTCGAGCCCGTGCCACATCAGCATCAACTGGTGCTCCAAGACGAAGCCTACAGTCCGCAGCGGTATGACGCGACCACATGATGTCTTCAATAGCCAAGCCTTCGTCGATGAGCTTCGAACCGCCATCGAAACGTCTCATGAGCCAGACCTGACCTTATTTGATGCCTTGGCGAAATCGTTGTTCGTCCATGACCCGCAGGAAGTCGCCAAAGTCAAGGCTGTGGTGCCGCTCCATCTGCACACGCTTATACCCAACATTGCCATCGCTTGGGACCTCGTCGGCCCCATAAAGAAGCTGAAGCTCTATCACAACCCTCAAGCCAAGAAACTGGCCACGGGAAGAACCGGAAACGAAATCGTCATCAGTAGCATCAGGGCATTGGCCAAATATGGCCACGACTTCACTGAGGCCATGGACATACTGGAGCGATATGTCATGAAGCTCAACGCAGAACAACTGGAACTCATCATCATCGGCTTGGACGCTGCCGACCCAAACCTGCCAACTACACGAGTCAAGGTATGCCATTTTTCCAAGTCGTTCCACTCTGATGGTCCACGGACACCAGAATCGTTTCTTGCTGACACCCTCCACCTTCAGCCATATGGCATTGTCTCTGAAGCCAACTCCTGGGAAACTGTCAAGAACATCTACACCCTAGGAGGCCAGGTTGTCAACAAAGAGCGTATGAAAGGGCTTGAAATCTTACACTCTATCTGGGATCTCATGCGTTGTCATAGAGGAGACCCCCTTCCTGATGACTATCACAAGCCCAAAAATGATGCGAGCTCGACCCGCGGCGTGTTGACCCCCAGTTTTGAGGTGGCTCCAGGTCAAACGCTTCCTAATGTCAAACTGTACTTGAGTCAGTGGCAATTTGGCAAATCTGACCGCGAGATTGCTGAGTGCACTGTTGAGATATTCAGAAAGCTGGGGTGGCAACGTGAGGCAGATTCCTACTTTGACTTCCTACGTGACGCCTTGTAAGTTTTTGTCATCATGGTCATATATCATTTATTTCCGTGCCGCTAATACTCTTGGCCACTCAGCCCCTATGCCGACCTAGATAAGCCCCCGGCCATACACGAGTTTGTGTCTTTTGCGTACAACGATACCAATGGCGTGTATTTTACTATATATTTTTCCCCCTGTGGAAGATCAATGAACATCTCCGGTCGCGATGAAGGAAAAGCAACGGCCAATGGAAATGGGAAACTGTTTGAAGGCCAATACACTGGCTGGCCGGCGCACCTAGACTCCGCTCCAGTATGAGCCTTCACCCACGGCACTCAACCGTAGCTAAGGCAACTAGGTGATTCTGTAATATAGTTAGGATTCCCTTTACTACTATCAAACGACCAACAGTGATTGACAGCTGACCTAGTATGATAATTCAAGGCAAGTGTATTTGCAATTAGCTATGCTGTTCACGTCAGACGACTTTTAGGAGCTCTCTGACTCTCAAGTTTGCATCAACATATTTATGTTCTGTGTTGCTCTATTTCTCCGGGTATCCAGGCAATCGACATACTCTGTATAAGTTGTTCTTCTAATTCTTTCTTCTCTAGCCCAGTGATGTCATTAGCTTCTTCTTGTAGGACAGTAGGGATTCGCAGCATGCAGGCTCTTTCTCCCTGACTGCCAGGGATCAATACTAGAGAATGGAATCACGCAATAAGGGCCAGTGTAAGCAACATAAGGGGTCAGTATATATATATAGATGTATGTATGTATGTATGTATGTATTACAAGTAGTTAGTACAAATAAGTGTCTCTATTCAGGTAGGAGGTTATATCTAGCAAATACTGCCAGTGTTTTAATAGTAGTACTAACACCTTATTTAGTGTATCAGCCTACTGAGTCCTATGCGGCTAATGGCACTTTGCCTGTATGGCCCACGCGGCCACCGAGACTTTAACAGTAGTACACCAAGGTGTAAATTAACAAGGACTCAGAGAGATCAAGCCGCATATAGGATGATACCATATTATGGCTGCACTGGTCCCTTAATGCTATACTATGAGTTACTTGATCCAGTGGAAGTCGCAAGCAAGAAAAGCCGTACGAAGAATCTTGCCAATTCTGCGGCTTTTGAAGGGAGGGGGGATGCTTGCTTAAACCAGCAGTAAAGTCGGGCATCGCTTGGGAGAGGATTAAACATTGGTCACCGGCATCATTATCCCTTACTATTTTGTTGTCTACGTAAGCTTAAGCTTTCTCATGCAGAGGCAGACTTTCTTATAATAATATGTGGCATTCGCCTACGTCAGCTTAAGCTTTTAGGCAACGCCTTAGTTAGTATTACAGACAAGCTTAACGATGTTAGCTACAGTACGTCTATATATAACTATACGTATAACAGAATAGTTAGGAATACTAAAAGCATTACATAGACCTAGACCAGCCCGTCTAATTCTAATAAGTAGACTATAGTTTTATATATATTTATATATTCCTATATAATTAAACAGGTGCGATTGGTCCCTATCGTTGGGTGGCGGTATAATGGAGGGTTTAGTCTGGTGAATAGTAGCATAAAATGTTACATAATTAGTAACCAGTCTTACTGTTCTAATCTAGCAGCATCCTACTATAGTACCAGTCTGGAGGGCCATCGGTTATATACTTAACCAGTATTGAAAAATCTTACTCCTCTAGTTACCAGTCATTAGAAACCAGGCGCCTGTTAGTTACTAGTCACTAGAAACCAGGCGCCTGTTAGTTACTAGTCACTAGAAACTAGATGCTATTTAGTTAGGGAGTCCCTGTCAGCATTCAGATGCGTAGCAGACATACGTTAACCCAGGCTACTGGTCCTTTCTACTTGTTTAAGGGCAGCATAGCAGTATATATTAGATATAGATAGCTATAATAATAGTCTAAGAACAAACCACTATAGAGGTTATCTTGTTTTACTATATAAGCTATAGAAAGACTTAGATTTAAAGTAATAATATAAGGAATCTAAATAGCTAGGACTAATAAGAAGAGAATATCTAACGTTATAGACTAGTATTATGGCCTTTTAAATGGGTAGGACCTAGGTGGTATTACATAGGATAGACCTAAAAACTAGTCCTAAGGCTATATTAAGAAGCTTAGAAACTAGTCCTAGGCTATTATAAGAAGCCTAGAAACTAGTTATAAGCTATTTAAGAAGCCTAGATACTAGTACTACTAAATTATATTAAATAATTACTAGTATTATAATTATAATCCTTTAGCCTGGTTATAGAACTAGTACTAAATACACCTAATAGCTATAGTCTTAGTAGCTTATTCCTATACGGTTCCTATAGTACTAGTTACTTACGTCTTGTAATATTAAGATACTAGTACTTAGGTAAGTAAAAGACTACCTAAAGCCTAATATCTAGATGCCTCTAGCCATATCTAGCTGGCGTTAGTATTTAGTATTTATAGACGATTAGCCTATAGAATCCTTAGTTAGCTTAGAGTCGCTTTAAAAGTATATAAATGATTTGCTAGGGCTACCTAGAGCTAGTAAAAAACATAAACGTTAGCGCTAGAGATAGAATAAAAAGTCATATTACATATAGGCAGGCGCTTATAAGGGGTAGTGTAGTATGGTTATCCCTACTATTAGGCTAGCTTATGGTAAGTTTACCTGAGAGCTATAATAATACTGAGGGCTAGGCTTAGGGTGACTAGCCTAGGCTTACCCTTAGCTTACCCTTAGCTTACCTTTGCTTAGCTTTGCTTAGGTTAAAGCGGCTATAGATTAGGCCCTATACTTAATCTAGATTTAGGACGGAATTCTTATTACTAGTAACTATCTAGGTAATGCTATAGGTGAAATAAGGAGGGTATGAGCTATTGCTAAGAATAGATAAGAGCTAAGGTGTAGAATAGAGAAAAGCTGTTTGTCTAATTACTATAGAGGGCGTATCGCTTTGTGTAAACCTTAGACTAACGAGTTATAGTAACCACACCTTATATATAACTACTAATTAGATTATTTGTAAAATAGTATCTAGTAAATCTATAAATAGCAGGCGACTAAGTCTTACTATATACCTTTATGCTAAAATAGTAATAATTTCTAGTTTTCTTAATACTATAGTTCTAGAATCCCTATTCTAGAATAGTAATAGTAATTACTAGAATAAAAGTACTTCTGTTAAGTACCTCTATTCTAAAATAGTAATATAATTCTGCCTTCTTAAGAAATACTACTATTCTAGAATTATAGTATATCTATAATATATATTTATTCTAGAATAATATTATAATTCTGTTTTAATAAATCTATAGGTATTCTAGAACTAGAATTTTACTATATTTATATATTACACGAACGGGCCATCCTACTTAAGTAGGTACTACTAACTAATACTACCTTCTATACTAATATTATGTAAGATTTTAAAATAACCCTATATTTAGTAATAAGGTTAGGCTATACTTACTTAGAAAGAAATAAGCTACTTTTAACTATATAAATTACCCCCTTAAAGATCCTACTTTATAATAGTTATAAGCTTAGCTCTAACTTAATTATAAGTATAACTAACCCCTACTATTATAAAGTAAATCTTTAAGGATATTCCTTTCTTAAAATAACTCTTTCTTATATATTAATTAGTTATAACCGTTAATAACTTTAGATATAAACATTAGTCTTCTAACTAACTAAAAGCTATATAGTCTAGCTACTATATATAAGGATTAGTATCTATAGTTTATATTACTTTATTTCCTTATAACGTCTTAAGATATCTAACGTACTTACATAGCGAGTCGGCTAATATAGTAAATTAGCTACTTTTCCTACTTTCTACTTCTTTAACCTTTATACTAACTTTCCTCTACGTATAAATATATAATCTACCTTAATTAAAAGTCGTATTATACTTACCCTCTAAGCTATTAAAAAAGACCTAAAAATGTCTATCTAAAAAGTAGCTTCTACCTTTAAGGTCCCTTAAATAATACTCTAAGACTAACGTACTAGACGTGTTATATAACCTAAAAGATAACTAAATTTAATAAAGATAACTATAATAGAAGAGGAGGTAATTCTTAAATAAGTTATTAACCTAATTAATTAAGGGTTCCCTCTATAATAAGAAGACGTATAAGAAATAGCTAACTAACTCCTAAACATACGTAATAAGATATATACTAAACCCTAATAGGTAGAGAACTTTATATAATATATCCCTAAATTAAAAATATAATTTTAATATTAAATTAACTATTAGAAGGCCTTAGCTAAAAATCCTATAATTATATAAGGCTGGTTTATACTTATATAAAAGATAATTATAAAGTATAGGATATAAAATAATAAAATCTATAATTTTAATAAGACTAGCTTCCTAATAGGAATACTATTATATACTAAGGTTATTATAACTTCTAACTATAAGGAAAGGCCTTATATAAAGCAGCCTAGTAATTATAAATAGGTTTCTATTATTTAGGGTATATATATAGATAGCTAGGTAATACCTCTATATATTATTATAAAGGGTAAATATTACCTCCTCTCTTAGTATACTAATAGCTAATTCCTAGCTATATAGCATATCTACCTAAGTAAAAATAGATAGATAATAAATAATATTAGCCTAAATTAGCTAAAGTATTTTAATTAATATATAAAGTCCTATATAAAGGGTACTTATTACCTCTTAATCCTTAATAGCTATAATAGCTATAAATTAACTAACTTTAATAAATACTATAAGAAAGAGAATATTATTACTTTTTATATACCTCCCTATTTATTATATAAGCTTTAGCCTCTTAATATTAGGTATTTTAGCCTATTAAAGTACTTATATAGTAAGGAAATTAAGAAGATAATATAGATATAGATTTTATATATTATAAAGGATAACTTCTTTCCTATCTTTAAAGTAGTATTCTTTACCTTAATAGGTAAAAATAAAATATAAGTAGGTTTTAGATAGGTAGGCCTTATACCTTTTAACCCTAAAGTAGTTATTTCTTACCTAGATTTTAAGCTAAAGATACTAATACTATTAAACTTAAGGCTAAGTAGCTAAGGCTCTTAGGACCTAAAGACACTAACTATAGTACTAAAGGGTATATAAAGTACTACTTCCCTTAAAAAGAAGATCTAGGTATATTAAGGTAGCTCTCTAATAGTAATATATAAAGTAATTAACTTTTAGGCTAAAGGTATTAGTAAGTTAGCCTATAGGCTTACTATTATTAAGGCTAAGAACTATAAGCTTTATATAGGGATAGAGGTACTAAGTAAGCACTAGAGGGTAAAAAAGACCTAAATACGTCTTAGAGGGTTACTTAATACTACTAAAGTAGAGGTACTATAAGGAGAAAAGGAAGGTATTAGTATTAGGGGAGAGAATAACCCTTAGAAGGAGGGTCGTATAGGAGGTACTAAACTATATACGCAATAATATAGTAATTATAGAAAGGCTAGATATAATATATAAACCTATAAAGTAGTTTAGGATAGTAATAAGGAAGAGGGTAATAAGTAGTTTTAATTAATTTTATACGTTATAGCTAAATTTACTTATATATAAGGTAGATAAGTAGAGAAAAGTAGCTAACTTACTATATTAGCTAACTTACTATATAAGTACGTTAGTAATATATTAATCTAGATAAATATATTAAGCTTTTAGAGTATCTTAGTAATCCTACCTATAAGGAATATATTAAAGAGTAAAACGACTTATAAAATAATATATACTACTTAGCCTAAATTATATAGGAAAACCTCTTAAAAGTTAATTATAATATAGTAAATAAACTAATTAAACTAACACTACTTATAATAAATAATACGTTAATAAAGAATAAGTAGCTTATTACTATAAAGGATATATTATTAAAGAAACTCTATATATATAAGTAGTAAAATTTAAATAAGCTCTTTACGTTATAGGTTAATACTACTATCTCTAAGGATATTATAAGTAGTATTTAGATATAATTACTTAATAATAGTTATAAACTTACTCTTTAAGTAATAATTAAGGTACTCTAAGAATAATATACCCTATTACGTAATAGTATAATTAATTTTACTAAAGAAATATATAATAAAACTCTCTTATAAGCCTTATTAATAAGAAATCTAATAACTTAGCTTACTAAGTAGTATAATACCCTTATAAAAGCTAAAGCCTTTAAGATATTAGAAATTAAGGGTATACTTATAATTAAGACGTTCCTACGTACTATTAAGTAATAAATCGCCCTATCCTAAGTAGCTAATAAACTTAATAATCTTATAAAAACTAAATAATATAGGAGAGGCTATTTAACCTTAAGATAATATAGAGATTTACTTAGTAATTTACTATACTTAGCCCTACTAAAGTCCTATAAAGTAACTAAGGTATATATAATACTTAGAGGATAACTAAAGCTAAGAGCTAGTAAGAAACGTTATAATAAATACCCCTATAAATAACCTAACTACTTTTAAAGTACTATAAACTATAGTTTTCTTAAATATATAGTTAGGGGGAAGGTAAGACTATTAAAGTACCCTCTAAGTAACTTAATTATTAAGTTAATCTAGACTAAATTTATAAAGCTAAAGTAAGCTAACCTCTACTTAGAAATTAAGAAGAAAGGTTAGAAACATAAGAGTAATAAATTAGATTTATAAAAACCGTTAGAGGCCTTAAAATATCTAGCTATAACCCTTATTATAGTTATAATAAACCCTAATATACTCTATAATAACACTCTAATATTAGTATACTCCTTACTTAGCGTCTTCTTATCTCTAATTATAGGCCTATACGTACTTAGTAAGAGTACTATACTAAATAACTATAGAGGGATCTATATTATTAATAATAAAGACCTCTTTAAGCCTAGCTTATACTAATAAAATAAAAAGGAGAGCTATATTAAATCTAGTATAACTTTATATATAGTTAAGAGTTATAAAATATATATTATAAAGAATATACTTAATAGTACTAAAAGGCCTAAGACGTATAACCTTACGCTAGAAAATATAGCCTATATTCCTAGATTTTATATTAATATTATCTCTAAAGGCCTAGTTAGGAAGAAGGTAGACTTATAGTACTTAGGACTAAATTATACTTTTTATTATAGTATGTATAAAAAGAGTATTATAATAAAAACCCTTAAGCGTAAGGGTAATCTTATCTTTCTTTAATATATACCTATCTCCTCTTACTTAGCCTTACTACGTAATAATATTTATTATAGCCTTACCTCTCTTATTAACACTTAAGTATTTATAATAATAACTTTCTATCTAATAAGAAACGTCCTAATTAATTATAATAATAACGCCTATATTTAGTACTTTTAGACTAGTTATCTTAGTACTAAAGCTCTTATATATCTCCTATATAGTACTTAGGGGGTAAAGATTAAAGGACTAACTTAAATAAAGTATAAGTACTATATAATTATATATATAAGCTAAGTTATTTTAAAATAAATGTTAGAAAATAGGTCTATACGCCTATAGTATTACGTATTATAAGATCTCTTTAACTTCCCTATTAGATTTAACTACTCTAAGTAGCTTATAGTCTTAAGAGATAAGTATACTACCTAACTATTTAGTATTACGTTACCTAAAAAGATATATAATAATATATTCCCTATACTTAGACGCTTTATATTATAGGTAGACTAGTAATATAGTATATACGTATATAAGATATACTAAGATAAGGATACTTTAGTTATTAGTATTAAGGGTAAAACTAAGTATAAGAGGTAGGTAGTAGAGTAAGGAATTAATATAGAGCTGCCCCTACTAAATATAAAAAAGCTAGTAGGTAGTAGTAAATAAGCAGGCTAAGAAGTTATTATAAAGATTATAAAGATACTCTCTTTATTAAGACTCCTATATAAGCTCTAGCCTAAAGTAGTACTTACTATAATATATATATATATAACGTAAGCCTACTTTAATACTATAGATAGATAACGCCTATTAAGAAAGAAGAGGTATAGTTTAGATAGTATTTTTACTAGTAGGTACTAGTATATATAGTAGTACTATAATATAACCTCTATCCTTATTAGGGATAAGT
The DNA here is from genome assembly GCA_020631755.1 of Colletotrichum sublineola. Lineage (NCBI taxonomy): Eukaryota > Fungi > Ascomycota > Sordariomycetes > Glomerellales > Glomerellaceae > Colletotrichum > Colletotrichum sublineola. The sequence continues at coordinate 1,074,605 of JAHSQG010000010.1, forward strand.
ATATATATATAAATATTATACCTATCTATTAATAAGTAGCTATAAGAAAGGAATATAATAATAATAATTTAAAGTTAAACCTAGAGGATATATTAGATACCTTATAGGGTATATATAAAATGTATATAATCTCTATAGGATTTAGGTTCCCTCTCTATAATACGTTATTATTATATATAATATACGCTTTAATAAAATAAAGTTCTTCCTAAAGATAAAAAAAGATAGGGAAGTAATAGCTAAACTAAAAGTATAAAGCGTTATTAATATTATTAAGAATAAAGATTATAAGTAAGACTTAATTATAGATATACTTAAATTAATAAATAAGGTAATAGATATATTAGGTATAATAATAATAATATAGTAGTAATAAACTCCCTTATATACTAATACTAAGAAGAATACCTAAGACGTTAGGTAACTTAATTAAGGTATTACTATATAAGGTAAGGAAGGGGTTTAGACTCCTAAGATAATACTAGTACTAAGTATAGTATATACTATAGCTATATCTAATAAAAGTAACTTAATAAGTAAGATACTTAGCCCTAGCTAAGTAGTAGGATCTTATAATAAGGGTAATAGTATAAACGTAAACTTAGGATTATAACCTATTTTACTAGGAGGTTAATTAACTACTAAGTACCTAGATAATACCTAGTATTTTAGTATAACCCTAGAAGCCTAAAATAACGTACGGCTATATAATTAAATTACTAATCTACTCTAATATAGTTTATAAGTAAGTAAGCTATGTAAGTAAGTAAGCTACTTCTTATTACTAGAAAAACCTAAATTTTTAACTATTTATTAAAAAACAAGTTCTTAACTAAAAAAGGTCTAGTTTTTAGATTTAAGTTTCTATATTAGTTATATAACCTTAAATAATACTATATATATTATACCCTAACCCTAACCCTTATATATTTAAAAAGAGTCCTTATCTTAAAGGGTAGATAAGGGTTATAGAGGGTTAAGGTTAGCTAGGAATTTCTATACTATTATTTAGGGTTATATAACTAGTATAGAGACTTAAATCTAAAAACTAGACCTTTTTTAGTTAAGAACTCGTTTTTTAATAAATAGTTAAAAATTAAGGTTTTTCTAGTAATAAGAAGTAGCTTACTTACTTATATAGCTTACTTACTTATAAACTATGTTATATAGAATAAGGCTAAATAATAAGAATAAGTTAACGTTAATAACGTCCTCTAAAGAGGCTAGGTATAGTTATATATATACTAACCTATTAGCCTAAAGCTAGATATTATCTTATAGCCTTAGGGGGTAACTCTCTACCTATAAGATAAGTACTCTTCTTAGCTCTTTATTAGAGTAATAAATAAGACCTAAATAACTTCCTTAATACTTTCTTTTATAATAGAGAAGAGGCTGTTAATAAGGTAAATAATAGGTACTATATACTATACTTAGTTATCTATATAGCTATATATTAGATAACCCTATATTATCTAACTAAAATACTAAATAACTATAAATATTATTATAATAATCTATTATATACTCCTAAGTTATAGAAAGAGCTACTTTAGATACTAAATAATATCTAATAGCTACTTAGGAAAGTAATAGACCTAGAAATTAGTAAACTTTAGCGTCTTAAGGCTCTTAAAATAATTAATAGATTATCTATCCTACTAGGAATAAAGCCCCTACTACTTAAGTAGGTTTAAATATATAAGTATAATCTAAAAGGCTTTCTTAATTACTATAAGGCCTAAGTTATTATATAAGGGGATCTCTAAGTAACTAATCCCCCCCTTAAGATTTATATAGTAATACTTATAGTATAAACCTTTTACGTTATAATAGTAATTACTATATAATTTAACCTTAAGGTTAAGTAATTTAACGTTATAAATATATTCCTTAATACTAAATAAGACCCTTTAGGTAAGCTAATATACTATAACCTACTAAAAGGATACTAATAAGAAGGTAAATATATAATAATAGTATATATACTTTATAGCTTAAGGGATATACCCCTTCTATAGTTTAAGGAGTTCTCTAAGACCCTTAAATAACTAGGCCTTTACCTATATAAGAAAGACCCTTACCTCTTTATTTCTAATAATAATAATATATATATCCTCTTTTATATTAATAATATCCTTATTATATACCTACTATTAAGAATAGAAAGGGGAATAAATATTATTATAGGCCTTAAAGGGACGTATAAGATAAAGGATATAGGTAATATAGAGTAGTATCTAAGTATTAGGATAGTCTAAAACCACCCTAATAGAAAGATATACCTCTACTATAACTAATATATTTATAATATAGCTATTAAGTCTAAATATAATAATATAGTATAACTAGTAACGCCTTTACTAATAACTAAATTCTTCTTAAATAAGGGTACTACTTTACTAAATAAGGTAAAAACCTTTTAAGAGATAGTAAGATTAATACTATATATAGTAATAATAATCTAACTTAATATTACGTTTACTTACTTATTACTATTAAAGTTCCTAATAAACCTAAGCCTATAATATATATAGGTAGTAAGATAGTATATTAGGTATCTCTTTTATACCCTCTACCTATTAATCTACTTTAGTATCTAAAGAGGAATTTAGCTTCTAGCTATAAGTAACGCCTTATTTAGAGATAATATTATAACCTATAGATCCTTATAAGGATATATTATATTTATATTTAGAGGATTAATATAATAGAAGGCTATATAATAAGTAACTATAATAATATTAATAACTAAGGTAGAGCTTCTTACCTTTAAGTATATAATAAAAGAGCTAATAGTACTTTAGTATCTCTTTTAAGAGATTTCCTTAGATCTTAGAGATAACGTTTAGAAAGTATACTATTATAATTAGTAAATAATACGCCTTATTATAAGAGAAGAGGAAAAGATTACTATATAACTCTACTATATTAATATCTAAAATATATAGTTATAAAAAGTATATATAAATAGTAAAGTTAATATAGTCTATCTTCTTATAAGTAAAATACCTACTAATAGATTAATAAAGAATCTCCTATAAGCTAAATTTAAGTACTATAAAGCTATACTTAATCTATAAGACGTATAGTATATAGCTAGATAGAAAGAGGAAATAATAAATAAGGGGCTAAAATAAGTTTAAAATTAAAAAATAGCTTAAAGGCTAGAAAGCCTAAATAATAAGTAAAATAAGTTATAGCCTACTAGCTAGGAAGTATTAGTTACCCTTATAGAGGAGAGTAGTTATATATATATTAAGAAGAGTATAAAACATAGCGTAAGTCTTAAGATTAGGGATAATCTTACTAATAAAGGCGTTAATATTAGAACGTATTATATATACCTAAAAGCTAATAATACTAATAGGGTATAAGGTAGGAGTCTTATAAGGTATACCTTTATAAGATAGGCCTACCTTACTACCTACTTTACTATACTCCCCCTCCTTATCCTCCTCCTCCTCCTCCTCCTTAAGCTAAGGGGGTATAGTAGCCCCCCTTATCTATAATAGTAAAGGTAGGACTACCTATACTATATACTAAAGTATAGTAAGTCTTTATATTATAATAATATTAGTATAAGATAAGGATATAAAATAATAGATATATATACCTTCTTTAGTATTACTAATACTAACTAAGTAGCTAAGACGGTGTTAGCTAGGCCTATAAGGGATAGTATAAGTAGTATATAATAGTACTATAGTAATATATACTAATAGTATTTACCCTTAGTTCCTAAGAGGTATATACTATCTAACTATCCTAAAAGGGCGCTATAGGTATAATAGTTATAAGGACTAATAATAGGTACCCTAGCTACTAATACCTCTTATCTTAGATACTTAGGGGCTATAATAAAAACATTATTACTACTATTACCCTCCTCTATAATACTCTTAAGATTAGGGAAGGGAGAGAGTACCTCCTAGAGTAAGCTATAAAGGGAGAGTAACTCTATATTACCTAATCTATCCTCTATAAAACATAATAAGTTAGTACTAGGGAATAAGAGTAATTAGAAGAGATATATAATATACTAAGTATTAATAAAAAAGGGACTTTATTACTACCCCCTAGGCTATACTACTAGGCACCCTTAGAGCTATCCTTAGATAGAGTTAGATACTAATACTAAGGATACTCTTTATCTACTATTAATTAGAACTATAATACTTATTAAATATAAGGAGGAATATATACTAAACGCCTAGATAGTATAGTATTAAAAGGTCTCTTTAGTCTTAGACTATAACTACTAAGAAGGAGAGGCTATATACTTAATTAGAAATATAACTAATTACTAGAATAATAGGGTAAAACATATAGATATCCTTAAGGGTATCTTACTCTCTTAAGACCTTAGAGGGATAACCCCCCTCCTCCTAAACGCTAAATATAGGTAAGGGTAGGTATAGTAGTAAGGCTGCTAATACTAGTAAGTTATTAGGTATAAGACCTAGGCGACTATAACGCTTAAAAGCCGCTATAGCGTATATATAAGCCTTACTTATAGAGATAGTTTTATAAGGTATCTAAAATAAGAAAAGAATTAGTAAATAATATAATTATAAGTAATAAGAGGGTAAAAGAAACGTATATAAAAAATATAGCGTTTCTTACTAACTTATAGTTATAATTATTATTAATAAGGAAGAAAAAGAGAAAAAGAAAAAGGTAATATAAGGTAATATAGGGGATATATATAGTTATAAATAACCTATATAGCTATTACCCTACTAACTAACTATAAGACAGCCCTACTAACTATAGGCTATAAAATTAGGTTTGTTAGTTATTACGTAATAACGTCCTATATATAATATTTTCCCTTTATAATTAGTTATTTCTAGGTAGTATAGTATAGGTAATAATAATCCTAGCTACTACTACCTAAGGGGGTATATTATATAAATAGGCTATCCTACTTAAGTAGGTACTACTAACTAATACTACCTTCTATACTAATATTATATAAGATTTTAGAATAACCCTATATTTAGTAATAAGGTTAGGCTATACTTACTTAGAAAGAAATAAGCTACTTTTAACTATATAAATTACCCCCTTAAAGATCCTACTTTATAATATTATAATATACCTTTATTTTAGAATAGTATTATAATTCTATTTTATTAAATTTATAGGGATTCTAGAATTATAATACCTCTATAATATACCTTTATTATATAATAGTATTATAATTTTATTTTATTAAATCTATAAGTATTCTAGAATTATTATTCTATAACTATAGTATACCTATAATATATATACTTTAGTTTTAGAATTTAGCTACTAAGTACGTATAGTAGTACTTAACGTAATTACTATAGGATAAGATATAGTAACATTCTAACTTTATAAGCTTTAGTATAAGTTACTAGTAAAGTATTTAAATATAAAGCCCTCTAATAGTAGTATACCTAGGATAGGGGCTATAGCTACCCTATAGATAGATATATTAGTAACTTACTAATAGGTAATATAGATATAAAACCTATTAATAGTAACTTACTAGTATAAATACTTCTAAGGACTTATATTAGGGATACTTTAGTAGTAGCTATTAGTAGGTAATATAGATATAAACCCTAATATCCTATCTATAGATCCCTAACTAAGCGCTATACTAGTAACCTATACTAAAGTATCTTATCTATAGGGACCCTAAAGTAGGTAGGCGCTTTAGTAGCCTATAGATAGATACTTTAGTAACTCTTATCTATAAGCTACTTAGGTAGTATCTTACTTATTAGTAAATTAAATATAGTTAATATAGTCTTTAAACCTAACTAACCTATTAGTAAGGATCTTTTAAAATACCTATCTATAAAGTACCTACTACCTAGTTATACTTATACTAGTTAAATCTACTCTCTATTAGCCTAATTATAATAGTAATTAAAGTTAGTACTAGTAATAGATAGTTCTAGCTTAATTAGTATTTATTATACTACTATTAAAGAGGCTATTCTTAGTACCCCTTTAAAGTACTTTAGCTACTAAAACTATAAGTTAATATTATATTATAATAAAGATATAAAATAGAGATATAAGGAATAATTCTATATATTTATCTATACGTCTATAGTATATACTCTATAGATTTAATTTAGGCCTACTTTTCTATCTTTTTAGCTATTTATTTATACTTTACCTTTTTTAATTATCTTTATATAACCTAGCCTAATATCCTAAGTAAAACGCTATAAGAGGTTTATATATACTATTTAAACGTATCTAGCGTTATAAAATTTAGGTTATCCTAATATTAAGAATAGTTATACTAAATAAGATTACTACGTTATATAGTATACTTTTCTTCTATTAGATATTAGTTATTAAAGTAGTTATTTCTAACTATTAGCTAGTAGTACTTAAACGTCTATTCTTTTAGTAAAAGCCTATAATCCCTAATATAATTAGGGTACTAATTAGGATTAAGGAGTAGTAAGAAGGGCTTAGGTTAAGGAGTCTCTTTAATAGGTAGCTTAGGTTAAGGATAGGTATTAATAAGGTTATATCTAACTATCTCTCTCTTATTATAAAGTATAACTATTAGATTAATAGCCTTAATTTAATACTTTATAAATTTATTATAAGAGTAGTTAGCTAGTTAGTAGTAGAGGATATAAGCTAGTTTAGTATGCTTAGAAATCTAGAAGTTAATTTTTAGTTTAGTATACTCTATATCTTCCTTACTATTTACTTACCTCTTAATATCCTATATTAGGTAGTTATAGAAATAATATTTATAATATTCTTTTATAACGCTCTTATTATGTTAATCCTACTTTATATAAATCTCCTTAGTTAGCCTATAAATCTTAGCTTTATTCTCTTTACCTTATACTTAGTATTAACTACCCTTTAACTTCTATTACTATTACTCTAGCTTTAGAATTTCTAAATTAGGTAGTAAGTTCTCCTAGACCTCCTTAGGAACTATATCTCTTATTACCTAGGGATTATATATAAGGCTAATATATATAAACACCTTATATATCTACTCCTTAGTTTCCTCTTTTAGGAAAGTATTCTAGAGGTTAAATTAAACGTTCTTATTAAGGTATACGCCTTAGAAAGTAGTAAACTTAGGATTATAGTATATTATCTAGTTATAAATAGTATTAGAAATATTCCTTAGGGCTAAAGCTATTAGTATTTATAGTCCTTAGTAACTACTTCTTACTTTAACGTACTATTTACTATATTTACTACCCCTCTTTAGGTAAACTATAGCGTTTAGGCCTTCTTAAAACCTATATTAAGGCTCTATTAGCCTATATTATCCTATAATTTAGAATAGCTTATAGCCTTATTAATAGCTAATATACTACTACTAAGCTTTTAAAAAATTAGAACCTTAAGTATTAACTACTTTTACTATAATACTATAGACTAGACTAAACCTTTAACCTCTACTCTTAGTACCTAGGTTATATCTATTAGGCTCTCTATATTAAAAGCCTAGTTATAGAGTACTAGAGTAATAATAGTACTAATAGTATAAAAGATAAGTTTTCTAGTAAGTATAAAGAAAAAGATAATCCTATCTATAGTTAGTATTAAAAGTACTAAAAAGGGTTAAAACTATAGTACTATATAAACTTATAGCCTTAGTTTATTATTAGCCCCTTTATAATAGATAAACTTAACAGCTATTACTAGTATAGCTTATCTTATTACTAGATAGTAAATAATTATTATAAGTATATCCTTATAGTATAAGGCTTTTAGACGCCCTTATCTAGCTGTTTCTTATAGTAGTAGTCTATTAAGGAGAAGGGAGTCTTTATCTTATAGTAGTTAGTTATTATAGTCTATATTCTCTATATCTTTACTATACTTATAATTAAGGAACTTTACGCCTTTAAGCTTAAAAGTCTTATCTATATATCTATCTTTAGGTTTTTTCCTTTTAGTATATATAATCTTAGTAGGTTATATATTAGTATAGTAGAGGAGCTAGTAGTAACTAGCTAGCTAAGTATACTACTATTCTAATAAAAAGATACTAATATTATATATAATATTAAATATTAAAATAGCTAGTAGGGTATTAGCTTTAAGGATAGACTTCCTATTAATATAAGGTGCCTATAATTTAAAGTAGGGAATTAGGATTATATAGTAAAACTAGCCTAACCTATATTAGTATTATTATAAAAGTATTAACTACTATAATTAGTAGATACCTTATAAAGCTTTTTAGTATTATTCCTATCTATATAGTAACTAGTAATAGTAGTATATAGCTACTAAAACTACTAGATATAGACTTATATTATACCTTATAACTTAATTTTCCCTATTAACTACTTATAGACCTAAAGAAAAAAGCTTATTATTATCTTATAAGTTATATTTTCTAAGGCTACTTACTACCTACTAAGTTTCTACTCTTTATAGTAACTATTATTATAAAGGTTAGTTAATAAGAAAATAAGCTAGGAATTTATATAGTAAACTATTTCTATTTCTTATATATAACTATAATATTAATCTTAGTTTTATCTATATATCTTAGCTTAATAAAGTTAATATTCTTAAGCTACTTATATAGGTTAGTATACTCCTTAGCTAAGAATAGGTTTAGCTAATTTATAATCTAATATTATATTTCCTAGTTAGTATACTACTTTAGAAAGTCTATAGTTACTTTTATTTATTAAGGGTAATAATTAGGGGGTATTAGCTAGGGTATAATAGAGAGATAGTTACTTATTATATTAGTAGGAAAAGGGCTATAAGTATATATTAAGGTAAGAGAAGATAAGAGAAGATAGTAGGTATAATACTACTCTTTATAGCAGGCAGTACTATTTTATTAAGTAGAACCTAAGTAGCCTAAGTAGCTAGAAATTACTCTAATAGATACTAGAAAGTAAGGGAGTTAGTAATAGTAAACTAGTAGTATAATAAATAAGTAGGGTAGAAGGATATAGTAAGCGCTTAGACTAAAATAGCTACCTAGGGCGTACTACTATAACTAAGGTATAAGTATTAAAGGTAGTAAGATAAAGTATTTAATACCTAGTAGTATCTACCTCTTAACTAATTCCCTCTTACTACTTATACTATATAAAATAGTAGTACTTTCTACTAAATTAGGCAGCCCTAATAGTAACTTCTTACTTTTAGGAGTAATACCTTTAGTACTTCTACTATTAGTAATCCTTCTATTAAGGATTCTATTACTATTACTACTAATACTACTAAGGATAAATATAGTAAGTAAAGTCCTTTTTTCTCTCTTCTTAGTAATCTAAAGAATATCTATAGTATTAATCTTAAGGTTACTAGTAAGATTCCTAATACTACTAGTAAGGTTACTAATATTACTCTTACTATTATTAATAACCCTATTAATAATCCTAATACTCCTAAGAAGCTTATTATTACTACCCTTAAGCCCCTAAAGGAGGATAAGATTACCTCTAAGAAGGGCTCCTCTAATAGAGATAACGTTAATAATAAGGATAATAATAATAAGGAGGAAGAAGATAAAGTTAACTCTTTACTTTATAAGTAGACGCTAAAGTATATATCCTTTACCTTTCTTATAATAATATAAATAGCTAACTCCCTATAGGCTATAAGACTAATAAGAGTACTAAAAAAGAGTTTATAGTTACTCCTAAGTATAGTAAGTAAATATATCCTACCTTACTTTAACTAAGACTAATTATTATAGCTCTTAAAAAGTTTACTAGTAATATATTAAAGGAGTATAAGGTTCCTTATAAGCCTTATCTTACTTTTATACTCTATAGAAATAGTAACCTTATATACTATAATAGTAGTAAGAATTATTACCTTTATTACTTTTCTAGAGGGTTAAAGACTAAGTATATTTCTATTAACTTAGTTTTATATTAGTTTACTTATCTATTTTATAGTAAGCTTACTAGTAATTAGAATAAGACTATAAGTAATCCTTTTTTTTCTTATATAATTAAAGTTAACTAGTATTATAAGAGCTTATAAAGCTTTATACTACTATTTACTAGCTATAGGCTTATAGTAATACTATTATTAATAATATCTTAGGTAATTATATAACTTAGCCTAATATTATTATCTAGAAATATATTATTAAGGTTACCTACCTACTACTTAAGCTTACTATTACTAAGACGCTAATTATTACTAATAATATTACTCCTATTAAGGGTATTCTCCCTAGCTTTATTATTACTAGTCCTATTACTAGTAGACCTAACTATACTCCCTATAAGGAGCGTCTCTTTAATACTATTAAGCCCTTACTTAGTAAGGGTCTTATAGGTCCCTTAGGTTACTACCTTAATAAATACTTTAAATAGCTATTAGTATATTAATTCTTAATAATAAAATAGTTATTAGTTATAATTTAAGGTAAGAAAGAATAAGAGTATAAAATTAATTATAAGTAAAAAGCCTAAATAAAGGGTATTTATTAGTATAGTTTTATATTTTCTTATTTATAATTATTATTATTTTTCTTTATTTTAATAATTTACTAAATATTATAAAGATTAAGCTAAGTATAAAAGTCTTTAAACTTTATTCTACTTAGGTTCTTTATTAATCTATCTATAGGTATATTATTAGTTAGTAAATAGATAACTTTAAAGCTACCTTTTATATACTCTTATTAGAGCTATATATTCTAGGTATTAATATAATAAAGTTAAGTTATAATTCCTTCTTTTTTACTTATAATAAGTTAAATAGCTTAAGTATTATTATAGTATATCTAAAAGTTATTATTTAGGGTTAATTTAAGATCCCTAAATAAGTAATAAAAGGCTATTACCTCTTTTATAGTATATTTAAGGTAAAGTAATTCTACTTTTATTATTAAAGTTATAATTATATTCTAATATACTACTTTCTATTAAATAGGACTACTAAAGAGATATATTAGGAAGCCTTATAAGGAATACTAAGTAATTTTATTATCTATAAAGCTTATATTATATATAATTACTAAGGTAACTACTTATAGTAAGACCTTATATATAATTACTAAAAACCTTATATAATATAAATAATAAATATACTAGTTAATAACTTTAATATAAATATTACTTAGGTTAGTAAGAAACCTTAATAGCTATATATATATAAATATAACGTTTAGTTTAGTTATTACTACTAGATATAGTATAAAGCTAACCTTTTCTTAAAAGCCCTTTATTTTTTTAGGGGTTACTTATACCTTATTTAGTTTAAAGTTAATAATTAAAAGGGGTGTTACTAAAGGAATACTATTAGTAAGACTAAACTTCTTAGCTATTCTCTTAATATATACGTCTTATATAAGATATATCTTATAATTCTTATAATTATAGATAATACGTACTCTAAGGAAGTAATTCCTATTACCTTCTTTTACTTTAAACTATTATATAATCCTATTAATAAGCTTATTAGCTTTTAACTTATATTTCTTATAATAGATTACTAAGAAGTTATCTATATAGAGAATAAGAATTACCTTTTATCTATAGATTAAATAATATAGATTTCTTTATTATATATAACTATCTTTAGGTTATTTAATTCTATAATAAAGGTCTTAAACTAAAGAAGTAGTATATTATATAGACTATATAGTACTTACTTTAGCCTTCTAACCTTACCTACTTAATAGTAACTATTTAATAGTTTTATAAAGACTAAATTATTATTATTTATAGAGGAATTAAGGAATATATTTATAATATTAAATTAGTATACCTTAAGGTTAAATTATACTATTAGGGTAATAATAATCTAAAATACTTTTACTATAAGTGTTAATATATATATTCTCTATAAATAGTCTTCTTCTTAAAAGTTACTTATTATATAGATACGTACTTTATAGTATTTAAGAATCTTATTATTATTAAACTTCTAGGTAAATACCTATTTAAGGGGGAGGACTTTTCCTTAAGCTATCTTATAGGTAATTACCTATATTACTTTAAATTATTTTAACTTTACTATTTCTATATTAGGTACTATATAAGAATATCTTTCTTACTTATAAAAGGAGTTTCTTAATATCTCTCTACTTGTTTAGTAGGTTAATAAGTTAGTCTTTTATTAATTAAAGGTTTTAGCTAAAAGATAGGCATTTAAAATATAATCTCTTTATTACTCCTTAAAAGGATTTATAAAAAGGTTTATATCCTTACTTACTTTCTTTTATAGCCTTCTACTAATTAGGTATAAAGGTAGTAAAAAAGTAATCCTATTAATATTTCTAGCTTATACTTATATTATTACCTACTATTATTATATAGATATACTTACTCTAAGTCCTCTTTAAACCCCCTACTAAGGGTAGAGGATTTATTACTTAGCTTATATATATTTCTCTTAAGGTACTAATAGTACTTTTCCTAAATTATACTAAGGTATTATTATCCCTAAAGTTAGCGTCTTACCTACTAAGCGCTCTTTATAATAAGCTATTTATTAGAGTATTTAGTTACTTAATTATAAATAGATTTATAGTTAAAAACCCTTCTAAGGGCGTACTTACTAAAGGTTTTAAATAACTATTACTACTAGGCGTTAGTAACCTACCTATATATATAGCTTTATTACCCCTACCCCTAAGATCTAAAGTTATAATAGTTATTAAGGGGGTTAAAGGAATATACTTTTTAGTATTAAAGTAGGGATAGGGGTCTTAGTCTTTATACTATTAGAGATTATTAGGGCGGTAGATTTCCTTAAGTTTTTTATTCTTATCTCCTATAATTATAATTAGCTAAGCCCCTAATTAAAGATATAATTAGGTAAAAACTTAGTATATAAGAGCTTAGAATTAATAACTTACTTATATATACTTATTCTTCTTCTTAAAATCTAGGATAGAGCCTTATAACCTTATTAATATAGTTTAGATATAGTAACTTAGGCGATTAGGAGTTCTTTACCTTACTTTATTACTTTAGCTACCTCTAATTAGGGATTAAAAGCTCTAATTAGAGTAACTAAAGATTATAATTAAGTAAGGAACCTAAGTTACTTTACGTTATATAGTATTATTATATTCTTATTTATAGCTCTACTATAACTAAAGTCCCTAAACTATACCTCTATATACTTTTAGTACCTTTTATACTATCTTTTAGAGGTTATAAGGGATAATAGAGTTAAGATAAGAAATAAGATAAGATAGGAGATAGGAGATAAGATATAATAGTTTATATATTATTATAGTATTATAGAAGAGCTTAATAGTCTAACTAACTATCTAAATATAGGGGATATAAGGGGGTTATTTATACTTATTTTCTAAGGATTCTATAGATATCTTTATTATTTTAGGTTATTAAGTAGGTTATTAAATAGTAGGTTATTACTTAAAACAGCTTACTTATATACTTTATAACTATACTCTTATTTCTAGAGTATTACTTTAGATAGATAGATCTTACTTAAAATATTTATTCTTTATATATAAATATTAGTATTATATTATATTTATATTAGTTTTCTAAGTAGTTTTTATAGTATAGAGTATATATAGTATATATAGTTCTATTAGTACTATATTATATAATTTACTTTATTATTTTATATATATTATATTTTATATAGATATAAGGTATTTAAACCTTAATATCTAATACCCCCCCTTAAGGTATATATAGTTTATTATATATAGCTTACCTATAAAAACCTTAATAGGAAGAACTAAGATAGCTAAAGTATTTTTTATTTTCTACTTAAAGAAAATAAAAATTATATTACTACTTCTTTAAAACTTATTTTAAGAAAAGAATAAGAAATAGTTCTTTATTAGTATAAGATATATTTTTTATATAAGCTCTTATTTAAATACTTTTTAGTTTAAAAAAATAATTATTTTATATTATATAAACTTTTATAATTTTATTTATTTTTAACTATAGGTAAATAGTTAGGTATAATAATAAGTTATATATTATTAAATTTACTATTTATAGTATAATTTTATTTATATCCTTAATATATTTATTTATATTATCTTTATATTCTTCTTATTTATTATATTCTAGTATAGTATTCTTTTCTATTATATTAATAGTATTTATAATATTATTAAATAATATCTTTCCTAAAGGTTTAATTAAGATATCTACTATATTAACTTTAGTATTAATATAATATAGATATATTTGTTTTTTTAATATAGTATCTTTAGTAAAGTTATATTTTATATTTATATACTTAACCTTTTTATAGAATTCTAAATTTTCTACTAATTCTTAAATAGCTTTATTATTTACTTATATTCTAGGTTTACTTAATTCTTTAAGCTTTAGGATTATTCTTATATAATTATAGGTATTATATAAATATATAGCTTCTTTATTAGCTTCTATTAGAGCTATATATTTAGCTTTATAGGTACTTAAAGCTACTATTTTTTATTTTATAGAGTTCTAACTTATTAAACTATAATATCTATAAGTATATAGATAACTAGAGGTAGACCTCTTATTATTAAGATCTCTAGCCTAGTTAGAACCTATATAACCTATTAAATTAAAGTTATTTTTATTATTATAGTTATAATAGGTTCCTAAATTATAATATTTATTTAAATAACCTTATATTCTATTAAGGGCTATAAAGTACTCTTTAGAAGGGTTACTTATATATCTTAAGTAAGATATAATAGGGAGAGTTAGATTTATCCTTATTCTTAGTACTAAATATATTAAAGTACCTATCTCTTATTAGTATTATAATATTTCTTTTTTAGTTACTTATCCTTTATTTTTATATGATTTTATATTATTATCTATAGGGGTATTATAAGGATATAAGTCTCCTTTATTATATTTAGTTTATATCCTATTAGTATAATTAGTTTAATATATATATATTCCTTTATTTAGTTTATCTATATATATTTTCTTTCTTAGAAAAACACTTAAGGTACCTATAGGCTTTATTTTAATATATTCTAATAATATACTATTAAATAAATTATTTATAAATTCTTTATTATTTCCTACTACTAGTATATTATCTATATAATAAGGTAGTATTATTTTACTATTATTCTTATTATATATAAATATACTTTTATTATAAGGTAGTATTATAAATCCTTCCTTTATATATATATTTTTAAATATTTATACTAAAGTCTAAGACTTTTCTTTAATCTATATAAGGCTTTATTTAATTTATATATATATTCTTTATTATTATATAAAGGATCTTTATTATTAAATTTTAATTTATTAGCTTCTTTATTATATATAACGTATATATATAGTTAGTTAGCTAATATAGTAAGTTAGCTACTTTTCTTTCTTTCTACCTCTTTAACCTTTCTACTAACTTTCCTCTACGTATAAATATATATTCCTCTTTAATTAAAAGTCGTTTTATTTTTACCCTCTAAGCTATCTAAAATAACCTAAAAATATCTCTATAAAAGGTAGCTATAACCTTTAAGGTCTCTTATATAATACTCTAAGACTAACATACTAAACGTAATATATAAGCTAAGACGCGTCTAAAATTAATAAAGATAACTATATCTAAAGAGTAGGTAATTCTTAAATAGGTTATTAACCTAATTAATTAAGGGTTTCCTCTATAATAAGACGACGTATAAGATATAACTAACTAACTCCTTTCTAAATATAACGTAACGTATATTAGACCCTAATAGGTAGAGAACTTTATATAATAATAACCCTAATTAAAAATATAATTTTAACGTTAAATTAACTATTAGAGGGCCTTAGCTAAGAGTCCTATAATTATATAAGGCTAGTTTATACCTATATAAAATATAATTATAAAGTATAAGATATAGGATTATAATATTTATAATTTTAATAAGACTAGCTTTCTAATAGGAATACTATTATACGTAGAGGTTATTATAACTTCTAACTATAAGGGAACGCCTTATATAAAGTAGCCTAGTAATTATAAATAGGTTTTTATTATTTAGGGTGTATATATAACTAGCTAGGTAATACCTCTATATATTATTATAAAGGGTAAATATTACCTCTTCTCTTAGTATACTAATAGCTAATTCCTAGTTATATAGTATATCTACCTAAGTAAAAATAGATAGATAATAAATAAAATTAGCCTAGATTAGTTATATTATTTTAATTAATATATAAAGTCCTATATAAAGGGTACTTATTACCTCTTAATCCTTAATAGCTATAATAGCTATAAATTAACTAACTTTAATAAATACTTTAAGAAAGAGAAGATTATTACTCTTTATATACCTCCCTATTTATTATATAAGCTTTAGCCTCTTAATATTAGGTATTTTAGCCTATTAAAGTACTTATATAATAAGGAAATTAAGAGGATAATATAGATAAAAATTTTATATATTATAAAGGATAACTTCTTTCCTACCTTTAAAGTAGTATTTTTTACCTTAATATATAAAAATAATATATAAGCTAGTTTTAGATAGGCAGGCCTTATACCTTTTAACCCTAAAGTAGTTATTTCCTAACTAGATTTTAAGCTAAAGATACTAATACCCCCTAGCTTACCCCTAGGTAGTAATAGCTTTTAAGACCTAAAGATACTAACTATAGTAATTAAGGGCGTATAAAACTATAGTTCCCTTAAAAAGAGGATCTAATAGTATTAAAGTAGCTTACTAATAGTAATATATAAATTAATTAACTTTTAGGCTAAAGGTAATAGTAGAGTATTTAGAAAAAAAATAAAATATATTATAAATATAAAATATAAATATAAAATATAAAATATAAATATAAATATAAAGATATATTTATATTTTATTTTCCTATTTCTAGAATATATATATTTATATCTTAAAATATATATATATATATTTATATTTATATTTTTATAATAAAATATACTATAATATAGTCTATAAGTAAGTAAATTATATAAGTAAGTAAATTACTTTTTAGTACCTATACGATAAAGTATAAGAGAAATTAACTATAATACCTTAAATTAATTAAAACTATTTAGAATCCTCTTCTTTAGAGGTAGATTTAACTTCTTAATACGTATAAGTATTATAACTAGGCTCTCTATAGATACTTTATTATTATACGTACGTTTCTATCCTCCTTATATAACTACTACTTTAACCTATTTCTACCTATAACTACTTAGTTATATCTATTTAAGACTTTATATCCTAAGCCTAATTAATTATAAGTATTCTACCTTTCTAAATCTGTTTTTTCTTTATATAGTAATAGTAGCTAAGTTACTTATTTACCTCTTAATACTTAGTTATCTAGGCCTATAGTAAAACCTAGTTATATATAACTACTATAATTCCTTTCTTTAGCTACTATATACACCTAATAATTAACGTTAGGGAGCTATTCTAGTATTATATAATATAATTTATAATAAAATTAGACTATAAAGTAAACTTAATTAGGTTGTTTAGTATCTTTAGGACCTAAGCTAGTAGTAGGCTAGTAGAAGAACCTAGAGGTAATAGCGTATAAAGCTTTATATCTAGCTATAAAATTATATATTCTAGATTATATAGGATAAGGCTAGTTACTCTAAAGCCTACTTAGATGTTTACTATAGTTATTACCTTATTATATATATTATAGAAGGCTAAGAGGAAGTCTTTTTTTATAATATATGTAATATATACCTATATAAAGACCTTAATTTCTTAGCTATACGCCTGTTTTAATAGACTAAAACACCTAATATTAAGAGGCTAGAGCTTATATAATAAATAAGGTAGCATATAGAGTATAATAATATTCTACTCCTTATAGTATAGCTTAAAATTAATAGAATAGTAGCTTTTATAGCTATTAAGGATAAGGAGGTAGTAAGTACTTTTTATATAACTCCTTATATAGAAATTAAAGTACTTTACCTATTTTAGGCCTTTCTTATTTATTATCTAACTGTTTTCTATAAGTATAATTACCTAGTTAGGTAGGAGGGGGCTGTTATACGTCTAAGAGTTAAGATAGACTTTACCTATAAAGATAATATATAGTAGGATAGAGTAGCTATATAACTTAATACCTTAGATTACTATAACCTATTCCTAATTCCCTTATTATACTCCTCTTAGCTCACTATATTATTCTAAGGCTATAATAACTATCTTAGAGGATATCTTACCTATTATAAACCTAGTCTTATTAAAGTTATAGATATTATTATTATATAGCCTATACTTTATAATTATGTTTTATATAAGGGAAAACTATATATAATATACGTCTAGATCTTTATAGAGGACCCTCTAATAGTTAATTCTTTAATTAAAACACGTCTAAAGCTTAGGTTGTTATTATATAAAGTTTAAGGCTTAGTTTATTCTAACGTGTTATACGCCGTAGTTATAAAGTAGTTAATTAGCTATTTCTTAAATAGTACTAAGCTATAGTAAAAATGCTTATAAATCTAGGTTAATAATATATTAGATAATAGTCTCCTCTTTATATAAGGTTAAATTACAGTTATTTATTTTAATATTACGTTATATAGCTTAGCCTTATTTTTATTATTAGAGGGTTAAGAATAATATATTATACTATTTTACAGCCTTTTATATACTTAATTTTAGGTCTAATTTAAGCATATTAAGCGCTAGGACTAAATTACTTTTATTTAAATACTATACTATAGTTATAGGTAGAAAAAAGTAAAGGGAAAGGCAGGTCGTATAAAATAGCTAGAAAGTAATTTACTTACTTATATAATTTACTTACTTATAGACTACGTTATTTTCACTACTTATATTAAATATAATAAAAATAGATTTAAGTATTCTAGTACTATATATTTATATATCTAATATATTTTCTTAAATATTCCTAATAGTATAGTATTTATTTAAAGAAAGCTCTTATATATCTTATAGGGTTAGGGTTAGGGTAAAATAATATAAATATACTATTAAACTAAGTCTTTTTAATAAATATAAATATAATAAGAAAATATAAATATTATAGTTATTATAGTTATTATAACTACTAAAATAAGATATTTATTACTTTTAATTATTTCTCTATTATATACTATAATATTCTTAAAGAAACTTAGTTAACTAGTAGGAATATCTAGAAAAATATATTAGATATAAATATATACTATTAAAACCTATTTAAATCTATTTTTAAAATATTTAATATAATTATTAAATATAAGGTGTATTTTATTATAAAAATATAAATATAAATATATATATTTATATTTATTTTTTATTTTACTAAGGTAAAATATAAATATAAATATATATATTTTATTTTACCCTTAAAATATAAAAATATAAATATATATATTTATATTTTTATATTTTATATTTTATTAAGACTCTAGGTATTAGTAAGTTAGCCTATAGGGTAGCTATTCTTAAGGCTAATAATAAAGGACTTTATATAGGGATAGATATACTAAGTAAGTACTAAAGGGCTAAAAAGACCTAAGTATAACTTAGAGGGTTATTTAATATAGCTAAAGTAGAGGTGCTATAAAGGGAAAAGAAAGGTATTAATACTAAAAGTAAGGAAATATCCTAAAATAAGGGTTATATAAAGGGTAGTAAACTATATATATAATAATATAGTAATTATAAGAAGACTAAATATAATATATAAACCTATAAAGTAGTTTAGGATAGTAATAAGGAAGAAGGTAATAAGTAGTTTTAATTAATTTTATATATTATAGCTTAAGAAACTTATTATTATCTAAACTTATAAAAAGTTTTTTCCTCAAAACCCTTAGTATTAAGTATTACTAATACTAAGGCTATTATTATAGTCCTCTTTAACCTTATTCTACTTAATAGAATCCTAAGCCTAAATAGTACTATTAAGTATAGAGGTAATATTCTTTTTCTTCTTAAGGAAAGTCTTCTTTTAGTTAGTAACTAGCTTTATAAGCTTATAATAATAAAGCTACTTAGAATTAATTAAAGAAATATTATTTAGAATAGTAGAAGGCTTACTACTACTATTAGTATAATACTTCTAAGTACCTTTAATTATAATATTAAAACTATATTTATAATAAAACTTAATACTTTTATAGTAGTAGTAAACCTAGTTTTTATAATAGAGGTAGTTAGAGTAGGTACTATTATAAATACTTAGAAGGGAAATATAGCTTCTCTAATAGCTTCTTATAAGCTATTAAATTTAGCTTCTATAGTAGATAAAGAGATAGTTAACTATTTTTTAAATTTCTAGCTTATAGGACCTCTAAATAAAGTAAAGAGATAACTAGAAGTAAATTCTTTAGTCTCTTTATAACTAGCCTAATTAGAATCTATATAACCTATTAAATAAGGTATATTAGGGCTATTAATATTACCCTTATAGGTAATATTATAATTTATAGTCCCTTTTAAATAACTTAATATACCTTTTCCTTATTTTAATAGGTATTCTAATAGGTTATATAGGTAATAAGAGGTAAAAAATACGTAATAGGTAATATCTAGCCTAGTTATAAACATAGCGTATATAAGGGATTTTATTAGGCGTTAATAATCCTTTAATAGGTCCTTAGAAGGTATATATCCTTTTAATTTATTACCTAAAGAGGTATTTAATATTCTTAGAGATATAGGAATATTAGAGGGAGATATATCTAAAAGATTAAATCTTTCTAAAAGTTACTAGATATAATAGGCTTAAAAGATTATTATAGATCTCTTAGATCTATCTCTAGTTATATATAGCCCTAAAAACTTAGAAACTTCTCTTAGGTCTTATATCTCTATATATTTAGAGATTTTACCCTTTATATTTTCTATATACTTAATATCTTTATTAAGTATAATAAAATTATTAACGTAGGTAATAATATAGGTAGGATTTATTTTATCTTAGTTATAATAAGTAGCTTTATTTAATTCTAAAGGTATAAAACCTATATCTTTTAATATAGATTTTATCTTTAGTTACTACTACTTAGGACTTTACTTTAGACTATATAAGGCCTTTTTTAATAGAATAAGCTATTCTTTATTATTATCCTAATTTATAGTATTTAAATTAGGATATTTCTTAAAGAAATTAGCTAGAGGAATATTAGAAGGATCTATATAGACCTCTTCTTCTAAATCCCTATATAAGAAAGCTCTAACTATATCTATTTATTAGATTTCTTAGTCTAATACTACTACTAAAGCTAATAGGACCCTATAAGTAGTTAGATTAAATCCTATAGTAAAGGTCTAGAAATAATTAATTCTATATTTCTATTAGAAACCTCTTATATATAGCCTAGCCTTATACTTATTAATATTTCTATTAATAATAATTTTCTTCTTAAAGACCTATTTAGCTATTAAAGGTACCCTAGAAGACTTATAGGCCTCCTTTACGTTAATAGTTAAAAAGTACCTTACTAAATAATTATAGCTATTTCTTTATATATAGCTTCTAGCTATTCTTCTTTTTCTTATCCTTTTAGAGCTTATTTTATAGTAGTAGGCTTTATAGGTATTATACTATAATTTATAATATTATAGTATATATCCTCTACTTTAGAGGAATAGGCCTTATATTTTTCTTTATCCTCTTTAGATATAAAGGGTATATTAACCTCTATATTAGTTATATACTTAAGAGGAGGATTTATAGAAGTACTAAAAGGAATAGTTATTTCTCCCTCTCTTATAGTACTTTTTATAAATTTAATATATAAAGTCCTTACTATAAAGGACTTATAAGGCCTAAAAGGAATATATATAGTATATATATTATTTTCTTCCTAAGATAAGTAAATACCTTCTTCTATATAGGTATTTAACTTATTAGATTATATATGTTTTTCTCTAGGTATATATATATATACCTTAGAGCCTATTTTATATATATTAGATAGGTCTAGTTTATTATCCTTATTAGGATAAAAATAATCTAAAAAAGCCTTTATAAGGGTCTTTTCTAGGCGTTTTATAGTAGTATAATTTAATAACTTAGTAGTCTCTTTAAGGATAATATCCTATAAGAACTTAGGTAAGTTATTTACTACTATAATAGTCCTAGATCTATTTAGGATAGCCTTATTTATTCTTTCTACTATACTATTTTACTTTAGTATATAGGGTGTAAAGGGTTCTAATATAATCCCTCTTTCTTTAATATAGGGAGTTAATTCCCCTATATTAAATTTAGTACTATTATTTAGGCGTATTTTCTTAGGATAATTAAATCCTTAATCTTTATAATATTCTAGCTTATTCTTAAGGATATTAATTATATCCTCTTTATTCTTAGAGAATTCTATATCTCTAAGGCTAGAATAGTTATCTATAAAAGGTATAGTATACTTATTTCTATTAATAGAGGTAGGCGTTATTTTTAAGGTATCTATATAGATCCTTTCTAATAGAAAAGTAGCTTTATTATAGTTAATCTTAGGCTGTTACCTAGTTAACTTAAAGCTTATATAGTTAGGATAGTATAGGTCCTTTTCCTTTAGTTTATCTAAAGGAATACCCTTAGTTATTTTAGCTATTTTAACTAAATAAGGGTATAAAGGATAGCCTAATCTCTTATACTATTCTTATATTATAGATAAGAAGATTTATTATCTTTTATATTAGAAGATTTATCTTCTATAGTATTAATAGTCTCTTCTTCTAGAGATATATTATCTTCTAGAATAATAGACTTACTATTAATAGGTCTTTTATTAGTAATATTAAGGTAAAGTCCCCTTTTTTACTATATCTATATTAGTAAAAGGTTCCTTATTACTATTATAGAGGTTTTAGTTTATTAGAAAACCGCCCCCTTTATAATATAAAAGGCCTAAAAATATAGATATAAGAAATTTAGGTATATATTAAAACTAAATAGGAAAGGGATATCTAGTAGGTAGGATAGATAGTATATAAACACCTAAACTATACTATTATATTACTACTATTATTACTAGTATACCTTAGGCGCTAATAAACCTAAGGTAACTTACTACTACTAGTAAAGAATCTTATCCTCTAGAATAAGTGCTTAGAGGCCTAATTAGGGTAAGAAGTATCTATACTTTATAGATTTAAGGTCTTTAGGGATAAATTAAAGAATATATACTATTATTACTAAGGGTATTTAGTTATATATACTTAAAAGTCTATAACTATTACTAATAAGATTCTTATAATAAAATATACCTTAATTAGACTATAAAGGTCTAATTAGGGTAAGAATATTATTAAAAGTATAATAAATACTACTATTACGTAAGATTCTATATATTCTCTTTACGTCTATATCTTTTATATATTTATATATAGAAATCTATAATAATCCCCTCTTAACTATCTTCTTAGTTACTCTTCTAATTAAATAGCCCTTTACCTAATTAGGCTTATAAAAGATAAAAAACCTATTAAAAAAAAGGAAAAACTAAAACCCTACCCTATTCTAATTATCCCCTATTCTTTTTCTTACTCCTATATTATGTATTATAAAGGAAAAAGAACTATTAAACTAGGTAGTATTCTAAATATAAAGTAAGCCTAGACCCTAAATATCCTTTTATACCTAATTAGGCCTATAAATTATCCTACTTATAGCTATATAAGCTATAGCCTAATTTACCTACTTTCTTATAGGTAGCCTCTCTCTCTCTCTCTTACTTTTCCTTATTAAAAGTATTATCCTAAATAATACCTTAGTTAGAGTATATATAACCCTACTAACTAGGCGTAATAGTTAGATATAAGAATAGTTACTATAGCTTTTAGTAATACATAATAACCTTATATAGGTTATTAAAGAGACTAATATACTTATCCTTACTATAGTTAGTTATAGACTTAACCTTCTACTTTTATAAGGCCTTATGTTAGTCCTTAGTATTAATTAAGGTAAGTATATAAGTATAGTATAGTCCCTTATTCTTTATATAGGTTACCTAAGCTATAAGGCTTATATTATAAATTAAAGTAGGGGCTAAAGGATACTAAGGGGTAACTAGGGATATAAGTAGTATTAGTTTTTTATTTTTATCCTAAAGATAATTATTATCTCTACCTATATTAATATTATCTTAATTAGGGTTAGGGGGAGAAGTAGTAAGCTAGGTAATTACTTTATTATAATCCTTTTATAAGGCCTTTAGGTAAGTATAAGTCTTATTCTTTTTACTTAGGCTAATATTATATAGAAAGAGTTTTATATTTATATTATTTATTAGACGTTATAATATTAACTTATAAGATAATAAAGCTAAAAAGTACTTATAAAGTTTATCTATAGTAAGATCCTTAGTACTCTTTAGAGAAGGTAATATCTTATCCTAAGGTAGTTATAGCTACTAAGGTTACTTAAGTTTAGTTAGATTAAGGTAAGGGGATAGTAATAGCTTTTTTATACTACTATTATAAATATCTTAGTACTTCTCTAGGTTATTCCTATCTATAGTAGAATTAAACCTAAGTAATCTATATATATTTATTATATACTTTATATCCTCCTATATAATTAAGGACTTCTTATCCTTATAGGCCCTAATTAGATACTCTATAAGATAATAGGCTCCTTAGTATCCTTAAAGTATTATCTTTAAAGGTCCTTTAATTTCCTAGGTAAGTTACGCCTAGTAGTATAAGGCTTAAGCCTTAAATATCTTATTTTCTATTAAGGAATATAACTTTAGGATATTATTAATATCCTAAATAGATATCCCCTTATTATCTACCTAGGGTAAAGTAGTAATACTATTAAAAAGTACTATTATATTCTTAATAGTATTAAATATAACTATAGTATCCTAAGGGGGCTTTAGATCTTTAAGGGTATTAGTAGAGGTAATATCTTCTACCTCCTTAGGACCCTTTTTAGTCTAATTAGGCCTAAAAGCTACTTATTTCTAGAGAGTCTAAATATAGTAATCTATTAACTACTTTAGCTAGGGGTAGAGATCCTTTATATTACTAAGTAGGCTAAATTCTTAGGTAATCTATATATACTAGTACTTCTTAATATAGATAATAACGTCTCCTTAATTAGGTTACTAAATATCTAGCTAAATAGTACTATCCTTAATATAAGAGATATTATCCCTTATATAATACTAAAGGAACTCTACTATATATAGTCTATAAGCCTAGCTATTCTATTATTAAGGACTATTAACTATACCTACTTATACTTAGATTACTTTAATTAGGGTAGGATTAGCTTAAGTATTATAATAAAACTTACTAAGGTAGTTAATATTAATAGTAAAGTAATAAGTAGACTCTCTACCCTATAGGCTATTATACTAAAATAAGTAGTTAGTAACTTAGTTAATAAATAGTATATAAAAGTAGTTAAAATAATATATAATATAAAAGTAAGGTAATCTACCTACCTAATCTAATCTAAATATATACTCTAGGCTATAACGTTTAGTTATATAGGTAACTAAAGAGGATAATCTATAATATAGTAGTCTACTTAAGTATCTTAGGCTATATATATAATTATAGCTTATAGGTTATTAGAAGTAAACTAAACCTACCTAATTAGAGTACTAAATACGTTATATAGTCTTAGTAGATAATAATTAGCCTCTACTATAGTTTATTTCCCTTAGGAACTATTATTTTTATATCTAGTAGCCTATTTTATCTTTATTATTATTATTAAGATAGTTATATTACTTAACACCTAAGGTAGTATAGGTAGGGTATTCTTAGTATTTAGTATTAGGTAGTCCTTTAGCTTAGTTAGGGTAATAGGATTAATAGTTATAAGATTTAGAATATCTTTTAGTAGTTAGAGCGCCTAATTATAAATATAGGTAGAACTTAAAGGTCTATTAACCTAAATATATATAACTCTCTAATTAAGGAGAGTATCTATCTTATTAGTAGTAGTATAGTCCTAGGTAAGCTTATTATAGGAATTTTAGACCTAAATATTATCTCTTTTACTAGGGGAAGGGGTAACCTAAACTATATTAATAGGAGTAAAAAAAGCTATTATAAAACAATAGGTAAGTATCTAATTAGGGTAAGAAAAGTATAAAAGGTAAAGAAAATTATTAATAGAAGATTAATAGTAAGATAGAAAGGTAAAGATATTATTATTAGTAATATATAAAGGAAGAAGTAGTTTCTACTAAGGTTAGCTATAGTTAAGTACTTAATATAGTAGTAAGAGAGGAAGTTAAATAAGTTACTAAAAGGGAAAGAGGAGCCTAAAAGGGAAAAAAATAAGATAAAATAGGTATAAATAAAATTAAGATAAGGTTTCTACTAAAGTAAAGTTTACCCTTATTATTCCTTATAGTAAATTATTCTTCCCTTATAACTTTAGCTTCTTTATTAGTTTATAATTCTCTTCTATTAATAGGTAGGTACTAAGTATAAAAAAGCTTCCTTCCTCCTAACTAAGGCCTCTTCTTTTTCTTCTCCTTACTACCTTACTTCTTCTTATTATAAAACCCTTATTACTTACTATAATATTAACTCTTACTTTTCTAACTTAAATCTTTCTCTTATACCCTAATTAGATTCTTATTATACTAACTACTTATTATCTTAAGGTTACTTTTTAGCCTTAGTTCTTTTTATATCCTCCTCTTAATAAGGGTAACTTTATACCTATTACTCCTCCCCTCTTAATAGTAAGTTCTTTTTATTTTCCTTACCTCTTTTAAGTCTATTAGCCTAATTAGACTAAGTAGCTACTTCCCTTATATAGAAGGACCTTAAGTACCCTATTAGTAAAGTCTATTATAAAGTTTATTTTACTAACTCTATTTATAAAGGCTAGAATTAAAATATTATTACTTAGAACTTTTAGAACGTAATTACCTATAGTAATATCCTTTAGATTATTTAGTAGTACTCTTATAATAGTCTCTTTAAATACTAAGTATTTATTTATATTAAATATAAAGGAGCTTTTAGATATTTAGCTTAAAAGCTATTAAACTACCTTTAGGCTAGTAGTACTCTTACTATTTATAGCTTAGGAGGTTAAAATACTATTCCTTATAAATATTATAAAAATAGATAGGTAGACGTTTAATTTAATACTAATTAGGTTACTACTTTTATTTCTTTTTAGAAATATATTTCCCTTCTAAGTATTTATAATAGTACCTACTCTAACTACCTCTATTATAAAAACTAGGTTTACTACTACTATAAAAGTATTAAGTTTTATTATAAATATAGTTTTAATATTATAATTAAAGGTACTTAGAAGTATTATACTAGTAGTAGTAGTAAGCCTTTTACTATTCTAAATAATATTTCTTTAATTAATTCTAAGTAGCTTTATTATTATAAGCTTATAAAGCTAGTTACTAACTAAAAGAAGACTTTCCTTAAGAAGAAAAAGAATATTACCTCTATACTTAATAGTACTATTTAGGCTTAGGATTCTATTTAGTAGAATAAGGTTAAAGAGGACTATAATAATAGCCTTAGTATTAGTAATACTTAATACTAAGGGTTTTAAGAAAAAACTTTTTATAAGTTTAGATAATAATATGTTTTATTAGGGGGGGGTTCTAAGTAGTTTTTAGGTCTAATTAGGGTATTCTTATCTTATCTATCCTATCTCTAAGGTTATTCTTTTTAATAAAATAGAGTTTAAGAAATAAATAACCTTTATATAAGAGGAAGAATATATAATAATAAGTAAAATAAGAAGTAAAAAATAAAAGATATAGAAAAATAGATATATAAAGAAAGTAATACAGTAGACCTAATTAAATTAGGTCTAATATCTCTATATATTAAGAATCCTTATTTAGGTTCTAAGTAGGAATATTAATAATAAGAGTTATTTTCTCTTTTAGTACTTAACGCTCTTTATATAGGATGTTATTATATCTTTAAAGTTTAAGCTAGGTTTATTATAATTATATAAGGGTAATATTAATATCTTAATTAGGCTTAGGAGGTTAATTAAGTTCCTAGAGTTTATCTTAGTAGTCTTATAAAGGAAAGTATAGGGTAAGTTTATTATAGAGTCTTATTTATACCTAAAGAGGGTCCTTAGATTCCTAAAAGCTATAGTTATTTTAGTAATACTACTTTAGGTAGTATCCTTTATATATAGTATACGTTATTTCTTTACCTTCTAATATCTCTAAATAATAGGAGCTAGATTAATTAGAGATAAAGTATACTTAGAGGAGGCCTTACTAATAGTATTAAAGCTTCTAGGCTTTAGATTTATTAATTACTTACTTCTTATTAAATATAAGAATAAGATCCTTAGGCTAGAGCTTTTCCTTACAAATAGTATAGTAATAAACTTAGTTATAATAATTAGTAACCTTCTAGAGTATTAAAATATTATATATTATATTATTATAAATATATATATTTATAATAGTATAATATAGGGTGTTATTATATTATATATATTTATATATATAATATTAGGTATATTATTATATTATAACTATAAAATATATATATTTATATTTATAATAATATAATATATTATACTATATATTAAGTAATTATGTTAAGTATATTAAAAATACTAAGAAATAGGTTTTATTATTATTAATTAATATATAGTGTATTTCTACTATTATTTAGTATATATAACTATAAAAACCTATATAAGTAAAAAGAAGAAATTCTATAAGATATTAAGAATTTTAAAAAATAATAAAAATATAAATAATATTTAAACTATCTATATTATACTATATTATATATATATATATATATATATATATAATATATAGTATAATAAACTTTATATATAATTATAAAAATAATTAAACTAATAAAAATATAAAAATACTTATAAAAACTTATAAAAATAATGAAAATATACTAAACTATATAGAAATTTATAAATTAATAAATATAAGCTAATTAATAGAGTTAGTACTATTACTACTAGTAATAGATATTATATCTTCTATTTCCTTATTATTTATAGTTTCTTCTTCTTCTTCTTCCTCTTTTTCTTCTTCCTCTTTTATATTACTATTATAATCCTCTTCTATAGTAAAATCTAACTTATCTTTAGATACTTTAGAATAATTAAAAATACTACTATATATCTTAGGGGTATATATATCCTCTAAATTATTAGTATTAATACTTTTATAATTATTTATAATAGAATTTTAGTTTTTTAATAAAACTAGCTGTCTTCTATTATTATACTTAAGCTTAGTTCTTCTTTTAGTAATAATATTACTAGATTAGTTAAAACTAGGTTCTACTATAGTAGAAGTAAGAGGAATAGCTAGATATTTTCTAGCTAATATACTTAAAATAGGGAATTTAACTTTATTTTCTTCCTACTAATCTAAAGAATTAACCTATTAAAAAAAGTATTAGTATTAATATTAAATATAATATATATAAATATATATCTAGGTATATATACTTAAATATATATATAAAAGACTTACTTTATCTCCTTATAATTCTAATTTATAGTAATTATTAATTTTATTTTTTTATATATTTTTATTTTCTCTTTTACTTTTTATAGGAAAAAGATTACTAATAAACTCTTCTTTAGGTTTAGGCCTAGGTATTCTAATATCCTTAGATCTAGACCTATTTTTAGAAGGGTCTATAATAAAGTTAGATAAAGTATTAACTTTATCTTTTCCTTTATTATTTTTATTATTAGAAGAAAGGGTATTTATACTAATCCTATCTTTAATAGAATTAATATATAAGCCTTTTTAGCTAGTAGATTTTAAGTCTACTATATTATAATCTTTTAAACTATTTATATATTAGTTAAATATTAATACTATAGTATTAATTAAATACTTACTTATTATATTCTTTAGCTAAGTCGTCTTTAGCTAATTATATTATATTATTAGGAATAAAAAAAGCTAAAGTAGGATTTCTTAAACTCTTATAATTAAGTCTAGGGTCTAATATAAACCCTATAATATAAGGTTTATACTTATTATAGTTATTATTATTAATAGGATAAGGAAAATAGTCTTCTAGCTTTTTTAAGCCTACTTCTATAGAAGGTAAAAGAGATATAGTATAAGGGTTTAAAGCCTTATTAAACTATTATATATATTAGTATTATATTAAGTATTAATATTTCTTAAATTATTACTTACCTTATCTACTTTATTTATTTTATAACTTATTATTTCCTTTTTATCTAATAAGCTATAATATATATTTCCTATTAAACTAAAAGTAGTACTAATAGTAATATAAGTTTAACTTTATAAATAAATAGTAGGGTTATAAAATATCTTTAATATATCTCTTAAGTAAGTAAGCTAAATCTACTCTATATCTATTAAATAAAGAGCTTTAAAAATATTATTTTTAGTTAATTTATTTAATATATCTAAAGCTAGTTTTAGCTCTATAGATATATTAATTATTAGGTAAACAGAATTCTATTTAGTTTTATTACCTAATAAATAAATAATAAAGTTAGTAAATACTTAATACCTAACTTTAATATAACTATACTTATTTACTAATATATAAATAATTATATATATATATATAAAGTCTTATTATTAGTTTATTACTTATATAACGGTATTTTAGTTTTATAAATATTAATAGGAAATTCTCTTCCTTTTTTAGTATAGTTTATAGTAGTTTTAAACTCCTTATATAAAGTAGTATTATTTCTTAAGAGGATAATACTACGCTTAAGTTTACCTAAACTACCTATTATTATTAATTAGTATATAATATAATAACGTATATATATAATAAGTCGCCTATTATAATAAGTTACCTACCTTTTACTACCTTCCTACATTCTATATAAGTTTTTTAAGCTATAATATATAAAATTAATTAAAACTACCTATTACCCTCTTCTTTATTACTATCCTAAACTACTTTATAGGTTTATATGTTATGTCTAGTATTTCTATAATTACTATATTGTTACGCACGTAGTTTACCACCTACTATATAACCCTTATTTTAGGACGTTTCCTTACCTCTAGTACTAACACCTTCCTTTTCCCCTTATAGTACCTCTACTTTAGTAGTATTAAGTAACCCTCTAAGACGTAGTTAGGTCTTTTTTACCCTCTAGTACTTACTTAGTACCTCTATCCCTATATAAAGCTTATAGTTCTCAGCCTTAATAATAGTAAGCCTATAGGCTAACTTACTAATACCTTTAGCCTAAAAGTTAATTACTTTATATATTACTATTAGTAAGCTACCTTAATATACTTAGATCTTCTTTTTAAGGGAAGTAGTACTTTATACGCCCTCTAGTACTATAGTTAGTATCTTAGGATCCTAGGAGCCTTAGCTACTTAGCCTTAAGTTTAATAGTATTAGTATCCTTAGCTTAGAGTAGGGTTTAGGCCTAGTACTATTAGCTTAGGTAGATTTAGCTAGTATCTTCTCTTCTTACTTAGGTTAGGAAGAAGGGGTAAGGGATTTATAGGCCTAATAGCTAGTAATAAGATAAAAAAATTAAAGGTCTAAGTAATACTATAGAAGGGGCTAATCTTATAGACCTTATCTTATAGAATAACTATATTATAAAACTCTAGAGTAATCTACCTAATTTACTAGTGCTTTATAGATTATATACTAACTTACTTCTGCTTTCTCTTTCTTAGGTTTATTCTTATGTTATTAGTTTAGAGCTTTAAGGACTTTAGTATAGTAAATCCTTTATAAATATAAGACTATATAAACTTAACTATATATAGACTATAAGACTAATTATTATCTTACTATAATATAGCTATAGTATATAAGTTAGATCTAAGAATCTATATAAGATTATTTAGGGTACTATAGAGCTTATATATCTTTACTAGATTATTAACTATATTAAGGAACTCTTTATTCCTAGTCTCCTCTATATAACTAAAGTCTGCCTAGTAAATATAGCTACTCTTTTAGTCTACTAGTAGAACACCCTAATAGTTACCCTCTATATTAATAAAGTAGATAAATACGGCTGCCTTATAGAGCTTAGAAATATTAAGAGTAAGAGGGTTAGGCGTTATATCTTAGAGTAAGGTATATAGTAACTATATATATCCTATAGTAGGGAAGATAATATTATAGGTAGTATTCCTTACTATTAGCTAAGCTATTATAACTATCTCTTTAGAAGATAGCTAGTACTTTATTATAAGGGTTCTTTATGTGTTATATAGGCCTAAAAGTATTAAATAGGTATAGTTAGATTAATCTCCTTCCTAATAACTAGTCTTAGAGAACCCCTTACTAAAGTGTACTTTAATGTTACTCTCTATATTATTATTATCCCTAATATATTTAAATAGGAGGGTATTACCTTACTCCTAGGGCTTTAGAGTACCCTTAGGTTAATAGAGGGTAGGATTCTTAGATATATTTAGGTAAGGGATGACTACTTCTTTAGGCCTATAATATAAGAGATAGGGTAACCTTTCTAGACTTATCTATATAGGCTACTCTTAAGGTAATATATAATCTTAGTTACTATTCTCTATTAGCTCTTACTTAATTACGTTATAGTATCTTTTATTTTAGATATTATTAACTCTATTAATAGATTAGACTAGAGAACTAAGTAGTAGTAAGGTTTAAGGGTCTTATAGAGTAGGAGCTAGTATAGCACCCTTCTTTTTCTTAGGGGGGGACTTTAGCTTAATATAAGCTACTCTTTTAGCTTTATATAACTTCTTTAGGGCTTATAAAGCGTTTCTATAAATTACTATCCTTTTTCCCTTATTAGTAGGAGGGATATTATAGAACTCCCTAGTAATACTAGTAATCTACTTATCTAAGGTAGTATTAATAGTAGGGAGGGTTAATAGTAGTTTTCCTATATAGAGAAGCTTTAAAACCTACTTAGAAAGTAAGATTAGGGCTATAAATGATATCTAGCTAGTAGTCTATATACTAGTAATAGCGTAAATTTAGCTACGTAAATACCCCTAAGCTCTAACTATAGTATATTAATTACTAATTATAAATAGGAGGGTCTTTAGGTAATATTCTACTTTCCTATTACTCTAATAAGGGTTATAGTAGTATATATAGCCTATAGAGTAGTTAATTAGTAGGCCTAATATAATAGCGTAGGGCGGCTTATTAAAGATACTAACCTAAAGGGTATATCTACCCTCCCTTAAGTTACTATAGCTATTATAAGCTTAGGCTTAGCTAGCTCTTATTATATTATATAGGTTAATATAAATAGGGAAGGGCTTTAGTCTATAAATAGTAATTTAAAAGGCCTACTAAGTATTATTAGGGGTAGTACTAGACCTAAGTATTATTACTACTTAAAAATTTAATAGCTTAGTATAAAACCTTTTTTTTACTTTATTCTTATTAGCTACTTTTAGGTTAGCCTATTTATTATTAAATTAGGCTAGTAAAGCCCTAGCCTTATTAGATCCTTATTAGAGCTAGTTATAGGTTTCTTTATTATACTCTTCTTTAAGCTTAGACAGCTAGATACTATCTATAGGGTTAGTTTAGTCTATATTATCCTAGCTTTCTTTATAGTTAACGTCTTATAGGTATACTAATAACTAATAGGCCTATCTTACTAGAGTTATAGATATAGAGGTATTTAGACCTATAAAGCTTTTTATAGAGCCCTTATTATAGTCCTAACTAGTGTTAATAATATTATTATTAAGGATTAAGTTATTAGGGTCCTAGCTTCTAATATAGAAAGTAGGAATTATGCTTCTTAGAGGAGGAGGGGTAAGGGTGCTTTTATATAAATAAGGTTCCTTTATCCTTACTCTCTTATAATTTATTAGACTCTCTAGGTCCTTAGGGTGATTTTTAGACCTACTATCTAAGAATTAGGGAGGGATAGAGGTAAGTTAACTTTATAGGTTTATCTAAAGTTCCTTTTAGTACTATAGGTGTTAACTAAAGGTAAGAGGCCTTATATTATTTATAGTAAGGGAGTTATATAGGGGGGGGTAGTTCTTTCTTTATAAAGGGGAAAGGTAGTAAGGGATTAGGTCTAAAAATTAATTAAATATGTTAATTAAGGAAGTTTAAAAGGATAGGATAGTAAAAGAAAAAAAATATAGTAGTATTACTAGTTAGTAATATTTAGAAATATTATTATTAGCTAGAAGTAGAATTAAATTAGGCTAGGGAAAAGGGTATAATTATATAGGTTACTAGGTAGCTAGGCTAGCTACCTATACTTTCCTTCTTTATTTTTTAGATATAATTTACTATAATTACCTACTATTATAGGTAGGAAAGTATATTCTAATAATTTACCTTCCTTAGTACTACCTAGTAAGGTATATCTTTCCTACTCTTATTCTTTTTCTATAGCCTACTAACTTTCTCTTTTATATACCTCTAATCTTTCTTTTAGGTCTATAAATCTCTTAATAATAATATTTACTTTATTAATTTATCTTTTTCTAAAGTAAAAGTTATTATTATAGTAAAGAATACTAACTAGCCTTATCCCTATAAGATTTCTATAAATATTATCCTATAGGTACTATTAAACGTCTTTTCTCCTAGTAAGCTTAGTAGTAACTAGCTACTTTACTATCCTTTTTTAGATAAGGATTTATAGGTCTATTCTTACCTTTATTACCTTATTATATTATTAAATACTAACTTTTTAGTATCCTTAGGTAATAGTATCTCTTATATAGTATTAGCTTAATCTTTCGCCTACTAATAACGCTTTTATAGAGGTTAATTTCTTACCTTTTATTTAGGTAGGTAATAAGCCTAGTATTACTATAATAGAGTTCTAAATAAACGTTCTTTCTCCTTAGGACTATACCCTCCTTTAATCTCTATATACTAAGAAGAGTTTAGGCGTAAGACGCTATGTCTTTATTACTTATAGTTAGGGCCTTTAGAATAGATAGTAGATCTAGAAGGTTTATACTTAAAAGCTAGTAGCACTAAGTTTTATTATTTAGTCCTCTAGAGGTTATAATATAGTTTTTTATAACTGTTATAAGGCGTGTATATACTCCCTATTTAATAAGACTACTAGAGTTTAGACTTATAAACTATACTTTAAGTATATCTCCTTACCTAAGAGTACTAAAGGAGATAGTATCTATACGAATTATTACTACTATAAGACTATCTTAGAGTACTCCTATTATAATTATATAGTCTAAAAGACCTTTAGCTATAGTATACCTAAAGCTAATAGTACTATCTATCTTAGTAGTAAGTATAATAGGTAGGGGTAGATTCCTAGTACTATTCCTTAGACTATTAGGTAAATAAACTATATATAGTTTTAGTTTGCTCTATTTAAAAAGCTTTTTAAAGAGGAGATTACCTATATCTATAGTAGCTTAAACTATTATAAGCTCCTAAAGGATATTATTTTTAGCTATTAGTACCTTAAGAATATCCCTTTTATAGATTATACTAAGATAAAGTATAAAAATATATCTTAGCGTATTAGGTATTTAAAGCTAGAGAAATCTTAAGGGTGGTACTAGGTATTAGTAGTACTAGTAGGTAATCTAGTAAAGATAAAAAAAAATTAAAGAGGGAGATATAGGTATTTAGTTCTTAATATCTAGGTATATAGAGCGCTTTTTAGGTCTAATATAGCCTAAGAGATAGGAAAGGAGTTAAATCTAAAATATTATTTAGGAAAATATCTATCCTCCTTATCCCTAGTCTATATATACTAGCTATATAAGTATATAAACTTAAAATAATAGGGTAATAGAAGAGGGATATAGAGGTAATATAAGGAGAATATATCCCCTATATAGGCTAAATGTTAAGGGAATATAGTATAAATATAAAGGAAATATATAAAAATATAGGGTTAATAGAACTAAAATATAAGGTAATATAAGGGGAAAGGCTATATAATATAACTTAGTTTTACTATCCTAGGAAGGTACTAACTATTAATACTAGATAGCTATAGAGATTCTTAGATCTAAGTAGAAACTAAGAAGGAGGAAATTAAGAAGGGAAAAGAGTTATATAAGAATAGATAATAAAAAATTAGTTATATATAGGATATAGAAAATAGAGGGAAAGTATCCTCCTGTCTAAGGGGGTTATCTTATTTAGTTTGTCTTACTAAATAGGGTTTATAAACCTATTACCTAGTATTTCTTTAGGCGTTAGGTATAAGGGCTTAAAAGGAAGGGGTACTAAGTCTTATCCCCTAAGATTAATATTTATATATAAGTTAGGGTACTAAGTTAGGTTGTTATAGTAATATAAAGAAGTAGTTTTTTACCTTCCTAAGGTTATTAGACTCCTTAGGGTGAATTCTCCTTATAATT
Source organism: Colletotrichum sublineola (assembly GCA_020631755.1). Lineage (NCBI taxonomy): Eukaryota > Fungi > Ascomycota > Sordariomycetes > Glomerellales > Glomerellaceae > Colletotrichum > Colletotrichum sublineola. The sequence goes on from JAHSQG010000010.1 coordinate 1,110,794, forward strand.
CTTAGGTCTAATCCTTTAAGATAATCTTAAGATTCTAACTACTAAGGGATGCTAAAAGTCGCTAGATTACTAGAGCTAAGTCCTAGAGGGCTCTAGACTCTCTAAGTAATATTATTAGTAGAGACTAAAAGTTACTTAGGATTTTTTAATATAGTATTTCTAGGGGCCTAAATAGGCGTGTTACGTTATAGCTATATTATTTTATCTAGGTATTATAAAGTCGTGTTAATTAACATATTATAGAAGGAGAGAAGGAGGGAAGAAAAGGTTTATAGGAAATAGTAGGAATAGTAGAACTAATAGGGGAGTATTTTTCTAGTAGTAGGTTCTACTAAGGGGGTCTTTCTAGCTGTTATTAGTTATATAGGTCTATAATAGGGAACCTCTATCCTATTATTCCTTCTTAGTCTCTAGAACTATTAGGTAGTTACTATATTTAGTAGGGTCAACCTAGAGAATAGTAACTTTAAAGACTATAGACTTTTTTACCTTCTTTAGGGCCTCCTCTATCCTCTTTAAGTATACTATTAAGTATATAAATTATCTAGCGTTATTACTATTATCCCTATTTATTACTATAGGGAGTATTATCTCTTTAATATCTTCTTTATTATTATTTAGCTCTTAGAAACTAGTTATTAAGGATATATCTAGTACTAAGAAGACTTCCTTAAGGTTTTATTTAAGTTTAGACCTAAGAATCTATATGTCGTCTAGTTCTTATAGCCTATTAGGCGCCTAGATAAACCTCTTTAACCTTCCTCCCTTATAGGTAGATCCTTTTATTAGTTCTTTACTTAATGTTTTAAGGTAGTATAAGGAGGATTCTAAAGCATAAGAGTATATCCTAAATAAGCCCTTTTATTACTAATTAAGCTTTATATCTACTAACTTATTAATAGATTACTTAATATTAAATATAAGGACTAAATCCCCCTTCTTAAAGCAGCTAGGGTAGAGCTTATAGGTATGTTAAGTATTATAGTTATTTATTATAAGCTTATAGCGCTTTATTATTACTACTCTAGCCTTTTTATAATCTTTATCTAACTATATAAACGTATAAATCTATATAGTAATCTCCTTTTCTAGTATTTAAATAGAATCTTAGTTTAGAATCCTCTAGGTATATATAAGGGTTTCTATAGGCGTTATAGGATTATATCCTACTATAAGATAGAAGAGAGAGAAGCTATAGGCTATATATATACTTATCTAATCTATAAAGAGTATAGTATAAAGGTATAGGTAAGGGTTAACCTTCCTACTATCTATCTAGATAGAAAGTACTTTAGTAATTAGGTAGTACCTAGCTTTAATAGTTCTATTTACTTTTAGGTTATATACTAAGGTAACATAGTAGTAGGTACTATATTTCTTATTAAAGGCGATAATATAGTTCTTATTCTTAGGTCTACTATTAACTAAAAGCGACCTATATATACTATAGTAAGTTACTACCTCCTCCTAGATAAATTTTATAATAGCCTTAGAATTAGCTTTAGAGAGGAAGTAGGCTTCTAGCTATCTAGTTATAAGGTAGTATACCTCTATAAGCTTCTACTTACTAATAAATTAAATATTAAGTAATACTTTAGTTTAAGGGAGACTTCTTAGGTAAGAAAAGGTATATAGATTATTATAAACGCTATAATCCCTTAACTAATAGTTATAATAGGTTTTTACTATATCTATAGTATTAGTATATATCTTAGGCTAGAAGAAATAGTCTAAGAGTCTTATATATATTACTTCTTACCTATAATACCTACTCTTCTAATAAGCTTTAGTTTTTAACCTATTATATATACTAGGGTAGTTAATTACTTACCTAGGTGTTAGTTTCTTTATAGTAGGCCTAGTAAATAGGAGCCTATCTTAGAGTATAAACTAGGTAGCTTCTACCTTAAAGTTCTTATACTAAGATAGCCTAATACCTAGCAGATATTATAGAGTTATTAGATAGTAGGTAATCTACTTAGACCTTTAAGACTAAACCTATAAATTATCTAGTAGGGAAGATAGAATTACTAGTAGGTTATTAATACTACTCTTAGCTATAACTCCTTATACTATAAGGACCTCTATTATATGTTTTTTATCTTTATAACTTTATACCTTAGAGAAGAAGTCTTCTAACTCTATATCTATAAAGAAGATCTAAGAATTAATCTAGTTATTAATTTCTCCCTTAATAGTAGTGTCTTTTATGTCTAATAGACTAAGTAGTTTTTTTAATAACCTGTCTGCTATAGAGTTTATAGTTCCTAAAATGTAGTAAACCTTAAAGTTAAATATATAGATCTAGGAGATCTAGTAGATAATTAGGGCGCCTAGGAGGTTAAAGGCTGTACTATTAAGCTAGGCTATAAGCGTCTTAGTGTCTGTTTTTAGGATAAAGTATACCTTATATAGGCTGTTATAGACTCTTTTAAGGGCTTTAAGTATACTCTTTAGCTCCTTCTTACTAGCGTTATAATTAAGCTTTATACCTACCTAAGTGCTATTTTTAAACCTAGAAACTACTTACTTATTTTAGATTATCTACCTAAGAATGCCTCCCTATTTAGTACTACTTATATCTACTATAAGGTAGATAGTACTAGTACCCTTAGAGTAGTTAAGTACTATAAGTATAGGAGCTAAGTAGAGATAGTCTTAAAAGGTAAGTATTACGTTTTTCTAGTCTAATCCTTAATAAAAAGTAATATCTTTCCTTAGGAGCTCTATTAGTAGTTTAGTAATAGTTAAGAAGTCTTTTACTTATATATAGTAGAAGGAAGTAATTCTAAGGAATATATAAACGTTAGTAATAGAGTTATAGAGTTACTACTCTTTAATTTTAATAATCTTAGTATTCTTAGGTCTATACCTATTTATTCTATAGATATATCTAACTAGGCTAACTAATTCCTAACACTATTATAATTTAGTAGTAGAAATAGTACAGCCTACTAACTTAATATTAACTAATACGCTATTAAGGTTCTTAATATACTTATAGATATACTAGTAGATACTAGGGTAGTCCTTAAGCTCCTTATTATTATACCTAGTAGTTAGGCCCTTTACTATAATATTATTAAGGAAAGCCTTATAGTAGTAAGGAATAAGATTATATAGGATCCTTACTATAACTCTTATAAACTATATAACTAAGTTTATAGCGCCTTATAGTAAAGTATATATCCTTAAAAGCCTAATTAGAGTTAAGAATATAGTAATATTATAGCTCTTAAGGGCTAGAGGAACCTAGTTATATCTAAAGAAAAAGTTAAGGAGTAATAGTAGATAGCATATAGTAAAGTCCTCTAAGAATTTATTAGCGCTAGGAGGTAGAGTAGCGTCTCTAAGAGTAATGCTATTTATCTTAGTAGCTAAATTAATAAGGTATATCTTACTATCCTTCTTTCTAATAAGTAAGAAGGGGTTCCTATAAGCTATATAACTCTACTTAAGGATACCTTTACTAATTTAATCCTTTAGGATTTTAATAATATCTACCTCTAGTACGTATAGGATTAAGATGCCTTTAGCCTACTATGCCTTATGTAGTATTATCTTAATAACTTACGGTAGGGTAATAAAGGGATAGAGAGATTTATAATAGGGAAATTCCTAGGCTAAAGCCTTTTCCCTAGCTTTTAGTACTATAGTTAAGAGTTTCTTTTTACGCTCTAAGAGGTAAGGTACTATCTTTATAATATTATTTAGTTATTCTTTAGTTAACTATAATTTAGACTTTAGATTTAAAAATTTAGGCGTAATTAGATCTAAGAATAGGGCGTTAGGACTAGTCTTAATATTATTTTTTACCCTCCCTTACGCCTTAATTTTCTAGTCTAGGTCCCTATTAGGGGTAGATCTATCTAAGGGTTTATTATTTATAGGGTAGATTTTCTTATCTTTAGTCTTATATAGGGTAAAGGCTTCTATAGTAGGCTAAATAGATCTAGAAATTATAGTATTAATATAGTTAACCTAAGTAAGCCTTTCTATATAAGCTTTTATCTAGCTAGGTTACTTAGGTAATTTCTTATGTTATAATAGTTAATTTAGGTAGCTATAGTACTTATGTTACTAAGTAATAGGGTAACTTAGGCTATAACTAGAGTAATTAGGGTTATACTTACCTATAGCTAGGACTACTTTATAGATTTCTACTACTAATAGTTAGGCTACTTACCTTATAGCTATATCTAAGATTTCCTTATATATATCTATAGAAAAAGAGGTTATAATTTCCTCTCCCTCCTTAAGCTAATCTATTACCCCTAGGATAACTAAGCCTACTGCCTATCTAGGGTTAGTAATAGTAGAGGTTAGTTTCCTTAGTTCTTAGATAGGGGGTAATATATAGAGAGGTATTAGTCCTATTAGGGCATAAGGGTATATAAATTACTACTAGATTCCTTAGTATAGAAGGATAGGGGAATATAGACCTTAGTCTCTTCTATATAAAAGGATCTCCTAATCTAATCCTTAGCGTACTTAAGCTCTATCCTTATTATAAAGATAAAGGGGGCGCTAAGGAGGATTCTCTAAGACAATTTACTAGTTAGGACTATAAAGAAACTAATATTATAAATATAGTACTAACTAATCTAAATATCTACTATTAGAGCTCCTTTAAGACTAACCTAGGGTTAGTTTAGGTCTATAAATCCCCTTAGGCTAAGGGTTATTAGTATTAGAAGGTGTAAAAGTCTATTCTTAAAAATATATTACTTATTAATAATATCAATTATAGATCTAGTATCTAGGATACTACTAATAGGTTTATATTAATCTAGGTAGTCCCCTCCTACTATAATATTAAGGTATAGGTATAATATTATAAAGTTTATAGTAGTAATCCCTTAGGGCTATATAGTATTAACACTAAGGATATCTTTAATAAAGGCTAAAGATTAGGCCTAAGAACTAGCTTGTATATACATAGCTGCCTATAGGGTTAGTAATATACCCTTAGTATTATACTCCTAGATTTTCTTAGTAATACCCTTATATATAGAGGGGTGCTTAGTTATAAGGAGCTTAAGAGACTCTAGCGCCTTAAGGTAAATATTATTCTTTACTTTATATATAGTCTTAATTTATAGGGCCTCCTTATACTCTACTTTTATAAATTTATTATAGATAAAGTATATAATCTCTATAGGTATAGAGATGTTACTAGTAGATTTCTTAGTTATTATAGTAGTAATAGTTTCTTTAAGGGTAGTCTTTTAGCCCTAAAGGCTGTATAGTAGGTCTATTATATATAATTTAGGCTTCTTAGATCCCTTTATAGTTTTCTTTACTAGTTATACTTCCTTAGGCTCCTTAGGTAGTAGTTTATAAATAATATCCTTATCTATAAGCTTAACTACCTTAGGGCCTAGTAATAGTAGTAGCGTAACATGTTTAGGTATCTAGGTAGTAATTAGATCTATAAAGCTAGTAGACTTACTTTTATATATCTTATATAGTATAGTATAATTATTAGTAGTCTTATACCTCTTAATAGTAAAGGTTTTAGTAAGGTATAGATAGTTAACTATATTATAGTTACTAGTTTTATACGTAATAGTACTAATATTAATAAAGCTAACCTCCTCTATATAGGAGCTATTATCCTACCTTCTTAGGTTTATAATCTAAATAAGGGCTCTATTTATAACCTTAGTAAATTTAGGGTTAGTATAGTACTCTACTTTAGTAGCTTTAAGTACTATTATTAGTAGGCTATTAATAAGGTAATTTAGTATATAGTAGATAATAATTTTCCTTATTAGCTAGCTACTATTTATATAGTCCTAGTAGTTATTAATAGTACTAAATTTAACTTCTTTTCTATTAGGGAGGTAGCTAATAAAGTACTATAGGAATTAGATATAGTAGAGTCCTAATCTTAGATCTAAAATATACTTCTAGTAGTAGTTTAGTTAATAGGTATTCTTACTATAGTATATATATTTATTTAGGCTAAGGTTTAGTTATTAGCTCTTATGTTAAGTATTTAGGTTATATCTACCTAAGCAGCCTTAGTATCCTCTACGCCCTTAGAAGGAGTTACCTCTAGGTTAGCTATAAGTAGGGTAGCTAGTAGAGGTACTAACTTAGTTAATATCTATATACTGTAATTTTATACCCTTACTCTAGGTAATTTATCCTACTAGGAGGCGTATAATTTCTCTATTTTAGGTTAGTAAAGCTTAGACTATAAGGTCTACTTAGGGTCTTAGGGCTAAATAGGCCTAATTAATACTAAGTCCCCTAAGGCTAGTAGTAATCTTATTAATACTATTACTAATAGGAACTATAGTATTAGTAGTAGGCCTTTAGAGGACCTAATAAGTAGGCCTTACCCTAGGTATAACGCTTATAGTAGATTAGGTCTAAGAAGGGCTTACTAACACCTATAGCTACTACCTACTAAGCTGTTAGTAAACTATCTTATCTATAGCCTATTTAAGGAGAGACTTCTTAATAAGGTGCTATTCCTTTATCTAGAGGTCTATTATGCTATACTTAAGGCTTTTAGAAATTATAGTTATTACCTTTTCTAGTAGCCTATAGAAGGTAATATAGATTAGCTCTAAGTCTAAGATAACTAGGAGCTTCTTTAGGGTTACCTTAGTATATAGCCCTTTTATCTCTATAATAAATTTAATTAAGAAGGTTAGATCCTACTTAGATATATACCCTTTAAGCGCTAGAGCTTAAATTACCTTATTAGGGTTATATAATTAGTTAATATCTGCTGCCTTATATATATATATAAGCTCTTCTTTAGCTATAGCCTAAGAGTAGCCTTTAACGTATAATTTAATAGTATATTAATAGGTATTATTATAATATAGATAAATAGTACTATAGAGGGTAGAGTTAGGGATACTAGAGATCTTTCTTATAGCCTTAAAGTTATAGAAGAAGTTACTAATATTATTCCCTATAAATTTTAGCATACTAGGGTTACTCTAGATAACTATCCTAGGGTTAGTAGGGCTCTCTCTTATAGCTATAAAGGTCTTTATAAAAGCTATAAAGTTATTCCTAGTTATAATAGTATTATTAGTAGTTACTATAGGATATAGGATTAAAGTTAGAGTTTAGTCTATTAATAGGGTGAAGTATGCCTCTATACTAGTAGTAGGTTACTAGGTAATAAAAGGTAGTTAAGTAGTATTTATACCCTTATACTAGGCCTAAGAATACAGGTTACTATTATTATTATTAGTTTCCTTTAGGTTAAGAGCTCTCTACTAGATATTAGTAAAACTGTTTCTAGTAGGAGGATTAGTAAATAATATTATTCCTCCTACCCTATCCCTAGGAGTAGTACTAAAGATACTCTTACTAGGGGGGCGTAGGAGGTTATCTAAAAGGGTGTTATCTTAATTATTAGATATAATATTATAGGCTAAATAGTAGTTACTAGCTCTCTTTCTTTAAAATATAAAGTAAAAGGTGTATTCTATTATAGTATATTATAAGTTAGAGATCTTTAAGATAGGCTTTAGCTTTTTTTTTTTTTTTTTTATAAGAAAGGGGGTAGTAAAGTAACCTATCTTCTTTAGTATAGCCTTTTTAGATCTAGTAGGTTATATCTTATAGTAGATAGCTTTTTAGCCTTTTTCTTTTATAAAGTAATATTATATTACCTATACCTCCCCTAATAGTAATAGGGAGGAATAGCTATATTACTATAGGGTTCTATAGGAGTATTTCTACTAGTATAGTAGTACTATCCTCTTATTTCTTAGGTCCCCTCTTAGGCCTTTTCCTTATAGGGATGCCCTCCTATACTCTCTAATAGTAAGAGAATAGCTATATTACCTTAAGGGGGATATAACTTTTAGCTTAGTTACCTAGCTAATTAATATTTTATAGGTTTATTTTATATTATTAAGTTAGGTAGTTATATCCTACTCTTCTTAGACCCTTCATAAGGGTCTCTTATTTATCTTATTAGGTTATCTTAGTAGTTATCCTCTATAATACTTATTAGTATTTAGGAGGTAAAACTTACTATAAGTAGTCTTTCTTAATCTTTTCTCCTTCTCCTAACCTATTTAGGTCTAAGAATTATCTTCTTATTTTAGATATCCCTTTACTAGTAATATCTAAAGAGATTTCTCTATAAGTTATTACTTAGGGGTGGTTTTCCCTCTTATATAGGTGTTTTTAGGGTTTTTTTTATTCCTACTTTAAAAGTTAGGAGTATATAGCTATTTATACTTCTTTTTACTAAAATAGGTCTAAGAATAACTTAGTTAGTTACTTAGTAAGCTTTCTATAGGTTAATATATTATGTTTGTTATATTATAGATAGTAAAGTTTATTAAGATAGTATAAAAGTACCCCTTCTCTATAATAGACTAGGTTTAAAGAAACTAATCTACCTCTAGGTACTATTAGAAATAGGTAGTATAATACTAGAGGTTCTACTAACTAAACTATATAACCCTACTACTCTAGCTACTATAGAGGGTAAAAGACTATCTAGGTAGGAAGAGTATAAGGCTACATAAATTAGTTAGTATATTATTAGTACTAGCCTACTAGGTAAGAGTAGGCTTAATTAATAGGGAATCTAATTTTTAGATCTAATCTATAGAGTAAAGGTAAAGAAAGATAAAAAGTTACTATAAGAAGTAAGTAAATAGTAATGCGTATAAGAATAAGTTAAATTTACTACTATAATAATAATCTCTCTAGCTATACGGCTGGCTAGCTCTACTAAATATAAAAAAAAGGAAAAAGTAGGCCCTACTAGGTATAAGTATTTATCTTTATGCTACTCTAGGTACTATCTACTATCTTACCCTACTCTAATATATACCTTAGGATTCTAAAAGTAAGTTTTAACCTAATAACTCTATTTTATTTATATTACTAATAGTATTATATTAGTATAAATAATACTACTTCTTCTCTTACTACTTTATATTATACTAAGTTTAAAGAATTAGAGAGTAAAGTTATTTATTATAATTCTCTTAATATTATAATAAATAATAACCCTAATATAACTATATTTAATATAGTAAAACTATTAGAAGATAATAATAACTTTATTAATTCTATATATAGTATTATATTAGAAGAGTTAGAGACTCTAGAGATTAAGTAAATTAACTTAGAGAACTACTTTAATATTAATACTCTTAATATTTTTAATTCTTATACTATTTTATATAATATAACTATTAAATATAAAGAGAATATTTTAAATAATAGTATTAAGCTACTATTATTTAAAATATTTAATAATAAAATTACTATTAATAGTAATAATAAAGAGTTTAAAGTAAGTTATATTTTAAATACTATTATTCTATATAATATATATAATATATACTAATAAAATAATAATAATAGGATTATATATATAATACTATAGAAAGTAGTATTAGTTATACCTTTTTTAAGTAGGGGGAATAAAATAGTAATATTATTCTTAGTAATAATATTAAAGAAGTAAAGAATTATTATACTAATATTATTTTACTTAATATCTTTTATTCTACTAGAGTAAGAAATCTTACTATTAGTAATACTTAAATATAACTATTATATATATAGAATAGTTAATTAGTTATAATATTATATATTTTAGGTAGATATTATAATTTAAAGTTTAGAAATATTAGTACTAACTACTAAGTAATAAATAGTAAGGTAAATACGTTATATAATACTTATTTCTATCTTATTATATTATTTATATAACTAATTATTTAATTTAAATTAAAAGTACTTTTATATTCATAATTTAATATACTTAAAAATATATAATAATATAATATTATCTTAAAAATATTACATATATTTATAATATTATTATAAATATATATAATATAGAAATATATTATTATATTATAATTACGTATTTATATTTATATTTATAATATGTAATATATATTTATAATATATAATTATAATATAGTATATAATATTTCTTAATACTTTATAACCTTCTAGTAGGCTAATATAACGTTCTTAGTAGTAGTATCCCTATCCTCCTTAAGCTACTAAAATACTTTAATACGTATAAGGAGCTTTTAATTAGGGTTATAAATACGTCCTTAGTCTATTACTCTCTAAGTAGTAGTATCTTCCTTAATAGGCGTAATTACTTTATAGCTATATATTAGGAAGAATAGTGTAAATCCTATAGGTACTTAAATAGTAGTCCTATCTATAAAAAGAGTAGTATATAGGAGATATCCTTAGTCTTATCTTCCTCTATCTAATTAGGTTAAAATACTATAAGTAATAGGCTTATATCCTTATTTATTAACTCTATTTACCCTTAAGTTATATACTAATATTACTTACTTAGTAATACTATACTTTAAGTTAAGTATATCTACTATACCTTATTTTCCTAGGCCTTTATTAATAAGGAGCTATCTATAGACGTTATAGTAATAAAATATATCTTCTTAAATAAAGTTAGTAACCTAATTAGACCTAGCTTTAAGTATTTATCTAGCCTTAGTCTATCCTATTATATTATATTAGGCTTTAACTAATACCTATTATCTAATCTACTAGATATCTAGGGAGGCCTTTATAAATAGTATTTACCTAGGTATAGTACTAATATACTAGTTATCTATATAGGCTAATTAGGCCTTTAAGTATAAGAGGTATAAAACTAAGCTTACTTATACTTACTAGTAGATATCCCTCTAGAAGTATAAAAGTATAAGTCTATAAAAGGTTATATTACGTCCTTAGTATCTAAACTTAATATAGGTATATCTAATTAGGTAGGCTTAAATCTTAGGATTATTAATAAGTTATTATAAGATAGAGTAGTACTTAGTTAGTCTTATATAAAGATATTTATCCCTAGCTATAAAGAACTATACTTCTATCTTAAACTTCTTATAGTCTTATACTAAAATACTATCTAGGTAAAGTAAGGTTTTTAAATAGAATACTATTTACTTAGTTTAAATACTTTAGAACTAATCTAAGTAGAGCTATACTTTAAGAAGGGTATAAAGGTAGGAGGACTTTAAGATATTTAGAGCTAAGATAGTATTTAGTATAATAGCTAATATATAAATAGAGTAGATATTAATAAAATAAAAGCTTATATTAATATAGTTCTTAACTTAATTAGGGTCTTTATACTTAGTATAGTTAGATAGACTTAGTAGTTTTCTTAATAGAGTATTAACTACTATATTTTTTATCCCTAGAATATACTTAACGTTAAAGTTAAAAAGGTAAATCTATATAATCTAATATATAATTAAAGTACCTAAAAGGTTATAAGAACTATTATTAAGCTATATAATAAGGACTTAGGTGTTAGTCTTTAGGAGGAACTTTACCTTATAGACGTAGTTTTAAAGCTTCTTTAAGGTTATTAGGACTACCTATAGCTTTAGTTTCCCTAAATTATACTTAAGTTCTAGCCCTCTCTATATACTACTCTTATATTAGGCTACTATATGTTTATTACTAATTATTTAATAAAGCTAGCTACTATAACCCTAAAGACTAGTATTAGTTACTATAATAATAAGCCTAATAGTAAAGCTATAATTAATATAAATAAGGATAAGTACTAATATAAGGATTATCTTAAGAACTTTTATTATATTAGCTTAATTAGGTGCTTAGATAAAGATTATATTCTTCCTTATAAGTTATTAAAAAGGAATAGTAATTTTAGTATATTAGTCTACTTATACTTTATAGAAGCTAGCTATTCTAATAAATAATTAGAGTTTAGTAAGATTTAAATATTCTTTCTCCTTAAGAATCTTAATAATATTAGCTTAATTAGGCTGTTAGCCTCTTAAACTATAGAGATATTTTATAATAGTTACTATTTTCTAAAGCTATTAGGATTTAATAGGCGTAATAGTATAACCTATTAGTTCTATATTAAAAAGGATAGTATTAAGGTTCTTTAAATATTTATAAACGTATTAATAGATTTTAGGCTAATTAGGGAGCTTAGCTTTATTATAAGTTATATAAAGGCTATAAATAATAATATTATCTAAAAAGGCTTAGTAGTAATAAGGGATAAGGTTATAAAGGATTCTTATTATAACCTATATAAATTAGGCTAGTAAGTTAGTAGCTCCCTATAGTAATATATATATACGTAATAACCCTAGTAGGGTAGTAAATATTATTAAATCCTAACTTTCTTTTATAAGAGGGACCTAATTATACTTAGACTAAATATCTAAAAGGGATAGTATTTTATATATTCTAAAGTCTTCTAAGAATATCTTAGTACTAAGTAGAGTAAACATATTATATATAGTAACTATATTTATATATATTACTAAGTTAATTAGGCGTAAGGTACTATCTTTCTTTTTAATAAGGAACTATAGGTTCCTTACTACCTTATAACTTTCCTTTAGGATCTCTTTTATAAGTCTTATATAAAGGATCTCTATTACTTTTTCCTTAAGTACCCTTAGGATAGAGATACCCTTCTTATACTAGGCTTTATATAGTACTATCCTAATTACTTATAGAGGAGTAACCTTATAATTAATTAATTTATATTCCTCAAATTCCTAGGAAAGGGCAGCTTTATAGTTAAAGAGGATCTTAATAAATAATTCCTTCTTATAGGGAGTAAGATATTTAATAGTCTTTATAATCCCTTTAAGTTACTTAGGCTTTATTAAGAACGTAGCTTAATTAATAAAAACTTAGGTGTAATTAGGCTAGTAAATACTCCCCTAGCTAGCTATATTATTTTCTTAGCCTTAGCTAAATTCTTAACCTTCTAGAGGGGATCTCCTTTAGGCGTTAAACTATCTAATAGTATATTATCTAAAGGGTAAATCCTCTTATCTTTTAACTTATATATAGTTATAACTATTATATTAATATTATCCTAATTAGGGTTATACTTTTAAGAAAGGGTGTATTTCTTAGTAGTAATAGATATAGTCTAAGTTACTAAGGCCTATATATAGTCTATTAATTTAAAGTAGTTTATAATTTTATATAATAGATTACTTCCTATCTTCTTAAGGTCTATAGCTACCTAAGAGAGTATAACCTTTAACATATAGGCCTAATTAAAGTAGTCTAGGTCTAAGTAAGGTATTTTTTAGGTTTAAAAGTAATAGGAGTAGTTTCTACTAGTATACTTCCCTATTATTATAGTAGTCTTATAAATATCTTAGACTATTAGTACTAATAAGGGCGTTAAAGCTACTTAAGTAAGTAGATTAGATTTCCTTTTATTAATAACTACCTACTTATTATTATCTTCTTTAACTTAGAAACTAGGGTTTTTTAGTCTTTTAGTAAAGGTCCTAAAGTCTTTACTAGACTTTAGGTTTCTAAAATAAAGTAATATTAACCCTAATTAGGTAATACTTTATATAAGGACTAAGTATAACTTTCCTACTAAGGAATATATTTAGGTAATAAGCCTAGGTTATTAAAATAAATAAATACTATAGGTATATATAGCTAAGTATTCCTAGTAGATAGGATTACTATAATTAGTTTATTACTATATAAGAAATTAAGCTTTAAGTAAAAGTAAAAGGGGCTACTAAGGAGTAAGGGCTTACTTATTTTACTATTATCTATAATAAATATACTTATTAGGATATAATATTTACTAATCTAAACTAAAATAATAACTACTCCTTTAAAGGTTATATATAGAGTTATAAGATTAAACGTTATTATACTAAAGCGTATAGTTATAAGCTATAACCTATATTTCTAAGTATAAGACTTTAAAATAATATTTATCTAGGTATTACTATTAATAATAGCTTAAATAATCCTATTCTAATTAAGTTTTAAACTACTAACTTAGACTTATAGGATAAAATAGGGTATTATAAATATAAGAATAATTAACTTAATAGCTTTAAGGTTAATTACTCTTATTATATTAACTTAAACTATACTATCTTAAAGGTTAGGTAAACTCATATTATAAGACTCTAAGATTCCTCTTACTTTTAGCTACTTATAAGGTTTAACTTCCCTAATTAGTTTAGTAAATACTTTAGGGTAGATATCCTTAAAGCTATTATTATCTAATAGACCTTAGATACTTATTATAGTATTTTTATTAAACTAAGGTAATACTTTTAAAGTAACTAAGAATATAATAGAAGTATTTCTACCTAGCTTTTAGGCTATAGCCTAGGTAGAAGTAAGCCTCTTATTAATTTCGTCTTAGTTAAGGATATCTAGGTAAAGAGTTATATCCTTAATAATAGTAAGAGTTTAAATTATATAATTATCTAAATAGTATTAAATCTATTTAGCTAGGTAGTTCCTAATACTTAAATAGGCCTAATTAGGCTAAGGAGATACTCTTAGAGGTATAAGGAGTTAGTATAGGGTATAAGTATTAATATTTATTTTTTTAGGTTAGGACGTAATACTTATATTACTTCCTTAATAAGAATAGTCCTTAGTTATAAACCCTTAGTAAATAGTATAAGGCTTTATCTAATTAGAGTAGTAGAGAACTCCTTATAATAGTCCTCCTTAAGAGTAGGTTATAGTATCTATCTAAGCTTCCCTTATTAAGAAGATATTAGCGTATATAGCTAAATTACTAAGTATATAGTAAATAAGGCTAATATAGGTATCCTAGGTAACTTAGGGTCTCTATAATTAGATTTCTAACTAAAAAGGCCTCCTAACGTCCTAATTAAGTACTCTTTTAGCTACTTATACTAACTTAAGATATAAGGTACTATTAGTAATATAGTTTAAGATAACTACTTAGTTAGTTATATAGTTAGATCTCTCTCTTATAATAATAGTATTAGGAACCTTAGTAACGTCTATATTATTATATAATAGCCTTTTAAAGTAGTAGGTATTATAATTAAGTATAATAAGGCCTACTTACTTATCCTCTCTTAAATAGGGATATTTTTAGTACTACTTACTATTATAGTTATTATATTAATATTAGTCTAAATAGCTACTAATAAATCCTAACTATTAAAATATAGATAGTCTATTTTATAAATTTAAATATAACTACTACTAACCTCTATTACTAAAGACGTTATAGTTTTAGGTAATAATAAGTAGATATAGTATAATATATAATTTAGTTATATTAGTATTTATAATTATTATAAGAGCCTTAAGCTTCTTAGAAAGTTTAGTAACTAAGTTAGCTAGGATCTAAATATCTATAATAGCTAGCCTTAAATTAATACTAATATAGCCCTAATTAGCCCTAGTAGCTACCTTTAAAATACTAGTTAGGGTTAAGAGGGGTTTACTAATTATTAAAGTATCTAAATTACTATAGTAATTTTTATACCTAGCTTTCTAACTAACCTATAATAATATATACTTCTTAAAGGCTCTAAAGTCGCCTTTCTTAAAGAGCTTAGTAGGCGTTATACCTATCTATAAGGCTATTAGTTAGATAGTATTCTCTATATACTATTTTATAAATAGTTTAATAAGCTCCTAGGTAATTATAATAGGCTTATTTTTAGCTTAAGCCTTCTTATAAATACTCTTAACCTTCTAAAATAACTTAGTAGTCCTAACTAAGTTATCCTCCCTAATTAGATTACCCTAAAGAAGATCCTATATATAGTAGTTAGGATAGAGGATAGCTTTCTTATTAAGGGGGCTATAGGTATCTATTAAGTATTTCTTTAATAATACTTAGGTATATATCTCTAACTTAATTTTTACTATAGCTTAGTACTTATTAGGTAAATACTATAGGAGTATAGTAGTCTTCTCTTAATTAGTATAACTTATAAGTCTAAATAAGGCTTTATACTTATCTAAAAAGTTAGTAATATTATAGCTATTAAAGGTAGGTACTTTAGTAGTATCTAGGGAGGGTATCTTAATTATAAAGCGTATATAGCTAACTACTTAAGTCTATATAGGCTACCTAGTAGTACTTATAAGGGCTTCTTAGTTAGTAGTAATAAGGTTAAGAAGCTTATTTATAAGCTCTTATTAGGTATAAAAGTTACTTTAGGTTATTATAAGTTAGCTATTTATAATAGTATAGTAAGTAACTATAAGTACTTCCTTAGTCTAATTAGGTAGTATAGTTAGATAAGGATCTAACTTAGTATATTTTTAGCCTAACTAGATAACCTTATTATTATCAGTAGCTATACTAAACTCTAAGTTATTAACGTAAGGCTCTTAATACCTACTAAAGGTATTTCTAATATAGCTAGTAACCTAATTAGTTACTCTACTAATAGGGTCTAAAGTAAATAAGGATAGAGTAGCCTTAGACATTTTAGTAGTTATCTTTTATAAGGGGCCTATAAAGTATATATAGTAAATAGTATTCTAAGTAATAAATTATATTAAAGTAGCTTATATTCTTTCAATAATTCTTCTAGCCTATCTAATAGGTTTAGTTAGGGTAGGGAGAATTATATATATAATTATATTTAAGGCCTAGTATACCTAAAAGTAAAGGGTTATTTTTAATATAAGGTTAGCTAGTTTTAAACCTAGGTAAAATATTTAGCTATAATAGGTTATTATTACTCCCTTATTCTTAATACTTTATTATCTTATTATTAAGACAGCCTATAATCTAATTAGGCTAATAACTCTATAAAAACTTAAGTATTATAAAATATTATACTATAATATTTTTTTATTAGTATCTTTAAAGTATAGTAGATTTATAAATATATATATTTCTCTATATATAGTTAAAAAAGAAATACTTTTAGAATTTCCTAAGTATATAAAGTTATATTATATATAGATATTATAAGTCTTATATATTTCCTATTTATAACTAGTCTTAAATTGTAAGCTATACTTTTAAGAATTTAGTATATATACTAACTATATTTATAATATTTATAATATTTATAATATTAAAAATATACGTATTTAAGATTTATTATAAGCTTATATAAGAGCTATTTCTAAAACTTATATATAGTAACTAGGGTTTAATTAGCTTATATTATATATATAATTAATTTGATTTTTTTATACTAATATATTAGTATAGAAAAAGCCTATATTATAAATATTATAATAATATTATATTTAATACTCTAATTAAAATATATAAAATAGTAAATATTAGTAAGTAATATAGTTTCTAATATCTTATAGCCTATACTAAGGAAGTAGTCTAGTATCCTAAGGTTATATTAGAGTACTATTATATAAGTTAGTAAGGGGTTTCTAAGTCCTAAGGGATACTATAATAAGTAGAAAGTTCTTTAGCTTTAAAACGCTAAGGAGTACCCTATAGTAAAGCTAGTATATAATTATAGTCTAATAGTTAATAGTTATATCTTTTATAGATTTCTATTAGTATTAATAGCTCCTATAAGCTATTAATAGGCTTTTTATTCTTTTTAGGGTCTAACTTACTCCTATACTAAAGTTAAGTCTAATTAAGTTAGTTATAGGTTTACTTCTTTAAATAAGTAAATTATTTATATATTATTTAGTTTTATTTAAGTTAAAGTATTTATTTAGGGTCTAATAGAGATATTAGTATTACTAAGGTTATAATAAGAAAATTAGTAGTTTAATTCTACTATAAGGTACTATTAAAACTAAATAGGAAAGGGATATCTAGTAGGTAGGATAGATAGTATATAAATACTTAAACTATACTACTATATTACTACTATTATTATTAGTATACCTTAGGTGCTAATAAACCTAAGGTAACTTACTACTACTAGTAAAGAATCTTATCCTCTAGAATAGGTACTTAGAGGCCTAATTAGGGTAAGAAGTATCTATACTTTATAGATTTAAGGTCTTTAGAGATAAATTAAGGAATATATACTATTATTACTAAGGGTATTTAGTTATATATACTTAAAAGTCTATAACTATTACTAATAGGATTCTTATAATAAAATATACCTTAATTAGATTATAAAGGTCTAATTAGGGTAAGAATATTATTAAAAGTATAATATATACTACTATTACGTAAGATTCTATATAATCTCTCTACGTCTATATCTTCTATATATTTATATATAGAAATCTATAATAATCCCCCCTAAACTATTTTCCTAGTTACTCTCCTAATTAAATAGCCCTTTACTTAATTAGGCTTATAGAAGATAGGAAACCTATTAAAAAAAAGGAAAAACTAAAACCCTACCCTATTCTAATATAAGGTATTATTTAACCTTATATAGTTAATTTCCCCTCTAAACTATATAGGTAATAGAATAGTTTTTATTCCTTTTAGTTTAATAAGACCTAACGTATATATATAATAAGTCGCCTATTATAATAAGTTACCTACCTTCTACTACCTTCCTATATTCTATATAAGTTTTTTAAGCTATAACATATAAAATTAATTAAAACTACCTATTACCCTCTTCTTTATTACTATCCTAAACTACTTTATAGGTTTATACGTTATGTTTAGTATTTCTATAATTACTATATTATTACGTATATAGTTTACTACCTGCTATATAACCCTTATTTTAGGATGTTTCCTTACCTCTAGTACTAATACCTTCCTTTTCCCCTTATAGTACCTCTACTTTAGCAGTATTAAGTAACCCTCTAAGATATAGTTAGGTCTTTTTTACCCTTTAGTACTTACTTAGTACCTCTATCCCTATACAAAGCTTATAGTTCTTAGCCTTAATAATAGTAAGCCTATAGGCTAACTTACTAATACCTTTAGCCTAGAAGTTAATTACTTTATATATTACTATTAGTAAGCTACCTTAATATACTTAGATCTTCTTTTTAAGGGAAGTAGTACTTTATATACCCTCTAGTACTATAGTTAGTATCTTAGGATCCTAGGAGCCTTAGCTACTTAGCCTTAAGTTTAATAGTGTTAGTATCTTTAGCTTAAAATCTAGGTAAAAAATAACTACTTTAGGGTTAAAAGGTATAAGGCCTGCCTGTCTAAAACTAGCTTATACGTTACTTTTACCTATTAAGGTAAAGAATACTACTTTAAAGGTAGGAAAGAAGTTATCTTTTATAATATATAAAATCTATATCTATATTATCTTCTTAATTTCCTTACTATATAAGTACTTTAATAGGCTAAAGCACCTAATATTAAGAGGCTAAAGCTTATATAATAAATAGGGAGGTATATATAAAGTAATAACCTTCTATTCCTTATAGTAGTTATTAAAGTTAGTTAATTTATAGCTAT
The DNA here is from genome assembly GCA_020631755.1 of Colletotrichum sublineola. Classification (NCBI taxonomy): domain Eukaryota; kingdom Fungi; phylum Ascomycota; class Sordariomycetes; order Glomerellales; family Glomerellaceae; genus Colletotrichum; species Colletotrichum sublineola. The sequence continues at coordinate 1,129,947 of JAHSQG010000010.1, forward strand.
TATAACTATTAAGGATTAAGAGGTAATAAGGACCCTTTATATAAGACTTTATATACTAATTAAAGTACTTTAGCTAATCTAGGCTAATCTTATTTATTATCTATTTATTTTTACTTAGATAGATATGCTATATAGCTAGGAATTAGCCGTTTTAGTACTAGGAGAGGAGGTAATATCTACCCTTTATAATTACATATAGAGGTAACGCCTAGCTATCTATATATATACCCTAAATAATAGAAACCTATTTATAATTACTAGGCTGCTTTATATAAGGTCTTCCCTTATAGTTAGAGGTTATAATAACCTTTACGTATAATAGTATTCCTATTAGGAAACTAGTCTTATTAAAATTATAGATATTATTATTTAGTATCCTATACTTTATAATTATATTTTATATAAGTGTAAACCAGCCTTATATAATTATAGGATCTTTAGCTAAGGCCCTCTAATAGTTAATTTAATATTAAAATTGTATTTTTAATTAGGGTTGTTATTATATAAAGTTCTCTACCTATTAGGGTCTAACATGCGTTACGTTACGTTTAGAAAGGAGTTAGTTAGCTATATCTCATATGTTATCTTATTATAGAGGGAACCCTTAATTAATTAGGTTAATAACTCGTTTAAGAATTACCTCCTCTTCTAGTATAGTTATCTTTATTAAATTTAGTCGTCTTTTGCTTTATACAATACGTCTAGCATGTTAGTTACATAAGGTCGTATAGGGGACCTTAAAGGTAGAAGCAGCCTGTTATATAGATATTTTTAGGTTGTTTTAAATAGCCTAGAGGGTAAGGATAATACGACTTTTAATTAAGGAAGATTATATATTTATATATAGAGAAATGTTTATATAGAGGTAAAAGAGGTAGAAAGTAGTAAAAGGTAGGCGACTTATTATAATAGGCGACTTGTTATATATATATGTTACTCCTATATTAACTATAGGTATATTATTTTCTATAGTTAATTTAGTAAAATAGTCCTTATTATTAGAAATATAGACTATTAAACCTATATTATAAAGCTATTAGTCCCTATAAGATAGGGGAAAAGAATAAGCCTTATAAGTATATTCTTTTCCTTTCTAAATAACCTCTTAAGAGGTCTACTTAGTATAGTTAGTAATAAAGGTTACCTTAACCTTTTTAGTATAGTTTTAAGGCTATAGGTTTAAATTAGGCTTATAGACCTTTCCTTTAGGTCTTTTATAAGTCTTATCCTTATTAAAAGGATTCTTATATCCCCTAGGGTTAGGGGTGTTATCCCTAGGGTTAGATATATTATCCCTAGGGTTATTATCCTTATTAGAAGAATAATTATTATATTTAATATAGTTATTAGACATAGGGGTATCTTAATCCTACCTATTTCTATCTAATATATTATTTATAAGGGCTTATAAAGAAGTAGGCTCTTTAGTCCTTAGAGTACTTCTTTACCTTTCTACCTATACTAGAAAATAGCTATTTAAAGTAGCTATAAAGACTGTTTTTTAGTCTATATCTTTTATTTTAGCCCCTATATTATTTAACTTAGAGATATAACCTTTAAAGAAGCTTATAAACTTATTTAAAGAGTTATAAGCCTCTAGGTTAATAGTATAAAATTCTAAGTATAACTATTACCTTAGAATAGGGCCTATACCCTTATAAGAAGACTTTAGTATAAATAAAGCCTCTTTAGGGTCCTTTAAATTAAAAATAAGAGATAAAGGTTCCTTCTATAGATTTTACCTTATAATTAATAAGGCTTATGTTTTTTATTATTCTTATATCCCCTTATATTCTTCTTCTTTTTTAAAATAACTACTAATATTAAGTAGTTTAAAGAAGAGGTAAATAGTTATTATTTAGGAATTTTAGTTTTTAGTACCCTAGAGACGTTATTCTATAGGTATTAAACAGCCTATAGTAGCCTTAATAATATCTACTATTTTACTAGTATTTTACTACTATTTTCTATAGATATATATAGATCTATAGAATAGTAAAGAGGTCTTACTCCTTCTACCTCTATATATATATATAACCCTATATATATATAAAGTAGATATATAGAGGTCTTATTATAGCTAAAAAGGACTTATATTACCTTTCGTTCTATAGATACTTATATTCCTTTAGTTATAAGAGATAATAAGGGCTTACTCTTTCTACCTTATTATTCTTATAATAAAGTATATAAATAGAGCTATAGAATATATATATATAAAGATAAATAGGCTACTAAAGAGATATACTATTTCTTATAGTATAGGTAGATACCTTAGGTTAAAGACCTAGGCTTACAACCTCTTAGAATAATAAGTAAAGATATATAGGATAGTATATAACCTATATAAGAGTATATCCTATAGAAGTAAGAATATAGGATAATAAGAGTAGAGATATATAGAATATAAGGGGTATAAAGGGATAGAAGATATAAAGAGAGTATAATAGTTAGATTATTAGTATAGATATTACTTACTTAGAGAGAAAGATAGTAGTTTAAAATATAGGAGACTCCTATTCTTATTTAACTATATCTAGCTTACTAAAATATTCTATACTTACGTAGGCTACTTAGAAATTAACCTAGATAACACGTAAAAACTTAACCCTAACTAAATAACCCTAACTTAAAGAGATAACCTAGATAGTTAGAGAGAGGAGTAGTAAAGCTAATCTTACTCCTTATAGAATCTTCTAGTATTAGGCGGTAATTACGTAATTACCTACTTACGTAATTAATATATATATTAATCTCCTAGTTAAGTAGATTATATATATATATATATCTTATATATAAATCTCTATAATAGAGGAAATATAAGATAAAGAAGTATAAGAGTATTAGAGAATACTCTTACTTCTAATAAATTTAGTTATCTTTTAGCTTATATAATACGTTTAGTACGTTAGTTTTAAAGTATTATTTAAGGGACCTTAAAGGTAAAAGCTACTTATTATATAGATATTTTTAGGTCTATTTTAATTACTTAGAGGGTAAGGATAATATAACTTTTAATTAAGGAAGAATATATATTTATATATAGAGGAAAGTTAGTATAAAAGTTAAAGAGGTAGAAAGTAAGAAAAGTAGCCTACTTACTATATTAGCCTACTTACTATATATATATATTATTAGTAATATTATACTATTATATATACTAGTTATTAGTAATAACTAATATTAATATATATCTATAATTTTTAGGCCTATAGGTAGTACTAAAGGTTTCTAAATTATTAATACCTAAGTATTAATTAAATCCTTATACTACCTACCTAGCTTTATATATATATTCTTTATTATAATTATTAAATATTTCTTTTATTTTATATACCTATCTTCCTTTAATAATATTATAGTTATTAGTATTTTTAATTATAATTTAGGTTTTATTATTTTCTAATTATTTAATTTCTTTATCTATTCCTTTTATTTAGTTATCTTTATTATTATCTTCTAGAAATTATTTAAAAGTAGAGGGTTTAAATAGTTTATTAGAAGATAATATATAAGAAGCCTTATTTTTAGCTCTATTTAAAGGAGCTAGTATATTAATAGAAGGGTAATCATCTATAGCTTTTAATATACTTTCTTCTTTTTTATAATCTATATATTCTTCTTTATTTATCTTAGGTATTTCTATTATTATATTATTTCTTAATTTATTATTATTATCTTTATTTATATTTATATTATTATTATTATTATTATTATTAGTAATATTATTAGAGATATTATCTATAGAAGGTAATAAGATTTTATTATTTAAAATTATATTATCTTCTCTATTATTATTATTAGTTATAAAGTTATTTTCTAAAATAGTAATATCTCTAGACTATATAGGTCTCTTATATATTATATCCTATATTCTATAAGTATTATTTCTATAACTTATTATAATACCTTTATTAGCTTTTAGATTTAATTTCTTAATATTAGGGTCTTTATTTTTATAATAATAAATACCTCCTTAGACCCTTATATTAGATATATTAGGTTTTATATTATATCTTTTCTTATAAGGTGTTTTATAGTCTATAGAAGAATAGGGGGTTCTATTATATATATATATAAAAGCTAAAAAGGCTTCTCCTAATAAGTATTTAGGTAGATTAGAGTTATATAATAGGGTTCTTATTTTACTTACTATATATCTTATTATTCTTTCTATTATTCTATTAGGTTTATATATATATAGAGGTTATATATTATAGATTATTTCTTTATTAGTATATATAAGTTTTATTCTTTTATTATTAAATTCTTTTCCTCTATTTATACTAAATCCTCTTATTCTCTTATAATTATTATTATTATAAACTAGATTTTTAAAGTTATTAAACATACTATATATTCCTTTAGAATCTTTAGATTTTAAGAGATATCCTTAGGTAAATATAGTATATATATCTATTAGAGTAGGGCGAGATAGTAGATAGTACCTAGAGTAGTATAGAGATAGACACTTACGCCCGGTAGGGCCTACTTTTTCCTTTTTTTTTATATTTAGTAAAGCCAGCCAGCCGTACAGCTAGAAAGATTATTATTATAGTAGTAAATTTAACTTATTCTTACGCGTATTACTATTTACCTACTTCCTATAGTAACTTTTATCTTTTTTTACTTATACTCTATAGATTAGATCTAAGAATTAGATTCCCTATTAATTAAGCCTACTCTTACCTAGCAGGCTAGTACTAATAATATACTAACTAATTTATGTAGCCTTATACTCTTCTTACCTAAATGGTTTTTTACCCTCTATAGTAGCTAGAGTAGTAGGGTTGTATAGTTTAGTTAGTAGTGCCTTTAGTACTATACTACCTATTTCTAATAGTACCTAAAGGCAGATTAGTTTCTTTAAACCTAGTCTATTATAGAGAAGGGGTACTTTTATGCTATCTAAATAAACTTTACTATTTATAATATAATAAATATAACATATTAACCTATAGAAAGCTTACTAAGTAACTAACTAAGTTATTCTTAGACCTATTTTAGTAGAAAGAAGTATAAATAGCTATATACTCCTAACTTTTAAAGTAGGAATAGAAAAAACCCTAAAAACACCTATATAAGAGGGAAAACCGCCCCTAAGTAATAACTTATAGAGAAATCTCTTTAGATATTACTAGTAAAGGGATATCTAAAATAAGAAGATAATTCTTAGACCTAAATAGGTTAGGAGAAGGAGAAAAAATTAAGAAAGACTATTTATAGTAAGTTTTACTTTTTAAATACTAATAAGTATTATAGAGGATAACTATTAGGATAACCTAATAAGATAAATAAGAGACCCTTATAAAGGGTCTAAGAAGAGTAAGATATAACTACCTAACTTAATAATACAAAATAAACCTATAAAATATTAATTAGTTAGGTAACTAAGCTAAAAGTTATATCCCCTTTAAGGTAATATAGCTGTTCTCTTACTACTAAAGAGTATAGGAGGGCGTCCCTATAAGGAAAAGGCCTAAAAGGGGACCTAAGAAATAAGAGGATAGTACTACTATACTAGTAGAAATACTCCTATAGAACCCTATAGTAATATAGCTATTCCTCCCTATTACTATTAGGGGAGGTATAGGTAATATAATATTACTTTATAAAGGAAAAAGGCTTAGGGGCTATCTACTATAAGATATAACCTATTAGATCTAAGAACGCTATACTAAAGAAGATAGGTTACTCTACTACCCCCTTTCTTATAAAAAAAAAAAAAAAAAAAAAAAGCTAAAGCCTATCTTAAAGATTTCTAACTTATAACATACTATAACGGAATATACCTTTTACTTTATATTTTAAAGAAAGAGAGCTAGTAACTACTATTTAGCCTATAATATTATATCTAATAATTAAGATAATACCCCTTTAGATAACCTCCTGTACCCCCTTAGTAGGAGTATTTTTAGTACTACTCCTAGGGATAGGGTAGGAGGAATAATATTATTTACTAATCCTCCTACTAGAAATAGTTTTACTAATATCTAGTAGAGAGCCCTTAACCTAGAGGAAACTAATAATAATAATAGTAACCTATATTCTTAGGCTTAGTATAAGGGTATAAGTACTACTTAACTACCTTTTATTACCTAGTAACCTACTACTAGTATAGAGGTATACTTTACCCTATTAATAGACTAAACTCTAACTTTAATCTTATATCCTATAGTAACTACTAATAATACTATTATAACTAAGAATAACTTTATAGCTTTTATAAAGACCTTTATAGCTATAAGAGAGAGCCCTACTAACCCTAGGATAGTTATCTAGAGTAACCCTAGCGTACTAAAATTTATAGGGAATAATATTAGTAACTTCCTTTATAACTTTAAGGCTATAGGAAAAATCTCTAGTATCCCTAACTCTACCCTCTATAGTACTATTTATCTATATTATAATAATACCTATTAATATACTATTAAATTATACGTTAAAGGCTACTTTTAGGCTATAGCTAAAGAAGAGCTTATATATATATATAAGGTAGTAGATATTAACTAATTATACGACCCTAACAAGGCAATTTAAGCTCTAGCGCTTAAAGGGTATATATCTAAGTAGGATCTAACCTCCTTAATTAAATTTATTATAGAGATAAAAGGGCTATATACTAAGGTAACCCTAAAGAAGCTCCTAGTTATTTTAGACTTAGAGCTAGTCTATATTACCTTCTATAGGCTACTAGAGAAGGTAATAACTATAATCTCTAAAAGCCTTAAGTATAGTATAATAGACCTCTAGATAAAGGAATAGTACCTTATTAAGAAGTCTCTTCTTAAAGAGGTTATAGATAAGATAGTCTACTAACAGCTTAGTAGGTAGTAGCTATAGGTATTAGTAAGCCCTTCTTAGACCTAATCTACTATAAGCGCTACGCCTAAGGTGAGGCCTACTTATTAGGTCCTCTAGAGGCCTACTACTAATACTATAGTTCCTATTAGTAATAGTATTAATAAGATTACTACTAGCCTTAGGGGACTTAGTATTAATTAGGCTTATTTAGCCTTAAAACCCTAAGTAGACCTTATGGTCTAAGCTTTACTAACTTAAAATAGAGAAATTATATGCCTCCTAGTAGGACAAATTACCTAAAGTAAGGGTGTAAGATTATAGTATATAGATGTTAACTAAGTTAGTACCTCTACTAGCTACCCTACTTATAGCTAACCTAGAGGTAACTCCTTCTAAGGGCGTAAAGGATACTAAGGCTGCTTAGGTAGATATAACCTAAATACTTAGTATAAGAGCTAATAACTAAACCTTAGCCTAGATAAATATATATGCTATAGTAAGAATACCTATTAACTAAACTACTACTAGAAGTATGTTTTAGATCTAAGATTAGGACTTTACTATATCTAATTCCTATAATACTTTATTAGCTACCTCCCTAGTAAAGAAGAAGTTAAATTTAGTACTATTAATAACTACTAAGACTATATAAATAGTAGCTAGCTAATAAGGAAAATTATTATCTACTATATACTAAATTACCTTATTAATAGCCTACTAATAATAGCACTTAAAGCTGCTAGAGTGGAGTACTATACTAACCTTAAATTTACTAAAGTTATAAATAAAGCCCTTATTTAGATTACAAACCTAAGAAGGCAGGATAAAGGCTCCTATATAGAGGAGGTTAGCTTTATTAATATTAGTACTATTACGTATAAAACTAGTAACTATAATATAGTTAACTATCTACACCCTACTAAAACCTTTACTATTAAGAGGCGTAAGACTACTAATAACCACACTATACTATATAAGACATATAAGAGTAAGTCTATTAGCTTTATAGATCTAATTACTACCTAGATACCTAAACGCGTTACGCTACTACTATTACTAGGCCTTAGGGTAGTTAAGCTTATAGATAAGGATATTATTTATAAACTACTACCTAAGGAGCCTAAGGAAGTATAACTAGTAAAGAAAACTATAAAGGGATCTAAGAAGCCTAAATTATATATAATAGACCTGCTATATAGCCTTTAGGGCTAGGAGACCACCCTTAAAGAAGCTGTTACTACTATAATAACTAAGAAATCTACTAGTAATATCTCTATACCTATAGAGATTATATACTTTATCTATAACGAATTTATAGAAGTAGAGTATAAGGAGGCCCTATAAATTAAGACTACATATAAGGTAAAGAATAACGTTTACCTTAAGGCGCTAGAGTCTCTTAAGCTCCTTATAACTAAGTACCCCTCTACGTATAAGGGTATTACTAAGAAAATCTAGGAGTATAATACTAAGGGTATATTACTAACCCTATAGGTAGCTATATATATACTAGCTAGTTCTTAGGCCTAATCTTTAGCCTTTATTAAAGATATCCTTAGTGTTAATACTATATAGCCCTAAGGGATTACTATTATAAACTTTATAATATTATACCTATACCTTAATATTATAGTAGGAGGGGACTACTTAGATTAATACAAACCTATTAGTAGTATCCTAGATATTAGATCTATAATTAACGTTATTAATAAGTAATATGTTTTTAAGAATAGACTTTTATACCTTCTAATACTAACAACCCTTAGCCTAAGGGGATTTATAGACCTAAACTAACCTTAGGTTAGTCTTAAAGGAGCTCTAATAGTAGATATTTAGATTAGCTAGTACTATATTTATAATATTAGTTTCTTTATAGTCCTAACTAGTAAATTATCTTAGAGAATCCTCCTTAGCGCCCCCTTTATCTTTATAATAAGGATAGAGCTTAAGTACGCTAAGGATTAGATTAGGGGATCCTTTTATATAGAAGACACTAAGGTCTATATTCCTTTATCCTTCTATACTAAGGAATCTAGTAGTAATTTATATACCCTTATGCCCTAATAGGACTAATACCTCTTTATATATAACTCCCTATCTAAGAACTAGGGAAACTAACCTCTACTATTACTAACCCTAGATAGGTAGTAGGCTTAGTTATCCTAGGGGTAACAGATTAGCTTAAGGAGGGAGAGGAAATTATAACCTCTTTTTCTATAGATAAATATAAGGAAATCTTAGACGTAGCTATAAGGTAAGCAGCCTAACCTTTAGTAGTAGAAATCTATAAAGTAGTCCTAGCTATAGGTAAGTATAACCCTAATTACTCTAGTTATAGCCTAAGTTACCCTATTACTTAGTAACATAAGTACTATAGCTACCTAAATTAACTATTACAACGTAAGAAATCACCTAAGTAACCTAGCTAGATAAAAGCTTATATAGAAGGGCTTACTTAGGTTAACTATATTAATACTATAATTTCTAGATCTATTTAGCCTACTATAAAAGCCTTTACCCTATATAAGACTAAGAATAAGAAAATCCACCCTATAGATAATAAACCCTTAGATAGATCTACCCCTAATAGGGACCTAGACTAGAAAATTAAAGTATAGGGGAGGGTAGAAGATAATATTAAGACTAGTCCTAACGTCTTATTTTTAAATCTAATTACGCCTAAATTTTTAGATCTAAAGTCTAGATTATAGTTAACTAAAAAACAGCTAGACAATATTATAAAGATAGTACCTTACCTCTTAGAGCGTAAAAAGAAACTCTTAACTATAGTACTAAAAGCTAGGGAAAAGGCTTTAGCCTAGGAATTTCCCTATTATAAATCTCTCTATCCCTTTATTACCCTACCGTAAGTTATTAAGATAATACTACATAAGGCATAGTAGGCTAAAGGCATCTTAATCCTATACGTACTAGAGGTAGATATTATTAAAATCCTAAAGGATTAAATTAGTAAAGGTATCCTTAAGTAGAGTTATATAGCTTATAGGAACCCCTTCTTACTTATTAGAAAGAAGGATAGTAAGATATACCTTATTAATTTAGCTACTAAGATAAATAGCATTACTCTTAGAGACGCTACTCTACCTCCTAGCGCTAATAAATTCTTAGAGGACTTTACTATATGCTATCTACTATTACTCCTTAACTTTTTCTTTAGATATAACTAGGTTCCTCTAGCCCTTAAGAGCTATAATATTACTATATTCTTAACTCTAATTAGGCTTTTAAGGATATATACTTTACTATAAGGCGCTATAAACTTAGTTATATAGTTTATAAGAGTTATAGTAAGGATCCTATATAATCTTATTCCTTACTACTATAAGGCTTTCCTTAATAATATTATAGTAAAGGGCCTAACTACTAGGTATAATAATAAGGAGCTTAAGGACTACCCTAGTATCTACTAGTATATCTATAAGTATATTAAGAACCTTAATAGCATATTAGTTAATATTAAGTTAGTAGGCTGTACTATTTCTACTACTAAATTATAATAGTGTTAGGAATTAGTTAGCCTAGTTAGATATATCTATAGAATAAATAGGTATAGACCTAAGAATACTAAGATTATTAAGATTAAGGAGTAGTAACTCTATAACTCTATTACTAACGTTTACGTATTCCTTAGAATTACTTCCTTCTACTATATATAGGTAAAAGACTTCTTAACTATTACTAAACTACTAATAGAGCTCCTAAGGAAAGATATTACTTTTTATTAGGGATTAGACTAGAAAAGCGTAATACTTACCCTTTAAGACTATCTCTACTTAGCTCCTATACTTATAATACTTAACTACTCTAAGGGTGTTAGTATTATCTACCTTATAGTAGATATAAGTAGTACTAAATAGAGAGGCGTTCTTAGGTAGATAATCTAAAATAAGCAAGCAGTTTCTAGGTTTAAAAGTAGTATCTAGGTAGGCATAAAGCTTAATTATAATACTAGTAAAAAGGAGCTAAGGGGTATACTTAAAGCCCTTAAAAGAGTCTATAATAGCCTATATAGGGTGTACTTTATCCTAAAAACAGACGCTAAGACGCTTATAGCCTAGCTTAATAGTATAGCCTCTAACCTCTTAGGCACCCTAATTATCTACTAGATCTCCTAGATCTATATATTTAACTTTAAGGTTTACTATATTTTAGGAACTATAAACTCTATAGCAGATAGGTTATTAAGAAAACTACCTAGTCTGTTAGACGTAGAAGACACTACTATTAAGGGAGAAATTAATAACTAAATTAATTCTTAGATCTTCTTTATAGACGTAAAGTTAGAAGACTTCTTCTCTAAGGCGTAAAGTTATAGGGATAAGGAATATATAATAGAGGTCCTTATAGTATAAGGAGTTATAGCTAAGAGTAGTATTAACAACCTATTAGTAATTCTGTCTTCCCTACTAGACAATTTATAGGTCTAGTCTTAAAGGTCTAAGTAGATTACCTACTATCTAATAACTCTATAACGTCTACTAGGTATTAGGCTATCTTAGTATAAGAACTTTAAGGTAGAAGCTACCTAGTTTATACTTTAAGATAGGCTCTTATTTACTAGGCCTACTATAAAGAAACTAACGCCTAGGTAAGTAATTAACTACCCTAGTATACGTAATAGGTTAAAAACTAAAGCTTATTATAAGAGTAGGTATTATAGATAAGAAGTAATATATATAAGACTCTTAGACTGTTTCTTCTAGCCTAAGATATATACTAATACTATAGATATAATAAAAACCTATTATAACTATTAGTTAAGGGATTATAGCGTCTATAACAATCTATATACCTTTTCTTACCTAAGAAGTCTCCCTTAGACTAAAGTATTACTTAATATTTAATTTATTAGTAAGTAGAAGCTTATAGAGGCGTGCTACCTTATAACTAGATAGCTAAAAGCCTGCTTCCTCTCTAAAGCTAATTCTAAGGCTATTATAAAATTTATCTAGGAGGAGGTAGTAACTTACTATAGCGTATATAAGTTACTTTTAGTTAATAGCAGACCTAAGAATAAGAACTATATTATTACCTTTAATAAGAAATATAGTACCTACTACTATATTACCTTAGTATATAACCTAAGAGTAAATAGAACTATTAAAGCTAGGTACTACTTAATTACTAAAGTACTCTCTATCTAGATAGATAGTAGGAAGGTTAACCCTTACCTATACCTTTATACCGCACTCTTTATAGATTAGATAAGTATACGTATAGCCTATAGCTTCTCTCCCTTCTATCTTATAGTAAGATATAATCCTATAATACCTATAGAAACCCTTATACATACCTAGAGGATTCTAGACTAGGATTCTATTTAAACGCTAGAAGAGGAGATTACTATATAGATTTACACGTTTACGTAGTTAGATAAAGATTATAAAAAGGCTAGAATAGTAATAATAAAGTGCTATAAGCTTATAATAGATAACTATAATACTTAATATACCTATAAGCTCTACCCTAGCTACTTTAAGAAGGGGGATTTAGTCCTTACGTTTAACGTTAAGTAATCTATTAATAAGTTAATAGATATAAAGCTTAATTAGTAATAGAAGGGCCTGTTTAGGATATACTCTTATACTCTAGAATCCTCTTTATACTACCTTAAAATATTAGGTAGAGAACTAATAAAAGGATCTACCTATAGGGGAGGAAGGTTAAAGAGGTTTATCTAGGCGCCTAATAGGCTATAGGAACTAGACGACGTGTAGATTCTTAGGTCTAAACTTAAATAAAACCTTAATAAAGTCTTTCTAGTACTAAATATATCCTTAACGACTAGTTCCTAAGAGCTAAATAATAATAAAGAAGATGTTAAAGAGATAATACTCCCTATAGTAATAAATAGGGATAATAGTAATAATACTAGACGATTTATATACTTAATAGTATACTTAAAGAGGATAGAGGAGGCCCTAGAGAAGGTAAAAAAGTCTATAGTCTTTAAAGTTACTATTCCCTAGGTTAACCCTACTAAATATAGTAACTACCTAATACTTCTAGAGACTAAGAAGGAATAATAGGATAGGGGTTCCCTATTATAGACCTATATAACTAATAATAGCTAGAAAGACCTCCTAGGTAGAACCTACTACTAGAAAAATACCCCCCCTATTAGTTCTACTATTTCTACTATTTCCTATAAGCCTTTTTTTCCTTTTTCTCTCCTTTTATAATATGTTAATTAATACGACTTTATAATACCTAGATAAAACGACGTAGCTATAACGTAATACGCCTATTTAGGCCCCTAGAAATACTATATTAAAAAATCCTAAGTAACTTTTAGTCTTTACTAATAATATTACCTAGAGAGTCTAGAGCCCTTTAGGATTTAGCTTTAGTAATCTAGCGACTTTTAGCATCCCTTAGTAGTTAGAATCTTAAGATTGTCTTAAAGGATTAGACCTAAGAATCATAAGGAGAATTTACCTTAAGGAGTCTAATAACCTTAGGAGGGTAAAGAACTACTTCTTTATATTACTATAATAACCTAACTTAGTACCCTTACTTACGTGTAAATATTAATCTTAGGGGATAGGACTTAGTACCCCTTCCTTTTAAGCCCTTATACCTAACGCCTAAAGAAATACTAGCTAATAGGTTTATAGACCCTATTTAGTAAGATAAACTAAATAGGATAACCCCCTTAGATAGGAGGATACTTTCCCTCTATTTTCTATATCCTATATATAACTGATTTTTTTATTATCTATTCTTATATAACTCTTTCTCCTTTTTAATTTCCTCCTTCTTAGTTTCTACTTAGATTTAAGAATCTCTATGGCTGTCTAGTATTAATAGTTAGCGCCTTCCTAGGATAGTAAAACTAAGTTATATTATATAGCCTTTCCCCTTATATTACCTTATATTTTAGTTTTATCAACCCTATATTTTTACGTATTTCCTTTATATTTATACTATATTCCCTTAACATTTAGCCTATATAGGGGATATATTCTCCTTATATTACCTCTATATCCCTCTTCTATTACCCTATTATTTTAAGTTTATATACTTATATAGCTAGCGTATATAGACTAGGGATAAGGAGGATAGATATTTTCCTAAATAACATTTTAAATTTAACTCCTTTTCTATCTCTTAGGCTATATTAGACCTAAAAAGCGCTCTATATACCTAGACATTAAGAACTAGATGCCTATATCTTCCTCTCTAAATTTTTTTATCTTTACTAGATTACCTACTAGTACTACTAATACCTAGTACTACCCTTAAGATTTCTCTAGCTTTAAACGCCTGATATACTAAGGTATATTTTTATACTTTATCTTAGCGTAATCTATAAAGGGGACGTTCTTAAGGTACTAGTAGCTAAAAATAATATCCTTTAGGAGCTTATAATAGTTTAAGCTACTATAGATAAAGGTAATCTCTTTTTTAAAAAGCTTTTTAAATAAAGTAAACTAAAACTATATATAGTTTATTTACCTAATAGTCTAAGGAATAATACTAGGAATCTACCCCTACCTATTATACTTACTACTAAGACAGATAGTACTATTAGCTTTAGGTATACTATAGCTAAAGGTCTTTTAGACTATATAATTATAATAGGAGTACTCTAAGATAGTCTTATAGTAGTAATAATTTATATAGATACTATCTCCTCTAGTACTCTTAGGTAAGGAGATATACTTAAAGTATAGTTTGTAAGTCTAAACTCTAGTAGTCTTATTAAATAGGGAGTATATATATACCTTATAGTAGTTATAAGGGACTATATTATAACCTCTAAAGGACTAAATAATAAAACTTAGTGCTACTAGCTTTTAAGTATAAACCTTCTAGATCTACTATTTATTCTAAAGGCCCTAACTATAAGTAATAAAGACATAGCGTCTTAGGCCTAAACTCTTCTTAGTATAGAGAGACTAAAGGAGGGTATAGTCCTAAGGAGAAAGAACGTTTATTTAGAACTCTATTATAGTAATACTAGGCTTATTACCTATCTAAACGAAAGGTAAGAAATTAACCTTTATAAAAGCATTATTAGTAGGAGAAAGATTAAGCTAATACTATATAAGAGATACTATTACCTAAGGATGCTAAAAAGTTAGTACCTAATAACGTAATAAGGTAATAGAGGTAAGAATAGACCTATAAATCCTTATCTAAGAAAGGATAGTAAAGTAGCTAGTTACTACTAAGCTTACTAAGAGGAAAGACGTTTAATAGCACCTATAGGATAATATTTATAGAAATCTTATAGGGATAAGGCTAGTTAGTATCCTTTACTATAATAACAACTTTTACTTTAGAAAAAGACAAATTAATAAAGTAATTATTATTATTAAGAGATTTATAGACCTAAAAGAAAGATTAGAGGTATATAGAGGAGAAAGTTAGTAGGCTATAGAAAAAGAATAAGAGTAAGAAAGATATACCTTACTAGGTAGTACTAAGGAAGGTAAATTATTAGAACGTACTTTCCTACTTATAACAGCAGGTAATTATAGTAAATTATATCTAAAAAATAAAGAAGGAAAGTATAAGTAGCTAGCCTAGCTACCTAGTAACCTATATAATTATACCCTTTTCCCTAGCCTAATTTAATTCTACTTCTAGCTAATAATAATATTTCTAGATATTACTAACTAGTAATACTACTATATTTTTTTTCTTTTACTATCCTATCCTTTTAAACTTTTTTAAATAATATATTTAATTAATTCTTAGACCTAATCCCTTACTACTTTTCCCCTTTATAAAGAAAGAACTACCCCCCCCCTACGTAACTCCCTTACTATAAATAATATAAGGCTTCTTACCTTTAGTTAGTACCTATAGTACTAGAAGGAACTTTAGATAAACCTATAAAGTTAACTTACCTTTATCCCTCCTTAATTCTTAGATAGTAGGTCTAAGAATTACCCTAAGGACCTAAAGAGTCTAATAAATTATAAGAGAGTAAGGATAGAGGAACCTTATTTACATAAGAGCACCCTTACCCCTCCTCCTCTAGGAAGTATAATTCCTACTTTCTATATTAGAAGCTAGGACCCTAACGACTTAATCCTTAATAATAATATTATTAACGCTAGTTAGGACTATAATAAGGGCTTTATAAAAAGCTTTATAGGTCTAAATACCTCTATATCTATAACTCTAGTAAGATAGGCTTATTAGTTATTAGTATACCTATAAGATATTAACTATAAAGAAAGCTAGGATAATATAGACTAGACTAACCCTATAGATAGTATCTAGCTATCTAAGCTTAAAGAAAAGTATAATAAAGAAACCTATAACTAGCTCTAATAAGGATCCAATAAGGCTAGGGCTTTACTAGCCTAATTTAATAATAAATAGGCTAACCTAAAAGTAGCTAATAAGAATAAAGTAGAGGAAAGGTTTTATACTAGGCTATTAAATTTTTAAGTAGTAATAATACTTAGGTCTAGTACTACCCCTAATAACGCTTAGTAGGCCTTTTAAATTACTATTTATAGACTAAAGCCCTTTCCTATTTATATTAACCTATATAATATAATAGGAGCTAGCTAAGCCTAAGCCTATAGTAGCTATAGTAACTTAAGGGAGGGTAGATACGCCCTCTAGGTTAGTATCTTTAATAAGCTACCCTATACTGTTATATTAGGCCTGCTAATTAACTACTTTATAGGCTATATATACTACTATAACCCTTATTAGAGTAATAGGAAAGCAGAATATTACCTAGAGACCCTCCTATCTATAATTAGTAATTAATATACTATAGTTAGAGCTTAGGGGTATTTATATAGCTAAATCTATACTATTACTAGTATATAGACTACTAGTTAGATATAATTTATAGCCTTAATCTTACTTTCTAAGTAGGTTTTAAAGCTTCTCTATATAGGAAAACTACTATTAACCCTCCCTATTATTAATACTACCTTAGATAAGTAGATTACTAGTATTACTAGGGAGTTCTATAATATCTCTTCTACTAATAGGGGAAAAAGGATAGTAATTTATAGAAACAGTCTATAGGCCCTAAGGAAGTTATATAAAGCTAAAAGAGTAGCTTATACTAAGCTAAAGTCCCCCCCTAAGAAGAAGAAGGGTACTATACTAGCTCCTACTCTATAAGACCCTTAAACCTTACTGCTACCTAGTTCTTTAGTCTAATCTATTAATAGAGTTAATAATATTTAGAATAAGGGATACTATAACGTAATTAAGTAAGAACTAATAGAGAATAGTAACTAAGATTATATATTACCTTAAGAGTAGCCTATATAGATAAGTCTAGAAAGGTTACCCTATCTCTTATATTATAGGCCTAAAGAAGTAGTTATCCCTTACCTAGGTATATCTAAGAATCCTACCCTCTATTAACCTAAGGGTACTCTAAAGCCCTAGGAGTAAGGTAACGCCCTCCTACTTAAATATATTAGGGATAATAATAATATAGAGAGTAATATTAAAGTATGCTTTAGTAAGGGGTTTTCTAAGACTAGTTATTAGGAAGGAGATTAATCTAACTATACCTATTTAATACTTTTAGGCCTGTATAACATATAAGGAACCCTTATAATAGAGTACTAGCTGTCTTCTAAAGAGATAGTTATAATAGCTTAGCTAATAGTAAGGGATACTACCTATAATATTATCTTTCCTACTATAGGATACGTATAGTTACTATATACCCTACTCTAAGATATAGCGCCTAACCCTTTTACTCTTAATGTTTTTAGGCTCTATAAGGCAGCTATATTTATCTACTTTGTTAATATAGAGGGTAACTATTAGGGTGTTCTACTAGTAGACTAAAAGAGTAGCTATATTTACTAGGTAGACTTTAGTTATATAGAGGAGACTAGGAATAAAGAGTTTTTTAATATAGTTAATAATCTAGTAAAGATATATAAGCTTTATAGTACCCTAGATAATCTTATATAGATTCTTAGATCTAGCTTATATATTATAGCTATATTATAGTAAGATAACAATTAGTCTTATAGTCTATATATAGTTAAGTTTATATAGTCTTATATTTATAAAGGATTTACTATACTAAAGTCCTTAAAGCTCTAGACTAATAATATAGGAATAAACCTAAGAAAGAGAAAGTAGAAGTAAGTTAGTATATAATCTATAAAGTACTAGTAGATTAGGTAGATTACTTTAGAGTTTTATAATATAGTTATTCTATAGGATAGGGTCTATAAGATTAGCCCCTTATATAGTATTACTTAGACCTTTAATTTTTTTATCTTATTGCTAGCTGTTAGGCCTGTAAATCCCTTACCCCTTCTTCCTAACCTAAGTAAGAAGGGAAGATACTAGCTAAATCTACCTAAGCTAATAGTACTAGGCCTAAACCCTACTCTAAGCTAAGGGTCTAAGCAGCTCTAGAACTAAAATAAGGAACGTACCCTAAGCCCTATAGCGCTACTCCTAAGAGCTCTAGCGCTAGATAGTAATATAGTAACACCTTATAAACCTTATTCTTAGACTATACCTAAGGGAGATAATCTCTATAACTAGTAGATTAATCCTTAACTGTTATACCTACTAAAGGTACTAGCCCTTAACGTTATAACTACTAGTAGGGAGGATTATATTAACTAGCGTGTTAATCCTTAGGTCTAGATTAATATAAATACTTAATTAGACTATATAGTCTACTAATTCTTTACTCCTAGCTATTAGGAAGGTTAGGGATAATATATTAAAGGTATAGAATAGGACTTATACTACGTACCTGTTTATAACTCTTAATATATAAATAAGCGGTATAATTTTAGGTAATCTCTAACTTTAAGTCTAAAAAACGTAACGTAGATTTATAGGTTTTAGTTACTTTTAGTAGGGACGCTTAGAAAGATATATAGAAAAGTACCTAGGGGATAATTAGAGTAGGGTAAGATAGCAGATAGTACCTAAAGTAGTATAGAGATAGATACTTACGCCTAGTAGGGCCTACTTTTTCCTTTTTTTTTATATTTAGTAGAGCTAGCTAGCTATATAGCTAAAAAGATTATTATTATAGTAGTAAATTTAACTTATTCTTATATATATTACTATTTACCTACTTCCTATAGTAACTTTTATCTTTCTTTACCTATACTCTATAGATTAGATCTAAGAATTAGATTCCCTATTAATTAAGCCTACTCTTACCTAGTAGGCTAGTACTAGTAATATACTAACTAATTTACGTAGCCTTATGCTCTTCCTACCTAGATAGTCTTTTACCCTCTATAGTAGCTAGAGTAGTAGGGTTATATAGTTTAGTTAGTAGCGCCTCTAGTACTACGCCACCTATTTCTACTATAAATATAATAAACTATCTATATTTATTATAAGTTATAAGAGTTATAGGTCTATATAGATTAGAAGCTATAGCCTTTAAATATTCTCTTATAGGTCTATTATTATTAGATATTTTATTTACTTTATTTAAAAACTTTTCTTTTATATAGGATTTATAAATATTATTTATTTTAGGTATATTTATATTATTATTTTTATTATAGAATATAGTAGTAGTATTATAATAAGGTTATAAAGAATAGGCTATATTACCTAGTCTGTTATACTATAAAGTAGCTATATCCCTATTATCTTTTTTACTTTTAGTAATATTAAGTATAGTATTATTATTATTATAATTATTATTATTATTATTATAAGGTATATAAAAACTAAAATAATATAAACTATTAAGTTTCTTTCCTATAGTTAATAGTTTATCTTCTTTTATATTATATAGTATAGGGTTATTATTATAGAATATAAAAGTAATATTTATTTTATTTAGTTTATTTTAACTTAATAAGTTTAATCTTAGTTAAGGGATATAGTAAATATCTTTTATAGTATATATATTATTATTTATTATAATATTAATATCTCTCTTATAATTTATAATTAATAATTCTACTTCTCCCTACTTAATATTTTCTTTAAGATTCTTAATATTATATAGATAGTTAATATTACTTATAGTATAATATTATTAAGTAAATCTTTAGGGGATAATTTATATAGTTAAAAGTAGGTTATTTCTATTTAAGTAAATACTATACGACTTATTCCTAAATATAGGGTTATAGTAAGATTTTAGTATAATATTATTTAGGAAGGTAGTATTATATAGTAGTATCTATATAGATATAATAGTCTATTTATATAATATACCTCCTTACGTAGTAATAGCTAGGGATAATAAAAGTTTACTTAGTACTACCTAATACTACTAGTCTATAAAGGGAAATTATCTATACGTATAGCTTATTATTACGTAATAATAGGTTACTATTATTCTTAGGCTATAATTAGTAGGGCTATTTTAATAGTTAGTTAGTAGGGTAATAGCTATATAGGTTAATTATAGTTATAATTAATTCTTAAAATAATAGGTAAAGATATATAGGATAGTAAATATCCTATATAAGAGTATATCCTATAGAAGTAAGAATATATAATAATAGGGGTAGAGATATATAGAATATAAGGGGTATAAAAGGATAAAAGATATAAAGAAAGTATAGTAGTTAGATTATTACTAAAGATATTACTTACTTAAAGAGAAAGATAGTAGTTTAGAATATAGGAGATTCCTATCCTTATATAACTATATCTAGCTTACTAGAATATTCTATACTTACGTAAGCTGCTTAGAAATTAACCTAGATAACATATAAGAACATAACCCTAACTAAATAACCCTAACTTAAAGAGATAACCTAGATAGTTAAAGAGAGGAGTAGTAAAGCTAATCTTACTCCTTATAGAATCTTCTAGCATCAGGCTGTAATTACGTAATTATCTGCTTACGTAATTAATATATATATTAATCTACTAGTTTAGTAGATTATATATATATATATATCTTATATATAAATCTCTATAATAGAGGAAATATAAGATAAAAAAATATAAGAGTATTAGAGAATACTCTTACTTCTAATATTAATCCCCTATATTACCCCTTATTAGTAATTTTTCCTTTTTCTTCTCTTTATTAATAATAATTATAACTATAAGTTAGAAAGATTTAGTATATCTTTACGTATATTTCTTACGCCTTTTATTACTTATAACTATTAATTAGTTACTAACTTCTTACCTTATTTTTAAATACCTTATAAAATAATTACTACTAATAAGGCTTATATATATACTATAGCTACTTTTAAGTACTATAGTTACCTAGGCCTTAAACCTAATAACTTATAGTTATAGTTAGCTTTACTATTACGTACCCCTTTACTTACCTTAATAGATAAAGAGGTAGGGGAGATCCTTATACTAAGAAGAGTATATTAGGGACTTCTTCTTATAAGATCTTATAAGTTTACCTTTATAAATTATTATAGGTATTATTCTAACTTAATTAATAGCCTTACTAACCTTATAAATATAAGATAAGGCTATATAAAGCCTCTTACGTTATTATATATATTTATAGGTTAATAGAGGCCCTTAATACTAGCTCTTTAAGCTATATTCTTTTAGTTTATATCTTCTTTAGCCTAATTATACTCTAGGGATACTAACTAGTAATAGATAATAAGTATCCTCTACCTTATATTCTACCCTTTTATAAGAGCTTAGAGGAGGACTAGTATAATAGTATAGAGGTTAAAAAAAAAGAGAAAGTCTCTTTTTTACTAATACTTAGTATATTTTATCTTATTAGTAGTTATTATTTCTAAGGCTAACTTATTATATATTTAGAAGATAGATCTAGGGATATAGAGTTACTCTCCCTTTATAATTTACTTATAGAGGAGCTTCCTCCCTTTCCTAATCTTAAGAGTATTATAGAAGAGGGTATTAGTAATAATAATATATTTATTATTACCCCTAAGTACTAAGGGGATCTATTAGTAATAGGGGTGCCTATTATTAGTCTTTATAAGTACTACTTTTATAATACCCTTATAAGGTAAATAGATAGTATATACCTCCTAAGAACTATAAGTAAATACTACTAGTATATATTACTATAGTACCCTTATATACTACTTATACTAGCCCTTATAGGCCTAGCTAACGCCCTCTTAGCTACTTAGGTAGTATGAATAATACTAAGGAAGGTATATTATATATTATTTATATTAGTTACTTTTAATACTAACGTATTAGTAATAAAAGCTTACTATACTTTAGTACTTAGTAGAAGTAGTCCTACCTTTACTAGTAGGAAGGATAAGGAGGGCTACTATACCCCTTTAGACTATAGAGGATAGGGAGGAAGAAGAGTATAGTAAGGTAAGTAATAAAAAGGGTTTATCTTATAGAGATATTTCTTATAAGACTCCTAAATTACCTTTAGTAAGTATTATTACCTTTTATATATATAGAGTATATACTAATATTAATAGCTTTATTAATAAGATTATCCCTAACCTAAGGACTTATATTATATTTTATATACTCCTTAATATATATATAGCTACTATCCTCTATAGAGGTAACTAAGGCTTCTAAAAGGGGAGTGTTTTAGGCTCCTTAGCCTATAGGCTATTACTTATTTTACTTATCTTTTTAGGCTCCTTAGCCTTTAGGCTGTTTTTAATTTTTAAGGTTATTTTAGCCTCTTATTTATTATTTCCTCTTTTTATCTTATTATATACTATACGTCCTATAGGTTAAGTATTATTCTTAAGTACTTAAACTTTATATATAAGAGGTTCTTTATTAATCTATTAGTTAGTATCTTATTTATAAGGAGATATATAATATTAACTTTACTATTAGTATATACTTTATAAAGCTATATATTTTAGATATTAATATAGTAGAGTTATATAGTAATTCTTTCCCCTTCTCTTATAATAAGGCGTATTATATACTAATTATTATAGTAGACTTTCTAAATATTATCTCTAAGATCTAAAGAAATCTTATAAAAGAGACGTCTAAGTACTATTAGCTCCTTTATTATATATTTAAAGGTAAGAAGCTCTACCTTAGTTATTAATATAGTTATAGTTACTTATTATATAGCCTTCTAATAGATTAGACCCCTAAAAAGAGTAATAATATATCCTTATAATAAATAGTAAGTTATAACGTTATTACTAAATAAGGCGTTACTTATAGCTAAGAGCTATATACCTCTTAGGATTCTAAAGTAGATTAATAGGTATAAAGTATAAAAGAGATATCTAATATACTACCTTACTACTTATATATAGTAAGAGCTTAGGTTTATAAGAAACTTTAATAGTAAAGAGTATATAAACATAA
The DNA here is from genome assembly GCA_020631755.1 of Colletotrichum sublineola. Lineage (NCBI taxonomy): Eukaryota > Fungi > Ascomycota > Sordariomycetes > Glomerellales > Glomerellaceae > Colletotrichum > Colletotrichum sublineola. The sequence continues at coordinate 1,152,993 of JAHSQG010000010.1, forward strand.
TGTTAAGCCGGATTATTATTACTATATATAGTATTAATCCTACTTTCTTTTAGAAGATCTTTACCTTAGTTAGTAATATAGTACCTTTATTTAAAGAGAAGTTAGTTATTAGTAATAGTATTACTAGTTAGATAGTATTATTATTCTTAAACTTAATAGCTATATTATAGATATACTAATTATAATAGAGGTATATTTTATAATTAGTATAGTTATATATAATTTAAATACCTAGATATTACTTTATATCCCTTATATCCTTTATTTTATATACTTCCTTTATACTAGTAATAAGGTTTACTCCCCTATTTACTTTCTCCTTTAGATATATAATAAGGATGTTATTAATATAAAAGAGGATATATATAATATTATCCTTAAAAATAAAGAGATAGGGGTTTTTCTTTAATAGTTAAAGACCTAGTTATTTAAGGGTCTTAAAGAACTCTCTAAACTAAAGAAGAGGTATATCCCTTAAGCTATATAGTACGTAAGTAATTATTACGTATTCACCTTCTTATTAGTATTCTTTTAGAAGCTTATAGTATATTTATTTACTAAACAGATCTCTTTTAGTATTAAGAAATATATTAATAATATTAAGTTATTTAACGTTAAGGTTAAATTAGGTAGTAATTATTATTACTATATAAAAGGTTTATACTATAATTATTACTATATATATCTTATAGATAGGGTTATTTTCTTAAAGATCCCCTTATATAATAATATAGGCCTTATAGTAGTTAAGAAGGCCTTTTAGATCCTACTTATATACTTATACCTATTTAAGTAGGAGTAGCTTTAATCCTAGTAGGACTAGTATCTTATTAATTATCTTAAGAGCTTTAAGACGTTAGAGTTTACTAATTTTATAATCTATTACCTTCCTAAGTAACTATTAGATATTATTTAGTATCCTTAGTAGTTCTTTTTATAATTTAAGAGTATATAATAGGTTATTATAGTAATACTTATAGTTATCTAATATTTTAATTATATAGTAAGGTCCTATTTAATATATAGCTATATATATAACTATATATTATATATAATACCTATTATTTACTTTATTTATAGCCTCTTATTTATTATAAAAGAAGGTGTTAAGAAAGTTATCTAAGACTTATTTTCTATTCTAATAAAAGGATAAAAAGAGTACTTATCTTATAGATAAGAAGTTACCCCCTAAGGCTATAAGATATTATCTAGCTTTAGGTTAGTAGGTTAGTATATATAAGACTATACTTAGCCTTACTAGAGGGTGTTATTACTACTAGCTTATTCTTATTATTTAGCTTTATTCTATATATAGTAGATTAGTAATTTAATTATATAGCTATATATTATTTTAGGCTTCTAAGGTTATATTAGAATACTAGGTATTACTTAGGTACTTAGTAGCTATTTAGCCTCTTTATAAATTAAGTTATAATTATACTCTTAGATTTATAGTAATATAGTTACCCTTAATATAGTCTATAAGTAAGTAAATTATATAAGTAAGTAAATTACTTTTTAGTACCTATATAATAAAGTATAAGAGAAATTAACTATAACACCTTAAATTAATTAAAACTATTTAGAATCCTCTTTTTTAGAGGTAGATTTAACTTCCTAATACGTATAAGTATTATAACTAGGCTTTCTATAGATACTATATTATCGTACGTATATTTCTATCCTCCTTATATAACTACTACTTTAACTTATTTCTACTTATAACTACTTAGTTATATCTATTTAAGACTTTATATCCTAGGCCTAATTAATTATAAGTATTTTACCTTTCTAAATCTGTTTTTTTTTATATAGTAATAGTAGCTAAGTTACTTATTTACCTCTTAATACTTAGTTATTTAGGCCTATAGTAAAACCTAGTTATATATAACTACTATAATTCCTTTCTTTAGCTACTATATATACCTAATAATTAATATTAAGGAGCTATTCTAGTGTTATATAATATAATTTATAATAAAATTAGACTATAAAGTAAACTTAATTAGGTTATTTAGTATTTTTAGGACCTAAGCTAGCAGTAGGCTAGTAAAAGAACCTAGAGGTAATAGTATATAAAGCTTTATATCTAGCTATAAAATTATATATTCTAGATTATATAGGATAAGGCTAGTTACTCTAAAGCCTACTTAGACATTTACTATAGTTATTACCTTATTATATATATTATAGAAGGCTAGGAGGAAGTCTTCTTTTATAATATATATAATATATACCTATATAAGGACCTTAATTTCTTAGCTATATACCTATTTTAATAAACTAAAACACCTAATATTAAGAGGCTAGAGCTTATATAATAAATAAGGTAGTATATAGAGTATAATAATATTCTACTCCTTATAGTATAGCTTAAAATTAATAGAATAGTAGCTTTTATAGCTATTAAGGATAAGGAGGTAGTAAGTACTTTTTATATAACTCCTTATATAGAAATTAAAGTACTTTACCTATTTTAGGCCTTTCTTATTTATTATCTAACTGTTTTCTATAAGTATAATTACCTAGTTAGGTAGGAGGGGGTTATTATACGTCTAAGAGTTAAAATAGACTTTACCTATAAAGATAATATATAGTAGGATAGAGTAGCTATATAACCTAATACCTTAGATTACTATAACTTATTCCTAATTCCCTTATTATACTCCTCTTAGCTTACTATATTATTTTAAGGCTATAATAACTATCTTAGAGGATATCTTACCTATTATAAACCTAGTCTTATTAAAGTTATAGATATTATTATTATATATCCTATACTTTATAATTATGTTTTATATAAGGGAAAACTATATATAATATACGTTTAGATCTTTATAGAGGACCCTCTAATAGTTAATTCTTTAATTAAAACGCGTCTAGAGCTTAGGTTATTATTATATAAAGTTTAAGGCCTAGTTTATTCTAATGCGTTACGTACTATAGTTATAAAGTAGTTAATTAGCTATTTCTTAAATAGTACTAAGCTATAGTAAAAATACTTATAAATCTAGGTTAATAATATATTAGATAATAGTCTCCTCTTTATATAAGGTTAAATTATAGTTATTTAGTTTAATATTACGTTATATAGCTTAGCCTTATTTTTATTATTAGAGGGTTAAGAATAATATATTATACTATTTTATAGCCTTTTATATACTTAATTTTAGGTCTAATTTAAGCGTATTAAGTACTAGGACTAAATTACTTTTATTTAAATACTATACTATAGTTATAAGTAGAGAAAAGTAAAGGGAAAGGCAGGTTATATAAAATAGCTAGAAAGTAATTTACTTACTTATATAATTTACTTACTTATAGACTACGTTATTATAAAATCTTACTACTTAGCTAGAGCTAAGTATCTTACTTATTAAGTTACTTTTATTAGATATAGTTATAGTATATACTTTATTTAGTACTAGAATTAGCTTAAGAGTCTAAACCCCTTTTTTACCTTACGTAGTAATACTATAGTTAATTTACTTAATATCTTAAGTATTCTTCCTTATATTAGTATCTAAAGGAGTTTATTCTTATAGTATAGTTATTATTATTATAAATATCTTTATTACCTTCTTTATTAATCTAAGTATATCTATAATTAAGTCTTACTTATACTCTTTATCCTTAATAATATTAACTATACTTTATACTTCTAGTTTAGTAATTACCTCTCTATCTTTTTTATTTTTAGGAAGAACTTTATCTTACTAAAATATACGTTATATATAATAATAACGTATTATAGTAAGGGGACCTAAGTCCTATAGAGGTTATATATATTTTATATTTACCCTATAAGGTATTTAATATACCCTTTAGGTTTAACTTTAAATTTTCTTATTTATATTCCTTTTTTATAGTTACCTATTAATAGATAGGTATAGTATTTATACATATATTATTGCAATATTAATCACCTAAGGAATATCAGCCATAACGCCGATATTCCAGCGGCAGAAGAACGGATATTCCGCCGGGGAATTCCCCTAAATTCCTAGGTATATTACCACTATTTAACCACATAGTAATAACCCCCTTTTAAAGCAACACATAATAGACCCTCAGAATAGACCACCTATTATTCGTCATTTACCACCCAATACGTATAGTTAACCATATTACAACTAACCCTTATAATCCTAATACTAATCAGTAGTTAAATTACTAACTAGTTAACTATTACCAACTAGTTAAATAACACCACTAGAGTAGTCTTCTTCACTAAAATCACTACTTAGTAAAGATACTATAGATTAGCAAAGGTTTAATAAAAGAGACAAGCAGACTAAAAGTCTACTAGATTTCACGCTACTTTTATAACCCTACTCATACTAACCACTATTAACAACAAAGAAGAGACCAAAAGTCTACTAGATTTACACTACTTTTATAACCCTCTATCTCTAAAAGCACTAGTTATTTAGGCTAAGATAGTATAGTTATACCCCTTATACAGCCAGTAAGACTAAAGCCTAAAATACATAACCAACTTATAGACCTCATTATGTTATAAGAGGTTATACTTAACTACAAAAAACACCCCAATTCGCAAGCCAAAACAACATCTAAGATATAAACATAACTTATAGTAAAGAAGACCTAATTATACCTATACGGCCTGAAAGGGTAATACACATACAAGACAGTAAATCTACCAGAACAAGACAATCATTAACTACAACAGAAAGAGCTATACTAAGAATATTACTAGAGATACCCTATAGATTTAAGGACTATATTAATCTATAGGTATAGGGAATTTATAATTTTAACTATATTCTAGAATAAATTAAATAAAGTAAAGGACTTAGAGCTATACTCTATAAATATATAGTAGAATAGATAGCCTATAATAATTATAGTTAAGGCCTTAAAGCCTGCCTAGCTAATAACCTTAAAGACTAGACCCTTAACAACTTTAAAAGCATTAATAGGGACTTAATTAAGAAAGTCTAAGTATTTATTATTAGTAATAGAATACTTATAGATAAACATAGAGGAACTATAGCATTATATGTCTATAACGTAATTAACTAAGAGAAGTATAAAGTATAGACTAAAAGCTAGATTAAAGAGGCTAAGAAGTTAGACCTAATATTCTATAAACAAATAGAGAATAAAGACTTTATTAAGAATATTACTAATACGTATAAGAAAACATAGATAAACTTAATAGGAGTAGGAAACTCTATAGATATAAGGTAGACTTTATTTAACAACCTAAATTTTATTATTCCAACCATATAAGAAAGCCGTTAATACATAGCCCATAAGAAATTAACCACCCTATCTAATTAATCTATAGAGGTGTAAAGGACCGTTATACCTAGGGATTTACCTAAAAATAGCGGCCTAACCCTATGTTAATTAACTAATCTTATTAAGCTTTATAGTAATAATATAGAGTTAAAGTATAAAGGGGACGTATATAACATAATTAACTTAAAGTTACTAGTCTTCTATAATCTTTATATAAGCATAAGAATTATAAGTAATTAATATAAAACTATAATTAAAGTAATACTTACTTTAGAACTATAGGAGTATTACTCTACTACCCTACATAAATATACTAATAATTTTAATACTTTAATAGCTAAAATTAAATTAAAGTTTAAAGGCAAAAAAGTCTACTAGGCCTATATAGCTAAGCTATAACAACTTAATTTTAAGTTAATTAAACGCTAGAATAGTAGTAAGAATAAGCTAGAGATACTTAACCTCCTTATTATAAAAGTTACTAAGCTAGTAAAGGTAATAAAGCGCTATAGACTACTAGAAGATAAGGAATACTAAGACATACTTATTAACTACTACTAAGGTATCCTAGAATATACTATAGCCCTCCTTAACCTACCTGCAACATTTACTACGCTCTATATGTAATTACGTAGCAGCATAGGGAATATAATAAGTATTTGTAACAAGAAATTACAATTTATCACTAAAGACCCTAGTAATCTAGGGAACTAATACTAGGTTAACCATAAGTATAATAGCTAAAGGAATTAACAGCTACAGCCATAGTAGAACAACTAAGGTATAACCTATAATAATACTTAAGAATAGAGTACCTTTATAATAAAGAAGTACTTTATATATAGAAAGCCTAGATACTAGTCTAATAAACACCTAGATAACAAAAGGTAGAAGTCCTTCTAGAAGTATAAGAGCTAGTACTTTATAGAGACTTTACTAGGGTTTAAGTAGTTTCTTATAGAATACAAAGGCAACTACAGCCTAAATAGGAAAGAAGATAAAGAATATAATACAGCTAAAGAACACTTATAGGATAATATCTTCTTTATGTTAATATTATTTTATAGAAAGAATGTAATTAATAGCTATAAAGTCTTCACACAACTACATAACTAGGCCACCCGCCATGCGTTAATAAAGGAAGACCTGTAGGAAGTTAGTAAACCTACTATAAAAGTCAACTAGGATAGTAATATATTTATATTTAAAGACTAATATTCTATAATAACGTTTTAGGGAATAATACTAGATACTAGTATAGCTCTTATATTAATAGCTAGCTAACATTAAGTTATAGTACTACGCAAGCAGCTATAAAAAGAAATACTACTAGATACAGCCCGCATAGGGGAGGCAACTATATAATTTAGAAGCGGCAAATACTTTAAATCCCTTAGAACTATAAAGATACCTACCCTACTTAGTAAACTTACTTTCTATATTATAACCTCTAATATGCTATTTCTACTCTACCTAAAAGATATAGACTACTATAGAATATAATTTAATAACCTTAAGAATATCCTCCTCTAGGGCGAGAATATTATACTAGTTATATACAAATAGGGTTACATATAGATACTACTAGAGAAACCTAAACATAGCATAGTATAACACCACCTCACTAACATTAAACTCTATTAAATATACTAACAATTCAGCCATCTATTAGTTAATTACCTCCATAAGGTGCTATAACATACCAGCTATAATATAGATATTATAAATATTAAGGAGATAACTAAGTTTTACTATTACTATTAATTAAACTTAAAAGCCCCTAGAAGATTTAAGTTTACCCTTAGAGATAACTATAAATTTAACTATAAGATTTATATTAATATAGTATACCTTAATAGTAACTAGCCTATTCTATATGTTATAAATAGTATAATAGTATTTAACATAGCATGATTTCTCTGCTTAGTTACTATAGAACAGACATTTAAGGTACTATAAATATGCTAGATAGATATATATCTTAGCCTACTAGACTAGATAATAACTAACACTAGATTAAACTTCTATGCTATAGAATTTAAACGTACCGCTTAATCACTATTAATTAAAGTAAAAGAAGTTCTAATTAAGGCACATAATAGCATTAGAAAGGTTGAGAGATATTATACTACTCTTTGCTAGGCATACACAATCATCTACACTAAGACTAGGGTAGAACCTAAAGTCGCCCTACAGCTAGCTATAAAGGTAATTAACAATACTACTAGCCCTAACAGCCTTATGCCTACCCTCCTTATCTTTAGAGCTTACCTATATATATTAGAGAACTCCCCTCTATTACTATTAATTACCTAATAAGCTAAAGCTATAAAAAAGGCTATAGAAGAAGTCTAACAAATTAACACTAAAAGGCAGGTTAACAATATGCTTATAATACATAACAGCCTAGATATAATAGTAACTATAACCCTACTACTATAATTACTTATTTAAGTTTAGTATAAGAAGGGCGGCTAGTAAGGCCCCTTCTAACTTATTATAAATAACAGCATAACCTATATAGTAGATTTACCATAAGGACTATATAACTTCTATATTACTATAGTTAAGCTATTTTACTAGCCTAATAAAGTTAAAGAAAGCATACTACCTAATCTAACTACTAAAGAACCTATTAAGCCTGTTTAAGAGCCTAACAAGCCTATAGAAGCAACCTATAAGAGTATTATAGTTAGCCTAGAGGAACTACCATAAAGACAACATAGTTAACTAAGGAAGAACCTAATCCCTACCTTCCTTATAGAGATTAACCCTATTCTAATAGGCAACATATTTCTAACTACTAAAGAGGAGGCTAATTATAAGCTTACTATAGAGTTACATAAGAAGGGCGTAATTACTATACCTAGAAAGCCATTTAAATACTCTAACAACATAGAGATTAATAGTCTTACTAAAAGAGGCGTATTCCATATTATTAAACATAATAAGAAAGAACACACTAAGATATAGATCTTTAAATTATAGCTTATACGTAAGGTAAAAGGGAAGAATAAGGCCCTATATAAGAAATCCCGCCTTATTATCTAAGGTTACGTAGACAATAGGAAAAGCACAATCCTAATATAGTCCCCTATAATATAGCAGATAGCCTAGCGTATTATCCTTACTATTACGCCATTACTACTACGTAATAGATATGTTCTTTAGCTATAAGATATTACATAAGTGTATACTTAGTCTATAACTAACCTTAACTACATAATTCTTACCTATCTACCTGTTAAGATATGCCACCTTTATCCTATAAATATAATTATAAGAGTAATAAGACTACTATATAGAATACTAGAAGCTAGAACCTATTAGTAGGTAATATATAACAACTATTATAGAAAAAAGCTCTAGATAGATATGTTAACCTTTAATCCCTACTTACTAATATCTATAAAGAATAACAGAAATTTTGTAATAATTAGCATACAGACTAATAATACTATTAGATTAATAGATAAGGCTTTTTTAGACTATAAAGAGACTATACTAAAAGAGGCGACCTTTAGCATAAAGGCTAAGTAATTCCTTACCACTAACTAACTACTAACGTTTAATAGAGGCATGCTATTTCTTAACAATAGTAGTAAGGTAACCCTATGTTAAAAGGGTTAAGGAAAGCAACTACAACCTATTAAACTCAGCTTGCTATAATCACATAAGTAATATATAGAGTAACACATATAAGGAGCATATATTATATTAATTTGCTAGCTAGAAGTATGCTTTAATTATTCTATTACCACGTAACACCAGTTGCCAACTAACAAAGACATAAAAGCCCTTAACTATAGGATTACCTAGCAGATAGAGAATCTAGAATACAGCCTTTAATTTATACTACTTAACCTTAAGACTACAAAACTCTTTATATTTATAGATAGATTATTTACTAATAATACTAACCTTACTTCATAACTTAGCTTTATTATTATCCTTATAAATAAGAAAAGTAAGGATTATATAACTATAGAGTAGAACCTAGATAACACTAGTAAATTCACTATAATAGGGAATATTATCTATTTTAGCTCTATAAAGTATAAAAGAGTTATAAGAAGTATGCTTGCTAGTAAGATATATGCTATAGTTACTAGCATAGATATTACACATGTAATTAGAACTACCCTCATGCTTATTACTAAGCGACTTATAATTCTACCTATTCTAATAGTAATTTATACTAATTTATACTTACTTCACAAATATCTTATAAAACTTAGTACTATAAAGGAGAAGTAACTTATAATTAACATTATAGCCCTTTACCAGTCATATAAAAGCCATAAGATACATAAGATACAATAGATCTATAGTAGTAACAACCCTACTAATAGCTTCACAAAGTTGTCGCCAAACAGCACGCTAGAAGCACTAGTTAGCAACAGCATAGCAAGGATCTAGATAAATAGATAGGTATCACATACGTAAGAACATACTAATAGAGAGAGATAGATACGGCTTATTTACTACTCTTTTGCTATTTGTTTTTAACTATTTAGTTAATATTGCTATTTATATATTTATGCCATTTAATAGCGACTTTCCCTATAAGAGAAAGTTACTAGTATTACAATATTAATCGCCTAAGGAATATCAGCCATAACGCTAATATTCCAGCGGCAGAAGAACAGATATTCCACTAGGGAATTCCCCTAAATTCCCAGGTATATTACTGCTGTTCAACCACATGGTGATAACCCCCTTTTAAAGCAACGCGTAATAGACCCTTAGAATAGACCACCTATTATTTGTTATTTACTACCTAATACATACAGTTAACTGTATCACAACTAACCCTTATGATCCTAACATATATATTTACCCTTAGTAAGGATAGAGGTTATATTAGAGTACTACTACATATATTAGTACCTACTAGTAAAAGTATTACCTAAACAACGCCTTTTCCTTCTTAATAGGTATTATCTATCTAAGGCACTAAAGTAAGCTTATATTATATATATATATTACTATAAGTACTACTTTAGGCTAGAGTTTATATAGGAGTCCTAATAATAAGAGTATCTTTATAATCCTTATAATAACCTCCTAGCCTACTTATTTATTACTACCTACTAGCTTTTTAGTATTTAGTAGAGGGAGCTTAATATTAATCCCTTACTTTACTATCTACCTCTTATACTTAGTTTTACCCTTAATACTAATAACTAAAGTATCCTTATCTTATTATATCTTATATATATAGATATTATATTACTAGTTTACCTATAAGATAAAACGTCTAAGTATAGGGAATACGTTATTATATATTTTTCTAAGTAGTATAATACTAAATAGTTAGGCTATAAATTTATCTTATAGAACTATAAGCTATTTAAAGTAGTTAAACCCTACTAGGAAGTTAAATAAATCCTATAATATATAATAGTATAGGTATATAAACTAACTCTTAGAGGTTTATTTTAAAATAACTTAGCTTATATACGTAACTATATAGTACTTATACTTAATTTAAGTTAGTCCTCTAATCTTTACCCCCTAAGTAGTATATAAGAGATATATAAGAGCCTTAATACTAAGATAACTAGTCTAGGGATACTAAAAATAGGCGTTATTATTATAGTTAATTTATACGTTTCTTAATAGGTAAAAGACTATTATAAAGACTTATATATTAATAACTAAGATAAGACTATATAGGATGTTATTATATAGTAAGGCTAAGTATAAGGAAATAGGTATATATTAGAGAAAGACTAGGTTACCTTTACGCCTAGGTACCTTTACTATAATACTCTTCTTATATATACTATAGTAAAGAGTATAATTAAGTCCTAAGTACTATAACTCTATAATCTTCCTAATTAGCCCTTTAGAGATAATATTAATATAAAAGCTAAGGATATATACTACGTTCTTAAGAATAAGCTTACCTAGTATAGGTCCTTTAATACTATTAAGAAGGTTTCTTATAATACGTATACTAAAATAGGGTAGGGTTTTATTTTTTTATTTTTATAGGTTTTCTTTTTTCTATAAACCTAATTAAGTAGAGTACTATTTAATTATAGAGTAATAGGTAATATAGTTAAGGAGAAATATTATAAAACTATATATAGAAAATAGATATAAATATAAAGAGAATATATAGAATCTTACGTAATAGTAGTATTTATTATATTCTTAATAATATTCTTACCCTAATTATACCTTTATAGTTTAATTAAGATATATTTTATTATATAAATCCTATTAGTAATAGTTATAGACTTTTAAGTATATATAACTAAATACCCTTAGTAATAATAATATATATTTTTTAATTTATCCCTAAAGACCTTTAATCTATAAAGTATAGATACTTCTTACCTTAATTAGGCCTATAAGTATCTATTCTAGAAGATAAGACTTTTTACTAGTAGTAGTAAGTTACCTTAGGTTTATTAGCGCCTAAGGTATACTAGTAATAATAGTAGTAGTATAGTAGTATAGTTTAGGTATTTATATACTATTTATTCTATATACTAAATATCCCTTTCCTACTTAGTTTAAATAGTATCTTATAATAGAATTAAACTACTAATCTTTTTATTACTAATATAGTAATACTAATATCTCTATTTAACCTTAAGTAAATACTTTAACTTAAATAAAAACTAATAATATATAAATAACTTACTTATTTAAAGAAGTAAACTTATAACTAACCTAACTAGACTTAACTTTAGTATAGGAGTAAGTTAGACCTTAAAAAAAATAAAAGCCTATTAATAGCTTATAGGAGCTATTAAGACTAATAAAAACCTATAAAAGATATAACTATTAACTATTAGACTATAATTATATACTAGCTTTACTATAAGGTACTACTTAGTAATTTAGAGCTAAGGAACTTTCTACTTATTATAGTATCCCTTAGGACTTAAAAACCCCTTATTAACTTATATAATAGTACTCTAATATAACCTTAAGATACTAGACTACTTCCTTAGCATAGGTTATAAGATATTAAAAACTATATTACTTACTAATACCTATTATTTTATACGTTTTTATAGAGTTATTAGCCTAATTAGATTATAGGCTATCTTAATAATAAGATAATAAAGTATTAAGAATAAGGGAGTAATAATAACCTATTATAGCTAAACGTTTTACCTAAGTCTAAAACTAGTTAACTCTATATTAAAGATAACCCTTTATTTCTAGGCTTACTAAGCCTTAAATATAATTATATATATAATTCTCCCTACCCTAATTAAATATATTAAGTAGGCTAAAAGAATTATTAAAAAAATATAAACTACTTTAATAAAATCTATTACTTAGAATACTATTTACTATATATACTTTATAGGCCCCTTATAAAAAATAACTACTAAAATATCTAAAGCTACTCTATCCTTATCTACTTTAGACCCTACTAGTAGAGTAACTAATCAGGTTACTAGCTATATTAGAGATACCTTTAGTAGGTATTAGGAGCCTTACGTTAAGAACTTAGAGTTTAGTATAGCTACTAATAATAATAAGGTTATCTAAGAAGGCTAAGGATATATTAGGTTAAATTCTTATCTAACTATACTACCTCATTAGACTAAGGAAGTACCTATAGTTACCTACTATACTATTATAAATAGCTAACTTATAATAACCTAAAGTAACTTTTATACCTAATAAGAGCTTATAAATAAGCTTCTTAACCTTATTACTACTAACTAAGAAGCCCTTATAAGTACTACTAGGCAGCCTATATAGACTTAAGTAGTTAGCTATATACGCTTTATAATTAAGATACCCTCCCTAAATACTATTAGAATACCTACCTTTAATAGCTATAATATTACTAACTTTCTAGATAGGTATAAAGCCTTATTTAGACTTATAAGTTATACTAATTAAGAGAAGACTACTATACTCCTATAGTATTTACCTAATAAGTACTAAGCTATAGTAAAAATTAAGTTAGAGATATATACCTAAGTATTATTAAAGAAATACTTAATAGATACCTATAGCCCCCTTAATAAGGAAGCTATCCTTTATCCTAACTACTATATATAGGATCTTCTTTAGGGTAATCTAATTAAGGAGGATAACTTAGTTAGGACTACTAAGTTATTTTATAAGGTTAAGAGTATTTATAAGAAGGCTTAAGCTATAAATAAGCCTATTATAATTACCTAAGAGCTTATTAAACTATTTATAAAATAGTATATAAAGAATACTATCTAACTAGTAGCCTTATAGATAGGTATAACGCCTACTAATCTCTTTAAGAAATATAACTTTAGAGCCTTTAAGAAGTATATATTATTATAGGTTAGCTAGAAGGCTAGGTATAAGAATTACTATAGTAACTTAGATACTTTAATAATTAGTAAACCCCTTTTAATCCTAACTAGTATTTTAAAGGTAGCTATTAAGGCTAATTAGGGCTATACTAATATTAATTTAAGGCTAGCTATTATAGATATTTAAATCCTAACTACCTTAGTTACTAAACTTTTTAAGAAGCTTAAGGCTCTTATAATAGTTATAAATACTAATATAACTAAACTATACGTTATATAGTAGAGTAGGGCTAGGGTTACTATATTTACTATTTAGAAGTTAATAGGTAGGGATTTCTTTTCTTTTATTTTCTTTAGAGTATTTATAAGTTATAGATACTTACTTAAGTATCTATTAAGAGACTATAATTAGATAGATATAGTATACCTTAGATTAGAGAAATATAAGTACTCCTTTATATACTTATTTATCTTTTAAAAATTATACTTTAAACTAAAGCCTTATACTCTTATTAATATAGTTTAGTATAGTAACTTAGGTAATAGGGAGATCTTTACTATATCTAATTAGAGGATAATATATCTATTTAGACCTTAAAAGCTCTAAATAGATTATACCTCCTGATGTTAGATTAGATATAAAACCTAAGTTACTTAGAGTAGTATAGTATTATTATATCCTTTTATATAGCTCTACTATAACCTAAGTCTTAAACTATACCTTATATACTTTTAATAGTCTTTACTTTTAGAAAGAGTTATTAATAGTAAAGATAAGTCTAAATAGATAAAGTATAGACTACTAATTAAGCTTCTTATAGCTTCCTCCTTTCTTCTTCTTTACTAATACCTTTAGAGTATTTATTAAGATAGATATAATAGTAAGTAATAAAAACTTAGAAATAAGAAAAACTTAGATTTAGTAATAGTATAAGTAAAATAATACTAGTAAAATAATTTTAGTAATAGATAACCTTTAGGTTTTCTAGGTAGTCCTTAGTATATAAAATAAGGATTATACCTTAAAGAAAAGATTACTTAATAGATATAAGTAGTATCTAATTAGGTTACCCTTACTTTATATATTAATTTTAGTAATAGGTAATACTTAAGATACCTATAACCCTTAATAGGCTTTATAATATAAATAGCTATATAATATTACCTAAGGATAGAAAATTCTATATAGAAAATTAGTAATAATCTCTATAGAAAATCTAATTAGAGCTATCTCTTATAAGAAATCTTTTATTTAGACTATAGGAACTATTTTAGTAACTTTAATTTAGCTTATAAGGTAGTCTTTAGCTAGTTTTACCTACTAATACTTAGAAAATAATAATTATAGAACTATTATAAGAATTATAAACTCTCTAGAATTACTTAATACTACTTTAATACTAACTATAAGTAACTAGTATATATCTTTTAGAACTAAAGGATCTTTCTCTCTTCCTCTAACTAATACTCTACCTAATAATAAGGCTAATTAGTATAAGTCTCTTAGGGCTAACTTTATAGTTTACTAGGATCTACTAATTACTTCTAATTTAAATAATAATAGTAACTTAGTAACTAAACCTAGTAACACCTAAGGCCTACCTTAGTAAGATATTAGACTTAAAACTAAAATCTTAGTTACTACTATACCTTAGCTATCTATCTTAGTAACTACTTATATAACCCTCCCCTCTATAAAAGGATTCCTAAAGGCTATTATAAAGTACCTCTTAGCTACCCCTACTACTTAGTTAGTTTTATATACTAATTAGAATAATATTTATAACTTTTATAAGCTTCTTATACCTAGCTAAGATAGATCTCCTATCTTTAAGGGTAATAATATTATTAAGTTCTTAGAGAAGTTTAAGGACTAATATAAGATTACTAAAGTCCCTTATTACTATATAGGTACCTTAGTTACTTATTCTATAGGTAGTAACTATTAGACCCCTATTAAGGATACTATTAGGTCTCTCTCTTAAACTAATAGAAAAGCCTATCTTCTTACTAAGTTTAGATAATAAGATACTAATTAATTCCTAGATAAAAAAGAGTAAATTAAGAAAGTAATAAAGAAACCTATTATCTCTAATTAGGATCTTACTACTACTTAGAACCTATTTATTAAGATTAATAATATTATTATATAAGTAAAGTAATAGAAGCTTTATAACGTAATAGACTAAACTCTAATTAAAACTATATATAAGTAATTTAGATAAGAGATTATTAAGGATACTATAGATAAGCTAGGTATTACTCTTAATACCTTTATTTAATAGACTAGTTATCTTAAGTTTAAGTCTACTCTACTAAATATAATTATCTATAAGAAAGAGTACTCTCCTTTTTTTACCTCTAATTCTTAGATAACAGCCTTAAAGTCTACCTTAAGATAGTCTAAATAGATAGCTAGGTAGAACTAATAGCCTTAGCTATAATAACCTACCCTAATTAATATTAAGATTCTAAAGCCTTTTAGTACTAAGCCTAATCTAGCTAAGGACTTTACTAAACTAAAGATCTATTACTAGTTAGCCTACCCTTACCTAAGTATATAAGTCTTTTTAGTTAATATAAGTAAATTAGACCTATATAAATAGGTTAGTAAGCTAAAGGACTAGTATTAGTATTATTATTCTACTTTTTATACTTAGATTAGAAAATATAAGTAGTATATAATAGATAAAAATACTTAGCTTCTCTTATTAGTCTAAGGTTTATAGAAATATAAGTAATAAATAGGTAGCTTATTAATATCTACTATTCCTTATATTATTCTTAATAAAAGCTATAGGTAAGAATATACTAATTAAACTATATTACTTAGCTATATTTTAAACTTTTATAATAACCTTATTCTTAAATAGATTACTAAAAAGATCCTTAATTACTAAATAGGATTACCTTAGTAAACTTAAGCTAGCTTCTTAAAAGTAACTTTCTCTAAGTTAGAACCTACTACCTAAGCTATTAGGTACCTATAAGTAGTTATTCCCTCTTCTAATTAGTCTAATACGTCTTATATCTTTATAGTTACTAGAGGTAACCTTATAAAGATACCTAAGACTATAACCTAAAAGTATATATAAGGTTTATATATAGTTAACTTAAGAAAACCTATAGTAAATATTATAGTTAAGATCCTAAAGAAGAAGAGGGTTACTTTTAAAAAGCCTAAAATTATAGAAATGCCTAACTAAAATAATTTAACTTTATCCTCTAAACTAACTATAACTACTCCTATATATACTATTCTTTAGTAACCTTAAACCCTAAAGGATATAGCTATTAGGGCTTTTACCCCTCCCTCTAAGAAGCTAAAAGACATACCTACTCTCTCTTCTAAATAGCCCTAAAAGCTAAATTTTACCTAAAAAGCTTACTACCTTACTAAAAAGAAGCTTAATATATTAGTCTCTCTATCTACTAAACTCCTATACTATATATAGCCTAAGTTTAATAAAGCTATAGTAAATACTTTAAAAGACTATAGCTATAAGATATTTAAGCTAAAAGGGGTTTTTCTCTTAGTACTATTTTTTCTTATTAACCTTATAACTAAGTCTAGTTAAATATTAGATATTAAGGATGTAATTAGAGAATATAACTAAGCTATTAAGGTAGGAAAACCCTTAGTAGCTAGGATAGTAAGAGTAGCCTATATTATACCCCTATTAGAGCTACTAGAAGTAGTAATATTAAAGGCTTACCTTTAGCTTAAAGTAAAGATAATATAGCCTAATAGAGAAATTACTACCTTAATAATTAGTAGTATTCTATATATAAGAGTATAGGTTAATATTTTAATAAGATAATATATTAAGAGAGCTAATATCTCTTTTACTTATATAATACTTATAATAAAGACCTATAGGACTAATTAGGTAGATTTATACTTTAAGGGGTTTTATTATATAAATATCTATATTAATAAGTATAAGGTCTAATTATACTTCTTTATTACTAATAAAGACTATATTTTAGAACTACTATTATTAGGCCTCCTATTTATTATAGATAGCTAAATAACTTTAGGTTAGTCTAGAAGACTAATTAATATAAATTTTACTATAAGTAATACTCTTATATAGATCCCTATTAGAGTTATTTAGAGGAATATAAAAGCTAAGCTTAACTATATACTATCTAACTTAAAAGGATATATATAAATAATCTCTAGGGATAAAAAGTTAAAAAACTAGGTACTAATAGCTATCTTAAGACTACTACTAGCCCTTAATACTACTTAAACCTAAACTATAAGGATAGAGATATAGTCTTAGTAACTCTAAATAACTAAAAAGTAAAGGTCTTAATAACCTATATAGTAGAAGATCTTATAAGACCTTATATAGCTATAATTACTTAGATAGTAACTATAATAAGGGGATACTTCTATATAAAAATAGCGTCTAAACTACTATTAGCTAAGACTATATTATCTAGATAATAAAGGTAATTAGAGACTTAAAAGTTCTAAAAAAGGATTTAGATAGTAGCTATAAGAGTAAAATAGGCTATAGAAAAGATTATATATACTATAAAAAAGACTACTACTACTAAAGTTTTTATAATATATAAAAGAAAAGAGGTAAAAGTCTACCTTATAGATAACTACCCCTCTAATAGGTCTATTTTAGATAGTAACCTATACTAAAAGGCTAAGAAGATTAAAGCCCTTAGAGAAAAGTTTACTATATCTACTAGGCTATATAGGGATCTAATTATAGTAAAGTTTTCTAATATTAAAAAACACTCCTAACTTATACTAGAAAGGCTAAAATAGATTACTAATTAGTATCCTTACTTCTAGCTAGAGGAGCTTAAGCTACTAAAGTAAATCTTAGTTAACTATAAAGCTATATTAGCCTAGGAGTTTAAAGAATATAAGATACTTAACCTAATAGTTATACTACCTTAGGTTATTAAGACTATCCCCTATAAAGCCTAGTAAGTAAAAGGGATCTTTATCCCTAAGGCCTTAGTTCCTAAGGCTATAAAGGTCCTCTATAAATAGGTAATTAGAGGTATTATTAAAGAAGGCTATAGTATATATAAAAACCCTTAGTTTTTAGTTCTAAAGAAAGGTAGTAACCTATAACTTATTAATTTAGTAATAAGATATAATAGGGTTACTCTTTATAATATATAGTTATCTTTAGGGGTAGATAAGTTTTCTAAAGATTTTACTATAGACTAGTTTATCTTACTTTTAGACTTCTTTTTAGAGTATAATTAGATTCTTTTAGATAAGAAAAGCTATAATCTTATAATATTTATAATACTATTAGGTCTATTTAAATACTACTACCTACCCTAAGGTACTACTAACTCTATTACTTAATTCTATTATATTATTACCTAATCCTTTATAATCTAATCCTAAATTATTATAAGGCTTTTATAGATAATATAGGTATTAAGGGCCCCTACTTATACTATAATAATAAACTAATTTTAAGATACCTAGGTATTTATTAATTTATATATAAACACCTTTATAATATTAATTAGACCCTTATAAATATAGAGCTCTTAGGATATATAATCTTAGGAGGAAAATTATAATAGTACTAAGAATTAGTAGTAATTACTAAATATCTCTATAAGACGTTAGGAAGATACCTAGATTAAGCTAAAGTTCTAAAGATTTTAGAATAAGAACTCTATAGAGATATTAGAGACGTTTAATTATTTTTAAGCCTTATTATATTTTATAAGTCTTAAGTTCCCTATTTTACTAAGGTAGCCCTCCTACTTATACGTCTCCTATAGAAAACTAAGAAATTCTCTTAGGGCTTAAATTAGAAGCTAGTAATAGATACCCTTAAGTCTAATCTAACTTTAAGCTTAGTTCTAATTATCCTTAACTAAAGGCTTAATACTAGTTAGATTATCTTTACTATAGATATAAGTAAAAAAGGGTAAGGGTATACTTTTAGTTAGATTATTAATAGTAAACTTATAGTTATAAAATATAAAAGTAGTATTTAGTATAGACTAAAGCTTAAGTATAATATAGGAAAGCTTAAGGTATAAGTAGTTCTTATAAGTCTAAAACGCCTTTATAACTATCTCTTTAAAGTTAATTTTCTCTTAGAGATAAATACTAAGGTTTTAGTAGCCTAAATTAATAGTATAGTAAATAATATCCCTTTAGTAATAATAACTTACTAGCTATTATAGATTAAACTCTTTAATTTTAAGATTAAGTATATTTTAGATAAGAAGAATTCTATAGCTAATAGTCTATTAAGAAAACCTCTAGGACTATTTAATTAGAGGGAAGTAAAGGATAAAAAAGATATTAAAGACTTTATTAATACTAGGCTTTTCTATATAATAATAGTATAAAGCTTTTTCCTTAAAGTATATAGCTATTTAGACTAAGACCTTAAGCCTAGAGATTCTAATTAGCTTTTAGATAGTCTATTAGACCTACTAAATTTTATAGAAGAATAGTTAATATACTTAAAGTAAATTACTTACTTTCTCTTTATACTTAAACGCCTACTAGGGATCCTAATACCTAAGTTCCTATAGTTTAAGAAAATAGTACTACGCTTTATTATAAGGGATAGGAT
This sequence comes from Colletotrichum sublineola, assembly GCA_020631755.1. Taxonomy (NCBI): domain Eukaryota; kingdom Fungi; phylum Ascomycota; class Sordariomycetes; order Glomerellales; family Glomerellaceae; genus Colletotrichum; species Colletotrichum sublineola. The sequence goes on from JAHSQG010000010.1 coordinate 1,173,124, forward strand.
CCTTTTTAAAAGAGGTACTTATAGAACTCCTAACCCTCTTTAGGTTATTAATAGTCCGTCTTAGTAGTAAGCTGTAATTAGTATAATATATAATAAAACTAAATATAAGGAATATAAGGTAACCTACTTTTACCTTTAGGATAAATACTTTTAGCCTAAGATATATATAAACGTTAAGACTATAGTTTAGGGCTATAATACTTACTAAAGCGCTTAATTAGCTTATATAGATAACCCTTATATCTTAATTATACCTTATACCTAGCTATTTTAGTATGTCTACCTAGATATCTAATATATTAGGAAATAGAAGGTTATAGAGGCTTAATATAACCTATCTAAATAGCCTAAAGTATAAATCTTTTATAATATAACTTTAGCTAACGTTATAAAGTTCTTCTAAAAAGACGTTATTTATTATTATAGGGTTTATAAGACTCTAATTATAAATAGAGGATAAGAAAACTAAGGTTATATTAAAGCTTTAAATAAGAGGATTAAGGGATATAAAAGGGTTACCTCTACTTATAACCTAAGGGTAAATAGGTTTCTTAAGAAAGGTTATTAGATAATAGTATACGCCTTATAAATATAGTTAGATTAAGGAAAAAAAGATATTAAATATATCCTACCTACTATCCTATTTACTAGTTATATTACTATCTAACTAAGCTATAATATAACACCCTTTTATATTATTATAGTATATAATATAGTTATACTAATTAAAGAGAAACTTATAATATAGTATATCCTAAAGTAAGGAAAGGTCTAAATAGTAAAAGAGGAACTCTAGCTTTAGATTAAAGCTTTCTAATAGCTTATAGAAGATAGATAGAAAGTAGCTAAGATAATTATAAAGTATTATTAAAAGGTTATAGAATAATATAATAAGAAATATATAGTAAAGTACTAATTAGAGAAACTATAGGTAGGAGATTTAGTCCTTATTTTTAATATCCCTTACTAAATAGATATATTAGTAGCTAGAAAGACTAATTATTATTAGAAGGGACTATTTAGAGTCTACTTAGTTTCCCTAATTAGCCTATTATATATCCTAAAAACTCTTATAGGAGAACTTATTAATAGGGGTAATATATAGGGCTAATAGGCTAAAGAAGTATTATATAGGTACTAATAGTATCCTTTACCTAGTAGATAAAAATACTATTTAAGATAATATCCTAGTAGATATTAAGGACTTCTTTTACTAGCTAGCTTTAACTACCCCTCTAATCTTATTTTAATTTCCTTTATCCTTATTTAAAATACCTATTATTAAATTTCGTTTTATCTAAATTTTAGTAAACTTATATTTTTACTTCCTTTAATATATATATTATTCTTTATAGAAAAATAATATAAGAGATAAAGGGTAGAAAGATAAAAATATATAAAGAAATTATATTATAAAAAAAGAAGATAACTTAGATTAAAGGATCTTAAACTAACGTATATATATAATAAGTTACCTATTATAATAAGTTGCCTACCTTTTACTACTTTCTACCTCTTTTACCTCTATATAAATATTTCTCTATATATAAATATGTAATCCTCCTTAATTAAAAGTTATATTATTCTTACCCTCTAGGCTATTTAAAATAACCTAAAAATGTCTATACGACAGGCTACTTCTACCTTTAAGGTCCCCTATATAACCTTACGTAACTAACGTACTAGACGTATTATATAAGGTAAAAGATAACTAAATTTAATAAAGATAACTATACTAAAAGAAGAGGTAATTTTTAAATAAGTTATTAACCTAATTAATTAAGGGTTCCCTCTATAATAAGACGATATATAAGATATAGCTAACTAACTCCTTTCTAAACGTAACGTAATGCATATTAGACCCTAATAGGTAGAGAACTTTATATAATAATAACCCTAATTAAAAATATAATTTTAACGTTAAATTAACTATTAGAGGGCCTTAACTAAAAATCTTATAATTATATAAGGCTAGTTTATACTTATATAAAATATAATTATAAAGTATAAGATACTAGATAATAATATTTATAATTTTAATAAGACTAGTTTCCTAATAGGAATACTATTATACGTAAAGGTTATTATAACCTCTAACTATAAGGGAAGACCTTATATAAAGCAGCCTAGTAATTATAAATAGGTTTCTATTATTTAGGGTGTATATATAGATAACTAGGTACTACCTCTATACGTAATTATAAAGGGTAAATATTACCTCCTCTCTTAGTACTAAAACGGCTAATTCCTAGCTATATAGCATATCTATTTAAGTAAAAATAGATAGATAATAAATAAGATTAGCTTAGATTAGCTAAAGTACTTTAATTAGTATATAAAGTCTTATATAAAAGGTCCTTATTACCTCTTAATCCTTAAAAGCTATAATAGCTATAAATTAACTAACTTTAATAACTACTATAAGGAATAGAAGGTTATTACTTTATATATACCTCCCTATTTATTATATAAGCTTTAGCCTATTAATATTAGGTGCTTTAGCCTGTTAAAGTACTTATATAGTAAGGAAATTAAGAAGATAATATAGATATAGATTTTATATATTATAAAAGATAACTTCTTTCCTACCTTTAAAGTAGTATTCTTTACCTTAATAGGTAAAAGTAATATATAAGCTAGTTTTAGATAGGTAGGCTTTATACCTTTTAACCCTAAAGTAGTTATTTCTTACCTAGATTTTAAGCTAAAGATACTAACACTATTAAACTTAAGGCTAAGTAGCTAAGGCTTTTAGGATCCTAAGATACTAACTATAGTACTAAAAGGCATATAAAGTACTACTTCCCTTAAAAAGAAGATCTAAGTATATTAAGGTAGCTTACTAATAGTAATATATAAAGTAATTAACTTCTAGGCTAAAGGTATTAGTAAGTTAGCCTATAGGCTTACTATTATTAAGGCTAAGAACTATAAGCTTTATATAGGGATAGAGGTACTAAGTAAGTACTAAAGGGTAAAAAAGACCTAACTATATCTTAGAGGGTTACTTAATACTACTAAAGTAGAGGTACTATAAGGGGAAAAGGAAGGTATTAGTACTAGAGGTAAGGAAACGTCCTAAAATAAGGGTTATATTATTAAAGTAGGCGTAATATGCCGGCGACTGGCACAGACCTCCCCGCCTATTAGGCCGGATTAGGTAAAGTCTATGGCGAAGTATTAGGTATATTACTAGGACGGATTTTACTACCTAAATAGCTAAAATCTAATAATACGTGTATTTAGATCCTAAGGTAATATAATAGCTAGAAATATAAGGGGAATCCCCTAGAAAATAGCCATATAGTTATAGATATACATACTAGTAATTAACTAAGGATTATTACTATAATTACGTACTTTAATAATTAATAGTCTAAATTATAAGCGTTAATTAATATTACTTAAAGTATTATATATAGTATATATAATATATACTATAGCTATTATTATAACTAATAATAAGATAGCTATAGTATTAGTAACTTTAAGTAGCCTAGCTAACTAAAGTAATTAGTATATCTAGCTATAGTAATAGGTAGTAGCCTTAAATCTATAGGAGTTAATTAACCTAAATGCTAACAATATACGGCGTATTACTATAAAGTAACTAGTAATACCCCTATTAGCCTTAGATATTATAGACTATTAAATAATAGTATTTATAATAACTAAGTAGGTAATAGATAATATAATAGATAATAGGTAACTACTAGATCTAAAAGATATATAGGTCTTAAAGTTATCCTAGCTATTATCTAAAGGCTAGAAGTAACTTAACTATAATAATAAGATATATATATAAAAGTAATAGTAATATAAGCTAGACTATAAGGTAGTTAGTATCTTAGTTACCTAGATCTATATAATAGTAAATCTAATAGTAGTTATAGAGTGCTACTCTATAAGTAAGTTAATCTATATATAGATATATAATATTAAGGTACGTATTAGTCTACTACTATATAAGGAAAAGGAGATTATAGTAGTAAAGTATAAGAAAGTAATAAAACATGCTATAGATTATAAGGTAATAGATATAAAGGAGGTAGAGAAATAGATATCTAACTAGGAGAAAGTACTCTCTTATAGCATAAGAGTCTAGTAGTATCTAGCTATAAAGACTAGTAAATAGTTCCTACTACTAATAAAGGCGCTAAGATATACGCTGCTATTAATATAGGTAGAGGCGTATAAAAGTACTAACTGTATAAGGGCTATTAAGGACTAGCTCCTATATTATAAAGTAACGTTAGTAATATAGGCCTATATTACTATAGAGCTAGAGCGTCCCTAGGTAAAAGCTACTTATAGCGCTTTTAGCCTAGTTACTATAGCAATAGTTACTAATAACATTATAGAGGATTATATATAAAAGGAGCTAGTAAAAGAAAAGTAGTATAATAACTACTATAATAACTATAGTAATAAGAAGTACCTATTATATAATATACCTAGATACTTACTAGTAAGGTATTACTTTATAGGTAAAGTACGCCTAAGGTTCCTATAGTAGCTATATAAAGTAATTATTAACTATATAAAGTAGGCCTTTATATAGTAATAAGTAAAAGATAAGCTAAAAGAGGAGGATATATTACTAGCCTCTATATATACCTACCTAGACGAATTTATAGTAATAGTAGTAGCTCCTCTAGTAAAGTAATAGTTAGAAGGTAGTAAGAGTAAGGGATAATTAAAGGGTAGAGGGGCCTTATTTATATAGTTAGCTACGTTTATAATATCTAACTATCTGCTTAAAGACTTTATTATATTAGACTTAGGAGTAACCCTTTACGTCTTCTACTCTTATTATTACTTTTTAGTAATAACCCTAGTAAAGCCTAATAACTTTATCTAGGCTAGAGACATAACTATCTTAATTAAAGGTTAGGGTGACATACTTATCTATATAAGGTAAGGAAAGTAGCGTATAAGACTTACACTTAAAAGAGTTACTTACTACCTATTATTATTATATAACCTTATATTATATATAATACTAAAGATAAAGAATAACTAGTAGTAAGATAATAGTCCTACTAATAACTATATATAGTTAGTAAAGGACTACTTAGTAGTATTTAATATAGATAAATTTATAGGCTGATAAGTTATTAAGGCTAGTACTATTTATAATACTACTAAAGTAATAGCGTTAGTAGTAGTAAATATAGCTGTAGTAGCCCTAGTAGTAGTAAATAAGTCTATAGCTATAGTGCTATTAGAGCTAGACTATTACTAAAGAAGTAGGCTGGTAAAGGCTAATTACTAGTATAACTGTTTTAGCTACCTAGGCGCCTATATACTACGTAAGATAACTACGTAAGCCTAAGGTATATAAATAAAAAGAGATATACTAGAGATATTTATAGTATTATATAAAGTATACGTAATAAGTAAAATATAGTAGTAAATCTTATATTAACTATAAGAGTTAATTAACTATATAGACGTAGGTAACTATATAGTACTAGATTTTTACCTATTTAAATAAGGCTATAGTAGATATAAGTTAGCCTTACTTCTTAGTAACTAAAAATCCGGCTTTATATAGGACTATTACCTATAATAGCATACTTCTAATACTATTAAGACGGCTTTAGTAGACTTTACGTAATTAATTAAAGTATATAAGTTAATAGAAATATAAGTAATTAAGTATAATAATAAGATTATAACTACCTATCTATAGGTAAAGGAGGCTATAGAAAGTATAAGAATCCTATTTAAAGCCTTAGCGCCTAACACTTAAGTGTAAAACAGTAGTATAGAGAGGATTACTATAGTAATTAAGGAGAAAGCCTACGTAATAAGACTAAAGTTAAAGCTTCTATTATTACTCTAGCTAGAGATTCTAAAGGTAGTAGTATACTTATATAACTATATACTAGCTAAGTCTTACAACTAGAAGTCTCTATATTAGATCTAGTATATAGTAAGAGGGTAGATATTATCTATACTATATCTTAGCTACTTATAAGTATTTAGCTACTACGTATACGTAATAACTTTAGACGCCTAACTTAGCTATAATTATCTCTAGCACTTTAAGGTAAAGGTATATATTAGTTATCTAGTTAGATATATATTAACTAACTAGTATTATATATATATACTACTAAAGAATAAGGTTATTACGTCTTATAACGTAATATTTAATAAAGATAGATACTTCTCTAGAAAAGAAGATAAATAGGTAGATAAGTTAAGTAATACAGACGAGGCTATAATTAATAAATAGATCTATAAAGTAACTAAGAAGAATTTCATAAATATTACTAATAGTAAGGATATTATAGAAGAAGATACTATAGAAATTCTAAATTAAACTACTAGCAAAACGCTAGAAGAAGTCTATAAATATATAAAGTCGTACTTTATATTAATAATACTACTAGAATCTCTAAACGCCTTATTTATTACTCTACTATTAGATATACTTAACATAAGAGGGCGAGAAGATTATAAATACTATAATAAAGTCTGTTATATTAACTATATTACGTAGCAAAAATAAGCATACCTATAAGAATCTTAGAAAGCTATGTTTATAGCTAGGACTATTAATAGTCCTTACTATAGTACCTAAGTCTAGTAAGCTACTTATAAGGCTAGGACTATTAATAGTCCTTACTATAGTCCTTAGAAATCCCTAACGTAAAACCCCCTACCTAGTAAAAGTATAGGCTAGCCCCCTAATACTAAGAAGGATAACATAGTAGGAGAGGGCCTATCTAACTCTAGTAATAAGATAACAGCAACTTAAAATACAGCTATAAGGCTAGCTGTAAGGCTATACTAAAAGGATTTACCTAGGCTACCTAAGGCATATATAGACTTAAAAAACCACCTATTTATAGAGGATTTTTAAGAGGCTAAGAAAGCTTATTTATAGAGCTATAAAGCTATAAATAGCTAGGTTAAAGTTAGTATAGAGGAAGCTAGTAATAACTAGATACTTAATTACTAATAGGTATATACCTATAAGCTAAATAAGTATAGATTTCTTATAAAATTTAAGGCGTGCCTTATTATCTATAGTAATTAGTAACTAAAGGACGTAATCTATAATATATATATAGTAATACTAATAGGGCTTTTATTCTAGTTACTTATTATAATTATAGCTAAGTTAGATCTTAAATTACTTTAGTTTAATACTATAAACGTATTTATATATACTAATATAGATAAGATAGTATTTATAAGGCTTCCTCTAGGGTATCTAAATTATAGTAATAGTAAAGTTATACGCCTATAAAAAGCCCTTTATAGATTATAATAATTACTATTACTATAGTAAAAGCACCTTAAAAAGGGACTTTAAGAACTAGGATTTATACTAGTTACTAGAGAACTATACTACTAGTAGAAAGGCGCTATTATATTCTTCTTCTATATTAATAACTACGTCTTTACGTTCCTAAAGTTACTATAGTAAGAAGCTAATAAAGTAATTAATAGTATAAAAGAAAGATACTACTTAGAGGGTAGTAATAAGATATAATAGTTCCTTAGTATAGAGATTCTTTATAATAGATAATAATAAAAGATATAGCTATTATAGTTAGTATATATAGAAAAGACAGTAAAGCTAATTAATAATAAAACCTAGCTGCTACTAGATAATACCCTAATAGGTAATAAAGAACTCCTACCCTTATAGTAGATAGTAGTAAACTATAAAGTAGTAAGATACTAGTAAAAAGTTAGTTTAATCCTATACGTAGTAGTAATAACAAGACCTAACGTTATATTTATAGTAAGTTAGCTAGTAAGATTTAATTATAACCTATTAGTAGCCTATTAGAGGGCAGTAAATTACATATTATAATACCTTTAGCATACAGCCAGACTTTACCTTAAATTTAGGCCTAATAGTAAGCTTATTATTACGTTAGACGTAAGCTTTAGAGATAACTTAATTAACTATAAAAGCATATAGGCTTTTACTATTAAATTATATAGCAGACTTATTAGCTAGAGGGTAAATAAGCAGCAGATAGTAATAATATCTATAACTAAAGTAGAGTTATTAGCCCTATTATAGGTAGTAAAAGAAGTAATATTTATAAGCTAATTAATTACTAAGCTTATAGCTAGTAATAACACCTTAAATACGTTACTAAAAGTTATAATATAATATAATAATTAGTAGATAATTAGCCTTATAACTAAGGAGTTAGTCTAATTATAGATATACCTATACTACGTAAATATATATTACTACTAGCTGTACTAGGAGATTACAGACAGCTACGTTAAGGTTATTTACACCCTGTTAGTATAGCTAATAGTAGATAGATTAATAAAAGCCCTACTAAAGTAAAAATAGCCTGCGTTTCTTACGTAATTAAATATTAGTAACTAAACTATATAGTTATTATAAAACCATTAAGAAGAGCTAGTAAGAGATAAAGTAAAGGATAAATTACTAATATAATTAAAATAATAAGTACTATAGTAAAGGATAGTTAGCTAGTATAACCCTAACTAGGAGGGTTAAATAGTATAGTTATACTAGCTAGTAAAAGTAGATTATTATAGAGATATAACTAGTAATTTCTAATATTATAACTAATAATTAATATAACTAGTAGAACTTTAACTATAAATATCTTAATAACTATATAATATTTATAGTTAGTAATTATATATTTAAAACCGCCTTAATTAGGGCTATATAAGTTAATATAAAACCTAACTATAAAAGACTACTATTTTAAGTTAGAAAGTTATAATAAAAGGTAAAAGTATAGTTAAAACTATACTTTAAGGACGACTATATATATAGACCTATAGGGGCTATATTGAACGTAATAGTAAGCTTTATATAGGGTATAGAGGTACTTATATAAGTTTGTTACGGCTTTACTAAGTAGAAGGACCTCTATACTAATAACACTAAAATTAGGGGGTAGTAGGCTTTATAGACATAACTACTATTAAGTCCTTTTACCTCTACCTAGGATTAAACCCTAGAGCTTTAGTATAAGTTACTATCTTATACTATAATTATCTAGTAGGGGGTAATACTACTAAACTATATACACTCTAGTTTTAGTTATTATTAATTAGTTAATTACCTCCTTTTATAGTAGGTAATTAGTAAGTATAATAGGATATTAGAAATACAAAAGGTAGTTATAAAAGGGCGGTAATTACTATAAATTAGGCGGATTAAATCTAGTAATAGCTTTAATCTAAGAGGGTGTATTAAAGTAGGCGTAATATGCTAGTAACTAGTATGGACCTCCCTGCCTATTAGGCCGGATTAAGTAAAGTCTATAGCAAAATATTAGGTATATTACTAGGATAGATTTTACTACCTAAATGGCTAAAATCTAATAGTACGTGTATTTAGATCCTAAGGTAATATAATAGCTAGAAATATAAGGGGAATCCCCTAGAAAATAGCCATATAGTTATAGATATACATACTAGTAATTAACTAAGGATTATTACTATAATTACGTACTTTAATATATATAGCAGGTAGTAAACTATACGTGTAATAATATAGTAATTATAGAAATACTAGATATAACGTATAAACCTATAAAGTAGTTTAGGATAGTAATAAAGAAGAGGGTAATAGGTAGTTTTAATTAATTTTATATATTATAGCTTAAAAAACTTATATAGAATATAGGAAGGTAGTAGAAGGTAGGTAACTTATTATAATAGGCGACTTATTATATATATACGTTACTATAAACTAACTAATTATATAATACTATTAAAGAACTACTAATTACTACTAGAAATTAGTACTACTACTATTTTTATCTACCTCTTTATTACTAAAACTATTCTAGCTTAAAAACCTTACTAAAGACTATAAAGTAGTACCTTATATAGTAGATTAAGTCGTAACTAATAAAGCTTTAGATATATTTAATAGCTATTTTAAGGTCTTAATAGTTAAAGGAGGAACTAAAACCTTATTCCTAAAGGGTATAATAGTCCTTCTTATCTTTTAGTACTTAATATCTAACTAGCTAGCTATCTCTAAAATAAATATAATACTACTAGTCTATTTAGATAAGCTAAGTATAGTAATTAAGTATTAGTATAATTTTAGAAGTTATAAAGATAGAAATAGTTTATAGCCCTAAATAATAGACTATTTAGAGGTATTAGTAATACTAACCCCCTACTACTTAGATACTAATAATAAGCTAAATTAGTAAGGGAGTACTAATTAAGGCTACTAAATAGATTAGTATAACCCTAATAACCCTTATTCTCCTAAAGGTTATACTTCTTATTTTTAGCCTCTAAGAATATATAGTTTTTATAGTAGTTATAAAATACCTAAAGTAAAGAAATATAGTTATAATATAGTAGTACACTTTATACCTAACTAGGCTTTATACTTATAAACTTTTAGAAGTTCTAAGTATAGTAATTATATGAAACTATATTTTATATTCTAAATATTTATATTAGTAGGGAATTTATAGCTAAGGTATACTATATAAGGTATTAAGAGAAGGACTTAAAGTAGGATCCTATCTTCTTACTAATATAGATAGCCTATTAGAACTTATAACTATTATTTCTAAAAGTATTAAGAACACCCTAAATAATAGTAGCGTTAGGGAGCGCCTACTTAAAGACTATAATAGCTTCTTTAAGAGATTAATTAGGGTAAGGATTATAAATTTAGAATTTAAAGTATAGTTAGCTAAAAGGGGATAAAAGATTAACCTATATAGTAGTCTTAAGGAACTATTTAGACCTTATGTTAGAAAAAAAAGGACCTTAAAGATATAATAAGGAAACTTATACTAAGATAGGTAAGTATTACTATATATAACTTAGTACTTCTAAAAGCCTTAGCCTCCTTCTTTAAAAGAGGAGGTATTAAAAAAAACTAAGGATTAATAGGTTACTATAGGTAGTTATTAAGCTTATATTTATTAATAGAGGAAGATATTTTAAAAAGTTAAAGGAAGAAAATAATAAAAAGTTAAGAGTATAGGTCTAAAAAAGCTAAGGTAGTAATAATATTAGTTTCTAATATAGGTAGGTAAAGAAGAGAAAAGAAGAAAACCTTATAGGTAGAAAAGATAGTTACTTTTATAGTAATAAGAAGAAGGTCTAAATAGTTACTAAGATAAAAGAAGTAGTAATTTAAAAATAAAAGGAGTAAACTAGCTAAAAGGTATTTACTATTTAGAGGTAAGGCTCTAATATACCCTTTAACTTTATTATTATTATAAATTATTAATAACCTCTAATATATATATATAGTAAGTAGGCTAATATAGTAAGTAGGCTATTTTCCTCTACCTTTCTACTCTTTTTTTAAGTTAATTAAGCTATAATATATAAAATTAATTAAAACTACTTATTATCTTCTTTTTTATTACTATCCTAAACTACTTTATAGGTTTATATATTATATCTAGTCTTCTTATAATTACTATATTATAGTATATATAGTTTACTACCCTCTATATAACCCCTATTTTAGGACGTTTCCTTACCTTTAGTACTAATACCTTCCTTCTCCTTTTATAGCACCTCTACTTTAGCTATATTAAGTAACCCTCTAAAGTATACTTAGGTCTTTTTAGCCCTCTAGTACTTATTTAGTACCTCTATCCCTATATAAAGTCCTTTATTCTTAGCCTTAAGAATAGTAACCCTATAGGCTAACTTACTAATACCTTTAGCCTAGAAGTTAATTACTTTATATATTACTATTAGTAAGCTACCTTAATATTATTAGATCCTCTTTTTAAGGGAACTATAGCTTTATACGCCCTTAATTACTATAGTTAGTATCTTTAGGTCTTAGGAGCTATTACTACCTAGGGGTAAGCTAGGAGGTATTAGTGTCTTTAGCTTAAAATCTAGTTAAGAAATAACTACTTTAGGGTTAAAAGGTATAAGGCCTGCCTATTTAAAACTAGCTTATACGTTATTTTTACCTATTAAGGTAAAGAATATTACTTTAAAGGTAGGAAAGAAGTTATCCTTTATAATATATAAAATCTATATCTATATTATCTTCTTAATTTCCTTACTATATAAGTACTTTAATAGGCTAAAACACCTAATATTAAAAGGCTAAAGCTTATATAATAAATAGGGAGGTATATAAAGAGTAATAATATTCTCCTTTTTATAGTATTTATTTAAGTTAGTTAATTTATAGCTATTATAGCTATTAAGGATTAAGAGGTAATAAGTACCCTTTATATAAGACTTTATATATTAATTAAAATAATTTAAGTAATTTAGGCTAATCTTATTTATTATCTATCTATTTTTACTTAGGTAGATATACTATATAGCTAAGAATTAGCTATTAGTATACTAAGAGAGGAGGTAATATTTACCCTTTATAATAATATATAGAGGTATTACCTAGCTATTTATATATATACCCTAAATAATAGAAACCTATTTATAATTACTAGGCTACTTTATATAAGGCCTTCCCTTATAGTTAGAAGTTATAATAACCTTAGTATATAATAGTATTCCTATTAGGAAGCTAGTCTTATTAAAATTATAGATATTATTATCTTATATCCTATACTTTATAATTATATTTTATATAAGTATAAACCAGCCTTATATAATTATAGGATCCTTAGCTAAGGCCCTCTAATAGTTAATTTAACGTTAAAATTATATTTTTAATTAGGGTTATTACTATATAAAGTTCTCTACCTATTAGGGTCTAACATACGTTACGTTATATTTAAAAAGGAGTTAGTTAGTTATATCTTTTATATTATCTTATTATAAAGGAAACCCTTAATTAATTAGGTTAATAACCTATTTAATAATTACCTCCTCTTCTAATATAGTTATCCTTATTAATTTTAAATACGTCTTAGCTTATATAATACGTCTAGCATATTAGTATTAGAGTGTTATTTAAGGGACCTTAAAGGTAGAAGCTGCTTTTTATATAAATATTTTTAGGTCTTTTTTAATAGCCTAAAAGGTAAGGATAATATAGCTTTTAATTAAGGTAGATTATATATTTATATATAAAGGAAAGTTAGTATAAAGGTTAAAGAGGTAAAAAAAAAGAAAAGTAGCCTACTTACTATATTACCCTACTTACTATATATATATATTATTATAATTTACTTATAAGATAAAGTTATTAAGGCTCTAAATAAAAGCTTTAGATACCTTTACTTTCTTACCTTTAGGACCTTCCTTTAAGTAATAAGGGCTACTCCTTCTAAAAATAACTAAGGGAGGAAACCTTTTAGAGCTTTAGACTTTATTTATCTTTTAACTTAACCTTATTTAACCCTTACCTTTATTTACCTTTCTTTAACTTTTTACCCCCCTCTTTTATCTTATAAATATTTTACTATTCTCTCCTACTATATTTACTCCTTTTCCTTTTAGATTAAACACTCTTACTATAGCTACTAAGCTATAATTTATAACCCCTTAGCTTAGAAACCTATTTAAAGGCCTTTTTTTACCCTCCCTCCTTAACCCTTTTCTTCCTTCTACTAATAATAATAAAAACATATATTAAGTTCCTTATTTAAATCTAATAGTACCTCTTTCCTTATTATATCTTTTCTCTTTAGAATATATATATTAATAACACCTCTAAATAGATAATAATAGTATCCCTATTAGCTTTTTCCTCTTATACTTATATAATAGGCCTCTTATAAATTTAAGACGTTTATACTTACTAAGACCTTTAGAATAATAGCTAATTCTACTATAGTACTTAGGATAAGAACTAAATTATCTTATTTAGATATATACCTCTTACTAAAGAACTTAAGCCTTAAGAATCTTAGTTTTATAATATAAAAGCTTATATTTATTTTACTAGTAAGATAGAAGTATACCCTACTTAGATTCTAACGTAAAACCTATTCCTAATACCTTTGAATACTTAGTTCCTTAATTAGCTTATATAAGAAGATACTAATTAGTTCCTAAGCTAATTTAATTAAGTATTCTAAAGACTAAATAAATATAGATAATAAGAGGATATAAGATATAAATAGGCCTAAATAGTACTTAGTAACTATTATAACTTATAAGGACGTATATAATCTAAGTAGTAAATTACTAAGGATAAAATTATAGCTATAACTATTATTATAGCTTAAGGTCTAAAAGTAAAAAGATAAATTACTATTATCCCCCTATATTAAGAAAGCTATTTAGATAATAACTAAGAGCCTAAGTTAGTAATACTAACTAAGGAAATCTATAATATAATATAAAGAAAAGCTAATTTAGTTATATTCCCTTTATTCTTAGCCTAATATAAATACTTTATAGGTATAATTATAAATTAAAGGGATAGTATAGTATATTAATATAATCCTATATAGTCTAGTAGTTATTTAGAGGCTCTCTTTCTTAATAATATTAGAGCTTTAAGGAAGTTTTACTATAAGCTTCTAATACTAATATATATTACTTAGCTAATTAACACTAGTATATATATAGTAGATATAGTTTAGTAGACTAGTAGTTAGGAGTATAAACTTTATATTACTAAGTAGTTTAAATTAGTATTTAGGTCTAAATCTCTATACCTAACTAGTATAAATAACTAGGATATTAAGGAGTTTTAGACCTTAGACTATAGTAAAAGAGTCTAATATTAGTAGATTAGGTAGATTAAGACTAAGTTTTATATTTCTAGTAGATACTAATATAAGGCTATAAGACTAGTTCCTAAAGGAATATTAAAGGAAGCTTACTACTAATATAACTAACTTAAGTATTCCTAGAAGAAGTAAAGTTAGTCCCCTATAAGTATAATTTATAATCTTATAAACCTTAAAGACTCTAATTATACCCCTATGTAGTATTTAGAGGACTACCTCTCTACCCCCTAACTACTTAACCTTTAGAAATATAGGTATTAAGATAAGTCCTCCTCTTTAGACTATAAGAATAAAGCTATAATATTAAGCTTACTATTAGAGGTTACCTAGCTAAAGGAAAATATAAATACTATATTACTACCCTAAACGCCTTTAAATAGAAGATAGAGATAACTCCTTACCTTAAAAGACTATACTATATAGCCTAGCCCTCTTACTAAAGCTCCTACTATATTAAGCTTAAAGCTCTCTTACTTACTATCTAGACTTTTAATTCCTAAAGATATACTATTATAGTACTAAAGCCTAAAGAAGATTAGACATATTAAAGTAAATAAATATACTTTACCTAAACTACTTATACTAAGTATATAAGAAGGATAAATAAAGGTTTAGGACTCTCTCCTATTATCTAAATAGCATACTTAGGAAACTTAAGAAGCTAATTACGTGTAATATACTTAACGCTATAAGGATATTCTAAAGTAGTATAGAGATATATATTATAATTAGAAGAAGAGTATTCTAAAGTATAAATATTATAAGTAGGTAGATTATTTTAATAACCTTATTACTAAAGTAGCGTTTACTACCTAAGCGTATATACCTTAGTTTCTACTAGCTTAGCCTAAGGGATAAAAAGGATAGAAATAATAGGATATAAGAGAAGAATAGGATAAGGTAAATAATAGAGATATAGAGGATAATAAGAATAAAAAGAATAACTAATAGATATAGGTATAACTGGGATAAAGTCTAAATAGGTATATACTTAGTAGTTTTTTTATAATTAGAGGATTATAAAAAGAACTAAGGGATAATTAGAGTAGGGCTAGGGTTATAGTATTTACTATTTAAAAGTTAATAAGTAGGGATTTCTTTTCTTTAGTTTTTCTTCTAAGTATTTATAAGTTATAAATACTTACTAAAGTATCTACTAAGAGAGTATAATTAAATAGATATAGTATACCCTATATTAGAGAAATATAAGTACTCTTTTATATACTTATTTATTTTTTAAAAATTATACTCTAAACTAAAGCCTTATACCCTTATTAATATAGTTTAGTATAGTAACTTAGGCGATAGGGAGATCTTTACTATATCTAATTAGAGGATAATATATCTATTTAGACCTTAAAAGCTTTAAATAGATTATACCTCCTTACGTTAGATTAGATATAGAACCTAAGTTACTTAGAGTAGTATAGTATTATTATATCCTTTTATATAGCTCTACTATAACCTAAGTCCTAAACTATACCCTATACGCTTTTAATAGTATCTACCTATTATTACTTAAAACTATAATATCTCTAGTAATAGAGGTTTATAGTAGTTATATTTAAATTTATCTAATAAACTATCTATATTTTAATAGCTAGGATTTATTAGTAGCTATTTAGACTAATATTAGTATAATAACTATAATAGTAAGTAGTATTAGAAATATCCCTAGTTAAGAGAGGATAAGTAAGTAGGCCTTATTATACTTAATTATAATACCTACTACTTTAGAAGGCTATTAGGTAATAATATAGATATTACTAAGGTTCCTAATACTATTATTATAAGAGGGAGATCTAACTATATAACTAACTAAATAATTATTTTAAACTATATTACTAATAATACCTTATATCTTAAGTTAATATAAGTAGCTAAAAAAGTACTTAATTAAAGGGTTAGAAGGCCTTTTTAGTTAGAAATCTAATTAAAAAGACCCTAAGTTACTTAGGATACCTATATTAGCCTTATTTACTATATACTTAGTAATCTAGCTATATATACTAATATCTTCTTAATAAGGGAAGCTTAAATAGACGTTATAACCTACTCTTAAGGAGGACTATTATAAGGAGTTCTCTACTACTCTAATTAGGTAAAGCCTTATACTATCTACTAAGGGTTTATAACTAAGGACTATTCTTACTAAGGGAGTAATATAAGTACTATATCCTAACCTAAAGAAATAAATATTAATACTTATACCCTAAACTAACTCCTTATACCTCTAAGAGTATCTCTTTAGCCTAATTAGGCCTATTTAAGTATTAGAAACTACCTAGCTAAATAGATTAAATACTATTTAGATAATTATATAATTTAAACTCCTACTATTATTAAGGATATAACTCTTTACCTAAATATCCCTAACTAAGATAAAATTAATAAGAAGGTTACTTCTACTTAAGCTATACCCTAAAAGCTAGGTAGGAATATTTCTATCCTATTTTTAGTTACTCTAAAAGTATAGCCTTAGTTTAATAAAGATACTATAATAAGTATTTAGGGTCTATTAGATAATAATAGCTTTAAGGATATCTACCCTAAAGTATTTACTAAACTAATTAGGGAAGTTAAACCTTATAAGTAGCTAAAAGTAAGAGGAATCTTAAAGTCTTATAATAAGAGTTTACCTAACCTTTAAGATAGTATAGTCTAAGTTAATATAGTAAGAGTAATTAACCTTAAAGCTATTAAGTTAATTATTCTAATATTTATAATACCTTATTTTATCCTATAAGTCTAAGTTAGTAGTTTTAAACCTAATTAGAATAGGATTATTAATAGTAGTACCTAGATAAATATTATTTTAAAGTCCTATACCTAGAAATATAAGTTATAACTTATACTTATACGTCTTAGTATAATAATATTTAATCTTATAACTCTATATATAACCTTTAAAGGAGTAGCTATTATTTTAGTTTAGATTAGTAAATACTATATCCTAATAAGTATGTTTATTATAAATAATAGTAAAATAAGTAAGCCTTTACTCCTTAGTAGCCTTTTCTACTTTTACTTAAAGATTAATTTCTTATATAGTAGTAAACTAATTATAGTAATCTTACCTACTAAAAATACTTAGCTATATATACCTATAATAATTATCTATTTTAATAACTCTAGCTTATTAACTAAATATATTCCTTAGTAGGAAAGTTATACTTAGTCTCTATATAGTATATTACCTAATTAGGGCTAGTATTATCTTATTTTAGAAAACTAAAGTCTAGTAAAGACTTTAGGACCTTTACTAAAAGACTAAAAAACCCTAGTTTCTAAGTTAAAGAAGATAATAATAAGTAAATAGTTATTAATAAAAGGGAATTTAATTTACTTACTTAGTTAGCTTTAACACCCTTATAAGTACTTATAGTCTAAGATATTTTTAAGACTACTATAATAATAAGGAAGTATACTAGTAGAAACTACTCCTATTACTCTAAACGCTAAGAGACGCCTTACCTAGACCTAAACTATTTTAATTAGGCCTATACGTTAAAGGTTATACTCTCTTAGGTAGCTATAGACCTTAAGAAGATAAGAAATAATCTATAATATAAAATTATAAACTACTTTAAATTAATAGACTATATATAGGCCTTAGTAACTTAGACTATATCTATTACTACTAAGAAATACACCCTTTCTTAAAAGTATAACTCTAATTAAGATAATATTAATATAATAGTTATAACTATATATAAGTTAAAGGATAAAAAGATTTACCCTTTAGATAATATACTATTAGATAGTTTAACGCCTAAAAGAGATCCCCTCTAAAAGGTTAAGAATTTAGCTAAGGCTAGGAAAATAATATAGCTAGCTAGGGGAGTATTTACTAGCCTAACTACGCCTAAGTTTTTATTAATTAAACTATATTCTTAACTAAAGCCTAAGTAACTTAAAGGGATTATAAAGACTATTAAATATCTTACTCCTTATAAAAAGGAATTATTTATTAAGATCCTCCTTAACTATAAAGCCGCCCTTTCTTAGGAGTTTAAGGAGTATATATTAATTAATTATTAGGTTACTCCTCTATAAGTAATTAGGATAGTACTATATAAAGCTTAGTATAAAAAGGGTATCTCTATCCTAAGGGTACTTAAGGAAAAAGTAATAGAGATCCTTTATATAAGACTTATTAAAGGGATTCTAGAGGAGAGTTATAAGGTAGTAAGAAACCTATAGTTCCTTATTAAGAAAAAAGATAATACCTTACGCCTAATTAACTTAGTAATATATATAAACGTAGTTACTATATATAATACGTTTACTTTACTTAGTATTAAGATATTCTTAAAAGACTTTAGGATATTATTACACAAACCGACTACCTTACTTATTTAGATATTACTAACTAGTACTACCTTCCGCTCTAAGATTATACTAGATTCTAGACCAACCCTATATCTAGGAATAAGGTTATACTATATTCACTTATATAGAAATAAGCCACTTTTAACTATATAAATTACCCCCTAAATAATCCTACTTTATAATAGTTATAAGCCTAGCTCTAACTTAATTATAAGTATAACTAACCCCTACTATTATAAAGTAGATTTTTAAGGATATTCCTTTCTTAAATACTATCTTTCTTACTTATTAATTAGTTACAACCTATAATAACTTCTAACATAACTATTAGTGTCCTAACTAACTAGAAGCTTTACGGCTTAGTAACTATACGTAAGGACTAGTATCTATAGTTTACATTACTTTATTTCCTTACTACATCTTATAACATCTAGTAGTATATTAATCTAGATAGCTATATTAAGCTTCTAGATTATCTTAGCAATCCGACCTATAGAGAATATATTTAAGAATAAAACAACTTATAAAAAGACACGTATAGGCTTACTAGAAACGTATAGGAAGCTCTCCTAGAGGCTAATTATAACATAGTAAACAAGCTAATTAAACTAACGCTACTTATAGAGGATAATATATTAATAAAGAATAAATAGCTTATTACTATAAAGGATATATCGTTAAAGAAACTCTATATATATAAGTAGTAAAAGTCTAATAAGCTTCTTACGCTATAGGTTAACACTACCATCTTAAAGGATATAATAAGTAGTATCTAGATATAATTACTTAACAATAGTAGTAAGCTTATACTTTAAGTAATAATTAAGGCACTCTAGGAATAATATGCTTTATTACGTAATAGTATAATTAACTTTACCTAAGAAACATATAATAAGACTCTATTATAAGCCTTATTAACTAGAGACCTAACTACTTAGCTTACTAAGTAGTATAACACCTTTATAAAGGCTAAGGCTTTTAAGATATTAGAGATCTAAGGCATACTTATAATTAAGACGTTCCTACATACTGTTAAGTAATAAATTACCCTATCCTAAGTAGCTAACAAACTTAATAATCTTATAAAAACTAAACGATATAGGGGAGGCTATTTAACCCTAAGATAATATAGAGATTTACTTAGTAATTTACTATACTTAACCTTATTAAAGTCCTATAAAGTAACTAAGGTATACGTAACGCTTAGAGGATAACTAGAGCTAGGTACTAATAGGAAACGCTATAATAAATACCCCTATAAACAACCTAACTACTTCTAGAGTATAGCAAACTATAGTTTTCTTAAATATGCCGTTAGGGGAAAGGTAAGACTATTAAAGCACCCTCTAAGCAACTTAATTATTAAGTTAATTTAGAACAAACTTATAAAGCTAAAGTAGGCTAAGCTCTACTTAGAGATTAAGAAGAAAGGTTAGAAACGTAAGAGTAATAAATTAGATTTATAAAAGCTGCTAGAGGCCTTAGAGTATCTAGCTATAACCCTTATTATAGTTATAATAGACCCTAACGCGCTCTATAATAACACTCTAACGTTAGTATACTCCTTACTTAGCGTCTTCTTATCTCTAATTACAGGCCTATACATACTTAGTAAGAGTACTATACTAGATAACTATAGAGGGATTTATATTATTAATAATAGAGACCTCTTTAAGCCTAGCTTATACTAACGTAACAAAAAGGAGAGCTATATTAAATCTAGTATAACTTTATACGTAGTTAAGGGCTATAAAACGTACGTTATAAAGAATATACTTAATAGCGCTAAAGGGCCTAAGATATATAACCTTACGCTAGAAAACGTAGCCTATATTCCTAGATTTTATATTAATATTATCTCTAAGGGCCTAGTTAGGAAGAAGGTAGACTTATAGTACTTAGGACTAGATTATACTCTTTGTTATAGTACATATAAGAAGAGTATTATAATAAAGACCCTTAAACGTAAGGGTAATTTTATCTTTCTTTAATATATACCTATCTCTTCTTACTTAGCCTTACTACGTAATAATATTTATTATAGCCTTACCTCTCTTATTAACACTTAAGTATTTATAATACTAACTTTCTATCTAATAAGAAACGTCCTAATTAATTATAATAACAACGCCTATATATAGTACCTCTAGACTAGTTATCTTAGTACTAAAGCTCTTACGTATCTCCTATATAGTACTTAGGGGGTGAAAATTAAAGGACTAACTTAGATAGAGTATAAGCACTACGTAATTACATACTTAAGCTAAGTTATTTTAAAACAAATGTTAGAAAACAGGTCTATACGCCTATACTATTACGTATTATAAGATCTCTTTAACTTCCCTATTAGATTTAACTACTCTAAGTAGCTTATAGTCCTAAGAGATAAGTATACTACCTAATTATTTAGTATTATACTACCTAGAAAGATACATAACGACGTATTCCCTATACTAAGACGTTTTATATTATAGGTAGACTAACAACACGGCGTATACGTATATAAGATACGCTAAGATAAGGATACTTTAGTTATTAGTATTAAGGGTAAAACAGAGTATAAGAGGTAGGTAGTAAAGTAAGGGATTAATATAGAGCTACCCCTACTAAACATAAAGGAGCTAATAGGTAGTAGTAAATAAGCAGGCTAAGAAGTTATTATAAGGATTATAAAGATACTCTCCTTATTAGGACTCCTACATAAGCTCTAGCCTAAAGTAGTACTTATAGTAATATATATATATAATATAAGCCTACTTTAACGCTATAGATAGATAACACCTATTAAGAAAAAAGAGGCGTAGTTTAGATAGTATTTTTACTAGTAGGTACTAGTATATATAGTAGTACTTTAATGTAACCTCTATCCTTATTAGGAATAGATATACGTATATAGATATTATACCTATCTATTAACAGGCAGCTATAAGAAAGGAATATAATAATAATAATTTAAAGTTAAACCTAGAGGATATATTAGATACCTTATAGGGTATATATAAAACATATATAACCTTTATAAGATCTAGGTTCCCTCTCTATAATACGTTATTATTATATGTAACGTATACTTTAATAAAATAAAGTTCTTCCTAAAGATAAAAGAAGATAGGGAAGTAATAGCTAAACTAAAAGTATAAAGCGTTATTAATATTATTAAGGATAAAGATTATAAGTAGGACTTAATTATAGATATACTTAGATTAATAAATAAGGTAATAGAGATATTAGACATAATAATAATAATATAGTAGTAATAAACTCCCTTATATACTAATACTAAGAAGAACACCTAAGACATTAGGTAACTTAATTAAGGTATTACCGTGTAAGGCAGGGAAGGGGTTTAGACTCCTAAGACAACGCTAGCTCTAAGCAAAACGCATACTATAGCTACGTCTAACAAAAGCAACTTAACAAGCAAGATACTTAGCCCTAACTAAGTAGTAGGATCTTATAATAAAGGTAATAGTATAAACGTAACCTTAGGATTATAACCTATTTTACTAGGAGGTTAATTAACTACTAAACACCTAGGTAACACCTAGCGTTCTAGTATAACCCTAGAAGCCTAAAATAACATACGGCTATATAATTAAATTACTAATCTACTCTATATAGAATAAGGCTAAATAATAAGAATAAGTTAACGTTAATAACGTCCTCTAGAGAGGCTAGGTATAGTTATATACGTACTAACCTACTAGCCTAGAGCTAGATGTTATCCTATAGCCTTAGGGGGTAACTCTCTACCTATAAGATAAGTACTCTTCTTAGCTCTTTATTAGAGTAATAAATAAGACCTAAATGACTTCCTTAATACCTTCTTTTATAATAGAGAGGAGGCTGTTAATAAGGTAAATAATAGGTATTATATACTATACTTAGTTATCTATATAGCTACGTATTAGATAAATCTAAGTTATCTAACTAAAATACTAAATAACTATAGATATTATTATAATAATCTACTATACGCTCCTAAGTTATAGAAAGAGCTGCTTTAGATACTAAATAATATCTAACAGCTACTTAGGAAAGTAATAGACCTAGAAATTAGTAAACTCTAGCGTCTTAAGGCTCTTAAAACGATTAATAGATTATCCGTCCCGCTAGGAATAAAGCCCCTACTACTTAAGTAGGTTTAAATATATAAGTAAGATCTAAAAGGTTTTCTTAATTACTATAAGGCCTAAGTCGTTACTTAAGGGGATCTCTAAGTAACTAATCCCCTCCTTAAGACATACGTAGTAACACTTATAGTATAAACTTTTTATATTATAATAGTAATTACTATATAATTTAACCTTAAGGTTAAGTAATTTAACGTTATAAACGTATTCTATAACGCTAAATAAGACCCTTTAGGTAAGCTAATATACTATAACCTGCTAGAAGGATACTAATAAGAAGGTAAATACGTAATAATAGCGTGTATGCTTTACAGCTTAAGGGATATACCCCTTCTATAGTTTAAGGAGTTCTCTAAGACCCTTAAACAACTAGGGCTTTACTTATATAAGGAAGACCCTTACCTCTTTATTTCTAATAATAATAACGTATACGTCCTCTTCTATGTTAATAATATCCTTGTTATATACCTACTATTAAGAATAGAAAGGGGAATAAAGGTTATTATAGGCCTTAAAGAAACGTATAAGATAAAGGATATAGGTAATATAGAATAGTATCTAGGTATTAGGATAGTCTAAGACTATCCTAACAGAAAGATATACCTCTACTATAACTAATATATCTATAATATAGCCGTTAAGTTTAAATATAATAACGTAATATAACTAGTAACGCCTTTACTAACTACTAAATTCTTCCTAAATAAGGGTACTACTTTACTAAACAAGGTAAAAACCTTCTAAGAGATAGTAGGATTAATACTATATACGGTAATAATAATCTAACTTAATATTACGTTTACTTACTTATTACTATTAAAGTTCCTAATAAACCTAAGCCTATAATATATATAGGTAGTAAGATAGTATATTAGATATCTCTTTTATACCCTCTACCTATTAATCTACTTTTGTATCTAAGGAGGAATTTAGCTTCTAGCTATAAGTAACACCTTATTTAGAAATAACGTTATAACCTATAGATCCTTATAAGGATATATTATATTCCTATTTAGAGGACTAATCTAATAGAAGGCTATATAATAAGTAACTATAACTATATTAATAACTAAGGTAGAGCTTCTTACCCTTAAACATATAATAAAGGAGCTAATAGTGCTTAGACGTCTCTTTTATAAGATTTCCCTAGATCTTAGGGATAATATTTAGAAGGTCTACTATAATAATTAGTAAATAATACGCCTTATTATAGGGGAAGGGGAAAGGATTACTATATACCTCTACTATATTAATATCTAAAACATATAGCTACGTAAAGTATATACTAATAGTAAAGTAGACGTTATCTATCTTCCTATAAATAAGATACCTACTAATAGGTTAATAAAGAACCTCTCTTATGCTAAATTTAAGTACTTTAGAGTAATACTTAACTTATAGGATGTATAGTACGTAATAGGATAGAAAGAGGAAATAATAAATAAGGGGCTAAAAATAAGTTAGGAATTAAAAACAGCCTAAGGGCTAGAGAGCCTAAAAGATAAATAAAATAAGTAATAGCCTACTAGCTAGGAAGCCTAAAATACTCCCCTTTTAGAAGCCCTAGTTACCTCTATAGAGGAGGGTAGCTACATACGTATTAAGGAGTATATAAAATACAGTATAAGTCCCTAGATTAGGGATAATCTTACTAATAAAGCTATTAATATTAGTATATACTCTATACGTATAAAAGGTGTTAATACTAACTAAGGGTAAATTAGGAGTCTTATGTAAAATATCTCTATAAGATAAACCCTCCTTACTACTTACCTTACTATACTCCTCCTCCTCCTCCTACTCTACACCCTAAGGGGGTGTAGTAGCCCTCCTTACCCTTCTTATTAGTAAAGGCAGGACTACCTATACTAAGCGCTAAAGCGTAGTAAGTCTCTATTATTAATACGTTAGTATTAGAAATAAACTAATATAGGTAGTAGATAACATACTCTCTTTAGTATTATTAATACTACCTAAGTAGCTAAGAGGGTGTTAGCTAGGCCTATAAGGGTTAGTACAAGCGGCACGTAAGGGTACTATAACGACATATACTAATAGTATTTACCTTTAGTTTCTAGGAGGCACATACTATTAGTCTGCCCTATAAGGGTATTATAAAAGCAGTACTTATAAGGACTAATAACAGGCACCCCTACTACTAATAGACCCCCCTAGTACTTAGGGGTAATAATAAATATATTATCGTTACTAATACCCTCCTCTATAACATCCTTAAGCTTAGGGAAGGGAGGAAGCTCCTCTTAGAGTAAATTATATAGAGGGATTATCTCTATATCCCCTAATCTATCCTTTATAAACATAACAGGTTAGTATTAAGTAATAATAATAGTAAGGGACACATAACATACTAAATACTAATAAAAAAGGGATACTAACTTCTTCCTTTTATATACTACTAGGGCGGCAGCTTAACAGACAGGTAAGACAGCACTTAGCGTTAAGGGCCTTAGCCTATACTTACTCCTAGTAGTATACTACGTCCTCCTTAGCCTTATTTAGTAACTATAAGGATAGTAAGGCTACCTATTAAATTAGAATAAAATCTATAATAACTAATAGATAATTAACTTATAAGAGCTCTAAGGCAAGAGTCTTTAATCCTCTACCCTAAGCAAGAGGAACTCCCCTACCTCCTTATTACCTATAATAGGTAATAGTAGTAGTAGTAATAATAGTAGTAGTAGTAATACTAACTATAAATATAGATTATTAGGTATAAGACCTAGGCGACTATAGTACTTAAAAGTAGCTATAGCATGCTTATAGGCCTTACTAGTAGTAATTATCTTATAAGGTATCTAAAATAAGAAAAGACGTTAGTAATTACTTATTATTATAAATAAAAAGAAAGGTAAAAAGAAATATATAAAAAATACATTAGTTTTTATTAACTTATAATTATAATTATTATTAATAAAGAAGGAAAGAGGAAAAAAAATAACTAATATAGGGTAATATAGGGGATATCTATAACTATAATTAACCTATATAACTATTACCCTATAAACTAACTAAAAAAACAGCCCTACTAACTATAGGCTGTAAAAACAGGGTAACTACTTATTACGTAATAACAGGCTATATATATATAAAATTTTCCTTTATAATTAGTTATTCTAGGTAGTACTAACTAGGCCTAGGTTATTCCTAGCTACTACTACCTAAGGGGGTGTATTATACAAACTAACTACCTTACTCGTTTAGATATTACTAACTAACACTACCTTCTGCTCTAAGATCGTACTAGATTCTAGACTAACCCTATATCTAGGAATAAGGTCGTACTATATTCACTTATATAGAAACAAGCTACTTTTAACTATATAAATTACCCCCTAAATAATCCTACTTTATAATAGATATATAAGAAACTATCCCTTCTAAATATTTAGTCTAAGTATAATTAGGTTTCTCTTATAAAGGAAAGTAGGGATTTAATAATATTTACTACCCTATTAAGGTTATTACGTATATATATAATACTATAAGGAGCTACTAACTTACTAGCCTAATTTATATAGGTTATAATAAGGATCCTTTATAACCTTATCCCCTATTACTACTAAGGCTTTTTAGATAATATTATTATTTATAGCCCTTATATAACTTATAATAATACTAAGCTCCCTAATTAGCCTAAAATCTATTAATATATCTATAAATATTTATAAAAGGTTAATACTATCCTTCTTAATATAGAACTAATAGGTTATACTATTATGCTTATTAAATCCTAATAGCTTTAGAAAATAGTAACTATTATAGGATATCTCTATACCTTAAGAGGCTAACAGCCTAATTAAGCTAATATTATTAAGATTCTTAAGTAGAAAGAATATTTAGATTTTACTAAAGTTTAATTATTTATTAGGTTAGCTAGCTTATATAAGGTATAAGTAAACTAATATACTAAAATTACTATTCCTTTTTAATAACTTATAAGAAAGAATATAGTCTTTATTTAGGGACCTAATTAGGCTAATATAATAGAAATTCTTAAGATAATCCTTAAATTAAGACCTATCCTTATTTATATTAATTATAGCTTAGGTGTTAGGCTTATTATTATAGTAACTAATACTAGTCTTTAGGGCTAGAGTAGCTAGCTCTATTAAATAATTAGTAATAAACGTATAGTAGCTTAGTATAAGAGTAGTATATAAAGAGGACTAAAACTTAAGTATAATTTAGGGAAACTAAAGCTATAAGTAGTCCTAATAACCTTAAAGAAGCTTTAAAACTACGTCTATAGGGTAAAGTTCCTCTAAAAGACTAACACTTAAGTCCTTATTATATAGCTTAATAGTAGTTCTTATAACCTTCTAGGTACCTTAATTATATAGTAAATTATATAGATTTAACCCTTTAACTTTAACGTTAAGTATATTCTAAGGATAAAAAATATAATAGCTAATACTCTATTAAGAAAACTACTAAGCCTATCTAACTATACTAAGTATAAAAACCCTAATTAGGTTAAGGACTAATATAGTCTATAAGTAAGTAAACTATATAAGTAAGTAAACTATATAAGTAAGTAAACTACTTTTTTAGACTTTTATATAACCTATCTTTCCCTCTATTTTTCTCTACTTATAACTATAGTATAATATTTAAATAAAAGTAATTTAGTCCTAACGCTTAATATGCTTAAAATAAACCCTAAATTAACTATATAAAAGGCTATATCTTACTATAATATATCTATCTTAACCCTATAATAATAAAAACTTAGCTAACCTATATAACGTAATATCTAACTACCCTACTAGAATTTAACCTTATATAAAAAGGAGACTATTATTTAATTTATTATTAACCTAGATTTATAAGTATTTTTACTAAGCTTAAGTACTATTTAAAAAATAGCTAATTAACTACTTTACGACTATAGCATACGACATATTAGGATAAACTAGGCCTTAAACTTTATATAATAATAACCTAAGCTTAAGACGTATTTTAATTAAAGAATTAACTATTAGAGGGTTCTCTATAAAGATCCTAATATATATTACGTATAGTTTTCCCTTATATAAAATATAATTATAAAGTATAGGATATATAATAATAATATCTATAACTTTAATAAGACTAGGTTTATAATAGGTAAGATATCCTCTAAGATAGTTATTATAGCCTTAGAATAATATAGTAAGCTAAGAGGAGTATAATAAGGGAATTAAGAATAAGTTATAGTAATCTAGGGTATTAGGTTATATAGCTACTCTATCCTACTATATATTATCTTTATAGGTAAGGTCTATCTTAACTCTTAGACGTATAATAGCCCCCTCCTATCTAACTAAGTAATTATACTCTTAGAAAATAGTTAGATAATAAATAAGAAAGGTATAGAATAGGTAAAGTACTTTAATTTCTATATAAGAAGTTATATAAAGGGTACTTACTACCTTCTTATTCTTAATAGCTATAAAAGCTACTATTTTATTAATTTTAAGCTATACTATAAGAAGTAAAATATTATTACGCTCTATATACTACCTTATTTATTATATAAGCTCTAGCCTCTTAATATTAGGTGTTTTAGTCTGTTAAAATAGGCGTATAGGTAAGAAATTAAGGTCCTTATATAGGTATATATTACGTATATTATAAAGGAAGACTTCCTCCTAGCCTTTTATAAGGCGTATAATAAGTTAATAATAATATTAAATATTTAGGTAGGCTTTAGAGTAACTAGTTTTATCTTATATAATCTAGAATATGTTATTTTATAGCTAGATATAAAGCTTTATATACTATTACCTCTAGGTTCTTCTACTAGCTTACTACTAGCTTAGGTCCTAAAGACGCTAAATAACCTAATTAAATTTACTTTATAGTCTGATTTTATTATAAATTATATTATATAACACTAGAATAGCTCCCTAATATTAATTATTAGGTATATATAGTAGCTAAAAAAAGGAATTATAGTAGTTATATATAACTAGGTTTTACTATAGGTATAGATAATAAAGTATTAAGAGGTAAATAAGTAACTAAGCTACTATTACTATACAAAAAAAATATAGATTTAGAAAGGTAGAATACTTATAATTAATTAGGTATAAGATATAAAGTCTTAAATAGATATAATAGAGTAGTTATAAGTAGAAATAGGTTAGAGTAGTAGTTATATAAGGAGGATAGAAACGTATATATAATAATATAGTATCTATAGAGAGACTAGTTATAATACTTATATATATTAGAAAGTTAAATCTACCTTAAAAGAAGAGGATTCTAAATAGTTTAAATTAATTTAAAGGCGTTATAGTTAAGTTCTCTTTTATATTATTATATAGGTACTAAAAAGTAGTTTACTTACTTATATAGTTTACTTACTTATAAACTATATTATATTAATATAAGCTTTTATTTTATTAAGATTTACTCTATATATATATAAGCTATTATACTAAATACTATTCTAGCTTTAAACGTCTTAAAGTCCTCTTACCTTTATACCCTTCTTAAAGTATAGCTCTACTTAGATTAGTTCTAAAGTATCTAAACTAAGTAAATAGCATTCTATTTAAAAACCTTACTTTACTTAGATAGTATTTTAGTATAAGACTATAAGAAATTTAAGATAGAAGTATAGTTCTTTATAGCTAGGGATAAATATCTCTATATAAGACTAACTAAGTACTATCCTATCTTATAATAACTTATTAATAATCTTAAGATTTAAGCCTACCTAATTAGATATACCTATATTAAGTCTAGATACTAAGGATATAATATAACCTTTTATAGACTTATACTTTTATACTTCTAAAGGGATATATACTAGTAAGTATAAATAAGCCTAGTCTTATACCCCTTATACTAAAAGGCCTAATAAGCCTATATAAATAACTAGTATATTAGTATTATACCTAGGGAAATACTATTTATAAAAGTCTTTTTAGATATCTAATAGATTAAACTATAGGTATTAGTTAAAGCCTAATATAATATAATAGGATAGATTAAGGCTAAATAAATACTTAAAGCTAGGTCTAACTAAGTTACTAACTTTATTTAAGAAGATATATTCTATTACTATAGTATCTATAGATAGCTTCTTATTAATAGAGGCCTAGAAAATAGAGGTATAGTAGATATACTTAACGTAAAGTATAGTATTACTAAGTAAGTAATATTAGTATATAGCTTAAAGGTAAATAGAGTTAATAAATAAGAATATAAGCCTATTACCTATAGTATTCTAACTTAGTTAGATAGAGGAAGATAAGACTAAAGATATATCTTATATACTACCCTTTTTATAGATAAGACTACTATTTAAGCACCTCTAGGATTTATACTATTCTTCCTAATATATAGTTATAAAGTAATTACGCCTATTAAGGAAGAGACTACTACTTAAAGAGTAATAGACTAGGGACGTATTTATAACCCTAATTAAGAGCTCCTTACGTATACTAGAGTATTTTAGTAGCTTAAGGAGGATAGGGATACTACTACTAAGAATATTATATTAGCCTACTAGAAGATTACTAATTATTATAACTAAGTTTATTACTATACTATTTATAAGGAAAAGCTCTAGCCTAAGGATCTTATTCTTATATTTAATAAAAAGTAAGTAATTAATAAGTCTAAAGCCTAGAAGCTTTAATACTATTAGTAAGGCCCCCTCTAAGTATACTTTATCTCTAATTAGTCTAGCTCTTATTACCTAGAGATATTAAGAGGTAAAGAGATAATACGTACTATATATAGAAGATACTACCTAAAGTAGTATTACTAAAATAACTATAGCTTCTAGGAATCTAAAGACCCTCTTTAGGTATAAATAAGACTCTATAATAAACTTACCCTATACTTTCCTTTATAAGACTACTAAGATAGACTCTAGGAACTTAATTAACCTCTTAAGCCTAATTAAGGTACTAATTTTACCCTTATATAATTATAATGAATATAGCTTAAACTTTAAAGATAAAATAATATCCTATATAAGAAGCTTTAGGTACTAAAAGAAAAGACTACTCTTATTATTAATATTCCTATTTAGGACCTAAATAAGGATTCTTAGTATATAAAGATACTAAACCTAATCTAATTAGGTCTACTATATTACTTTTCTTTATATATCTACTTTTCTATATTTTATATTTTATATTTTTTATTTTATTTACTATTATATATTCTTCCTATTATATAAAGGTTATTTATTTTTTAAACTCTATTTTTTTATTAAAAAGAATAACCTTAGGGATAGGATAAATAAGAAAGAATACTATTATAATATTAACTATTATAGATCCTATTAGACTTATTAGGCGTAACCCTAATAACTAGCTATAGATTAACTATTAATCTATTAGTAGATCTACTATAGATTTAGGGGTTATTTACCTAACTATTTATAGTAAAACCTATAATAATTCTCTTCTAGTTATATATAGTTAAACTATAGTATTTACCCCTATTATTTATTACTTACCTATTAATATATATAGTTAACTATATTACCTACCTAGTAATATACTAATACTAATTAGTAGTTAATTCTTACTATTAGTTAATTTTTACTACTATAGTAGTTATCTTAACTAATTCCTACTTCTATATATAAACTCTATAGATTAGTAAGGTACTAACTAGAAGAGATAAATTTTACCGCCCTTACGTTAAATTATTTATACTTATTACTATATTATATAGTTAATTAGAGGCTACTAGTAAAAGTATGTTATAAACTAACGTAACTAAAAGGTTACCTAAGATATATAGCTATCCTATAAACAACCCTAATTTCGTTACGTATTAAGAAATTACTACTTAACTATAAAAAACACCTTACTTTATATACTAATAGCTAAGAAATACTATATAGATACTATATAAAAAAGGCTTATCTTAATAAGTAATAAGTATTACGTAAAGGCTTACCTTAATAAGTAATAATTTTCTACTATAAGTCTAAGGTAAAGTTATAAATTAATATATAAGTACTATAAATACCCTATAAATCCTTACTACCTATACTACTAGTAGTAAATCCCCTAACGTATAGATATACCTTCTAGTCTACTAGAAGAAATATACGTATTCAAGGGGTAGTTAGGCTAATAGAGGGTAGTAATAATAACGCTAAAAGAAGAAGTTAATTTAGTCTACTAGTCTACTAAGGAGGCTAAAGAAATACTATAAGAAAGCTAATATAAAGAGGAGGGAATATACGTAATATAGTAGGGGGATATATAAGAGGCTAAGGATATAATAGACCTATATCCTATCTTATAGGCGTACATAAAGTATATTAACCTATAACTATAGGGTATTATTAATATTAAGAAGATACCTAGTAGTATTAAGTAAAAACATAGAGCCTATACGCTAGATACTACTATTATCTACTTTATAATAAAAGCCTAATATAAAGATTTTATAGCTAATTAACTATAGTAATAGGCCTATAATTATCTCTATAAATAAAAGGTTAAAGACTATAATAGTATTAATAAGGAAGTCCTCTTTAGATTCTATAACTTCCTAATTAATAATAGCGTTTAGGTTAAATTAAACTAGTAGTAGGTTACTTCTTATATATATAAGGTACTAAAGGCTAATAAGATATACGTTTAGACTAAAGAAGAGATTAATAAAGTAGCTAGAACTAACCTAAGGTTTAAAATAAGGACTATAAACCTTAGATTTATTAATAGGTTACTAAGTTATAGGATCTACCTATTACTAAGGGTAAGGTAACTACTATTAACTAACCTTAAGTCTATAGCTAAACCTAAGATATATAAATAGCATAAAGATACTTAGGTTTAATAGGCTTCTTCCTATTATAACCTATTGTTTAAGTTACTACTACTATTAAGTAAAAGCTCTACCTAAGTAAGCCTAACCCTAATAATAGTTATAGTTAAGAGATTATAAGACTATAAATCTACTATACTAACTACTTAATTTAATAGTAGAATAGTACTAAGTAACAGCCTAACTTTATAATAATTAACTAACCTTATTAAGCTTTACTCTAATAACCCTATGTTAAAGTATATAGGTAGTTAATATAAGATAATTAATTTAAAGCTACTTACCTCTTATAAGCTTTATAACTATATTAGAATCCCTACTAGTAAATATAGGGCTATAGTAATAATAATATTAAGTAGTAACGCCTAAGAGTATTACTCTATTAATCTCTATAGATCTACTAGTAATTTTAATATATTAATAGTAAATATTAAATTAGAATTTAAAGGTAATAAGGTCTATAGCATTAGGATTATAAAGCTATACTATATTACCTTTAAGTCTATTACGTATAATAACCTAGGGAAAAGTAAGTATAAAATCCTTAATCTACTTATTAAGAGGGTTACCTAGCTAGTAGGTACTATAACCTATAATAGTATACTAAAAGATAAGGAATACTATAATACCCTTATTAACTATTACTAAGGAGTACCTAAGTATACTATAGTATTACTTAGCCTACCTATAATATATAACATACTCTACGTATAGCTATATAATAGTATAGCTAATACTATACTTTTCTATAAACTATAGGCCTAGTACTATACTAAAGAATACCCTAGTAATAATAAGTAATACTTAGTTAACTATAAGTATAATAGTAACTATAGCTATTACTTATAGCTAAAAATAGACCTATTATATAAAAGCCTAAGAAATAGGGGTAACTTTATAGTAAAGAGGTACTTTATTTATAAGAAACCTAAGTACTAGTTAACTAAGTATACTAAAGAAGAATACTAATGTTCTTTCTAGTAGTATAAAGGCGTATAATTAATAGATATCTTACTATTAACGTTTAACTACTTCCTACTTAACTATAAGGGAATAAAAAGTACTATTAACTTTAAAAAAGCTAATAATAAATATAAGCTAGATAATAGTAATAGCCCCTTTAATAGTAATACCTTCTTTATATTTATAGCCTTTTATAGTAAAGATAGTATTAATAGCTAGAAGGTGTTTACCTAACTATATAACTAGACTATACTCTACGTAATTATAAAAGATAATCTATATAAAGAGGAGACTATTAAGGAGAAACCTACTATTAATAATATATTTACCTTTAATAACTAATACTCTACTATAACTTTCTAGGGTATTATACTAGATATAGGGGTAGTAAGAGTATTTATAGTTAGTTAGTAGTAATACGCTACGTTAAAAAGGTATCTTAACTATAAAATTCTATTAGATATATTATATACTAGTAAAGTAATAATTTATTTTAGTAGTAGTAATTACTTTAAGTTAATAGGTACTATAGAAGTCCTTATGCCTATAGGGAATCTTACCTTCTATATTATAGACTCTAACACCCTATTCCTACTTTATTTAAAGGATATAGATTACTATAAAGTAAAATTTAATAACCTTACTAATATACTAGTAAAGAGTAATATAATTATACCTATTATATAGAAATAGGGCTATATATAGATACTACTAGAGTAACCTAAGCGTACTATTACCTAATACTACCTAACTAATAGTAAATTATAGTAAATATACTACTAATTTAGCTACCCCTTAGTTTAGTATTTTTATAAGGTGCTCTAACATATTAGCTATAAGATAGTAATCTCTAATATTAAGGAGATTAATAAGTTCTACTATAGCTATTAGTTAAATTTAAAGGTACTAGGAAGGTTTAAATTCACCCTTTATAATAACTATAAGTTTAACTATAAGATTATTATTAACGTAATATACCTTAATAGTAATAAGCTAGTTTTATATATAGTAGACGTAGTAACTACCTTTAATGCTATAAGATTCCTCTATACTATTACTATAGAGTATATATAGGAAGTACTATAAATATACTAAATTAATATATATCTTAGCCTATTAGATTAAATTATTACTAATATAGGCCTTAATTTCTATATAGCTAAGTTTAAGTATACTACCTATATATTATCTATTAACATTAAGGAGATACCTATTAAGGCCTATAATAGTATTAGGAAGATTAAGTATTATTATATAGTACTCTACTATATATATAAGATATTTTATATAGAGATAGATATAAAACCTAAAATTATACTCTAAATAGTAGTAAAAGTAGTAAATAATACTACTAGCCTAAACGGCCTTATACTAACCCTATTAGTCTTTAGAGTATACCTATAAATTAATAATAATTTACTACTAGTACTATTAACTATTAAATAGGTAGAAATAATATAAAAGGCTATAAAGGAAATATAGTAAATTTATACTAAGAGATAGGTAAATAATATACTAGTAATACGTAACAGCTTAGATACTATAGCTATTACTATACTACCTCTTTAATCTCTAGTCTATATATAGTAAGAAAAGAACAGCTAGTAGGGCCTATTTTAGTTACTCTCTAATAATAGTACTACTTATATAGTTAAATTACTATAAGGCCTATAGAATTTCTATATTACTATAGTAAAGCCTTACTACTAATATAAGGAGGACCCTAATAATACTATATAAGTATAAGATACTAGTATTACTACCTTACCCTCTAAGCTCCTTAATAGGTAAGGGGGTAAAATACGTAAAGGTATTATAGTTACTATAGAATAGCTATAGTAATAGCGCTATAGCTACCTATAAAAGAACCTAGTAGAAATATTTACTACTAAGACTAATCTATTAATAGCTAACTACTTTATAGTAAAAGAGGATACTAACTATATACTTACTATTAAACTCTATAAGAAAAGTATAATAACTATACCTAGTAAACCGTTTAAGTAGTCTAACTACTAAGAGATTAAGGGATTAATAGCCTATAGTATGTTCTATATTATCTAGTATAATAAGAAATACTATAGAGGTATTTATATTTTTAAGTTATAATTAGTATATAAAATTAAGAGTAAGAATAAGACCCTATATAAGAAGTTAAGACTTATTATCTAAGGGTATACTAATAATAGGAAGGCTGTAATACTTATATAGTTACTAACTATCTAGTAAATAGCCTAATAATTAATCCTTACTATTACCCTATTATTATTACTTAAGAACTACCTTTTATAGCTACGTAATATAATAAAGGTATATACGTAATTAGTAACCCTACTTAACTATATAATTCTTATAAGACTACTTATTAAGATCTAATACCTTTATAATACTAACGTAATAATAGAGGTTAAGTAACTATTATATAGTATACCTAAGGCTAAAACCTACTAGTAGGTAATATATAATAACTATTATAGAAAAGCCCTCTAGATAGATACTTTAACTTTTAACCCTTACCTACTTATTTTAGTATAAAATAATAAAGATTTTATATTAATTAGTATATAGACTAATAATACTATTAGCCTTATAGATAAATTATTCTCTAACTATAAAGATACTAAGTTAATAAAAGTAACCTTTATAGTAAAGCTAAAGTAATTCCTTAAACCTAGTAAACCTATTACCTTTAATAGTAGTATACTTTCTCTTAATAATAATAGTAATATTTACCTTTACTAGAAGGGATAAGGTAAGTAACTATAACCTATTAACCCTAATTTACTAAAGTTATACTAGTAGTATGTTAAGTAGTATACCTATAGTACGTATATTACCTTAATCTACTAGCCTAAGGTATATTTTAACTACTCTATTATTACCTAGTACTAATTACTAAATATAAGTAATATTAAAAAGCTTAACTAATAAATTAAGTAGTAAATAAAAAACGATAACTAAGGCCTTTATTTTTAACTACTTAACCTTACGACTATAAAGCTCTTTATCTTTATTAATAGATTATTTACTAATAATAGTAATCTTACTTTATAGCTTAGATTTATTATTATTCTTATAAATAAGTAAAGTAGTAAATATAATACTACTATAAAATAATACTAGTAAATTTACTATTAAAGGGAATATTATCTACTTTAGCTTAATAAAGTATAAAAGGGTTATATAAAGCATGTTAGCCTCTAAGATCTATATAATAGTCGTTAGTACTAATATTACCTATATAATAACTACTATACTAGTAATAATTACTAACTACCTTAAATAACTATAAATCCTAATAGTTATATATACTAACTCTTACTCCCTCTATAAGTACCTTATAAAACTTAGTACTATAAAGGAGAAACGCCTTATAATTAATATAATAGCGTTATAGTAGTTCAATAAGCGCTAGGAAATATATAAGATTTAATAGATTTATAGTAATAATAACCTAATAGATAGATTTATAAAGTTATTACCTAATAAGGCGCTAGAGGAGCTTATTAGTAATAGTATAGTAAGGATATAGATAAATAGATAGGTTTTACGTATATAATAGATTTATTATATAAAAAAGTATATAATACTTTTAGATTTTTATTTTTATTACGTTTTTAGGCCCTTTATAGTTAACTAGTAAAGTACTATAAATCTATAGTAAATTTCTCCTTAAGAGAAAGTTACTAGTATTATAATATTAACTATTATAGATCCTATTAGACTTATTAGGCGTAACCTTAATAACTAACTATAGATTAACTATTAATCTATTAGTAAATCTACTATAGATTTAGGGGTTATTTACCTAACTATTTATAGTAGAACCTATAATAATTCTCTTTTAGTTACGTATAATTAAACTATAGTATTTACCCCTATTATTTATTACTTACCTATTAATACGTATAGTTAACTATATTACCTACCTAGTAATATACTAATAAATACCCTAATTAGACCTAAAAACTACTTAAAACCCCCTAATAAAATATATTATTATCCTAACCTAAAAAAAGTTTTTCTTAAAACCCCTAAGAGAGTATAATTAGATAGATATAGTATACCCTAAATTAGAGAAATATAAGTACTCTTTTATATACTTATTTATCTTTTAAAAATTATACTTTATACTAAAGCCTTATACCCTTATTAATATAGTTTAGTATAGTAACTTAGGTAATAGAAAGATCTTTACTATATCTAATTAGAGGATAATATATCTATTTAGACCTTAAAAGCTTTAAATAGATTATACCCCTTTACCTTAGATTAGATATAAAACCTAAGTTACTTAGAGTAGTATAGTATTATTATATCCTTTTATATAGCTCTACTATAACCTAAGTCCTAAACTATACCCTATATACTTTTAATAGTCTCCCCTTTTAGAAAGAGTTATTAATAGTAAAGATAAGTCTAAATAGATAAAGTATAGACTACTAATTAAGCTTTTTATAGCTTTTTCCTTTCTTTCCTCTTTACTAACGCCTTTAGAGTATCTATTAAGATAGATAAAAATAGTAAATAATAAAAACTTAAAAATAAGAAGAGTAAATTAAGAAAGTAACTAAGGGACCTATTATCTCTAATTAGTATCTTACTATTACTTAGAACCTATTTATTAAGATTAATAATATTATTATATAAGTAAAGTAATAAAAGCTTTATAATATAATAGACTAAACTTTAATTAAGACTATATATAAGTAATTTAGATAAGAAACTATTAAGGACGCTATAAATAAGCTAAGTATTACTCTTAATACCTTTATTTAATAGACTAGTTATCTTAAGTTTAAGTCTACTCTATTAGATATAATTACCTATAAGAAAAAGTACTCTCCTTTTTTTACCTCTAATTCTTAGATAATAGCTTTAAAGTCTACCTTAGGATAGTCTAAATAGATAACTAAGTAGACCTAATAGCCTTAGCTATAATAACCTACCCTAATTAATATTAAGATTCTAAAGCCTTTTAGTACTAAGCTTAATCTAGCTAAGGACTTTACTAAGCTAAAGATTTATTACTAGTTAGCCTACCTTTACTTAGGCGTATAAGTCTTTTTAGTTAATATAGATAGATTAGACCTATATAAATAGGTTAGTAGACTAAAAGACTAGTATTAGTACTATTATTCTACTTCTTATACTTAGATTAAAGAATATAAGTAGTATATAATAAATAAAAATACTTATCTTTTCTTATTAGTCTAAGGTTTATAGAAATATAAGTAATAAATAAGTAGCTTACTAATATTTACTATCCCTTATACTATTCTTAATAAAAGCTATAGCTAAGGATATACTAATTAGACTATATTACTTAGCTATATTTTAAACTTTTATAATAACCTTATTCTTAAATAAATTACTAAGGAGATCTTTAATTACTAAATAGGATTACCTTAGTAAACTTAAGCTAGCTTTCTAAAAGTAATATTCTTTAAGTTAGAACCTACTACCTAAGCTATTAGGTGCCTTTAAGTAGTTATTCTTCCTTTTAATTAGTCTAATACTTCTTACGTCTTTATAGTTACTAAAGGTAACTTTATAAAAATACTTAAAACTATAACCTAAAAGTATATATAAGGCTTATATATAGTTAACTTAAGAAAACCTATAGTAAATATTATAGTTAAGATCCTAAATAAGAAGAGGGTTACTTTTAAAAAGCCTAAAATTATAGAAATTACTAACTAAGATAATCTAACTCTATCTTTTAAACTAACTATAACTACCCCTATATATACTATTCTTTAGTAACCTTAAATACTAAAAGATATAGCTACTAAGGCTTTTACCCCTCCCTCTAAGAAGCTAAAGGATATACCTACTTTTTCTTTTAAATAGCCCTAAAAGCTAG
Source organism: Colletotrichum sublineola (assembly GCA_020631755.1). NCBI lineage: Eukaryota > Fungi > Ascomycota > Sordariomycetes > Glomerellales > Glomerellaceae > Colletotrichum > Colletotrichum sublineola. The sequence goes on from JAHSQG010000010.1 coordinate 1,212,864, forward strand.
ATTTTATTTAAAAAGCTTACTACCTTATAGAAAAAAAGCTTAATACCTTAGTCTCTCTACCTACTAAACTCCTATACTAAATATAGCCTAAGTTTAATAAAGCTATAGTAAATACTCTAAAAGACTATAGATATAAAGTATCTAAGTTAGAAGGGGTTTTTCTCTTAGTACTATCTTTTCTTATTAACCTTATAACTAAGCCTAGTTAAAAGTTAGACGTTAAGGGTCTAATTAGAGAATATAACTAAGCTATTAAAGTAGGAAAACCCTTAGTAGCTAGGATAGTAAGAGTAGCTTATATTATACCCCCTCTAGAGCTACTAGAGGTAGTTATATTAAAGGCTTACTTTTAGCTTAAAGGAAAGATAATATAGCCTAATAGAGAAATTACTATCCTAATAATTAGTAGTATTTTAGATATAAGAGTATAGGTTAATATTCTAATAAGATAATATATTAAGAAAGCTAATATCCCCTTTACCTATATAACGCTTATAATAAAAACCTATAGGACTAATTAGGTAGATTTATACTTTAAGGGGTTTTATTATATAGACGTCTATATTTATAAGTATAAGGTCTAATTATACTTCTTTATTACTAATAAAAACTATATTTTAAAACTACTATTACTAGGCCTCCTATTTATTATAGATAGCTAGATAACTTTAGGTTAGTCTTAAGGACTAATTAGTATAAATTCTACTATAAGTAATACTCTTATATAGATCCCTATTAAAGTTATTTAGAGGAATATAAAAGCTAAGCTTAACTATATACTACCTAATCTAGAGGGCTATATATAGATAAACTCTAAGGATAAAAAGTTAAAAAACTAAGTATTAGTAGCTACTTTAGGACTACTACTAACCCTTAAGTATACTTAGACCTAGACTATAAGGATAGAGATATAGTCTTAATAACTCTAAATAACTAAGAAGTAAAGGTCTTAATAACCTATATAGTAGAAGATTTTATAAGACCTTATATAGCTATAATTACTTAGATAGTAACTATAATAGGAGGATACTCCTATATAAAAATAGTATTTAAACTACTATTAGCTAAGACTATACTACCTAAATAATAAAGGTAATTAGAGACTTAGAAGTTTTAGAAAAGAATTTAGATAGTAGTTACGTAAGTAAAATAAACTAAAGAAAAGATTATATATACTATAAAGAAGACTACTACTACTAAAGTCTTTATAATATATAAAAAAAAGGGAGTAAAAATCCACCTTATAGATAACTACCCCTCTAATAAATTTATCCTAAATAGTAACCTATACTAAAAAGTTAAGAAGATTAAGGCCCTTAGAGAAAAGTTTACTATACCTATTAGGCTATATAGGGATCTAATTATATTAAAATTCTCTAATATTAAAGAGTACTCTTAACTTACTTAAGAAAAGCTAAAATAGATTACTAAATAGTATCCCTACCTCTAGCTAGAGGAGCTTAAGCTACTAAAGTAAATCCTAGTTAACTATAAGGCTATATTAGCCTAGGAGTTTAAAGAATATAGGATACTTAACCTAATAGTTATACTACCTTAGGTTATTAAGACTATCCCCTATAAAGCCTAGTAAGTAAAAGGGATCCCTATCCTTAAGGCCTTAGTTCCTAAGGCTATAGAAGTCCTCTATAAAAAGGTAATTAGAGGTATTATTAAAGAAGGCTATAGTATATATAAGAACCCTTAGTTTTTAGTTCTAAAGAAAGATAGTAACCTATAACTTATTAATTTAGTAATAGGATATAATAGGGTTACTCTTTATAATATATAGTTACCTCTAGGGGTAGATAAGTTCTCTAAAGAATTTACTATAGACTAGCTTATCTTACTTTTAGACTTCTTCTTAGGGTATAATTAGATCTTTTTAGATAAAAAAAGCTATAATCTTATAATATTTATAATACTATTAGGTCTATTTAGATATTACTACCTACCTTAAGGTACTACTAACTCTATTACTTAATCCTATTATATTATTACCTAAATCCTTTATAATTTAATCTTAGATTATTATAAGGCTTTTATAAATAATATAGGTATTAAGGGCCCCTACTTATACTATAATAATAAACTAATTTTAGGATACCTAGGTATTTATTAATTTATATATAAACACCTTTATAATATTAATTAGACCCTTATAAATATAAAGCTCTTAGGATATATAATCTTAAGAGGAAAATTATAATAGTACTAAAAATTAGTACTAATTACTAAATATCTCTATAGGATGTTAGGAAGACGTCTAGATTAAGCTAAAGTTCTAAAGACTTTAGAATAAGAACTCTATAGAGATATTAGGGATATCTATATATTCTTAGGCCTTATTATATTCTATAAGTCTTAGGTTCTCTATTTTACTAAAGTAGCCCTCCTACTTATATATCTCCTATAAAAAGCTAAGAAATTCTCTTAGGGCTTAGATTACAAGCTAGTAATAAATACCCTTAAGTTTAATCTAACTTTAAGCTTAGTTCTAATTATCCTTAACTATAGGCCTAATACTAGTTAGATTATCTTTACTATAGACGTAAGTAAAAAAGGGTAGGAGTATACCCTTATTTAGGTTATTAATAGTAAACTTATAGTTATAAGATATAAAAGTAGTATTTAATATAGACTAAAGCTTAAATATAATATAGAGAAGCTTAAGGCGTAAGTAGTTCTTATAAGTCTAAAACACCTCTATAACTATCTCTTTAAAGTCTATTTCCTCTTAGAGATAAATATAAAGGTTTTAGTAGCCTAAATTAATAGTATAGTAAATAATATCCCTTTAGTAATAATAACTTACTAGCTAACTTAGATTAGACTCTTTAATTTTAAGATTAAGTATATTTTAGGTAAGAAGAATTCTATAGCTAATAGTCTTTTAAGAAATCCTTTAGGACTATCTAATTAGAAAGAAGTAGAGGATAAAGAAAATATTAAAGACTTTATTAATACTAGGCTTTTCTATATAATAGTAGTATAAAGCTTTTTCCTTAAGATATATAGCTGTTTAGACTAAAACCTTAAACTTAGAAATTCTAATTAGCTTTTAGATATTCTATTAGATCTACTAAATTCTATAGAAGAATAGTTAATATACTTAAAGTAAATTACTTACTTTTTCCTTATATTTAAATACCTACTAGGGATCCTAATACTTAAGTTCCTTTAGTTTAAGAACATAGCGTTATACTTTATTATAAGGGATAGGATCCTCTTAAAAAGAGGTACTTATAGAACTCCTAACCCTCTTTAGGTTATTAATAGTCTATCCTAGTAGTAAGCTCTAATTAGTATAGTATATAATAAGACTAAAATTTAGGGATATAAGGTAACTTACTTTTACCTCTAGGATAAATACTTTTAGCTTAAGATATATATAGACGTTAAGACTATAGTTTAGGGCTATAATACTTACTAAAGCGCTTAATTAGCTTATATAAATAACCCTTATATCTTAACTATACCTTATACCTAGCTATTTTAGTATATCTACCTAGATATCTAATATATTAGGAAATAGAAGGTTATAAAGGCCTAATACAACCTATCTAAATAGCTAAAAGTATAAATCTTCTATAATATAACTTTAGCTAATATTATAAAGTTCCTTTAGGAAGACGTTATTTATTATTATAAGGTTTATAGGACTTTAATTATAAATAAAGGATAAGAAAATAGAGGTTATATTAAAGCTTTAAATAAGAGGATTAAGGGACGTAAGAAGGTTACCTCTACTTATAACCTAAGGGCTAATAGTATTCTTAAGAAAGGGTATTAAATAATAGTATATACCTTATAAATATAGTTAGATTAAAGAAAGAAAGATATTAAATATATCCTACCTATTATCCTATTTACTAATTATATTACTATCTAACTAAGCTATAATATAACGCCCTTTTATATTATTATAGGATATAATATAGTTATACTAATTAAAGAGAAACTTATAATATAGTATACCTTAAAGTAAGAGAAGGTCTAAATAGTAGAGGAGGAACTCTAGCTTTAGATTAGAGCTTTCTAATAGCTTATAGAGGATAGATAGAAAGTAGCTAAGATAGTTATAAAGTATTACTAAAAAGTTATAGAATAATATAATAAGAAATATATAGTAAAGTACTAATTAGAGAAGCTATAGGTAGGGGATTTAGTCCTTATCTTTAATATCCCTTACTAGATAGATATATTAGTAACTAAAAAGACTAATTACTATTAGAAGGGACTATTTAGAGTCTACTTAGTTTCCCTAATTAGCCTATTATACGTCTTTAAAACTCTTATAAGAGAACTTATTATAGAGGTAATATATAGGGCTAATAGGCTAAAGAAGTATTATATAGGTACTAATAGTATCCTTTACTTAGTAAATAAAAGTACTATTTAAGGTAATATCCTAATAGATATTAAGGACTTCTTTTACTAACTAGCTTTAACTACCCCTCTAATCCTATTTTAATTTCCTTTATTCTTATTTAAAATACCTATTATTAAATTTCCTTTTTATCTAAATTTTAGTAAACTTATATTTTTACCTTCTTTAATATATATATTATTCTTTATAAAAGAATAATATAAGGGATAAAAGATAGAGAGCTAAAAATATATAAGGAAATTATATTATAAAAAAAGAAGATAACTTAGATTAGAGGATTTTAAACTACTATAAACTAACTAATTATATAATACTATTAAAGAACTACTAATTACTACTAGAAACTACTACTACTACTATCTTTACCTACCTCCTTATTATTAAAATTATTCTAGCTTAAAAACCTTACTTAGGACTATAGAGGGGTACCTTATATAGTAGATTAAGTAGTAACTAATAAAGCTTTAGATATATTTAATAGCTATTTAGAGGTCTTAATAGTTAAAGAAGGAACTAAAACTTTTTTCCTAAAGGGTATAATAATACTTCCTATCTTTTAGTACTTAATATCTAACTAGCTAAAGATCTTTAGAATAAATATAGTACTACTAGTCTATTTAGATAAGCTAAGTATAGTAATTAGAGTATTAGTATAATTTTAGAAGTTATAAAAATAGAAATAGTTTATAGCCCTAGATAATAGACTACTTAGAGGTATTAGTAATACTAGTTACCTACTACTTAGATACTAATAATAAGCTAGATTAGTAAGGGAGTATTAATTAGGGCTACTAAATAGATTAGTATAACCTTAATAACCTTTATTCTCCTAAAAGTTATACTTCTTATTTTTAGCCTTTAAGAATATATAGTTTTTATAATAGTTATAAAATACTTAGGGTAAAGAAATATAGTTATAATATAGTATTATACTTTATACCTAACTAGGCTTTATACTAATAAACTTTTAAAAGTTCTAAGTATAGTAATTATATAAAACTATATTTTATATACTAAATATTTATATTAGTAGAGAATTTATAGCTAAGGCATACTATATAAGGTATTAAGAGAAGGAACTAAAGTAAGATCCTACCTCCTTACTAATATAAATAGCCCACTAAAACTTATAACTATTATTTCTAAAAGTATTAAAAACACCCTAAATAATAATAGTATTAGGGAGTACCTACTAAAAGACTATAATAGCTTCTTTAAGGGATTAATTAGGGTAAGAGTTATAAATTTAGAATTTAGAGTATAGTTAGCTAAAAGGGGATAAATAATTAACCTATATAGTAGTCTTATAGAACTATTAAGACCTTATGTTAGAGATAAAAGGACCTTAAAGATATTATTAGGAAAACTTACGTTAAAATAGGTAGGTATTATTATATATAACTTAGTACCTCTAAAAGCCTTAGCCTCCTTCTTTAAAAGAGGAGGTATTAAAAGAAACTAAGGATTAATAGGTTACTATAGATAGTTATTAAGCTAGTATTTATTAATAGAGGAAGATATTCTAAAAAGTTAAAAAAAGAAAATAATAAAAAATTAAGAGTATAGGTCTAAAAAAGCTAAAGTAATAATAACGTTAGTTTCTAATATAGGTAGGTAAGAAAGAAAAAAAAAGAAAACCTTATAAGTAGAAAAGATAGTTACTTTTATAGTAATAAGAAGAAGGTCTAAATAGTTACTATAATAAAAGAAGTAGTAATTTAAAAATAAAAGGAGTAAACTAACTAAAAGGTATTTACTATTTAGAAGTAAGGCTCTAATATACCTTTTAACTTTATTACTATTATAAATTATTAATAACCTTTACTATAATTTACCTATAAGATAAAGTTACTAAGGCTTTAAATAAAAACTCTAAATACCTTTACCCTCTTACCCTTAGCACTTTCCTTTAAGTAATAAGGGCTACTCCTTCTAAAAGTAACTAAGAGATAAAACCTATTAAAGCTTTAGACTTTATTTACCTTTTAACTTAACCTTATTTAACCCTTATCTTTATTTACCTTTCTTTAACCTTTTACCTCTCTCTTTTACTTTATAAATATCTTACTATTCTCTTTTACTATATTTACTCCTTCCTTCTTTAGATTAAATACTCTTATTATAGCTACTAAGCTATAATTTATAACCCCTTCTCTTAGAAACCTATTTAAAAGCCTTTTTTTACCCCCCCTTTTTAACCCTTTTCTTCCCTCTACTAATAATAATAAAAATATATATTAGCTTCCTTATTTTAATTTAGTAGTACTGCTTTTCTTATTATATCTTTTCTCTTTAGAATATATATATTAATAATACCTTTAAATAGATAATAATAGTATCCCTATTAGCTCCTTCCCCTCTTACTTAGGTAATAGGCTATTTATAAATTTAGGACGTCTATACCTACTAAGACCTTTAGAATAATAGTAAATTCTACTATAGTACCTAAGATAAGAACTAAATTATCTTTTTTAGATATATACCTCTTACTAAAAGTCTTAAGCCCTAAGAATCTTAGTTATATAACCTAAAAGCTTATATTTACTTTATTAGTAAGATAGTAGTATACCCTACTTAGATTCTAATATAAAAACTATTCCTAATACCTTCTAATACTTAGTTCCCTAATTAGCTTATATAGGAAGATACTAATTAGTTTCTAAGCTAATTTAATTTAGTATTTTAAGGACTAAATAAATATATATAATAAGAGGATATAAGATATAAATAGGCCTAAATAATACTTAGTAACTATTATAACTTATAAGGATATATATAATCTAAGTAGTAGATTACTAAAGATAAAATTATAGCTATAATAGTTATTATAGCTTAAGGTCTAAAAGTAAAAAGATAGATTACTATATTTCCCTTATACTAAGAAAGCTATTTAGATAATAACTAAAAACCTAGGTTAGTAATACTAAGGAAATTTATAACGTAATATAAAGAGAGGCTAATTTAGTTATTTTCCTCTTATTTTTAGCCTAATATAAATACTTTATAGGTATAATTATAAATTAGAGGAATAGTATAGTATACTAGTATAATCCTATATAGTCTAGTAGTTATTTAGAGGCTCTCTTTATTAATAATATTAGACCTTTAAGGAAGTTCTACTATAAGCTTAATATACTAATATATATTACTTAGCTAATTAACGTTAGTATATATATAGTAGATATAGTTTAGTAGATTAGTAGTTAGGACTATAAACTTTATATTACTAAGTAGTTTAAATTAGTACTTAGGTTTAAATTTCTATACCTAACTAGTATAAATAAGTAGGATATTAAGGAGTCTTAGACCTTAGACTATAGTAAAAGAGTCTAATATTAGTAGATTAGGTAGATTAGTACTAAGTTCTATATTTCTAATAGATACTAATATAAGGCTATAAGACTAGTTCCTAAAGGAATATTAGAAGAAGCTTACTATTAATATAACTAACTTAAGTATTCCTAAAAAAAGTAAAGCTAGTCCCTTATAAGCGTAATTTATAATCTAATAAACCTTAAAGACTCTAATTACACCCCTATATAGTATTTAGAAGACTACCTCTCTACCCCCTAACTACTTAACCTTTAGAAATATAGGTATTAAGATAAGTCCTCCTCTTTAGACTATAAGAATAAAGCTATAATATTAAGCTTATAATAAGAGGTTACCTAGCTAAAAAAGAATAAAAATACTATATTACTACCCTAAACGCCTCTAAATAGAAGATAGAGATAACTCCTTACCTAAGAGGACTATATTATATAACCTAGCCCTCTTACTAAAGCTCTTACTATACTAAGCTTTAAGCTTTCTTACTTACTATCTAGACTTTTAATTCCTAAAGATATACTATTATAATACTAAAGCCTAAAGAAGATTAAGTATATTAAAGTAGATAAATATACTTTACCTAAACTACCTATACTAGGCGTATAGGAAGGCTAAATAAAAGTTTAGGACTCTCTCCTATTATCTAAATAGTATATATAGGAAACTTTAGAAGTTAATTATATATAATATACTTAATACTATAAGGATATTTTAAAGTAGTATAGGGATATATATTATAATTAGAAGAAGGGTATTTTAAAGTATAGACGTTATAAGTAGGTAGACTATTTTAATAACCCTATTACTAAAGTAGTATTTACTACCTAAGCGTATATACCTTAGTTTCTACTAGCTTAGCCTAAGGGATAAAAAGGATAAAAATAATAGGATATAAGAGAAGAATAGGATAAGGTAAATAATAGAGATATAGAGGATAATAAGACTAAGGAGAATAACTAATAGAAGTAGGTATAACTAAGATAAGGTCTAAATAGGTATATACTTAGTAGTTTTTTTATAATTAGAGGATTATAAGAAGAACTAAGGGATAATTAGAGTAAGGCTAGGGTTATAGTATTTACTATTTAAAAGTTAATAAGTAGGGATTTCTTTTCTTTAGTTTTTCTTCTAAGTATTTATAAGTTATAAATACTTACTAAAGTATCTACTAAGAGAGTATAATTAGATAGATATAGTATACCCTATATTAGAGAAATATAAGTACTCTTTTATATACTTATTTATCTTTTAAAGATTATACTCTAAACTAAAGCCTTATACCCTTATATAATATAGTTTAGTATAGTAAGTTAGGTAATAGGAAGACCTTTACTATATCTAATTAGAGGATAATATATCTATTTAGACCTTAAAAGCTTTAAATAGATTTTACCTCTTTACGTTAGATTAAATATAGAACCTAAGTTACTTAGAGTAGTATAGTATTATTATATCCTTTTATATAGCTTTACTATAACCTAAGTCTTAAACTACACCCTATACGCTTTTACTATATATTTATATATCTAATATATTTTCTTAAATATTCCTAGTAGTATAGTATTTATTTAAAGAAAGCTCTTATATATCTTATAGAGTTAGGGTTAGAGTAAAGTAATATAAATATACTATTAACCTAAGTCTTTTTTATAAATATAAATATAATAAGAAAATATAAATATTATAGTTATTATAGTTATTATAACTACTAAAATAAAATATTTATTACTTTTAATTATTTCTCTATTATATACTATAATATTATTAAAGAAACTTAGTAAACTAGTAGGTATATCTAGAAAAATATACTAGATATAAATATATACTATTAAAACCTATTTAAATTTATTTTTTTAATATTTAATATAATTACTAAAAATAGGGTGTATTTTATTATAAAAATATAAATATAAATACATATATTTATATTTATATTTTATTTTACTAAGGTAAAATATAAATATAAATATATATATTTTATTTTACCTTTAAAATATAAAAATATAAATATATATATTTATATTTTTATATTTTATATTTTATTAAGACTCTATTAAGTATAGAGGTAATATTCTTCTTCTTCTTAAGGAAAGTCTTCTTTTAGTTAGTAACTAGCTTTATAAGCTTATAATAATAAAGCTACTTAGAGTTAATTAAAGAAATATTATTTAGAATAGTAAAAGGTATACTACTACTATTAGTATAATACTTCTAAGTACTTTTAATTATAATACTTAAGTTATATTTATAATAAAACTTAATACTTCTATAGTAGTAGTAAAACTAGTTCTTATAATAGAGATAGTTAGAGTAGGTACTATTATAAATACTAAGAAGGGAAATATATTTTTAAAAAAGAATAAAAGTAGTAACTTAATTAGTACTAAATTAAATAGCTACCTATCTATCTTTATAATATTTATAAGGAATAGTATTTTAACCTTTTAAGCTATAAATAGTAAGAGTACTACTAGCCTAAAGATAGTTTAATAGCTTCTAAACTAAGTATCTAAAAGCTCCTTTATATCTAATATAAATAAAGACTTAGTACTAAAAGAGACTATTATAAAAGTACTACTAAATAATCTAAAGGATATTACTATAAGTAGTTATATTTTAAAAGTTTTAGGTAATAATATTTTAATTCTAGCCTTCTTAAATAAAGTTAGTAAACTAAACTTTATAATAGACTTTACTAATAAGGTACTTAAGGTCTCTTTATATAAGGGAAGTAGCTATTTAGTCTAATTAGGCTAATAGACTTAAAAGAGGTAAGGAAATAAGAAGGACTTACTATTAAGAGGGGGGGAGTAATAGGTATAAAGTTACTTTTAGAAGGAGGAGGATATAAAAAAAACTAAGGCTAGAAAGTAATCTTAGGACGATAAGTAGTTAGTATAATAAGAGCTTAATTAAGGCGTAAGAGAAAGAATAAAGTTAGAAAAGTAGGAGTTAATATTACTATAATTAATAAGGGTTTTATAGTAAAGTATTATAAGAAAAAGTAAGGTAGTAAGGAGAAGAAAAAGAAGAAGCCCTAATTAAGAGGAAGGAATCTTTTTTATACTTACCTTAGTACCTACTTATTAATAGAAGTAAATTATAAACTAATTAAGAAGGTAAAGTTATAAGAGAAGAATAATTTACTATAAGGGATAATAAGGGTAAACTTTACTTTAGTAAAAGCCTTACCTTAGTCTTAATTATACTTATTTTATCTTATTTCTTTCCCTTTTAGGCTCCTTCTTTCCTTTTAGTAACTTATTTAACTTCCTTTCCTATTACTATATTAAGTAATTAACTATAGCTAACCTTAGTATAAACTACTTCTTTCTTTATATATTACTAATAATAATTTCTTTACTTCTCTACCTTACCCCTAACCTTTTATTAATAATCTTTCTTATCTTTTATACCTTTCTTACCCTAATTAGATACTTACCTATTATTTTATAATAGGTTTATTTACTCTTACTAATATAGTTTAGGTTACTTAGTCCCCTAGTAAAAAAGATAATATTTAGGTCTAAAATTACTATAATAAGCTTACTTAGGACTATATTACTACTAATAAGATAGATACTCTCCCTAATCTAAGAGTTACGTATATTTAGGTTAATAGACCTTTAAGTTCTACCTATATTTATAATTAGGTACTTTAGTTACTAAAAGATATTTTAAATCTTATAACTATTAATCCTATTACCCTAACTAAGCTAAAGGACTACTTAGTACTAAATACTAAGAATACTCTACTTATACTACCTTAGGTACTAAGTAATATAACTATCCTAATAATAATAATAAAAATAAGATAGGCTACTAGATATAAGGATAATAGTTTCTAAGGGAAATAGACTATAGTAGAGGTAGATTATTATCTATTAGAACTATATAACGTATTTAGTACTCTAATTAGGTAGGTTTAGTTTACTTCTAATAACCTTTAATTTATAATAGTATATATAGCCTAAGATACTTAAGTAGACTACTATATTATAAATTATCCTCCTTAGTTACCTATATAACTAAACGTTATAATATAGAGTATATACTTAGATTAGATTAGGTAGGTAGATTACCTTACTTTTATTATATATTATCTTAACTACTTTTATATACTATTTATTAACTAAGTTACTAGTTACTTATTTTAGTATAATAACCTATAAGGTAGAGAGTCTATTTAGTACTTTATTATTAATATTAACTACCTTAATAAGTTCTACTATAGTACTAAAGCTAATCCTACCCTAATTAAGGTAATTTAAATATAAGTAGGTATTATTAATAGTCCTTAATAACGTAATAGCTAGGCTTATAGACTATATATAGTAGAATTGCTTTAGTACTATATAAAAGATAATATCTCTTATATTAAGGATAGTACTACTTAGCTAGATATTTAGTAACCTAATTAAGGAGATATTATTATTTATATTAAGAAGTATTAGTATAAGTAAATTACCTAATAATTTAGCCTACTTAGTAATATAAAGGATCTCTACTCCTAGCTAAAGTAGTTAATAGACTACTATATTTAGACTCTCTAGAAATAATTATCCTTAAGGCCTAATTAGACTAAGAAGGGTCCTAAAGAGGTAGAAGAAGTTACCTTAACTAATACTCTAAAAGATCTAAAGCCCCTTTAGGATACTATAGTTATATCTAATACTATTAAAAATAGAATAGTACTTTTTAATAGTATTACTACTTTATACTAAGTAGATAATAAAGAGATATCTATTTAGGATATTAATAATATTCTAAAGTTATATTCCTTAATAGAAAATATAATATTTAGGGCTTAAGCCTTATAGTACTAGGCGTAACTTAACTAAGAAATTAAAGGACCTTTAAAGATAATACTTAAAGGATACTAAGGAGCCTATTATCTTATAAAGCTTCTAATTAGGGCCTATAAGGATAAAAAGTCCTTAATTATATAAGAGGATATAGAGTATATAATAAATATATATAAATTACTTAGGCTTAACTCTACTATAGATAGGAATAACCTAGAGAAACGCTAGGATATTTATAATAGCTCTATTAAGAAGCTATTATTATCCCCTTCCCCTAATCTAACTAAGCCTAATTAGCTTTAGTAGCTATAACTATCTTAAGATAAGACGTTACCTCCTCTAAAGAGTATTAAGGATCTTATTATAGATAAACTTTATAATTACTTTTTACCTTTACTATCTTATAGGTTAATATTATAGTACTTAATAAATAATATAAACATTAAACTCTTTCTATATAATATTAGCCTAGGTAAGAAGAATAAGACTTATACTTACCTTAAGGCCTTATAAAAGGATTATAATAAAATAATTACTTAGCTAATTACTCCTCCCCCTAACCCTAATTAAGATAATATTAATATAGGTAGAGAGGATAATAATCCTTAGGATAGAGATAAAAAGCTAACGCTACTTATATCCTTAGTTACCCCTTAGTATCCTTAAGCCCCTACTTTAATCTATAATATAACCCTTATAGCTTAGGTAACCTATATAAAGAATAAGGGACTATATTATACTTATATACTTACCTTAATTAATACTAAGGACTAATATAAGGCCTTATAAAAGCGTAAGGTTAAGTCTATAACTAACTATAGTAGGGATAAGTATATTAGTCTTTTTAATAACCTATATAAATTTATTACGTATTACTAAAAGCTATAGTAACTATTCTTATACCTAACTATTATACCTAGTTAGTATAGTTATATATACTATAACTAAGGTATTAACTAGGATAATACTTTTAATAAGGAGAAGCTAGAGAGAGATAGAGATACTACCTATAAGAAAGTAAGTAGATTAGGCTATAGCTTATATAGCTATAAGTAGGATAATTTATAGGCCTAATTAGGCGTAAAAGGATATTTAGGGGGTCTAGGCTAACTTTATATTTAGAATACTACTTAGTTTAATAGTTCTTTTTCCTTTATAATATATAATATAGGAGTAAGAAAAAAAAATAAGGAATAATTAGAATAGGGTAGGGTTTTGTTTTTTTATTTTTATAGGTTTTCTTTATTCTATAAACCTAATTAAGTAGAGTACTATTTAATTATAAAGTAATAGGTAATATAGTTAAGGAGGAATATTATAAAACTATATATAAAAAACAAATATAGACGTAAAGAGAATATATAGAATCTTACGTAATAGTAGTATTTATTATACTCTTAATAATATTTTTACCCTAATTAGACCTTTATAGTCTAATTAAGATATATTTTAGGGTTAGTATTAATATAAACTTAATAGAGAAACTACTATATAGGCCTAAATAAGGATATAAATTAAGATAACTTCCTTATGTTTATTTACTAAACGTATATTAACTTTATAACCTAGGAAAGAGAATACTATTATACTCTTTTTAGTATAAAGAAGAAAATAAGAGATTCCCTTATAGTCTTCTTTATAAAATAGTTAGTAATTTATAGTATACTTAGGAATAAGATTAAAGAAGATAAAGAATAAGTATTTAACTTTTATAGTACTCTAAGAAGATTTAATCTATTAGAAGGTAGAAATTAAAACCCTATACTAAGTAGTATAAAAAGCCTAAAGATATTAGGAGTTAAATTATAAGTTATATAGTAACCCTTTATAGAATAACTACTAAAAATAACTAAGAGAAGACGTAGACGTAAAATAGTACCCTCTACTATTTTAGAGACTAATATCTTAAGCATATAGTTAGGCCTCCTCTACCTTTATATTATCCTCTAAGTTTAGTATATAGGGGGTATTAAGAGGTAGAGGATAAATAGCTAACTATAGAGTAAGTACTTTATAATAAGGTAATTTTATAACTACCCTTAAATATTATAACTATAGGATACTAAGCTATATTTTAACCCCTTATAAGGAACTAAGGAATAGTAATAACGTACTAATTAGTTAGTAACTAAATATCTTAAAGGTAAGAGTAAACGCTATTCTTATAGGGATAAGAGTTTAGGACCTCTATAATATAGGAAATAAATAGGTAGGGTTAATACTTTAGATTACCCTACTAAAAAAGATATAATCCCTATTAGAGAAACTACTACTAGTAACGTAATTATTTTATAAGAATATACTAAATATAAGGTTAATATAGATATAAATACTTACGTATAAGTAGATATTATTAGCTTAAGCCTAGTAAGATAATTAGGCTTAGAAAAAGTAAACGTATTATACCTAATACTTATAGGATTTAATAGAAAGGAAATAAAGCTAAAGGTAATATACTAGGTAACGTTCTTCTTAATTAACTCCTATAGATAGCTATAGAAGATTTAACGTCTATTTACTAAGTCTAAAAAGCCTAAAGGGTTTAATAACTTACTATTATTATAGGAATCTATAGGGTAAGAAGGAATTATTATTAATATAAACGCTAACACCTAGAAGTATAATTATATATTACTTACTAAACTAAAGTAGATTATAATAGAGATTATTAAGAATTATAAAAGGGTATATATTACGTATATCTATAGAGCTATACTAGAAAATAAACCTAATATTATCTCTTTAGGTAAGGAAGAAAAAGAAAGAAATCTATAAGCCTTACTTCCCCTAGAGTTAGAATCTAAGTAAGGAACGTTTAATAAAGAAGTAGTAAAGATAATTAATCCCCTTCTTAATACTAAATACTCTATTAATTTAGTAGAGGATAAGAAACCTCTATTTAAACTAATATACCTACTAAGTAAGTAATAACTTAAGGAACTATAGTCCTATATTACTAAAAACTTAGTAAATAGTTATATAAAGCTATTAGTTAGTAAGGTTAGTACTTTAATCCTTTTTATCCTAAAGAAGAATAAGATAGTATAACTCTATATAGATTATAGAGGACTTAATAAAGTTATACTTAAGAATAGATACCTATTACCCTTAATTAGTAAGCTCTTATAAAGGCTTTACTAAGTAAAGTAGATCTTAAAGATTAACCTAAGGGATATATACTACTATATTTATATAAAGAAGACTAATAAGTAGAAAACAGCCTTCTATATAAGATATAAGTACTTTAAATATACTATTATACTATTTAAATTAACTAATATACCTACTATATTCTAGGCGTATATTTACTAAGCGCTTAGTAATTTAGTTAATATATACTATATTATATATATAGATAATATTATAGTTTATTTAGAAACTAGGGAATAATATATAAAGGACGTTAAAAGGGTTCTTATAAAGCTCTATAAAGCATAGCTATATATAAAACTTAGTAAGTATTAATTCTATACGTATAAAACTAAGTTTTTAGGATATATTATTTTACTAGATAGTATCTTAATAGACCTAAATAGAGTATAAGTAGTTACTAAATAGAAGCTACTATAGTCTATTAGGGATATATAAGTATTCCTTAGGTTTTATAACTTCTATAGGAAATTTATACCTAAATATTTAGGAATTATATCTCCTATAACGTCTATACTTAAGGGGAGTAGTCCTAAGTTAGAATAAGAGTTTAATTAGACTCTAGAGGTATAGATAGCATTTAATAAGTTAAAGGTTACCTTTTATTTAGTAACTATTTTATAATATTAGGACCCTATATAAAAGTCTAAGGTTAAGATAGATATATCTTAGAAAGTAATCTTAGGGGTCCTATCTTAGCTTTTAGATAGTTAATAGTAACTAGTTACATACTTTTTATAGAAGCTATCTAATATAGAATAGAGATAGGTAATAAGATAGTAAGAGCTCCTTATAATAGTAGAAAGCCTAGACTATTAGGTATATTACCTATAAGGGACGTTTAAGGTCTTTATAGTATTAATAGACTATTAGGCCCTAAAGGGTATTATTAATACCTAAGTATAAAACCTTTATAAAAGGCTTACTAGATAGGTCTACTACTTATTAGTATTTAACTTTAAAATCTACTACTACTTAGGAGTAATAAACCCTATAGATAGACTATTAAGAAGACTAAATTATATAAAAGGTAAAGTAGTATATAATAATATACTCTATACTCTCTTAAAGAAGTTAAGATTAGTAGAGGAACTTTTATTAAATAGCTAGTAAACTATTACTACCCTAGAAGGGGAGAGTAAAATAATAATTACTTTTATATAAGCCGTTAGAGCTACTATAAATAGGGAATATTCCTTACCCTAAAGTCCTTATAAGACTAAAGAGTCTTAGGGTATTATTATAAAAATTATAGCTATAAAAGCCTATAGCTAAAAGGGCTAGGAAAAATTATAGAATACTTAGTAAACGCCTAAAGAAGGGGAGGAAACGCCTAAAGCTAGGATTATTATTCTAAAGTAGTATATCTTACGTATAGTTATAAAAGAGCTTATAGAGTATAAAATAGTATTACTCTAATAGCTATTAGACGCCTTAGAAGATTTTATCTAAGGACTATAGGCTAAGGATAAGAACTACTAGAAGTAGGTAGTAAGGGCTTATAGAATAGCTAGAGAATAAAAAGGGTATTACCTAGATAAGAAGGAGACCCTATTCTATAAGATAAGACTAGTTATTCTAAATAAAGCGTTATTACGTTTAGTAATTATTTACTAATACTATAATAAGCTAATAATAGGCTATATAAGAGTAAATAAGACTTAAGAACTTATTTTAAGGTTATTTTACTAGCTAGATATCCTTTTAGACGTATAAGATTATATTCAAACATACTAATAGTACTAAGGGGTTAGAATACCTAAGTATAAACCTAATAAGGAACTTTAGTTATTACTAATACTAGTATATCCTTTTAAGAAAATTAGTATAGACTTTATTATAGGCCTATTACTAAGTATTTAAGATACTAATACTAAATATAATAATATCCTTATTATTATTAATAGAATAATAAAGTTTACTATATTTATTTTAATATAAAAGACTATTTTAGTAGTATAGCTTACTTAAATACTTTATAAAAAGGTAGAATATAAATTTAGTACCCCTAAAGGGATTATAAGTAATAGGGATAAACTCCTTATAAGTAAATTCTAAAAGGAATTTACTATAGAAAGAGAGATCTAAAGCTAATTATCTATAGTATACTACCCCTAGATAGATAGATAGATAGAGAGAATAATCTAGATACTTAAGAAATATCTCTAAGTATATACTAAAGGATTAGTAAGTTAATAGGTAGTCTAGCTTCCTAAAGTAGAGTTTATATATAATAATAGTTACTATATAACTACTAGCCTCTTACTAATAGAAGCCCTATATAGGTATAATTTAAGGTATATTAAATACGTCCTCTTTACTATAAGGGTTATAGTCTTAGGAGTTAGAGAAAGGCTTATCTATAATAGTAAACTTTAGGCGTATATATAGCTTAACTAGGAAAAGGTAATAGGTACCTAAGTATAGAGTTATAATATAAAATATACCCCTAAGGAGTACTCTTATAAAGATATTATTAGACTATTAATAAAGAATTTTAGGTTTAAGAATAGAAAATTAGTACTAAGATTTATTTAAGTAGTAATTATAAAAAGAATTAGCTCCTAAGTATATAGAGTATACTTACTAAAGAAGTATTAGGATATATATAATATATTCTTAGTATTTATAATTAAACTATAGAATATTTAATAAGGGTATAGTAATAGTTAACTAATCCTCTCTAACCTTAAAGATAAACCTAAAGAATAAGAGGTAGAGGAGATTATTACTAGCTAGGGTTTAGTAAAGGACTACTAATACCTTATTAAATAGGGAGGATAGCCTATAGAATATAACACCTAAGAACTAAATGAATACCTATATAATATAAAACATAAAGTCGCTATATATAAGAAGGCTATAAGGAGGAAATATAAGAAATAAGATAATAAATAGTATAGAATTAGGTTATTATTACTAAGTACTTACCTAGCTATAGGTAAAAAGAATAGTTACCCCTATTAAATTAGGTTAGGGGCCTACCTAAGGTATCTTAATAAGAAAAATAAAAAGTAAAACCTAACTAAGTAGAAAAGAATACTAAGTTAATAAAGCTATAGGTAAAGGGTTATAGAATATATAGTAACTATTATTACTAACTAAATCTTAATATTATTATTATTAGTATCTCTACTACTATTTTTATTATTCTTATTATTATTATTATTATCCTCTACCTTAGAGTTTATAAGAGACTCTTTATTACTAGTAGACTATTACTTTAAATTATAATTATATATAATATTATATATAATTTCCTTATCCTTATTATACTTTTTAATAAAGGCTTAGTTAGCGTTTTTTATATAGGGTATATATCTCTTAGCCTTTAGGTTATAAGTATTATACTCTTAGATTAACGCCTACTTAGTAAGCTTTTAGTAAATAGTATAAATATAATTATAATAGTCCTTACTAAGGTTATAAAACTTATAAAAAGGGTAAGGGATTACTAAAGGGTTAGTAACTTATTTACCTTTATTTTTCTTCTTTTTAGCCTCTTTTTTATCTTAGTACTTCTTCTCTATAGCCTCTTACTCCTTATAGATATAAATAGCTTCCTTATCCTTAGCCTCTTCCTCTTTATACTTCTTTTTTATAGCCTTTTTCTTATAATAGTACTAAATAGTAACTAAAGTAAGACTACTTAGTAAAGAATTATTATTAGTAGGGATGTTATTATTATTAGTAGGGATGTTAATATACTTATTATTATTACTCTTATTATTACTACTTAAGATAGTAATAGTAACCTCTTTACTTTTACTCTTACCCTTATTATAGTAATACTTTATAGAGTTAGTAGTAGCACCTAAGAGCTTATACTTCTTCTAAGGCGTCTTAGTATTAATTCTATAAGTAATTAGTACTAACCCTATAATATAAGTAGTATATATAGGTATAGGATTATCCTTATAATTATTAACCTTTTTATAGAACTTAGCTTACTTAGGGAAATATTTTAGTCCTCCCTTACTAACTAGCTTATTATATTATTTACCTTAGTAACTATTAAGGTATTTAATAAAGGTTTATAGACCCTTTACTTTAAAGTTATTATAAATATATATAGGTTAAAGCTAGTTTAATTAATTTATAATATTATTAGGGGTAATAATACCTACCTAGAAAAAATAAGTTAGCTAAGGTAAACGCTTAGTAAAGAAACTATAATAAACCTAAACTTAAATTATTAAGCTTATATGTTTATAATTAAATATTAACTCTTAGATAGTAATATATTAGAGCTAGATTAGGTTTATATTATATAAAGGATTAGTAATATACTTACTAATTTTAGTCTAAGCCTAGGTAATATACTAAAGAGACTAGTTAATATACTAAAGCTTAAGAGGACTAAGTTAATACTTAGTAACTAATTAGTAAAGGTGTATATAGTAATTCTAAGTAGATTATATAGTACCCTAAAGTTCCTTAGGAACTTATAAAAATAGATTAAAAATACTAAACTCTTAGTAAAAGACTAGTAAAAACTTATAGTAGAATACTTCTTCTTATTATTATAGTAGGTAAGATAGTTTATAATATAGTTAGCCTAGTAGTAAATAAACTTATTAAGGTTATAATAAATCTATTTAAGATAGTTAATATAAAGAGCGCCCCCCTTTAAGCTATTAAAACCCTTATTTAGGTTATATAGTATCTAAAAAATACTAGTAACTTAAATAATAATACTTATAATTAGTAATAGGTTAGTAATAGTATAGTAAGAAGGGGAATAAAAAATAAAATTTATAAAAAAAGAAAAGAGAAATAGTAACTACTTAGTATATAGTTAATAAAGTAATAGTAAGAAAATAGATAAAATAAGAAAGTTATTAATAAAAAAGCATAATAAAAGGTTAATAATAACGTAGTACTAAGGAAAAGAGGGAAAGAAAAGGAAAATAAAAACTTTACCTTAGGGGGGAAAAAAAAGAAGATAAAAAATAAAAATAATAATACTACTATATAATAATAAAGGCTTAATAGATACTTACTAAAAGAAATAGAACTATTAGTATAATAATAATAAAGTAAGGTAAAGGTAAGGTAAGTATTATTATATTAAGTAAAGGTTTATAATAAACTATTAGACTATAAATAGAAGTACTTAGTTTAAAAACAGGTAGATTTAAGGGAATTTTATTTTTAACTATAAAGGAATTATAGTAAAGAGAGGCTAAAGGTATATTAGGATTTATAATACTAAAATAGATCTTATTATCTAATAAAGAAGTTAATAAAATAGCTAGAGTAGAGGGTAATTAGTTAGTAACTACTTAGCGTCTAAAACTATAGTCTTTACTTATCCTTAGGGACTAAGAATATAAGGAGGGGGGTAATTATAAGGGGGCTATATACTAATAGGATATATAGCCTAATAGGAATACTTTAGGTATTCCTTAGTTAAGGGTTAGCTAAGCCTTACTAACTTAAGGCTTAAGGCTAAAGTTAAGAACTTAGAATCTTTAGCTTAAAGTTTTTATACTTAAATAGACCTACTTACTATACTCTTCTTAGTTATAGCCCTTAGCTATACCCTTATAATTTCCCCTTTTACTATATACTTAAGAAAACTATAGTTAATAGCTTTCTAAGTATAGTTAGATTATTTATAAGGGTACTTATAATAACATCTCTTACTAACTTTTAGCTTTAGTTATCCTCTAAGTATTATATATACCTTAGTTATTTTATAAGACTTTAGAGGGGCTATATATAGTAAGTCTCTAAGTAAGTTACTATATTCTCTTAGGGTTAAATAGCCTCCCTTATATTATTTAGTTTTTATAAGGTTATTTAGTTTATTAGCTACCTAAGATAGGGTAATATATTACTTAATAGTATATAGAAACGTCTTAATTATAAGTATGCCTTAGATTTCTACTATCTTAAAAGCCTTAGTCTTTATAAGGGCGTTATACTACTTAGTAAGCTAAGTAGTTAGGTCTTTAGTTAATAAGGCTTATAATAGAGTTCTATTATATATTTCTTAGGTAAAGTTAATTACGTTATCTTATAATAGGGCGTATTATACTTAAAGCGCCTTAATTATTACTTAAAGTATAAGCTTACTACTATTATTAAGTAATTATATTTAGATACTACTTATAATATACTTTTAGATAGTAGTATTAACCTATAACGTAAGAAGCTTATTAGACTTTTATTACTTATATATATAGAGTTTCTTTAATAATATATCCTTTATATTAATAAGCTATTTATTTTTTATTAACATATTATCCTTTATAATAGGTATTAGCTTAGTTAGTCTATTAATATAGGAATAATCCTCCTTAGGAAGATTTCCTTAGGTAATTTTAGTAAGTCTATAGGTTTTATTTTAAAGATTATTCTTCTTTTTAATAAATTCTTTATAGCTTATATTACTAAGATATAATAGGAGCTTACTAAGTCTATTTAGGTTAATAAATCACTTAATATTATAGGAGATAGTAAGGAAATAAAGTAATATATACTATAGGAACTAGTCTTAACATATAGTTACTAGGCTATAAAGCTTCTAGTTAGTTAGTAAACTAATAGTTATATTTAAAGTTATTATAAGTTATAACTAGTTAATAAGTAAGAAAGTAAAAAGGAATATCCCTAAAGATATACTTTATAATAGTAGGGGTATTATTATTACTTATGTTTAAGTTAGAGCTAGGCTAATAACTATTATAAAGTAGATCTTTAGGGGATAATTTATATAGTTAAAGTAGCTTATTTCTATCTAAGTAAATACTATATAACTTATTCCTAAATATAGGGTTATAGTAGGATTTTAGTATAATATTAATTAGGAAGGTAGTATTATATAGTAGTATCTATATAGATATAATAGTCTATCTATATAATATATAAATAGTAGTAGTAGTATTAAGGTAAAAAGTAACTATTTTATTCTTCCTAAATATAATCTATTTTATTTCCCTTAGTTTCTCTTTTATTATATTACCTAAGGATATACTATTAGTATTATTATTATTATTATTATAAGTTATACTTATATTCTTAAAAGGAATATTATTATAAGTAGAAGTATTATAGGTAGGAGGAGTATCTACCTTTTTAGAAGAGTTAAGACTATCTAAGTTTATATCTTTAGTATTTATAATTATATTAACTACTTTTTCTTCTTCTTTTTTATCTTTATTTTTCTACTAGATAGGGGCTTTTTTAGGATAGAGAAAAGTATAGTTATTCTCTATATAATTTGTTTTTTTATAGTTATAGTAGTATAGGCCTTTCTACTTTTTCTAGGGTTTTTTATTAACCCTATTAGCTTTAGTTAGAGCTATAATAGTAAATTCCTTTTTTTCTTTTATATCTATCTAAAAGGCTATAAAATAGCGTATTTAAAGTATAGGAATTAGGATCTTTTTAAATGCTTTAAGTTATATTAGTTATAAAACCCTTATAGGTATTATCTAGGCTATTTAAAACCTAGGAAATTATAACCTTTTTAGGTAACTATTAGGATACTAAGTATCTATAGATAGTAGAGGAGCTAATCTAGATTATATACTATACTATATAACCTACCTTAGTAGCTCTTTTAATATCTATAGTATTATTACTAGCTAGTATACTAGCCCTCTTTCTCTTCTATTTAACTCTAGTAATATCTTTAAATATACTATAGTTTAACCCCTATACCTAACGTTAGATCCCTTAATACTAATAGTAACTCTAGCTTATTATTAGCTAGGTTATCTATTAATTCCTTTATATTAGTAATATATTCTATAATAGTATTAAAATCCTCTAAAGAGGTATTAAAGAATTCTTTATAGGTTAGGAACTTATTTATAAAGCCTTTAGGCTTATATAGGTTAGCTAGCTTTTTCTAGGTATCTAAGGCTATTATAAAGTCTTTTATAACTCTTAAGGGCCTATTAGAGTAATATAACTAGATATAGGCTAAAGCCTTATTATTATATTATTTATTTTCCTTAGAAAGAGGGTTATAAAGGTAATATTAATATCTTTTAATATAAAAAGGGCTTAGATCCTAACTACCTAAGTAGTATAGTTAGAAGTCCCCTTTAGGTATAAAAGGTTTATCTTTAAATCTATTAGTAGAGATATTATCTTTAAAGGCGTATAGTTAAGTTAGTTATATTATTAATTTTAAAAGACGGCCTAAAAAGGTAGAGGTTATAGGTTTAAATCTTATAACAGGCGTGATTTTCTCTCTTAGGTCTTATAGAGCTAGGCTTATAACCTTTTAGAGGTTATAAGAGATAATAGAGTTAAGATAAGAAATAAAATAAGATAACAGATAGGAGATAAGATATAATAGTTTATATATTATTATAGTATTATAGAAGAGCTTAATAATCTAACTAACTATCTAAATATAGGGGATATAAGAGGGTTATTTATACTTATTCTCTAAGGATTTTATAAATATTTTTAGTATTCTAGGTTATTAAGTAGGTTATTAAGTTTTAGGTTATTAAATAGTAGGTTATTAAATAGTAGGTTATTACTTAAAACACCTTACCTATATACTTTATAACTATATTCTTATTCCTAGAATATCTCCTTATATAGATAGATCTTACTTAAAAGAATTATTCTTTATATATAAATATTAGTATTATATTATATATATATTAGTTTTCTAAGTAGTTATTATAGTATAAAGTATATATAGTATATATAGTACTACTAGTACTATATTATATAATTTACTTTATTATTTTATATATATTATATTTTATATAGATATAAGGTATTTAAACTATTAAATAGACTCTCTTCTATCTATAAGAGTCCCTTACGTATAAGGAGGTAAATAAAATATAGGGTAAACTAAAGATATATTATCTATAACTATCCTTTCTAACTATAAGATAGCTATTATATAATAGTTATATACTTAGCTATAAGACTTAAGTTAGTTACGTCTTAAGTTATATACTAGTTTATACCTAAGGTCTAAGTATTTAATCTAATACCCTCTATTATTTATATATAACTTAAGGGTTTACCGTACGGTTATATAAGATTACTATTCTAATACTTATAACTTTTCTTTTTATAACTATATACCCTTTTATCTAATTAAATCCCTTAAAGTAAACCTATAAATAGCTTTACCTTCCCTTTAGTTAGTCCTACTAGCTAAACGTATAATAAAGTTATTTACTAGGTAAAAATAAACTCTAAATATACCCTTTCTAAACTAAATAATAGGTAAGGTAAAAACTCTTTATATATATACCTTCCTTATTATAAATAAGTTTAGTAAGTATATACGTAAGTTCCTTCCTTAACTTTACCTTAGTAATATACCTACTACTAGTAGGTTACTTAATTACTCCTTACTTCTTAGTAGTATATAAACCTCCTCTCCTTCCTACCTTTTCCCTCTTTTTTCTCTTTTTCTTCTTTTATACTTATATTAAACCTTTTATATACTAATAATATTTATATATATTATTAATTCTTCTAATATATAACTTTATCTACCTTCCTTACTATTATTCTTTTCTCCTTCTTTCCTTATAAGCTACTAATTACTTAGAAAGAGACTTTAGTCCTTACTATATATCTCTTATATATTTCCTTCCTTTCCCTTCTTACCTATTAATCTACTAACTTTAATAGATTAATTATACGCCTATTATTATATCTCTTATTAATAACTAGCCTTTTACCCTTAGTAATATTACTATCTACTCTAAGGGTAGTATTTACTAGTTAACTATTCTAATATCTTCTTAAGGTAACTATAACTTTATAGCTACCCTTACTCTTAATATATATTACTCTTATTTTTCTTTTTTATATTTATATACTAATGTTTTTTTTTTTTAGGGTAAGAAGCGTTATACCCTTAATTATCCTTCCTATAATATTAAGATCTATATAACTAGTAATATATCTATTTAAGAGTTTATTACCTTAATTATCTACTATTCTTTATATATAGTTAGAATTATTATATAGTCTTATAGACGTCTCTATACTACTCTATATAGTTACTACTCTAGTTATAGCTAAAAGTACTTCTAGGAGTATTATTATATTACTAACCTCTAAGGTAGAGTATATACTAAGTACGCTTAGTAGTCTAAGGCTACTTCCTATATATATGATAGTTATAAGTCTTTAGATAAAGATAATAATAGTAATAGTAGTTCTAGCTTTAGTTTTAGTAGAGGTAGTTTAGATAATAGTTTAGAGGCTCCTTCTACTAAGAAGGCTCTCCCTACTCTTAAGGCTAGAGCTTATAAGCGCCTTATATCTTACTAGCTTATCTGCCTTAATAACTACTCTTCTCTATACGTTATTAATTAGGAGTAAGGGGTATATCTAATCCTTATACGTATTATAGTTATAGTAGGATAGGGCGTATAGGGTAGGTTCCTATCTATACTTTTTATTAAGTTAATTTCTCTTAGTTATACTTTAGAGTTAGGGTTTTTAGTTTCTATATAATACCTAGGTTAATTAGTATTTCCTTTTAAGAAGTAAATAGTTAATTTATATAAGTAAGTATATAAATAATTATTAATTAGAAGTTACTTTCCCTATTCTATTTATATATACTTTAATATATATCTTAAGTATATTATATAAGATAAGTTATTAAAGTACTAAATTTAGTAACTTCTTAGTAAATATGTCTATAGGGTTATCTTATCTATTAATCTATCTTACCTCTAAGATCTCTTTCTTCTTATATAACTTATATAGGCTTATAATATTTATTATTAACCTCTTTTTATCTATTATGCCTAGTTATATAAGGTATTTATATAAGGAATGTAAATTAGAATATACTACTACTAGTATGTAAGGTATCTAAAGCGTATAGAGTATTTAGTTAAGTATTATACTTAAGGTAATCCTACTATTAAATCCTATAGTTATACTATATAACTTACTTACTAGTATACTATATATAACTCTTTTATATTTAGTTAAACTTTAGTAGAGGATATTACCTTTAATCTTAAAGTCCTTATTTATATAAGTAATTTCTTCTATAAGTATAATTATAAATCTAAGTTATAAGGATAGGTCTATATTATTTATAAAAGACCTATCTATAAAGATATATATCTTTATATATATAAGGTTAAGTAAGATATAAGTAAGCCCTCTTTAGTAATTATCTATCTACTATTTTAGTTATATATTTAAGGCCTAAATGTCTTTATTATCTAGGGCCTTAACCTAAGTAGTAATAGCTAGGTTATATAATACTTCTAGTTAGTAAATAGAGGTAAGATAAGTACCTCTTACTCTCTAAGATATATATTATTATTATATATCTTCTACCTTAGTATCTACTTACTAAAGGTTAGTAGCTTAACCTTTTAGGGTAAATATAATACTATTATCTTTATATAAGTAAATCCTTCTCCTATTAAAATTAATATTTTAATTAATAATAAGGACTATTTTTAGCTTTATATAAAGTCCTTTTACCTATAACGCCTCTTCTTCCCTTTCTAAGAATACCTTTATATAGAAGCTTAGGGTGTTATCTATCTATATTACTATAATACTAAAGGTTTTTAGATCTTTAACTATATATAAGAGGTATAGGTTATATATTAACTCTATTATACCTAAGTCCTCCTTATAGTATTTAGAGTAGGTCTTATACTAATAGAGGCCTAATTCTACTAATCTATATAATAGTTTAGTAATATATAGGAGTATATCTAGAGGATATCTATCCTTTAGTTCCTTTAGAAGTTATATAATAATAGTCCTAGTTAAGGTATTATTAAATTAGGTATATACCTAGGTAATATCTCTAAGTTCTCCTTAATATTAAAATGTTTGTATAAGGGTAGGTCTATAGGTAAGGAGGAGTCTTTAGCTTATCCTCTAGATAGTAGGAGCTTATATAAGGAGCGTCTCCTTCTCTTAGTCTCTATAGCCTTAGATAATAAGTCTAGACTTCTTATATAGCTTAGTAAGTAGGTTCTTAACTTCTCTTACTATCCTTATTTTATAGATCTATATAAGATTATATATTACTAGCTTATAGCGTATAAAGGAGAATACTCCTTTATTAATAAGGGAGTTAATCTTAATATTATTAGACTCTTTATATAGTACTCCTAGAGTAGTAATAACGTTATTATATCTTAACTTTAGGGCTAGCTTATAGTAGTCCTTTTCCTTTTATAATAAGAAGACCCTTAGTAATTATTATATAGCCTTCTTCTACCCTTTTTTAGGTCTTCCCCTCTAATTAGGTTATAATTAAGGGGCTAGTTATATAACATCCTAGAGGTCTTCTAGTAATGTTTCCTCTTAGAAATAAGGTTTAATATATATTATATAAAACTAAGTAGGACTATTAACTATATTAACTATAATAGTATATCTCTTTATTCCCTAGATCTTATATAGTTTAGTCTATCCCTTATTTTCCCTCTATATAAGGACTTTACTCTAAATAGGGAGTAATAAGACCTAGTAAAGGTTAGGGCTATTCTATATATTAATTATATAATTAATTTCTATATTAGCCCTAATACTTTAAAGTATCTTTATTACTTTTTATATAGCCTTAGCTTATTACGTAATATTATATAATAGAGGTAAATCCTAGTTAATCCTTAGGTATGTCCTAAAGATAAGAAGGGTTAGTATAATACTATATAGTCTAGTAGTATTATTTAGGGCCTTAATTACTATCTAAAGAATAACTTTTTTATCTATATTATACCCTAACTCCTTAAAAAGTATCTTATATATACGTCTTAAGGGTGTATATACCCTTTTAATCTTACCTATAGCCTAGTAAGCTTTAACTAGTATTTCCTTATATAATATACCTATAATCTTAGTATTATTCCTAAATTCTTCTAAAGTAAAGTTTATACCTAGGTTATATATAATATAGTCTAGAGGACCTATATACGTATTAATCTAGTATCTTAGGAGTATATTCTAGGTGTCTTATATAGATAGTAACTTAAGAAATATAGCTCCCTAGAAGCTTATTTCTATATTAATAACGTAAAGGGTATTCTTATCCCTTAGTTATATAACGTCTATAATAATCTTATAGTTAAAGTAATTCTTATCCTTAAGTAAGAACTTAAATCTTCTTAGGGCTTAGTTATATAATTAGTAGTAATAGTAGAACTTCTAGATCTTTTCTAGAATACTAAAATTAATATCCTTATATCTAGCCTTTTTTAGGAGGTAGTATAGACAATCTATATAAGGATATTTAAACCTCCTATAAAGTCGCCTTAGCTAGGATTTAGTAAAGAACGTCCTAGCTTCTATATAACTTAGGTTAAAGAATAGGTATCCCTACTTTTATATAATAGGTATCTATTTACTATCTTTTATAATAATAGTATTTTATATATTATTAAAATAGGCTTTTATCCTATCTATATTATATAATAAGAAAAGGAATAGTATTAGGGCGTCTAAGATATAATAGGTAACCTATCTAATTTAGTTATTTATTTCTATTATCCCTATAGACGTAATTAATTTACTTCCTCTAAATTATATATTAGTAGATCCTAGCTTCTATATTACCTTTATATATAGGTTCTCTTATAAGTACGCTATAACTTATAGCCTTCTAATAGTTAAGAACTTAGTTACCTCTATGTCTTATAGCTCTCTTTAGTATATAGTACTATATAGGTCTTATAATATAAAAATCTCCCCTTCTTTTAATACTTACTTAGAGAAAATGTCTTCTCTAGTTATATAATAGAGGAATAATATTAATAGGAGGTACTAAGAGATATCTTAGTCTTCTTATTATCCTTCTTTATTATGTAATTTATCCCCTTCTTCTATAATAGGATCTTCCCCTTCTACCTCTAAGAGATATAATAAGAAATCCTTATATAGTTCCTAGTTAAGTATGTTATAAGCCTAGAGGTATTAGTTCTTTATATAATTAAGTTTTTTATCTAAATAATTAGTTAACTAATAACCCTCTTTTTAATATATAAAACATTTCTTAGTTATATTTATATAATAGGGCTTTAGTCTACTACTTTAAATACCTCTACCCTTATAGAATAGTTAACGTAATAGCCCTCTTCTATATAAGCGTTACTACTATTAATCTTTATAGTTAGAGGTATATCTCCTATCTATAAAGTATACGTTATATAAGGCGGTCTTCCTATCTAGAGCTACTTATAAGGAAGCCCTAAGGTTAAAGAAGAATTCTTTATACGTATAATATACCTTAAGGTTACTAAGAGCTATTTTTAGTTTAGGCATACTATAGTAGGCCTAGGTAACCTATATATAGAGTATAATTTCTCCTTAGAATCTAGATCTTAGTACTTATTATATAAGAGGTAATTTATCTAAAAGTACTTCTAACACCTCTATAGGTATCTTATCTAAGTTCTCTCTTTTAACTTATATAAATAATATTATAGTCTAATTAGTCTAATATAGACTATAGTTAATACTAATATTAAAATATATATCTAGTATACTATATATCTTATCTTATCTTTATATAGGACTAATATAGTATAGGTAGAATTCTTCTATATAATTAGCTAGGATATTTAGAAATATAGTATAATATTAATCCTCTATAATCTAGAGGTGTTAATAAAAACTAATAAAAACCTTAGCTTTATTATATAGGATATTATATAGCTTACCTATATAGTTCCTATCCTTTCTTTATTCTTTCTAAAAGATAGAGATTATATAAGGCTTATACGGTCTGTTTTATACTATCTATCTTAGAGGGAGGTTATAAATATCCTTCTTAGGCGTTAGTTTAGTATAACTCTATAATCTTAGGAAGCTCTCTACTTCCTAGGTAAAACGTACCCCTAGTAGTGTTATTTATATAGGGGGTTTTTTAGCCCCTTAAGCTAGTAGTATATCCTACTACTTAATTAAGTTTACTAGCTGTTTAGCTACTACGTCTAGCCTTATAACTTTAAGTAACCTAATAGGTATTTAAGGGGTTACTAAGATTATATAAGTACTTACGTTAGGTTAATACTTCTTATAAAGTCTTTATATAAGGTTAACTAGTTACTTATCTTCCTTAATTTTCTTATCTAGATATATACCCTATTTTTTTAGATACTTAATAAATTCTCTAATATATAGGTAATATACCCTCTTTTAGTAGACCTCTTTTTAGTTTTTAAAGTTAGTAAGTATAATAGTCTTAAGCTGTCTTTAACTTAGGTTTAGGTAAATAATTTAGTAAAGTTTATATACTAAATAGGTTATAATTTTCTTTTAGGGAATATTATTAGTAAGTTCCTAGCTCTCTATTTAGTATTAAGGTAATATATATAATCTCTAGGTTATAATTAAGATACTACTACCTTCTAATATGTCTTTATACGTAAGGATATATTTATTAGATATTAACTCTTTCTCTTAGTCTTAGGAAGTATATATTATTAATATAATAGTAGTTATTTTAAATTATATAACGTCTTATTAATTAAAGTATATAATATATATAAAGTAGTATACTACTTACTTCTTATATATATATAAGAAGGTATTAGTCTTCCCTATTTTATTATATATAGGGGAAAATAGTATAAGTAGTATTATAAAGAGTAGTTTTTTAGCCCTCTTATAGTTAGATACTATATAAACTAGTCTCTTTATATAACTTAAGCCTTATCTTTTTACTCTTACTAATGTATAATTAACTAAGTAACTACTAATTAGTATTAAATAGACTCTCTCCTATCTATAAGAGTCTCTTATATATAAGGGGGTAAATAAAATATAGGGTAAACTAAAGATATATTATCTATAACTATCCTTTCTAACTATAAGATAGGTATTATATAATAGTTATATACTTAGCTATAAGACTTAAGTTAGTTACATCTTAAGTTATATACTAGTTTATACCTAAGGTCTAAGTATCTAATCTAATACCCTCTATTATTTATATATAACTTAAGGGTTTACTATATAGTTATATAAGATTGCTATTCTAATATAAACCTTAATATCTAATACTATCTACTACTTACTCTTCTATAGGGGAAGTAATTTCTAAGCGTTATAAGGTCTTATTTATAACTAATTTTATAATAATACTATTTATAGTTAGTATATTATTATCTAAAATAATACCTAAAGATTAAAGGAGGTTATTAGGGATAGTAATTAATTCCTTAATAACTTCCTCTACCTCTTTAATAGAGAGAGCTATTTTCTCCTTTACTAGGTTATAAAATACGCTTTTATTAAATTAAATATTCCTTATTATTATTACCTACTTAAGTATAGGTACCTATATATAGTATAAGTTATATATATTTATAAGAGGTATAAGTAGTATACTATACCTAATAATAAACTACTTAGCTAAATAGCTAAAAGATTAATTAGTTCTAATACTTAGTACTAATACTATACTATATATACCCTTATAATAGATATCTAGCTAGGCGCTCCCTAAGTAGCTACTAATATTATTATAATATTTAGTATATAACTAATAAGGTAACTTAGGTACCTATAGGAAAGTACTTTATAATCCCTTCTCTATATACCCTTTTTATAATCTCTTTATAGTAAGTATACCTTATACTTATATATAAAAAGTCCCCCTTAATATAGAAGTAGTACCTTATTAGAAGGTGCTAATAAGTTAAGTTACTACTAGTAGTAGTATATTTTAAACTAAATAAGTTCCTTCTTAATAGAGGTATTTAGCTAAATAAATCTTATAGGCTAATTATTATAATATTAACTATTACTAACCCTATTAGAGATACTAGTTAATTACTAATAATCTAGTATTAGATTACTAGTTATTCTAATAGTAAATTTATTATAATTAATCTAATATATTATAGCTAATTTATAAGGTAACCTATAAATATTTACCTTTTAGTTACGTATAATTAATTTAGGATATTTACCCTAACTATTTATTACTTACCTATTAATACGTATAGTTAACTATATTACCTACCTATAAGACTAATACTAATTAGTAGTTAATTTTTACTACTATAGTAGTTATTTTTACTAATTTAACTATATTATATAATTATCCTATAGATTAGTAAGGTAACTAATAGAAGAGACTAATTACTTATAACTTATAAAACATACTATAAGCTAGGGTTATTTACCCCTATATCTATATCCCTTCTATAGAAATAAGTAATAAGTACTTATTACTAATAGTATTATAAACATAATATCTATAGTTAATTAATAGTAGTAGGAAGGTTATACCTAGCGTAATTAGATAGTATATTACCTAAGATACGTAGCTATCTTACGTTAATTTTACTATACTATAAGAAGTTATACCTTAACTATAAAAAACACCTTACTTTATATACTACTCCTACTAAGAAGGACTATATAATTATATATATAAAGAAGGCCTAATTTAATAGGTATTATAAGAATCTCTATAAGTTACTATATAAAGGAAGGCTTACTTAATAAGTAATAAGATACTACTATAAGATTAAGGTAAAATTATAAAAGTATATAAAAGTAATAAGAATTCCCCTATAAATTAACTACTACCTATACTACTAGTAGTAATCCCTCTAATAAACGTATACGCCTTTTAGTCTACTAGAAGAAATATATATATTTAAGAGGTTATTAGGCTAATAGAGGGTAGTAGTAATAATACGTAAAGAAGAAGTTAGCCTAGGCTACTAGCTTACTAAGGAAGCTAAAGAAATACCCTATAATAAGGAAGATATCTATACGTAAAGGGTAGGTAATATATAAGAAGTAAGGGTAATTACAAACCTATACCTTATACCTATAGACTTTATAAAATTTATTAATCTATAACTATAGTCTAAAGCTAATATTAACTAGCTACCTATAAACCTCCCTAGAGGTAATTATAGATATACCTTAGATATAGTAATTATATACTTTTTTACTAAGGTAAAATAACATAACTATACTAGTAATTACCTCTACTAGTAAGTACGTAAAGAGCTCTATAGTTAGGAAGTAAATAACTATAATTTACTTTATAAAGAGGTACTCTATAAGTTTTACTAGTTTCTTACTAATAATAGCGTCTAGTTTTAGTAAGGTAGAGGCCTTATTACCCTATATATATAGGTAGTAATTAAAGATAATAAAACATACGTCTAGACTAATAAAAAAACTAGTATATTAGTAGATATTAACCTAACCTTCTATAAAAGGATAACTAATAAATAGTTTACCTAAAGCCTTATAAGATAAATTATCCTTAAACATATACGCCTAAAAGTATTACTAGTAAGTAACTATAAAGTAACTAATAATATAGAGGCATATAGTTAATATAAAGAAACATAACTATAATAGGTTATATTATATAATAATCTATTATTTAAGTTACTAGTACTATTAAGTAAAAGCTCCTATAGAGTAATAATAGTACTAATAGTAATAATAGTTAAGAGATTATAGGATTATAGATCTACTAAGGTAGCTATATAAAGCTATAGTAAATCTATAGTAAATAACAGCCTAACCCCTTAGTAATTAACTAATTTTATAAAGTTATACTTAGATAATACTTTATTAAAATATATAGGCAGCCTATATAAGATAATTAATTTAAAGCTACTAATCTTCTATAATTTATATACCTATATAGGTATATTAAGTAAGTACTATAAATTAGTAATTATAATTATATTAAGTAGTAATCTATAAGAGTATTATACTACTATACTACGTACTTTAACTAGTAATTTTAATATATTAATAGTAAGTATTAAATTATAATATAAAGGTAATAAAGTCTACTATACCTATACTACTAAACTTTACTATATATCCTATAAATCTATTATATATAAGAACTATAGTAAGAGTAAGTAAGAAATCCTTAAACTACTTATTAAGAAGATTACCTAACTTATCTATATAGTTACCTATAATAGATTACTAAAAGATAAGAAGTATTATAATACTCTAATTATATATTACTAAGGAGTACCTAAATATACTATAGTACTTCTTAATCTACCTATAAAGTATAATATACTCTATATATAACTATATAATAGTATTACTAATATAGTATTATTTTATAAACTAAAGGTATAGTATTATAGTAATAATCTACTACTTAATAATAATTAATACTAAGTTAACTATAAGTATAATAGTTATTATAACTACTAACTATAGTAATATAGTAGAGAAGTATATAATTACCTAAAGGGTAGGAGTAACTTTATAATAAAGAAGTACTTTATCTATAAGCAGCCTAGCTACTAGTTAATAAAATATATAAAAGAAGAACGCTAAGTATTATTCTAATAGTATAAAGGCTTATACTTTATAGATATTTATCTAGCTACCTATAATTAATTTCTACTTAAATATAAAGGTAAAGAGGGCGTACTAAATTATAGGATTAATAATAAGAATTACCTATTAGACTATAATAATAATCCCTTTAGTAATAGTACTTTCTTTATATCTACTACGTTTTATAGTAAAGGTATAATTAATAGCTAGGAAGTTTTTACCTAACTATATAACTAAGCTACTCTCTACGTAATTATAAAGAGGGATTTAGTTAATAAAGAAAATAATATAAAGAATTATACTATAGATAATATCTTTACCTTTAATAACTATTACTTTATAATAACCTTTTAGGGTATTATACTAGATATAGGGGTAGTATATATATTTATAACTAGCTAGTAATAATATACTATATTATACTACTACCTTAGTACTAAATTACTAATAGATACTTTATATACTAGTAAAGCTTTAATCTACTTTAGTAGTTATAATTACTTTAAATCTATTAGTATAGTAAAAGTATATACGCCTATTAGAGAACTTACTATTTACGTAATAAAGTTAAACACCCCTTTCCTCTTTAGCTAAAAGGATATAAATTAACTTTAAATAAAATTTAATAACTTAACTAATACCTTAATTAAAAATAATATAATTATCCTAGTTATATATAAATAAGGCTACGCCTAGATATTATTAGAAAAGCTTAAACGTACTATAGTATAATACTATATATGTTAAATAGACTCTCTCCTGTCTATAAGAGTCCCTTACGCGTAAGGGGGTAAACAAATATAGGGTAAACTAAAGATCTATTATCTATAACTATCCTTTTTAACTATAAGATAGTTATTATATAATACTTATATACTTAGCTATAAGACTTAAGTTAGTTAGGTATAAGTTATATAATAGTACATACCTAAGGTCTAAGTATCTAATCTAGTAACCTCTATCCTTTATACTTAAATTAAGAGTATTTATCGTATAGTTATATAATTACTATTCTAACACTTATAACTTTTCTTTTTATAACTATATAACTAGTATTTAATTAAATCCTAGAAATAAACTTATAAATACCTTTACCTTCTCTTTAGTTAGTCCTACTAACTAATTATATAGTAAAGTTATTTTACTTAGTAAAAAACATAAACTCTAAACGTACCCTCTCTAATAAACAATAGGTAAAGTAAAAACACTTTACGTACGTACTTTCCTTATTATTATTAATAAGTTTAGTATATATATATATAAGCTCCTTCCTTAAGTTTACCTTTATCTATACCTTACTACCTAGAAGGAGCCTCCTCCCTTAGTAGTATATAAACCCTTTTTTCCTCCTATATTTTTCTCTTTTTCTCTTTTCTTCTTTATACCCTTAATAACTTCCTTTTTATATACTAAAATATTTTATATAATATCTTCCCCTCTTTCTTAATAATCCTTATTCTTCTTCCTCTTCTTCCTTCTAATAACTTTATATATTTCCCCTCTTCTTCTCCTTAGTTATTACTAACTTATTTTCTATAGTAGTCTATTATTATACGCCATAATATCTCTTTAAGTCTATAACTAAGTAAGTATTCTTAGTAAATACTAGCAGATTATTAAGCCTAATAGCGACATATAGTTAACTATCCTAATATCTACTTAGGCTAACTATTACTTTATATCTATACTCTCTCTTAATATAAGTATCCTCTTTTCTTTCTAGTATTTATATATTAACTTCTTTTAGGTAGAGGAGTGTAATTTCCTTAATCTCCCTTTAGATAACATTTAGATTTACGTTACTAAGGGTCTCTCTATCTCTAAGTTTATTACCTTAATTATCTATTACTTATTATATATACTAGGTATTATAATCTAGTCTTATAGTTAGGTTATTAATACCTATAACTAATACTCTACCTAAGGTAAGAAGCGTTTCTATAAGTGTTATTATACGCGTTACTTCTAGAATAGCGCCTACGCTAAGTATATCTTCTAGTTAAAGGCTGCTTAGTATACCTACTATAGCTAGACTAATAATTCTAATAATAATAATAATTCTAGCCTTAGTTTAGATAATAATAGTAGTAGTAGTTATAAGCGTATTCTTACTTATACGCCTGTTAAGAAGTCTGGTATTTCTAGCTACTCTACTTCTAGTTAGCTCTAGCTTCTTTCTAGCGCTTCTACTAACACTCCTATAGTTATTAATTAGATATAAATAATATCTTTCCCTTCTTAACTCTTTATATATATCTAAGATTTAGAAGGGGCTTAGTAGATTTAGTAGTATTAGAGTATAATAGTTATTTTTATATAATACCTAGGTTATTTAGTATATCTTCTTAATAAGTAGATAGTTAGTTTATATAGGTAAGCATATAAGTAATTATTAATTAGAAACTACTTCTCCTATCCTATCTATATACGCTTTAATACGTATCTTAAGTATGTTATATAAAATAAGGTGCTAAAGTACTAAGTTTAGTAATTTCTTAGTAAGAGCGTTTATAGGGTTATCCTATCTGTTAATCTATCTTACCTCTAAGATCTCTTTCTTCTTATATAACTTATATAGGCTTATAATATCTATTATTAACCTTTTCTTATCTATAGTTCCTAGTCGTATAAGGTATTTATATAAGAAATATAAATTAGAATAGATTACTACTAAGATATAAGGTATTTAGAGTATATAAAGTATCCTATTAAGTGTTATACTTAAGGTAATACTACTATTAAAACTAATAGTTATGCTATAAAGTTTACTTATAAGTACGCTTTAAGTAACCCTCTTATACTTTATTAAGCTCTAGTAGAGTATATTCCCTTTAATCTTAAAGTCCTTATTTATATAAGTAGTCTCTTCTATAAGTATAATTAGGTATTTAAGTTATAAGGATAGGTCTATATTATTTATAAATAACCTATTAGTAAAGATATATATCTTTATATATATAAGGTTAAGTAGGATATATATAAGTCCCCTTTTATAGTTATTAATCTGCTATTTTAGTTATATATTTAAGGCCTAAATGTCTTTCTTATCTAGGGCCTTAATCTAAGCAGTAATTACTAGATTATATGATACTTCTAGTTAGTAAATAGAGGTAAGGTAAGCGCCTCTTACTCTCTAAGAGATATATTATTACTATACGTCTACTGTAGTTATATCTACCTACTAAAGATTGTTTACTTAACCTTTTAGTATAAAAGTAATACTATTATCTTTATATAATTAAATCCTTCTACTATTAAAGTTAATCTCCTAGTTAATAGTAAGTACTATCTTTAGCTTTATATAAAGACCTTTTGCTTATAGTACCTCTTCCTCTTTCTTAGAGAATAACTTTATACTAAAGGTAAGAGTATTATCTATCTATATTACTATAATACTAAAGGTCTCTTTATCCTTTAGTATATAAAAGAGGTATAGGTTATATATTAACTCTATTATACCTAAATCCTCCTTATAGTATTTAGAGTACGTTTTATACTAATAGAGTCCTAACTCTATTAGTCTATATAACAGTTTAGTAATATATAGAAGTATGTCTAGGGGATATTTATCCTCTAGTTCTCTTAGAAGTTATGTAATAATAGTTTAGGTTAAGGTATTATTAGATTAGGTATATACTTAAGTAATATCTCTAAGTTCTCCTTAGTAGTTAAATAATTATATAAGGGTAGGTCTAAGGGTAAGTAGGAGTCTCTAGCTTCTCCTTTAGATAGTAGGAGCTTATGTAAGGAGTATTTCCTTTTCTTAGTCTCTATAGCCCTAGATAATAAGTCTTAACTTCTTATATAGCTTAGAAAGTAGGTTCTTAACTTCCCTTACTATTCTTATCTTATAGATTTATATCTTATTATATATTACTAGGTTATAATAGATAAAGGAGAATACTCCTTTATTAATAAGGGAGTTAATCTTAATGTTATTAGATTCTTTATATAGGGCTCTAGGAGTAGTAATAATATTATTACGTCTTAGCTTTAGGGCTAGCTTATAGTAGTCCTTTTCCTTTTAGGATAGGAAGACTCTTAGTAATTATTATATAGCCTTCCTCTATCCCTTCTTTAGTCTTCCCCTCTTCTTAGGTTGCTATTAAGGGGTTAGTTATATAACGTCCTAGGGGTCCTCTAGTAGTGTTTCTTCCCTAAAGTAGGGCTTTATATAGGTTATATAAAACTAAGTAAGACTATTAACTATATTAACTATAATGGTATATCCCTTTACTCCCTAGATCTTATATAGTCTAGTCTATCCCTTATTTTCTCTCTATATAAGGACTTTACTCTAGATAGGGAGTAATAGGACCTATTAAAGGTTAGGGCTATTCTATATATTAATTACATAATTAACTTCTACTTTAGCCCTAATCCCTTAAAGTATCTTTATTACCTTTTATATAGTATTAGCTTACTAGGTAATATTATATAATAGTAGTAAATCTTAATTAATCTAAGGATATATCCTAAAGATAAGTAGGGTTAGTATAATACTATACGGTCTAGTAGTATCGTTTAAGGCTTTAATTACTATCTAAAGAATAACCTCTTTATCTATATTATAGCCTAACTTCTTATAGAGTATCTTATACGTACGTCTTAGGGGTGTATATACCCTTTTAATCTTACCTACAGCCTAGTAGGCTTTAACTAGTATTTCTTTATATAATATACCTATAACCTTAGTATTATTCCTAAACTCCTCTAAAGTAAAGTTCATACCTAGGTTATATATAATATAGTCTAAAGGACCTATATACATACTAATCTAGTATTTTAGAAGTACGTTCTAGGTATCTTATATAGATAATAACTTAAGAAATATTACTCCTTAGAAGCTTATCTCTATGTTAATAACGTAAAGGGTATTCTTATCCCTTAGTTATATAATATCTATAATAATCTTATAGTTAAAGTGTTTCTTATCCTTAAGTAAGAACTTAAATCTTCTTAGGGCCTGGTTGTATAATTAGTAGTAATAACAGAACTTCTAGATCTTTTCTAGAATGTTAAAGTTAATATCCTTATATCCTACCTTCTTTAGAAGGTAGTAAAGACAATCCGTATAAGGATGTCTAAACCTCCTATAAAGTTACTATAGCTAGGGTTTAGTAAAGAACATTCTAGCCTCTATACGACTTAGGTTAAAGAATAGGTGTCCTTATTTTTATATAATAGGTATCTATTTACTATCCTTTATAATAATAGTGTTTTATATATTATTAAAGTAGGCTCCTAGCCTGTTAGTATTATATAGTAAGAATAAGAATAGTATTAAGGCATCTAGGATATAGTAGGTGACTTATCTAATCTAGTTATCTATCTCTATTATTCCTATAGACGTAATAGATTTACTTCCTCTAAATTATATATTAGTAGATCCTAGTTTCTATATAACTTTTATATATAGGTTCTCTTATAAGTACGCTATTACTTATAGCCTTCTAATAGTTAAGAACTTTACTACTCTTATGTCTTATAATTCTCCTTAGTATATAGTACTATATAGATTATATAATATAAAGATCTCTCCTCCTTTAGAGGCTTATTTAGAGAAGATATCTTCCCTAGTTATATAATAAAGGAATAATATAGATAGGAGGTATTAGGATATATCCTAATCTTCCTAGTGTTTCTCCTTATTATATAATTTATATCCTTCTTCCCTTATAGGATTCTCTCCCTCTACCTCTAGGAGATATAGAGAGAAGTCCTTATAAGGTTCCTAGTTAAGTATGTTATATACTTAAAGGTATTAGTTCTTCGTACAATTACGTTCTTCGTCTAAATAATTCGTTAACTAACACCCCTCCTTCTAATATATAAAGCACTTCTTAGGTGTATTTATATAATAAGGTTTAGGTCTGTTATTTTAAGTCCCTCTACCCTTATAGAATAGTTAATATAGGGGATATCTTTTATATAAGCATTACTATTATTAGTCTTTATAGTTAGATATATATCTCCTATCTATAAAATATATGTCGTATAACGTAGTCTTCCTATCTAGGGCTACCTATAAGGAGGCCCTAAGATTTAAGAAGAACTCTTTATATATATAGTATACCTTAAGATTACTAAGGGTAGTCTTAAGTTCTAATACGCTATGGCAGGCTTAGGTAACCTACGTATAGAGTATAATTTCTCCTTAAAACCTATCTCTAAGTGCTTATTATACGAGGGGTAACTTATTAAGGAGTATTTCTAACACCTCTATAGGTGTCTTATTTAGGTTCTCTCTCCTAACCTATATAAAGGATATAGTAGTCTAGTTAGTCTAATATAGACTATAGTTAATACTTATGTTAAAGTATATATCTAACATACTATATATCTTATCCTATCTTTATATAGGACTAATATAATATAGGTAGAACTCTTCTATATAATTAGCTAGTATATCTAAGAATATAGTATAGTATTAATCCTCTATAATCTAGAGGTGTTAATAAAAACTAATAAAAACCTTTACCTTATTATAAAGGATATTATATAGTTTCCTAGTATAGTTCCTATCTTTTCTCTATCCCTTCTAGAAGACTAAGATTATATAAGGGTTATATAGCCTATTTTAGACTATTTATCTTAAAGGGAGATTATAGATATCCTTCTATAGTGCTAGTATGCTATAGCTTTATAATCTTAGAAAGCTTTTATCTTCTTATATAACCCTTACTCCTAATAGAGTTATTTATACGTTAGACCTTTTAGTTCCTTAAGCTAGTAATATATCTTAGAGTTTAATTAACTCTACTAGCTGCTTAGCTATACTCTATTAAGGGGCTACCTTAGGGTTCCTAATAGTAGTTATTAGTATATTAATTATATAGGGCTAGGTAGTTATAGTAGTGTTCTCTATATCTTCCTTATTAATCCCTTTAATAAAGTTTGTAATTTATATAGAGGCTAATCTTTCCTTACCTTTTAGGAGTTAAATTCCCTATTTAGCAAGCAGTTAGATAAACTTATCTTAATATATATAACTAACTCTTAACTATTAGTATAGTAACTAGTCTTTAAAGTCTTTATATAGTTAGTTAATAAAGATTTTATTTAGTAGTCTAACTATAATTATATTTATTATAATATACCTAACGTATATAGTAAGCTCTACTTCTATTAGGGTAGCTATAATATCTAGTATTTATATTTAGAATTTTAGGTTAGTTAACTTCTTCTAGAT
The DNA here is from genome assembly GCA_020631755.1 of Colletotrichum sublineola. Lineage (NCBI taxonomy): Eukaryota > Fungi > Ascomycota > Sordariomycetes > Glomerellales > Glomerellaceae > Colletotrichum > Colletotrichum sublineola. The sequence goes on from JAHSQG010000010.1 coordinate 1,255,012, forward strand.
ACTAAGGGGAATATTACTCCTCTTACTTATATCTTTATATATAATCTAGTATTTATCCTTATTATTATTAGGCTGCTAAATTTCCTCTTCTAGCTAAGAGGTTTTTAGTTCTTAGGCTAAAGCTATAGTTAGTTAGTAGCCGTTTCGTCTTATATAGCGTTAGGTTATTCTATAATATGCTATAGTGTATACTATCTACTAGTAAAGCATATAATAGGTTTCCTACCTATTTCTAACTTACTAGAGTAGATATAGGATACTTTCTTATATAATATAATAGTATCTAGTCTTCCCTACCCTTACTATCTAGTTCTAACTTACTAGGTAATAACAGTAAGATTAGGGCTCTTAGCACAAGGTAATCCTCCTAGATTCCTAAGTCCTTATCTCCTTACTCTTACTAATCTGTAATCACATAAAGCAATTATATATAATTACCTAAGTAACTACTAATTAGTATTAAATAGACTCTCTCCTATCTATAAGAGTCCCTTACGCGTAAGGGGGTAAATAAATATAAGGTAAACTAAAGATCTATTATCTATAACTATCCTTTTTAACTATAAGATAGTTATTATATAACACTTATATACTTAGCTATAAGACTTAAGTTAGTTAGGTATAAGTCGTATAATAGTACATACCTAAGGTCTAAGTATCTAATCTAGTAACCTCTATTCTTTATACTTAAATTAAGAGTATTTATCGTACGGTTATATAATTACTATTCTAATAATATAACTAATAGTAAGTTATAGTAAATTTACTAGTAATTTAGCTACCTATTAGTTTATTACCTCTATAAGGTGCTTTAGTATACTAGGTATAAGATAGTAATCTTAAATCTTAAAGAGATTAATAAGTTTTACTATTACTACTAGCTTAATTTAAAGGCGCTAAAAAGATTTAAGTTTACTCTTTATAATAACTATAAGTTTAACTATAAGATATTTATTAACGTAATATACCTTAATAGTAATAAACTAGTATTATATATTATTAATAAGGTAACTACCTTTAATACTATAATATTTCTCTATATTATTACTATAGAGTATATATAAGAAGTACTATATATATATTAGATTAATATATATCTTAGCCTACCTAATTAGATAATTACTAATATAGGCCTAAATTTTTATATAGCTAAGTTTAAATAAGCTATATACGTACTATCTATTAAAGTAAAGGAAACCCTAATTAAAGCCTATAATAGTATTAAGAAGGTTAAATAATACTATATAGCCCTTTACTATACGTATAAGATTATTTATATAGAGACTAAGACTAAGCCTAAAGTTACCTTATAGATAGCTATAAAGGTAGTAAATAATACTATTAGCCTAAATAGCCTTATACCTACTCTACTTATCTTTAGGGCTTACCTAAGGATTTATAATAATTCTCTACCTATACTATTAACTACTAAATAAGCTAAAGTAATAAAAAAGGCTATAAATAAAGTATAGTAAATCTATATAAAGAGGTAAGTTAATAAAGCCCTTATAGTACGTAATAGCCTAAATACTATAGCTACTACTAGAGTATTAAGAATAAATATAAAATATAATATAAATATAAAATATAAATATAAATATAATATATATATTTATATTATATTTATAAATTTTATAAATATATATATTTAAAAATATAAATATAAATATAATGTAGTTTATAAGTAAGTAAACTATATAAGTAAGTAAACTACTTCTTATTACTAGAAATACGTTAATTTCTAACTATTTATTAAAAAACGGATTCTTAACTAAAAAGGACCTAGCCTTTAGGGTAATATAATAATAAGGGTTATATACTAAGAAGAAATACTATAGGAATTACTAGCTAGCCCTAATACCTATATATTAGAGTAAGTCCTTATGAATAAGACTAGATAAGGGCTTATATAAGGTTAAGATTACTTAGTAATTTCTATAGTATTTTTTCTTAGTAAATAACCCTTATTATTATATTACCCTAAAGGCTAGGTCCTTTTTAGTTAAGAATCCGTTTTTTAATAAATAGTTAGAAATTAACGTATTTCTAGTAATAAGAAGTAGTTTACTTACTTATATAGTTTACTTACTTATAAACTACGTTATATATTATATTTATATTTAATATATTTAAATATACTAAAATATAACTAATTATATTAAATATATAGAAGTTATATTTAAGTTAGTCAATACTAAAATATTATATATCTAATATATTTTCTTAGATATTAATAGTATTATAGTAGGTTTTCTAAAGAAAACCTCTTTTTATTTTATAGGGTTAGGGTTAAAGTTAAAAATAAAAATATACTATTTAACTTAGTATAACTTAAAAATACTAATTAAGTATATAAGTAAGTAAGTTTTAACTATTATATATATAATAATAGCTAAAATATATATTCTATTATTTCCCTATTAAATATAAGTTTCTTTTTAAAGAAACCTAGTAAATAAGTAAAGATATCTAGAAAAATATATTAGATATATAAATATAGTATTTAAAGCTATTAAAGACTATTTTCTATATATTTAATATAATTAGTTAAAATAAGGTGTATTTAACTATATTAAATATAAATATAAATATATATATTATATTTATAGGAATAAATATAATAAATATAAATATATATATTTATATTTATTATATTTATATTTATTTAAGACTCTAGCTACTACTATAATACCCCTTTAATCCCTTATCTATATATAGTAAGAAAAATATAGTTAGTAAGGCCTATACTAATTAATTACTAATAATAGTAATACCTATACTATTAATTTACTATAAGGCTTATATAACTTCTATATTATAATAGTAAAACCCTACTACTAAAATAATAAAATAGTAGAGGAGACTATATAAGTATAAGACTATAGCTTTATCCCTCTAACTAGTACGTAAGTATAAGACTTTATAGTAGTTCCCCTATTAGCTAGGTAAAACTATAGACCTAAGGCTAAGGTATATAAGATAATTATTATTACTAAGAAGTAACTACTATACTAAAGGCGTAGTTACCTATAAAAAAGGCCTACTAAGATATTTACTATAGAGATTACCTTAGTAATTACTAATTATTCTATAGTAAAGAAAGATACTAATTATATACTTACTATTAAAATATATAAAAAGGGCGTTATATTTATACCTAGTAAGCTATTTAAATAATCTAACTACTAGGAGATTAATAGATTAAGTACCTATAGCGTATTTTATATTATCTATTATAATAAAAAGTAATATAGTAGGATTTATATATTTAAATTATAATTAGTATGTAAAGTAAAGAATAAGAATAAAGTCCTATATAAGAAATCCTATCTTATTATCTAAGGGTATACTAATAATAAGAAGGCTATAATACTTATATAGTTACCTACTATCTAATAGATAGCCTAATAGATAATCCTTATAATTATACTATTATTAATACGTAATAGCTATATCCTCTAGCTATATAATATTATATAAGTATATATATAATTAGTAACTAAGTTAAATTATATAATCCTTATAAAATTACCTATTAAGATTTATTACCTTTACCTAACTAATATAATAATAATAGTAAAGAAACTACTATATAGCATACCTAAGGTAGGGACTTATTAGTAGGTAACTTATAATAACTACTATAAAAAGAGCCTCTAGATAGATAATTTAACCTTTAATCCTTACCTACTTATTTCTTTATAAAATAATAAAGATTTTATAGTTATTAGTATATAGACTAATAATACTATTAGCCTTATAGATAAATTATTTTCTAACTATAAAGATAATAAGCTAAGAGAAGTAACTTTTATAGTAAAGCTAAAGTAATTTCTTAAAGTTAATAAACCTATTACCTTTAATAGTAGTATACTTTCCCTTAAATATAATAGTAAAATTTACCTATAGTAAAAGGGTTAAGGTAAATAATTATAACCTATTAACCTTAAATTACTATAAGTAAAGTAGTAATATATTAAGTAATAAGCCTATAGTACGTATATTATATTAATCTACTAACCTAAAGTATACTTTAACTATTTAGTTATAGCCTAATACTAAGAGCCTATAATAAGTAATATTAAGGAGCTTAACTAATAAGTTAAGTAGTAGATAAAGAACCTTAACTATAGCCTTTAATTTTAGCTAATTAACCTTATAACTATAAAGCTTTACGTCTTTATTAATAGATCCTTTACTAATAATAGTAACCTTACTTTATAACTTAGATTTATTATTATTCTTATAAATAAGTAAGGTAATAAAGATAACCCTACTATAAATAACTATAATAATACTAGAGTATTTACTATTAAGGGAAACATCCTATATTATAGCTTAATAAAATATAAAAGGGTTATATAAAGCATACTTACCTCTAAGATATACGTAATAGTTACTAGTACTAATATTACTTACGTAATTAACATAACTTTAGTAATAATTACTAACCGCCTTAAGTATCTATAAATCCCTATAATTATTTATACTAATTTATACTCCCTTTATAAGTACCTTATAAAACTTAGTACTTTAAAGGAAAAATAACTTATAATAGATATTATAATACTATAGTAATTATATAAATACTATAAGATATATAAGATCTATTAGATCTATAGTAATAATAATCTAGTAGATAGATTTATAAAGTTATTACCTAATAAGGTACTAAAGGAAATTATTAGTAATAGTATAATAAGGATATAAATAAATAGATAGGTTTTATATACGTAATAGGTTTATTATATATAAAGAATATAATACTTTTATAATATCTGTTTTTATTATATTTTTAAGTATATTATAGTTAACTAGTAAATCTATATAAAATCTATAGTAATTTTCCCCTTAAGAGTAAGTTACTAGTATTATAATATTAACTATTACTAACCCTATTAGAGACACTAGTTAATTACTAATAATCTAGTATTAGATTACTAGTTATTCTAATAGTAGATCTACTATAATTAATTTAGTATATTATAGCTAATTTATAGAGTAACCTATAAATATTTACCTTCTAGTTACGTATAATTAATTTAGGATATTTACCCTAACTATTTATTACTTACCTATTAATACGTATAGTTAACTATATTACCTACTTATAAGACTAATACTAATACTATATATATATATTACTACTAGAGTAACCTTATCTTATAGCCCCTCTAGGAGCGTTACTATAATATATATTTTAATAGATTTCTAAATAACTAGCTAGCTAGCCCTTTAAGCTATACCTACTAGCTCTTTTATATTTAGTAGTATTTTAATATTAATTCTAATAATATTATACTATCTCTTATATATTCTTTTAATATTATAGCTTAAAATAACTACCTTATTATTATAGTAAAACCTATAGGTTATAAGCCCTTTTTACTTATATACCTAGGCTTTAAGAATTTAAATTAATTAGAGTAAGAGATTCTCTATCTTCCTTACTAATAGGAAGCCTATTATCTAGGTAGTATACTTATTATATATAATAAGGAGCTACTTTATACCTAAGAAGGCTTTTAAAAAGTTAGAGAGATTTTAGTAAATATAATACTATAGTTATAATACTTTTACTTTAAATAGCACCCTAAAGATAATAGTTTAGGTATATATTATTATATAGTATTTATATTAATATTAGTTTAGACTAGTAATCTATACGCCTTATATATTCTTAATAAGCTTATATAGTATAGTTAGACTAAGGTATTAAAGTAAGGATACTAAAGGAGAATAGTATCTACCCTCTTACTTACTTATTAATATGTTTTTTAATATTAACCTCTCTTAGTAGCTATAATAATACCTATTAGGCTTCTAGGAATTATAGTTTTTAGTACTCTTAGATAGAAGGAAAGAAGGTTATATTAAATAAAGACTAGGTTATATTTATAAATATAGCTTATAATTATATTACTATAATTTACTTATTTATAGTATATTATATAGTTATTATTATAATATTATAAACTACTCTTCTAAAGAAGAGTCTTTAAGGCTATATTAATATAAAAGCCTTTAACTAGAGCTATATTAGTTAGAGTAAGATTCTTAGACTTTAGTACTCTAGGGCTATTTAGTATGTTTTATAAAATATAGGTACCCCTACTACTAACTAATAGTAATAAGGTTCCTATTTTAATAAAGTCCTTTAGTCTAGAGGGTATATATAAATTAGGTTTAAATAAGCTCTTATTATTAACTAAGTAAAGTATACTATAGCTATTTAAAGCTATACTCTAAGATAGTAGATAGATACCTCTAAAAGCTATACTAAAGATTACTTAAGTTAGTTATAGTAGATTTTTAAGGACTAATAGTATTATTACTACTATAACCCTACTAAAATACCTAAGATTATTTACTTTCCTAAGTTATAAAGTAGTAGTAGAAAAGCTATACTTTATAGGATAAAGTTTACTACTTAGTTTTAGTTATCCTTTTAAAATAAGCTCTTAATATATATTATACTATTTACTTTTTATAATTTCTTCTTAAATTATAATAATATAATCTTATAAAAGCTAGGCTATAGGCGCTTTCTTATAGCTATTTATAACGTTACTAGTAAGTATATATTCTATATAAGTATAGGTTAAAACCTTTTATAAATAGTTATAACTATTTAGATATATTATATCTAAACTACTAATATACCTATATAATAAGCGGCCTATTATAGTAAGTAGCTTAGTTCCTTATTATACCTAAAAGACTACTCTTTTTACCTATTTTTAAAAATTAGAATTAAGTCTAAAAAAGGTCTGGTTTTCTATATTAAGTTTTAATAAGAGTTAAATTATAGGAATTAATAGTATAGAAATTACTAGTATATAATAACCCCTCTATATCTTATCTAGCTTTTTAGATAAAGGTTAGGGTTTATATCTTACTAATTAGTAGGGTAATAATTTCTATACTATTATTTCTTATAATTTAACTCTTATTAAAGCTTAATGTTAAAAATTAGACCTTTTTTAGACTTAATTCTAATTTTTAAAAATAGGTAAAAAAGTGGTTTTTTAGGTATAATAAGGAACTAAGCTACTTACTATAATAGGCTGCTTATTATATATATATATTACTTATATTACTAGTTTACTTAAATTATCTAGCTAGAGTAAAGTATACCCTACTATAAAAAGAGGCTTACCTTACTATATTTTAGTTATTAATAATAACTATATAAAAGGATCTTCTAATTATAGTAATAGAGTTAGTTATTCTTTTATACTTAATATTCTTTATAAGTAAGTTATATTCTTACTTACCTTAGTAAGAAATAAGTTAAACTTAAATTACTTTAAGGAAGTTAATTACTATAAGTATATTATTTTAAACTTTTAGGATTCTATAGGTCTTAGCTTATAGATATATAGCTTACTAGTCTTTATATTAGTATAAGGGATTTACTCTACCCTTTACCTTTTCTAAAATATTCTAATATTTAGTATAAATAGTAATAAGGGTAAAAATCTTATTAAGAGCTAAATTATCCTTTAAGTAGTAAATAGTCTTTTAGACTAAAGAAGAGCTATTTATATTCCCTTAAAGCCTTATAGTTATAAGAAGACTAAATAATACTATAGTAGTTATCTAGCTTATTACTAAGTAGTTACTTTTTACCTATTAGGAATAAACTAATATAAGTAAATTATACTCCTTAAGCTTAATTTCTTATTATTCTATAATATTTATAGCTATAGTAATATTTCTTATTAATACTATAGTTATAAATAGTTAAGCTACTATATATATTAATATTTATTCTCAATATTAAGCCTTATAGGCTATTTTTATAAGTTTATATTTATTATTATATTCTAACTATTATTTAGTAATAATAAAGTTAAGTATAAGGATTATTTTATTGTTAACTATAATAGTTAGTATACTTAGTAGGTCTAAATTAATATATTACTATATATTAAGGCCTTTATAGTAAGTTTTTAGTACTTAGTATTAGTTAGGCTAATTACTTTTACCTATTAGCTTAGTTACCTTTAAAAGATAGTAAGTATTATTAGTTATCTTAGTAGTTAGTAAAGGGGGTAATATATACTTTTTCTTATAGGGTAGATAGATAAGAATATAGTTATAAATTAAAAAGCTTTAGGTAAGCTAGGCTTATAACTATTATAAGTTAGAGTATATAGTAGGGTATTAGAGAATTTAGGTCTAAAAGGCTTAATTCTATAATAGTAACTATAGAATAAGTAACTCTCTATATATAGGTGAAATATGTAAGTAAGGACTAAAACACTACGTAATAAAGCACATAACAAGACAGTTGCAGACTGTAGAACCAGTGAAGCTATCGTGACAGGTCTCTAGTATATTCACAGCAAACTTCTTTCAGGCGGGCTGTTAGAACACTCCCTAGAATCAGTGCCTTATAAAGTTTAAGCTTTGAAGTGTAAGTTAGGCGTAAGCCCTCTATCTTCTTGAAGAGAGTTAGAGGAACTGTTTTGTTCGCTGTTCACATATGACTTGCTACAAAGTAGAGATAGATAGATAAATAAATAAAAAAGCGCTCGCAATAAGCGCATCAGGCACGCAAAGTATAATTAGGGAATTGATGAACAGGCCAAATGGCAAATGTGCCTAGATCTAGATTTTATGACAGGGTTCTCGGCAATGGTTTGAACAAACTGTCATAAACCTTAACGCCAGCCTCAATCATAAACTCGCCCAACCTTCTAAGCGCCTACCGGGATGGCTCTGTCCAACGTTGCAAAGCCCAGATGTCCCATATCACCGGTCGGATTGACGTCACCAACGCACACGCGCGTATGCCTGTTTCTTCTGACCTGCTCATTGACGTCTTCCACAGACCCGAGCTGACTTGAGGCAACGTTGACGTATGGGCTGTCCCTTGAAAAAAATGCAGAATAGTCCAAGATTTCAGGTCCACGTCTCAAATAGTTAAAAAGAGCGGCGGCGATACCTGAGAGGAGCATGCCCACAGAAGCAAGAAAGAGAGTGAACAGCCAGCTTGGATCCACCCTCATCACTAAGTGGTCAGGAACTCTCAGTCCGGTAATGTTTTGGATGTTCATATCGCTCCCTGACTCTATAGTTGGACGTGTAACATTATGGGCGCGAAAACCGAAAGTTCCGGTAATATTGTGTGGTGCAACCGACGCAAGCCAAAATGTGTTGAGGAGTTGTGAGAATCTTTGAGAATACGCGACCTCACCTATTGGATAGACGTCAGTTCCGTCCCATGAACTGATTCCGCTAGCTGAGTAGGGAGTATCTGGTTCGGTGAAGTATGCCTCAATCGCTGAGGCATAGGGCTTGATTTGACGGTCTTCCACGAGATCGTAGAGCGATAGACCGGCGCGGATGAAAGTGCTCATGTACGCGTCAAACATATTGGCTGGACCACCTCCAATCCGGTGCATGACAGTGCGTGCAGTGTCGTTTGTTGACTTGGGAATTCGTCGTACCCTAACGGCGGCGCATTGAGGGCCGTGGCAACCAACCTTAACCATAACGTAAACCTGTGCAAGGAAGCATGTCGCATTGGTGAGTCGATTGTTACCCCATGACGCCACTTCCAATTGCAAAGGACTTCCAGTTAGGTGCATTGTTGCATATCCAAGCCCTGGTGAAATGAGGAGATTTCTGTTATTGTTCCAGCTTGGTCGTTCGCTTGCATTTGCAACCAAGCTCATCCACATGTTATGCTTCATTGGAGTCCTTTTTAAGGTACAATTGGCACTCATGTAGGACGTTTCGAATTCGAATGAAAAGTTCCATCCTTTCGATATCCCTCCAGGTGCAGCAACCGGAATGCCCGCTATTGACGACCATACAGGAAGTATGCTTGATGTCAGATCAACGTCGTACCAGCCGTCAATCTCCGAGATTTGATCTGCGGCCTCGTAGTGCTCTATCATTGGCACTTTGATGTTACCGAATAAGTCTTGGGCTGCCGTTTGACATCTCCAGGACTCGAGAGGGCGGTGACAAATGCATTTTGTATCCGAGAGATGACAGTAAAGCCGGCAGAAGAGCTACTTCCACCGTGTGGGAATTCCGATGTGAAATTAAGCAGTTGATATGGCCAAGGCTCTACAGCCGTAGAGGGAACAGCCTCCATTACGCGCAACGCGGCCTGGCCACCCAAGGGGGAAAGAGCCCATAGAAAGAGCAAAGCCGGAGTCAACATCGTCGCCGACCGAAGTGATAGAGGCGTGGTAATTGCGCTAAAGACCGTTCGACAGCTTAACAAATATTCTAAGCTAAGCACGGAGATCCCTTGCTCTAGCTTCCAAGCAGCCGCTGCTTTGAGTAGGCCGGCAGCTACAGCAGCAAATGCAATCGGGAACACGGTGGGACTGTATTTCGCTGCTGTTTGAAGAGCGGGAATAGGGTCCTGGTCGAGTGGTAGCCCGTTGTTGACGAGAACGATGAATGCATAGATGATGAAACAACCAGCCGGAAGTGTCAATACTACGTCTAGCAGAAGCTGATGAATGCAACCAAAAGATCCTGGCTTTCTGAGGATATGTCCTGCCCCTGGTGTTTCTTTATCTCTTATAGAGCATCTGCTCATCAGCTGTGTAGACGCATCGTGCTCGGTATCACCTGTTGTGGTGTCTGGTACTGAGTTCATCATTGTGAAAGTAGCATTCGGATTTATGTGGTATTCTACATTTGTATTCAGTAATCGCTCACAGCCACACAGATGGATTACTTACTATTGAGTGCTTGTTACATTCAAGTTCAACAAAAGTGATACTACTAGATGGGGGTATAATCCTTTGAGGACGTAGCCAGGCTGGATCGCTCATTTTAAATTGAAATCTCAGCCAGGCTCCTGTGGTATTGATAAAAGAAGGCTGCAACGTTCATTCTTGCCCAGACCTTGGCTACCTCAATAATTCTTATTTTAGAGCGGCTGGAATGCACACTGCCTATTTGTAACCAGATTCAATTGGTGGTTGCCCGCTTTCGCGTGGCTTAAAATCAACTAGCATTCGCTCTCTTGGTTCTTATTGGAACGTTCTCCGTCAGCCTGCGTAAATAACTCACCTACTCACCCCACTCAGGCATCTCTTTGTTAGATTAAAGCAGCCACTTCAGTGTGAGCAACCAAGTGAGGCAATCGCGGCTGTACGTCCAACAGAGTGTCTTGCCATCAGCGTGATTAGCGATGATATCGTTGACCTAAACTCTTGCCCAAGCCAACAGTATCGAACCAAAGCTTGATATAGCGACCGCAGCCCAAGTCATAGACTGAGTCCACCAAGTTTCTGCTTTCCAGAACGTCTCTGTATCAAAGCTCTCGGAAATGCGCGTTGTACTAGTATGAAAACCTGTCGGGATGCCAAGCATCTACGGATAGTGGAGGAGCCGATCCAGGTCACATGTCACGCCACGTGACCCACCTTGACGGCTCTTTTAATATCTACAGTACTATTACTAGCTAGCGTGCTAGCCCTCTTTCTCTTCTATTTAACTCTAGTAACATCTTTAAATATACTATAGTTTAACCCCTATATCTAACGTTAGATCTTATAATACTAATACTAATTAGTAGTTAACTTTATAGTTACTACTACTATAGATTAGTAAGGTTAATAAAAGAGACTATAAATACTACCTATCTAGGCTGCTTAGTACTAACTAAAAGAAGGTACTAATTACTTAGTATAGGTTATATTTAATAATATTAGTAAAAACCCCTTTAGCCCTATATCTATTATAAAAAAGATTACTATTTTTAACTTTATTACTTATAGAGAAGTCCCCTCCTTTTTTATTTATACCTTACTTACTATCTTACTAGCTATAGTAAATCCTCTAACTATATAACTCTTTTAGTTACCTATTACTATTAAGGGTATATTATTAAAACTACTATATTAACGTTTTTACTACTAATTAAGATAAGTAAATTTTTTACCTTTATAAACGCCTAAGTAAATAGGCCCTTCCGATATTTTCTATTACTTCCTATTAGTACTATAATATCTAATAGTAATACCTATAGATTAATCTACTTCTAATACTATAAGGTAGCTAGTAGTAAGTAATCTACTTCTAATACTATAAGGTAGCTAGTAGTAAGTAATCTACTTCTAATACTATACCTCTTAATATCTATAGTAGTAATTAAGTATTTAAACCTTACTAGCCCCTACCCTTAAGTCCTCTATTTTTATCTTCTTTATCTCCTTCTATTACTTTCTCCCTTATTTAAACTCCTATTATATTTTTTACCCTTCCTTTTATTATATCCTTTATCTATTATTTATATTACTAGTAGTAATTCCTCTAATAAATAGATTTACCCCTAAGCTTATATAGTTAGGGGTAAGTACCTATGTTTAAGAGGTTATAAGGCTATTAGAGGGTAGTAAATCTATTCTTAGATAATTATAACTATTATTAATAGCGCCTAAGGATTTCCCTACTAAAGAGTAGGACCTCTTATACCTTATAAACGTTAGGAACTTATTCCCTATCCCTAAGTAGTATTAGGGCTAAGTTAATATTAAATAATAGGGTAATACCTATATTAGTAATATTCCTACTAATACCTCTAAGGATAAAAGGAGGAAAGCCCTAGCTATTATTATTATCTTTTAGATAATAAGGTATATAAGAGAAGGGCTTTATAGGACTAACTTATAGGATACCCTATAAGATAACTTTAAGGGATAAACTAAAGAGGACTTTATAGTAATATACTATAATACTCTAATAGGATTTTATAACTATTTCTTATACTAAGGGATATTTCTTAATACTACCTAAGGTAGCTAGATTATATTATAAGTATATACTATTATATTAGCCCCTAAGGTACTAAAGTAGATAAAAGAGTAAGTAATAGCTAATATAGGTAAGACTAATAACTTTAAGATAAAGGCTAATAACCCTAACTTTATCTATAATATTATAGGATTATTACTATTAGATTTATAGCTAGATAGTTTACTAACTTTAGTCTTAGCTCTAGCCTTAGCTCTAGCTTTAGCTTTAGTTTTAGCTCTAGCTTTAGCTCTAGCTTTAGCCTTAGCTCTAGCTAGCTAATAGTTAGTAGTTAATCTAAATTCCTTATATAATAACCCTAACTTTATCCCTCCCTTCTTTAGTATAGTACTAGTACTAATTATAACTATACTATCTACTAGAGGAATACTACCCCTCTACTAGCTTACTAACCTTATTAAGGTATACCTAAAGGAGCTTAAATATAGTAGAGGAGTATATAAATTAATTAAATCTAAGCTTACTATCTTCTAAGACTAATACTTTAAGGTAGGGATACTATAGGATTAATTTACTAGTATATTCTTTATTATACTTAAAGGGGTAGTAGTAAACTTTTATACTAACTATCTTTATAATTTATCTTATACCCTTAACTTCTATACTATAGTTATAATACTTAAGGGTAACTTTAAGATAGAAGAAATATATTAAGCCTGCCTTATAGAGCTATAAAGAACTACCTTTACTAGTACTATTTATAATAACCCTAATAAGAGTAAGCCTAAGGCCCTTAAGATCCTTATCTAATAAGTAAATACCCTCTTATAATTTATTATAAGGATTAGTACCCTATCTAATATAGCCCTCTATAATTAGCTTTTTAACTCCTACTAAGGTATAGAGGAGTATACCTTTATACTATTTAACTTAGCCCTAACGTTTACTAGTATATATAGCTAGCTAAGATCTATTATTAGTAACGCTACTAAGATTAAGTAATAGTAGTAATATATACTATACTAATATCCTACTAATATTAATAGTTAATATAAATATCCTAGTAATAATTAGTACTAAACTAACTATATATATAACAGTTAGTATAGCTACTACTAGTATAACCCTTCTAACTATAATAACTATAATTATATAAATAACAGCCTATAGTACCCTTTTAACTATAATTAGTATTAGTATAATACTTCCTTAAAAAAGTATTATATATATAGAAAGCTAGGATACTAGTTAACTAAGCACTTTAAGGATAAGTACTAGTAATCCTACTACTAGTATAAGGATTAGTACCTAATAGAGGGATTAATAGAAGCCTTTTAATAATTTATTACTAACTTTAAAGGATATAAGCCCTTTAAATTAAATAATAAGAATAATAATTATATAGATTATAATAATAAGATTAGTATAACGTTTTTTATATTAACTACCTTCTTTAACTCTATAGTAGTAGATAGCCCTTTATTATTTTCTAAGTTATATAACTAAGTAATAGCATACTTTATTATAAAGGAAGATCTCTAAGGGGATTAAGATAAAAATACCTAGCCTATAGTAGATATCTTTACTATTAATAATTAGTATTTAGTAACTACCTTCTAAGGTATTATACTAGACTTAGGTACTATAGAGTACTTAATAGTAGGATACTAGTAGTATCTTACCCTTTATAAGCTATTTAGTAGAGACTTACCCTTAGATATAGACTATACTAGAGAAGTAAGGATCTAATTTAGTAATAGGATATATTTTATATCTAAGGGTACTATTAATATTACTACTCCTTTAGGTACCCTTACCTTCTATATAATACCTAGTAATACTCCCTTTTTACTCTACCTTATAGATATAGATTACTAAAGGATTAAATTTAATAACCTTACTAACTAACTTATCTAAGGTAATACTATTATCCTTATTATATATAAATAGGGGTATCTATAGATACTATTAGAATACCTAACCTAAAGTATTACCTAGTACTATCTTACTAATACTAAGCTATATTAAGTATACTACTAATTTAGCTATCTATTAGTCTAGTAGCTTTATAAGGTACTTTAGTAATCTAGTAATAAGGTAGAAAATTTAGCCCTAAGGAAGATTACTAAGGTCTACTACTAGTACTAACTTAACGCTATAACACTAGGCTAGTTTAAGTTCTCTTTATAAGATAATAACTATAACTTTAACTATAAGATTATTATTAATATAGTATATCTTAATAGTAACTACCTTATACTATATATTATTAATATAGCTACCTCTTTTTAAATAGTATAATTCCTTAAGAATATTACTACTAAGTATATATAGGAGGTACTCTATATATATTAGATTAATATATATCTTAGCCTACTAGATTAGATTATTATAGATATTAGCCTTAACTTTTATATAGCTAAATTTAAATAATCTATATATACCCTTTTAATCTATATTAAAGAAGTCCTAATTAAGGCTTATAATAATATTAGTAAGGTTAAAAGATACTATATACCTTTATACTATATATATAAGATCTTTTATAATAAAGGAGAATCCCCTACTATAGCCTTATAGCTTACTATAAAGGCTATTAATAATACTACTAGCCTAAATAGCCTTATCCCTACCCTACTTATATTTAGGGTATACCCCTAGATTATAGATTCTTTACTACTATTACTATTAATAATAAAGAGGGCTAAAATAGTAAAAAAAGCTATAGAGGTAGTATAGTAGATTTATACTAAGTACTAAGTTAATAAGGTAATTACTACTTATAATAACCTAGATATATCTAAGACTACTATACTCCTACTTTAATCCCCTATTTAAGTATAGTATAAAAAAGAGAGTTAGTAAGGCCTATACTACCTTATTATAGTTAATAGTACTAAGTATACTATAGAGTTCCCTTATAGCCTAAAAACCTTCTACTCTACTATTATTAAGCTATACTATTATAAAGAACCTAAAGATTATAAAGGAAATACTACCTCTAAAGTAGCTAATAAGAGGCCCCTAGAGAATAATAATAATAATAATAAGGGCCTTACGCTAAGTAATAATAAAGAAGAGGATAAGCTTACTACTATACCTATTAAGAAGGTTTTAAATACTATTATTATAAGGGCTCTACTACTAAGGAGACAGCCTAGCTACCCTTATAAATATAATACTAACTTCCTTAATAAGATAGGCCTAAGCGTTATGCTTATTACTACCTACTAGGTATCTACTATTTACTTCTTATTATTAAAAGAAGAATTTAACCTCCTACTAGTAATTAATCTATATAAAAAGGGTATTATTACTACCCTAGGAAAGCCCTTTAAGTATACTATTAAGCTTAAGATTAATATCCTTATTACCTATAGTATATTTAGATTTATTAAGTATAATAAGTACCTCTATATAGGCTAATAAATCTTTAAGGCCTATATTATTAATAAGGTAAAAGGGATAAATAACTAACTATATAAGAAATTACGCCTAGTTATCTAAGGATATATAGATAATAGTAAGGAAGTAATCCTTACTTAGTCCCCTATAATCTAGTAGGCTAGCTAGTAGCTAATACTTATATTAGCTTTATTACTATTACTTAAGCCTAGATTTATTATCTAGCTCTAAGATATAATATAGGTATATACCTAATTTACTACTCTATTAAATTAAATAATCCTTATAAGATTACCTAAGTAGATCTAATACTATTATCTAAAGGGTATAATTATATAAGTTATTAAACCTCTATATAGTATTATAGAGGTAGGTACCTACTAGTAGGTAACTTATAGCTACTATTATAAAGAAAATCTTAAGATAGATACTTTAATTTTTAATCCCTACCTACTTATATCTATAATAGAGAATCTAAATTTTAGTATTATTAGGATATAAACTAATAATACTATTAGACTCTTAGATAAATCCTTCTCTACCTATAAGGTAGAAGAACTTACTAAGGTAACCTTTACTACTAAGGAGAAGTAAATCCTTAGTATTAATAATCCTCTAGTATTTAATAGTAGTATTACAACCCTTACTACTAATAGTAAGATAATCCTTAAGTAAAAAGACTAAGGTAAGAAACTCTACCCTATTAATCTAACTACTATAAATACTATTAAGTAATATATTAAGTAATAAGCTTATAGTATATATATTACCTCTATATACTAACTTAAGGCTAGCTTTAATTATTTTATTATAGTATAATACTAAGTACCTTAGGCTAAAGAAATTAAGGCGCTTAATTAGTATATTAAGTAGTAGATAGATAACCCTAATTATAGCCTTACTTTTTAACTATTTAATCTAACTACTATAAAGCTCTTTATCTTTATAGATAAATCCTTTATTAATAATAAGGATATAATATTATAACTAAGATTCCTTATTACCCTAGCTAATAAGATAACTAGTAAAGGCCTTAATAATAGTAATAAATTTATAATAACTAAGAATATTATCTACTTTAGCTTAATAAAGTATAAGAGAGTTACCTATAGTATACTTACTTCTAAGGTATATAGTATAGTTACTAGTATAAATATAGTATATACTATCTTTATAACCTTAAAGATAGTAACTAATTATATAGGACTTCCTCTAATACTAATAATCCTCTATATAGACTCTTATTTACTTTATAAATACCTTATAAAGCTAAATACTATAAAAGAGAAGAGGCTTATAATTAATATTATAGCCTTATAGTAGTCTTATAAGAGATATAAAGTCTATAAAGTATACTAAATCTATAGTATTAATAATTTAGCTAATAGATTTATAAAGGTAATACCTAATAAAGTACTAAAGGAATTAGTAGGTAATAGGAGAGTAAAGATTAAGATAGAGAGATAGGTTTCTTATATATAATTAGGTTATATATATTTAAAAAGTATAATATTTTTTAATCTTTTATTTTTATTATATTTTTAGGCTTTTTAGTATTAATAGGTAAAAGGGGGTAATAGGTATATTTATTACTACTTTAGAAAGTTACTAGTACTAGGATACTAAGTATCTATAGATAGTAGAGGAGCTAATCTAGGTTACGTATCACACTACGTAACCTACCTTAACGGCTCTTTTAATATCTACAGTACTGTTACTAGCTAGCGTGCTAGCCCTCTTTCTCTTCTGTTTAACTCTAGTAACATCTTTAAATATACTACGGTTTAACCCCTATATCTAACGTTGGATCCTGTGATACTAACAAAACCCTTGTAAGTGCCGTCTTACACTCGTCAAAAAGGGCGCATCGACAGCCAAGCTCCCCGCCAACTCTTCTGGTCTACGTCACAGGCAACTCTGGCGATAGCCACTGACTTGAAAGATGGTGTAGCAACCACAAGCTCGGGATCTCAGCGGCCTGTTGACGTAGTTCTGTAGCGCAGTGGAAGGCCTCACGCACGAATGGGGCTTCATAGTCGTGCGCACCGCTTACGCCGCCAACAATAACGAAGTACAATCGGCCGCCGTCTTGGAGAAGCTGCGCGCCTACCCTACGCCGGATGACGACGACGCCGAGATGGGCCCTGATACCTTTGCGTTGCCCGTCATAGCCGACAGCACCATCCTGCGCGGCGCCGACTACGCCTCCGTGCGCAAGGCCTTCAACGGATGGGTTGACGATTTCACGCGCCGTGAGAGGCCCTCGGACGATGACGAAAACGAAGAGTGGCCGTCCGACGTGCGTCGCGACGCCTGCATCGTCATCGACGAGCCCGCCCTGGCTTCCCTACTCAGAGCACCAGATTTTGTCCCCGGCAAGGTCTGGATCTCGACCTAGAGCCGTGGGTTGTCGTCGTCGACGCCAAGGACCCGGCAAGCGTGCCTTATGGCGGGGGCGGGCCATACATGGGTTTCACGCGATCGTACGCGCGTGTTCTTGGCCAGCTGTTTGAGGACCTCGGCTCGCGATCTCTGGCGAAACTGACTCCTATTCGAGAGTACGACGGCCAGATCCCGCTTTATAATGGTTCGGTGAGGGGCAAGCTTGTCGATCCTGCTGGTGGGGCAGAGGGACGGTACGAGTTTCCGTGGGGCACGCCACGAGGAGCAGACGGCGCGCGGGCAATGTTGGAGATTGAGCGAGCTGTGGGCAGAGCGGACGGCTCAGGCCATTGAACCTCAAGAAGGATTTGGCTCCATTTTGATGGCTGAACCATCCACCTCCCGATACCCGAGTAGAATAGGGGACTCAGACATACGACTGAGGTTAATTAATAATGATACACAAGGGTCCTCATTTATTCTATAGGTATTGCGATAGTAAATCTACAGAGATAATGTCACGATAGGTATATAAGTGTTAGTTACTGCCCACGTAACTAACGGTCGTTTTTTACGTGACAGTTATAAGCCCAGCTCTGCCTGCATTATGCCATAATAGTATAACTTCAATCTAAGTGCAGTAGCAGCTTAAAACTTAAACTAAAGCACCATGGGTTCGATTCCCATAAGGGGCCCCTAGTCAAAATCCTAGAGAGTCTAAAGGGAGCAGCACATAGTTAGCGCACGGTCTGCACTACCTATGCTTAGTTAGGTCTCCTATAACAAAAAGGTGTAGATCTGACTCGTAACGTGTACTAGGTTAAATCTGGGGGGTGTGTCACGATAGGTATATAAGTGTTAGTTACTGCCCACGTAACTAACGGTCGTTTTTTACGTGACAGATAACATATACTCTGAACCCTGGATGATGTATAGTCTTGAGTGTAAAGTGATGATCTATAGCTTGCTCCTCAAATTCTTCCTCTCGTCTTTCTTAAACAAGACCTTACTGTTGGGATAAGGGTCGAAAACTATGCTGTTCAGAGGGTTGTCTTCGCTGGCGCGCTTGAACATATCCTCGTAGACCTTGCCATCGTAGCGGCCTAGACTGCTGTCCAGTACCCAGTCGTCAAACTTCCAGGCGTCAACCAGGCGCACGGCGTGGGGACGAATCTCTTCCAGGAGAGTCATGACCGCCTTTGTCCTCGCAAGGGTAATCTGGCGAACTGTAACGGCCGCCGAGCTGTAAAACTCGCTGGCCTCCTGCTCGAGCGTGTTCAAGGCATACAGTCTGAAGAGCTTGTGCAGCAAGCCGACTGTGTCCTTGTCGAGCTGCTCGGTCGTGGCCTTGTCGTTGAGCGCTTCGTAAAAGTTCTTGACGACCATGTACTGCGCGTGCGCTGTGCTGAGACGCCAAAAGTCAACAAGCAGGCTGTTCCAAGACTGCTTGTCCTCGTCCCTGTGACGGAGAGCTTCGAACGTCAGGAAAGAGACACGCCAGGCAAAGGCAGCGACGAGGTCCTCGTCGGAGTCGAGGACGTCGAAAGCGGCGCCAATGTCGCGCCGACGGAGGAACTCGGAGAGAATGCGGGTGGTGTCGTTGTTGCCGTAATTGTCTTTCAAGACAGAACGAGCGGACTTGAGAAGATAGCGAGAGACTTGCTGGGTGAGCATGTAGTTGTCTCCTTCCCACGTAAGAGTAGGAAGGTAGTCTGCATACCATGACCCGATACCGCTGAAGGAGGAGTAGCCGTGGCCACCGCAAGCGCGACGGCACACTTCGAGACCCTCGCCTGCAACGGTTGAGCCGTAGGCCTTGAGGGCACACGAAGTGGCATGAAGGTCGGCAAGGAGGTCGGTCCCAGGGTTCAGCTCCTCAGGTCCAGGGTTGCGATTTCCATCGTTAACCTTGCCCGCCTTGGCGCTCATCCGTTTCTGGTTCTCGTTGTAAAGGTTGATCATACGGCGACCGGTGAAGTGGAGAGCGAATGTTGCAGCAAGTAATGGTAGCAGGCGGATCTGCACCATGGTGTAGTTGAGCACCTGGTTTTCGCCCGGCTCGTTGGCCGGGGCATCGCGGTCCTGAAACTGGCGGCGGACGGCGCAGTAGCGGGTAGCGATGGTGACACCCTTGGCGAGCACAGAGCCCGATTGAAGAACAATGTTCGATCGGACCCAGGTAAGAGTGCCGTAGATCAGCGAGGGGTTCGCCGGTCTGCTGTACTTGCTCGTGTTCGGGTCGATGGACGAGAAGCGGGCAAGCATGTGGTTGTGCGGGATCTTGACGTTGTTCAAGAGCAGAAAACCGTTATCCATGGTATTGTAACCAAACTTGGGGCCGATGTCGCCAACGTGAACGTTCGCAAGAGGTTCATGGGTCTTCTTGTCGCGAATAGGAACAACGAAAGGGTGGGGGCCGATCTTCTTGCCGTTGAGGACCAGCTGAGCCATGACGACAGCATGCGTCGCCGTCTTACCCAAGGAACCGATCCACCACTTCGAGGCAGTCAAGTGGGGAGAGTGCAGAACGAACGTCTTGTCTGAGGGGTCCCAGGTGGCCGTCGTTTCCAGGCCTCTCACGTTAGAGCCGTGGCCAAGCTCGGTCTGGGCATAGCAGCCGAGGATCTCGTAGTTCTCTGCCGGCTCGAGGAAGAGCTTATGTTGCTCCGGCGTGCCTTGTTCACGCAACGTGACGAGAAACATGCTCGCGTGCAACCCATAAGGTGTCGGCTCGGCCATAAGGTCGTTGGCAACAATGTATTCCTCCTGCGACCACTTGTGCTCCTTGCTCAGCTGAAAGAGCCTTTTGCCCCTCGCCAGCGCCGCCTCGATTCGGGCATCGCGGCCTCGGAAGTAGTTTTGTGTCTTATCGAAAACGGGGTCGTTCTTAAGAATGTTCAATATCCTTTCGTTGCGCTGTAGAGCATCCTTTGTGAACATGAACGTCGCGAGTTGGTCGACGTTGAGGTTGGACTTTGCTCTCTCCTGAGCAAGAAGCTCGGTGCCCTGGGGGCCCGACGGTTGAAGGGCTTTGACCCAATCAGGGGTGTTCGGCATCTTGGTTGGGTACTGTAGTTGAGTATGGGGTAAGAAGGATTGGGCTGGGGAAGACTTCCTGGAGAACTGGAGGCCTTGCAGCTGGGGTTTTGTAGGATATTGAGTTCTCCGACTGTGTCGTGTCCAGATCAAACCTCCGGATGGCAATGATGCTTTTGATGGGGAATACCTCGGCAATTGCTACATCAAGTTAGGCAAAACCCACTGCTTCACGCGTCAACTCCATGTAAAATGCACTGGGATATCCCTGCTCCATGAAACGACCCACCAAATCTTGCTGCGCCAGCGTCCCGAAGATCGGACACAGTTGGCGCCGACTTCGACTCCTGAGGTGTGGGAGATGCGCACATAGCCGAGGAACATCGGCCATGTGGCGCCGCTGCGCTGGTAACTTTGGCACAGACCTTGAGCATGTCAATCCACCTACCGGTATTCAGGTGGTCAGATGAGTCTAATGCTGCACATGCTTCTGCCTATAGTGTAGACCTTGACGGCTGGAAATTGCGGAGTATGACCCCGATCTGCGAAATAGTCGTCCTTAGGCGGAACATAGTAGCTTTGATCGATAAGCTAACCTAGTCACAAACGACCAAGAACAGTTTATTTTTAAGTCATCCCGAAACGCAATATCTCTATAGCCAAATCTATGACGTCAGAAAGCACGGGACAGTTGTTGTATTGCAGAGTTTGTACGCGTATGCCCTCACGACACGATGAGAGTTCGAGCCTAGTAACCCAGAAGCTGTGATCATAACATGAACCTTTCACAACCACGATTGGGATCTAGAGATGTCAAAAGAGCATTTGCATCGAGTGAACATGATTCAGGCGCATTTGATGCAAGGATGATCTTTTCGGGGGCGTCTTCCCGTTAAGATATTACAGCATGTCAACTTAGCCACATCCTTGTACCGGCCACCAAGGCCTGAGTCGTCTTAAAACACGAGCATGATCGAATCCATTTGTAAGATAGTACCTCAATAGCATGTGATTATGGGCCAGTTTAAATACATGTAAGGTGTGTACCAATGGTTCTAGTTATGCGAGGAGGTGCCGCCGACTGGCTGACGTCCGAGTATTTCACATGCTTGGGAAAGAACATCAATTTGTTTGATTTCAGGAGGATGAACGTCTTTTCAATGCTGCGTTTTGAGGTGTTAAGAGCTTACACTTCCGACTTGTTCATTTCAAACGCTTAAGGCTCGTGAACATTGCAAGTCACCAATAGTAGAACTCTCTAGTAAACATTCCGATCGGCTGATACTGGGCACTGCTTCACCAAAATGAATGACCTTGGGAGTTTGGTAGCGGAAACGCACCCACAAAGTCTGGCAACACAGATCGAAAAGGACGATCTGGCTTGTCCATAGATTCAGGATCATTCATATCGGTAGTGATGACTTGGAAATACCACTTGTCCCAGAACAGACGTACATGTAACATTCCATTATTCAGAGCCATCCACATCAGCAACTTACCTGCTGATGATGGCGAAGCAAGCGAGCTGACGAAGTTCTGGATGCCTTGCATGCAACTCGGAAAGAACTGGAGCCTACAACCAGGGTGTTGGAGTGAAAGATATCGGCTACATCAGAGTGATTTTATTTCTTGGCATACAAGTACCAGATGCAGATCGATAAGTGGCAGTCGGCCCGTTGAAATACGCAAATATTGGAATATGGGCATCGGATATGGAACAACCCGGATGCCGGCATCCGTTTGCCAGCCTATTTATATCCGGCTGCTGGGCAGCCCCTATGTTCTTCCCTCTTTTCCCTTCTTCAGGCAACAGTAGATATCAACAGACTGCTGCTTAACCCTGCCGAAAGGCTCATCCAATATTGGATACTTGTGATACCAATAGCAAGACTTGTATCGCCAAGGCCATTGGGGAGTGTCAAGACGTCCCGAAGAAGGGGTGCTGCCGACAATCTGTCGAGACATTGCTTTTTATTGAGCGAGATGTATCACACAGTTCGGCTTTGATATAAATGCCATCTTCTGTTCGCCTCATCTCCTTAGTGGTCGTCAAGTTAATAGCAGAGTACTGGACTAATCCTGGAACCGAGTTTGAATCCAGCAGGATCGCCTCCACATCAGTCTTTACTCAAAGAAGTAACATTCCAAATAGAAATTGCGAAGAGAAAACACAGAATCTTTCTTCGATGATGAATGATGGTCCTCTTTCTTCCTCTTCCGCATCACCCACCGCAGCACCCAAAAAAGGAAAAATTACTACTTCACAATTCCGTCCAACGAGACATATTCATTTCCCAGGCCACGCTTTCGCACAACCCAATCGGCAGAGACGTTTTGCAGTTGGCCAGTGATTTTTATTTTTATTTTCTTTTATAATCTATTCCTTTGGGAGGGTGGGAAAGACTATGTGGCTTAAATGCTGCTGCACGCCCAAGTCATGACAAGATGCTGATTTGAGGAAAATTTACCCGCACCGACCCCGGACGACCCATGCCGCACTACATATTGCAGCCGGACTTGACATGGTACAAGAAGTTTCCCCTACCTAAAACACAATAAATTAGAGGTAGAATGGCTTAACCTAGCAAGTAAGCTTGTTTTTAGTGAATCATGTTCCTTTGTTTCCCGCTTGGATAGAAGGGGGTTAGCGCAATCAAACGTCCAAGCCCTGCTTGTTGTCTTCTTTGGATTCGCACTTCCTCTAGAGAAGGCGGACTGAACAGGGTGGGGAGAGGGCACATCTGACGGGGGTTTCATGACTTACGATCCGGCAACGAACTGCAATTCGCGGAATTATCCAGAGTATCCAGTCCGGTCTCTAATGGAGCTCCCTACTTCATTAAGCCTCAGCAATATTTGGGCTTGCATAATCAGGACGTCTATGTCGTCAGGTATTCCAAAATTTATCTAGCGTACAAAGTTGATCTCGTGATGGAAAACTCTTGCGAAGTAGACGAATGTACGCGGTCAAACTCTTGAAAGAGATGTGTATAAAGACATGGCCTAAGGACCATGTTCTTAGGCTTTCCACCGCTCAGCACGCCTAGGTCTCCGACATTGGATCCTCTCCGCAGATTTCAATTCCCTTCTGTAATCTTAACTACCATCCCACTTTCTAAACATGAAGATCACCTCCACCTTGGCGACACTCCTCGCCGTTGTCGCTGCGACGCCGACTCCTACCGTCAATAATGTAGCTGAGAAGCCTCACCTTTTCAAACGTGCATCTATCTCTGACAAAGCGACGCTTGGATATGCTACCTTGAACGGAGGGTAGTTTCCTGGATATGCCATTTCCCAGAATGAGAGGCTGATAGAGTTACAGAACCTCTGGAGGGTCAGGTGGAACCGTTACCACTGTCTCAACCCTTGCTCAGTTCACTGCCGCTGTCAACGAGAAGGACGCTGCGGCCAGAATCGTGGTTGTCCAAGGCATTATCAAGGGCGCTGCCAATGTCCGCGTTGGTAGCAACAAGTCTGTAATCGGACTCCCTGGAGGGGGTAAGCGGTGTATCCCTACAACTTGCTGCGTATCTCAACTTACAAGACTGAATAGGCTTTGAAGGTATTGGTCTGCACATTCGCCGCCAATCAAACGTGATCATTCGAAACATTAAGTCTTCGAAAGTACTGGCTTCTACTGGTGACGGTGTTAGAATCGAGGTATGAAACGTGGAGAACAGAAAACTTGTGCTCGGGAGACTGACGAACATGGCTTTCCCAGGAAAGTACCAACGTGTGGATTGATCACAGCGAGTTCAACTCTGCTCTTGTTGCTGACAAGGACTACTATGACGGCTTAGTCGATGCCTCGCACGGAGCCGACTACATTACCATCTCTTAGTACGTCGGCTTCTTCCAAAGGATTCAAGCAAAAATATTGATACTGATGTCACCAGCACGTACTTTCATGACCACTGGAAAACTTCCTTGATCGGCCACAGTGAAAACAACGGTGCCGAGGATAGCGGTCACCTTAGAGTCACCTACGCCAACAACTACTGGGCCAACTTCGGTTCTCGTGGTCCATCCTTGCGATTCGGCACCGGCCACATCTACAACTCTTACTATTTAAAGTATGTTCTATCCTTTGCGCTTGTAACCGAAACAAACAAATACTGAAAATTCATAGCGGTAACTCCGCCATTAACACCAGGCAAAAAGCTCAGATCCTTGTCCAAAGCAACGTTTTCAAGAATGTTACCGTCCCGATCACCTCCCAGGATTCTGACATCGTCGGCTACGCTGTCGCAATCGACAACGATTTGGGCGGTGCTTCCAACCTTGCTCCCGTTGGCACTATGAACGCAAACTCTCCCCCTTATTCTTACACGCTCCTCGGATCTTCCAAAGTCGTCTCAACTGTGCCAGGGCAGGCTGGACAGAAGCTCATTTTCTAATTATCCCTAGAGCCGAAGTTCAATGAACTGCCAAGGGTATGATAAAGCCACTATCTAGTGAAGAATTAGTAGGGAGGGCTAGAAGAGGTTATAAACTATTCAGTATAAAACTAGGTCCAGTATACTTAGTTATCATTTGATGGAGCTTGTTCATTGCTATTTGCAAGCTACTCGTACATAGGCACGATACAATTGACGTTCATCTAATGTAAATGTTTATAAAATACTTGACATCATTCATCTCAGATACTGTTGATTATCGGAAAAGCCAGTGCGATGACGTAGATGATATCGTTCTTATAGACCAATGGATGATTTATGTGCTGCTTTGTCAAGTCTGTTTCTCGCCAGAAGCTATTATGGAAAATGCCAAGCTACCAAGGACGCAATTGGTGTGGCTGATTATCTGCAGGTATATCTGATCTTATTTACAACTCCCTCAACTACATCTATCTGTATTGGTGCTTGTGTCTGGTTGGGTGAGTTGAGTCTCTATGCTCAGTCATTGAGCTATGAGAGTCATGTCGTGACTTAACCTTGACAGTTATCTAGTCAGACTGTCCCCAAGTATTGTATATGATACTGCATCCAAATGATGCATCTCAGGTCTTTGTTTCGCATCTCTGAATGTAATACTTCATCAACAACGTGATTCTTTCTCTGGCATGCATTGATCTTGGCCCCGTGGACTCTCTCCCTGCTTGCAGTGGCCCTCATTATATGTAAGTGATTTGATATATCATGGAAGTGTCGTTTTGAGAAGAGAATATATCACTTAGATCATTCACTTCATTTTCAATTCTTCCTGTCTTGGAGGCTGTTGCACAGGAACATCAAAAGGTTGCTGGGGCGGAATTTGTAACGCCAACTGCCCAACAGCCTTTTGTTGTTCAGCCTTCTGTTCTGCCTGTTGCGCTTGCAACCTCTGGAGGTTCTCGTGCTTTTCAATTTCTTGCTTTTGCTCTTCGGGAGAAAGTGAGTTGAATGCAGCGATATCTTGATCCCACTTCATGACGCACTCAATGTTCCAATTGCATCTCTCGACCTCGCCGAAGATAGGGTGCCGGAATCGGGGGTGTCGGCTGGGCCAGTTCGACGCGTGGTAGTGGTGTTTGACAAGGGCACCTCTGGAATTATGGTTTCCTGAGTCAGAGTGACCTTGACCGGCAGCGAAAGACTCGACGTCGCGAACTAGGATATTGCTCACAACCTTCGACTCGTCGATGTCGTGAAAGGTATCCCATGTTATCGGCCCCGAGCGGGAACGCGCACTCATCACTTCTAGCACAGCTTTGGTGAAAGCTGAGGGTCCGGTGCCACTAATGACCTCGTCAAAGTCGAGCTTGACCTCTGAGATGGACACGCCTTGAGACTTTGCCACGTCTTTGAGCCACGCCATGATATTTTCAACTAGCTTCAACATGACGGGGTGGCCGGGACGCGACATGAATGTCCATTGGCAGAAGGACATGGACTTCTTGCCGAGGATTGGGTGGTTCTTAAAATGTGGCTGATCAATCTCGACACCGATGACGAGGTCGATATCCGCCTCGTCATACCGCTCTGGAATCCATCTGCTTACGGGCCGAAGATCCTCGACATCAATATCCGCATAGACCCCCCCTTCCGCGTACATGATCATGTAGCGAAGAAGATCAGCCTTGATTATGGTAGCGTTTACGTTGCGGTACATGTCGACAATGTCAGGACGGTCGAATCCATCGGGGCCGTAGTGTTCTTCGACGTATTCGATATCGTTATTGTCGGTGAGAACCTCATACCGGTAACCAGGATTTTTGTCGGTCCATGTACGTGCGGTAAGGGCCTGCTCAACCTCAAAAGCGAACGGTGCGACCTTCCAAGACTGCCATATCTTCTTGGGAAAAGCTGCTTGCTTGCTTGTTGATGAATGTCGACCGCCTCGTTTAGAGAGTTGGGCCGGCTTTGGCAGCGATCCAAATAAGTCGAGGTTTGCAACAAGAAGAATTACGCATACACAAGCTATGTACAAGGGTATGCACCTCCGAAGTTGCGTGGGAACTCTGTTTCTGAAAAGATTGGCTTTCGTTGAGCCTGTTGGGCTCAGTGGACTTAATGGGCTCATGATAGTTGAAGTCATGTTGCTTGAGGTTGTCGAAAGCTTAGGGTGTATTTAACCGAAGAAAAAGAAGGTTTTGGATTAAGCTTTGAGAAACAATGCGACGAACATAAAGGGGGACAGGTGGGGTAGATGTCAAGATTTGAAGGAACTCCTTGTATGCAGTCACACGACATCAGGTAACCTCTTCGCTGAGGCGGGGATTCCCCTACGGCCATTGCAATGTTCTCCCAGTCGCCTTCAAGTAACCCTCCAGTTCCCTCACACATCACTTTCACGAGCCGAGGCGTAGGGATCCAGAAGAGAGGGAGATGCCGAGGTTTCCTCCACAGATTTGCATTGTGCTTGTCCCGTACAGATCCGACCTACGCCGCTATTGCAATCGTATAATTAGGTTTGGGTCTCTTGGGAAGATATCCACCTATTTCTGTATACGAGAGTGGCTACAACGAGATCTCAACGGTGATCTCTCTCATTCGCACAACTCAAAAGGAACGATAGTCCACCATTTCAAGCAGGCAGCCCAAAATCCAGCCATTCATAATGTACCGGTGTGACCAGAACCACTCATTGTAGCCATCCGCATTTCGCGCCATAATAGCGTCGGGAGACTGAGCTTGTTTGGGATTCAATTGGACGGCTCATGACCACCGGCATCACCGGCAACGGCGGTCAGGAGAGCGACGGACGGCGGGAATTTCCCAATCAAGTGTGTTTACAGCAGTATATTTCATGGACTAACACAGATGATGCAACCGGCCGAGCATGCTTAGTTTGGCAGTGTGGTTCACAGGTCGGGTCAGTTACCTAGCTAGGCTGAGTCGATGCAACGTTGTTTGGACAGATAGCCGGGATCACTCGGCCAGAGTGCAACCAATAAATGTGATATACGTCATGGTGAAGGGGTTCTGGTGAGATCGTTCTCACGCTGCTCGTTTTGTTCACTTCGATGGTGGTCCCGTTGTTGGCTCCCCGCATTCTATCCTTGTCTATCCCCCGCATTTTGACCAGGAACCTCCGGATGATCGGCATTCGTCCTAGACTAGGCCCACCACCCCTCATGCTTCAACTTTCGACCTCGGAACTGTCCCATGGTCAAGACTATTCAGTCAGTGATTCACGCTCTATTTGCTTGTGAGACTTTGGATGAGCAATTTATTGACAGGAAGCATACTCCTATGTTTTAATTCAATAAAGTTCCGCAAGGATCAACGCCAAACCGGACTACAACCCGTCTTTCGTCGGCAACCTGCATCGAGCTCATGGAGAGTCCATTGATATTGAAAAGAGCTGTGCCATTCATCCAAATTCGATAAATCCTTCGAAACGAAAGGGCTGTAGTCCCCTTTGAGGAATTGCAGCCATAGCCCGTCAGCACGCAGTTGACAACATCGAGAACGCGAGGCTGAACCATCAGCCGCTTCACATTAACCATCCGTTATAATCAACCTCTATCAAGTCCAAAAAAATGTCCCCCAGAAAAGATGGCATTCTTGACAGTCAAGAGTGGTGCGACATCAAACCAAGCTGGTCTGAAAAGTCTAAATGGCTCGCTGAAGGCGTCGACTGGAAGCCAACCACCCTCACACGAAGCAGGCGGCCTTCACGCCTAAATCTTGCCCGCCTCAAGTCTTTCTTCTGGCCCGTCGGGGATGCAAAACAACCGGATACTTTACGACCGACGGCCTACCTTGATGGACTTCGAGGTTTTGCTGCTTTCCTGGTCTACTGGCACCATAACGAACTATGGGCACACGAGCCACATGTCCAGAATCGGATATTCGAAAACGCATTTGGCTATGAAAACAAATACTACTTTGTCGCCTTTCCCGGAGTACGACATTTTTTCACTGGCGGTCATTTCGCTGTGTCAACATTCTTCGTCATATCCGGTTACGTCCTCTCTGCCAAACCGTTGGGCTTGATTCAGTCCGGGGATCATGGCAAGTTGGCAGAAAACCTTGGCTCAGCCCTGTTCAGGAGATGGATCAGACTTTATCTTCCCTTGATGGCGATAACGTTCATTTACCTGAGTTTCCTTCACCTATTCGACATTTGGGTTGACAACATCGATCGTGCGTCGACTTGGAGAGAAGATGTATGGTTATGGTACTGTGAGCTGAAAAACTTCAGCTTCGTCTTCACTACTGGCGGCAGCCCTTTCTTCAGCTGGAACCCTCACCTTTGGTCAATCCCTGTCGAAATGAAAGGCTCGATCATCGTATATACCGCACTCCTCGCCTTCTCGCGATGTACCAGAAACGCCCGGCTCTGGTGCGAAGCTGGCCTCTCTTTCTACTTCATGTACGTCGCGGACGGATGGTACGGCGCCATGTTTGTGATGGGCATGACTCTTTGCGATCTCGACTTGCTAGCGAAGAAGAATGACCTGCCGGATATCTTTAACAAATTGGAGCCGGCGAAAACTTTCATCTTCTATCACTTGTTCTTTATTTCCATGTATTTGGGTGGCGTCCCGTCATACACCGGCGATGTCATGAAGATGCGCGACAACCGTGGATGGTACTACCTATCCTTCCTCAAACCTCAGGCTGTCTTCGACTACAAGTGGTTTTACCTTTTCTGGGCCGCGGCTCTACTTGTAGCCTCGATTCCTCGTATTTTTTGGTTGAGAAGCTTCTTCGAGACACGCTTCTGTCAGTATCTTGGACGGATCTCGTTTGCTCTATATTTGGTCCACGGACCTGTTTTGGGTACCCTGGGAGATCGCCTCTACACAATCGCTGGCTACTATAAAGACTCGGAAAAACAGAATTTGGCACACCTAGTTGGGAAGTTTCCTCTGCCAAAGATTGGCCCTCTTGGATTGGAACCAGCCTTCCTTCTCCCGCACCTAGTCATCTTGCCTTTTACTCTTTGGTTGGCAGAACTTGTCACGAGATCCATCGATGAACCCAGCGTTAGGTTTTCGCAATGGCTTTACAGAAAAACACTCAATACTTCGACGACGCCAACAAAGTTCTGAGGCGAAGTGCTGGGCTGTTGGGTTCAAGCACATATATGATATCTTTCGGAGAGCCCGAGACATCACGACATATAGTGCAAAAATACAAAAGTGAAAAAAAATTACAAGATGTTATATACATCTGCAACTCACCATTTGAAATCATAAGGGTCCAACAGTCCGATACATCAAAAGAGAGCCTTTGTGCAATCAGAGCGATGACATGATGGGACTTGGTCGATTGACTACCTAAGCTTGTAATTGTCTCTAGCCCAGGCTCGAGCGTATGAGGCATACCAAGAATGAGCTTGCCACGCGGGCTGGCGAGCTGAAAAGTGTCGATAGGATACCAGTCATGCACTCGCGAGATGATTTTCGCCTTCACGAGGCTAGTGACAGGCGAACTGAGCCGGACTATTACATAGCACCCCACTTTCTCGAGCTTGTGCATCCTCAACTCTTTGGTCCTACATCACACCCAGGGATACTGCAGGAACGGGTGCATTGCCTGAATTGGAACTGGCGTTGAAGGTCGTGAGGGGAAAGGGAATCGCAAAGCTGACCCAAGTTTCGCGGAACACACCGAGGCACATGCATGCTCACATGCTCATGCGCCAAGACTAACAAGCTTTGAGAGGATCATTGCTTTGATTCGGACCTTTTCTCTATTACGAACACACCATCATGGAGGCTTATCCTTCCCGATCCACCTCTTAGCAAAGTGGGTGGCTGTGAGGGAATGAAGTGGAGATATTCCCTTGATAAGCATGTGTGTGGTGCAATCTGGCACGAAGGGCCAGCATTGATTGATCTTTTGGGCATATGCCTGAATGGTCTATGGACGACGGGCTTAGCACACCACCTAAGTTCCCTGACAGTGGCTGAGGGTAAGGCCCAACAAGCTCTCGCAAGTGAGGGGAACCCCAGCTGTATGGTCGTATTCATTTGTTGGCGCCGACTAGTCCGCCTTCGCCGATCCCTATCACGCGCATTTGCCGACATCGCTCTGTCACATAGAACTTGCATTCCGCCACCCCGCATAGCTTCGTGGTTATGCTTGCTTTAATCCTGATTTTGCGGCGGATTTGAATCAGCACACTGTAGACAGAGCTTTACTGGTGCCGTTGTTCCAGAGCCTTTCTTCGCCGACCTCCATTCTCAGTGAAGGCTAGCAGAAACAAGTCGATATACTATTTTTTTCATTTGTCTTCTCTCGTTACAACCTTGACCCCAGTCTCATTCACACGCTCGGTTCGGCTGCATGGGTCCAAGGTCTTGGGATTCATGAGAAAAGCTCGCAATGCTGGCGAGAGACTTCAAGCGCGTCGTCCTCATCGTCGTCCCCATTCTCCTCATCATTTACGTCGCCATTCGCTGTCTCGACTTCAGGAACTCTTCTACGGGGCTCAGCCATTGGTATGATCACGTCTTTGCACCAAATTGGAGACAGAACGATGAACTCAAGCCTCACGAACAACTGCTGCCCTCGGGCTCGGCAACCCAGCCACAAGGCATGGTTGCAGTGAAGCCCCATGAATCAGCAGGAGAAACACATCACGAGATATTCTCAACATCAACAGTGGATAAAAAGTTCTTTCATATACATTTTGGTCAAGACGAAACCATCAACCCCAACGTCTTACCCCATCCTAACCTCGAAAACACATTCATCGTCGTCGCACAAAAAAGAAAACTAAACGACAATTCAGCCGAGCATCTTGAGTTGGTTTGCAACGCAGTATTTACGCTGGGAGGGTTGGCCTGCGTCCAGCCGCAGTCGATCCTTCCTATTGCCGCTACAAAAAGCGGCGACGGCAAATGCCCCCCTAAGTTGGCCTACATCGCCCTCAATGTTGGACCTCACGATGCGCGCGTCTTTTATGGTCCCAAACATCCATTTATTGTTTTTGGCTCCAACTCAAGGTTCGCATGCTTCGGACAGTTCATCCAAGACTTCCGCACACTCGGAGACTGGGGTTTTGCTTTGCCTTTGGACTCGAACTTCAGCAATGGCACAGAGCTTCAACGTCCTCCGCCTTGGGGCATAATGGAGAAGAACTGGTTTGTCTTCTGGGACGAGGATGGAGCGGCCTACATTCACCAGGACGTCGCACCGAAACGGGTATTTGCCAAACTGAACACGGACGGCTCTGTGGGGCCAGACCTTGCGCCCTTGGCAGTTGGGGACGAGGCGTGTCTAAGCAAGTACATGCCAAAGCTAGCACCGGACCTCGAGTCGATACATCAGGCGACCAACTCACTCAGCATCTCCTTTTGCAAAAGGAGTGATCCGACGTGCAAAGCCACCGGCGACAACACATTCTTATTCACGGTGTTTCAGCACAAGACGTTTTACCGCTTTCATGGTGAATATGAGCCCTATGTCATGGTGTTTCGGCAAAAGGCGCCCTTTGAAGTATTTGCAGTGTCTAAACGGCCAATTTGGATTCATGGGCGGGAGAAAAGGCTTGATGGTGGCTCTGACATGTTCTACGTAACATCTATGAGTTGGAAACGAAAGGATCAGAGATACCACGGTTTTCTAGATGACGAACTTTTTCTTTCGTTCGGAATTGAAGATCAACAAAGTGGAGCCATTGACGTACTCGCGATGGACCTTCTGGCAGAGCTTGGAACTTGTTTGTAGACTTTGACGCTCACAGTAGGGCCGGCTGGTTTGCAGGTGCCGCGAAATATTTGGAAAGAGCCTCAGTGATCAATCATAGGTTGACTTTTACTAGTCCTCCATTATTAGTTTGCCAATTCCTTCCTGTATCCATCCGGATGGGGTTGAATTAAGCTCAAATGTCTTCAAAAACAATTCATGGCTTTTATGAGAGTTGCATTGCGTGCGTGAAGTTAATAAACACAAGGTAAACATCAAACAAATGGAGAAAGAAGAAATACGATGCTATCAATTCATTCATGTTATTATTGAGAGGTCAGTGGTTTGGACAGACTCTCAAGCTTCATCCATGCTTGAGTTGGGTCGTGAAAGCCTTTATCATCTAGAAAATCACAGCCCACAAGAGATTCCATGTTTGCAACCGGAATCCCTCCTCCAGTCTCGAACATCGCTTTTCAAACTGGTTGCATAGTTCCCAGCTCCAAAAAGACTGCTTTCCTGGGGCGCTGTCTTGAGCGATACCGCATCCGGACGACATTGGCAACAAAGAACCCAGACCGGGCGCACAATACATCAAATACTATAGCTTAGTGCAACCCGCGGCCGAAAGATTTCCCTGAGCTAGAAGTAAGTTGAGTAAAAGCTGAAAGCGTGTAGACCAAGAATGAATTAGACATTATGTCTGCTGGCTTCTGGAAGATCTGGGTGCATTTTGCCAAAATCCTCCCTAATATTGATGTACAATACGTCACGTATTGCTTTAGCTGAATGCGACAGAACTGGAATGAGGTAACGGAGACGCCACATATCAATCAATGGCTCGATGAAACCCTTTTCCGAGCAGCTGGCGACAGTATTCCGACTGCTAACCCGCACCTTTAACCTCAATGTCGCGTTGGACCATCGGAGCATCAGCACCCCGAAATAGTTCTCATGCTATTACCAATTGAATCAACGAGAACAAAGCAGCAAAAGCCATCGGGGCGTCAGTTTACACCAAGAACGTTGCGGTTCAGTCTGAATGCAGAACTTTGCCACCAGGAATTCCAATTTCGGGCACAGATGTCAGCCTTTGGCGTTCCTGCCAATAAAAAGTCTTTGCTTGTTTTACCCTTATTAACGGAATATCCCAGGACATGCCACATTTTCATTCTCAGACAAGATTTCACCACATCTTTGAGTTTCTGCAAGAGCCAGCTGACTGGCCAAGCCCCCGGATTCCATCCTTCCTTCGACGTATAAACTGGACAATTTGCCGACAAGCAAGCCAGCAGAGATGTACAACCCATACGTCAAGATGATCAGTCCAGATCATTCCCTAACTTTTGTGAATTCGGCGTCGAAGGGCTTCGAGCTTGTTCAGCTCTCACCCCCGACTGCACCAGATGTGCGAATGATTACTGCGCTACCCGATAACACAGTCTTAGCAAAAGGCGGAGAGGCACTTATGTCATGGACGAAAGGATGCTACTTCGGAAAGAGCGGCCGCGACGATGTGATGCTTTGCTGGCAAGAGATGGAGGCATTACAGTCCTTCTGCATCGGCATTGAGTCGCCTGAGAGGGGCTTTTTCAAACCAATTCGGTCACACTACAAGATCAAGTACAACGACGGAAAGACAAATAAGGACTGGTTCTTGCCTTCCGATAACCCGGGAGACCCATACACGTTCCCCAGCTCAATGGATGTTAACATCGTGGTCACAAGTCACTCTGTGAAGGATCAGCTGGAGCTTGAGATCACGATTACGGACAAGCCTAAGAGTCCATCGGATCTCAGGCAGTAATGGTACGTGTCTAGGCAACTTTCATCGAAGGAAATTCTTCGCATAAAACTAACAATACGCACTAGAGTTACCATACTAGCGATCTATCAAATATCACTATCGACTTGCGACAGGCATGGGTTTGAATATTTACCGATGATCGAAAATCTCAAAAGGCTACGGCGGGAGTTCGTGTTTTCCATCAGGTTCATCATTTTGTTCACTTCAAAATATGAAAATTTTTCAACCGCATTATTCGGTGTTATCATTTCCTGTCGGCGTCATCACTTGGGGGTATTTTTATTTTTATTTTATTTTTAAATATTTGTTAGCAGAATCATTAGGTTTTCTCTTTGCATCAATATTCAAACACAACGTCAACAATGCGTCGAGACGAGAAACTCTGACGAACCCGTGGCTTCAAAAGATTATTCAAATAATGCACCCTCTACACTGAATAGCTCCATAAACATCACTTTTCCGTTTAAAGTAGACTTAAGCATGTAACACATTAAACAGACACTGGGCGAAAATGCGTCAGTGGTCACGTTGAAGAAGGTCGACCTTTCATCTCTGAAATAACGCAGGTCGAAACTCTCAAGGCACCAAGCTCGAAGCAACCTTTGTGGAAGTTTAATTTTGTTACCAATCCCGAGTTGACGTACGTTTAGTAGATTGCCAAAGTAGATCACAGGTTCATTTCCTATTTTGGCTATCCCAGTTCATTGAGACTTAATATGAAGTTCAAAACGAACATCATACTAGTGCTACATTACTTGGACTTTTAACTCGCAAAACAACCAATGTGACAGGCGAGCAAAAATGCCAGTAACCCTATTCGTTTTCTATTTTCTATATGAAACAGCTCGGGGATTTGTTAGAGGAGCCCACGTCACTAGCTCTCCTGCCTAAGTATAGAAACATGTACAGCGGCTAGTAGGCAGGTCGAGCTGTTTTTCCCAGGCTTGTAATAGAACCAACAAATCTGTATGTGTAAGTAACTACTTGGTTTATAAGGGAGGTCCAGAAGCGTCAGATGCTACCAAGCCACGACTTAGGATTATAGTCTAAAATATGAAATAATTTGGCACGGGCGATTGGTTTAGTGGTATAATGACCGCTTAGCATGCGGTAGGTCCAGGGTTCGATTCCCTGATCGTCCAGACTTTTGCTTTTCACAATGTCTTTTGATTGGATTTTTGATGGTTGTTTGTATAGATTTTGCGTCTTGTACCATGGCTGTACGTACATGTTTCTTCAAAGCAATAGTACGCGCCGGTGTAAGGCGTGTCAAAAGATGCATTTTCTGTTTTGGTCACTGAGGCTGCTTACAGGCGCTAGTGTGCTACTGCCAAGTGGGAAACACGGTGTCATGCTGCCAGGATGCCCCTGATCCCAACGAGTTAGGCAACAAAGATTACATTTGTTACCTTCAGCTCTGCCCGCCTTTGTGGATGGCTTCGAATATGGGTTCACACAAGTATGGGACACAGATAGGTAACAATAACCTTGGCCCTTCTCCTAGTTATTACCGCCATGCGTCCGCGTAAGGATACGCCACTCATCATGCTCTGTCACCCGAAGGAACGCCAGGGGCACAACCCTGGGCCGACGTAAATCTGACTCAGCCCGATAAGATCCAAGCTGAGAATCCAATTGGTTGGTGAAAGGAAGCGAGCGCGCTAAGCGCCATTTTCCCTGTTAGTCTAGACAGCTGAAGTTTGGGTCAGTCTCACCCATCAGCGAGAAGCTTGGTGGCTTGTTTAAAACACACAGGTTTCCCAAAATCAGGATACGTTGGGTCTGAGGATTTTCATCGGCCCTCATCGGCCCTTTTTGACTCTTCAACCCCTTTGACGAGCCTTCCCAAAATCCGTCACCCAACATGGCGCCTATATCGCATCTTTTGCCGGCCGTCACTAGCATTGCAGGCATCAGCCTGTTAGCGCTGGGTCCTGTCGTCCTCTTGTACGTCATCAGCCGAGCTTTCTACAGTGTCCCGTATCCCAAAGGAATTCCCCTCCTTGGTGAACCCGACGGCGCAACGAGATTCAGTATTCGCACACGTTGGCGATACTACACAGACTGCACAGGCCTGTTTAGGGAGGCTTACGAGAATGTATTCCACCAACGGACCCACTCATTCTCTACGATTCATCTAACTCGAAGTGCAGTATGGCAAGAAGGGCAAGCCAGTGCTCATGCCTGGACTTGGATTCCGTCATGAGGTCATTATGCCTACCAGTTCACTGCGTTGGGTCCAGAATCAACCACAAGCGGTGCTGGATCACACCAAAGCCTTTGCCGAGGTCGATCAGGTGTGCTGGGCGCTTGGGCACGACCGCTACGTGGTGGACGCATGGCAAGGAGACTTAGTCAAGACCGAACTCAACGTTGTGCTGGAGAATATCTGTGCCGCCTTGAATGAGGAGCTCGGCGTTGCTTTTGATAAATGGTTCGGAACTGATCAAGAGTGGAAAGAGATTGATCTTTTTGAGTCGATCAAGATGGTTGTAGCTCAGGCAGCCAGCCGTTTCACGATCGGCCTCGACCTCTGTGGGCACCCTGAGTCTGGCTATCGGGCTCCTCTGCTAACATTTGGTAGGCCGCAACGAAGAGTACCTGAGTCTATCATTCGACATAGTCAACCGGCTCATTATGAATGCAGGCACTACGGGTGGCAGTCCTCGAGTCCTACGGCCTGTAGTCGGCACTCTGATCAATCTCACATTGCACGGTAAAGTCAACAAGCTCAAGAGAATGTTTGAACCGGTTTGGAAAAAGCGTCTCGAAACGTTGAAATACGATCGAGATGACCCGAACCATGTTGAGCCACAAGACCATATGCAGATGATGGCCCGCTTCGCCAAGGAGCATCGTCCGGAGGAATTCAACGATATCGACATGATGACGCGACGCTTGATCGCAGCCAACTTTGGCTCCATGCACCAAACCAGCATTCAAGTCACAAACATGCTACTCAATATTTTGGGCTCAGACTCAGAGTTCAATACCATCGCTACTCTAAGGGATGAGGTCAACCGTGTTTTGTACGCGGATGGGAATGACGACTGGACAAAGGCCAAGGTCAGCAAAATGATTAAGGCAGACAGCGCTGCGCGGGAGACGTTACGTCTCAATTCCTTCGGCGGACGTGCCATCTTCCGCAAGGTCATGGTCGATGGTTTCAAGACACCGGACGGATACCACTTGCCCAAGGGCACCATGATCTCCTTCCTCGGACAACCAGCACATACAGACAGCGAGCTCTTGGAGGACCCGTTGAAGTACGACCCGTTCCGTTTCTCCCGCATACGAGAGGATGCCGCCGCGAAGAACGAAAAGACACCCCCAGTCTCCTTTGTCACAACCAGTCCCGAGTTCCTGCCATTTGGGCACGGAAAGCATGCATGCCCTGGTCGGTTTCTCATTGATTTTGAGTTGAAGATGATCATCGCTTACGTGTTGGGGCACTATGACGTGGAGTTTCCTCCGGAGTACAACGGCAAGCGCCCTGAGAACTACTGGTTGACCGAGGCCTGCTTTCCACCAGATGGTGCCAGGATTCGGATTAAGAGAAAAGTAAACGCCGACATCAAATGAGAAATTTCCTCTGCGGGTTGCGGAATGCAGGACACTAGATGCGGCTCAAGGTTTGAGAGTTTTACACTGCTGCCGGTGGAAGCCGGAGACTCCCTGTGGAGACGTAGAAAGAGAGAGCCCTGCTAATGTACAAGCATTTGGTGTCTTTATTGGTGTAAACCACATTGCTATATAAGTGCCACGCAAGAGTCCGTGTTCGCAGCCCTAAGATGCCTCTTCTCTTCCCAGATCTAACTGAAACGGGTTTTAAAAACTTCCCAGGGACGTTTGACAAGTGTACAACACAAAATGCTTCATATTTGGTCAGTATCACTATTCATATTTCCACGGACAGCCCGGCCACTTTGTCTAATTGGTTATTTCGTACTTCAGAGTGAATTTAATCGCATGTTACCAGGATCGCAGAGGGAAAAATGCATCTGTGGGAACTGTTTCTTCGTGGTAAACTGCAATAAGGGAGGCTAGGCCTCTCCATGAACTATTTACATGAAGCAAAGAACTGTTACACAATCGTGCCTTTTAAAACATTGTGGCTACGCCGATCCGGCCCGAAGTCCAAACTAGACGCACTGGGAGTAGAATGCATTCAAAGCTTGGCAAGTAGATCCTGAGGCACAGGTCGTCGGGCCGGTCCACCCCTGGCCACCACACTGGCCGTACTTAGGCACGGTTGCGCCGCCGCCGCCGCCCGGAGGACTTGTGGTGGTGGTTGCGGCTCTCGTAGTAGTCACCGGCGCAGGCCCGGTCGTTGTCTGCAGTGTCGTAGTGGCGCCTCCACCGTTGCCAGGGTTGCCCCCGGGAGGCGTCGCGCTCGAGGTTACCGCCGGTTTGACGGCGCTCTGGGCAACGGTTGACGGGAGGCCTGCTACGAGTGTAGGGCCCGGCATCGGGTAGGCAATAGGGCTGGTGTAAAGGTTGAAGAGGATGCCGGGGTCGTTGGACTTGTACAGCGAAGGGCCCTTTACGCCGGCGGGGGCGAGTGAGCCACCGCCGGTGACTTGCAGGTTGAAACATTGGGGGTACGCCTGGGCACCGTTGGGGTTCCCTGCAGAGTGCAGAGCAATGATTTCATGGCGAAGAACATAGTTCCCGGGGGCAAGGTTGGCCGGGATCTGAACAGTCCAGGTGAAGCCGTTTTGAATGAGCACGTCGTCAGCCCACTTGCCGTTCGGGAGTGACATGTCGATGAAGCTACCGGCTCCAATCTTGAAAAAGTTCAGTGAGGTCTTATCGACAGTCTCGCAGTCGCCGCTGCACTTGGCGAGGTAGTCAATCACGGGACCCTTGTGCGAGTCGGGCCATGTGTTCCAGACGAGCTGGATTTTGGATCCGGCAGGCACTGTGGCATGGCCACCGGCCGGCCCGCCATTCTTGTGGCAGATGATGTCGTTGGTGCCGAAATTGACGGGCTCGACGAACCCGTTGTCAGGGGCGTCGATCTTCCAACCAACAACGGGGTATGTGGGAGCAGAATAGGTGAAGGCAGGAGAATCCCAACCGCGGTAGGCAACAGTACCGTCGACAACGAGCCAGTCTACATGACCGTGAGCCGCGACGGTGGCTGCAAGTGCCAGGAGAAGAGAGGAGAGGCTGAGGTTGCCCATGATGTTACTTATTCTGGGATTGACAGTAATGGAACTGTGCAGATGATCCCGGAGACCTGGTTGATGGGGCGCTGATAAGTTCAGGCAGAATGCATTCTGGAGAAGTGGAAAATGCAGCATATATAGTATTTCATTTGGCTCCAACGCCACCATCCCACCGGTGGCAGAAAAATGCCGACGGATATTAACCACCAGCCCAACAATGCAGTTCAAGTACTACCGAACCACCGATTTAGACATCGTGTCATCGTGGAGCAGTCTCGAAAAGACACTAGCATGGTATTCTTGGGCCGGTTTCCGAGTCTGGACCAAGTCAAGACTCGCGAACCAAAGAATCTCTTCGTTTCCCCGCGAACTCCTGCATGGTCACTATGCCTACCGCGCGGCAAGCATCCGTCACGAGCATAGAGAAGAGCACGCCATGATGGGATGCATTCATCCGTGATGCCTGAATCGGGCGCTGGGCATGGCATCCACGCTGGCGAAATTGATTAGGAGCCACAATACCGACGTATGATTAAGCCCCCCTGTACAAGAGGGCTGGGTGCAAAGCATGTGTGGTCTTGAAACGGCTGGCACCTCATTAATACCAAGGAAGAACAATGTCTGGAATAGGAAATCTCGGTCGCTAGGTACCGAGAGAGTGTGACGGCGCGCAGGAGTCAAGGTTGCATCATGGGACCGGAGATGTTGGGTCACGGTGATTGGTGGGCGGTGGAATAGCGGCTCGATTGAGTCTTTGTGGCCTCGTGGCACCACAATCTCTTATCCAGGAGCTGTCGCCTCATCCAACTGGTCTTATGTAGCTTTCTTTTTCAAATCTTAATTGCTCTCTGAGGATTATCACTTGGAGAAATAGAGAAGAGGTTTGCTTGCTCCGCCTGATGGGGGTTCGTATCTGACAAGAAAATGCAAATTCTTGATTCTCGACAACAGAACATGCTTGGCGCTATTGGGAGGATCACAAAGGGCACTGAA
Organism: Colletotrichum sublineola; assembly: GCA_020631755.1. Classification (NCBI taxonomy): domain Eukaryota; kingdom Fungi; phylum Ascomycota; class Sordariomycetes; order Glomerellales; family Glomerellaceae; genus Colletotrichum; species Colletotrichum sublineola. The sequence goes on from JAHSQG010000010.1 coordinate 1,296,609, forward strand.
AAAAAAGAAGAAGAAAAAAAGAACTCAAACGAAGCAAATGAGCCAGGTTTCTCCCGGATGACTCGGTGAGTTTGACTGACCTCTAATCTCGCTCCTCTAGAGCGCAACATCCTAGCTTGAGAAAGTGTGGTAAGCAGCTGGCTTTATAATATCTGGGTCAGCTGCGTCCTAGATTGCGGGTACACCAAACCGAGATGGAAATCGTAAGGCCAAGGAACAATAGCACCAAACATTGATCAGCTGCTTCTTTGCGTCTTGGCTCTTGCATTCACAAATAGTTACGCAGAGGCGCTTTGCTGTGGTTGGCTCCCTACATCAGCATGTCATCAAGCACTTCATATCACCTATGAATCCCATTCTACTGGCCATACAGCTCAAGTGGAATGTCTCGGAGTTGCGTGGAATTTGCGTTTGGAGCTTCCTTCCCGGCTTGTCGTCTTCTAGTCAACCAAGCGAGAAACGCTGCTATATGTTTATATTCATCATCAAGCCGAGTAACAGCTGATCATATCCAGAGGTCTAGATATAAGAGTCAAGGCGAGCCGCGACAGAGGCCCGGAGCTTTCGTTAAGCAAATATGGCCAGAGCCCCCGTGACACTGTCCCCTTCCTCCCAAAGGGGGAAAGCCATCGGTTCTTGTTTCTTACTGTACACCTCTCACCCGGAAGGCGAGCTACCTATCAACCATCACTCTTCCTTGAGAATAGTGCAACAAAAATCTTTCAGGGAAACCCTCATCAGAGGGTTCATTGAATACTTGAAAATTCATAAGTATACTGCGCAAGAGCTTCTCCTCACAAGAGGACTGGAACATCCCGCAGTAACCACTCGTTTCAGTGACAGACATTGAATATCCTAGCCCTCAAGACTTTGACTCTCCTCGAATTTTCTGGCTTCCCAATTCCGTACAGAGTCGTTCACCCTTCCGCGGTCTTGTGTACCTTTTCGTTTCTGACAGCACCTTGGAACAGCCAGAACCTTCTTTCCCGTGTAATCCTTTGCATCTACTGGGAATAGTAAATACTTGTTTGCATACGCCCCGTCGTCTTCCTCCGTCTCAATGATGTTAACCTGTAGCACCTCTGGGTCAAGGTCATCACCAGGAACTAGGTGGTCGAAAGTAACGCCGTAATAGTCAATACGTCTGTTAATGATCGTGAATAATTAGTTAACTGCATGCGGATTATGAATCAGTAAGAAGAATATCTCGTTCTACTACCTTTCGTGCCTAATCCAACCCAGGTACTCATCCCGAACAACCAAATCACCAGAGGCATCAGTAGAATCCTTAGGCATTCTCCCATAGAGTTGCTGATATGTCAATGCCGCATGCTCAGGACCAGCCGGTTGAAAGTACCTTGAAGTGTTGACCAGGGGGATTTTCCATTGTATCCCTGGGAAGAGCTTTTCTATAGAGACCAGTGGACCTTCAATCTGGATTCGAAGCGGCCGCTCGAAGGCTGGCGGATGAAGATCGCAAGCAGGTTTCACGATACAAGGGGGGATGTGAAGTTCGAGAGCCATTCCGGTTGGCATCAAGAGAAAGCATCGGTAAGGGAATTGGAAGAAGAGCTGCAAGACAAGGGCGGGGAACGCTGCCTAAATATCCAAAATGGTACATTATTGCTGACTACTACACATTGACAGATTGACGGCTGCCGAGAACCACAAATTCGTCCTAAGCGTCGAATGATCGCTGATACACCATCGCACAGGCCGAGCAGTATAGCTGATTGGCGCAAGGTGATTTTCTGGCAAATATACAGTTTTGCAAAACGCTGTCTTTTTCTAGCAAATATTCAAGGCACGCCCGTTTCGATATAAATGAAAGGGTGTAAGCAAAGAGGACATGCAGCATTTCTGTCCCTATGGGAACAGCAATGGGTATATAGCTTAGAGATGCAAGTCTTGAAGCAATCCGCATTTCATTGAAAAGAAAAGAAAGAAAAAGCTTAGTGACACTCAAATACTCCCTATCGGCCGGGACGGACGGCCAACGGGACAGCCCGCGGAACAGCTAATCGGGACTAAGGAGCATGGGCAAGCGGTATGCGATCCAGTAAGGAAGCACATCTTAGCCCTTAGGAGGAACTCAGACCAGTTCATCTTATTGTTTCAGCCGACAGACCAACTCTAGTGAGATATCGTTACGAGTCGACCAATAATCGTCATAACGGCGCCTAGCCAGCAGCGAGAAAGAGGCGGTAACAGCAAAGCCACAAGCCGACAGGGGATAGGGCGCGAACGTCGGCAGATCAGAGATAGGCATTAAGGGTTATAAAGCGATAAGCCCAGCCCCTGTCTCGGCTGAACCACACTGGCAGAGAAGAGTCGCTAATTATAGCCACAGTCGACTTTGATCCCGTCGCTTAGGCCGGTCTTAGCGTTGACATTAGAACAGCGTTGCCGCATGGTCCCCCGGAGCTTTAAATATTGGTTTCGTGTAACGTAGTGCCCTCCCCTTATGACTGGGTATATCAATGACTACTCGGCGGCACAGAATCGCTCAGCAAAGGTGGCAGCATCGAAAACCAGAGAATACAGCTCGGAATCGAGACCCGGTCACTATATGTCTTTCGGGCGGGGATACCCTGCCGCTAGCTCTGCCGCTACTCACAGACACATCAACCCCAACCAAATGTGTATTCCTCACTCTAACTCTATCCTTAATTATAACCCAAAACCTAAGCTTTACCCGAACTTAGTCTATCTAATAGCTTAATTATATGATTTTTATTTTTGAATAGTTTTCATATTAATAGAGGGAAAAGAAGATGCTAGTGAGGTAAGAGTGGAGTAGAATCCTAGATCGGATGAGGGTTGTATGGGACTTCGCGGCAGATTAGCCAGAGCTGGAGGCAGCGTATCCTATCCCTATCTGTAATTGGAAAGGGTGTCGCCTTTTATATTAAAATGGATACGTTTCACACTTGGGAAGGGGGGCATCATAGATAACCGGCTTGTCGGCAAGGTTGCGATTCATTTTTCCACAATTCTCGTCTGGCAGTACTGATTGCAAGTGAGTTGCTGCTGCCTTTGCTCCCATGTTTCCATTTTGGATGGCGGCCAGTAGCCGCACCGCCCACACCCTCTCCCCCTTGTGGGAGGCTTGTAATCGGGACGGAGCAGAGCAATAAATGTTGGAAAGCGGGAGTTGCCGAGGCCGCGCAAGGGCACGGCATCCGCCGTTATGGGCTGCCAATGCAGCTTTTATGGTCCGCTCTCTCAGTCCAAGCCTTGGAAGCCTTTGTTTTTGTTGTGGCCCACCAATGCCAGTCGACGGCGGCGGTGCAAGTTTGACATGATGTGGCTGGCAAGCACGCATCACAGTCTCCGACTAGTTGCTAGCGTTGACGCGCCTCGCTGCTGAACCAGCTACAGCGTCGGCAGTGACCCTTTGAAGCCTTCAGGTCGGGCTGCCAGCAATCGAGAGAGGCATCTTTCAGGCCTCGATAACCCATCATTGAAGGATGAACAATGAAGGCCGTTGATTCGCGGAGCAAGCAGTCCAAAGTAGCAAGTCAGATATGGCTGCTGTTCGAAGGAGAGAAAGGGAGGCGGGGCGGAGCTATGGGCCGAATCGATGATCTGGAAAAGGCGACAGCGGGGCTTTGCTGGCAACCTTTCGCCATTTCCAAGCCAGTCAGCGAAGCACTGCTTCGGTCCGAGTATGCGGTTCCTCCATTCTTACCAAGGGCGGTTCCCCACGAAATCCGACTCAAGCGCAAGAGGCCGACCTAAACATGCTCGTTCTCGCACGTTATTTTCTACGGTAAGGCCGCATGGGCTGACCAGACGGCGCTGCGTGTGCCAAGGTGGAATCGCCAACTCGCTGCGGAGAGAGCCGTGTGGGCTCGGTTGTGCAACGAAGCATGCGACGAGAAGTACGCGGAGACAGCGAACATAGGTTGCGTCCAAACACGTTGAAAGTATGGTACAACCTTCTTATCTTTAGAAAGAAAGAAAACAAAATAGGCAGATGGAGTAAATCCAAGCATCGAATCGACGGCCCTATCAATTTGGGCCCGGGCCAGCGACGAGTCAGTTGGAGTTACGCTCGTACATAGCAGCGCCTCCTAAGCTTTTTTCCCGCCCGCGTCTAAATCAGCGAAAGATAAAGCATGACAAACGAATCCAGATCGGACATTAACGGGGACCTGTTAACTCTTCCCCTCCCCCTCCCCTCTCAACAACCGCTGTAAACAAGAGCCAGCGGCCCCCACGCAGTACAACTAGAGATGGATGGAACCCCTCCCCTCCCCAAGGGTTTAACCGTGCACCGAGCCAGGATGCACCCTGGGCGACGTGCGCTGATTTCGCAGAGCCTCCGTTTCTAGACTGCCGTCCCCCATTCGGACCACCCGGCGCCGCCGAAGATAGACGACGGGGGGGGGGGGGGGAAGGGAAGGAATCCACGCCATACCAGACGGTGACTTCCGTCCATGTGCTGCGGTGTACGACGGGGAGGTGTTGTCAAGTCCTTCAAAAAGGTCGAGACCGCGCAGATCAGCTTTTCGAAAAGGGAACCGCACACTGCCCTCTGATCATCAGCCGGATCTTCCTCATCGATCACGGCCCATTCCAGTCTTTACTGCACGTCACACACAGCATAATATCCCCCCCCCCACTATCTAAAATTAATTTCCATAATGAAGACCTCGGCAGTCCTCCTCCCCCTCGCCGCCGCCGCCCTCGCCGGCGCAGTCGACATCTCGTCCTACCAGCCCGCCGCCGGCGTCGACCCGGCCTTTAGAGACTTCCTCGTCGAGTTCTACACCGTCATGGAGGACCAGATCACCAACGACACCTTCACCGACTTCTGGCCCTCCAACGGCCTCGGCGAGTTCATCTACAACAACTGCACGTTCCCCGGCCCCGCCAACGTCCTCGGCATCAAGCAGGTGCTAGTCCCGCGCATGGGCGACACCCTGCTGTGGCATCTGATCCGCAACGCCTCCGTCATCGCCAACACAGCCGGCGACAAGACGTACCAGGTAGACACCGTGATCCAGACTTCGACCCCCACCGGGAACTGCTCGCAGGCGTAGTAAGTTATCTTGTCAAACCGGAGGAAGCGCGACAACAACACACGGGACCGCTCATCCTCTCTTGCTGCCGGATACGAGGTAGGCTAACCGATCGGCAGTGGCGACGCGAGGTTTACCATCCTCAAAGATGCCAAGGGTGTACCGAGACTGACACCGCACACCGGGGGCTTGAGCATATACAACCTGACAGTCACACAACCGAAATCCCCTTCAGACATCGCATGCGCTCTGACTAGATAGTACCCAGCAAAATCGTCAACGTAGCATGACTCACGAAGCACCATCATAGACATTACTGCATTTCTTTCAATTCATTCATGTTAAATCATGGCATGTCTACTATTGCTTCCTCTATTGTATCAATGAGATCCCTCGTTTTGGGATACCGTAAAGACAGTTTTTGGTGTCGTTCGCCCAGAACGCCCTGAATAATATAAAAAATAGGCCGCCGCCCACATAAGGTTTTGTATATACGTAAAAAATGCCGGTCATAAAATCGTTGTAGAGGAAAACGACAGTTGGAAGTAAACGCAAAGTAAATGGTATGGTATCCATAAAAATATAACAGATGAAAGGAAAATATATATGCAATTGTCCCGAACGGGACCAAAGGAAGCATTTCAGACAAGGCGCTTCTCGTCATCCTTGGTAGGCGCGGCGTTATTCTCCTCGGGCTGCGTGGAGATGATGATCTCAGGCGCAGCAATCTTGGACTCGCTGGAGCTAGAAGAAACGCGAGCCTCTTCATCAGAGGCGTCGCCGTCGACAGACTTGCGACGGAAGATGGCGCCGACCCTCGAGAAAAACTTGCCGGAGGCGCGGTAGACAACCACGACGGGTCGGCCGACTGTCTTGGCAATCTTCTCGAACCAAGGGTCAGGGAACAGACGAATCAGGACGGCGATGGGGAGGGAGAGGGAGGCCAGGATGATGGAGACGGCCCAGTGCTCGGCGGTGATGCCGCCCTCGGTGATACGGAAGGCCCTGCCGCCGACGTAGATGATGGCGACCTGGGCGCCGACCATGATGCAGTTGATGACGATGAAGAAGATGTTGCGGTGCACGCCCTCGAAAATGTTGAACTTGTTGTCGAGGCGACGGTTGTTGAACTCGTTGAAGATCTGCATCCAGACAAAGGTATTGAAAATCATCGAGTCGAGTTCGAGCTGCTGCTGCTCGTTAAGAGGGTCGTAGCCGAAGATGGAGTTGCCGGCGAAGTGCAGGATGAGGGTGGCGATCAACTGGAAGATGGCCTGGCCGATGATCATCTTCCACATGTTGATAGTGATGAGAGGCGCCTTCTTTCCCTGAGGCAGACGGTCGAGAATCTTCTCAGTGGGGGGGTCCGTAGCCAGGGCCAGAGCAGCGAAGGTGTCCATGATAAGGTTCACCCACAGGAGCTGGACCGCGGTCAAAACAGACTCCATGTTGGGGGAAGAGACGGCGGTGATGAAGGCAAGAAGGACGGCAGTGATGTTGACCGTGATTTGAAACTGTGTGTATCATCGTGTTAGTATCGGTATGTGCAGAAGGGACTGGTGATCAATGCATACCTGAAGAAACTTCTGGACGGCGTCGTTCACTGCTCTTCCCCACTTTAGGGCCGTGACAATTGAGGTGAAGTTATCGTCCATCAGCACGATAGACGACGCCTCCTTGGCGACTTCAGTACCGGAGATACCCATGGAAAAACCCACCTCCGCAGCCTTGAGGGCGGGGGCATCATTGGTACCGTCACCAGTCACGGCAACGGTCTCACCAAGAGCCTTAAGGCGGGTGACCAGGATGCGCTTGTCCTCGGGTGAGGAACGGGCCAGAACCTGTAGGCGGGGAAGGGCCTCGTTCATCCGCTCAACGGAGAGCTTGCGGAAGACTGGGCCCTCCATGATGAGTCCTCCCTCAGTGTAAATGCCACATTCGGTTGCAATGGCCTGCGCAGTGACAGCGTTATCACCAGTGACCATGCGAACGACCACACCAGCATGCTGAGCCTTGCGAACAGCCTGAGGAACACCGGGACGGACGGGATCCTGGATACCGACGACACCAGCGAAGATAAGATCGTGGAGAATATCACCAAGGTCGACATGTCCCTCGATGTCGGCGTTGACACCGTGAGGGGGCCATTGAGGGAAGTCCTGGTAGATCAGAGCGATGGTGCGAAGGGACTGCTTAGCGTAACTGTCGATGGTGTGCTCCAAACCCTGGCGGTCGGACTGCTCCAGGGCAGAGGTGGAAAGGTCTGCAATGTTGAGCTTCTGGGTGCAGTATCCGAGAAGAATTTCCGAGGCACCCTTGACGACCAGTCGGTAGCCGGTGTTACCAGACAGCTTAATGACAGCAGCCATGCACTTCTTGCCAGAGTCGAAAGGCATAATTTGAACAACTTCCTCGTTGGAGCGAGTCTCGGCAAGCCCTTGCATGCCGAGGTGGTCCTTGGCAAATTGAAGCAGGGCAGTCTCGGTCTTGGAGCCGATGAATGTGGCCTGGCCGTCCTCCTCTCCCTCAAAGGCAGTGGAGTTAATCGCGATTGACTGAACGAGAAGCTTCTTGGTGGCCTCGGGGAGAGATTGGGCAAATTGCACAGCGCTGGTAACCTTCTCACCGTCAACAGACTTGGTGAAGCTGGCAGAGCCAAAGGAGCCCGCGACGACCGTCATCCTGTTGGTAGTCAAAGTACCCGTCTTGTCGGAGCAGATCGTGGTAGCGTTACCCATTGTCTCACATGCCCTAAGAATGCGAACCAGGTTGTTCTCCTTCAAAAGGCGAGTAGTGGCGAACGCCAAGGCCAGGGTCACCGCCAACGGAAGACCCTCAGGCACGGCGACAACAATGATGGTGATGGCAACAATGAGAATATCCATAAAGCTTGAAGCCTTCTCAGCGCCACTGGCAGTGTTGCCAGGCAGCCCAGCGAGGAAACGGATGAAGAGGACGACGAATAGCAGAAGAGCAGCGCTGCTTCCGAGCTTGGCGATAGCCATGGCAAGACCCTCGAGTTTCTTCTGCAGAGGCGTAGCTTCCATCTCAGTGCGGACCGACATCATAATCTTTCCGAAGCTGGAGTTGGGGCCAACCGAAGTGCAAACAAAGGTGCCCACGCCCTCGAGCACCTTGGCGCCGGAGATGATGAAAGGGTCGATATCCTTGGACGCGTTTCCAGACTGGAGAGCATTGAAGACGGCATCGCCACCAGTCTTCTTGAGGGCATCGGACTCACCCGTGGCGGAGGATTCGTCGCACTTCAAGTCATGGCCGCTGATGAAGATACCGTCCACCGGGACCAGGTCACCAGGCTCAAGGTGAATGACATCGCCGACCAAGATCTCGGCGACGTTGATCAAGAAGGACTTGCCGGACCGGATGACCTTGACCTCGCGGTCGTCCTTCTTGGCATTGAGCTTGACAAAGGCGCGTTCTTTTTGCCAATCGTTGAGAGATCCAACCAGAGTAACGATCAAAATAGCAGCGACAATAGCCACACCTTCAACCCAGTCGACCGGCTGGCCTTCCTCAGGGTCATGTTCGGCACCGAAAGTTTCATAGAGACCGAGCGCTAATGAAATGACGGCAGCGACAGTGAGCAAAATAATGACTTTGTCGTTGTAGGCGTTCCACATCAGCTTCCACAGAGGGGTTGCCTTCTTGGGGGGTAGCACGTTTCTACCGTAGACTCGAGTGCGGTCGGTGAAGCCATTGCTATTGGCGTGACTTGTGGTGGTGGCGGATGGCTGAGCATTTGCCGTGGCAAAAGTGGGCTCCTTGTGACCGGTGGCCTCCTCAAAGCTGACATGGCCTCGGACAGCCACCTCGTCTAAGGACAGGCCGGACTTGAGATCTGTCTGCAGACCCTTTTCGATTCCGTAGAGTCCGCCCAGAGCCTGGAAGGCAGATAAAGATTTCGGGTTCAAGAGTTTGTTGAGTTGGCCAGGGCTAAATGCAAACGGGTTGTTGGGGACGACGAAGTCGGCTTCCGTGCCAGGGTCGGGCCTTAGAGCGCTGTCTGGATCTTCGGTGACGACGGTGGAATGCATACTTGGTGCACCACTTGTTGCTGCGCTGATGGCTGGGGTGAGGAAAGGATTTGAGTGCGTCGAGATAGGGGAAGGGGTTATCGTGTCGTCGTCGCTCCCGCGTTGATGGCGGGTGTCGACACGCAACTGAGGGGGGGCGAGAGACGCCATTAGCAGCGGTGCAGAGATGTCTGGAGCTGATGCGAAAAGAGACTTCTCATGAACGAGCTCAAGGAGAAAGCTGATTTTGAGATTTGTTGTAAAAAAAAAAAATTAAAAAAAATAAGAAGCAACTGTAGCTTGATAAGAGTTAAGCCAAGGGACGTCGACTGTGTAACATTGGCGAGCTCAAGGTATTTAGAGAAGGTACTGCCTGAGAAGAAGGCTGTGTGAAGAGGCAAAGAGGCTGCTTGCGCGTTCTCAAGCTATGTCGCCCAAGGCAGAGAAAGTGGCAGAGACTTGTGCATACCACGGAAATGTAAAAGGTTGTACAAGCACAGAGGTTCGCAAGCCTTGGCGATAGCGCGGTTACTGCGCTGCGCCTTCCGCCCCGTCAAGTAAAGTTTTCGGATTATGTCGTTTTCTCTCGATACCGACAGTAAGCCTGAGTGCCTGTGTGACTGACTGACTAGTTTTGATGGTGAAGTGTATGACGCTTCGTTTGGAGGCAGTGCAACGGAGTCTAGGCGAGGCGATGATGGTCCGGTTTGGAAGCGTACAGTGCTGGTTGAATGGTGGTGGCGGGTGATTAGAGTTGAGAAACAGTCATGATTTTTCAGTCTCTGGGTCTCACAAGCGAGTCAAGTCCTGGGGATGAAGGAGTCAAGACTTCAAGAGCGTCTGGATGTTTGCCGACAGAGTTGTTGGAGCGTGGCAGTGCTCACAACCACATGCCTTTCTTGGCAAGTTCAAGAAGATATGAAGTCAAGCGAGATCCACTAGCAGGTGATGATGGATTGGTTGGATCGGAGATAATGATAGGGAAAATAGAGGAAAGGGGGGGCGCTTCAGTTGACTACTATCACAAAGCAAGCAGGGCGGATCTTGGCGGGGATACAAGACTGCAACGGGAAAGAAAAGTCTGGCAAAAGGGAGGTGATCAAGAGGGGAAGGAGGCAAAGGAGACGGGGGAGGTCAGATGGAGAGAGAGAGAGAGAGAGACAGAGGAGAGAGAATGAGTTGAGTGACGGAAGTGCCGAGAAATGCCTCTCATGCTCTCATCTTGGCCATTGATTACCTAGCAAGATTGGCTGGGCGAGGAGGTGAGAGGGGAGGTAACCGCCCAAAAGTCTGGGCATTGAGGCTGTGCACGAGGGAAAAAAGTGCAAAAGGACCGCCCGATGGGGAGGGATTAAACTGGAGAATGAAGAAGCGAGCTCTCCTATGTGGCAGCGGTGACCGAGTCGGGACAATCCCAGGACGATACCGCTGTGCACCGATGAGAAACAAAGAAAGGGGCAGCAGCAGCAGCAGGAGGCAGGATGGAGACTTGACAGCGAGCCAGTAACGGCCGCTTGGCAATTCCACAGTTTGTTGAACCTTGGCGTTATGTTATGTCGATGCAAGCGCCGGGCCCTTATCACGTTTGGTCCAGAGCTCCGAGGGCCACAATGCGCGCAATATCCGTCCACTGGTGAAAAGGAGGAGCGGCGGCCAACCAAGCATGGGTAGGCAATTATGAACTGGCCAGAAATGCCACTTTGCACAATGGAGGGCGGCCCCCGGCGCGCCATAGACGGACAAGGGACCCGAAATTGAGTGGCGGCCCCATCATTCTGGTAAACCCCCGTCAGGTGCGGCGTTCCACTCGGCGAACGTACGCACCAGTACGGGTAGATGGAAAGCACATATGGGGTTCCCGTTCCGACCGGTCACCGGCCGTGAGTGACTGGTACACTTTTGATACCTGCCAAGGTGATTCGAGACAGCCGCGGCGGGACGAGAGTGCAGACGGGCGCTAGTGGACTTTCTTCTTTGGCAAGCAGCCTCGTTACCGTGGCTCCCAGCCTGCAGCAGGCAACGGTGATGGCTTCATCAACCATGCGTGTGGCCCGAAGGGTGCATAATGCGACGCCGAAAGAATTGGCATGTGAGAGGAGGTCCAGGCAGCGTTTCGTTTGGATTGGGAAGGGTCGATGACCCGAAGGATGGTGGATAATGTCGGGATCAAGCCTTGCTGACAATGATACCTTGGGGGTGACATGTCAGCTTCGGGGGTGGAAGAGGGACGATAAACGGCGGCGATGGTCCATGTCTCAGCGTTCGGGATACTGTGATCCAGTCTCGAGATGGACGCGCCTGGCGCCATTTGCGGACGAATTGAAACTTGACATGATCCGGAGAAGCAATAAACTAAAAGCGATAAGGTCTTGGCCGCGGCCAAGACCTAGTGAGGAATGAGAAGAGAAGACGGACATGGGCATGGAGAGGATTGGAACAAAGGTGGAGGAGGGAGAGGATGGAGACAAATATGGAGAAGAGCGACGAGAAGGGTCGAAATGCAGAAGAGTGGTGAGGAAGACAGCAAAACAAATAAACTCACTCCATGGCGATCGACAGCACCGAGAGACTTGCAAAGGGCGGTAGGAATGCGAGAAAAAGCGAGGAAGGAAAAAAAAAAAAAAAAAAAAAAAAAAAAAAAAAAGTCCCACAGTCGAATCAAGCTCAGAAGGGGCCCAGAGTGGCTGTGGCCCGCACGTTCCGTGTATCCCATTGGCTCGCTTAATGGAGGTAGCCATTCAGTGACCCGCACCTTCTCTTCTTGTTCAGGCAGGCGACTGACCGTACTGCACTTACCCTGTCCCGTAGGTACCTACTACCTAGTAGGTAGTTCACTAGCTTGACTAGCTAATGTAGACAGGCAGGGGCTGCACGTACCTCCTTCCCGGCCACTTGGTGGCAGCTGCACTTTTTCTGGAATATTTCCGGGGATCCGCCGGGTGTTGCTGGCCAATCCAGTCTCGCGATTCGATGCTTATCGAGTCTCCACCTGCTACTTTCCCCACATCACTCACTAGGTAGGTAGCTAAGTACATAACTAGTGAAGTATTCATCCGATCTAGAAGGAAGGCAAATGCCACTTTGCTTACAGAGTCTTGTTTCGTAGTCTCTCGTCTCGATCGTTTTGATGCACCATTGTGGAGCAAACTTCAATAGACAACAATAGACAAACGGTCTTGAACAAGATCTCGCCCATGTATAGTCAGTCATCTTGTATCATCCTGGCCTGACCTTCACGATGCCTCGAGAGTCAAACTAGCGTGGCCGTGGGATGCCGAATCAGGGCGACCATCCTGGTCGCTGACGACCCAACGCGGGGGGACGCCGGGAACCTTGGTGCTTGACCAGACGAACCCTAGCAAACACGGCCATAGGTATTTGCCTTTATTCTCCCTCTAGTCATTCACTCGAGCTAGTCCAGCTGCTTGATCAAAGAGGAGGTGCATCACTTCGGACACCATCCACGGCCAACTTCTTTCCCCCACTCAATTTGATAGGTTTGTATGTACGTTTCCCTTCATTAGTACCGCTGAACCATGTTGCGTAGCCAGCTCCTTGGGAGCCAACCACGTCTTGCAACCCCAACATGCCACCATTTCGCACCACATTCATAAGAAGACGTCGTTGCTGATAGACCCAGTTGATTCGTGTCTGTTTTGCGTTGCTGAATTGCCATCAAGGTCTTGTCGAACACCGTCGGGGCCCCCCTTTGGGAAACCAACGTTGATATCAATTAGGCCATATTTTTCTTTTCCTTTTTCTTTCTTTCTTTCTTCTTCTTTTTCTCCTTCAAGTGCCCAAACAGGCTGTCGCCCCCGCCTCGATCCATCTTGGCGAGGCAGTTACCAAGAATTGCTTGCATTTACCTGACTCTCCGACCAGCTCTGGCCTTGGGGCTGAGCAACCATCAAATATGGGCTCCAATCTCCAAGCGGACGGGAGACGGCTTGTGGTTGACTGGGCTGTGAACCGCGCCATCCCCGAATTGTTACTCTCCTGTTGCCCGGGGCTCTTATCTTCTTCGGTATCCTCACCTGTTCCGGGTCGCCCGTGTTGGTTGGCAAACAGCGGCAGGTGGGGAGATGCCGAGAATGTTCTGATCCACATTCAATTATTGCCTGCGGACGTCTGCAGACCACGAATATGTCAAAAAAAAAAACCGAACATCAGCGATATCAGGCGCCCAATGGAAGGTAGCAGGGCCAACCGTATGGCCAAGATGCAAGTGTTCAAGCGCCCGTTCAAAAAGGGCTCTCGCAACCAGATCGGCCTTGGCCTGCTTCTCTCGGTGTGCCAAAACTTGGTGCGTTCATGACAACTTTATCTCGCATGTGGCACTTGCTAACACCGAACTTGTAGACGGGCGTCAACATCATCACATACTGAGGACATTATCCGCCCGAAATGTGAGTTCATTCCGCTGACCTGCGGCTTAGAATCGCCTCCCATGTTGGGGACCCTTGGCATCACAAACACCAAGCTTTTCGCCACGGGCTTCCACGGTACATCTTCACCGTCTGCCTGACTGGGAAGTTTACCGCCACATCTGTCTCATCAGCGGCGCCTTCATCGGGTGTCTCCTAACGTAGTACAGCTGTGGTTACGTATTCCAGGTTCGCACCGTCGGCCTTCAGTAAAGCAGTCCCTTTGAAACAACTTCTTGCTGTCAGCTTGTTTGTGCAGACACACCCCGCCGTCCAGGCCGCCGCAGGCAACACCAACCGTAAAGCATGGGAATATTGCGATGCTGGGCGTGTATCTCTACGACTTGATCGAATGCGCCACCTGATGAGGTGTTCTTTTTCTACAGCCCGATCATGAAAACCATGTTAACAGTGCCCAGAATGTAGGGCATTACATGGCTATACTGCAGTGAGGTCCCCAACTTCGATACCCGTATGCTGTACGTGGCCATCACTGCTGCGCTTCATTGTCTCGCGGGCTATGCCATACATGATTATTACGTCTCTTTGAGACGGCATCTACATGATTTGTTGGAACCTTCATTATTCTGATGTCTATCTTGGCTTTCTGTTTTGTACCCGAGACCAAAGGTATCATGTCCAAGTCATCCCCGGAACTTCCCCCAGCCGCATATCTCCGCGTCACCTCGTGGCTGACGCCGTCGTCCGCCCCGCACGTCTCGCGCTCGAGGATATGGATCTCTTTTACATGCGAAGGATGCACAACATCGTATCGCCCGCATTACGCGAGAATGAGCGACAAGGATGTCTTGGCGGGCACTTCGCCCTCAGCCACCCGCGCGCCTTCTTCGGAGAAGGAAATTGGGCTGGAACACGTGGATACGGTAGAGGAAAAGTCTGTTGCGAGGGAGTCAGAATGGAGAATCTGAGTGTTGGTTATTCATTCGGAGTGGGGAGAGGCGGCTTCTTTACCTAGCAACAAATTCCATAGTTATCGAGTCGCTTCAGTGGTACAATGTGCGAGATGCCAGGCACGCAAGGTGAATGCCAAGACCCATAATCGTCTGGCACCTACCCGCCCTAATTGCACTGCCACTGCAAGGTGACGTCGAATGTCTTGGATTCGGGTTGTAACTTTTCCCCGCGGCTTTCATGTCTGGGAATGGGTGCTTCTGTGACATGTCTGTGGTTCATCGAGAAATACACTTGCAACCTGGGGTTGTGCCAAGCGTCATCTCAACGAGGCGCAGCCCGATGACTACTGCAACTTCTAGTGGTCGAGCGCCCAACTGATGGTACACACTGCGATGTTCTTCAGTAAGAAAATCGCGCATCGAAAATTTGATGGGGGGTTGGTAAAAAATTTTATCCGCGAAAGAAAGAAAAAAAAGATATCGACTGCGAACGAGCCAGTTTCGGCGCTCGTATCACTATACATTCGTTCAAGGCCCGAGATGCTAGACCCTTGTCAACTGCTCAATAGACTCATGTGATTGGCCAAATTCATGGATGTCGACTCCCTTCGGCCAAGGTACACCCAAGTCAACTTGGCGTCCCGATAAAAGCTTTAGCCCCGAGAGGCTGAAAAGTCTGTCTCACGGTGACGGTTGTGTCTTTGAAAGGGCCGAAAAGAGGCGTTTTCGTTGGGAAAACGACTGGACATTGCTTGATGATGACCACACGGGTGCGTAGCAATTGGGCGGCCTCGTGCGGGCTGTGCACTTTGAGGGAGACGGCGTAGGCAGCGCGACGCAAAGTAGCCCCGAAAAGCAGACAACATGGGCGTTTCTGCCCCGTCAGACGATCCATTTTGACAGCAGTATAACTGGAATTTGCACATGACAGCGGGATAATTTGGTCGCCGATGGGGGTCTTGATCGTCCCGGCGCTAGGCGTCATCCTTTTGTTTCCTGAATCTCGAAGTTAGACTCGACATCAGACACCACAGCCCCCCGGCCAGTTGCGTGCTACTTGGCGGAATGTGTTTTTTTTTTCTAGTATCTTACTTCTACTAAATAGGGCGGCGACGAGAATAGAGATTCAGCCTGGAAAGTGCCTAGCAATATTGAATAAGCGCGCATGCTGCACTATGAACGGCAGGGCGAGCTACGCGCACATGAGAACCCGAACAACGAGAGAAGCATAGACTGAGATTTAGTTGTATCTCTACTCTACTACTCAAGAATCACGCAGCAATCAACTTGTAGAAACCCAAATGTTACAAGCAAGATCTTGCCGAAGACAAAATTCCCGAATCTAGCTTCCCACAAATTTCCAAAAGATTACCGCCTTCATGGAATTGCAAGAGTTGTATCAGTTTACTGACGATGTGCTAGAGGTCCATATTGGTAAAAACGTCAAATATGGTTCGATAGTTATGGCTGGATAATTTTAGAAAGGTAAAGCGGGAGAGCACAGAAAGCCGGGTCGATTGTGTTGATAAAGTATGTAGGTGACTACTCGGAACAGACACGGTGAAAAGTCAACGAATCTGTGCAGCATTATAGATCATGCAACTCCAATGTATGTCATCGACAAGAGGCGTTTTGTAAGAGAGAAAAAGGAAAGGACATGAGGTTCAATCACTTGGAGGTCACTCCTGCTTTTATTTCGGTCAATATGCAAACATATCGTAGCATATTATATAGACAGCATGAACATGCTACAAGGGTGACGGGTTCTCGTTTAGACAGGCATTCTTCTTCAAGAGGCAGCTGTGCCACATTTCGTCAACTCTGTCACAAGGACGGAAGTCTTTGGTTTCGTGATAAAGCGACGAGGTTCCTCGGACAAGTAAAGCGACAGCTATAAAAGTTTAATGAGATAAAAATCACTAAGGACTGCAAGATTTCACTTACGATTCTCTAGCCATACGCTTTGTATTCCAATCATCTGAGGTATTAGTTATGAAGTACTACGAGATAAACTATAAATGCAGTCGCGCAATATAGCCACAATTAATCTTTTCTTTTTCTTTTATAAAATGAGGCTTGGCACTTTGTATTCAATATTCTCCCACTGACTAAGTTGCACTATTTCTACCAAATCTCTATCGACTCATTGGTATAGACATTCGAGCCTGTGCCCACGTACGCGGTCCTTTCTTCTTGTATACAGCATCCTTATTGTAGCATAGGTGGGAATGCGGAGAAGAACTCCTTGACAAACTTGTAGTCACAAATAGCGTAGCTATTATTACTGAAGGCAAAACCCGAACTTATCATCCCTTGGTATTCAATCTTGTAGGACGAGAACTTGTTACTCTGCCAGTGTAAAGTAATCATAGCCAAGAGTTGGTACTCTAAGATAAGGAATCTGAAAATTGTATAATATGAGCTAGCATATTTTGCCCATTAGCTCAGTTCAAGCCCACTACTGAACGCTTCATAGCACGTATATTGGATACAATGAGCAACACGGATAGAAAGCCTGTAGAATCCTTCTAAATCTATATTGTCTCGCTGTTTTTATTCATAGTACATCGTGTTTCACCTGTTCTTGAAGAATCAAAAGTCTGACGTGTATACTACATAAAGAAGACGCTTGCTTGGGGGACTTGGACACCTCTGACTGGCAACTGAGTTCCACCATTGAAAGATGTCCAATCCCTTCATCGAAACACTGGAACAAACGCAACTCATATAGTTCTTTAGCTACTTTCAACAGTTCTTTTCCATTCGTTCAACCCTGGACCTCCATTGCATCTCCGAGTCAGGACCAAATATAACACAACAGAAAACTCTAGCAACACAGATAAAACTATCAACTTGGACACGATAGGCCTTGTTATGATTCAAATATGTACCCTATCTACTACTGATTTATCAAAATCCAGGTTTTAGTGATATTGGCTGACAAATCATTGTGTCGCGGCAGTAGCATGGCATGTAACACATTTCCTATCACACCTTGCATGGCCTGGAACCAGTTTTCTGTTGACAACTAAGGTGAGTCTGCGAGGGTGCTAAACATATGGCTATATGTTTCACCAATGAAACAAGAGAAATCTTGAACTAAGGTGCCTTTCGCTATATTAGTTGTTCTATCACCATCTTTCACAAGGGGCCCAGGCAGTACGAAAATTTTCAAGCGACTTTGGACAACAGAGAATCAGACTACGTAATATATGCTTGTGTCAATTCTAGGTAACGGCGAGATCATGCTTTCTTTTCCATGCTGTAAACTTAAGGTTTGCTTAACTTTGAGTCGTGAGGCTCCAAGAGTGATTCTCTGCTTGATCTGTTGCAATCCCATTCGGTGCCGCCCTTTGTGACAGACAACGTTAGTCTTGTTCCCCATGAGAAGCTTGTCGAAGAAACACTCCAGGTTAGTTGTATCTGGGTACATTCTTGATCTTTTGGAATAATGTAAATTTGTCATCGTTTTTTTTGAAACGAAACAACCCCGGGGCGCTCGGCCGAGAATGAGACCGGGAAAGGGGATAAGGCTAGCCTCTTCGGAAACTGAAACGTTCTTGCTTTCCATCCATCCGAAATCGCGCAACCGAAATAGTTAAAGGTCACATGCGCTCCAAAGTGCCGAACCTGTCACTTAATGACAGCGTGCACGGTTTCGTCGTTGAAAGCGTCAAGAGGGATATTGTGATCCGAAGACTTGGAGGCACGTCTCAGATCGTTTCCTACGATTACCTTTCTGCTGGGGCCACAAATCACGAGATAAATGACCTATGCACTAAGTAGAATGATAATTGAGATCGTCAATGTGCCATGTGGTTCTCAACTTCGCCAAAATGAAATGCACAGGTGGTCATAGGTTGTGTTATGTGGATGCACACTGAGCCGGAGCACTAGCGCCTCATTATGCGTTGCCGTCCTCGGATGCTTGTGCTCAAGCCAGCGGATATCACCCTTCCCGTCATGTCAAGACAAGCTTCGAGACCAGCAGGCGTATTGTCTTTGGATGGACTTGATCCTGATGATTCATGGGGAAACACTCGCCCCTCTTTGTGGTCCGTGTCTGAGCCCTCTGGATTAATACCTGCCAGCCCCTCTCATGGAACCCAAGAGACTACAACATTCATAGCTTGTTGGAGGCAATAATAGGGTACGCACTCTATTTTTCTTTTCTTTTCCTTTTTCCCCCTTTTCATCTCGCTTCCAGTCTCCATTCATCTTTGCCATATGCTCACATTCACAACTTATTCGTACTACGCAATACTACAATACGGCATATTGCAACCATGGTCTACACGGGAAAGCCGTCCAGTGGCTGCAAGCTGTGCAGAATAAGGAAGGTGAAATGTGACGAGGCCAAGCCGTTCTGCATGAGGTGTACCAGGTCGAAAAGGCATTGCCCAGGATACGGGCCTGTTACTCGAGACCAGTCCAAGACATCTTCGGAAAGGCTCAAGAGACTGAGCCAGACTGCCGCATATACCACTCACTCGACAGGTCCTTCTGTATCGCCAAAGGAGGGATCGTTCGGAGATGGTTTCAACAACCTCCTATTGCTGGCGACATCATCACAGACAACATCACTTGGTGCTCAGAGGCGAAATTCGTCAACATTTAGGATCGGTGATCAGGAAGGCGACTTGGTCGAATGCTTCAAGAATGTCCCCGGCGGCCTTATGAATCCGCTCGACGAACAAGCCTCCTGTCTGTTTCTATCCCAGTTCTGCAATGTGGCCATGACATCAACGGCGCGCGGCTACTACAGTTTTCTGCCTCGTTATTTCGGACGTGGTAATATTTCAGAATGCCTCTCGCTGGCGTTCAAGGCAACATCTATGGCATCCTTGGCAATGCGGCAGTCCAAAGGCATGAGAGGTCCCGCTTTACTAAGGGCTCAGGAACATCACGTCAACGCTCTGAAGGCAGTAGGAAAGGCGATCGCAGACCAGAAAGAGGTGGAAAAGGATCAAACACTTGGAGCGGTGCTAATGCTCGCTTTCTATGAGGTGAGCATCGCGTTTTTTTGCTGTAATTATACTTCGAAGGGCTAACACCGGTAGGCCTTGATGTCTAAGGACTCGATGAAAGAATACATGAACCATATCAAAGGCGCCGCCAAATTAATCCGGATGCGCGGCCAAAAGTGTCTCGAGACAGAGGAGGGCCGAGAAATGTTTGCACTGACCCGCAACCAGTGGATCATGATACAAAATGTATTCAAAGAGACGGAGATGTCTGAGTTCATATGGCTGTTGCAAAACGAAACATCTCAACGCGTCAATCGCGAAACAGTCGACATGAACCTTTATTTCACCCGGCTACAGCAGAGCGTCGACTCCCTCATAGCTAAGGCACATCACCCGGGGCCCGAAGCCATCGATGAAATGGTTGAACTATTAGGGAAATGCCGAAAACTGGAGAATGAGTTTCGCCAGCTCAAAGACAACCTAAATCCACAGGCGAAGGTCGAGGTTGCCGAATGGGTATCCGATCGAACCGACGAGGAACTCGACACGGAGCCAACCTTCGAAGGTCCAGTCTACAAATTTTACAACCTCCCCGTGGCCGTCATATATATTATCGCATGGTGTTTCCACCTGAACCTCATTTCGACGCTGATGCGTTGCAACTCCTGGCTGGCTTCGGCTGGAAGGGAGGACTGGGGGGAGTTGGATGACTACGAAACGCTTGTTCAATTGGCGACTGAATGTGTCCGCAACATTGTCTCTGGGGTTCCATACTTTTGCAGCTGGAACGCGTACGGCGTTGTCGTCTCCCAGTTTCCTTGCGGTTTAATCAAACCAGATGACCCACTCAAAGGAGAGGCTGGGCTCATCGTGATGTGGCCCATTGCTATAGCAATGAAGAGTGATTACGCTACGCCGAGACAGAGACGGTATTTAAGGGGCCGCCTTCGCTACATTGCAGATGTGTCTGGTATCAGCCAGGCTCGTTATTTCATCAACGAGGTGTAAAAGGGTTTGACTTTTCTTTCAATTTAATATGCGTCTGTGAATCAGTAGTGAAACGGGGCAGGGTGCCCAAGTCTTCGGATCGGAGGTGGGCCGGGAGGCCAGGATATTTTAGATTTCATTTGTTCAGTAGATAGATAGACCGATCGGCAAAGGATACAAAGACTTCCAGGTGCGCCAATCTAAGAACTAATAACAACACATATTCTTCTTAATCTTTAACCCCTACCTATAACTTTTGATCTAGCTAAACTAGAGCCTTTTCTTCTATTGATTTACAGTCTTAATCGTGATAACTTAAGAAGATCCTAGGAACCCTTTACTCTGCTAGATCCGTCCTAGACGAACGTCGATCGAGGCTCTGAGGAGACCTTTGATTAACAGAAAAGTCTTAGGTCGATCTAGAGAGGCATCTTAAGTTCTTTAGCAATAGTTGGTTGTGTACGCTACGCACCGCACCGCTGAGGACTGATCTACCCTACACACTTAAAGTAGCTATCACTTTTGGAACATGCCAGGAGGCGGCTAATCTGAGCGTAATCTTTTAGCGTTGTTTTGTCGGGAATACCAAGGAGCCGTCGTTATCAGAATACATGGAATGAGAGTATCCGTACTGGAAACCCCGACCAGACGAACTTATATTTGGGGATATTCAAGCGGTCAATAATTTCACTGCGGAACACTATCAGTAATGTATTTGTCATGAAAGAACCAACGCACTGGACAATGTTGTTCGTTTTCGTTCCGATTTTGCCAAGCCTCTTGCGTCCATCTAATTTACTGGATAATACCAGGCTTTTGCTTACAACCCAACGATCTCAGATCTCCTGCTTAATGTACTCATGGCCAAGAATAGACGAGAACCTAACAATGAGTGGCCTAATTGGATGAATTGGACACGAATGGCGTGCCATCTAAATTATTGGGCTTTAGTGATAGAGATGAACATTGCGCAACGGTTTAGCATGAACCATCGCCACAGGAGCATAATATGCACCGTATTCTTTTTCTTATTGGGAGGCTGTGAGGAAGCCATGAGCTGTGTGCTGTTATTCAGAAGCGCAACAAAGCTGCGGCCCGAGAAGATGACGTTAACCAAAAGACTCAAACGAGACTTCTCGTGACTTGGAAACCAGATGCCGATATTCACTTTCTACATTACCTTGAAGTAGTGTTGGTTTCCGCAATTTAAGTAACAGGTACCTTTTAGACCATTTAGGAAGGGCTTTTGGGACCATCAGGTAAATGAAAGAGAGGTTTTGAGAAAGCCTCGATATGTTGCGAAGGAGAGTCCACATGGGGGAAGCTAATGAATTTGCATAATTAGCTAATACCGTAGAATGTGTAGTGCTCACACTATTACTATTGTATAGATTACATAATTCAGAGGACATATCAGGGAATGTTGGTTGAATTTGCCCCGCCTTGGATCCATTCTTGGACAATTTGCCTTTCCAGTTGGGCAGTTTCGCCTGCGATCGGCTGCCTCTACAGGTTTCATCCCGCCCCTTTCAGTCTCTTCAATCGTTTCGAGCATGATGATGGTATCCAAGCGCTGAAGCTAATTAAAGTTCGCATTCGCAGGCAAAGTCTTGCAATGAGGCCCAGAATGGGGCTAACACCGGTATTCGGGCCTCGGCAGTATTACGCTGTACATTAGACGATGGGCCCAAGCACAGTATCCGCGACGCTCGCAGCCATGACTTTCAGATTCCGAGTCCTCTTTTAAACAAAGACTATTAGTAGATGTCATAGATGATGTGCCCCATCAAGGAATCAAAATGAATCGCCAATGATTGTACAAGTTGTGGCCTATGTTGACTCATTGTTTACTGACTTTTCTTTGAACAATTTTTGATTACTTGTCCACTGCAGAATCATTTGAAGAATACAAATTCTGAATTCCGTGTGATGGGGAGACAGGGCCTGGCCAACAAATGAGATAACACTGGCTGGACAATGAGGAACCAAAACCTCGCGCTGCAAGATCTCGACCTGTGATGCCGAGATCGTATTGGTATGGTAATATTCAAAAGACGGGACGACAAGCTTCTAATAGATGTGTGTGTGACCGTGTGCTTGGGCTTGGGCCTTTATTTTCAAATGAACAGACACAGGGTTATATATCACCGTCTGGCAAGGGGCGATGACTCAGACATTCCTGCGCTCAAATACGGTTTACACAACCACTCGGCAGTTCATTCTGGCCAGTTGTATGTTTGTATTATATTGAAAGCGGAAGCTCGGACAAGGGTCCCGATGCTTGGACTGTTCAATCTAGATTGGGATGCTCGCATGACGCCTGAGCTTATCGCCAATGAGAATGTTCAACACGTCACCATGCTACTCAAGCGGAATATTTTCACTCAGTTGCTCATCTAATCACTGTTGCTTCTAATGAGGATGAACTGTGAGGTAATTAGCGTATAGGTGAGCTGCGGTGAGTAATAGTTAATGTTGGTGGCGTGTTAGTGCGTCTAGATACGTTTGTATCCCCGTCTGCTTAAATCAGAACATTCGTGACTGCTACACATCCTTGTAACAAGCGGCTGGTTCCCCGAAAAAATCTTGGTCTCTTTCTTACTGTCCCATTCATTTTACTCTTCATCCCCTCATTATCTTGTTTTAATTTCCGGCAAATAACTGTTTTTTATAACAGGTGCTATCAATATGTTATATCGTTGAAGCATCATATATTGGCAATTCAGGTCTAGAGTATTTCGAAACCCCTTATTCGTGTCTGTCTTAGAAACTTAATTGCTATGGTGACAATGTCGAGCTATAAACAAGGCGCTTACAAAACACGCGGCAGCTAGGCAAGCCTAGGTAAATATCTGCCCAGTAAAGTAGCATTTAAATGTTCTTGGCTGCTTTATGAAATATGCACAAGCCGTGTTTGAAAGAAATTCCCTTCGCTGGTCTTTTCTTTTTAAGTTGGCATGGACATAACGCTGTCGAGAAAGCTGAAGGAAAAAAACAAAAGGCACTGCCTGGCTTTACCATTTCATCCTGCGCCCTGAGAAGAGATGCACCAGCCCTGAGCATAATAGATATAAAAGATTTCCTCTCAAATTTACATGACCTATAGCCATGGCATAATTATAGAAATAGTAGACTAAAAGCCAAATTAATTGTTAATAAGTGGAGGCCTTATACTACGCTTTTACTCATTAAACTAGTACTGAAACCAATATCTTACAATATTTGGATATCTACAAAGTAGGCCTCTTCTTTACTAATCCTTGTACTCAAAATAACTCTATACAGTGGATAAGACGTGTATTTATAGAAGATGTGCTGGTCCGATATTGTTAAGAGAGGGGATCCGCTCGATGTTGCTCCGGATCCACTCCAGGCCGCGATCCAGTTCTGCAGCATTTGCACATTAGGAACAAGTAAGACACGACCGATATAGCTCATTAGCACTGTTTATTGGATCGCAGAACAAGGGCCTAGAAGCCGTGTGTGCGAACTCGAGAACACTAGGCCCTTACCCTCTGGAAACTGTATATACCACTAGCTAGGTAGGCCGCGCAGGCGCCCTTTGCCCCTCGGGAGGACGTCCCAGAGTTAAACAACATCATCATCATCACATCTTCGAACACACCGGAACGGCCCATCATTTAATCCCTCCACCTATGGCGATCATTTCTCAGTGGCGAGACATCTCCAGATGCAAGGGGTGACATACCGGTGACCACACCTTCTCTCTGCATTCCAAACAGAAATCTCCTGGAATACTCGACGGTGAGCACTGTTTTTATTGCTTCATTCTGAGCTTCTGATGAGCCATCAGTGAGCGGCTGGAAGGCCCCAAATCACGCGGTATCCGAGCTCTCTGAACTAGGTTTCACCTCGGGCCGAAATATTGATGTGAAGATGGAATCTACGAGGGTGAGAGCTGAGCTAACCTTTCATTGTCACTTCAACAGACGCGATAAGATGCCACCAGACGCGTCTTGTCTAGTCATGAAAGGGAGGGTGCCAAAACCCTTCTGCGACGCTTTGGAATGCAGGTTGGCACATAAGGGATGAACCCCTCCCGCGTGAAAAAAAACAAAGATTCATCAACCTTCAACCGAAGTACGGTTTTCCTGTTCGCTTTTCGCCATGGGGATCCACTCGAAAGCGGCTTCAATCGCAGCTATACCCACAACAACCACAACATGGGCATTATCAGAATGTACCCGACACGGCGCTTCGGCCGCTTCAATAACGCGACTGCGGTGAGCGTATTTTTCCTATTCCTGTGGGTTTTCCGTGAAGAGCTGCACCTCGACCGCGTTGGGATGGATTCGAGCCTTGCTCCATGGATTCTAGGGCTGTCCCACCAGGATATCTTCGACTTTGAGCCGGTCAATTCGGATGTCATACGGGCGGTTTGCGATGAGACGGAGTGGGATGCGGAGGATGCAATGCAGGTTGTGTTTACATGTGACAACAATGTCGGTGGGATCGGAAACATCCGCAACTCCATCCTCAACTGTGTGCGATATACGATGCTGGCCGGGGGCTCGTTGGTCATGCCGCGTATCTTCAAGCGCAACGACTCCGACATCTCCCATATTCGAACAGGGCGGCGACAGGAGATGGAATATCTCTTCGACAGGCAACACTTTATCAACTCGCTGCGCCTCTCGTGCCCTCAGTTGCGACTCTACAACGACACCGACGAGGTCTATGAATCCCTCGGGCCGGCGCGGACATGGTCCCTAGGCCTCTTCCCGGAATCTCTCGTCGATGAGGAGAAGATTCCCAGCACGGGCATCAAGCACCCAGAAAGGTGGCAGTCACAGCTGCACCGGTGGCTCCACGACATTGACAACAACACGGACGTCGCACCAACCGGGCGTCCCACGCAGGGCCCGATGATGGTGGACCTCGGCCGATCGTACCTCACGTATCCGATCAACAGCGACGGCGAGGTCTTCGCGACGACCTTTGGCAACATCCTCAAGTTCCGCGAGGACGTACGGCAACTTGCGAGCGTCACGATCCTCAGCATCGACCGGCGCTTCTTTGGCGCGCACTTACGCACCGAGAAGGACGCGCTTGACAGCTGGAACCCTGCGGATCCGATGTGGGAGTGGTCCGAGTACAGCAAGCAGGCGGACGCTTTCTTTGACCAGGCGGCCAGATGGGATCTGTCGGTCATATACGTCGCGTCCGGGAATGAGACGCAGGTAGCGATGCTAGAAGCAGATGCGGAACCGCGCGGTGTGCGGGTCGTGACGAAGCAGGACTTGCTGGCGGGAAAGAACCGCAAGAGGCTGGAGGCGTTGACGTGGGATCAGAAGGGCATGGTTGACTTTCTGGTCATGTTAGGAGCGGCGCAGTTTGGAGGCGTGGGACACTCGAGTTTTGCGTGGAACGTGGCGCTAAAGCGACACATTTTCTCAGCGGAAAAAGAGGGCTTTCTTAAAGGGCCGCATATGTTGAGTGACGGTTTGAGTCAGATTTACGGGAGGCCGGGGAAGTATCCTGAGTATGCGTCGTGTTTGTGGCCATAATATGGTTGCAGGTAGTTAGCAGAAAGCCAGTTTCTCATTTAAGCTTCACATGAAGGTGGAAGCGTCAGCTCTTGTCGACGATTTAATGTCCCTAACTGGTTGGAATGCGCAATGCAACATCTCAATCGCACGAACCTCAATACTACTTGGAGAATTTCTGGATTGTAAATGCAATAAGCCACTCTAATTAGTGTATAGATCTTCTCCCTCTGTTTTGCATCGAGGGAACACGTACGTCGATTAATTAGCGTCATGAAAAAATAATATATATGTATAAAAAAAAAGAAAAAAAAAAGGAGAGACAGTCTTAATAACAACACTAAGTTAAGGTGTTGAATTATAGGGATTGTAATGGTTAGTTATTGTGTATATTTATATGTTATGTACGTATGTGTATCTGGCTATTCGTGCGGAAATCTAGAAACGAGGCTATCCCCTCGTAGTAGAATCCTAGTAAATCCCTAGCCTCTAATTAGGCTAAAACTTTAGGTATCTACTATATATATAGGGCTAATTACCTATATATTCCCTAGTAAATTACTATGTTATTTCTATATATTTAATACACCCCCTTAGGGCTACCTAGTATTTAGGTAGTAATTTATCTACTTATATACTAAGGTAGGCCTAAAAACTAAGTATATAGCATAATTACACCTTAATATCCTATATATCCTTACTTTCTATAGCCTTATATAGCCTTACTTTATTATTAGCTAATTTATATACGTAATTAGCCTTAAGCCTTATATATTAGTTACTTATATTTATTTACTATATAAATATAGTAAAAGGCTACTAAGAGAGTACCTTTATTATCCTATTAGCTATTATCTTAGCTAACTTCTAATACTTTATAAGAATCCTCCCTTCTATAACTTCTTACTATAGCTAGTAGTTATAAATATCTATATAGTAGAGCTTTATTTATCCCTTTAATCTCTTATACTACCTATTTTAGCGTCTTAATAGCTATAGGGAATAGTAAGGGCTAATAGCTAATAATATAAGTAAACTACTTATATAACTTCCTTTTAGAGTAACTGTTTTAAGCTTATTTATACTTAGTCTGTATAAGACTAAAATAGTCCTTCTAGAGATTAAAGGGATAACTAGACTATCTCTATAGTAACTAGGTGTATTATTTATATATTATTATAATTTATATAAATTATTAGTTTTTTTATAGTAAATTAGCTAGCCTTATTCCTTAATATCTCTATTAGTTAGGCTATATTACCCTATTTCTTAGGTAAGTCTACCCCTAAGGCTATAATTAATCTACTTATAAAAAGTACTTTTTTTATAGCTAATAATAGTACTAGTAATTTAGCCTTAGTAGTTAATATTATAACTATTATTTATTTATTAGCTTACTATATTATTATACTACTAAAAAGCTTTATTATAACTACTTATAAGCTCTTCTTATTAGTATTATTAGTAAAACTTATATCTAATAATACTTCTAGTATGTTATTTATACTACCTTCCTTAGCGCTATATTTAAGGTAAAGGTAGTAGGTTTTATAAAGGTATTTAAGAGTATAGTCTATAGCTTATTAGTAAATAGTACTTAAATTATAGTTAAATTAAGTAAGCCTACTAGTAGTAAAAGTAATACTAGGCTATATTATAACTACTATATATAGTATTATCCTTACTTTTTATTAATATATTATAACCTCCTATAAAGAGGCTATTATTTTATTTAGTATTAGCTCTTTTTTACTAATAGGAGTTACCTTTATAGTACTATAAGTTATATAGTCCTTATATAATAGCTTTATAGTCTTTTTATAGTATACTAACTATAATAGCTATATATACTTTACCTTTTAATTATAGATAACCTTAATACCTAAGAACTACTAAAGTAGCTTACTACCTTTAAGGTAGTATTACTTTTATAAGGCTTCTATTACTTTATAAGTAATAGGCTTATCTTTATAGTAAAAGGCTAATATATAGTTATTAATATAGAAAAAAAGATAAGGCTATTATATATCTAATAGTAGTTTTTACCTATAATATAATAAAATCTAAGCTTATAAAGGCTATATTTAAAGTACTTTTACTATAGTAGTAGTAATTATTAGAGTCTATATAGTACTTTTTATAGCTAGAGGATTTTTCCTTTTTTATAATAGCCTAGTAGTATCTCTATATATATAGTTTTATTAAGTACTATATATATAAATATATTTACTATATTATATTAGAGTAATTCTAGATTAAATAACGTAGTAATAGCTATTAAAGTCTAAAATAACATACCTATAAGTATTAATATATATATATTATATATATCCTTTACTTATTAGTTACTATATATAATAAGCCTTACTTTAAATGTTATTAACTAGCTATACTTATTAAGCTTATAGGTATATACCTAGTAGTAGCCTAGTACTTTATAGCTAGCTATAACTCTCTACTTAACTATTAGCTATAACTTAAATACTTTATAGCTATAGAGATAGCTTTTTTCTACTACTTTAAATTCTTCCTTATATAGGTGGTTTTTTAGCTTACTATAAATAAGTAGAGAGCTAAGTTCTTTCTAGGAAGTACTAATCTAGCTTTTTATTAGTATATATAGGTAATTAGTCTATAATACTATTAAATTACTAAATAAAGTACTACTTACTATAGTAGGCTTCCTTTAGGATTACCTTATAAGGAAGGCTAATTTAAATAATACTCTAGCCTTATTAATAGTTTATTTTATATAGTTTATATATATAGTTATCTCTATAGGTAGATTTATATATATAGTTTTCTCTATAAGTTAATTTATATATATAGTTTTCTTTATAAATAGTAGGCTTATTTATATAGTTACTTCTATAGGTTTATTTATATAATATATAGTAATCTCTACTAGCGTTTTTAGTTACTTACTCTTCTTATGTCTAAGTAGTAGCTTATAATAATAGGGGTTTTTATAGTTATAAATAGTATTATTACTACCCTTACCCCTTATATTAAGCTCTACTAGTATACTAAAAAACATAGCTAGTAGTAATAGAGGAGGTATTAGTAAGGGGGTAAAGGTTACTTATATATATAGGTATAGTTTTACTATACTTTACCTATTACTTTATAGTACCTTAGTATATATCCCCTTAATAATATTATCTAGCTCTTTTTTAGCCTTATTAGAATAAATAGGCAGCCTAAAAGTAATAAGTTCTTTAATATACTTTTATATTACTAAAAGGTCTTTATTACGTAATTTATTAAGGAGGTTATTTATAAAGCTATTAAATAGCTCCTTTTTATTAAATATTATATTATATATAGTAGAAACCTTATTCTTTATTAGGTACTATATAACATAAGTTACTTAATATATATCTAATAAGGAATTTAATCTATACGTATAGTAATAACTTCTTATATTTATTACAGCCTAGCTATATATTACTTATTATTATATACGTATAATAGCTATATACTTATAATTATAATAAGTCTAGCTTACTATATAAATTAGTATATCCTTTATAGTTATTAAAGTAGGAATACTAGACTTAATATAGTAATTTCTACCCCTAAGATACTAAGGGTGTTTAGTTATAAAGGTATATTACTATAGTAAGTATTTCTAGCTATAAGACTTTAGGTAATTTAGCGTTAATTCTTATATATCTTACCTTAATATTAATTACTACTACTACTTACTTTATAGCTCTATTTTAGGCTTAGGTATTTAGTACTAAAACCTTAATACTTACTTTATATTTTACTAATACATCTATAACCTACTTATAGTAAAGGATTTCTCTTAAAATAATAGGTAAAGATATATAGGATAGTATATATCCTATATAAGAGTCTATAGGTATTATACAGCCTATAGTAGCCTTAATAATATCTACTATTTTTTCTAGTATATTACTAGTATTTTCTATAGATATATATAGATCTATAGAATAGTTAAGAGGTCTTACTCCTTCTGCCTCTATATATATATATATAACCCTATATATATATAAAGTAGATATATAGAGGTCTTATTATAGCTAAAAAGGACTTATATTACCTTTAGTTCTATAGATACTTATATTCCTTTAGTTATAAGAGATAATAAGGGCTTACTCTTTCTACCTTATTATTCTTATAATAAAGTATATAAGTAGAGCTATAGAATATATATATATAAAGATAAATAGGCTACTAAAGAGATATAATATCTCTTATAGTATAGGTAGATACCTTA
Source organism: Colletotrichum sublineola (assembly GCA_020631755.1). Taxonomy (NCBI): domain Eukaryota; kingdom Fungi; phylum Ascomycota; class Sordariomycetes; order Glomerellales; family Glomerellaceae; genus Colletotrichum; species Colletotrichum sublineola. The sequence continues at coordinate 1,326,715 of JAHSQG010000010.1, forward strand.
GGTTAAAGACCTAGGCTTATAACCTCTTAGAATAATAGGTAAAGATATATAGGATAGTATATATCCTATATAAGAGTATATCCTATAGAAGTAAGAATATAGGATAATAGGAGTAGAGATATATAGAATATAAGGGGTATATAGTAATAGAAGATATAAAGAGAGTATAGTAGTTAGATTGTTACTATAGATGTTACTTACTTAGAGAGAAAGATAGGAGTTTAGGATATAGGAGATTCCTATCCTTATATAACTGTATCTAGCTTACTAGAATATTCTATACTTACGTAAGCTGCTTAGAAATTAACCTAGATGACACGTAAGATCTTAACCTTAACTAAATAACCCTAACTTAAAGAGATAACCTAGATAGTTAAAGAGAGGAGTAGTAAAGCTAATCTTACTCCTTATAGAATCTTCTAGCATTAGGCTGTAATTACGAAATTACCTGCTTACATAATTAATATATATATTAATCTACTAGTTTAGTAGATTATATATATATATATATCTTATATATAAATCTCTATAATAGAGGAAATATAAGATAAAGAAGTATAGGAGTATTAGAGAATACTCTTACTTCTAATAATTTCTCTATTAGTCTCTATTACCTTAGGCTTTATACTATACTTTATATTAAGTTACGTAAGTAAGGTATAAATTATACTCTTAAGTACTTTACTTTTATAGTCTTATATATAGAAGTCCTATATAAGGCCTAAGGCTTAGTTACTAATAACTATTATTAAGTTATATTTATAGTATCCCTAGTTATAGTTATAAAAGTTAATTATAAAGTATAAGTAACCTAAAAAGTAGGCCTGCTACTTAGTTATAATGGAATTAGCCTTAAGTAGGAATTAACATTCTAACAGCCTCTATTAAGGGTATTTCTAGTACTAACCTTATCCGGTTAGTCTATACGCCTACTAATTAAGGACTTACGGTCGCACATGCCTACTATCTAAGGGACTTACGGCTACGTACCTACTAATTAAGGACTTATAGTTATAAAGCGTGATTTAAACGTATAGTACTTAACTTATGTAGGGTATTAAATATAGTAGCCTAACTACTAAGGTATCTAGGCTTATAACCTATAAGCAACCTAAAAAGTAGGCCTACTACTTAGTTATAACAGAATTAGCCTTAAGTAGGAATTAATATTCTAATATAAAGTAGTTACCTAGTTATATAGCCTCTATAGATTTATAGGGTTACTACTATACCTATTACCTTATTTTACCTTAACTATAGGTAGAGTAGTCTTAAATAGTAATATCTTATGTATTTATAAGGTATACCCCTTATATAGTATTTATAAGGCGTTAGAGGGCTATAATACCTAGGTAGCTAAGTCTTTTATACTATATCTTAGTATTACTATAAATTAGCCTCCTTCTTATCTATGTTATATACCTATTTTTCCTTTATAGTACTAGAGGTATATTATTAAAGCCTTTACGTACTATAAACATAGCTGCTATATAGCCTTTACTTATTAGGTAGTATTTAAGGACTTATTAACTATCTTTCTCCTTAATATATCTAATAAGGGAGTAGTTAGCCTAGTATAGACTATTATTTTTAAGGCTAGTATCCTACTAGATACTTATTCTTCTTAGCTTTATAAAGGATATAAGATTTATAGCTAAATTATAGTATAATTATTATAATATTAACTATTATAGATCCCATTAGACTTATTAGGTATAACCCTAATAACCAACTATAGATTAACTATTAATCTATTAGTAGATCTACTATAGATTTAGGGGTTATTTACCTAACTATTTATAGTAGAACTTATAATAATTCTCTTTTAGTTACATATAATTAAACTATAGTATTTACCCCTATTATTTATTACTTACCTATTAATACGTATAGTTAACTATATTACCTACTTAGTAATATACTAATACTAATTAGTAGTTAATTCTTACTATTAGTTAATTTTTACTACTATAATAGTTATCTTAACTAATTCCTACTTCTATATATAAACTCTATAGATTAGTAGGTACTAACTAGAAGAGATAAATTTTACTACTCTTATAGCAAATTATTTATACTTATTACTATATTATATAGTTAATTAGAGGCTACTAGTAGAAGTATGTTATAAACTAATATAACTAAAAGGTTACCTAAGATATATAGCTATCCTATAAACAACCCTAATTTTATTATATATTAAGAAATCCCTACTTAACTATAAAAAACACCTTACTTTACATACTAATAGCTAAGAAATACTATATAGATACTATATAAAGGCTTATTTTAATAAGTAATAAGTTCTACTATAAGTCTAAGGTAAAGTTATAAATTAATATAAAAGTACTATAAATACCCTTATAAATCCTTACTACCTATACTACTAGTAGTAAATCCTTTAATATATAGATATACCTTTTAGTCTACTAGAAGAAACATACGTATTTAAGGGGTAGTTAGGCTAATAGAGGGTAGTAATAATAACGCTAGAAGAAGAAGAAGTTAATATAGTCTACTAATCTACTAAGGAGGCTAAAGAAATACTATAAGGGGGCTAATATAAAGAGGAGGGAATATATATAATATAGTAGGGGGATATATAAGAGGCTAAGGATACTATAGACCTATACCCTATCCTATAGGTATATATAAAGTATGTTAACCTATAGCTATAAGGTATTATTAATATTAAGAAGATACCTAGTAGTATTAAGTAAAAACATAGAGCCTACATGCTAGATACTACTATTATCTACTTTATAATAAAAGCCTAATATAAAGATTTTATAGCTAATTAACTATAGTAATAGGCCTATAATTATCTCTATAAATAGAAGGTTAAAGAGTATAATAGTGTTAATAAGGAAGTCCTCCTTAGATTCTATAACTTCCTAATTAATAATAGTATCTAGGTAAAATTAAACTAGTATTAGGTTACTTCTTATATATATAAGGTATTAGAGGCTAATAAGATATATATCTAGACTAAAGAAGAGATTAATAAAATAGCTAGAACTAACCTAAGGTTTAAAGTAAGGACTATAAACCCTAGATTTATTAATAGGTTACTAGGTTATAAGATCTACCTATTACTAAGGATAAGATAACTACTATTAACTAACCTTAAATCTATAGCTAAGCCTAAGATATATAAATAGTATAAAGATACTTAGTTCTAATAGGCTTCTTCCTATTATAACCTATTATTTAAGTTACTACTACTATTAAGTAAAAGTTCTGCCTAAGTAAGCCTAACCCTAATAATAGTTATAGTTAAGAGATTATAAGACTATAAATCTACTATACTAACTGCTTAATTTAATAGTAGAATAGTACTAAGTAACAGCCTAACTTTATAATAATTAACTAATCTTATTAAGCTTTACTCTAATAACCCTATATTAAAATATATAGGTAGTTAATATAAGATAATTAATTTAAAGCTCTCTATCTTTTATAAGCTTTATAACTATATTAGAATCCCTACTAGTAGATATAAGGCTATAGTAATAATAATATTAAGTGGTAACGCCTAAGAGTATTACTCTATTAATCTCTATAGATTTACTAGTAATTTTAATATACTAATAGTAAATATTAAATTAGAATTTAAAGGTAATAAGGTTTATAGTACTAGGATTATAGAGCTATACTATATTACTTTTAAATCTACTATACGTAATAACCTAAGGAAAAGTAAACATAAGATCTTTAATCTACTTATTAAGAAGGTTACCTAGTTAGTATGTATTATAACTTATAATAGTATACTAAAAGATAAGGAATACTATAATACCCTTATTAACTATTACTAAGGAGTACCTAAGTATACTATAGTATTACTTAGCCTACCTATAACGTATAATATACTCTATATATAGCTATATAATAGTATAGCTAATACTATACTTTTCTATAAACTATAGGCCTAGTATTATACTAAAGAGTACCTTAGTAATAATAAGTAATACTAGGTTAACTATAAGTATAATAGTAACTATAGCTATTACTTATAGCTAAAAACAGACCTACTATATAAAGGCCTAAGAAGTAGAGGTAACTTTATAGTAAAGAGGTGCTTTATTTATAAGAAACCTAAATACTAGTTAACTAAGTATACTAAAGAAGAATATTAATCTTCTTTCTAGTAGTATAAAAGTATATACTTAATAGATATTTTACTATTAATATTTAACTACTTTCTACTTAACTATAAGGAGATAGAAAGTATTATTAACTTTAAAGGAGCTAAGGATTAATATAAGCTAGATAATAGTAATAGCCCCTTTAATAGTAATACCTTCTTTATATCTATAGTCTTTTATAGTAAAGATAGTATTAATAGCTAGAAGGTGTTTACCTAACTATATAATTAGGCTATACTTTACGTAATTATAAAGGATAATCTATATAAAGAGGAGACTACTAAGGAGAAACCTACTACTAATAAGATATTTACCTTTAATAACTATTACTCTACTATAACTTTCTAGGGTATTATATTAGATATAAGGGTAGTAAGAGTATTTATAGTTAGTTAGTAGTAATACGCTATATTAAAGAGGTATCTTAACTATAAACTTCTACTAGATATGTTATATACTAGTAAAGTAATAATTTACTTTAGTAGTAGTAATTACTTTAAGTTAATAGGTACTATAGAAGTCCCTATGCCTATAGGGAATCTTACCTTCTATATAATAGACTCTAACACCTTATTCCTCCTTTACTTAAAGGATATAAATTACTATAAAGTGAAATTTAATAACCTTACTAATATACTAGTAAAGGGTAATATAATTATACCTATTATATAGAAATAAGGCTATATATAAATACTACTAGAGTAACCTAAGCGTACTATTACCTAATACTACCTAACTAATAGTAAATTATAGTAAATATACTACTAATTTAGCTACCCTTTAGTTTAGTACCTCTATAAGGTACTCTAATATACTAGCTATAAGATAGTAATCTCTAATATTAAGGAGATTAATAAGTTCTACTATAGCTACTAGTTAAATTTAAAGGTACTAAAAAGGTTTAAATTCGCCCTTTATAATAATTATAAGTTTAACTATAAGATTATTATAAATGTAATATATCTTAATAGTAATAAGCTAGTTTTATACGTTATAAATATAGTAACTACCTTTAATACTATAAGATTCCTCTAAACTATTACTATAGAGTATATATAGGAGGTACTATAGATATACTAAATAAATATATATCTTAGCCTATTAGATTAGATTATTACTAATATAAGCCTTAATTTTTATATAGCTAAGTTTAAGTATACTACCTATATGTTATCTATTAATATTAAGGAGATACTTATTAAGGCCTATAATAGTATTAGAAAGGTTAAACGTTATTATATAGTACTCTACTAAGTATATAAGATATTCTATATAGAAATAGATATAAAACCTAAAGTTATATTCTAAATAGTAGTAAAAGTAGTAAATAATACTACTAGCCTAAATAGCCTTATACTAACCCTATAAGTCTTTAGGGTATACTTATAAATTAATAATAATTTACTATTAGTACTATTAACTATTAAATAGGTAGAAATAATATAAAAGGCTATAGAGGAAATATAGTAAATTTATACTAAGAGATAGGTAAATAATATGCTAGTAATACGTAATAGCCTAAATACTATAGCTACTACTATACTACCTCTTTAATCTTTAGTCTATATATAGTAAGAAAAAAATAGCTAGTAAGGCCTATTTTAGTTACTCTCTAATAATAGTACGACTTATATAGTTAAATTACTATAAGGCCTATAGAATTTTTATATTACTATAGTAAAGCCTTACTACTAATATAAGGAGGATCCTAATAATACTATATAATAAAACTAAGTAGGAAAGGGATGTCTAGTATATAGGATAGATAGTATATAAATACCTAAACTATATAGCTATATTACTACTATTACTACTAGTATACCTTAGGTGCTAATAAACCTAAGGTGACTTACTACTGCTAGTAAAGAGCCTTATCCTCTAGAATAGATACTTATAGGCCTAATTAGAGTAAGAAGTATCTATACTTTATAGATTTAAGGTCTTTAGGGATAAATTAAGAAATATATACCGTTATTACTAAGGGTATCTAGTTATATATACTTAAAAAGCTATAACTATTACTAATAGAATTCTTATAATAAAATATACCTTAATTAGACTATAAAGGTCTAATTAGGGTAAGAATATTATTAAAAGTATAATAAATACTATTATTATATAAGATTCTATATATTTTCTCTACGTCTATATCTATATTTTTATATATAAAAATCCGTAATAATCCTTCCTTAACTATCTTCTTAGTTACTCTTCTAATTAAATAGCCCTTTTCCTAATTAGGCTTATAGAAGATAGAAAACCTATTAAAAAGGAGAAAACTAAAACCCTACCCTATTCTAATTATCCCCTATTCTTTTTCTTACTCCTATGTTATGTATTATAGAGGAGAAAGAACTATTAAACTAGGTAGTATTCTAAATATAAAGTAAGCCTAAACCCTAAATATCCTTTTATACCTAATTAGGCTTATAAATTACCCTACTTATAGCTATATAAGCTATAGTATAATTTACCTACTTTCTTATAGGTAGCCTCTCTCCTTCTCTCCTGCTTTTCTTTATTAAAAGTATTATCCTAAATAACACCTTAGTTATAATACTTATACCCCTACTAACTAGGTATAATAGTTAGATATAAGAATAGTTACTATAGCTTCTAGTAATATATAATAACCTTATATAGGTTATGAAAGAGACTAATATACTTATCCTTACTATAGTTAGTTATAGACTTAACCTTATGCTTTTATAAGGCCTTATGTTAGTCCTTAGTATTAATTAGGGTAAGTATATAGGTATAGTATAGTCTCTTATTCTTTATATAAGTTACCTAAGCTATAAGGCTTATATTATAGATTAAAGTAGGGGCTAAAGGATACTAAGGGGTAACTAGGAATATAAGTAGTATTAGTTTTTTATTTTTATCCTAAGGATTAATATCCTCTTTACCTATATTAATATTATCCTAATTAGGGTTAGGGGGAGGAGTAATAAGCTAGATAATTATTTTATTATAATCCTTTTATAAGGCCTTAAGGTAAATATAAGTCTTCTTCTTTTTACCTAAGCTAATATTATATAAAAAGATTTTAACGTTTATATTATTTACTAGGTATTATAATATTAACCTATAAGATAGTAAAGCTAAAAAGTACTTATAAAGTTTATCTATAGTAAGATTCTTAGTACTCTTTAGAGGAGGTAACGTCTTATCTTAAGGTAGTTATAGCTACTAAGGCTACTTAGGCTTAGTTAGATTAGGGTAAGGGGATAATAATAGCTTTTTAATACTACTATTATAAATATCCTAGTACTTCTCTAGGTTATTCCTATTTATAGTAAAATTAAATCTAAGTAATCTATATATATTTATTATATACTTTATATCCTCCTTTATAATTAAGGACTTTTTATCCTTATAGGCCCTAATTAGAAGCTCTATAAGATAATAGGCTCCTTTATATCCTTTAAGTATTATCTTTAAAGGTCTTTTAATTTCCTAGTTAAGTTACGCCTAGTAGTATAAGGCTTAAGCCTTAAATATCTTATTTTCTATTAAGGAATATAACTTTAGGACGTTATTAATATCTTAAATAGATATCTCTTTATTATCTACCTTATATAAAGTAGTAATACTATTAAAAAGTATTATTATATTCTTAATAGTATTAAATATAACTATAGTATCCTAAGGGGGCTTTAGATCTTTTAGGGTATTAGTAGAGGTAATATTTTCTACCTCTTTAGGACCCTTCTTAGTCTAATTAGGCCTAGAAGCTACTTATTTCTAGAGAGTCTAGATATAATAGTCTATTAGCTACTTTAGCTAGGGGTAGAAATCCTTTATATTACTAGGTAGGCTAAATTCTTAGGTGATTTATATATACTAGTACTTCTTAATATAGATAATAACATCTCCTTAATTAGGTTACTAAATATCTAGCTAAGTAGTATTATCCTTAATATAAGAGATATTATCCCTTATATAGTACTAAAGGAATTCTACTATATATAGTCTATAAGCCTTTCTATTATATTATTAAGGACTATTAATAATACCTACTTATACTTAGATTACTTTAATTAGGGTAGGATTAGCTTTAGTATTATAGTAGAATTTACTAAGATAGTTAATATTAATAGTAAAGTAATAAGTAGACTCTCTACCTTATAGGCTATTATACTAAAATAAGTAACTAGTAACTTAGTTAATAAATAGTATATAAAAGTAGTTAAGATAATACGTAATAAAAGTAAGGTAATCTACCTACCTAATCTAATCTAAGTATATACTTTAGGCTATAATATTTAGTTATATAGGTAACTAAGGAGGATAATCTATAATATAGTAGTCTACTTAAGTATCTTAGGCTATATATACTATTATAGCTTAAAGGTTATTAGAAGTAAACTAGACCTACTTAATTAGAGTACTAAATATATTATATAGTCCTAGTAGATAATAATCAGCCTCTACTATAGTCTATTTCCCCTAGGAACTATTATCCTTATATCTAGTAGCCTATCTTATCTTTATTATTATTATTAGAATAGTTATATTACTTAGTACCTAAGGTAGTATAAGTAGGGTATTCTTAGTATTTAGTACTAAGTAGTCCTTTAGCTTAGTTAGGGTAATAGGATTAATAGTTATAGGATTTAAAATATCTTTTAGTAGCTAGAGCACCTTATTATAAATATAGGTAAAACTTAAAGGTTAGTTAACCTAAATATATATAACTCTCTAATTAGGGAGAGTATCTATTTTATTAGTAGTAGTATAGTCTTAGGTAAGCTTATTATAGTAATTCTAGACCTAGATATTATCTCTTTTACTAGGGGAAGAAGTAACCTAAACTATATTAATAGGAGTAAATAAAGCTATTATAAAATAATAGGTAAGTATCTAATTAAGGTAAGAAAGGTATAAAAAGTAAAGAAGATTATTAATAAAAAGTTAGGGGTAAGGTAGAGAAGTAAAAAAATTATTATTAGTAATATATAGAGGAAGAAGTAATTTATATTAAGGCTAGCTATAGTTAAGTACTTAATATAGTAGTAGGAGAGGAAGTTAAATAAGTTACTAAAAGGGAAAGAAGAGCCTAAAAGGGAAAAAGATAAGATAAAATAGGTATAAATAAGATTAAGGTAAGGCTTCTACTAAAGTAAAGTTTACCCTTATTATTTTTTATAGTAAATTATTCTTCCCTTATAACTTTACCTTCTTTATTAGTTTATAATTCTCTTCTATTAATAGGTAGGTACTAAATATAAAAAAGATCTCTTTCTTTTAACTAAGGCCTCTTCTTTTTTTTCTCCTTACTACCTTACTTTTTCTTATTATAAAACCCTTATTACTTATTATAGTATTAACTCCTACTTTTTCTAACTTAAATCTTTCTCTTACGCCCTAATTAGATTCTTATTATACTAACTACTTATTATCCTAAGGTTACTTTCTAGCCTTAGTTCTTTTTATATCCTCCTCCTAATAAGGGTAACTTTATACTTATTACTCCTCCCCTCCTAATAGTAAGTTCTTCTTATTTTCCTTACCTCTTTTAAGTCTATTAGCCTAATTAGACTAAGTAGTTACTTCCCTTATATAGAGGGACCTTAAGTACCCTATTAGTAAAGTCTATTATAAAGTTTAGTTTACTAACTCTATCTATAAAGGCTAGAATTAAAATATTATTACTTAGAACTTTTAGAATATAATTACCTATAGCTATATCCTTTAGATTATTTAGTAGTACTCTTATAATAGTCTCTTTAAGTACTAAGTATTTATTTATATTAGATATAAAGAAGCTTTTAGATATTTAGCTTAAAAGCTATTAAACTACCCTTAGGCTAGTAGTACTCTTACTATTTATAGCTTAAGGGGTTAAAATACTATTCCTTATAAATATTATAAAAATAAATAGGTAGATATTTAATTTAGTATTAATTAGGTTATTATTTTTCTTCTTTTTTAGGAATATATTTCCCTTTTAGGTGTCTATAATAGTACCTACTCTAACTATTTCTATTATAAGAACTAGGTTTACTACTACTATAAAAGTATTAAGTTTTATTATAAATATAGCTTTAGTATTATAATTAAAGGCACCTAGAAGTATTATACTAATAGTAGTAGTAAGCCTTTTACTATTCTAAATAATATTTCTTTAATTAATTCTAAGTAGCTTTATTATTATAAGCTTATAAAGCTAGTTACTAACTAAAAAGAGACTTTCCTTAAGAAAAAGAAGAATATTACCTCTATACATAATAGTACTATTTAGGCTTAGGATTTTATTTAGTAGAATAAGGGTAAAGAGGACTATAATAATAGCCTTAGTAATAGTAATACTTAATACTAGGGGGGTTTTAGAAAAACCTTTTTCTAGGTTATAATAATAATATAATTTATTAGGGGGGGTTCTAAGTAGTTCTTAGGTCTAATTAGGGTATTCTCTCTTATCTATTCTATCCCTAAGGTTATTTTTTTTAATAAAAATAGAGTTTAAGAAATAAATAACCTTAATATAAGAGGAATAATACCTAATAATAAGTAAAATAAAAAATAAAAAATAAAAAATAAAAAATATAGAAAATAGATATATAAAGAAAAGTAATATAGTAGACCTAATTAGATTTAGTTTAGTATCTCTATATACTAAGAATCCTTATTTAGGTCCTAAGTAGGAATATTAATAATAAGAGTAGTCTTTTCCCTTAGTACTTAAAGCTTTTTATATAAGATGTTATTCTATCTTTAAAGTTTAAGCTAGGTTTATTATAATTATATAAGGGTAATATTAGTACCTTAATTAGGCTTAGGAGGTTAATTAAGTTCCTAGAGTTTATCTTAGTAGTCTTATAGAGGAAAGTATAGGGTAAGTTTATTATAAAGTCTTATTTATACCTAAAGAAGGTCTTTAGATTCCTAGAAGCTATAGTTATTTTAGTAATACTACTTTAGGTAGTATCCTCTATATATTATATATATTATTTCTTTACCTCCTAATATTTCTAGGTAATAAGACCTAGATTAATTAAAGATAAAGTATACTTAGAGGGGGCCTTACTAATAGTATTATAGCTTTTAGGCTTTAGACTTATTAATTACTTACTTTTTATTAAATATAAGAATAAGATCCTTAGGCTAGAGCTTTTTCTTATAAATAGTATAGTAATAGACTTAGTTATAATAATTAGTAATCTTCTAGTAGGCTAATATAATATTCTTAGTAGTAGTATCCCTATCCTCCTTAAGCTACTAAAACACTTTAGTATGTATAAGGAGCTCTTAATTAGGGTAATAAATACGTCCCTAATTTATTACTCTCTAAGTAGTAGTCTCTTCCTTAATAGGTATAATTACTTTATAGCTATATATTAGGAAAAATAGTATAAATCCTATAGGTACTTAAATAGTAGTCCTATCTATAAAAAGGGTAGTATATAAGATACGTCCCTAGTCTTATTTTTCTCTATCTAACTAGGTTAAAATACTATAAGTAATAGGCTTATATTCTTATTTATTAACTCTATTTACCTATAAGTTATATACTAATATTACTTGCTTAGTAATACTATATTTTACGTTAAGAATATCTACTACGCCTCTATTTTCTAGGCCTCTATTAATAAGTAGCTATCTATAGACGCTATGGTAATAGAATATATCTTCTTAGATAAAGTTAGTAACCTAATTAGACCTAGCTTTAAGTATTTATCTAGCCTTAATCTATTCTATTATATTATAATAGGCTTTAACTAATACTTATAGTCTAATCTACTAGATATCTAAGGAGACCTTTATAAATAGTATTTCCCTAGGTATAATACTAATATATTAGTTATTTATATAGGCTAATTAGGCCTTCTATTATAAGGGGTATAAAACTAGGCTTACTTATACTTACTAGTATATATCCTTCTAAAAGTATAAAAGTATAAGTCTATAAAAGGTTATATTATATCCCTAGTGTCTAGACTTAATATAGGTATGTCTAATTAGGTAGCCTTAAATCTTAGGATTATTAATAAGTTATTATAAGATAGGGTATTACTTAGTTGGTTTTATATAGAGATATTTATCTCTAGCTATAAAGAACTATACTTTTATCTTAAACTTCTTATAGTCCTATACTAAAATACTATCTAGGTAAAGTAAGGTTTTTAAATAGAATACTATTTACTTAGTTTAGATACTTTAGAACTAATCTAAGTAGAGCTATACTTTAGGAAGGGTATAAAGGTAAGAGGACTTTAAGATATTTAGAGCTAAGATAGTATTTAGTATAATAGTTAATATATAAATAGAGTAAATATTAATAAAATAAAAGCTTATATTAATATAGTTTTTAACCTAATTAAGGTCTTTATACTTAGTATAGTTAGATAGGCCTAGTAGTTTTCTTAATAGAGTATTAGCTACTATATTTTTTATCCCTAGAATATACTTAACGTTAAAGTTAAAGAGGTAAATCTACGTAATTTACTATGTAATTAGGGTACTTAAAAGGTTATAAGAACTACTATTAAGCTATATAATAAGGACCTAAGTATTAGTCTCTAGGAGGAACTTTACCTTATAGACGTAATTTTAGAGCTTCTTTAAGGTTATTAGGACTACTTATAACTTTAGTTTTTCTAAATTATACTTAAGATCTAGTCCTCTCTATATATTACTCTTATATTAGGCTACTATATATTTATTACTAATTATTTAATAGAGCTAGCTACCTTAGCCTTAAAGACTAGTATTAGTTACTATAATAATAAGCCTAGCTATAAAGCTATGATTAATATAAATAAAGATAGGTACTAATATAAGGATTATCTTAAGAATTTTTATTATATTAGCCTAATTAGGTCCTTAAATAAAGACTATATTCTTTTTTATAAGTTATTAAAAAGGAATAGTAATTTTAGCATATTAGTCTACCTATACCTTATAGAAGCTAGCTATCCTAATAAATAATTAGAGTTTAGTAAGATCTAAATATTCTTTCTACTTAAGAATCTTAATAATATTAGCTTAATTAGGCTGTTAGCCTCCTAAACTATAGAGATATCTTATAATAGTTACTATTTTCTAAAGCTATTAGGATTTAATAGGCGTAATAGTATAACCTACTAGTTCTATATTAAGAAGGATAGTATTAAGATTCTTTAAGTATATATAGATATATTAATAGATTTTAGGCTAATTAGGGAGCTTAGTATTATTATAAGTTATATAAGGGCTGTAACTAATAATATTATTTAAAAAAGCTTAGTAGTAATAAGGGATAAGGTTATAAAGGATCCTTATTATAACCTATATAAATTAGGCTAGTAAGTTAGTAGCTTCTTATAGTAATATATATATATATAACAACTATAGTAGGGTAGTAAATATTATTAAATCCCTACTTTCTTCTATAAGGGGAACCTAATTATACCTAGACTAAATATCTAGGAGGGATAGTATTTTATATATTCTAAAATCTTCTAAGAATATCTTAGTACTAAGGGGAGTAAACATATTATAAATAGTAACTATATTTATATATATTACTAAGTTAATTAGGTATAGTATACTATCTTTCTTCTTAATAAGGAACTATAGGTTCCTTACTACCTTATAACTCTCCTCTAGAATACCTTTTATAAGTCTTATATAAAGGATCTCTATTACTTTTTCCTTTACTACCCTTAGGATAGGGATACCCTTTTTATACTAGGCTTTATATAGTACTATTCTAATTACTTATAGAGGAGTAACCTTATAATTAATTAATTTATACTCCTTACATTCCTAAGAAAAGGCGGCTTTATAGTTAAGGAGGATCTTAATAAATAATTCCTTCTTATAGGGAGTAAGATATTTAATAGTCTTTATAATCCCTTTAAGTATAAGGGGTATAGGTAGTATACCATACCTAATAATAGACTATTTAACTAACAGACTAAAAGATTAACTAGTTCTAGTACTTAGTACTAGTAGTATACTATATATACCCTTATAAGGCCTACTAACTAGTTACTAACTAATTATATCCTTATAATTACCCCCCTTCTAATACGACACGTCCTAAGTTATAACTCTAAGGACTATATATACTAGTACTAGTAACTATACGCTAGAGCATAAGGTTATATTAACCCTAAAGGCCCTAGACAGCCTAGCACCTAGTAAAAGCTAGGAATCCCCTAGCTAGCACTAGGATTACCTCCCTATACCTAGTCCCTCTAAGCCTAACGTAAGCTACCCCTCTTTGCTACCTAGCTAGCTAATTACCTCTGCTATACTAAGGCTGATTAGTCGCTAATTAGGTTATAACCCCTAGCCCCCTTAGGCCTGTACTTAAAGAGATGGTTATAGGTGGAATTTAAACCTAACCCTACTTAGCTAGGAGACCTACTAAGTACTAGAATAATTATAAGGGGTATAGGTAGTATGCCATACCTAATAATAGACTATTTAACTAATAGACTAAAAGATTAACTAGTTCTAGTACTTAGTGTTAGTACTATACTATACATGCCCTTATAAGGCCTACTAACTAGTTGCTAACTAATTATATCCTTATATTAAGTTACTTAGGCTTTAGTTAAGAATATAGCTTAATTAATAAAAACTTAGGCGTAATTAGGCTAGTAAATACTCCTCTAGCTAGCTATATTATTTTCCTAGCCTTAGCTAAATTCTTAACCTTCTAGAGGGGATCTCCTTTAGGCGTTAAACTATCTAATAGTATGTTATCTAAAGGGTAAATCTTCTTATCTTTTAACTTATATATAGTTATAACTATTATGTTAATATTATCTTAATTAGGGTTATACTTCTAAGAAAGGGTGTATTTCTTAGTAGTAGTAGATATAGTCTAAGTTACTAGGGCCTATATATAGTCTATTAATTTAAAGTAGTTTATAATCTTATATAGTAGATTACTTCCTATCTTCTTAAGGTCTATAGCTACCTAAGAGAGTATAACCTTTAATATATAGGCCTAATTAAAGTAGTCTAGGTCTAGGTAAGGTGTTTCTTAGGTTT
Organism: Colletotrichum sublineola; assembly: GCA_020631755.1. Classification (NCBI taxonomy): domain Eukaryota; kingdom Fungi; phylum Ascomycota; class Sordariomycetes; order Glomerellales; family Glomerellaceae; genus Colletotrichum; species Colletotrichum sublineola. The sequence continues at coordinate 1,341,855 of JAHSQG010000010.1, forward strand.
TAAAGTAATAGGAGTAGTTTCTACTAGTATACTTCTCTATTATTATAGTAGTCTTATAAATATCTTAGACTATTAGTACTAATAAGGGCGTTAAAGCTGCTTAAGTAAGTAGATTAGATTCCCTTTTGTTAATAACTACCTACTTATTATTATCTTCTTTAACTTAGAAACTAAGGTTTTCTAGTCTTCTAGTAAAGGTCCTAAAGTCTTTACTAGACTTTAGTTTTCTAAAATAAGATAATACTAGCCCTAATTAGGTAATACTCTATATAGGGACTAAGTATAACTTTCCTACTAAGGAATATATTTAGTTAATAAGCTAGGATTATTAAAATAAATAAATACTATAGGTATATATAGCTAAGTATTCCTAGTAAATAGGATTACTATAATTAGTTTATTACTATATAAGAAATTAATCTTTAAGTAAAAGTAGAAAAGGCTACTAAGGAGTAAAGGCTTACTTATTTTACTATTATTTATAATAAATATACTTATTAGGATATAGTATTTACTAATCTAAACTAAAATAATAGCTACTCCTTTAAAGGTTATATATAGAGTTATAGGATTAAATATTATTATACTAAGACGTATAGACGTAAGCTATAACCTATATTTTTAGGTATAAGACTTTAAAATAATATTTATTTAGGTACTACTTGAATAATAGCTTAAATAATCCTATTATAATTAGGTTTAGAACTACTAACTTAGACTTATAGGATAAAATAGGGTATTATAAACGTTAGAATAATTAACTTAATAGCTTTAAGGTTAATTACTCTTATTATATTAACCTAGACTATACTATCTTAAAGGTTAGGTAAACTCTTATTATAAGACTCCAAGATTCCTCTTACTTCTAGCTACTTATAAGGTTTAACTTCCCTAATTAGTTTAGTAGATATTTTAGGGTATATATCCTTAAAGCTATTATTATCTAATAGACCCTAAATACTTATTATAGTATCTTTATTAAACTAAGGCTATACTTTTAAAGTAACTAAGAATAGGATAGAAATATTCTTACTTAGCTTTTAGGCTATAGCCTAGGTAGAAGTAACCCTCTTATTAATTTTATCCTAGTTAGGGATATTTAGGTAAAGAGTTATATCCTTAATAATAGTAGGAGTTTAAATTATATAATTATCTAAATAGTATTAAATCTATTTAGCTAGGTAGTTCCTAATACTTAAACAGGCCTAATTAGGCTAAAGAGATACTCTTAGAGGTATAGGGAGTTAGTATAGGGTATAGGTATTAATATTTATTTCTTTAGGTTAGGATATAGTACTTATATTACTCCCTTAGTAGGAATAGTCCTTAGTTATAAACCCTTAGTAGATAGTATAAGGCTTTACCTAATTAGAGTAGTAGAGAACTCCTTATAATAGTCCTCCTTAAGAGTAGGTTATAGTATCTATCTAAGCTTCTCTTATTAAGAAAACATTAGCGTATATAGCTAGATTACTAGGTATATAGTAAATAAGGCTAATATAGGCATCCTAGGTAACTTAGGGTCTCTATAATTAGATTTCTAACTAGAAGGACTTCTAACGCCTTAATTAAGTACTCTTTTAGCTACTTATACTAACTTAGGATATAGGGTACTATTAGTAATATAGTTTAAAATAACTACTTAGTTAGTTATATAGTTAGATCTCCCTCTTATAATAATAGTATTAGGAACCTTAGTAATATCTATATTATTACCTAATAGCCTTTTAAAGTAGTAGGTATTATAATTAAGTATAATAAGGCCTACTTACTTATTTTCTCTTAACTAGGGATATTTCTAGTACTACTTACTATTATAGTTATTATACTAATATTAGTCTAAATAGCTACTTATAAATCCTAGTAATTAAAATATAGACAGTCTATTAGATAAATTTAAATATAACTACTACTAACCTCTATTACTAAAGACGTTATAGTTTTAGGTAATAATAGGTAGATATAGTATAATATATAGTCTAGTTATATTAGTATTTATAATTATTATAAGAGCCTTAAGCTTCTTAGAAAGTTTAGTAACTAGGTTAGCTAGGATCTAAATATCTATAATAGCTAGCCTTAAATTAATGTTAGTATAGCCCTAATTAGACCTAGTAGCTACTTTTAAAATACTAGTTAGGGTTAAGAAGGGTTTACTAATTATTAAAGTATCTAAGTTACTATAGTAATTTTTATACCTAGCCTTCTAGCTAACCTATAATAATATATACTTCTTAAAGGCTCTAAAGTTACCTTTCTTGAAGAGCTTAGTAGGTATTATACCTATCTATAAGGCTACTAGTTAGATAGTATTCTCTATATACTATTTTATAAAAAGCTTAATAAGCTCCTAGGTAATTATAATAGGCTTATTCTTAGCCTAGGCCTTTTTATAAATACTCTTAACCTTTTAGAATAACTTAGTAGTCCTAACTAAGTTATCCTCCCTAATTAGATTACCCTAAAGAAGATCTTATATATAGTAGTTAGAATAGAGGATAACTTCTTTATTAAGGGGGCTATAGGTATCTATTAAGTACTTTTTTAGTAACACCTAGGTATATATCTCTAACTTAATTTTTACTATAGCTTAGTACTTCTTAGGTAAATACTATAGGAGTATAGTAGTTTTCTCCTAATTAGTATAACCTATAAGTCTAAATAAGGCTTTATACTTATTTAGAAAGTTAGTAATATTATAGCTATTAAAGGTAAGTACTTTAGTAGTATTTAGGGAGGGTATCTTAATTATAGAGTATATATAGCTAACTACTTAAGTCTATATAGGCTGCCTTATAGTATTTATAAGGGCTTTTTAGTTAGTAGTAATAAGGTTAAGAAGTTTATTTATAAGCTCTTACTAAGTATAAAAGTTACTTTAGGTTATTATAAGTTAGCTACCTATAATAGTATAGTAGGTTACTATAGATACTTCCTTAGTCTAATTAGGTAGTATAGTTAGATAAGGATCTAACCTAGTATATCCTTAGCTATACTAGATAACCTTATTATTATTAGTAGCTATACTAGACTCTAAGTTATTAACATAAGGCTCTTAATACCTACTAAAGGTATCTCTAATATAGCTAGTAACCTAATTAGTTACTCTACTAGTAGGGTCTAAAGTAGATAAGGATAGAGTAGCTTTAGATATTTTAGTAGTTATTTTTTATAAGGGGCCTATAAAGTATATATAGTAAATAGTATTCTAAGTAATAGATTTTATTAAAGTAGCTTATATTCTTTTAATAATTCTTCTAGCCTATCTAATAGGTCTAGTTAGGGTAGGGAGAATTATATATATAACTATATTTAAGGCCTAGTATACCTAGAAGTAAAGGGTTATTTTTAATATAGGGTTTACTAGTTCTAAACCTAAGTAAAATATTTAGCTATAATAGGTTATTATTACTCCCTTATTCTTAATACTTTATTATCTTATTATTAAGATAGCCTATAATCTAATTAGGCTAATAACTCTATAAAAACATATAAAATAGTAAATATTAGTAAGTAATATAGTTTTTAATATCTTATAGCCTATACTAAGGAAGTAGTCTAGTATCCTAAGGTTATATAGGAGTACTATTATATAAGTTAGTAAGGGGTTTCTAAGTCCTAAGGGATACTATAATAGGTAGAAAGTTCCTTAGCTCTAAAATACTAAGGAGTACCCTATAGTAGAGCTAGTATGTAATTATAGTCTAATAATTAATAGTTATATCTTTTATAGGTTTTTATTAGTCTTAATAGCTCCTATAAGCTATTAATAGGCTTTTTATTCTTTTTAAGGTCTAACTTACTCTTATACTAAAGTTAAGTCTAATTAGGTTAGTTATATATTTACTTCTTTAAATAAGTAAATTATTTATATATTATCTAGTTTTATTTAAGTTAAAGTATTTATTTAGGGTCTAATAGAGATATTAGTATTACTATATTAGTAATAAGAAGATTAGTAGTTTAATTTTACTCTAAGGTACTATTAAAACTAAGTAGGAAAGAGATGTCTAGTATATAGGATAAATAGTATATAAATACCTAAACTATATAGCTATATTACTACTATTACTACTAGTATACCTTAGGTGCTAATAAACCTAAGGTAACTTACTACTACTAGTAAAGAGCCTTATCCTCTAGAAGAGATACTTATAGGCCTAATTAGGGTAAGAAGTATCTATACTTTATAGATTTAAGGTCTTTAGGGATAAATTAAGAAATATATACTATTATTACTAAGGGTATCTAGTTATATATACTTAAAAAGCTATAAATATTTGTTATATAGATAGACTATCCTACTAGAGTAGGTACTACTAACTAATACTACCTTCTATACTAATATTATATAAGATTCTAGAACGACCCTATATTTAGTAATAAGGTTAGGCTATACTTACTTAGAAAGAAATAAGCTACTTTTAACTATATAAATTACCCCCTTAAAGATCTAGCTTTATAATAGTTATAAGCCTAGCTCTAACTTAATTATAAGCGTAACTAACCCCTACTATTATAAAGTAAATCTTTAAGGATATTCCTTTCTTAAAATAACTCTTTCTTATATATTAATAAGTTATAACCCTTAATAACTTTAGATATAAACGTTAGTCTTCTAACTAACTAAAAGCTATATAGTCTAGCTACTATATATAAGGACTAGTATCTATAGTTTATATTACTTTATTTCCTTACTATATCCTAAGATATCTAGTAATATATTAATCTAGATAGATATATTAAGCTTTTAGAGTATCTTAGTAATCCTACCTATAAGGAATATATTAAAGAGTAAAACAACTTATAAAACAATACGTACTACTTAGCCTAAATTATATAGGAAAACCTCCTAGATATTAATTATAACTTAGTAAATAAGCTAATTAAACTAATACTACTTATAATAGATAATATATTAATAAAGAATAAGTAGCTTATTACTATAAAGGATATATTATTAAAGAAACTTTATATATATAAGTAGTAAAAGTTAAATAAGCTCCTTATGTTATAGGCTAATACTACTATCTCTAAGGATATTATAAGTAGTATCTAGATATAATTACTTAATAACAGCTATAAACTTACTCTTTAAGTAATAATTAAGGTACTCTAGGAATAATACGCCCTATTATATAATAGTATAATTAATTTTACTAAAGAAACGTATAATAAGACTCTCTTATAAGCCTTATTAATAAGAGATCTAACTACTTAGCTTACTAAGTAGCATAATACCCTTATAAAAGCTAAAGCCTTTAAGATATTAGAGATTAAGGGTACTCTAATAATTAAGATGTTCCTATATGCTATTAAGTAATAAATTACCTTATCCTAGGTAGCTAATAAACTTAACAATCTTATAAAAACTAAGTAACGTAGGAGAGGCTATTTAACCCTAAGATAATATAGAGATTTACTTAGTAATTTACTATACTTAGCCTTACTAAAGTCCTATAAAGTAACTAAGGTATATATAATACTTAGAGGATAACTAGAGCTAAGAGCTAATAAGAAATACTATAATAAATACCCCTATAAATAACCTAACTACTTCTAGAGTATAGTAAACTATAGTTTTCTTAAATATATAGTTAGGGGAAAGGTAAGACTATTAAAGTACCCTCTAAGTAACTTAATTATTAAGTTAATTTAGACTAAACTTATAAAGCTAAAGTAGGCTAACCTCTACTTAGAGATTAAGAAGAAAGGTTAGAAATATAAGAATAATAAATTAGATTTATAAAAGCTATTAGAGGCCTTAGAGTATCTACTATTAACCCTTATTATAGTTATAATAGACCCTAATATACTCTATAATAACACTCTAATACTAGTATACTCCTTACTTAGTATCTTCTTATCTCTAATTACAGGCCTATACGTATTTAGTAAGAGTACTATACTAAATAACTATAGAGGGATCTATATTATTAATAATAAGGACCTCTTTAAGCCTAGCTTATACTAACATAATAAAAAGGAGAGCTATGTTAAATCTAGTATAACTTTATATATAGTTAAGGGTTATAGAATATATATTATAAAGAATATACTTAATAGTACTAAAAGGCCTAAGACGTATGACCTTATGCTAGAAAATATAGCCTATATTCCTAGACTTTACGTTAATATTATCTCTAAGGGCCTAGTTAGGAAGAAAGTAGACTTATAGTACTTAGGACTAGATTATACTTTTTATTATAGTATATATAAGAAGAGCGTTATAATAAAGACCCTTAAGCGTAAGGGTAATCTTATCTTTCTTTAATATATACCTATCTTATCTTACTTAGCCTTACTATATAATAATATTTATTATAGCCTTACTATATAATAATATTTATTATAGCCTTACCTCTCTTATTAATACTTAAGTATTTATAATAATAACTTTCTGTTTAATAAGAAACGTCCTAATTAATTATAATAATAATACCTATATTTAGTACCTCTAGACTAGTTACCTTAGTACTAAAGCTCTTATATATCTCCTATATAGCACTTAGGGGGTAAAAATTAAAGGACTAATATAGATAGAGTATAAGTACTATATAGTTATATACGTAAGCTAAGTTATTTTAAAATAAATATTAGAAAATAGGTCTATACGCCTATACTATTATATATCTTAGGATCTCTTTAACTTTCCTATTAGGTTTAACTACTCTAAGTAGCTTATAGTCCTAAGAGATAAGTATACTACCTAACTGTTTGGCGTTATATTACCTAGAAAGATATATAATAATATATTCCCTATACTTAGGTGCTTTATATTATAGGTAGACTAGTAATATGGCGTATATATATATAAGATATGCTAAGATAAGGATACTTTAGTTATTAGTATTAAGGGTAAAACTAAGTATAAGAGGTAGGTAGTAGAGTAAGGGATTAATATAGAGCTACCCCTACTAAACATAAAAGAACTAGTAGGTAGTAGTAAATAAGTAGGCTAAGAAGTTATTATAAGGATTATAAAGATACTCTCTTTATTAGGACTCCTATATAAGCTCTAGCCTAAAGTAGTACTTACTATAATATATATATATAATATAAGTCTACTTTAATACTATAGATAGATAATACTTATTAAGAAAGAAGAGGCGTAGTTTAGATAGTATTTTTACTAGTAGGTACTAGTATATATAGTAGTACTCTAATATAACCTCTATCCTTATTAGGGATAGACATATATATATAGATATTATGCCTATTTATTAATAGGTAGCTATAAGAAAGGAATATAATAATAATAATTTAAAGTTAAACCTAGAGGATATATTAGATACCTTATAGGGTACGTATAAAACGTATATAACCTTTATAGGATCTAGGTTCCCTCTCTATAATAAGTTATTATTATATGTAATATATGCTTTAATAAAATAAAGTTCTTCCTAAAGATAAAAGAAGATAGGGAAGTAATAGCTAAACTAAAAGCATAAAGTATTATTAATATTATTAAGGATAAAGATTATAAGTAAGACTTAATTATAGATATACTTAGATTAATAAATAAGGTAATAAAGATATTAGGTATAATAATAATAATATAGTAGTAATAAACTCCCTTATATACTAATACTAAGAAGAATACCTAAGATATTAGGTAATATAATTAAGGTATTACTACGTAAGGTAAGGAAGAGGTTTAGACTCCTAAGATAATACTAGTACTAAGTATAGCACATACTATAGCTATATCTAATAAAAGTAACTTAGTAAGTAAGATACTTAGCCCTAGCTAAATAGTAGGATCTTATAATAAGGGTAATAGTATAAATATAAACTTAGGATTATAACCTATCTTACTAGGAGGTTAATTAACTACTAAGCACCTAGGTAACACCTAGCGTTTTAGTATAACCTTAGAAGCCTAAAATAATATATAGCTATATAATTAAATTACTAATCTACTCTATATAGAATAAGGCTAAATAATAAGAATAAGCTAATATTAATAATATCCTCTAGAGAGGCTAGGTATAGTAATATATATACTAACCTACTAGCCTAGAGCTAGATATCGTCTTATAGCCTTAGGGGGTAACTCTCTACCTATAAGATAAGTACTCTTCTTAGCTCTTTATTAGAGCGATAAATAAGACTTAAATGACTTCCTTAATACTTTCTTTTATAATAGAGAGGAGGCTATTAATAAGGTAAATAATAGGTACTATATGCTATACTTAGTTATCTATATAGCTACGTATTAGATAACCCTATACTATCTAACTAAAATACTAAATAACTATAGATATTATTATAATAATCTACTATATACTCCTAAGTTATAAAAAGAGCTGCTTTAGATACTAAATAATATCTAACAGCTACTTAGGAAAGTAATAGATCTAGAAATTAGTAAACTATGGCGTCTTAAGGCTCTTAAAATAATTAATAGATTATCTGTCCTACTAGGAATAAAGCTACTACTACTTAAGTAGGTTTAGATATATAAGTAGGATCTAAAAGGCTTTCTTAATTACTATAAGGCCTAAGTTATTATATAAGGGGATCTCTAAGTAACTAATCCCCTCCTTAAGATATATATAGTAATACTTATAGTATAAACCTTTTATGTTATAATAGTAATTACTATATAATTTAACCTTAAGGTTAAGTAATATAACGTTATAAACGTATTCCTTAACGCTAAATAAGACCCTTTAGGTAAGCTAATATATTATAACCTACTAGAAGGATACTAATAAGAAGGTAAATACGTAATAATAGTATATATACTTTACAGCTTAAGGGATACACCCCTTCTATAGTTTAAGGAGTTCTTTAAGACCCTTAAATAACTAGGCCTTTACCTATATAAGGAAGATCCTTACCTCTTTATTTCTAATAATAATAATATATATATCCTCTTCTATATTAATAATATCCTTATTATATACCTACTATTAAGAATAGAAAAGGGAATAAAGGTTATTATAGGTCTTAAAGAAACGTATAAGATAAAGGATATAGGTAATATAGAGTAGTATCTAAGTATTAAGATAGTTTAAGACTATCCTAATAGAAAGATATACCTCTACTATAACTAATATATCTATAATATAGCTGTTAAGTTTAAATATAACGACGTAGTATGACTAGTAATGCCTTTACTAATAACTAAATTCTTCCTAAACAAGGGTACTACTTTACTAAATAAGGTAAAAACCTTCTAAGAGATAGTAGGATTAATACTATATATAGTAATAATAATCTAACTTAATATTACGTTTACTTACTTATTACTATTAAAGTTCCTAATAAACATAAGCCTATAATATATTTAGGTAGTAAGATAGTATATTAGGTATTTCTTTTATACCCTCTACCTGTTAATCTACTTTAGTATCTAAGGAGGAATTCAGCTTCTAGCTATAAGTAACGCCTTATTTAGAGACAATGTTATAACCTATAGATCCTTATAAGGATATATTATATTCCTATTTAGAGGACTAATTTAATAGAAGGCTGCATAATAAGTAATAGTAACTATATTAATAACTAAGGTAAAGCTTCTTACCCTTAAGTATATAATAAAGAAGCTAATAGTACTCTAGTATCTCTTTTAAGAGATTTCCCTAGATCTTAGAGATAATATCTAGAAAGTATACTATAATAATTAGTAAATAATATGCCTTATTATAGGGGAAGGGGAAAAGATTACTATATAACTCTACTATATTAATATCTAAAACATATAGTTATAAGAAGTATATATAGATAGTAAAGTTAATATAGTCTATCTTCCTATAAGTAAAATACCTACTAATAGATTAATAAAGAATCTCCTATAAGCTAAATTTAAATACTTTAGAGCTATACTTAATCTATAAGACGTATAGTATATAGCTAAATAGAAAGAGGAAATAATAAATAAAGGGCTAAAATAAGTTTAAAATTAAAAAATAGCCTAAGGGCTAGGGAGCCTAAAAGATAAGTAAAGTAAGTAATAGCCTACTAGCTAGGAAGTATTAGTTATCCTTATAGAGGAGAGTAGCTATATATATATTAAGAAGAGTATAAAACATAGTATAAGTCCTAAGGTTAGGGATAATCTTACTAATAAAGGTGTTAATATTAGAACATACTATACACACCTAAAAGGTAATAATACTAATAGGGCGTAAGGTAGGAGTCTTATAAGGTATACCTCTATAAGATATGCTTACCTTACTACCTACTTTACTATACTCTCCCTCCTTATCCTCCTCCTCCTCCTCCTTAAGCTAAGGAGGTGTAGTAGCCCCCCTTACCTATAATAGTAAAGGTAGGACTACCTATACCTTATGCTAAAGTATGGTAAGTCTCTATATTATAATAATATTAGTATAAGGTAAAGTAAGGATATAAAATAATAGATATATATACCTTCTTTAGTATTACTAGTACTAACTAAGTAGTTAGGAGGGTGTTAGCTAGGCCTATAAGAGATAGTATAAGTAGTATATAATAGTACTATAATAATACATACTAATAGTATTTACCTTTAGTTCTTAGGAGGTATATACTATCTATCTATCCTATAAGGGTGCTATAGAAATAATAGTTATAAGGACTAATAATAGGCACCCTAGCTGCTAACACCCCTTACCCTAGATACTTAGGGGCTATAATAAAAATATTATTACTACTATTACCCTTCTCTATAATACTCTTAAGATTAGGGAAGGGAGGGAGTACCTCCTAGAGTAAGCTATAAAGAGAGAGTAACTCTATATTACCTAATCTATCCTCTATAAAATATAATAAGTTAGTAATAAGGAATAAGAGTAATATAAAGAGGTATATAACTAATATACTAAGTATTAATAAAGAAAGGACTTTATTACTACCCTCTAGGCTATACTACCTAGTACCCTTAGAGCTATCCTTAGACAGAGTTAGATACTAATACTAAGGATACTCTTTATCTACTATTAATTAGGACTATAATACTTATTAGATATAAAGAGGAATATATACTAAACGCCTAGATAGTATAGTACTAGAAGGTCTCTTTAGTCTTAGACTATAACTATTAGGAAGGAGAGGCTATATATTTAATTAGAAATATAACTAATTACTAGAATAGAAGGGGTAAAACTTATAGATATCCTTAAGGGTATCCTACTTCCTTAAGACCTTAGAGGGATAACCCCCCTCCTCCTAAATACTAAACATAGGTAAGGATAGGCGTAGTAGTAAGGCTACTAATACTAGTAAGTTATTAGGTATAAGACCTAGGTAACTATAACGCTTAAAAGCTGCTATAGTATATATATAGGCCTTACCTATAGAGATAGTTTTATAAGGTATCTAAAATAAGAAAAGAATTAATAAATAATTAGTAATTATAAGTAATAAGAAGGGTAAAAGAAACGTAAGTAAAAAATATAGTGTTTCTTACTAACTTATAGTTATAATTATTATTAATAAGGAAGAAAAGAGAAAAAGAAAAAGGTAATATAGGGTAATATAGGGGATATCTATAGTTATAAATAACCTATATAGCTGTTACCCTACTAACTAACTATAAGGACAGCCCTACTAACTATAAGCTATAAAACTAGATTAACTAGACGTTATGTAATAACGTCCTATATATAATATTTTCCCTTTATAATTAATTATTTTTAGGTAGTATAGTATAGGTAATAATAACCCTAGCTGCTACTACCTAAGGGGGTGTATTATATAGATAGACTATCCTACTAGAGTAGGTACTACTAACTAATACTACCTTCTATACTAATATTATATGAGATTCCAGAACGACCCCGTATTTAGTAATAAGGTTAGGCTATACTTACTTAGAAAGAAATAAGCTACTTTTAACTATATAAATTACCCCCTTAAAGATTTAGCTTTATAATACTATTACTAATAGGATTCTTATAATAAAATATACCTTAATTAGACTATAAAGGTCTAATTAGGGTAAGAATATTATTAAAAGTATAATAAATACTACTATTACGTAAGATTCTATATATTTTCTCTATATCTATGTCTGTATTTTTATATATAAAAATCCGTAATAATCCTTCCTTAACTATCTTCCTAGTTACTCTTCTAATTAAATAGCCCTTTTCCTAATTAGGCTTACAGAAGATAGAAAACCTATTAAAAAGGAGAAAACTAAAACCCTACTCTATTCTAATAAGTATAAGATACTAACGCTACTACCTTACCCTCTAAGCTTCTTAATAAGTAAGGGGGTAAAATACATAAAGGTATTATAGTTACTATAGAATAGCTATAGTAATAGTACTATAGCTACCTATAAAAGAACCTAGTAGAGATGTTTACTACTAAGACTAATCTATTAATTACTAACTACTTTATAGTAAAAGAGGATACTAACTATATACTTACTATTAAACTCTATAAAAAGAGTATAATAACTACGCCTAGTAAACTATTTAAGTAGTCTAACTACTAAAAGATTAAGGGATTAATAGCCTATAGTATATTCTATATTATCTAGTATAATAAAAAGCACTATAGAGGTATCTATATATTTAAGTTATAATTAGTATATAAGATTAAGGGTAAAGATAAGACCCTATATAAAAAGTTAAGACTTATTATATAAGGGTATACTAATAATAAGAAGGCTATAATACTTACCTAGTTACTAACTATCTAGTAAATAGCCTAATAGTTAATCCTTACTATTACCCTATTATTATTACTTAAAAACCACCTTTTATAGCTATATAATATAATATAGGTATATATATAATTAGTAACCCTATTTAACTATATAATTCTTATAAGACTACCTATTAAGATCTAATAACTTTATAATACTATAATAATAATAGAGGTTAAGTAACTACTATATAGCATACCTAAGGCTAGAACCTACTAATAGGTAACTTATAATAACTATTATAGAAAAGCCTTCTAGATAGATACTTTAACCTTTAAACCTTACCTACTTATTTTAGTATAAAATAATAAAGATTTTATATTAATTAGTATATAGACTAATAATACTATTAGGCTTATAAATAAATTATTTTCTAACTATAAGGATACTAAGTTAATAAAAGTAACCTTTCTAGTAAAGCTAAAGTAATTTCTTAAACCTAGTAAACCTATTATCTTTAATAGTAGCATGCTTTCTCTTAATAATAATAGTAATATTTACTTTTACTAAAAGGGATAAAGTAAATAACTATAGCCTATTAACCCTAATTTACTAGAATTATACTAGTAGTATGTTAAGTAGTACGCCTATAGTATATATATTACCTTAATCTACTAGCATAAGGTATACTCTAACTTCTCTATTACTACCTAATACTAATTACTAAATATAAGTAATATTAAAAAGCTTAACTAATAAATTAAGTAGTAAATAAAGAACCTTAACTAAGGCCTTTATTTTTAACTACTTAACCTTATAACTATAAAGCTCTTTATCTTTATTAATAGATTATTTACTAATAATAGTAATCTTACCTTATAGCTTAGATTTATTATTATTCTTATAAATAAGTAACATAGTAAAGATAATACTACTATAAAAACCCCTAATAATACTAGTAAGTTTACTATTAAAGGGAATATTATCTACTTTAGCTTAATAAAGTATAAGAGGGTTATATAGAGCGTATTAGCCTCTAAGATCTATATAATAGTTACTAATACTAATATTACCTATATAATAACTACTATACTAGTAATAGTTACTAACTACCTTAAGTACCTATAAATCCTAATAGTTATATATACTAACTCCTACTCCCTCTATAAGTACCTTATAAAGCTTAGTACTATAAAGGAGAAACGCCTTATAATTACTATAATAGTATTATAATAGTTATATAAGTACTAGGAGATATATAAGATTTAATAGATCTATAGTAATAATAACCTAGTAGATAGATTTATAAAGTTATTACCTAATAAGGCGCTAGAGGAGCTTATTAGTAATAGTATAGTAAGGATATAGATAAATAGATAGGTTTTATATATGTAATAGGTTTATTATATAAAAAGTATATAATACTTTTAGATCTTTATTTTTATTACGTTTTTATGCTCTTTATAGTTAACTAGTAAAGTACTATAAATTTATAGTAAATTTCTCCTTAAGAGAAAGTTATTAGTATTATAATATTAACTATTATAGATCCTATTAGACTTACTAGGTATAACCCTAATAACTAGCTATAGATTAACTATTAATCTATTAGTAGATCTACTATAGATTTAGGGGTTATTTACCTAACTATTTATAGTAGAACTTATAATAATTCTCTTTTAGTTATATATAATTAAACTATAGTATTTACCCTTATTATTTGTTACTTACCTATTAATACGTACGGTTAACTATATTACCTACCTAGTAATATACTAATAATAATATTATATCCTTAAGCTATATTTTTATAGTACCCTTTTTAGATTAGATTTATACTATAGCTATACTATATACCTCTATTACTATATATTATATACCTACCTATAAGTAGTTACTAATAGGTATACTATATAAGTCTATAAACTATAAGGTATTATTAAAGGTATAATTTATTATAGCTAAATCTAGTAATATAGACTCTTTTAGTACGTATATTAGTAGTAATAAGTAGAAGGCTATAAAGGCCTTAGCCTAGTAGTAGCTATATAATTACTAGTCCTTTTACTATATTTTATATACTTATTTAGTAAGCTCCTTTAACTTATTAACTTAATTCTCTACCTTATAGATATACTACTATATATTATATTTAGGTACCTATCCTTTAGGCTAGCTTTTTAGGTATATATACTAGTACTTTACTAATAAATAATACCTATTATAAGCCTTATATATAAGCTGTTATCTTAACTATTATTAATTATTATTACCTATACTTTTTTAGTAATAGTACCTCTTTTAAATACTACTACTATTATATAGTAATTACTTAGCTTCTTTATTAGCTAGCTTAGTTAGGCTAAAGGCGCCCTATATAGCTTAGCTATATAGCGTTTCTTTAGTTATTACTTTAAGCTATTATATTATATCCTTTAGTACTACCTTTTAGCTAAGGTTTATAATTATATTACTATTAGTATATACTATTAAGTATATGTTTATCTATATAGATAGTAGGCTATATTATAATACTTATTAGAGATAGTAAAACTAAAGAGCTAGTATAAGGTATAATATAAGTCTAACTCTAATAAGTATGTTATATATAGTATCCTACTTAGTTATCTAAGCCTTTATCTCCTTATTAGTAGATAGTTATTTTATAGTAGGCTTTACTAGTATATTCTTATACTTAGTTAATACTTATACTATATATACCTACTTATTAATACTTATAGTAGCTATAAAATTATCTATTTATTAATAGACTTTATTAGTAGCCTTATAGTACTATATAAGTAATTTAATAGTAACTATCTAGTAAAAAGTATTCTTAAAGTTAACTACTTACTTCTTTTACCTCTTATAAGTCTTCTTTTACGTCTTATACTATAAGTTAATAGTAGTAAATCTCTTAAGGTTATTATTATTAAGGTCTATTAGGGACTTAGCTAGCTAAGGTAGACATATAGTACTTAGCATACCTATAGTTTATAAGTATATAGTATACCTACCTTTATCCTTAGTTCTTAACTTTATAAAGTTAGATATCTTAACCTTATATAGTTACTATAGATAGTCTACTATATTTAGCTATAAATTACTAGCCTTTAGGTTAATATATACCTATATATTATTATCCTCTATAAGGCCCTAGATAAGGTTAATCTATAGGGGCTAGTTATACTTTATACGTAAAGTAACTATATTTATAGTATATTTCTTTATATAATCTATTATAATTAATAGATATCTTTATTTAATTAGAGGGGCGTTTTAGTTATTATAGAAACGTATATTAGACTATTAATTATTAAATTATAGGGATTATAATAGTTAGTTATTATATATATTTATATGTTATATATATATATATATCTAGCTATTTATATAGAAATCTAGAAATAAGGCTATCCCCTTATAGTAGAATCCTAGTAAATTCCTAGCCTCTAATTAGGCTAAAACTTTAGGTATCTACCGTGTATATAGGGCTAATTACCTATATATTCCCTAGTAAATCGCTATGTTATTTCTACGTATTTAACATAAGGACTAGGAACTAGTAAACACAGACATATAGTAGTATAATCAACTTTAATTAAGTTAGCCCCCCCTATTTACTACACCCCTATATTTACTATAGTATTATTACCTCTATATATTATAATCCTTAATAATAATACTATTAATTCAGCTATAATAAAAATAAAATAATTATTTTTAAAAATACTATAAACTTTACTATAGCTAAATATACTAAATCTAATATTTCCTATACTTTATAAGATATTTAAGGTAGGATAGTAATCTAAAAGGCTATAAGAACCTAATATATACCTAAGTATATACTCTACTATTAAATAAAAGGGACTAATACCTACTAGGAAGGCTAAGTAAATAACTAGTAGTTAACCCCTAAGTAGGAGACTTACTTAGTTAATTAGGTATTAGCATAAGGCTCCCTTAGCCTAGTACTAACCTATCTCTAACTTAAAGAACTAGCCTAGTAAGTACTAGCTATTAGTAGTAACTATTAACTACTTAGTAAGAACTAAATAGAAGGGTTTCTTTATTATAACCCTTCTATAAAGACCCTCTAAGGTAAGATAATTAAGAATTTATAAGTAAAGTCCTTAACAGCTAAGATTATTTAGGACTATTTTACCTTATATTAACTCCCTATTATTAAGGCTATTCCCCTTAAGTACTAATAGAATATAGATAAGACTAGGCTAATAGAAGGCTAGGGTGTTAATAGACTAGTACTTAGTTCTTCTTTAATAAGGAAGATTTATACTAAGTTACTAGATACCTAGACTTAGATTACTATCCTTAAGTATGTATTAGTAGTAGGTAAGATACTCCTACTATTAGTAATCTTTAATAGTAAGATAGTCTAGAGGTAGTAGTTCCTATCTAGCCTTAAAGAGTATAATAACTAGCATTTCTAGGTATTAGATAATAGGTAGATATCTAATATTACTATAATTAACTAGCTTAAAGAGGTCTTTAATCCCTAGATAAAGCTATCTATAAGGGATAAAAAAGTCTAGTAATTATTAGTCTTAGATAGGTATAGGAGTTACGTTACTATTAATTTTATATAGGAATATTATAGTAGGAAGATATATATTATTTTTTTACCCTCTTATTCTAGCTATATTACTTAACCCCTTAATCTATCTATATTTAGGCCCCTAAAGTTAACTTACTATAAGAAAATAAATAATTATACTAACTTAGTTAGAGGTATACCCCTAGGGAAGAGGAACTTCCTTTCTTATTATTTATAGGTAAGGTTAGAGGCTATTATACTAGAGAATATTAAGGTAGGCTAGTAAGTATCTAGGTTATCCCTATTATATAAAGGATATATCCTTTATAGTAGCTAAGTACTAGATAATAATATAAAAGACATACTAAATTAAGAGAAAAAGGTATCTAGTATACCCCTAGAGGATATACTACGCCTATTAATACTAATAAAGTTATAAGATATAGATTATTATAACTTACTATTAGCTATTTAGACTTATAGTCTATAATTACTTAAATAGTATAGTTATATCCTTTATAGAAAGGTAGGAAAAGTACTAAATATTAAGAATACGACTATTACTCTTTAGGAGAGGAATGTTACAGGCTAAAAGGGGCGTGTGGCCTATAACCCTAGATAGGTTGTGGTTAGTTACGTGCCTATAGGTATAAGTAGCTATTAACTTAGGGAGTATCATAAGTTAACTATAGAATACTACTTACACCTGATTATACCTACCTTTTGTCTGTGCTATTGTCGCCTCGTACTTGCTTGTTTGTTATCCTTTACTGCTTTACTGTTCTGTTTCACTCTCTTGCTGTGTATCTCTGCGACGCTGCCGTCTATTCCATCCGGCAGCACTAACAGCCCATTTGCCCTGTCAGATCCGTAACGGCTGCCAGGAGGGCTGTGTTAAGGAAGATATAAGAGCTAGATACTAAACTAGAGGTATATATACCTTTAAAGAGGAAGAGAGTTACTATAAATCTAAATACCCTCTTTATTAATATTATAGCTATATAAAAGTTATAGGAAATAGCTATGTAGATAACTTTTAAGGTAGTAAAGACTATATAGGAATAGGATATTAAGTTCTAATCTTTTTAACATGAATTTTAGGTAGTAAAGCAGTATTAATTAACATTTTATCCTGTTTATGTTAAATTAGTGATTTCCGTAATGCTGCGGCAAATGCGGGGGTGCGGCAAATAGGGGGGGGCTGACTTATAATGTACATTTATTTAGTGTGATAAAACAAGGCCCATGCATTAACAATTTAATAGATACATGGTGCACTCTATGAAAGTTTACACAAATAAAGTTTATCGAAAATTTACGGTAAGCCCTGCATAAACGACGGAATCATTAAAGTGAGAGTCAATGCCAATAGATTAAGGGGATCATATACGGAGTGCCTAGGGTTGGAAAAAACAGCCGACTATAAATACTAGAATTACTACAACCAGAGTAGTCAATTTGGATAATCCTTTTGTATTTGTTAAATCGCTGATCAGTTTTTAGTGACGAGCATATACCGACACACCATGCCACTGAGCCGTCAAAACTACACTATAATTTGTATTCTTCCTTAGACGTCCCTATTTATCCAACTTTTAGGTGGTCTCTTCGTCTTCCGCGATTCATTGGTAATCCTATTATTCTTTATCTAACTATCATGAAACCTAATGCCTCTCATTACTTACTTCTTAGCTTGAGTTTGCTCTCTTTCTCAGCAATAGCAAGAAATCTCGATGGGAAATCCTCTCACGTTGGTGCGCATATCCTCAGAAGAGGCATTCCCATTGCAACAACAGCCAGTTCTTCCGCCAACGGTGACGACCCAGAAGAGCCGCTCACAAGCACCGATTCAAGCGAGGATGACACCGCCGATGACCCGAGGCCGGACAAAACCACCGATCCAGCAACGGCAACATCCACAAGCTCAGTGCCGACCGAAATCCCCGTGCCGTGTCTCATTTTCCCAAAAGATGAGGCCACAATGGAGGAGAAAGAAGATTTCATTTCGCTCCTTAACAAGGAACTTGGTAACGGCAACTATCGAGAGACAAGCGATACAGTGACTCTATTTGTGAGCGCCGATATTACATCTACGCAGCGTACCATCATTTCTAGGGATCCTCTTGTATGTAACTACACAACCGACCCTCTACATGGTTTCCTTAGACATTTTGGCTTACTCGCGATCCAGGTCGGCGGCATTGAGCCTGACGTACATACTTATTCGGACAGCGAACAGTCCGTGCTAGCTGAGAACAGCAAGCGCCATGGAGACGTCCCCGAGAAATGGTGGATGAAATCACAGGATAAGCTGCGGAAAATCAGGAAGCGCGCTATGGTAGAACAAAAAAACGCTCCGACCGAACTTGTCATGTTATCGCAGCCTCCGCGAGTTGGCTTGTCAACACTGAAGAGTTACACGTACGATGACAGCGCTGGAGCTGGTGTCACCGTCTACGTCCTGGACAAAGGATATAATACCAAGAATAGTGTAAGTAATAGATATCTATCTATGCATCGTCGAAACATCAAATAACCTGGTGTAACGCATAGGAATACACCGGTATGGCCGTAAAGCCACGCTGGATCTTTGCAGGGTCCCAGGCGGATGACCCTGTTATGGATGATCTTGCACATGACGGCCATGGCAGCTGTGTTGCGTCTAAGATTAATGGGCCCAAGTACGGGGTCGCAAAGAAGGCTAGCCTTGTTATTGTGAAAGCTGGACCAAATGTCGGCGACACACTAGACGGGCTTAGCCTGATCTTGCAAGACATAAGGAAAAACAAAGTACAGGGCCAAGCTGTCGTGAGCTTTTCACGGTCGTGTACGTGTATTCTGGTTCTTTGGAATGACAATCAGTCCCTTCTTCTACCAAAAGCCGTAGGCTGACATCCTATACAGTAGCAAATCTAAGGCAGTACCAGAAGATAATGATGCGATCCTATATTGAGGAGATAACTAAAGAAGACGTTGTTTTTATCACAGCAGCCGGAAATGATAACCGGGCAGCAGTCTCGGTACGTTCCCGACTCTGATGATACTTGTCTAGTGAAGGAACTAACCGATATATTCTAGTATGGAATAGCTACTGCAGTCGATGTCGATAGGTGGCCTGCAGTATTGGCTAAGGATGGAGTGCCGATAATCAACGTGGGAGCTGTTGACAACGCAGGCAAGAACTCTCCCTTATCCAAAAGAGGGCCTCTGGTCCATGTCATGGCGCCCGGCGTCCAAGTTCACTGTGCTGCCAACTCTGATACCTTTGAAACGCAGAGGATGAGTGGTACATCTGTTGGTGAGTATTCCCAGCTTCTCCATCCTTCACAAGGCCCAATGAAGCTACGTGCATCATGGGAACGACAGCCTTACTAATGTGTGCCCATGCAGCCGCGTCTGCAGTGGCTGGTCTCGCAGCCTATCTACTCGCCCTAGGAAAACACCCGGAGTTATACCAAGCCGGAAGAGTAGCAGAGAATATGAAGAAAGTCCTTATGGACTCGGCGTATGAAAGAGTGCCAGGCGGAGGACGGGTCGCGTACAACGGCTATAGGTCTGGCGTAATACCCTTGCCCCCGGACGCATTACCGCCAGTTGTGTCACGATAGCTTCATTCATTCCACCCTCTGTAACTGCATTGTCATGTGTCACACTACGTGGTGTTTCACATTCGTTTCCCTATAAATAGGACTTCACTTTATGCATCTTTACTTTAATAGAATTAAGCCTTTCATATCTCAATTCTCCAATGCCCTGCTGTGTGCTCTAGCTCGTCACAAGTTGCTTGTTACAATTGGGACCTCGCTGTCAGTGGATACTGCTGTGGCACCACCGACACTCCTTGTTACGGAAGCGTTGTCAAATGCTATGTGTGATGAACCGCAGCGTCTGGTTACATTGATGTAAAAGTAGTTATCCTATTAAGAATCTATGTATTAACTGGAGAACAGGTAGAAATATACATCCTAAGTGGTCTGTGCGGGTGGTAAGCTACATCTAAGCTAAGTACTACTAAAACTAGCTATATAAAGCTATTCTAGCTTTATAATATACCCCCCTAGCTATAAGTCCTCTTATAGGTAGTCTTTTATCTTATATATTAGTTATTCTTATAAAAAAAATAAAGTAATTATTATTAAATAATAGCTCTTTTAAGTATAGAATATAATAAAAGAAAGAGATAATTTAGCTAAAAGACGCCTTTTAACTATTATAATATTATTCTTTATATTATTATTTAGATAAAAAGTCTAAATAACTCCTTTAGATAAAAGTATTAATTTCTAATTTTAGATATATAACCTCCCTATTTACTCTTATAGTTCTATTTTTCTTTCTAGTAAGTTATTAATAATCTAAATAGGTAAATTAAATCTTATTTTACTTAGTACCCTTAAATTAAGGTATATTCTAGCTAATTTTTCTGTTTTTTAAGTAGAAAATAGCTAAGAAAATAGTATAGTAGCTTATTAATAATTAGATTTAGAAATTCTAGTAGCTTCTATCTAAAGAAGGTATTTCTCTCTTTATATTATAAGGATAAAGTAAAATTAACTTTTATAACTTTTATCTTTAGTTATTAGATTTATTTCTAAGTATAAATTATCTTAGATTTAAAGGTAATTTTACTAGTCTACTTAATTCTTTTATTATTAACTAATTATTTAATTTATATATATTAGGCTATAAGAATCTAGTTAGTATTATTATTAGTAAAGAGGCGCCTAAGATCCTAGTACTTAGGGGTAGTAGTATCTTAAATTCTACTAGTATTATACCTCTAATTAAGGTAACTCTAGTTAGTAGTATAGTTATTAACTTAGGTCTAGCTAAGAACTCTAAATATAGTAAGAGGAAAAAGAAGTTAGCTAAGAAGCTTAAAATAGCTCTTAAAATTTAGAGTAACTTTTATTAGAAGTAAAGGACTTTTTATAGGTTTTTTTTTAAATAAAAAACTTATAGTTACTAACTTTTAGTATATAGGTCCTAATAAGTCTATTAGCTAGATTACCTTATATACTAATAATATTATAAAATTATAAAACTAAGTAAAATTTAACTAGATTCTTAATTATTACTATACTATTATAGCTAAGAAAGCTAGAGCTAAAGAGGAGTATAAGTAAAAGGAACTTAAGACCTAGGTAGGAAATAGTTTAGACTTTAAGGAATCTAATACTAGTACTAAGGTCTCTAGTTTAGACGCTATTAGTAACTAGGATAATAAGCTAGAGCCTAAGCCTAAGAGTCTACTTAAGAATATAAGTAAGAAGTATAAGTAGGTAGGTAAGTCCTCTAAGCTACCTTTAGCTAAGAAGCTATATATAAAGAGACCTATAGATATAAGTAGAAAGCCTATTCTCTAGCTAGGTCTATACTAAATCCTATATTACCTACCCTATCTTAAGAGTATTATATATAGTAGTTCTTAAGGTAAATATATTAAGACTAATAAGGGCTATATTTACTACTAGAAAAACTATTTATAGTATATTCCTATTCTAAAAGCCTTATATATAGAGGCTAATTACTTTATTAATATAGTTTATACTAGAAATATATCTAAGTTAGTAAGTTTTTAGAGTATTTTTTAGTTTATTATCTACTAACTAAGTAAAATAGGCTTAGTAATATATAAGTAAGAAGTTATATAAGAAGGTTAATACTTTTAACTTAACTTTTATAGTATAGAAGAAGTCTCTTAAGAAGACTAGTTTACTAGATTTAAATATTCCTATATTTAGTATGTTAGTCTACTAACTACTACCTTAGCTAAGCTATATTACCTAGCTAAGTCCTACCCTAGAAGCTAAGGTCTAGCTATACCTACCTTATAAGAATTAAAGTAAGACTAATATATTAGTTAATAATATATATATTATACTTTAGGGTATATTTAGTATAGCTACTAGCTAGAATACTACTTTACTTCTAGCTTTTAAGAGTTTTTTAGCTTTATATAAGAAGGTAGTCTAGGATTATAATTAGTAATTAAGATAAAATCTAATTGGGATATTAAGTTTTCTAGTAGTATTTAGATTCTAAAAAGGGAATTAATTTAAATCTAGAGGTAAATATACCTAGAAATAGTTTTTAAGATAGAGGTTTTTACTTTATATATTACTAATATATTTTCTAGCTAGGATTAATATTTTTTAGATAGTTTTACTTTTAAGAAATTACTTACTTAGTACTTCTATTTAGCTTTTATAATCCTAAATAATTTCCTATATATTAGCTAAATTAATAAGTACTTAGAAATATTTAAATTTAGTATGTAAAAGGTTTTTATAAGTCTATCTACTAGTATATTATTTATTAAGATATAGGCTATATTAAAACTTCTATGTAAGAATTCCTATTTTAGCTATATATTTTAAATATTAATATGTCTTAGGCGTATTAATAAGTACTCTCTATACTAAACTACTAATCTAATTATTTATTAATTATTATAATAGATTTTCTAAACGTCTCCTAGGGAAAAGGTAAAGTCTTAGAAGAGTCTTTTAAGGGCTATTACCTTCTTAGTAGTCTGTTCTAGACTTAGAAGTTTAGCCTCTATTATTAAAGTAGTAACTGTTACTTAGTATATAGCTTTCTACTATATTATACCTCTAAAGAGTAGGAAGATATACCCTTAAGATAACCTTCTTATCTCTTTATTATTAGTAAATAAAGTATTTATTATACTTATAAGAGTATTCCTACCCCTTATATTACTAAAGTAAATTATAAGGTAGTATATTATATATAAGTATCTTATAACTTAGTTTATAGCTAAGATATATTTCTTTAAAGGGTTTATTAGAAATTAAGATAGGATTAAGTATATAAAAGTAATATTAGGTTATATTATAATTATTATAAAGAGGACTAAGCTGATTTTTATTTAGAATTTATAGATCTATTCCTTAGTTACTTATCCCTTATTCTTCTTAAATATAGTAGTTAGAAGGGGTATAATAGGAGTAATTCTATCTATAAGGTTAAATTATTTTATAATCTTTTTAATATATGTGTTATAGACTAAAAAGAGCTTTCTTTAGTAGTAATCTCTAATAATATAAATTCTAAGGTAGTATTTTACTTTACCTTAATCTTTTATTTTATATACTTTCTTTAAAGAGTTAATTATTACTTCTCTAGCTGTTTTATTATCTTAATAGTAAAGAATAAGAATATTATTAATATAAAAGATAATAAAGACCTTCTATTTTATATCTATAAAAAGATATAGATCCTTATTTACTACCTATAATCCTAGTAATTTAAGTATTAATAAGAATTCCTTATACTAAAGTAAAGGTATATTATATAGCCTATATAGGGCGTAGGTAAGTTAAACGTTTTTCCTAAGTATCTAATATCTATCTAGGAATTAGTAAGTAACTAGTTTACTATTTATCTTTATATTTAGAAATATATTAACTATATCTATTTAATAGATCTTAAGGTTAAATTAGGCTATAATTACTATTACTACCTAAAAGGTCCTAGCTATAAGTATAGCTATATATGTCTATTAAAGTAGGTTTTCTTCTTATATATTACCTTATATATAAATTCTTACTTTATAATATTTAAGAAAGCTATTCTTATCTAGCTTATATATAAAAACCTACTTTAAGGGAAGTAGTTTATTCTTTACTTCCTAAGCGTTAATTACCTTCTAAATACCCTTTTTACTTAGCTTATTAATTTTAATTCTTATTACTTCTAGAAATAGAGTTCTAAGATTTACTAGCAGCTTAAGAACGTCTTTATAGGATTTTAGTAAGTCTAGTAGTTTAGTAATAATATATTTTCCTTTTAGTATAGGTTTCTTAGTATAATTAGTACCTTAAACTACTCTAATTACTATTATATAAAGGGTTTAATATATATAGAATACTTTATCTTCTACTTTCTACTAATTAGGTATAAAGGTTAAAAAGAAGTTATTCTATTCCTAATCTATAAAATAGAGTTCCTCCTAAGAGTTATTATCTATCTAAATAAAGGTATTATAGGTAAAGCTTAAATTATATAGGATATTATAAACTAAAAGGCTTTTCTTTTTTAGTTAGGTAAAAAAGTTTTATATTCTCCTTTACTCCTAATAAGATAATCTCTACTCTTCTTATTAATTTTTAGGTAGTAGTCCTATTACTCTTTAGCTCCTCTATATTAGTTTAGTATAGCCTTCTACCCCCTAAGCTAAACTTACTTAGGATAAGTAGTCTATAGTACTTATATTTTTAAAATGTAATAGCCTTTCTACTTTAAAGGTTAAGTCTAATAGCCCTACTTAACTAATAACTTTATAGTCCTTATTAGGACTATTAGTCTAAATATAAATTACGTCTTTAATTTTCTCCTTAGATAGGGATTAACTTATATTACTAGCTATACCTATAGTAGTATCTATAGCTTATTCCTCTTATTTAGAATCCTACTAGATTTATATTTTTATTACTTCTTTAGTTAAGAAGTTAGCTTCTACTAGTATATCTAGCCTAAGTATTAATTCTAAAGTAAGGAGATTTCCTTTATAAAGCTTACCTTATATACTAGTTTTAGTAATAATATTATTTAGTTTCTATGTTTCTAGTTTAATAGATACTTCTAAAGGGCCTTCTATTAGGAGATCTATTAGATCTAAAACACCTAAAGCTTTTAATACTACTTTTAAGTTTATTAGTAAAGTCTTAAGCTTAATAATTTCTTATATAACTTTTAGTTAGATTACTAGTTTTAAATTATCTAGTAAGTAGAATTTTATTTTATTAAAAGTTATATTTTAGGTAATAATTACCTAATAGAGGCTAGGAACCTAAATCCTATATAGGTTATATATATTTAGTATATAACCTACTAAGTACCTAATATACGCTTAGGGAATTATCTTAAAAAGTCTCTTCTTAATACCTCTCTCTTTTTCTTACTTAAGGGGATAAGTATAGTAACTATAAGTATAAAGCTAACCCTAATATAGCTATAAATCTGAATTTAAACTTAATATATAATATAGTATATACTACTTAAAGTACTAGTAATACTAAGCTTCTTCTACTTTAACTAGTAACTTCTAATTACTATATTTTTATAAGCTTATACTAATAATATAGGTAGCTACTATAATAGCTTCTAACTATAATTTAGTTAGTAAGTTAGCTATAGATATTATTTTAATTACTTAAGTAATAACTTCTTAGCTAGCCTACTTACTTCCTCTAACTAGTTTCTTTATATAAGGTAGAAAAAGTTCTATATTAATACCTAGGTCTTTAGTCTAGAGTTTATAAGTAGTAAAGCCTTAAATTATAATTACTATATACTTAACGTCTTATTTAATCTTATAAATTATAAGCCCCTTTTACCTTTATATCTATTATTTAAATAGGCGTATTACTTTAAAAACCTTATATAAGGTCTTCTATACTTATAAGAAAATAAAAGGATAACTTAAAAATTTATCCTTAATAATAAGTATCTAATATACTCTATTAAAGCTCTTTAGGTAGTTAAAAAGGTCCTATAAGATATAATAATAGGGTTATATTACCTTTACTTTTAATATCCTTTTAGAAATAACTTATAAAGTATAAGTTATTATATAGTATTTATATTCTAAGTAGGATAGTACTTAGATCTTAACTCCTCTAGTATTAGAAACTAGTTACTAAAGTATATTAGGCCCTAGATACTTAGAATAAAGGTGCTATAGTATTATATTATCTATCCTATCTCCTTATATGTTATATAAAGGTTTAAGACGTTAGAAATATAGTTTAGAGGTTAAGAAAACCCCTATAAAGTTATAGGGTATAAGTAGAAATAGGTATATAGAATAAATATTATATTAGAGGAATACTAGGTTAAATTTTTATATAAGGCAGCTAACTACCTTACTCTTCTTAATAGGCCCTCTTTATAGTATATAGTCCTAACTATAATACTATATGTTAGCCTTTTAGAGGTAAGCCTCTAAGATAATATTTATATAGAAATTCTTAATATAGTAAACGTTATTTAGAATAAGGTTAATAGTATTAGGCCTATTTAGTCCTAAAAGAATTCCCTTAAGAATTTACTATCCTTTCTTAGTACCTAGAAATAAGGTAGAACCTAATTCTATATACTTATTTTAGCTTATATTAATAAGTAAATCTAGCTTAAGAAGACTAATATTATTAACTAAGTAGGTTATATTATAGTTATTAAATACTATATACTTTAAAAGAGTATAAGGACTATTATAGCTATATAAGAAAACCTTATATAAAATAATTTCTACTTAAAGTTCTTTAGTAATAAGTACTAGGTTAATTACTATATAGACTACTAAGTTCCTAGAATTTAAACTAAATCTTACTTCCTTATTATCTTTATTTTTATTCTTCTAAGGTAGGTAGTACTTCTTAAGACCTTTTATTAGCTAATTAATCTAACCCTTATTAATAAGTATATACTAAACTAACTACTATTTCTCTTCCCTAAGGCATTCCTTAATTTTAGCTAACTCCTCTATTATTTATTTAAGGGTTACCTAGTATAAAATACCTTAGACTATAAGTTTAACCTAGGGGTACTCTATAGGGTTATATATTATAGGGATACTATATAGATAGTCCTTTATTCTTAATAAATAAGGTTTTAGATTCCTATTAGAGTAGTTAGAAAGTATTATATAGACTTTAGTAACCTTTCCTTTTCCTTTTATTAAGGTTTCCTTATAGTAAAGTATAATAAAAATTACTCTATATTTACTTAATAAAAGGTTATCCTTATTAGTTATCTTATTTTTAACTATATAATTTAGGGCCTCCTTTCCTTATATAGGGGCTAGTTAGGTAGAGACTACTCTAAGAAATAATTTTATAGTAAGATTCCCTTAGACCTCTAGAATATTATACTATTTTCCTTAGAGGTAGTATTTCTACTAGTTAGTATACTATAAAGTAGTATTAATATTTATATTAGCTCTTATAAGTATAGTAAGATACTTTTTATAAACTAAGGTTAGAGTTATAGAATTATTTAAAGTATAGTACTATTTAAGAACTTTAAGTAGGGTATATAAAGTTATATCTTTTTTAGTTAGATCTCCTATTTTAGAGCTTTTATCTAGAATTTTTATCTAGGTAGGACTAAGAAGTACTAGATTAACTATTAAGTAAACCTAAGCTTTAATTACTTTATATACCTATTTCTTATCTAAGTAACTATTAATATCTTTATTATAGTTAGTCTTAACTATATAAAGTATAACTATATTTAGAGTTAAAATTATAATATATTTAGTAAGAAGATATTTACTATTATATTCTATTAGCTAGTTAGAAAATAACTAATATAATAGTTTATTAGTAATCTTTACTTTAGATTTACTATTTAGATTAATATAGTTCTAAACTCCTTTACTATAAGTATAGTATTTTAGGGTAATATACTATTTAGGCTAATTACGCCTAGTAACTAGCTTAATAGACTTATTATAGTTAGTTAACTTCTTAAGTTTAGCTATAGTTATACTTTATTAGGTAATTTAGAGGAGGAAAGAGTTTAAAAATAAGAGAGATAGAGGGAATAAATACTAGATTTAATTATAATATCTAAGGGCTTCTTTATATAAGAGCTAGGCTTATAACTATAATAAACCATAGCGTCTAGTTATATTAATATAAAAGTAGTTATCCTATTAAGAATCTATGTATTAACTAGAGAACGGGTAGAAATATACATCCTAAGTAGTCCGTGTGGGTGGTAAGCCACATCTAAGCTAAGCACCACTGAAACTAGCCACACGAAGCTATTCCAGCTTCACGACACTATGTCAGTGAGGAAGACGTCACTAAAGAAGGCATGGGTGGACTTCCTAATGGCGCACGATGCCCACCTCCCGAGGGCGCCCGGTGGCAGTGGAGGATCTGTCTCCTGTTGTGGGTTTTGGCGTTGACATTAAGGTCCAAAGACCTGTCTGATTTAAAAATGTCCCCTTGAAAGTCGGTTTCTATTTCACGCTTTGCATGAAGGTGTGAGTGTACACTTAATGCATTGCCCTGCGACTGCGTAAGACAGGGATGGTGATATTGGCTTCAAAACAAGCCTCTCTGTCACTTTCAGGATTCAAGTTCTTCATTCCTCAACACAACGCTTGCTTCATTTCAAGATCGTTAAGCCCTTCTTTCTGTAATAGAACCTGCTTATTGAGACCTGTGTGTTATGGAGAGAGAAAAGAGCGATATGAGTCTGTATCAGCAGTCCGAATGTTAGGTACCGAGGACAATTGATTAACACTACTCGACATTTGCAGCAATCTGACGGGCATCGCCAGGTTGCCGAATGATTTGACATAGGTGAAAACCCAAAAGATTGCATCCAACTGAATTATAGGGTTTAATTCAAAAAGAACTGGGTAAATGCGAGACGCCATCAGGGACACATAAAGTGATATTTCATTTGCGCTTTGCCCCTATCGCAAGTTTTGACTACATGGAAATAATATCATCACTAGATAAGCTAGAAGTCGAGCCCGAGTCGTTTGTGGGATAGTTTCGCCTCCGCCAGCCTCTGAAGCTCCACCTAGACCACCATCTACTGCCACGTTTCTTTCTTCGAGTTGAGCCTTCGGAATCCACATCATAGGAAGCATCGTCATCGGAGTCTCCATCGTCAGAACCCTCATCCTTGTCTTTCATAACTGCGTGGCGTGTTAGCCCGGACAAGAGCCTTCCAAGTGTTCCTCTCCCGGCGATGTAGAAACAAAATGCAGCGACAGCTACCGTCAAAGGCCCCGCAACCATCCAGAAACGAGCCTGCACGTCACCCCACTCCATCCCAAGGCCATCTGTTCCGCCGCTCATGCTTAAATACGATGCCACAAAGCTGAGAGGCAAGAACGTAACGGTTACGACGGTAAAGACAAACACGGCCCGTCCCTGGTCATCCGTCATGATATCAGTCAACTCGCTTGTTAGGCCCTTTAACCTATCGCAGAGCTCCAGTGTCATATCGAAGCTTTCATCCTCTTGCTTTACCGTATGAAGTACCTCTGAGAGGAGCTCGCCCTCGATTCCAAAGAGCTTTTCCCTATCCAACTCTTTGGCCATCAAAGGATGAAGCGTTTCCGGCATTATCAAGACATGGAAGCTGTCAAGGTGATCCTTTTGCAATTCCACAACATCCTTAAGGAGATTCAGCTCGTTGCTGAGAGCCCCGATCTGAGGAATTTGCCTTTTGCTAGGCTTGCGTTGAATTTCGGACCCCTATACATTCGCAAAAGAATTAGTCTCATTTGTCTACACCTCTCCTTCCTGATAAGGCGACAACGCTCCTCTTGGTCCTCGGAAACATTTACTCACGAGATTCTTTGCATATGACGCGTACAACTCTGACACCTTCTTCCTGTTGTGAACAGGCCTTCGCAGTAGGTTATGCATGATCTGAAGCGACAGATAATTAAGCCCAACAGATGTCATGAAATGTTCTGCATTATTTTCCTCGGCTAGACCTGTAGGCGATACGAGCGTCCGCTCCGCCTTCCGGATCAGGTCTCCCGTCACCTCTCCAAGTCTATCAATTACAATCCTCTGCGCTTTGGCTTTCTGAGATGTTAGATTCTGTGCATTGTAATCAAAGTCGTGGTAGAACCATCGTAGCTCATGAAGTGCCTCTGGTAGTGCACAGACGAAGACGACAATAAGCTTAAACGCATCGACAAGATAGTAAGGAATCCCTCGTTCCGAGCCTCGGAATTCGTTATCATGGATTACGCCGCTCTGTATTGCCAACAGCTTTCGGAGCGTAGATGCCAGCATGTTGCGACTAGCGGCAAGAAGATCGCAGAGCTCCTCATGAAGTCGCTCGGTAAGGGCGGCAGGCAGAGGAAGAAGGTAGTCCTGAAGCACTCTGTCGGTCTTAGACCTTACTAAGTGCATTTTTCGAAGATGCGAGACGCCCTTTTCGGAACTGGGATAGATTGCGCCCTGTTCACAATCAGGACATTTCGCTCCGTCTGTTCTGGGACTAAGGATGAATCGTAGGTCTGCTTGCTCGATCAGCTTTCTGGAGGCGGCCCATTTCCATTTTGACTCGTCTTCTGAATGAATTGTCTCATATGGCTCCATGTCATCGTCTGCCTTTCGCAGTAGCTCACTTGAAGTTGGATCCTATGATGATTTCAGTTACGGTTGTTTTTCTTTTTCAAGATACTTCCGAGTACTCACCGCTACAATCTTCGAAAGCGCACCGAAATACTTTAGCGTAAGAGATGAATTGAACTCGGATACGACGAATGCCTCGAGAGCTGGAACCGAGACGCTGAAGAAGTCTTCCGTAAGTTTACTCAGTTTATTGCTTGACGTCCCGAGACCGCTAGCAAGTTCAACATCTTTCATTTGCGACCGTCGTCTGTGACTAAAGTCTACGAAGTTCTGGTGCGCAGCTTCTTCGTAGATGTTGGTCCCAAATGCATCGTAGACCTGTCGTATCGCAGTGTTGGTTTTCGACTGATGATATTTGTAAAGCTGCAAGAGATCCGTCTCAACCTCATCCAATCTTTCTCTGAATCTGTCTGCAGTAGATTGTGCAGTGCCAGTTCCGGCTTTTGGCTTCCAGTCGAAAAATGGGGGGACTTTGCTGTTTAGTTTTGGCACGTCGTCCCGCAAATCTGCACAACTCAGTCTACTAGATCCTGCGTCAAAAATCAAGTTTGGTAGACTTACTGGGCGCAACGTCTTCAACTATCGCAAAGTCTACAAACTTTTTCCTTGAATGCCCCCAGTCGAACCCATAGGATTTGCTTGCCTTTAACACTGCATCATCTGTTTCCTGTCGTAGGCTTTTGTCGGTGACATCAAGATCCAAAGCCATGTCTGATTTGACATTTCCCCCTGATGTGCCGGAGTTCTTAGAGGGCATACTAATCCTAGAGCTTACCACGCTGGACTTGGTATCTGATTCATCGTCGGAGTAATAATCGAGAGATACTTTGAGAGTAGGGATGTCCCCGAGTTTCAACAAACTGGACCATCTTGAGGCGTTTAGCAACTCGTCGTTAGGCAAAGAGAAGTTGAGTTCACAATGAGTTAGGTCCTGTTCTATCCCATGCATTTTATCTCTGACAGATGTTTTCAGCTCCTGCCCGGGAGGCTTTGGTTAGCTAGCAAATTCCGGAGCATGCATTAAATCGAAATATGGAAGGCTAAACTTACATAGAAACTCTTGCATTTATTTGCTGGAAGATAAAAGAGCCTTCGATCTTCATCCATGATCTGAATCACACTATCTTCCTTCTCGTCATTCGACTGTTGGCCCCTTATTATGATACTGTCTCCCTCCAGGATTTCCCTAGGAACAGTGCCGTAGGTTAGAAGATCTGGACCCTATTTTTAGCTGCGTAGTTCTGTGGGGAAGTTGACAAGGCTTACTAGAGGCGCTAAGAAGGAACCAGGTCTGGCCAATCCAAAGGACTTGATCTTTTCCCTGTCCCTCGTTTTGATGAAAGTGTTGCTTCTTGTCCTGTTCTATCGAACTCAGATGGCTCAAAGCTTCATGCAGGCGGCGAGGCAGACAGATTTCGCTCCCTTGGTACTTTTTCAAGGCGTTTTTGAAAGAGTCTGCGTACAGATATGGCACAGATATAAATATGACTGACGCGGGAACTTTTTCGTCTAGCTTGGTGTCACATCTTAGGACTGTTCCTGGTCGGATGTGCCATTCGTCGTCTAGTTTCTTTTTCCTGATGGAAACGAACATGTGATCCACGGCACTACGCATGGCATCATCAGCCCCAAAGTAGCATCGCGCAATGTCCTAAGCTAGTTAGAGTGTATCGAGGCATTCCTCTGGTCCAGCGCCTACCTCGAACTCTTGCAGATTCATGACAGGTCTCATCGCATGTCTGTGACGCAATTTAGTCAGCTTGGAAAAGTTTTAAGACCCAATTGGGTCCAAACTTACACCCATACCATAGTGCTAGCGCCTGCTTGGCTTGACCCATTGCTTGGAGGGCCACGCGGAGCACGCTGTTTCACTAGCTCCAGTGTGGTGAAAGTCATCTTCTCAAACCCATCCCGATATATTCGAGCGGTGCTTAGTTCTAGCACGTCTGGGGGGGTGCTGGCTGTTTTGACCGCATCCATAGCGGTCGTAGGTCGTCGAAGTGGTCTACTTGAGACCGCGCAAGTCACAATCAATCCTCTCTGTGATATCAACCGGCGGGCATCTTCCGCAGTTATTGCTTCAGTACTAGATGCGCTACTCGACGAACTCACTGAGGATGAGGTGGATGATTTTGTCGACGACGGTGATGATGCTGATGAGACGGAGCGTATCGATTTCGCATGCTTGTTCTTGGGACGAAGATTAAGGGATTGGTTAGTGAGGATTCGAGGCATGGGAGGGTTGTTCATCAACTCATTCGCTAGTGTTGGTCGACGAGCCCCTATCCTCGGTACCATTGCAAGATTGGGGGCTATCGTTGATGGCGGTGCACCCCCATCCGCGTGGGGACGGTTGTGTGGTGAAGCTGGCGGTGACTCGCCTGCTGAGGATGATGCCACGTACCACTGCGTTTTCCGAGACTTTCTCTTAGGGGCTTTTCCTCCTCTTGCCATCCATGAAAGCATAGATCCACTCTGCTTTGCATGCGCTCTTTTGTTATATGGCACCGGGGCAGACGACCTAGATGATCTATTGAAGTCGGGTTTCCGGCCTGGTGGCGGTGGTAGTACCACCTCGGGTGGTGGTGGTATTCCTCGACTTGGAGACATGCCGGCTGACATGCCTCCAGGAGCACCCGGAAACCTCAGATATCCCTGCGAAGGTTGCGGTTTTGTCATCGGCCACATCTTCATCTCTATAGCCCAGCTAGGTTGAACAACATGATTCCAGACAGAAGGCAGCACAATTTCACCTTCTGGGTCAAAGAGATCGTAATATCCCTCCTGAACGTGTGGCCCAATAACATCGACGTGAATGAAAGCCTGTTTGATCAACTCCTCCATCCCCTGTTATCGTAAGTTCTGCTGCAACAGGGAGATATAATGATCAAGACGCTTCTCGGGGCTAACTTACGGACCAGGTTTTGACTAATTCATAAGGAAACGTGAACCTCCTCCCGACAGCGTCTTTGAACTTGATAGTATTATCAATTTCATTCGCACCATTATGAATGTCCGGATTGTTCGGTTTCTTTCCACGCCATGTGTTGGAGGTCGAAGGGATGTTCTTTTGTCTCTCCTCTCCTCCAGTGGAGATCTTCTCGGAGACTTTCTGGCCGGTAGTGTCTTGCTTGTCTCGGCCAAGCTCAGAGTGAGATTGCTCTTCGCCTTCTTGATCGTTCTGCTCAGTCTTGTCTTCACGGGGGTCTTCTTCAACCGTAGGGGGCACATGAAAATTCGACATCACGTGCACTCTATCGGTTGCAGAAAAGGCTTGGGGTGATTGGGACCAGGTGGCGTTGATTGAGAACGAGGCAATAAATAGAATGAGCGTAGCGGTGTGGTAGATATTTATTCGCGCATCCATTTCGTAGCCTACCTTAAAATGCAATGCTAGAGAAGAAAGGCTTCCTAAAGGAGTTAAGTGCTGACCGCTGCAGGTGAGTTTGTCTAATTAACGACGTATATATGGTTGGTTGACTATGTATGTCTTATAAGCACAGCCGATTGTAGTGTGGGGTTATAAGAATGTAAGCGTATATGAATTGTGTTCCTCTATTTATCTAAATGTGTGGTCTGATGCTGCTCGCTTAGTTGCTGGATATTGGCTACTTGTCTGACTACCCGATGTACGTGGTGATGCATCGGGCCCAACAGGGGCTGGAGGCAAGAAGGCGGGGTTTCTAAAGGCGCTTGTGGTGGTTCTATACCTATGGGCGTGTTTTTTACTTCTTTCTGCCACTGCGGAGTGTTCCCTTTCCTCTTATCAGTCTAGCTAGAAGTCCACTAGCACAACTATGTGTGAGGTTTTAGGTGGGTATATTTGATATAACTTTCAATATCGTGCTGTTAAGCCGGCTTGACGGTTAGGTCTTCTACTCGGACTATTGACTAGTCCTAGCAGATGTCCAGCTTCCTGTGTACTAGAAGACGTAAAACTAAACCTTCGAACGAGAAATATTATGATATTATCGCACTTGAAGGCTTGATAGTAGAATTTAGAAGTGTTTGTAACGCAACTCTTTAAT
The DNA here is from genome assembly GCA_020631755.1 of Colletotrichum sublineola. Lineage (NCBI taxonomy): Eukaryota > Fungi > Ascomycota > Sordariomycetes > Glomerellales > Glomerellaceae > Colletotrichum > Colletotrichum sublineola. The sequence goes on from JAHSQG010000010.1 coordinate 1,377,174, forward strand.
ATTACGTAAATATGGAGTTAAATTCAAAGGACATAGACTTTTAGCAGACTAACTAGTCGTAGCCCCATAAGTTGGAGTTGTTATAACAAATATGTCTTCTAGAGAATTATAGACTTACAGTAAACGACCTAGATTTTTTTCACCCTATTTAAGCTTAATTTTCTGATGGTGAAAAGCTCTATATGGTTGTAGATTACTTGGGAATCACAACCCATCTTGACCTACTTGAGCATTTGACTTTAGCTGACTACAGGCGCCTTAGTCGAATTCGTTCGCTTTAACATCTCTAGGTAACCCTTAAAGATTTCTGTTTTGAATGTGAGAGCACCTGTCTCTTTAGCTTCTTCCTTAGTAAATATCCTATAGAATCCTATCTTATTAAATTACACCAGCTTCGGAAGTTGGCAATACGGTGATAATAATATGGTGGTAAGCATAATATAGTGAAGCTAAAAGCAGAGAACAGAGATATTAAAGATCAATCTAAACATTAGCTTCATAGGCGCTATTTAGAGTTGTACTATTTGGAAAGCTAGGTACCTAATTTATTTAAAATCATAGACCTAGGGGATTAAGTTATGTGGGTTAACTCCTTTTTCTAGTAGAAGGACCTATCAGACGTAGAATAATAGAGGCTAGGTAGTTTAATTTTACCCTAGTAAATAATGCAGTACTCGTAGATCTAGACGTCAAACTTATACTGTCTAACTATAATCTGTAAGCATCTTCCGTGTGGAAGAAACTAACACACCCTAATATGTGAGCTAAAGTCCTGCCCTAACTTAACCTGCTTACCTTTCTTGCGCTTCTCATACTACCTTAAGGCGTTGGGTGATCGGCCCTTACCTGAGCAACATAGAGGCAGGCATAATGCAGTTTAAGTGGTTAATAGAACATAGGGGTGTTTCGGCTAGATTATAGCACATCGTAGCATTATGGGATATTATATGCCTCTTAGACTAAAAGGCAAGACTGGTAACGCCTAACTAACGGTATTGCTTAAGTGAAGTGTCTTTATATGCTTGTTTACCCGTATTTCCCTGCCCCCAATCTTACTCTAAAACCGCTTCTATTTTTGTTTAAGGAGAGGTCTAAGAGAGAGACTATTATTCTAGTTGAAAACGCCCTCTTGCAGCACCAGCCGTACATGTGTTTCATGACATCGTGCCAGATGTGGCATATTGTGGTACAGCCTTCCTACTAGCCGTTTGGGATCTAACAGAATAAATGGGCTGTGGGAGCTGCTGGGCGATGGCTGGGCAGTAACGTGAAGAGACGTATTAAATGAGTTAAGTAAGTAAGCAACGCTCCCGTAGCAATAACAATAATAATAAAACTGCCGTTATACAGACAGCATAAGTAACAAATACGCATAATATAGGTATGAGCAAGAACATTCTATAATGGCTCTTAAGGGTGAAGTCCTTATGAGAGTTGCCTATTTACTCCGTGTGCGCGTGACGATAGACATATGAGAGAGCATACAGTTTGCGTGCCTATCTAGACCATAGCGGCTTGTGAAGCATTACCGGCCTACAGTTTAACAAAAGTCTAGTTATAAGCGGAAAGAGAGTGTGGATCTGAAGGGTCAATTGGCTGGCACGTCAGACCGCAGCAAGAGGGAAATCTAGCTCCACACTGCTCTGTTGAGGCGTAATTAGTATGTATTCTTAGGTTATCTGTGATTAAAATTGTCTAGCTTACCGCTAGGACCCGCATAGTTCTTAACTAAACCCCCGGATGGCCCCCTGGATGCTCCCCCCTCCTGGGTAAAGGCTATAGTAAGGACTGCAAAGAAAAGAAAGAGAGCCTTTATAATGTGAGAGACAGATTTAAGAAGCGGAATAAAGGTAAATGATAAGTATTAAGCCTGAATGAAAGTGTTAGTGTTGGTATATCACTAGGTGGGTGATACGGTTAACCGTACATATTAATAGGTAAGTGACAAATAATAGGGGTAAATACTGTGGTTCAATTATATATAACTAGGAGAGAATTATTATAGGTTCTACCACAAATAGCTAGGTAAATATCCCTAAATCTATAGTAGATCTACTAATAGATTAATAGTTAATCTATAGCCAGTTATTAGGGTTACACCTAGTAAGTCTAATAGGATCTATAATAGTTAATATTATAATACTAATAACTTTCTCTTCAGGAGAAATTTACTATAAATTTATAGTACTTTACTAGTTAACTATAAAGGGCCTAAAAATATAATAAAAACTAAAATCTAAAAGTATTATATACTTTTTTATATAATAAATCTATTATATATATAAAACCTATCTATTTATTTATATCCTTACTATACTATTACTAATAAGCTTCTTTAGCGCCTTATTAGGTAATAACTTTATAAATCTATCTATTAGGTTATTATTACTATAGATCTATTAAATCTTATATATCTCCTAGTACTTATATAACTACTATAATACTATTATATTAATTATAAGGCGTTTCTTCTTTATAGTACTAAGCTTTATAAGGTACTTATAGAGGGAGTAGGAGTTAGTATATATAACTATTAGGATTTATAGGTACTTAAGGTAGTTAGTAACTATTACTAGTATAGTAGTTATTATATAGGTAATATTAGTACTAGTAACTATTATATAGATCTTAGAGGCTAATATACTCTATATAACCCTCTTATATTTTATTAAGCTAAAGTAGATAATATTCCCTTTAATAGTAAATTTACTAGTATTATTAGGGGTTTTTATAGTAGTATTATTTTTATTATATTACTTATTTATAAGAATAATAATAAATCTAAGCTCTAAGGTAAGGTTACTATTATTAGTAAATAATCTATTAATAAAGATAAAAAGCTTTATAGTTATAAGGTTAAGTAGTTAAAAATAAAGGCCTTAGTTAGGGTTTTTTATTTACTACTTAATTTATTAGTTAAGCTTTTTAATATTACTTATATCTAGTAATTAGTACTAAGTAGTAATAGAGTAGTTAAAGTATACCTTAGGCTAGTAGATTAAGGTAATATATATACTATAGGTATACTACTTAACGTACTATTAGTATAATTCTAGTAAATTAGGGTTAATAGGCTATAGTTACTTACCTTATCCCTTCTTATAGAGGTAAATATTACTATTATTATTAAGAGAAAGTATACTACTATTAAAGGTAATAGGTTTACTAGGTTTAAGGAATTACTTTAGCTTTACTATAAAGGTTACTTTTATTAACTTAGTATTTTTATAGTTAGAAAATAATTTATCTATAAGGCTAATAGTATTATTAGTTTATATACTAATTAATATAAAATCTTTATTATTTTATACTAAAATAAGTAGGTAAGGGTTAAAGGTTAAAGTATCTATCTAGAGGGCTTTTTTATAATTATTATTATAAGTTACTTATAAGTAGGTTTTAGCCTTAGGTATACTATATAATAGTTACTTAACCTCTATTATTATATTAGTATTATAAAAGTATTAGATCTTAATAGGTAGTCTTATAAGAATTATATAGTTAAGTAGGGTTACTAATTATATATATACCTATATTATATTATATAGCTATAAAAGGTGGTTTTTAAGTAATAATAATAGGGTAATAGTAAGAATTAACTATTAGGCTATTTACTAGATAGTTAGTAACTAGGTAAGTATTATAGCCTTCCTATTATTAGCATACCCTTAGATAATAAGTCTTAACTTCTTATATAAGGCCTTATTTTTACCCTTAATTTTATATACTAATTATAACTTAAATATATAGATACCTCTATAGTATTTTTTATTATATTAGATAATATAGAATATACCTTAGGCTATTAATCCCTTAATCTCTTAGTAGTTAGACTACTTAAATAGTTTACTAGGTATAGTTATCACACCCTTTTTATAGAGTTTAATAGTAAGTATATAGTTAGTATCCTCTTTTACTATAAAGTAGTTAGTAATTAATAGATTAGTCTTAATAGTAAATATCTCTACTAAGTTCTTTTATAGGTAACTATAGTATTATTACTATAGTTATTCTATAGTAACTATAATACCTTTATATATTTTACCCCCTTACCTATTAAGAAGCTTAGAAGGTAGGGTAGTAGTATTAGTATCTTACGCTTATATAGTATTATTAAGATCCTCCTTATATTAGTAGTAAGGCTTTACTATAGTAATATAGAAATTTTATAATATAGTCTATAAGTAAGTAAATTATATAAGTAAGTAAATTACTTTCTAGCTATTTTATATAACCTATCTTTCCCTTTACTTTTCTCTACCTATAACTATAGTATAGTATTTAAATAAAAGTAATTTAGTCCTAGCGCTTAATACACTTAAATTAGACCTAAAATTAAGCATATAAAAGGCTATAAAACACTATAATATATTATTCTTAACCCTCTAATAATAAAAACAAGGCTAAGCTATATAACGTAATATTAAACTAAATAACTATAATTTAACCTTATATAAAGAGGAGACTATTATCTAATATGTTATTAACCTAGATTTATAAGTATTTTTACTATAACTTAGTACTATTTAAGAAATAGCTAATAAACTACTTTACGACTATAGTATATAATATATTAGAATAAACTAGGCCTTAAATTTTATATAATAACAACCTAAGCTCTAGATGTGTTTTAATTAAAGAATTAACTATTAGAGAGTCCTTTATAAAAATCTAGATATATATTATATGTGGTTTTCCCTTATATAAAACATAATTATAAAGTATAAGATAGATAATACTAATATCTATAACTTTAATAAGACTAGGTTTATAATAGGTAAGATATCCTCTAAAATAGTTATTATAGCCTCTAAATAACGTAGTAAGCTAAGAGGAGTATAATAAGGGAACTAAGAATAGGTTATAGTAATCTAGGGTATTAGGTTATATAGCTATTCTATCCTACTATATATTATCTTTATAGGTAAGATCTATCTTAACTCCTAGATATATAATAGCCCCCTCCTATCTAACTAGGTAATTATACTTACTAAAAATAGTTAGATAATAAATAAGAAAGGCCTAGAATAGGTAAAGTACTTTAATTTCTATATAAAGAGTTATATAAAGGGTGTTTACTACCTCCTTATCCTTAATAGCTATAAAAGCTACTATTCTATTAATTTTAAGCTATACTATAAGGAGTAGAATATTATTACGCTCTATATACTACCTTATTTATTATATAAGTACTAGCCTCTTAATGTTAGGTATTTAAGTCTATTAAAATAGGCGTACAGCTAGGAAATTAAGGTCCTTATATAGGTATATATTACGTATATTATAAAAAAAGACTTCCTCCTAGCCTTCTATAAGGTGTATAATAAGGTAATAACTATAGTAAATATTTAAGTAGGCTTTAGAGTAACTAGCCTTATTCTATATGACCTAGAATATATAATTTTATAGCTAGATATAAAGCTTTATATACTAATACTACTAGGTTCTTCTACTAGCCTACTACTAGCTTAGGTCCTAAAGATACTAAATAACCTAATTAAGTTTACTTTATAATCTAATTTTATTATAAATTATATTATATAATATTAGAATAGCTCCCTAACGTTAATTATTAGGTATATATAATAGCTAAAGAAAGAAATTATAGTAGTTATATATAACTAGGTTTTACTATAGGTATAAATAATAGAGTATTAAGAGGTAAATAAGTAACTAAGTTACTATTGCTATATAAAAAAAAACATAGATTTAGAAAGGTAAAACACTTATAATTAATTAGGTATAGGATATAAAGTCTTAAATAGATATAATAGAGTAGTTATAAGTAGAAATAGGTTAGAGTAGTAGTTATATAAGGAGGATAGAAATATATATATAATAATATAGTATATATAAAGAGCCTAATTATAATACTTATACGTATTAGAAAGTTATATCTACCTCTAAAGAAGAGGATTCTAAATAGTTTAAATTAATTTAAGGTATTATAGTTAATTTCTCTTATACTTTATTATATAGGTACTAAAAAGTAATTTACTTACTTATATAATTTACTTACTTATAGACTACGTTAGGCCTTATAGTAATTTAACTATATAAGTAGTATTATTATTAGAGAGTAACTAAAATAGGCCCTACTAGCTATTCTTTTCTTACTATATATAAACTAGGGATTAAAGAGGTGTAATAGTTACTATTATATGTAATAGTAATATTATATAATAGGTCTTATATTTAATAGAGACTAAATCTTAGAGAACTATTCTCTTATAATTCCCTAGGCTTTTACCTACTAAATAGTCCCTACTTTCTAAGATACTCTACTAACCTTATTATTCTTATAACAGCTATTAATAGGCCTTTATAGTTAGTAGGGATTATCCTATAACAAGAGGTAGTATAGTAGTAGCTATAGTATTTGGGCTATTATATATTACTAGTATATTATTTACCTATCTTTTAGTATAGATTTACTATATTTTCTTTATAGCCTTTTATACTATTTCTACTTATTTAATAGTTAATAGTACTAGTAGTAAATTATTATTAATTTATAAGTATACTCTAAAGACTAATAGGGTTAGTATAAGGCTATTTAGGTTAGTAGTATTATTTACTACTTTTACTACTATTTAGAGTATAACTTTAGGTTTTATATCTATCTTTATATAGAATATCTTATATATATAGTAGAGTATTATATAATAATACTTAACCTTTCTAATACTATTATAGGCCTTAATAGGTATCTCCTTAATATTAATAGATAACGTATAGGTAGTATACTTAAATTTAGCTATATAGAAATTAAGGCCTATATTAGTAATAATCTAATCTAGTAGGCTAAGATATATATTAATCTAGTATATCTATAGTACCTCTTATATATACTCTATAACAATAGTATAGAGGAATTATATAGTATTAAAGGTAGTTACTATATTTATAATATATAAAACTAGCTTATTACTATTAAGATATATTATATTAATAATAATCTTATAGTTAAACTTATAGTTATTATAAAGGGTAAATTTAAACCTTTTTAGCGCTTTTAAATTTAACTAGTAGCTATAGTAGAACTTATTAATCTCTTTAATATTAGAGATTACTATCTTATAGCTAGTATATTAGAGTACCTTATAGAGGTATTATACTAAGGGGTAGCTAAATTAGTAGTATATTTACTATAATTTACTATTAGTTAGGTAATATTAGGTAATAGTATACTTAGGTTACTCTAGTAGTATCTATATATAGCCTTATTTCTATATAATAGGTATAATTATATTATCTTTTACTAGTATATTAGTAAGGTTATTAAATTTTACTTTATAGTAATTTATATCCTTTAAGTAAAGGGGGAATAGGATGTTAAAGTCTATTACATAGAAGGTAAGATTCCCTATAGGTATAAGGACTTTTAAAGTACTTATTAACTTAAAGTAATTATTACTACTAAAGTAAATTATTACTTTACTAGTATATAATATATCTAGTAGAAGCTTATAGTTAAGATACCTTTTTAATATAGTATATTACTACTAACTAACTATAGATACTCTTACTACTCCTATATTTAGTATAATACCCTAAAAGGTTATAATAGAGTAGTAGTTATTAAAGGTAAATACCTTTTTAGTAATAGGTTTCTCCTTAGTAGTCTCCTCTTTATATAGATTATCTTTTATAATTGTATAGAGTATAGCCTAGTTATATAGTTAGGTAAATACCTTCTAGCTATTAATATTATTTTTACTATAAAAGGCTATAAATATAAAGAAGATATTACTATTAAAGGGGCTATTACTATTATCTAGCTTATATTTATCCTTAGCTCCTTTAAAGTTAATAGTACTTTTTATCCCCTTATAGTTAAGTAGAAAGTAATTAAATATTAATAGTAAGATCTCTATTAAGTATATACCTTTATATTACTAGAATAAAGATTAATATTCTTCTTTAGTATACTTAGTTAACTAGTATTTAGGTTTCTTATAGATAAAGTACCTTTTTACTATAAAGGTGCTCTTACTTTTTAGGCCTTTATATAGTAGGTCTGTTTTTAGCTATAAGTAATAGCTATAGTTACTATTATACTTATAGTTAACTTAGTATTACTTATTATTACTAAGGTACTTTTTAGTATAGTACTAAGCTTATAGTTCTTAGAAAAATATAGTATTAGCTATACTATTACGTAGCTATACGTAAAGTATGTTATACGTTATAGGTAGGCTAAGTAATACTATAGTATACTTAGGTACTTCTTAGTAATAGTTAATAAGGGTATTATAGTATTCTTTATCCTTTAGTATACTATTATAGGTTATAGTACGTACTAACTAGGTAACCTTCTTAATAAGTAGATTAAGGATCTTATATTTACTTTTCTTTAGGTTATTACGTATAGTAGATTTAAAGGTAATATAGTATAGCTCTATAATCTTAGTATTATAGACCTTATTACCTTTAAATTCTAATTTAATATTTACTATTAGTATATTAAAACTACTAGTAAATCTATAGAGATTAATAGAGTAATACTCTTAGGCGTTACTACTTAATATTATTATTACTATAGCCTTATATCTACTAGTAGGGATTCTAACATAGTTATAAAGCTTATAGAAGGTAGGAAGCTTTAAATTAATTATCTTATATTAACTACCTATATACTTTAACATAGGATTATTAGAGTAACGCTTAATAAGATTAGTTAATTATTATAAAGTTAGGCTGTTACTATTATAATATTAACTATTATAGATCCTATTAGACTTACTAGGCGTAACCCTAATAACTAGCTATAGATTAACTATTAACCTATTAGTAGATCTACTATAGATTTAGGGATATTTACCTATCTATTTATAGTAGAACTTATAATAATTCTCTTCTAGTTATATATAATTAAACTATAGTATTTACCCTTATTATTTATTACTTACTTATTAATACGTATAGTTAACTATATTACCTACCTAGTAATATACTAATACTAATTAGTAGTTAATTCTTACTATTAGTTAATTTTTACTACTATAGTAGTTATCTTAATTAATTCCTACTTCTATATATAAACTTTATAAATTAGTAAGGTACTAACTAAAAGAGATAAATTTTACTACTCTTATAATAAATTATTTATACTTATTACTATATTATATAGTTAATTAGAGGCTACTAGTAGAAGTATATTATAAACTAACGTAACTAAAAGGTTACCTAAAATATATAGCTATCCTATAAATAAACCTCTAATTTTATTATACTTTAAGAAATTACTACTTAACTATAAAAAACACCGTACTTTATATACTAATAGCTAAGAAATACTATATAGATACTATATAAAGGCTTATTTTAATAAGTAATAATTTTCTACTATAAGTCTAAGGTAAAGTTATAAATTAACGTAAAAGTACTATAAATACTCCTATAAATCCTTACTACCTATACTACTAGTAGTAAATCCTCTAATATATAGATATAACTTCTAGCCTACTAAAAGAAACATATATGTTTAAGGGGTAGTTAGGCTAATAGAGGGTAGTAATAATAACGCTAGAAGAAGAAGTTAATATAGTCTATTAATCTACTAAGGAGGCTAAAGAAATACTATAAGAAGGCTAATATAAAGAGGAGGGAATATATATAATATAGTAGGGGGATATATAGGAGGCTAAGAATACTATAGACCTATACCCTATCCTATAGGTATATACTAAGTATATTAACCTATAGCTATAAGGTATTATTAATATTAAGAAGATACCTAGTAATATTAAGTAAAAGTATAAAGCCTATATACTAGACACTACTATTATATACTTTATAATAAAAGCCTAATATAAAGATTTTATAATATATATATATAGTAAGTAGGCTATTTTCCTCTACCCTTCTACTCTTTTTATAAGTTAATTAAGCCATAATATATAAAATTAATTAAAACTACTTATTATCTTCTTCCTTATTACTATCCTAAACTACTTTATAGGTTTATACGTTATGTCTAGTCTTCTTATAATTACTATATTGTCGCACGCGCGGTTTACTACCCTCTATATAACCCCTATTTTAGGACGTTTCCTTACCTCTAGTACTAATACCTTCCTTTTCCTTTTATAACACCTCTACTTTAGCTATATTAAGTAACCCTCTAAGGCGTACTTAGGTCTTTTTAGCCCTCTAGTGCTTACTTAGTACCTCTATCCCTATATAAAGTCCTTTATTCTCAGCCTTAAGAATAGTAACCCTATAGGCTAACTTACTAATACCTTTAGCCTAGAAGTTAATTACTTTATATATTACTATTAGTAAGCTACCTTAATATTACTAGATCCTCTTTTTAAGGGAACTATAGCTTTATACGCCCTTAATTACTATAGTTAGTATCTTTAGGTCCTAGGAGCTATTACTACCTAGGGGTAAGCTAGGGGGTATTAGTATCTTTAGCTTAAAATCTAGTTAAGAAATAACTACTTTAGGGTTAAAAGGTATAAGGCCTACCTATCTAAAACTAGCTTATATATTATTTTCACCTATTAAGGTAAAGAATACTACTTTAAAGGTAGGAAAGAAGTTATCCTTTATAATATATAAAATCTATATTTATATTATTTTCTTAATTTCCTTACTATATAAGTACTTTAATAGGCTAAAATACCTAATATTAAGAGGCTAAAGCTTATATAATAAATAGGGAGGTATATAAAGAGTAATAATATTCTCTTTCTTATAGTATTTATTAAAGTTAGTTAATTTATAGCTATTATAGCTATTAAGGATTAAGAGGCGATAAGTACCCTTTATATAGGACTTTATATATTAATTAAAATAATTTAACTAATCTAGGCTAATTTTATTTATTATCTATCTATTTTTACTTAGGTAGATACGCTATATAGCTAGGAATTAGCTATTAGTATACTAGGAGAAGAGGTAATATTTACCCTTTATAATAACATATAGAGGTATTACCTAGCTATCTATATATATACCCTAAATAATAGAAACCTATTTATAATTACTAGGCTACTTTATATAAGGCCTTCCCTTATAGTTAGAAGTTATAATAACCTTAGTATATAATAGTATTCCTATTAGGAAGCTAGTCTTATTAAAATTATAGATATTATTATCTTATATCCTATACTTTATAATTATATTTTATATAAGTATAAACTAGCCTTATATAATTATAGGATCCTTAGCTAAGGCCCTCTAATAGTTAATTTAATATTAAAATTGCATTTTTAATTAGGGTTATTACTATATAAAGTTCTCTACCTATTAGGGTCTAATATATATTACGTTACGTTTAGAAAGGAGTTAGTTAGCTATATCTTATATATTGTCTTATTATAGAGGAAACCCTTAATTAATTAGGTTAATAACCTATTTAATAATTACCTCTTCTTCTAATATAGTTATCCTTATTAATTTTAAACGCGTCTTAGCTTATATAATACGTCTAGTATATTAGTATTAGAGTGTTATTTAAGGGACCTTAAAGGTAGAAGCTGTTTTTTATATAGACATTTTTAGGTCTTTTTTAATAGCCTAAAGGGTAAGGATAATATGGCTTTTAATTAAGGTAGATTACATATTTATACGTAAAGGAAAGTTAGTATAAAGGTTAAAGAGGTAGAAAGAAAGAAAAGTAGCCTACTTACTATGTTAGCCTACTTACTATGTATATATATTAGCTAATTAACTATAGTAATAAGCCTATAATTATCTCTATAGATAGAAGGTTAAAGACTATAATAGTATTAATAAGGAGGTCCTCCTTAGGTTTATAACTTCCTAATTAATAATAGCATTTAGGTTAAATTAAACTAAAGGTAGGTTACTTCTTATATATATAAGGTATTAAAGGCTAATAAGATATATATTTAGACTAAAGAAGAGATTAATAAAGTAGCTAGAACTAACCTAAGGTTTAAAGTAAGGACTATAAACCCTAGATTTATTAATAGGTTACTAGGTTATAGGATCTACCTATTACTAAGGGTAAGGTAACTACTATTAACTAACCTTAAATCTATAGCTAAGCCTAAGATATATAAATAGTATAAAGATACCTAGTATTAATAAGCTTCTTCTTATTATAACCTATTATTTAAGTTACTACTACTATTAAGTAAAAGCTCTACCTAGGTAAGCCTAACCCTAATAATAGTTATAGTTAAGAGATTATAAGACTATAAATCTACTATACTAACTACTTAATTTAGGGAATTAATATATAGGTATAAGGAATTAATATATAGGTATAAGCCTTATATAGGTATAAGGTTTATACTCTCTAATTAGCTTAAAAAAATATTATTAGTATACTTAAATTCTACTAGACCTATATAAGATATCTTACCCTTTTTATTTCCCTTTACTATAGGGCTATATTCTCTATCCTTTATACTAACTATACTACTTATCTATAATAGCTTTATAACCTTAAGCTAGAGCTAATCTATTAAAGCGCCTATAAAAGTAGAGGCACCCCCATTTTAGGGACACTTTAGTTGCTGCTAAATACTCTGGCTACTTCGACACACCCCCTCAGGCTTATGCGTCACACTAAGCCTGATTTTTATGCCAGGGGATTTGCCGACTAATGAGCTCTCATCCACCCTCTCAGGATAGTCCGGGTCATAAAGGATCTGAGCAGTGATTTCTGGATTTCCGGCTCTTTCTGGATCTCAGCGGATTCATCGGTCGTCTACCCCTCGATTTGGCCGAACTCGAACTTATGGCCCATAGAATTTAACAGTAGGGGGTAGGCGTTAGACGCCTACCGACGCGGCCAGCGGCTCAGACTGTTAATTGTCAAAGCGCCTATAAAAGTGGAGGCACCCCCATTTTAGGGACACTTTGGTTGCTGCTAAATACTCTAGCTACTTCGACATAATCTACTATACTAACCTTAACCTATCTACCCTCCTTATACTAGCTATATTATAAGAGAGTAACTATTAATTAACTATAGCCTTCTACTAATATCTAGCTAGCTACTATTATCTCCCTCCTTAGAAAGCAGCTACTATAGTATTAGCTAATTCTATAGAGTTAGTAATCCTTAAGGGTAGTATAACCTTATTACTAAGCTCCTATCTAACTTACGTAAAACATAACCTCTTATAAATAATTACCTAGCTATAAAGCCTATACTCTACCTTACCTACTATTTCCCTAGAGGAATAATATAAATATAGGTAACTACTCTCCTATAACTTTCTCTAGAGTATAGCTCCTCTCCCCCTAATAGTTAGTCCTAAGAACCTTCCTAACCTATAGCATAATAGTTTAATACTACCCTTAAACTTATTTAATAGGTTATTAGTACTAACTAAGAGCTAATAATAGTACTCCTCTAATAATAAGAATACGCTTAATAATAGTAATAAAGATAAGGCCCTTAAGATAAACTACTACCTTATTTACCCTAATAATAATCCTCCCCTTAAAGTAAAGCGTCTTTCTAAACTACTACCTCCTACTATACCCTAAGTAACTAATCCTCCTCTCCTCCTATTAATAATATCCTAAACCTACTAATCCTAGGCAACCTAGAGTAGACTTATAATATCCTCTTTAATTAAGTTAATACTTTTATAAAAGCCTATAGATTTAGTATTATAAAGTAGTATAAATATTAAGCTTAAGGCTAGATTATATAATATACGTTCTAATATAATTAGTTTAGTTAGCCTAGGCCTATAGAGGGTATTAGTATTTAATAGCGTCTATCTTAGAAATATAGCTACTAATAGTAGGTTATTACTAAGGCTCTAAAGGAGGGTAAGTAGCTATTATGTTATTATTTAGATACCTAGTATAGTTAGTATAACTATAGCCCTAGCCTTAAGGCGTCTATATATCCTTCCTATTATAGGCTTACCTAGCCTATAATAGATATAATTAATACTATAAGCTAGTAAGCTAGCATCTAGGTACGTAACATACGTACTATTATCTAAGAATAGTTTCTAAACTCTATATTTACTTAGTATAATATCTATAACACTAGGGCTTATATAAACTAAGAGAAGCTAGGTAGGTATTTATTAACTACTACTTTAATTAAGCTGTTTAATAAGTAAGATATCCTATATATAGTAAAATAGGTAGATAATAAGCCAGACTGTCTTATTAGCCTTATCTAGACCTTTTCCTATTATCTCTAAATATAGAAATAATTCCCTAAGGTAATTAGTTTTAATAATACCTATAATACTAATTACTTAAAGCTCCCCCTCTTCTAAGCTATTACGTAAATATACCTTAGATCTATTTATAACGCTATATTTAGCCTTATTAATAACAAAAGGCTTAAGGGCTTTTAGTTTCTCTTAGTAAGTATCTACTAACTTATAGACTAATACTTAGTCTATTACCTTACTATTATTATTATAGACTATAATAAATAGATAAAGACTATACTAAATAAGTAGTTCCTAGACGTCTAGTAATAGCTCTATATCTATTATATTAACTCTAATGTTATACCTAAGGCTAAGTAGAAATAGATTAAAAACCCTAGCTATAGTAGTAATAGTAGTAAGTCTAATAATAAGGCCTATTAGCTAATAATATAAGTAATAGCTATACTAAGTAATAAGGATAAGGCCTATATTAATATACCTATTAATATACCCCCCCCTTATATATATTATAAGGTCCTTATAATATAGAAGCTTATTATTTTTACTAAGACTAAGTATAACTTTAAGAAAGCCTAGACTAAGCTCTATAAAGAGTTTATTAACTAACGCCTAATCCTCTAATACCTCTATATAATATACCTACCCTTAAGAGTATAGTAGGCTTACTACTTTATCTAAAAATACTAAAACTTTAGTATTTATATTACCTTTAGTATAAAGTTAAGTAATAATAATATTAAGAGCTATCTCTTAAATAGTCTTAGTTACCTATATTAACTTATTAATATTATATAGGAGATAGTTCTTAATTAGAAGCTATACTTTAGGTAAGCTTATACTTAAGATAAAGTTCTTAGAGGCTAGGAGTATATAGGTACTTACTTTAAGTACCTAGGTAAGCTTTAGATAATACTTTCTTTAAAGTACCTTATCTTAATAGTAAAGTAATACTAGCTAGTAAAGAAGGTAATACCTTTTAGTAAGAGGCTATTCTTAGCCCCTATTAGAGAATATAGTCTAGACTATACTATTTTAACTAAGCTTAGTATCCTATACTACTATAAGATCTTTACTAAGATACTTAATTTAGTAACTTTTAGTAAGTAGGAGGTATACCCCTAATAGCGTCTATATAAGACGTCTTCTTCTAATCTATACTACTAGATTTTAGATCTAAAGGTTATAGTATCCCTCTATAGCAGGCTAAAGAATATAGTATAGTCTATCCTATTATAACTAGCTCTACCTAAAGAGGGCTAGTTAGCTAACTAAACCTACGTAACTAGTAGTAGCTAAGGTATAAATAAGAAGAAGAGAGGCTACCTACCTAGAAGTAAGAATAAGTTAATACTAGCTAGGTCTATATAGGAGATAAGTTAGCTAAGTTAAAGCTATATTTTAACCTTATCCTAGTAATAAATAAGGAGTTAGTCTAGTATTCTTAGTAGAGGGAGGGTAATAGGGAATTATATAAGTAGATAGCTATTATAGCCTAGTATTTAGAGGATATAGAGTTAGTAGGAAATAGTTAGTAGTAATAATAAATCCTTATAATTACGTTATAAGAGAGTAGCTAGATAGTAGGCTTTTCTATTATATAGTCCCTATTTAAGATTTATAAAGGTAAGAGTAAAATAGATTATAATATATACCTTTATAAAACTTAAATAAGGAAAGGGGGCCTTTTTATAGCTATAGAAAACAGGCTCTATAGGGGGCCCTTTTTATAGCTATAAAAAGGGTCCTCTAGAAGCCTCTTTTCTATAGTAATATAGGCTAATTAGTTAATATACTATAATATAATAGTAGAATAGAAGTATTAGTATAATTATGTTTACTACCTTTATAGAGAGGTACTAGTTTTTTAAACTAATTAGAGAGTATAAACCTTATGCCTATATAAGGCTTATACCTATATATTAATTCCTTATACCTATATATTAATTCCCTTAATTTAATAGTAGAATAATACTAAGTAATAGCCTAACTTTATAATAATTAACTAATCTTATTAAGCTTTACTCTAATAATCTTATATTAAAGTATATAGGTAGTTAATATAAGATAATTAACTTAAAGCTTCCTACCTTCTATAAGCTTTATAACTATATTAGAATCCCTACTAGTAGATATAAGGCTATAGTAATAATAATATTAAGTAGTAACGCCTAAGAGTATTACTCTATTAATCTCTATAGATTTACTAGTAATTTTAATATACTAATAGTAAATATTAAATTAGAATTTAAAGGTAATAAGGTCTATAGTACTAAGATTATAGAGCTATACTATATTACCTTTAAATTTATTACGTATAACTACCTAGGGAAAAGTAAACATAACATCCTTAATCTACTTATTAAGAAGGTTACCTAGCTAGTATATACTATAACTTATAATAGTATACTAAAAGATAAGGAATACTATAATACTATTATTAACTATTACTAAGGAGTACCTAAGTATACTATAGTATTACTTAGCCTACCTATAATATATAATATACTTTAAATATAGCTATATAATAGTATAGCTAATACTATACTTTTCTATAAACTATAGGCCTAATACTATACTAAAGAATACCTTAGTAATAATAAGTAATACTAGGTTAACTATAAGTATAATAGTACCTATAGCTATTACTTATAGCTAAAAACAGACCTACTATATAGAGACCTAAAAAGTAAGGGTAACTTTATAGTAAAGAGGTACTTTATCTATAAGAAATATAAATATTAGTTAACTAAGTATACTAAAGAAGAATATTAATCTTCTTTCTAGTAGTATAAAAGTATATACTTAATAGATATTTTACTATTAATATTTAATTACTTTCTACTTAACTATAAGGGGATAGAGAGTACTATTAACTTTAAAGGAGCTAAGGATAAATATAAGCTAGATAATAGTAATAGCCCTTTTAATAGTAATACCTTCTTTATATCTATAGCCTTTTATAGTAAAGATAGTATTAATAGCTAGAAGGTATTTACCTAACTATATAACTAGGCTATATATTACGTAATTATAAAGGATAATTTATATAAAGAGGAGACTACTAAGGAGAAGCCTACTACTAATAAGGTATTTACCTTTAATAACTACTACTCTACTATAACTTTCTAGGGTATTATACTAGATATAAGGGTAGTAAGAGTATTTATAGTTAGTTAGTAGTAATATACTATATTAAAAAGACACCTTAACTATAAGCTTCTACTAGATATATTATATACTAATAAAGTAATAATTTACTTTAGTAGTAGTAATTACTTTAAGTTAATAGGTATTATAGAAGTCCTTATACCTATAGGGAATCTTACCTTCTATATAATAAACTCTAATACCCTATTCCTCCTTTACTTAAAGGATATAAATTACTATAAAGTAAAGTTTAATAACCTTACTAATATACTAGTAAAAGGTAATATAATTATACCTATTATATAGAAATAGGGCTATATATAAATACTATTAGAATAACCTAAGTATACTATTACCTAATACTACCTAATAGATAGTAAATTATAGTAAATATACTACTAATTTAGCTACCCTTTAGTTTAGCACCTTTATAAGGTACTCTAATATACTAGCTATAAGATAGTAATCTCTAATATTAAGGAGATTAATAAGTTCTACTATAGCTACTAGCTAAATTTAAAGGTACTAAGAAGGTTTAAATTTACCCTTTATAATAACTATAAGTTTAACTATAAGATTATTATTAATATAATATACCTTAATAGTAATAAGCTAGTTTTATATATAGTAAATATAGTAACTACCTTTAATACTATAAGATTCTTCTATATTATTACTATAGAGTATATATAGGAGGTACTATAGATATACTAGATTAATATATATTTTAGCCTACTAGACTAGATTATTACTAATATAGGCCTTAATTTCTATATAGCTAAATTTAAGTATACTACCTATATATTATCTATTAATATTAAGGAGATACTTATTAAGGCTTATAATAGTATTAGGAAGGTTAAGTACTATTATATAGTACTCTACTAATTACATGAGATATTCTATATAGAGATAAATATAAAACCTAAAGTTATACTCTAAATAGTAGTAAAAGTAGTAAATAATACTACTAGCCTAAACAGCCTTATACTAACCCTATTAGTCTTTAGAGTATAACGTAGTCTATAAGTAAGTAAACCACATAAGTAAGTAAACTACTTCTTATTGCTAGAAAAACCTTTATTTTTAAGTATTTCTTAAAAAGCAAATTCTTATATAAAAAAGGTCTAGTTTTATAATTTAGGCTTTTTCACTAGTTATATAACCCTAAGTAATACTATAAAAATTCCTACCTAACCCTAACCCTATATACTAGGAAAATTCTCTTATCTCAAGGAGTAGATAAGGGTTATATAGGGTTGGGGTTAGGTAGGAATTTCTATAGTATTATTTAAAGTTATATAACTAGCTAAGAAGCCTAAGTTATAAAACTAGACCTTTTTTACATAAGAATTCGCTATTTAAGAAATAGTTGAAAATTAAGGTTTTTCTAGTAATAAGAAGTAGTTTACTTACTTATATAGTTTACTTACTTATAGACTACGTTACCTATAAATTAATAATAATTTATAATTATTACTATTAACTATTAAATAGGTATAAATAATATAGAAGGCTATAAAGGAAATATAGTAAATTTATACTAAGAGATAGGTAAATAACATACTAGTAATATATAATAGCTTAAATACTATAGCTACTATTATACTACCTCTTTAATCTTTAGTCTATATATAGTAAGAAAAGAATAGCTAGTAAGGCCTATTTTAGTTACTCTCTAATAATAGTACTACTTATATAGTTAAATTACTATAAGGCTTATAGAATTTCTAAATTACTATAGTAAAGCCCTACTACTAATATAAGGAGGATCCTAATAATACTATATAAGTATAAGATACTAATATTACTACCCTACCCTCTAAGCTTCTTAATAGGTAAGGGGGTAAAATACGTAAAGGTATTATAGTTACTATAGAATAGCTATAATAATAGCGCTATAGCTACCTATAAAAGAACCTAGTAGAGATATTTACTATAAAGACTAATCTATTAATAGCTAACTACTTTATAGTAAAAGAGGATACTAACTATATACTTACTATTAAACTCTATAAAAAGGGTGTGATAACTATACCTAGTAAACTATTTAAGTAGTCTAACTACTAAGAGATTAAGGGATTAATAGCCTAAGGTATATTCTATATTATCTAATATAATAAAAAATACTATAGAGGTATCTATATATTTAAGTTATAATTAGTATATAAAATTAAGGGTAAAAATAAGATCTTATATAAGAAGTTAAGACTTATTATCTAAGGGTATACTAATAATAAGAAGGCTATAATACTTACGTAGTTACTAACTATCTAATAAATAGCCTAATACTTAATCCTTACTATTACCCTATTATTATTACTTAAAAACTACCTTTTATAGCTATATAATATAATATAGGTATATATATAATTAGTAACCCTACTTAACTATATAATTCTTATTAGACTACCTATTAAGATCTAATACTTTTATAATACTAATATAATAATAGAGGTTAAGTAACTATTATATAGTATACCTAAGGCTAAAACCTACTTATAAGTAACTTATAATAATAATTATAAAAAAGCCCTCTAGATAGATACTTTAACCTTTAACCCTTACCTACTTATTTTAGTATAAAATAATAAAGATTTTATATTAATTAGTATATAGACTAATAATACTATTAGCCTTATAGATAAATTATTTTCTAACTATAAAAATACTAAGTTAATAAAAGTAACCTTTATAGTAAAGCTAAAGTAATTCCTTAAACCTAGTAAACCTATTACCTTTAATAGTAGTATACTTTCTCTTAATAATAATAGTAATATTTACCTCTACTAAAAGGGATAAGGTAAGTAACTATAGCCTATTAACCCTAATTTACTAGAATTATACTAGTAGTATATTAAGTAGTACGCCTATAGTATATATATTACCTTAATCTATTAGCCTAAGGCGTACTTTAACTACTCTATTACTACTTAGTACTAATTACTAGATATAAGTAATATTAAGGAGCTTAACTAATAAATAAAGTAGTAAATAGAAAACCCTAACTAAGGCCTTTATTTTTAACTACTTAACCTTATAACTATAAAGCTCTTTATCTTTATTAATAGATTATTTACTAATAATTGTAACCTTACCTTATAGCTTAGATTTATTATTATTCTTATAAATAAGTAATATAGTAAAGATAATACTACTATAAAAACCCCTAATAATATTAGTAAATTTACTATTAAAGGGAATATTATCTACTTTAGCTTAATAAAGTATAAGAGGGTTATATAAAGTATATTAGCCTCTAAGATCTATATAATAGTTACTAATACTAATATTACCTATATAATAACTACTATACTAGTAATAGTTACTAACTACCTTAAATACCTATAAATCCTAATAGTTATATATACTAACTCCTACTCCCTCTATAAGTACCTTATAAAGCTTAGTATGATAAAGGAGAAACGCCTTATAATTAATATAATAGTATTATAGTAGTTATATAAGTACTAAGAGATATATAAGATTTAATAGATCTATAGTAATAATAACTTAGTAGATAGATTTATAAAGTTATTACCTAATAAGACGTTAGAGGAGCTTATTAGTAATAGTATAGTAAGGATATAAATAAATAGATAGGTTTTATATATATAATAGATTTATTATATAAAAAAGTATATAATACTTTTAGATTTTAGTTTTTATTATATTTTTAGGCCCTTTATAGTTAACTAGTAAAGTACTATAAATTTATAGTAAATTTCTCCTTAAAAGGAAGTTACTAGTATTATAATATTAACTTTTATAGATCCTATTAGACTTATTAGGTATAACCCTAATAACTAGCTATAGATTAACTATTAACCTATTAGTAGATTTACTATAGATTTAGGGATATTTACCTATCTATTTATAATAAAACCTATAATAATTCTCTTTTAGTTATATATAATTAAACTATAGTATTTACCCCTATTATTTATTACTTACCTATTAATATATATAGTTATCTATATTACCTACTTAGTAATATACTAATAGTTACTTTATATTATTCTACTATTAAATTAAGTAGTTAGTATAGTAGATTTATAGTCTTATAATCTCTTAACTATAACTATTATTAGAGCTAGGCTTACTTAGGTAGAGCTTTTACTTAATAATAGTAGTAACGTAAATAATAGGTTATAATAGGAAGAAGCCTATTAATACTAGGTATCTTTATACTATTTATATATCTTAGGCTTAGCTTTAGATTTAAGGTTAGTTAATAGTAGTTACCTTACCCCTAGTAATAGGTAGATTTTATAACTTAGTAACCTATTAATAAATCTAGGGTTTATAGTCCTTACTTAAAACCTTAGGTTAGTTTTAACTACTTTATTAATCTCTTCCTTAGTCTAAATATATATCTTATTAGCCTTTAATACCTTATATATATAAGAAGTAACCTACCTTTAGTTTAATTTAACCTAAATACTATTATTAATTAGGAAGTTATAAAACCTAAGGAGGACCTCCTTATTAATACTATTATAGTCTTTAACCTTCTATCTATAGAGATAATTATTGGCTTATTACTATAGTTAATTAGCTATAAAATCTTTATATTAGCCTTTTATTATAAAGTATATAATAGTAGTATTTAGTATATAGGCTCTATATTTTTACTAAATACTACTAGGTATCTTCTTAACATTAATAATACCTTATAGCTATAGGTTAATATACTTAGTATATACCTATAGGATAGCGTATAGGTTTATAGTATCTTTAGCCTCTTATATATCCCCTTACTATATTATATATATTCCCTCCTCTTTATATTAGCCTTCTTATAGTATTTCTTTAGCCTCCTTAGTAGATTAGTAGACTATATTAACTTCTTCTTCTAGCATTATTAACATAGCCCTCCTAGTAGCTATTATAGATCTAATAGGGTAAATAGGCTGTTAGTACTACTAGATAGAATAGATAGTAGTGTTATAGAGATATATAGTAAGAGAGTAAAATAGAATAGTAAAGTAGTAAAGGATAATAAATAAGTAAGTATAAGGTAATAATAACGTATCTATATAGCAAGTAAGCTAACATAGTAAGCAAGCTACTTTCCTTCCTCTTTACCTCTTTTACCTTTATACTAACTTCCCTCTACGTATAAACATATAATCCTCCTTAATTAAAAGTTGTATTCTCCTTACCCTCTAGGCTATTAAAAAAGACCTAAAAATGTCCGTACAAAAAGCATCCTCTATCTTTAAGGTCCCTTAAATAATACTCTAATACTAACATACTAGACGTATTATATAAGACAAAAGACAACTAAATTTAATAAAGATAACTATATCTAAAGAGGAGGTAATTCTTAATTAAGTTATTAACCTAATTAATTAAGGGTTTCCTCTATAATAAGATAACATATAAGATATAGCTAACTAACTCCTTTCTAAACGTAACATAATATATATTAGACCCTAATAGGTAGAGAACTTTATATAATATATCCCTAAATTAAAAATATAATTTTAATATTAAATTAACTATTAGAAGGCCTTAGCTAAAGACCCTATAATTATATAAGGCTAGTTTATACTTATATAAAACATAATTATAAAGTATAGGATACTAGATAATAATATTTATAATTTTAATAAGACTAGCTTCCTAATAGGAATACTATTATATACTAAGGTTGTTATAACTTCTAACTATAAGGGAAGGCCTTATATAAAGTAGCCTAGTAATTAGGAATAGGTTTCTATTATTTAGGGTATATATATAGATAGCTAGGTAATACCTCTATATATTATTATAAAGGGTAAATATTACCTCCTCTCTTAGTACTAAAACGGCTAATTCCTAGCTATATAGCATATCTATCTAAGTAAAAATAAATAGATAATAAATAAGATTAGCCTAGATTAGTTAAATTATTTTAATTAATATATAAAGTCTTATATAAAGGGTACTTATTACCTCTTAATCCTTAATAGCTATAATAGCTATAAATTAACTAACTTTAATAAATACTATAAGGAATAAAGTATTATTACTCTTTATATGCCTCCCTATTTATTATATAAGCTTTAGCCTCTTAATATTAGGTGCTTTAGCCTATTAAAGTACTTATATAGTAAAGAAATTAAGAAGATAATATAAATATAGATTTTATATATTATAAAAGATAACTTCTTTCCTACCTTTAAAGTAGTATTTTTTACCTCTATAGGTAAAAATAACATATAAGCTGGTTTTAGATAGGTAGGCCTTATACCTTTTAACCCTAAAGTAGTTATTTCTTACCTAGATTTTAAGCTAAAAACGCTAACACTATTAAACTTAAGGCTAAGCAGCTAAGGGTCCTAAGACCTAAAGATACTAACTATAGTACTAGAGGGTATATAAAGTACTACTTCCCTTAAAAAGAAGATCTAGGTATATTAAGGTAGCTTACTAATAGTAATATACAAAGTAATTAACTTCTAGGCTAAAGGTATTAGTAAGTTAGCCTATAGGCTTACTATTCTTAAGGCTAAGAACTATAAGCTTTATATAGGGATAGAGGTATTAAGTAAGTACTAGAGGGTAAAAAAGACTAGACTACGTCTTAGAGGGTTACTTAATACTACTAAAGTAGAGGTACTATAAGGAGAAAAGGAAGGTATTAGTACTAAGGGAGAGAATAACCCTTAGAAGGAGGGTTATATAGAAGGTGCTAAACTATACGCGTGATAATATAGTAATTATAGAAAGGTTAGACATAACATATAAACCTATAAAGTAGTTTAGGATAGTAATAAAGAAGAGGGGGATAAGTAGTTTTAATTAATTTTATACGTTATAGTTAAATTTACTTATATAAAGGGTAGAAGGGTAGAGGAAAGTAGCTTACTTACTATGTTAGCTTGCTTGCTATATAGATATGTTAGTATAAATAAAAGGTAGGTATAATTAGGTATAAGTTATATTCTATAGTTAACTTATAATACTCTCTAAGTTAGTAGCTACTTATACCTATAGGTATATAACTAACTATAACCTATCTAGGGTTATAGGCTATACGCCCCTTTTAGCCTATAATAAGTACCCCCCCTTAAAGAGGTACTTATTAAGGTGCTAAGAATAAAATATCTACGTATAGGTCTATACTCCCCTCTATCTCTATATAACTCCTTAATTCTCTTATATCCTTTTAATAGTTCCCTTACTTATTATTATTATTAATTAATACCTATAATCTCTTAGGGGTAAGATTATAAGCTAGGAGCTCTATAGCCTACTTAGTACTCTTCTTTATAGTAAGGTAGTATACTAGGGTAGTAGTTATAGCTAGTAAGATAGAGGTAGGGTAAGTTAAGGTAGCTATAGCGTTAGTAAAAGTAGTAAGCTTTATAGTAATATTATTAACCTTTTAGACTAAAGTATAAAACTTATTACCCTTAAACTTATTAAGGGTATTTAGGTTATTAGCCTTATACTTAAGGAGGCTAATATACTTATTTACCCTATTAACTTTAATAACTATATTATTAATTTTCTTAGTTAGCTTAATAAGTTTATTACCCTTAGTATATATATTCTTAATAATAGTATTAATATTATTAGCTATATCTTTAGTACTATCCTTAGTATTAGAGGTGTGTTTCTCTATAGCCTTAGTAATAGCCTTAACTCCCTTAGCCTTAGTAATAGCTTTATTAACTCTTAGTCTTATAATAATAATCTTATCTTCTATATAGGTAATAGCTCTTAAGGTTTTTCGCTTAACGCTAGTATAATATATCTCTAGGATAGAGATTATATCTAGACGTTAGATAAGGAGAAGGGTACTAAAAACCTTAGTACTATAATTACCCTTTTAGTAGATAAAGAGTATACCTAGAAGGTAGGTATATAAGGGGAGGTACTTAGTCTATAGGTTATTCTTTATAAAGGCGTTATAGACTTTATTTATTATATTTAGTATATAGTAAAAAGTAAGGTCTAATATAAGGGACTAATACTTACTAGGGTATACCTTTATATAAGTATTATAGAAACCCTCTAACTAGGCTTAGGTCTCTTTTTTAAAAAGATAATTAGGGTAGTACTTAAAATCCTCTTTAAGATAGGTAAGAGCCTTAGCTTAGGTAGGAATATACTCCTTATCTTTATTAGGCAATATAGGAATTAACTAGGTATAATAGAGTATAACTATTAGGGTCTATAGGGTAGTTTAGTCCTACTATTTATATTATCCCTCTATAAGGCTAGGTTATACCTCCTTATACTTAGCTTACTTTATCTTACGTCTAGCTATCTTAAGGCGTCTTATTACTATCTATAAGCTAGGTAGCTTATAGCTAGCGTCTATAGCCTTTTTATACTCTTTAAGGTATACTTTATATACCTTAACCTTATAGGGGTATTCCTTAATCTTCTTCTTAGTAATATACTTCTCCTACTTATTACTAGAATTATCTATACCCTTTAGGTACTTAATATCCTTAGTATAGACTAATAAGACTAGACTCTTAGTATTATTATTTTTAGTCTCTTTATATTACTTCCTAAATATATTATTAGGGTTAATAAGGTCTTTATTAGTTAACTAAGGCTAGACTATAGCGTCTTATAAGTACTATACCTTATCCTACTAAGGCTAGGTAGTACTAGTATTAGTTATCTTAATATTCTTATCCTATTTTATTATAATAGTACTAAGATTTACTAGGCTAATATAGATTAGGGGGATTAGTATAGTAGAGGGGGGAAAAATAGGGTTAATAGGGTAAAAGCTAGGGTTTAAAAGGAGCCTATAGGGAGAGTCCTAGTTAGTAACTATTTTATTACTAAGCTAGGGATTAATATACTAGTTAAAGTTATACTTATCTTAGTTAAATCCTATATTATTAGTATTATAGTTTATACCTCCCTTATTAAGGTTATACTACTAGTAATCTCCTAAGTTATCTACTATACTAACTATACTATTAATAATAGTAGTACTAGTATAGGTTATTATAGTTAAGAAGTAAAGTTACTAGTAATAATACTAGTAATATTTTAGCTTAATAGAAAGAGGAAATAATAGTAGGTAAAGAGTCTAAAAAATAGAAAAGTAAGTAGTATAGGAGGGTAAGTTAATATACCCTAACTAATAGATATTAAAAAACAGAAGTAATAATAGTTAGTTTCTTAGAAAGAAGGAAGTAGAAGGTAGGTATCTTCTTTTTAAGAAAATAATAATGTATTTATTTATACTAAGGAATAACATACCTATATAGGTATTATTTATAAAGAAATATAGTAGCTAAGGGATAATAAAGCTTTTATTAAAAAGTATAAATATATAGATATTTATAGTAGTAATTAAAGATATATAATATACTATAGTATAATAATAGTTATTAATAGAGGAAAGGTATAAGTAGGTTATTAGTAGAGGAAGGGTAGCTTTTAATAAGTAAGCTACTTAGGTTACTTCCTTCCTTTCTTAGCTACCTAATTAATAGGTTACTCCTTTTTATAAGAAGTAACTATTTCTTTAGTATTTAGCTTAAGATTCTTATAGGGTTCTTATATATTTAAAGCTAGTAAATATCCTTTTTACTTAATAAGATACTTAACTATAGGCTACCCCTTCTACTACTTAATCCTCTAATTAATAAGCCTTTTAACCTTATACTTTAGTATACTATTAACCTCTACTAGTTCTAAGGGTTTTTCCTCTCTACTAAAAGGGTCTTTACCTTATACTACCTTCTAGAGCTATACTATTAAAACTACTAAGTAGACTTTTTAGTATTTTAGTAGGTTAAGTTTATATACTTTTAGTCTAACTATATAAATAACTTAGAAAGGTCTTATATACTATAGTAACTACTTCTTTTTAGGCTTACCTAATAGTAAGTATCCTTTACTTAGGTAGAGGTATACCTTATCTCCTTTAGTAAATTCTACCTTATAGTACTTATTATTAAACCTCTCCTTCTAAATTACTCCTATAGTATTAATAAGGGCTAATACCTCTATATAGTAAGTCTCCTAGAGGACTTCTAGGGACTTAAAGGGTATTACCTTACTACTAATATGTTTTAGTACTATATAGGGCTAAAAGCTAAGTATAACTTTATTTAGTAAGTAGCTAATTATTACTATAAGGGAGTTATTAAGTATATGTTATAGTAATAGGATTATATCTATCTATAGGATATTTAGGTTAGTATATATATAGAAGTAAATTATAATTTTAACTATTTAGTTTATCTTTTTACTTTATCTATTAGTCTAGGGGTAATATATAGTAGAGATAAGAAGCTTTACCTTAAGGGTATTAAATATTAATACTTAGACTACTAATATAAACTTTAGGTTATAATTACTAATAATTACTTAAGGTAGGCCCTAATTATATATTATAAGTATCTAAAGTAATACCTAAGCCTAGTAGTAAGCTTTATACTAAATATTCCTAGGGATAAGGATAACCTTCTTACTAAACTTATATGTTATAGTATAGAGGGAGTCTAGTAGGTTAAAGTTAGGTAACACCTAAAAGGTCTATTAGCTTAGTACTAATAGTATATCTATTATAAAATCTATTAATATAGTATAATAGGGTATACTAGGAGTTATAATAGGTTAGAGGGATCTTATAGCCTTTTAGTAGTCTATCTAGTTTTCTTAGTAAGCTAGGTAATAGGTAATATACTTCTTAACTATCTTCTTCTTTCTATAGATATAAATACCTCTAAGTTTTACTAGTATTCTATTAATACTAAAGTAAAACTTCCTATTATAGGTAAGTTTTAGTATACGTCCTACTACTAGTTTAGGTATATAGAGTTTCTTAGTACTATTAGTACTAATATAGTATAAGAGGCCTTATTTATTAATTTCCTATAGGAGTATATAGTAGTACTATTACTTTTCTTAGGGCTACTAGGCGTCCTCCTTTACCTTATTTAGCGTAATATACTCTATCTTACTAAAGAGTACCTTCTTTACTAGTCTTAGTAGGATATATAACCTCTTATTACCTTAGTACCTAGTAATAATATTATATATAAAGTCCCTACTAAGTTATATTATAGTAGTATTAGCCTTCCTTAAAGCTAGGGGTTTATCTCCTATATACTAAGCTATTATATTAGTAAAGGAGTCTAAAATATTATCCTTATTATTAATATCTATAAGTTTGTCTTTATAGGGAAAATACTTATTAAGGTTAGGATAAGTAATAGGGAGGTAAGAGAGTACGTTTAGTACTATATTAAGTTTCCTAGGTATATAGAATATCTTTAGGTAGAATTAGGATAAGTAATTTACTATATTAGTTAGTTTAAGGTTTACCTTATTAAAGTCTAGTATCCTTAGTAATATATAAGTAATAATACCCTTTACTACTATATAGTCTATTAGGATAATAACCTTATACTTATTAGACTATATAGGTTTTTAAAGTTTCTTTATAGCCTATATAATAGTAGTAATCTTTACTTTAGTTATACTATAACGTTTTTTTATTACTATTATAGTATATAATAAGAATAGGATTAGCTAAATATACTCCTTTAGTATATTAATTCTAAATAGCTTCTTACTATCCTAGTTATAATTTAGTTAAAAAACTATAAGCCTAAAACTATTAATATATATATTTATCTTTAAGAGGAGAGGCTTCTTAGGGTTATAGTAAAATTATATAGCCTAGGCGTAAAGTTTCTCTTATAGTATCTTCTAGGCGTTAAGTTCCTTAGGCGTAGGGTTAAAAGTCTCCTTAGTAATAATCTTTACTTAGGCTTAGCGTAAGGTTCCTAGCTTAAGTATATTATCTTTTTATAGCCTTACTACTAGCCTTATCTTCTTATTATTAAGAGGGGTAGCTATTATGTTAAACTAGGGTAATCTAGTATATAGCTAACTACCTATCTTAAGATATATCTTTAGGTTATATAGACTAACGTATATACATAGCAAGTCGCCTATTATAGCAAGTCGCCTACTTCCTTATTACATATTAAAGGTTACTTTTTTACCTATTTCTTAAAAATCGAAATTAAGCCTAAAAAAGGTCTAGTTTTTTAAATTAGGCTTTAATAAGAGTTAGTCCTTAGGAAATAATAGTAGGGAAAATATTGTCCCCCTAATAGGGTGTACTAAAGGGGAACCTCTTATCTAGCCCTTCTAATAAGGGGTCTTCTTAGTTTAGTCCTTATAAGATAGATATTATTTTCTCTAGTATTACTTCTTAGTATTTAACTCTTATTAAAGCCTAATTTAAAAAACTAGACCTTTTTTAGGCTTAAATTTAATTTTTAAGAAATAGGTAAAAAAGTAACCTTTAATATGCGATAAGGAAGTAGGCGACTTACTATAATAGGCGACTTACTATATATATACGTTATATAGAAAGGTAAGTTACTAAAAGGCTTAAATATAGTCCTCTATTTTCTAAATACTATTACTATTTATAATATAACTAAGGAGTTTTACTAATAAGAAGCTAGTAAATAACTTTAGCGCTCTAATATAGATATAATATTTATCTAATAGCTTTAGTATAATCTTAAGGTACTTAAGGTAGTTTTTATTAGGATTACTAAAGACTATAATATTATTAATATATATATAAATAAAGTAATAGTATAGGAAGAATAATTAATCTATAAATTACTAGGTATATATAGGTAAGTTTTTATACCTTATTATTATAATATTAGAGTACTTAAGTCTATAAGGACTTATTATTACTATTTAGTTTCTATACTAGGAATATATACTAAGCTAGTAAAAAAAACCTAGAGGTATTAAATATTATTATACGCCTTTTCCCTTAAAGTAACTATATAATTTCTTCCTAGTTAGGGAGGGGGTAGTAGAATAAGGTAGGGTTTTAATTTTTAATAGGTTCTCTATCTTCTATAAGCCTAATTAAGAAAAGGGCTATTTAATTAGAAGAGTAACTAGGAAGATAGTTAGGGGAGGATTATTACGGATTTTTATACATAAAAATATAAATATAAACGTAGAGAAAATATATGGAATCTTATATAATAGTAGTATCTATTATACTTTTAATAATATTCTCACCCTAATTAGACCTTTATAGTCTAATTAAGGTATATTTTATTATAAGAATCCTATTAGTAATAGTTATAGCTTTTTAAGTATATATAACTAGATACCCCTTAGTAATAATAGTATATATTTCTTAATTTATCCCTAAAGGCCTTAAATCTATAAAGTATAGAGGCTTCTTACCCTAATTAGGCCTATAAGTATCTATTCTAGAGGATAAGGCTTTTTACTAGTAGTAGTAAGTTACCTTAGGTTTGTTAGCGCCTAAGGTATACTAGTAGTAATAGTAGTAATATAGCTATATAGTTTAGGTGTTTATATACTATCTATCTTATATACTAGACATCCCTTTTTTACTTAGTTTTAATAGTACCTTATAGTAGAATTAAACTACTAATCTTCTTATTACTAATATAGTAATACTAATATCTCTATCTAACCCTAAGTAAATACTTTAACTTAAATAAAACTAGATAATATATAAATAATTTACTTATTTAAAGAAGTAAACTTATAACTAACCTAATTAGACTTAACTTTAGTATAAGAGTAAGTTAGACCCTAAAAAGAATAAAAAGCCTATTAATAGCTTATAGGAGCTATTAAGACTAACAAAAATCTATAAAAGATATAACTATTAACTATTAGACTATAATTACGTACTAGCTTTACTATAGGGTACTCCTTAGTGTTTTAGAGCTAAGGAACTTTCTGCCTATTATAGTATCCCTTAGGACTTAGAAACCCCTTACTAACTTATATAATAGCACTCCTATATAACCTTAGGATACTAGACTACTTCCTTAGTATAGGCTATAAGATATTAAAAACTATGTTACTTACTAATATTTACTATTTTATATGTTTTTATAGAGTTATTAGCCTAATTAGATTATAGGCTATCTTAATAATAAGATAATAAAGTATTAAGAATAAGTAAGTAATAATAACTTATTATAGCTAAACGTTTTACTTAGGTCTAGAACTAACTAACCCTATATTAAAAATAACCCTTTACTTCTAGGTATACTAGGCCTTAAATATAGTTATATATATAATTCTCCCTACCCTAACTAGACTAATTAGATAGGCTAAAAGAATTATTAAAAGAATATAAGCTACTTTAATAAAATCTATTACTTAGAATACTATTTACTATATATATATTTTAGGCCCCTTATAAAAGATAACTACTAAAATATCTAAAGCCACTCTATCCTTATCTACTTTAGACCCTACTAGTAGAGTAACTAATTAGGTTACTAGCTACGTTAGAGATACCTTTAGTAGGTATTAAGAGCCTTATGTTAATAACTTAGAGTCTAGTATAGCTACTAATAATAATAAGGTTATTTAGTATAGCTAAGGATATACTAGGTTAGACCCTTATCTAACTATACTACCTAATTAGACTAAGAAAGTATCTATAGTAGCCTACTATACTATTATAGGTAGCTAACTTATAATAACCTAAAGTAACTTTTATACCTAATAAGAGCTTATAAATAAGCTTCTTAACCTTATTACTACTAACTAAGAAGCCCTTATAAATACTACTAGGTAACCTATATAGACTTAAGTAGTTAGCTATATATGCTTAGTAATTAAGATACCCTCCCTAGATACTACTAAAGTACCTACCTTTAATAGCTATAATATTACTAACTTTCTAAATAAGTATAAAGCCTTATCTAAACTTATAGGTTATACTAATTAGGAGAAAACTACTATACTTCTATAGTATTTACCTAATAAGTACTAAGCTATAGTAAAAATTAAGTTAGAGATATATACCTAGGTGTTACTAAAGAAGTACTTAATAGATACCTATAGCCCCCTTAATAAGGAAGTTATCCTCTATCCTAACTGCTATATATAAGATCTTCTTTAGGGTAATCTAATTAGAGAAGATAACTTAGTTAGGACTACTAAGTTATTTTAGAAGGTTAAGAGTATTTATAAGAAGGCTTAAGCTAAGAATAAGCCTATTATAATTACCTAGGAGCTTATTAAGCTTTTTATAAAATAGTATATAGAGAATACTATCTAACTAGTAGCCTTATAGATAGGTATAATACCTACTAAGCTCTTTAAGAAAGGTAACTTTAGAGCCTTTAAGAAGTATATATTATTATAGGTTAGCTAGAAGGCTAGGTATAGAAATTACTATAGTAACTTAGATATTTTAATAATTAGTAAACCCCTCTTAACCCTAACTAGTATTTTAAAGGCAGCTACTAGGTTTAATTAGGGCTATACTAGTATTAATTTAAGGCTAGCTATTATAGATATTTAGATCCTAGCTAACCTAGTTACTAAACTTTCTAAGAAGCTTAAGGCTATTATAATAATTATAAATACTAATATAACTAGACTATATGTTATACTATATCTACCTATTATTACCTAAAACTATAATGTCTCTAGTAATAAAGGTTAATAGTAGTTATATTTAAATTTATCTAATAGACTATCTATATTTTAATAGCTAGGATTTATTAGTAGCTATTTAGACTAATATTAGTATAATAACTATAATAGTAAGTAGTATTAGAAATATCCCTAGTTAAGGGAGGATAAGTAAGTAGGCCTTATTATACTTAATTATAATACCTACTACTTTAAAAGGCTATTAGGTAATAATATAGATATTACTAAGGTTCCTAATGCTATTATTATAAGAGGGAGATCTAACTATATAACTAACTAAGTAGTTATTTTAAACTATATTACTAATAGTACCCTATATCCTAAGTTAGTATAAGTAGCTAAAAGAGTACTTAATTAGGGCGTTAAAAGGCCTTTTTAGTTAGAAATCTAATTATAGAGACCCTAAGTTACTTAGGATACCTATATTAGCCTTATTTACTATATACCTAGTAATCTAGCTATATACGCTAATGTTTTCTTAATAAGGGAAGCTTAGATAGATATTATAACCTACTCTTAAGGAGGACTATTATAAGGAGTTCTCTACTACTCTAATTAGGTAAAGCCTTATACTATCTACTAAGGGTTTATAACTAAGGACTATTCCTACTAAGGGAGTAATGTAAGTACTACGTCTTAACCTAAAGAAATAAATATTAATACTTATACCTTAGACTAACTCCCTATGTCTCTAAGAATATCTCCTTAGCCTAATTAGGCCTATTTAAGTATTAGGAACTACCTAGCTAAATAGATTTAATACTATTTAGATAATTATATAATTTAAACTCCTACTATTATTAAGGATATAACTCTTTACCTAGATATCCCTAACTAGGGTGAAATTAATAAGAGGGTTACTTCTACCTAGGCTATAGCCTAAAAGCTAGGTAGGAATATTTTTATCCTATTCTTAGTTACTTTAAAAGTATAGCCCTAGTTTAATAAAAACACTATAATAAGTATCTAAGGTCTATTAGACAATAATAGCTTTAAGGATATATACCCTAAAGTATCTACTAAACTAATTAGGGAAGTTAAACCTTATAAGCAGCTAGAAGTAAGAGGAATCTTAGAGTCTTATAATAAGAGTTTACCTAACCTTTAAGATAGTATAGTCTAGGTTAATATAATAAGAGTAATTAACCTTAAAGCTATTAAGTTAATTATTCTAATATTTATAATACTCTATTTTATCCTATAAGTCTAAGTTAGTAGTTTTAGACCTAATTAGAATAGGATTATTTAAGCTATTATTAATAGTAATACCTAGATAAATATTATTTTAAAGTCCTATACCTAGAAATATAGGTTATAGCTTATACCTATACGTCTTAGTATAATAACGTTTAATTCTATAACTCTATATATAACCTTTAAAGGAGTAGCTATTATTTTAGTTTAGATTAGTAAATACTATATCCTAATAAGTATGTTTATTATAGATAATAGTAAAATAAGTAAGCCCTTACTCCTTAGTAGCCCTTTCTACTTTTACTTAAAGATTAATTTCTTATATAGTAATAAACTAATTATAGTAATCCTATCTACTAGGAACACTTAGCTATATATACCTATAGTATTTATTTATTTTAATAATCCTAGCTTATTAACTAAATATATTCCTTAGTAGGAAAGTTATACTTAGTCCCTATATAGAGTATTACCTAATTAGGGCTAGTATTATCTTATTTTAGAAAACTAAAGTCTAGTAAAGACTTTAGGACCTTTACTAGAAGACTAGAAAACCTTAGTTTCTAAGTTAAAGAAGATAATAATAAGTAGGTAGTTATTAATAAAAGGGAATTTAATCTACTTACTTAAGCGGCTTTAACGCCCTTATTAGTACTAGTAGTCTAAGATATTTATAAGACTACTATAATAATAGGGTAGTATACTAGTAGAAACTACTCCTATTACTCTAAAACCTAAGAAACACCTTACCTAGACCTAAACTACTTTAATTAGGCCTATACGTTAAAGGTTATACTCTCTTAGGTAGCTATAGACCTTAAGAAGATAGGAAGTAATCTACTATATAAGATTATAAACTACTTTAAATTAATAGACTATATATAAGCCCTAGTAACTTAGACTATATTTACCACTACTAAGAAATACGCCCTTTCTTAGAAGTATTACCCTAATTAGGATAATATTAACATAATAGTTATAACTATATATAAGTTAAAGGATAAGAAGATTTACCCTTTAAATAACATACTATTAGATAGTTTAACGCCTAAAGGAGATCCCCTCTAGAAGGTTAAGAATTTAGCTAAGGCTAGGAAAATAATATAGCTAGCTAGGGGAGTATTTACTAGCCTAATTACGCCTAAGCTTTTATTAATTAAGCTATATTCTTAACTAAAGCCTAAGTAACTTAAAGGGATTATAAAGACTATTAAATATCTTACTCCCTATAAGAAGGAATTATTTATTAAGATCCTCCTTAACTATAAAGCTACTCTTTCTTAGGAATTTAAGGAGTATAGATTAATTAATTATAAGGTTACTCCTCTATAAGTAATTAGGATAGTACTATATAAAGCCTAGTATAAGAAGGGTATCCCTATCCTAAAGGTACTAAAGGAAAAAGTAATAGAGATCCTTTATATAAGACTTATAAAAGGGATCCTAAAGGAGAGTTATAAGGTAGTAAGGAACCTATAGTTCCTTATTAAGAAGAAAGATAGTATACTATACCTAATTAACTTAGTAATATATATAAATATAGTTACTATCTATAATATGTTTACTCCCCTTAGCGCTAAGATATTCTTAGAAGATTTTAGAATATATAAAATACTATCCCTCCTAGATATTTAGTCTAGGTATAATTAGGTCCCCCTTATAGAAGAAAGTAGGGATTTAATAATATTTACTACCCTACTAGGGTTATTATATATATATATATTACTATAGGGAGCTACTAACTTACTAGCCTAATTTATATAGGTTATAATAAGGATCCTTTATAACCTTATCCCTTATTACTACTAAGCCTTTTTAGATAATATTATTATTTATAGCCCTTATATAACTTATAATAATACTAAGCTTCCTAATTAGCCTAAAATCTATTAATATATCTATAAACACTTAAAGAATCTTAATACTATCCTTCTTAATATAGAACTAATAGGTTATACTATTACGCCTATTAAATCCTAATAGCTTTAGAAAATAGTAACTATTATAGGATATCTCTATAGTTTAGGAGGCTAACAGCCTAATTAAGCTAATATTATTAAGATTCTTAAGTAAAAAGAATATTTAGATCTTACTAAACTCTAATTATTTATTAGGATAGCTAGCTTCTATAAGGCCTAGGTAGACTAATATACTAAAATTACTATTCCTTTTTAATAACTTATAAAAAAGAATATAGTCTTTATCTAGAGACCTAATTAGGCTAATATAATAAAAATTCTTAAGATAATCCTTATATTAGTACCTATCCTTATTTATATTAATTATAGCTTTATAGCTAGGCTTATTATTATAGTAACTAACGTTAGTCTTTAGGGCTAAGGTAGCTAGCTCTATTAAATAATTAGTAATAAATATATAATAGCCTAGTATAAGAGTAGTATATAGAGAGGACTAGAACTTAAGTATAATTTAGGGAAACTAGAGTTATAAGTAGTCCTAATAACCTTAAAGAAACTCTAAAATTACGTCTATAAGGTAAAGTTCCTCCTAGAGACTAACACTTAGGTCCTTATTATATAGCTTAATAGTAGTTCTTATAACCTTTTAGGTACCTTAATTATATAGTAGATTATATAAATTTACCTCTTTAACTTTAACGTTAAGTATATTCTAGGGATAAAGAATATAATAGCTAATACTCTATTAAGAAAACTATTAGGCCTATCTAACTATACTAAGTATAAAGACCCTAATTAGGTTAAGGACTATATTAATATAAGCTTTTATTTTATTAATATTTACTCTATTTATATATTAGCTATTATACTAAATATTATCCTAGCTCTAAATATCTTAAAGTCCTCCTACTTTTATACCCTTCCTAAAGTATAGCTCTACTTAGATTAGTTCTAGAGTATCTAAACTAGGTAAATAGCGTTCTATTTAAAAACCTTACTTTACCTAGATAGTATTTTAGTATAGAACTATAAGAAGTTTAAGATAGAAGTATAGTTCTTTATAGCTAGGGATAGATATCTCTATATAAAACTAACTAAGTACTATCCTATCTTATAATAACTTATTAATAATCCTAAGATTTAAGCCTACCTAATTAGACATACCTATGTTAAGTCTAAATACTAAGGATATAATATAACCTTTTATAGACTTATACTTTTATACTTCTAGAAGGATATATACTAGTAAGTATAAGTAAGCCTAGTTTTATACCCCTTATACTAAAAGGCCTAATTAGCCTATATAGATAACTAGCATATTAGTACTATACCTAAGGAAATACTATTTATAAAGGTCTCCCTAGATATCTAGTAGATTAGACTATAGGTATTAGTTAAAGCCTAATATAATATAATAGAATAGATTAAGGCTAGATAAATACTTAAAGCTAGGTCTAATTAGGTTACTAACTTTATCTAGGAAGATATATTCTATTACTATAGCGTCTATAGACAGCTACTTATTAATAGAGGCCTAAAAAATAGAGGCGTAGTAGATATTCTTAATATAAAATATAGTATTACTAAGTAAGTAATATTAGTATATAACTTATAGGTAAATAGAGTTAATAAATAAGGATATAAGCCTATTACCTATAGTATTTTAACCTAGTTAGATAGAGGAAGATAAGACTAGGGACGTATCCTATATGCTACCCTTTTTCTAGATAGGACTACTATTTAAGTACCTATAGGATTTATACTATTCTTCCTAATATATAGCTATAAAGTAATTACGCCTATTAAGGAAGAGACTACTACTTAGAGAGTAATAGATTAGGGACGTATTTATAACCCTAATTAGGAGCTCCTTACGTGTATTAGAGTATTTTAGTAGCTTAAAGAGGATAGAGATACTACTACTAAGAATGTTATATTAGCCTACTAGAAGATTACTAATTATTATAACTAAGTTTATTACTATACTATTTATAAGGAAAAGCTCTAGCCTAGGGATCTTATTCTTATATTTAATAAAAAGTAAGTAATTAATAAATCTAAAGCCTAAAAGCTCTAATACTATTAGTAAGGCCCCCTCTAAGTATACTCTATCTCTAATTAATTTAGCTTCTATTATTTAGAGATATTAGGAGGTAAAGAAATAATACATACTATATATAGAGGATACTACCTAAAGTAGTATTATTAAAATAACTATAGCTTCTAGGAATCTAAGGACCCTCTTTAGGTATAAATAAGACTCTATAATAAACTTACCTTATACTTTCCTCTATAAGACTACTAAGATAAACTCTAGGAACTTAATTAACCTCTTAAACCTAATTAAGGTACTAATATTACCCTTATATAATTATAACAAACCTAGCTTAAACTTTAAAGATAGAATAACATCCTATATAAAGAGCTCTAAGTACTAAAGGAAAAAACTACTTTTATTATTAATATTCCTACTTAAGACCTAAATAAGGATTCTTAGTATATAGAGATACTAAATATAATCTAATTATATCTACTATATTACTTTCTTTATATATTTATTTTCTATATTTTTTATCTTTTATTTTTTATTTTACTTATTATTATATATTCTTCCTCTTATATAAAGGTTATTTATTTCCTAAACTCTATTTTTATTAAAAAAGAATAACCTTAGGGATAAAATAGATAAGAGAAGAATACCCTAATTAGACCTAAGAACTACTTAGAACCCTCCCTTATAAAATATATTATTATCTTAACCTAGAAAAAGTTTTTCTTAAAACCCCTATTATTAAGTATTATTATTACTAAGGCTATTATTATAGTCCTTTTTACCCCTATTTTACTAAATAGAATCCTAAGCCTAAATAGTACTATTAAGTATAGAAGTAATATTCTTCTTCTTCTTAAGGAAAGTCTTCTTCTAGTTAGTAACTAGCTTTATAAGCTTATAATAATAAAGCTACTTAGAATTAATTAAAGAAATATTATTTAGAATAGTAGAAGGCTTACTACTACTACTAGTATAATACTTCTAGGTGCCTTTAATTATAACACTAAAGCTATACTTATAATAAAACTTAATACTTCTATAGTAGTAGTAAACCTAGTTCTTATAATAAAGGTAGTTAGAGTAGGTATTATTATAAATACTTAGAAGGGAAATGTATTCTTAGAAAGGAATAAAAGTAGTAACCTAATTAGTTCTAAATTAAACATCTACTTATCTATTTTTATAATATTTATAAGGAATAGTATTTTAACCTCCTAAGCTATAGATAGTAAAAGTACTACTAGCCTAAGGGTAGTTTAATAGCTTCTAAGCTAAGTATCTAAAAGCTCCTTTATATCTAATATAAATAAATACTTAGTACTTAAAAAGACTATTATAAGAGTACTACTAAATAATCTAAAAGATATAGCTATAGGTAATTATATTCTAGAAGTTCTAAGTAATAATATTTTAATTTTAGCTATTATAAATAGAGTTAGTAAACTAAACTTTATAGTAGACTTTACTAATAAGGTACTTAAGGTCCTTCTATATAAGGGAAGTAACTACCTAGTCTAATTAGGCTAATAGACTTAAAAGAGATAAGGAAAATAAGAAGAACTTACTATTAGGAGGGGAGGAGTAATAGGTATAAAGTTACCCTTATTAGGAGGAGGATATAAAAAAAACTAAGGCTAAAAAGTAACCTTAGGATAATAAGTAGTTAGTATAATAAGAGTCTAATTAGGGTATAAGAGTAAGATTTAAGTTAGAAAAGTATAAGTTAATACTACTATAAGTAATAAGAGTTTTATAATAAGAAGAAGTAAGGTAGTAAGGAGAAGAAAAAGAAGAGGCCTTAGTTAGGAGGAAGGGGTCTTCTTTATACTTAGTACCTACCTATTAATAGAAGAGAATTATAAACTAATAAAGAAGGTAAAGTTATAAGAAAAGAATAATTTACTATAAGGGATAATAAGGGTAAACTTTACTTTAGTAGAAGCCTTACCTTAATCTTATTTATACCTATTTTATCCTATCTTTTTCTCTTTTAGGCTCTTCCTTCCCTTTTAGTAACTTATTTAACTCCCTCTCCTACTACTATATTAAGTACTTAACTATAGCTAACCTTAGTATAAATTACTTCTTTCTCTATATATTACTAATAATAATATATTTACTTCTCTATCTTACCCTTAATCTTATATTAATAATTTTCCTTACCTTTTATACCTTTCTTACTCTAATTAGATACTTACCTATTATTTTATAATAGCTTTATTTACTCCTACTAATATAGTTTAGGTTACCTCTTCCCCTAGTAAAAGAGATAATATTTAGGTCTAGAATTACTATAATAAGCTTACTTAGGACTATACTACTACTAATAAGATAGATACTCTCCCTAATTAGAAAGTTATATATATTTAGGTTAATAAACCTTTAAGCTCTACCTATATTTATAATTAGGTACTTTAGCTACTAAAAGATATTCTAAATCCTATAACTATTAATCCTATTACTTTAACTAAGCTAAAGGACTACCTAGTACTAAATACTAAGAATACTCTACCTATACTACCTTAGGTACTAAGTAATATAACTATCCTAATAATAATAATAAAGATAAGATAGGCTACTAGATATAAGGATAATAGTTCCTAAGGGAAATAGACTATAGTAGAGGTAGATTATTATCTATTAGGACTATATAATATATTTAGCACTCTAATTAGGTAGGTCTAGTTTACCTCTAATAACCTTTAAGCTATAATAGTATATATAGCCTAAGATACTTAAGTAGACTACTATATTATAGATTATCCTCCTTAGTTGCCTATATAACTAAACGTTATAGCCTAAAGTATATACTTAGATTAGATTAGGTAGGTAGATTACCTTACTTTTATTATGTATTATCTTAACTACTTTTATATACTATTTATTAACTAAGTTACTAGCTACTTATTTTAGTATAACATCCTATAGGGTAGAAAGTCTACTTATTACTTTACTATTAATATTAACTACCTTAGTAAGTTCTATTATAATACTAGAGCTAATCCTACCCTAATTAAAGTAATCTAAGTATAAGTAGGTATAGTTAATAGTCCTTAATAATATAACAGCTAGGCTTATAAACTATATATAGTAGAGTTCCTTTAGTACTATATAAGAAATAATATCTCTTATATTAAGGATAGTACTACTTAGCTAGATATTTAGTAGCCTAATTAAGAAGACGTTATTATCTATATTAAGAAGTACTAATATATATAGATTACCTAAGAATTTAGCCTACCTAGTAATATAAAGGATCTCTACCCCTAGCTAAAGTAGCTAATAGACTACTATATCTAGACTCTCTAGAAATAAATAGCTTCTAGGCCTAATTAGACTAAGAAGGGTCCTAAAGAGGTAGAAGATATTACCTCTACTAATACTCTAAAAGATCTAAAGCCCCCTTAGGATACTATAGTTATATCTAATACTATTAAGAATATAATAGTACTTTTTAATAGTATTACTACTTTATATAAGGTAGATAATAAAGAGATGTCTATTTAAGATATTAATAACATCCTAAAGTTATATTCCTTAATAGAAAATAAGATATTTAAGGCTTAAGCCTTATACTACTAGGCGTAACTTAACTAGGAAATTAAAGGACCTTTAAAGATAATACTTAAAGGATATAAAGGAGCCTATTATCTTATAGAGCTTTTAATTAGGGCCTATAAGGATAAAAAGTCCTTAATTATAAAGGAGGATATAAAGTATATAATAAATATATATAGATTATTTAGATTTAATTCTACTATAGATAGGAATAACCTAAAGAAGTACTAGGATATTTATAATAGTAGTATTAAGAAGCTATTACTATCCCCTTACCCTAATCTAACTAAGCCTAAGTAGCCTTAGTAGCTATAACTACCTTAGGATAAGACGTTACCTCCTCTAAAAAGTACTAAAGATCTTACTATAGATAAACTTTATAAGTACTTTTTAGCTCTACTATCTTATAGGTTAATATTATAACACCTAGTAAATAATATAAATATTAAAATCTTTCTATATAATATTAGCCTAGGTAAGAAGAATAAGACTTATACTTACCTTAAGGCCTTATAAAAGGATTATAATAAAATAATTACCTAGCTTACTACTCCTCCTCTTAACCCTAATTAGGATAATATTAATATAGGTAGAGAGAATAATAATTCTTAAGATAAAGATAAAGAACTAATACTACTTATATCCCTAGTTACCCCTTATTATCCTCTAGCCCCTACTTTAATCTATAATATAAGCCTTATAGCTTAGGTAACCTATATAAAGAATAAGGGATTATACTATACTTATATACTTACCCTAATTAACACTAAGGACTAACATAAGGCCTTATAAAAGCATAAGGTTAAGTCTATAACTAACTATAGTAAGGATAAGTATATTAGTCTCTTTAATAACCTATATAAGGTTATTATATATTACTAGAAGTTATAATAACTATTCTTACGTCTAACTATTACGCCTAGTTAGTAGGGGTATAAGTATTATAACTAAGGTGTTATTTAGGATAACACTTTTAATAAGGAAAAGCAGGAGAGAGAGAGAGAGGCTACCTATAAGAAAGTAGGTAAATTAGGCTACAGCTTATATAGCTATAAGTAGGATAATTTATAGGCCTAATTAGGCGTAGAAGGATATTTAGGGTTTAGGCTTACTTTATATTTAGAATACTACTTAGTTTAATAGTTCTTTTTCCTCTATAATACATAATATAGGAGTAAGAAAAAGAATAGGGGATAATTAGAATAAGGTACGGTTTTAATTTTTAATAGGTTCTCTATATTCTATAAGCCTAATTAAGAAAAGGGCTATTTAATTAGAAGAGTAACTAGGAAGATAGTTAGGGGAGGATTATTATAGATTTTTATATATAAAAACATAGATATAGACGTAGAGAAAATATATAGAATCTTATGTAATAGTAGTATTTATCATACTTTTAATAATATTCTTACCCTAATTAGACCTTTATAGTCTAATTAAGGTATATTTTATTATAAGAATCCTATTAGTAATAGTTATAGCTTTTTAAGTATATATAACTAGATACCCCTTAGTAATAATAGTATATATTTCTTAATTTATCCCTAAAGGCCTTAAATCTATAAAGTATAGAGGCTTCTTACCCTAATTAGGCCTATAAGTATTTATTCTAGAGGATAAGGCTCTTTACTAGTAGTAGTAAGTTACCTTAGGTTTATTAGCGCCTAAGGTATACTAGTAGTAATAGTAGTAATATAGCTATATAGTTTAGGTATTTATATGCTATCTATCCTACATACTAGACATCCCTTTCCTACTTAGTTTTAGTAGACGTTAGGGGATGCCTACTTATTAAGGGGGTGTATATTAACTACTATATATCCTTTCCCTTTTATCTTATCCTCCTTATACTTCTAGATAATAAAGATTAGGTACGTAAGGGCTACTAGGCTAATTTACTAACTAGCCTTCCCTTTTTTATACTATTTCTCTATTTCTTTATTAAGGAACTTTATATCCTTAAGTCTAAGAGGAAACACCTTAATATAGGACTTTTAGTTCTACTAGCTATTAATAAGCTTAATCCTTATCTTCTCTTTATCTAGGATAGGTATTATCCTATAGTTATAGTAAATATAGTATTAGTTAAGGAGGTTATAAAGTTTTTTAGTAAATTTTAGGTTATCTATATAGATCTCTATACTATAAAGGTTAGTTATTATAAGGTAAATATCTAGCTTACTAATACTATAGTTTAGTACCTCCTTAGGGATTAGTAGGTCCTTATCTATTATCTTTATTCCTTTTTTTACTATTTCTAATATTATTATAAAGTCCTTAGTTAGGTTAGTAAAGTTTATAGTTACGTTATTAGTAATTTATATAAATGTCTCTTAGCTAATCTACTATATAGTTTCTTTCCTATACGTTAGGGTAATTTAACTAACCTTAGTACCCTTTTTAATAATAATAGGCTCTACTATTTTATTATATATTAGTACTATCTTTAGGGTCTTATAGTCTACTACTATATTAATAATATACATATAGGTAAAGTAAACTTAGTAGGTTTTATTTATCTTATCCTCTTTAAATTATTTAGGGAGGTTAAGGTAGTTAATTAGTAGGTAGTATATTTACCTAGGGTATATAATAGTATTATACTTTACTATTAACTTTCTTATTACTAAGAAATAGTATTTAATTAATATAGGGATTACTATATTATATATAAAGTAAAGGGTTATAGTTTTCTTATTAAAGTCTACTATTATACTATAGTTATTATAGAAGGGTATACTAAGTAATAGCTTAGCTAGGAGATTTTTAACTACTCCTATTATAACTATAGTATATACCTTAATCTCTATTCCCTTTACTATTCTTACTATATATAGGTTAAAAGTAACTTTTTCTTATAGGGTAAATAATAATCTAACTACCCCTATTATCTATAGCTCTATTATATTAAAATATAGGTTCTTTATAAAACTTATTACCTAGCTTTAGTCTACTAGGATAACTAATATACCTATATCTATATAAATAGTATAGTCCTCTAATTCCTTATTAGCCCTTACCTTAACTTAGAGGTAAGTCCTCTTATAGCGTTCCCTTTTTCTATTAGGCTTAATAACTACTTTAATAACCTCTCCTTACTAGAAAGTAAAATTTACTATTTCTACGTTTATTAGTACTTAGGTTAACTTATTATATAGGGGTTTAGCTTAGGGTGATTCCCTATCTCCTATAGACTCCTCTACTTAGGTAAGGTACTCCTCTACTTTATCCTATTAGGGTAAGGTTTCCTCCCTATCCTATAGGGTTTCTATAGTAGGTTAGGCTCCTATGTTGCTGTGGTCCTCTCTAGTATAACTAGGTGGTTTAAGGCTTATAACGTCTAGGAGTTTATTTAAAATAGAGGTTTTAGTATTAGGGCTAAGCTTAGTTTACTTACTAGTTTTAGGTTTTCCCTTATAAATTAAAT
Organism: Colletotrichum sublineola; assembly: GCA_020631755.1. Taxonomy (NCBI): domain Eukaryota; kingdom Fungi; phylum Ascomycota; class Sordariomycetes; order Glomerellales; family Glomerellaceae; genus Colletotrichum; species Colletotrichum sublineola. The sequence continues at coordinate 1,422,063 of JAHSQG010000010.1, forward strand.
AATCCTTTTTACTAGCTAAATATATAACTTTATCTAGTAGATGTTGTTTTCTATACCTAACTTAAGTTTAAACCCTTTCTACTAGTTAACTAGGCTATAGTAGGGTTTATCTATAAGGAATTTAATATAGTAGAGGTAGTTAATATCCTCCTAGAGGTGTTTTATAATATTAGTAGCTAGTAGGTAGGTTAGGTATTTCTATAGCTATGTTAATAGTTATTAGAAGTCCTTAATATAGCCTAGCTATAAAAGTTATATACCTACTCCTTAAGGATCTCCTTAGGGTAGGTATATTCCTTTATAGTTTAGCTATAAAGAAAAGAAATTTAAGGTTATCTAAATTAAAGTAGTTATACTACTACTTAACATAGCCTCCTAGCAGCTGTTATAGATCTAATAGGGTAAATAGGCTATTAGTACTACTAGATAGAATAGATAGTAGTATTATAGAGATATATAATAAGAGAGTAAAACAGAATAGTAAAGTAGTAAAGGATAATAAATAAGTAAGTATAAGGTAATAATAGTATAGATAAAAGGTAGGTATAATTAGGTATAAGTTATATTCTATAGTTAACTTATAATACTCCCTAAGTTAATAGCTATTTATACCTATAGGTACGTAACTAACTATAACCTATCTAGGGTTATAGGCTATACGCCCCTTTTAGCCTATAATAGTTATTATTACTACCCTCTATTAGCCTAACTACCCCTTAAATATATATATTTCTTCTAGTAGGCTAAAAGGCATATCTATATATTAGAGGATTTACTATTAGTAGTATAAGTAGTAAGGATTTATAGGGGTATTTATAGTACTTTTATATTAATTTATAACTTTACTTTAGACTTATAGTAGGAAAAATTATTACTTATTAAGGTAAGCCTTTATATTATACTTATTACTTATTAAAATAAGCCTTCTTTATATAGTATTTATATAGTATTTCTTAGCTATTAGTATATAAAGTAAGGTGTTTTTTATAGTTAGGTAGTAATTTCTTAATACGTAATAAAATTAAGGTTATTTATAAGATAGCTATATATCTTAGGTTACCTTTTAGTTATATTAGTTTATAATATACTTCTACTAGTAGCCTCTAATTAACTATATAATATAGTAATAAGTATAAATAATTTACTATAAGGGTAGTAAAGTTTATTTCTTTTAGTTAGTACCTTACTAATCTATAGAGTTTATATATAGAAGTAGGAATTAATTAAGATAACTACTATAGTAGTAAAAATTAACTAATAGTAAGAATTAACTACTAATTAGTATTAGTATATTACTAGGTAGGTAATATAGTTAACTATACGTATTAATAGGTAAGTAACAAATAATAGGGGTAAATACTATAGTTTAATTATTTATAACTAGGAGAGAATTATTATAGGTTCTACTACAAATAGCTAGGTGAATATCCCTAAATCCACGGTAGATCTGCCGACAGATTAATGGTTGATCTGCGGCTGGTTATTAGGGTTACACCTGGTAAGTCCGATAGGATCTGCAATAGTTGATATCGCAACAGTTAGGTTGTTAAAGTGCTTATAAGAAGAGACTCTTGATAATATGAATGTGAAGTAACGAGGGGACTTTTGCGTTCTTAATATGTATTAGTTTAAAGTTTAGTGAATAACTTGAATGCCATGCAATGAATGGTTTGTACTTTAAGATAATGGTATAAAAGCCTATATTTGCAGTAACATCAGAATACCTAAAACCTCTAGAGTCTTAAATTGTATTAGTTATCTTACCTGTATGGAAGCATAGTCAGTAACACTATAACAATATTGTAGGATACAATACTACTTTAGGATTTCGTTACAGATAAACTCGCGAAACACGTATCTTAATAACTTTTATCTAGATTATTTAACTAATCTACTTTTTGTGCTTTTATTTTCTTAATTTCTGCCCTAGCATTTGCTAACATTGAGCACGGGCTCCTGCCTATGCCGCCTACTAAGGGATCTTGACTAAACACTAAATGATGAAATGTGGAGAAGCAGCAATACAGCCACGATGGTGAACCTAGTAGTATTATGGATGTGTAACTGGGATTAATATTTGCTATATTATTAGTACAGTTACCCCTATTAGATATATAGACTATTTAAAGAGCTTCTAGGAGAGGTTTAGATCAAACTATACTAGCTAGTCCTATCTAGAAACATGTTGATTCTAACTAGTTGGTACTATAAACTTACAAGGAGGTGTTATGTTTGAAGTATCAGCGCGTGGAGTATCTAAGGAAACGTCCCTACATAAAAGTCGTAAAGGTCTCTAATTTATCATTCTTGGAATTATTTCAGAACTCACGGAATTCCTCAGAAACACACTATGTATGTTAACACAGTCACGAGTTAGAGAACATTGCACAGCATTTGTGAGGAGAGGAAATAAAGGTTTGGTTTTATAAAAGCATAGATATGAAAAGAGAGGCTCTATATATAAACGAGTGGTGTATGTAATGAATAAAAAATCACGTGAGAAGGCACATGATGAAGTTGATGCCAAATATCAGGTATGTATGAAGCTATCGTGACGCAAATACGCCCGGCAAGTACAGTTACCGATTGCAGAAAGCAACATAGGAGGCACATAAAGTATTTTCATTATTTTGACCGATGAGACAAGAACGCCTGGTTTGCAACTGGAGACAAATGAAGGCTTTGCTACAGCGACAGAGTACATCACGAGACAACGTTTTATAGACAATCGATTGAACGATACCAAATACTAAAGCCTGTGTTTTTTTTGATGGCGTAGCATTCAAAACGCCGAGAAACACCATGGAATGTGATGAAAAGGGTCTCCGAAGCTGTAAGACTCCAGGTGAATTTGATTAATGGTTAAAAAGTCTAAAGCAATCCAGCACAGCTCTACTCGGAAAATAGATGTGCTCAGGATCAATCAAGAATGAAATTTCACCATTGTGTCTCTTCTCTCTCAACATTTCGGATCAGCTGCTACTATTTCCCGCTATTGTGAATGCTCATCTTCTAATGGAATTGGAGGGTATCAAAGGTAAAAGAACGCTTCTAATATGCAACAGGAGTCGTGTGGGACGACTGCAGTATCAAAGCCAAAAACTTTTGTATGAGTGTTTTGTTCAATGCGGACGAGACCTCTGGATATGCGCTCGGGGCTCGAAAAGGTAAGTGCGGTGGCAGTTAGTTGGTTGCGGTCTGTGTAGCAACGCCAGGCGTAGAAAGTCGGATCGCTATGCTCGGCAGCGGGGTTGCATTGTTTGGTGTCCTGCACCGTTGTCTTGTGCTCGTGTATCAGAAGCACCTTGAGGCTGAGCACATTGAGGCTGACGGCAGGATCTTTTCAGGCCTTCTCTGGGTGCGGGAGGACTTGATAGAGGATTGTCTACAAATCAGACCGAGAATTAGCTTGTTGCCATTGATCTCTTGCGTGTTGAAATCGTATATTCTTACCCATCGTGAGCGGATTCTAAGCATCTACCGGTGGTTAATCCAATAGATAAACCCACCAACTCCAAATATACTCGTTGCCGCTGTGAAGTATAATTAGCGAAAGACCAAACTTGAGCAACAGCGACTAAACTTACCAACAGCCAAGGTCTCCAACACGGTATGGTCAACGCTTCTCTTCATCAGCTGATGGCCAACCTCCACCACTCCCTCCTGGATAAGCCGCGTATCGATGACAGGCATGATTAGAAATGATAGTGTGTGCTTGCACGAAATAGAGATAATGAAAGTACGAAGTGGACAAAGGACAGAGACACTCAACGATCACCGGGATCAACAGTCACGACGCTGGGCGAGAGGGAATACCTAAAAAAAAAAAAAAAAAAAGTGTGGTCCTGAGTGGCCGTATATCAAGAAAATCCGATGGGATCTGTGGTCTCGCTATCCCGCATTTTTCATTGATGAGCGGACCCGACGAGGGGGTAAGGATGCCAAGGAATTCGAAGCGCGCGTCTGGGTCCGTATGGCCATCTTGCATACGCGTGGGCTTGGGAATCGGATCATGCCATCTCATTTCGGTTTCAAAAGGGGGGAGGGAGGCAATGAATGCAGCGAATTGCGTTACCAAGCCGCTTTGAGATGGTCCGTCCCATTAACTAAGGTAGTTTCGAGGGGCCACCCTTAGACGGGCTGGGCCGAGCTGGGGAGTCCATTGCCAATCTGACTGACCTATGAAAAATTTCCACTCTGATTTGCGGATCTGCGAACCGTCGCTGCACGAACAACCCGAGACGGCCGACTCCGGCAAGCTGGGCAAGGCTGCCGTCATTCAATCGCCTGCCGAAGCACACCGTCTCCGAGTACGTGCCCCCTTGCGTGCTCAGGGCGCGCGGGTCTCGTCTTTGGGAGTTTAAAGCGAGTACCAATCACCCAATTGCCGTGGTTCTGCGACTTGTTTTGGTGATTCGAGCTTGGAGTGAGTCCATTCTGAGGCGACTTCGCTGCGGGTCACGGTTTCAGTCTCCTGAAACAGGGTGGAAGCTGCACAGCCCCCTTACCTCAAAAAGGACGCCGCGCCGGCTCCTCTGCGTAATCCGGCCGCCAGCGATAGCAATTCATTAGACGGCGGGAGGCTTACCGTCCCGAGTTGCCCGGAAGCCCCTGCCATCCATCATATACGTCCCTGGCAAAAAGTGCAACTGAAGCCGAGACGGCCTGCATCAAAAGCCGTGTTCTGTGGTACAGCAGATTACCGGTCTTGACCCTGGGCCAGAATGATTGCTTCAATGTGATGGAACCCGAAGATGCGACAGCTTCGCATGCATGAGGGAGCTTCATGTTGAGGCCAAGATTCATCCTGCACTTGGCAGGCGTGGTTCCACGTCGAGGCGCCCAGGCCTTGGCTTTAATAGGATTGTCCGGTCCGCCTGCACCAATGCATCAGTTAAGCAGGTGTTGCGACACCGTCGACGAGTCTGGAGTCCTATATGATAAAGCGATTCTCTCTCTCTCAAGTTGCACACAGCTCCAAATGGTTTCTACTAACAATTCTTCATACTATCTCCAGCGACCCGGGCTGTTCAACTTCAACATCCCACGCCACCTCCCGGCCCCGGCCCCGGCCCCGGCCCACCCCCACTGTTCCGGATACCCACTCTCGCATTACCAAAGTCTTGTTAAGATTGGCTTGCTGACACTAAAGACTCTGTACCTGATTGGGCGGCTAATGGAAAGAAGGATGCATCGCCTGTTTGCAAGATCCCTCAATCTTTCAAGACGAGGGGCAGGGTAAACGTGGCCTGATGAAGGCCATTTTCGGCCATCAACTCGGCGAGGAAGGCCGGCCTGAAGCGTCTGGACCCTTCGACGGCATCCTAGGTCTCGTCAGAACAAGTCGTATTAGGGACGCCAGCCAGGTGTTCCTGTCTTCCGAATTGGCCAATTATTTGCTTATCGGGATATCGATATCGCGCAAATCATGCAGCGCGTCCCGCGGCTGACGCAAGTCGTTTCATGAGCCTGCGCATCCGTAACGGCTCTGTAAAACGTGTAGCGCCGCACGAGCCGGGACAATGTCATGATCACTGCTTTCGGGAAACATGGAGAACAAAACCAAAACAGGCACAGCCCATGGCAGGCCTGGCGGACAGTATCCCTGGCTCCTACATTCTGGAGTGCTCTTTAGTATGACTGCTATCATAGTAGGTTGCATATAGACACGAACCACTTGGACGTAATCAGTAACACAGGCCGCAATGAGTTTCAGGACCTTGAAAAACACGCGTTTATCATGTAAGTGTTGCTTTACAATCCAAAAAGCCTCATTTGAGGCTTAGAAGCCGACGACGTAGTGCATCGTCCTCTTAGAGGAACAGAATTGACGGGTGGATACTTGCCGGCAGGATGAAAAGAAGCCCGCTTAGTGAATGTATCATTATGTTCCAATTAGTCAACCTTCTTTCCACATGTTGTCAACTTCACGGATATCCCAACCCATCACTAGACCACGGCCACCAAAGCTCCACTAACATATTATTAAGGGACATGTTGATGTTCTGCAGCAGCTAAAAGACAAGGCACTAAGCTTGTCAAAAAGCAGGCTAATTCTTAGTGTACTGTTATAGTCATTCATGTGTGACACTCCAACTGCGGGGGTTCTATACTCCAGTAATCACTGCACAGCAAGGTTTTTAAAGTTCTTTCTGATGGGACGCAAGTTCTTTGCATTCTAACCGAAACAATCTATTGTGACTTGATTAGCCAATGAATGGGCGCTCGTGGATACAACGGAATTTCTATTACTAAAAGAACGGACGAGGCCAAGCGCAAATATGGTATTAATTAAAGCACATAACAAGCAACTGTAAAGATCTGCGCAGATATTCTCAACATGGTCGAGGGAGTATTGAAATTGGCAGATGATTTCACTCATGGCGTACGCCAGAACAGACAACCAAACGAGCGGTATCCGAACGCGGCATCGACATCTCAATCAATGACATAAACAAAAGCACCAACTAGTCGGCCGGGCAATAGAATCGGCGGGAGGGAAATCGGCAGCAGTTAGGCACACATCGGCGGAGCAGCACTAATTAGGCTACGGCGATTTAATTGCCTGCTTTGTGTCTGAGTCTAAGCTTTGACATCACCAATACACAGCAGCAGCAAGGGACAAGCGAGAGGTCTCGAGGCAAAGGGCCTTGGTGAGCAATGCTGTTGTATTCGAATTCGCAAAGCACGCTGCTAGGCCCTAGAAATGGGCCCAATACCCTGGGTCGATGTCTCTTTTTCCGTCAACGGGTACCTGTGTTGGAAGCTGCGGATGAACTGGAGACACCGGGATCTAACCCCAATCCCGAGTTTGGTTTTTTCACCTACAGCACACAGTTTAACAAAAACACAAATCATCTCAATAGATAGCCCAGCCACCCGAAATCAAGTCAGGTCAAAGAGCTCGGGATGCGTTCTCGGATCTTTCTCTCTGTGAAATAAAACTACTGATTACATCTCGCAAGCCGAGAATAGACAATCTTTCCTCATCGTCATCATGGAACAGCCTACAGATCTCGGAATGACCCCTAGACTCGGTTTATTGGCACTCAGGATGGTTATACCCCCCCTTCCCTTTCTTCCCAGCGGGATTGTTAACGTGCGAGCCGGAAGTCGACACAAGAACAGTCTGGTTTCTATACGAACCGTCCGTATTACCCGTCTCCCGGCGCCAGCTAAACCCCCCCACCCTCTCCACCATCCCGCCCGTCTCAAGCGCAGAGCGTCAGCACCACGTCCTGATCCGCCGTGCACACCTTCACCTGGCTCCCGCCGGGGCTCACGCCGCCTTCCCATACGATAGCCGGACAACTCGCCTGCCGGCTCGCGACGACGATCTTGCTCCCCTTGAAGCCGTCGCCGAAGACGGTGCTCAGGTCGTACCACACGGCGCCGCTGCTGCCGCCGGCGCCGGGAGTGTCCAGGGTGTAAGCGAAGACGAGCTGCGGCGCGCCCGTGTACAGGCCGTCGCGGGCGCTCGTCACCTTGAGGGCGCGGCCGCCTGTGGTCGGGTCCCGGGCGAAGGTCTCGGCGTAGGTGCCGCCCCCGGCCGCGAGGGGTCCCGCGGCGCGCACATCGCCGCCGACGGACCAGAGCGAGACCTCGGACGCGCAATTGTTCACGACGGTGGCCTTGCCGAGGGCCGCGATCCGGGTGGCCGCGGCGAGGATGGGGAGGAGGGCCTTAAGCTGCATTTCTTTTCCTTTAAGGTTGTGGCGGTGGTGGTTAGGTTTTTTTCTTGCCCAAAGTGGTCAAAGTAGATGTGATGGGACCTGTACGTGATGGTTTGTCTTGGGTCTTTGGGATGCGGATGTCGAAGACTTGGATAGATGGCTGATGGCTGGCGTCGCCATGAAGACGAGTGGTGACTTGATCCCTCGACTTATATACCCGTTTCTCAATCACGATTCCCATCAAGCATGCCACTGAAGCTATCGTTGTGATCCCCGCAGGAGCATGCATGGCCCGTCGGGCGGCGACGCAGGGAACCAAGAAATCCCAAATACGAGCGTCGATCAACGAGTGTCACGATTCTTCCCCAATCGAGCTATGAGCAAAGTCACGCACGATCTCTGCCTGGAGATCCCCCCCAGACCACATCACCAAGTCAAGGGGGGTTCACGTTAAAGAGAGACAACGTGACGATACCTTGCGACAGTGTAAGACGGAACACGAACGCGTGCTCCCGTCTCGAGCTGGGCAAGGCAAAACGATGACGGAGGATGGACGGTTCCCTCAAGAGAGGAAATATTGGGCGCGCAGTGGGGTCATGAGTTCAAGACATGATCGGGGAATACGAGAATTCTCGCTGCAGCCCGGCAGCTGCATGCGACGTTGGCTCCCCGAACGGTTCAGCCAGTGGTATCGTCGCCGGTCCTGGGCGATTGGAGGTGGAGGAAAAGGTCCCCCCCTCCCTCAGGTGGGCTGACATGGCGGGGTGTTGGCTGATCTGCCGTGTTCGTCCTTTTCCCCCGCATCCCCCGGGCGGCTTGTCGGAGAGGCATGTGGTCGTTTGCCAGCTAGTCCCGGGCCATCCGCCCCGTGGTAACTGCATAAGGGGGGTTGTGAAGGGACTAGCGTCGGGCGGGACGAGCATTCTGCCCTTTGTCAAGCAAAAATAGCAACCCCCTGCAAAAGTGTTTGAATGCGGATGGGGTGATACTCGGACGCTTGGTGGTCGATGGTCAGACAAGGTGTGAGCCCTTGGTTCAGCCCAACGACAATATGCGGTACGCCTTGGAGACATGTAAATCTCGATACGAGCTGGGTAGCGGCGGCGTTCAGTGGCAGGAGACGGGTTGTCTCGGCAGCGCAAAAGGCAAAGGTGCGATCATGTCAGTTGACGAAGGGCATAGAAGATATGTTTGTGGGTTCGATTCTCGTCGGGTATATTCTTGATCCGTCATTCCAACCTGCGCCAAACACCAGCCCAGACATGGACGTCGTCCCAGAAATCAGAAAAATAAAAAAAAATAAAAAATCCGCGTCTCCATTGTCGACGTGTTGGGTATCTTTGCCTAATAGCAGTGTCCAACGCCGGTCCCGTTTGATTTTTTTCTCCCTCGTTAGCTCCTCGTCTTCCCCAGTATCCTACATCGATGGAGGATCAACCTCTGGTGGTTCTCTTGATACACACATATCGCTTTTGTATATCCATCGTCTTGCGCAAACTGATCAGAATGGTAAGTAGCTTAAAAGAAGAAAGGATAAAAGAAAAGAAAGGAAAGAGAAAGGGAAAAGGGGGAAAAAAAAATTCAAGAAAGTTTGGGAGATCCAAAGGTCATCGTCGACTCCCCCTTTTTCCGTTCTCTCTTGGCGTATATCAGGCCGCAGACGTTGCAAAGAGTGCTGGGACCGTCCGGGCCGGGCCGCCACTCGGGGGTTTCGACGCGGTGGCACTTGTGACAGGCAAACTCGACTTTGTGACGGAGCCGATGACCGGGTTGGGTACCACGGTTCGACCCCGAGGTTTTGGAAGTGGATTGACCGCCTTTGCCGGCTCTTGGCTTGTGGGCGTTGGGGTCGTCCTTCCTCAGGGACTTGATCTCGTTAATGTCACGGGCGATGCCGTGCGAGAGGCGGGACATGAGGCGGATGTCGTTGTCGCTGGCCAGGGTACGCTCCGCGGTGGACTCGTAGCCGCCGGCAGGGGCAGGGCCGTTGTAGTCGGAGAAGCTCTCGGTCAGGAGGAGCAGCTGCTTCGCGCCATTGTGAATCTGTGAAACAAAACGCTCGTGTCAAAAGAAGATTGCGGACGGAAAAACGACATGTAGAGATAAAGAAAGAGAGAGTTGGTCGGCGGTGCATCTAGGCAATGATGCAAGTGTGGGTACAGAGATAAGGCCGATAAGAAATGGATGAGGGAGAAAGAACATACGCGCCGATGACTTTCGCCCTGCCTGAGGTGGTTCCACGATAGCTTCGACGGAGAAGCCGGGACTTTCTTCCCATCGTTGCTGGCATCGCCGTGGGACTCGGACGGGTTAGCCGTCGTCTGGAATCGGGCGCCCGAGGGGGACGACCCGGATCTCGGGGGTGAAGCGGATCGTGGACTGGAGGGGCCGGAAGGCATCAAACGAACCGGTGGCCCAGGGGCCGGTCGAAGGGCAGACGGCACGCGCACGTGTGGGAACGCACGGTGAGGGGCCCTCTAGCAAAGAATAATCTAAATAAATAAAAATAAAGAAAATAAAAATAGAAATGAGAGAAGCCGGCGACGGACGGAAGATCCGAAGAAGAGATCGACCGATCGTGTGCGCAGCAGCGCTGACGAGCGAGGAAGACCTCGGGTCGGTCAGCGACGGACGACGGACGACAGTCCAATGACGATGGCTGGCAGCGGGAGTCGGTAGACGGCGTGGTAGTGGGTGCGCACGCACAAGAGACTGAGTAAAATGTATAGAAACCGCGATCGATCGGGGTTGGTATTTTTCGATCTTCGGGTATGGAAGGAGAAATCGGGATCGAGAACGGGTTAAGAGGGAAGGAAAGTTGACGTTGCATGGCGTTGCGTTGGGGGAGGGGGAAGGAGGAGGGGCGAATTGTCCCCTTCCTTCCGCGACAGGAAAAAAGGATGGGAATGGGATTTTGCCAGGTAGGAAGGTACGGTGGTGGGTGGGTACCTACCTGCCTTGCCAACTACCTAGCTAAGCGGGAAGGGACAAGGCAAATGATGTAAAAAGCGGGGGGGAATGGCCTGGGCCTGTGGACTTGAACTTGGACCCTGAAAAATCAGAGTGCGGTGCGCCTGCCTCGCAGATGCAGCCAATGGGGGGGGGGGGGGGGGGGGGGGGGGGGGTGGTGGGGATGCAGCAAGAACGAACGCAATCAGACGGGGAAGGAGGGAGAGAGAGCGAGAGAGCGACAAAGAGCCACTGTAGCACTGTGCCAAAGACTGTGTACATGAGTCAAGCGCCATATCAAGCCATTTCAAAAAGTACCGTGCTCGCCAAGTCTGACCCTCGGCCTCCAATAAGCGTCGCTGGTGCGAACGTGTGGAGGCAACAATGCACCAAATGCGCAGCCGTAGAGATTGCATGGTGGTACTGTGCTAAGTGGACATACTGTATTACCTAAGGTATCCGTCTATCTATCCAGTAGGCCCTCCGTACCTGACGTACAGTTGGTCCTCTTACGTCATTACGAAATCACAAAACAAAAGGTTGGCGGATACAGACAGATCTGGGGAAGAAACGAGAGGAACGCGAGAGAAAACGGGGATGTGGAAAGGACTAGGTATCCACGGCTGTCCAGGCCGAAAGGATAAACAGACACAAGCAAACATTTCGTCTCGGCTTCTACAGTGAGTGAGTGAGTGGGTAGGTGGTGGGTCAGGGTCCTCGGCTATCTCAGAAACCTTACGTAAGCCAGCTCAGGTACGCATTCTTCGCCACTCAACCCCTACCAATGCCACGATGCGGCATCTCCGGAGCTTTTCACCCTGCCCTCCGACGAATCATAATTATAAGTTGGTTCGCCAATTTTGCTCTCTTAACTCGATCGACGTCCCTCGGTTAGGTAGGAACAGTGAACACTATGTAGTATGTTAATTCGTGGCCTATACTTGTCGAGACTCCATCCTCTGCTACCCGCCATCTTGCGCACTGTCCGCTCAGATCATAGCGTCTGCTTAGTCTCTGTCCAATGTCAACTGCACTTTTTGCAAACGTCTACAGAATCTATCTTCCGTTGTCATCATGTACATGGAACAGATGAGGAGAAACTCACAGAAACAGGAGTCTAGTGTTCTAGGTACAGCAGCAGATAGAAGAGAGCCATTTCTGAAAGCGCTGGCAGCCATGGTTGATAGGAAAGGAGGTTTGGCTGTGACTTTCCATGCTACTTAACTCTTGTTTCCAACTGGAAAGCCTCCATTACTATCGTGTTGAGTATCAGGCATGATGTCTATACTGTGTTTATCCTATTGTCCTGGAGTAGTATCGTGTCCTTGTACGACCATACGAGGACCTCGGTCCCCCTGACCAGCTTGTTTTGTACACCGTGGCAATGTGGTTGGTTTATTTGATCTGTCCTGTCCCAGTGTCTGTGCCTGTCCATCTCGCCTGTCCTTGACTGCCCGGAATCGTTCCGGGCCCCTTTTTGCCTCCCTCCCATGCCATAAATGCAAACGACCCTCACACTAACGTACGTTTCCAAGGCGGGTCCCCCTGAGGTCGCACAGAACGACCCTTAAAACTATGCATACTCTAACCCAAACTTGTCCGTGATCAACACGCCACTACGACTACAGCTCATCCCGCTCCCGTCCGCCTCCTTCCCTCGGCTTCACGCAGCTCCATGACCCCCTATCGTCCTTGTCGCCACCGTCGAACCTGATAGCAGATGGGTACGCGCAGAGCGGCCTCGTTGGCGCCTCGCTTTCGTTGCCCCCGCTAACCCTGAACCCGTCCAGCACCGCTGGCGCCTCGCCCTCCTCCACCCACGCCCGCAGCGTCTCGAGCCCGCGCAAGGGGTAGTAGCTGCCATTGAGCCCGTAGCAGTGGAACACCCCGGGTGCCTCAAAGTGTCGGTAGTACCCGGCCGCCTCGGCGTCCCTCGCGAGCACCCGGTCGTAGTAGTCCCGCGTCGACCGCATCGTCACGCACTCGTCCGACAGCCCGTGCCAGCTGATCATCTTGCCGCCCAGCCGCCGGAACTCCGACAGGTCCGCGTCGTTCGCCCCGATGACGGCGTCGTACTCCCGCCGGCTCGTGGCGAACGCTGCCTCCAGGTCGCTCACGCTCATCCCCGTCAGGTCGTAGTCCCGGTCCTTGCGTACAAAGTTGCGGATCCACTCCGCCGCCACCGGGAACGGGCGCCCGATGCACCCTCCCCCCGGCGCGCTGCAGTTGGTGTTGCTCAGCCCGAACCGTCCCGTGAACGGCGCGCCCACCGGATACCCCTTGGCCAGCCATAGGGGCCTGCCGTCCGCCCCGTGCGGGCCCCGCCAGATCTCCCGCGCGATCTCGGCCGTCTCCGCCGACATGGTCATCTTCATCGTCCCACAGTCGAGCTCCCGCCCGACGGCCTCGGCCGGGTCGAAGGCGCACCTGTCGGGGTCCGTGACGACGCCGTCCTTGACGCCGTCCAGCTCGTCGCACGCGTCGATGGCGAACTGGGTTATGTAGATGAGCTCGCACACGTGCGGGTAGAACTTTTTCTGGTTCATCACGAACTGCGGCCAGTACGTGCTCATGACCAGGCTGGGCTGGTTGATGGCTGGCGCCCCGACGTAGATGCCGTTGTAGTCACCTGGGTACCGCTGCGCTTCCATCATGCCCTGCCGACCGCCCGTCGAGCACCCGCTCCAGTACGAGTACCTGGGCGCCTTCGCGTAGTACTGCTCCACGATGGACTTGGCAATGACCGTCATGTCGTGCACCGACACGTGGGCAAAGTTGACCACCAACCGCTCGTTGATCGTGCCATCGTCCTTGAGCGCCCACGGCGCCTCCTCCCACGCCTTGTCGGTATGTCCAGCATCTGTCGAGCCAGCTGGTCCGCTTCGTCAGTCATCACCATTTATGAGAGAAAGACGACGAAAAAAAAAGAAAAAAGAAAAAAAAAAGCATAGAAAACATGTAGGGAGGGAAAGCCGTGGTGTTGAATGATCTGAAACCTACCTGCATAACCCCGCGCCAACGTCGCGACGACCTGCTCGCTGCCAAACTGCCCTGCCGAGAACCCCCCGCCGCCGACGCCCACGAACCGCTCGTTCCAGCTCTCCGCGGGCGGCAGCCACACCTGCACCCGCGTCGCGTCGTCGAAGCCCGTGTGGACGTATGTGACCGTGACATTGCAGAAGCTGATGCCGCCGCCCGACGACGGGATGGCCGCGCGGCCCTCCGGCGTCCGCGCGCTGAACGCCAGGTCCCTGACCTCGTTGGCTGCCACGCTGACAAGGTCTGCGCCCTCGAGCTGTTCCGCTGGGAACCTGAAGGCGTCGGCCGAGCACGGGCTCTGCGCGACCGTCGCTGTCGCGCCTTGGGCCTGAATCCCCCAGACTGCCAGGCGCAGCGCCGTGAAGAGGGTCGAGAGGCGCTTCATGGTTTTTGTGCAATGTCAGGTTTTTCCGGGTTCGAATCCTTTTCACGGCAGCGACCCTTTTAATGGAGATCGACGTCAACGGCCTTTGTATATAAATAAACGACCCTTGGAAATAGACTTCGCGGTCGTTAAATCCAATTCGGAATGGCCAGTGGCCGGAGGGAGCGGCCGGGGAGGACGGATGTGCTGGCTTGATGTGTAAGTGGCACCAGGTGCTCAGACTTAAACCGTGACACAGGGCAGGACACCGTCGGATTGATGCGTTGCAAAGACTTTTTTGTCTTTTTCGTTTTTTTCCCTGCTCAGACGGAATCTCGGAGAGCTCCAAGGCCCCGCCGCATGAGAAAGGGCGAAGGGGCTGAGCGATTGGGGTCCCTGAGTGCTTCACTGATGGGACTGCAATGTCTTTGAAAGTCCGGCGACATGTTCGATGGGGCTGAGGTGCGAAACAAATGCCATTGGAGATATTGATTAGTATGTGGTGCGCTGGCAATGCGAACCGGCCGGAGCTTGGTTTTCACATCTTGCCCAACCCCGCAACCTTAACTAACGCTAGATAGTCACATGCGAACCGTCATGCCGCTCTCTTCGATCTAAACCAGCGCTGAGTTGGCAAGCGCAGAACAGGTAGTAGAAACTGGCCTCCAGCTTGTCTGCGTGGCAGTCTACTGTGTGAATGATCCAGTGGGGTTTTGGTAGACGGCCTGAGGATATTTGCCTTTGGTGGTTGTTTCTAAGGGTTGCATCGAAGGTGCGAGGGTCTGGAAAGCTAGAATCAAGCCTGGGGGTGGTTCAAGTAAACATTGCTGGCACGCACAGGCATGATGAGGCGGGTAGCAGGTAGGTTAAGGTGTGTTGTCCGCTTGCCACGGACAAACGCAATCTGGCCTTGTAAACCGGACGATGGCCTGCATGAGCCGTCCTGCCCCATGCCCGGGCACTTTTGTCAACCCGACCCGCCACCCTATTAACAAGTGTTAATGCCCATCCGGGCGGATTTCTGTAGAAACTCTGAGGGCCCGAATAAGCGCGGAGAAGATGGTCGCCACGAGATGCGCGGAGCCCTTGGCCTTGAAGACTATGTCCACCAGACAGACTGGTGGACAGGGGCGGTCAATCAATGCATTGTCGTGCTCAGTCTTGGCATGGAATTGGGTTACTTGTTGATTACGGAGCTCCGGTGCAACCCGTTGTTTGTGGAAGGTATGACTTGGAAGCAGACTATCTGGTCTTGATCAGGCGGCGTAAGCTAGTATATCAGTGCCAAGGTAGCCGTGTTTAGTGGCTGAAAAGTATGCATAACTGGCTTTGCAGTTGAGTGAGGCCGGGACTAGAGAAAAGAATTGTTGAGATCAAGCATCTGGACAACAAGCGTCTTTGTTGTGCTTGAGACACCTGGACCGGGCTGTCTCTGTTAGGGATCCGCAATGTCTGTAGTAGGATACAATTTATCACACAATCCTAGCAGGCAGAACTAATAGCCAATAGCATGCTGAGGTTTAGTTGCTGTCAAAGAGGGAAGAGTGCAGAGCGTTGTAAGCCACCGACCAAAGAAAGAGGCGTTGTAGGCTTATGCCTGGGTGTTGATCAGAATACGAACGTGTTACCTTTACGGAGAAAATGGTTTTCTTTGTTTACTGCCATTGGACTTTCGTAGCATCCCTTGGCAAAATCAAGGTCTGGTCTCAAGCTTCACCCCATGATACCTAGTGAAAGCGAATAAAGGTACTGTTGAACACTATCTGTACCTTTCGGGCGAAAGACGACAGAGGTAGCTATAATGACTATTCAGGCCACGCGAAGGCTTGTCTGGTTCTAGTGAGAAAGCCTTGCGCGATCTGGGTACCGACCACCGCCCTTATGGGACCGTTCACGCAGGCAAGACTCCGCATTAAAGAGCATTTTGCCGGGTTGATCACAAATCTCGCTACGTATGACAACCAAGAAAAATATATGGAGTTACCTTTGAACGTGATTTCAAGACCTGATTTGCATCTCGTTGACTGTCTGTTGTCTCCTATCGCCAGGCCAACTCAAAGACCTACCAGCGCTTCCAAGCCCTTCCTGCTTCCCTCACGATCACTCCTTGTTGTTCTTGCCCAAACAAGTCCGGTGTATTTACCAATTCCAACAAAATTGGAAGATTCTGCTTGGTTGTTCCCTTGCTCATAGAGTCGTTGAAATGGTACTTTTCTTGGTCTCCCAAGCCCTACCTGCCCCCCTACCCAAGAGTCCCCCTTCACCACTCACCTCCTGCAAAACCTTTGCCCAGACAGATCCGTCTGGGCAGAAAAGCCAGATTCGATCTCTTCAGTACACCGTCTAGCCTCTCTGAGGATTGGTTTCCCAAGAAACGACACCTCCCGCCTCAGCACGCGTTCGAGGGCCCGCCCTTCCCTCCAGCAGCTGCGACCTTCTTCATACTGCAGGCCATCTTCTTGCACTACGCCTGCGTGCCCTATCTCTCCTTTCCGAATCTTTCCACAACCCCAGCCGCCGTGCAACTTCCTTTTTCCCTCCAAGCGCCTGTTTTCTTCACTTCTTCTCCTTACACCTCGCAGCAAAACCTCGTCGAGCAGCTCGGCTTCCCATCCGCTCCGAGTCGTCGTCGTGCTTGACCTGTGTCCTCTCTCATAACGGTAAGCGCCTCCCATTTCCTTTCGTCAACGAACCGCGGTCATCACACACCACTCATTTATCAATCTGGCCTTGATTCATCTCAGCCGGGCTGTACTCCTACCGACAGTCTTGCCGGCTCAAGTTTCTCTTCTCGAATTTATATCGCGACTGCCTTTCCTCTTTATGCGATGCCGACTCAACGCTGACTCATTTTCTTCTTGCAGAGACAGACATTCCCGCATTCGTGTCGGCCGAAGCCGGTGATGTCCAAAGCATCGACTCATCACGTGGTAAGCCCTGATCTCTTCTACCCTGCCGGCTTTATTGAGTATCACATCCTCTCCATGATGACCAAATCTTCGCAAGACTTCTGAGACCCAGCGTCTTTGAGCGATTGTCCAATATCCTTCTGAATCGAGCTTCTTCCATCTCTCTCAAATTCCTCTTCTTCTTCTTCTTCTTCTTCTTCTTCTTCATGCCGTTGCAGAGCTTGCAGCTAACTTCGAAGCCAGCATCCAGAGCTTGTTGCCCACCAGAAGCACTCTCATAGGTCGCGGGCAATAATAAACAGCATCAACTGCTGTCAGTCAAAAAGAACCGTATTGCTACTGTTTTCTACGCTCATATCGTTTTTGGCGTATCGTCTTGGGAATTGGAAAGGCTTGTATGCTCCCTTTGATCGATTTCATTCTTGCTTTCCGTTTGCCTGTAATGCTTCCCTCCCATAACCGTCTTCTTTTACATAATCTGCTAATCGAACCAGTTCACCATATTGTGCAACTATACCTGCTTTGGTTTGCAAAGGCAACCCAACGAGGGGGTAAGTCAAGTCCTCTCCAGTCTTCATACGCCATTATTGCTTCCGAGGCGCCGTGGAAGCTCTACATGATGACTGAGCTCTTAGCCCACGCGCTAATCTCGTCTACTCTATCGCCAGAATTCACACTCCGAATTCATACCTACAAACCCTGGTTCTCTCTCGGTGAGCCTCCCGTCACCTTCCTCCACCTCTTCATACCATTCCCCGCGACGTCCGCCGCTCCTCGTGATGACAGAAACCTCTGGCTTGGACCGAGGCTCACATTTATCATGAGCGACAAGGATTGTAGTATATCTGAATCGGAGCCTTTCTCTCGTCGTCTCTTTTTCCATGGCTAAGAGTTTCTCCAACAAAGTACCTAAACTGACCTCCCACCTATCCAGAGTCCTCGCATCCCCACCACCAGCTAAATCCCAAGCTCAAGCACGCAGCATGTCCGACGGAAAGCAGAGCTGGTCCAATCTCGGAGCCATCATGGACACCGCCCCCGTCACCCTGTCCGACATGTATGGCATATTTCATGATGCCGTTGCAAGGCATTACCAGGAAACCGGCGAGAGTGCGTATAGCCAGCCCATGGCATCACTTTTCCCCTACCGTCATACGTGCAATGGTTTGTGGAAGAAAATGTTTGTTTATACTGACTGACCTCGCGCCTATCCAGCCGTCACGTACACCTACATTAACGTTGTCAGAGCCTACGTCGACTGGTTGATGTGTAAGTACTTGAACCCACCCCTGACATACACCGTTATTGACTCGCGGCCGTGGACAGGGTGGCGAGAGTGTGTTCTCGCCCGCCTCAACGGTCGGCCGCTACCCCCCTTCCCCGAGGATTGATCTCCCATTAGGGCAGAAAACGGATATGGGAAGGACCAAAGGTGGTCAGAAAAGATTAGGTTGCACGATGGACAGTCTGTGGAAGGGGCTTCCTGAGCAGAACACGTGCCACATCAAGATTGAGTCAATACCTATTGTGAGGTTTCGAGTTACCACGGATGATATGGCAGCAGCAATTCCCGGTAAACACAATTTTCCCCACATAGGGCACTCTGGCCATCCACTCGGCTCAAATAGCCTGTCATGTATCAAGGGATGGTTCACTACTTAGGGGCAAGTATTCCCATCGAATCAGCGATAGTCTCTTGGACTATGCTTTCAGGTTGCATACTGTGTCGTCCAACTCTTATAGGCGGCAAGTATCTTGAGTCACATCAGTGAACAAAAGGGATTTTGTAAGTTTTGCTCAAATGGTTCAATTTTTCTTCTAAAAATACAGAGTCGCTTGAGAAGTTGCTTCCATACCTCATGTCTAAATGTGTGTCACAAAGAATCCAGTCTCTATGTATGATTATATGCCAAATACAAAAGAAATCTATCATGAACTAGATATCGGCCAGCCGGACGGCCCCTGCCCAAGGCTCAGAGGAGAGCAGCAATAACAATACCAGCTGCGGCAGCAAACATGCCGGAACGTGGACGATCAGCTGCGTTGACCTGAACGGGAGTAGATGTGGTTCTGGGAGGGGCTGCAACGGGTGTGATAGTGGCGGGAGGGGTGCCTCCCGAAGGAGATCCGGTCGAAGGAGCGCCTGCTGGCGGAGGAGCGCCAGCGGGAGGAAAGCCAATAGGAGGAAAGTCGATGGGAGGAAGGTTGATGGGAGATGAGTCGGCCGAAGGTGAGCCAGCAGGGGAAGAGCCAGCAGGGGAAGAGCCAGCAGAGGAAGAGCCGGCAACGGGAGGAGGGCCAGCAGCGGGAGGAGAGCCGGCAGCGGGAGGAGCGGGAGGAAAGCCAATAGGAGGAAAGTTGATGGGAGGGAGGTTGATGGGAGATGAGTCGGCCGAAGGTGAGCCAGCAGAGGAAGAGCCAGCAGGAGGGGAAGAGCCGGCAGCGGGAGGAGAGCCGGCAACGGGAGGAGGACCAGCAGCGGGAGGAGAGCCGGCAGCGGGAGGAGCGGGAGAAAAGCCAATAGGAGGAAAGTTGATGGGAGGGAGGTTGATGGGAGATGAGTCGGCCGAAGGTGAGCCAGCAGGGGAAGAGCCAGCAGAGGAAGAGCCGGCAACGGGAGGAGGGCCAGCAGCGGGAGGAGAGCCGGCAGCGGGAGGAGCGGGAGGAGAGCCAACAGGAGGAGCGGATTGAGTCTCTGCTGAAGGAGTGCCAACAGGTAGTGCGGGAGGTGTGTTGACGGAAACAGAGCTAGCGATAGGAAGGATTTGCGGCACGCTTGTAGTGATAGGGCAAATGGTTGTGGAAACGGGGACCAGTTCAGTGGCGATGCGGAGAGTGGGAACGCAGTCAGGGGTGTTGCGCTGGCAAGCAGTGACAGTATGAATATTTGTACTGTAGACAGTTGAGGTAGTCCAGGACGTCGGTAGGGCGGTTGGCTGCTCGTTGACGGGACACACCGTCGTGGAAACTGCGAAAGTCTTGGTGGTGATGTAGGGTTGGCTGGAGCAGCCTGAGACCGATGGAGCGCACCCAGTAACCGTCTCCACACGGGTCGTATAGATGGTAGAAGTGGTCATTAGATTCGTTGGGATTGGAACAACGGGCTTGTTGGATTCCTCAATAACGGGGCACACGGTCGTATAAACAGCAATAGTCCTAGTTGTAACATAAGGCTGGTCATGGCAGTCAGGAAATGAAGGCAGGCACCTTGTGATTGTCTCAACACGAGTTGTGTAGATGGTGGAAGTAGTCATCTTGGTCATTAGTATGGTGGTGATGGGCCTGTTGGACTCCTCCGTCAGGGGGCAAACGGTAGTTGCAATGGCAATCGTCCGGGTAGTGGTGATGGGACTGGCTGAACATTCGGCGGCATTAGGAGCGCATTGAGTCAAAGTCTCGACCCGAGTTGTGTAGATGGTCGAGGTGGTGAACTTGGTAGTCACAGGGAAAGCATTGGTCGCTCCAGGAGCAGCAGGAGTGCTCGCTTCGGAAGCAGCCGGAGTGTTGGCGACAGGCACAACGGGGGTATTCGCACCAGACGCGGTAGGAGTATTAGCGACAGGGGCAATAGCGGTGCCCGCGCCAGGAACAACGGGAGTGCTCGCTTCGGAAGCAGCCGGAGTGTTGGCGACAGGCACAACGGGGGTGTTCGCACCAGGAGCGACAGGAGTATTGGCGGCAGGGCCAACAGCGGGAGTGCTCGCCTCGGAAGCCCCAGAAGACGCAGTAGAGCTAGCTTTTGTGCTGAGGCTACTGACAATAGCAAAAGTGGTTGAATCGGAAGCGACAGGAGTGCTCAGCGCCTCATAAGGAGCCGGAGTGCCCGCCTCGGAAGTGTCCAAAGAGGTAGTCGAGCTAGCTTTCGTGCCAAGGCTGCTGGTGATAGCCAAAGTGGTTGTATCAGAAGCGACAGGAGTGCTCAGCGCCTCATAAGGAGCCGGAGTGTTCTCCTCGGAAGTGGTAGTAGCCGACGTGGTGCTTGAGGCGCCGGTGGTGCTCGTAGTGGAAGAAGAGCTCGTGCTGGAGGTGGCTGTGGAAGTACTGCTGCTGGTAGTTGACGAGGTGCTTACCAGTGAAGTAGCGGAAGTAGCGGAAGTGGCGGCGGCTGATGTGCTGCTGATGGCCGAAGAAGTGCTCTTAGTTGAAGACAAAGAGGTTATGCTGCTAGTAGTTGATGAGGTGCTTCCTATTGACGTAATGGAGGTGGTAGATGATGTGCTACTAGCAGCAGAAGAAGTGCTAGTCATGGAGGAGGTGGTAGATGCTGTGTTGGTGGTAGTTGATGAGGTGCTTCCTGCTGAAGAAATGGACGTGGTGGCCGACGTGCTGCTAATGGTTGAAGAAGTGGTCCTAGTTGAAGGAACGAAGGTAGTTGAGGCTGATGTGCTGCTAGAGGTGGACGAAGTGCTAGTCCCGGAGCAGGTAACAGACACTGTGCTGCTAGTAATTGACGAGATGCTTCCTACTGACGTAACGGAGGTGGTGGACCATGTACTGCTGGCAGTGGAAGAAGTGCTAGTCCCAGAGGAAGTAATAGAGGAAATGCTGCTGCTAGCGGTGGACGAAGAGCTCATCGTGGAAGATGCGGTAGATGAGGTGCTCCAAACCGAAGAAACAGAGGTTGTAGGCAATGAGGGGCTGACAGACGTCGACGAGGTGCTCCATACCGAAGAAACAGAGGTTGTGGAAGATGAGCTGCTTGAGACTTGGCTGCTGCTGATAACACTAGACGAGGCGGAAGTGGTAGAGACAATAGTTGTGGACGAGGCCGGAACGCTGGTGGTCCACCAGGAGGAAGTGGTCGTGGTGACGGGAACGGTGTGAGTCAAGGTGTAGGTAACGCAGGAGCAAGCAGACGAGACATCGTGAATATTATTTCCGCAGTTGGCGAAATTTGTAGGGATGGCGGCGGTGGCGGTAGTGGTTCCCTGCAGGAAGTCGACACAAAAGGCGTTGGCCTCATTCTTGAAGCGGTCGTCAATGAGGTTCCTGTAGCAGTTGTCCATTTCCTGAAGCATCTCGTCAATCAACTATTCTTCAAAAAGGGGGATGGAAGGAAAGAAAGCGTACACAGTCGGGGTACTGGGTGGCGTTGACTGACACCAGGGCAATGGCACCCAGTCCAAAGTAAAGACCACGCATGTTGATTGTGGTTTCTCTTTCCAGAAGAGAAGGGGTATAAATATACAAGACAAAAGCTGCGTCTAGAGCCAGAGAATGAGACGGCTGTAATGAGCAGAGGATGAGGAGAGGAGACGGAAAGCTGGATAAACGAGGTGCAGTGAGGTGGTGTTTAATAGAAAAAGACGACGGTGAGGCCGTCCAGGAGGCTGTTAGTTGTGTTTGGAGCCAGGAAGCCGTGGGAGTGATGCGGTGGCTCTAGCATCCACCATCCATCTACACATAGCCATCTCGTGATACTAGGGTGCGCGGCAACCCCAGTGGTTGGGAGCTGGGGCCACAAATGGGTTGTGCCAAGGTTGATTGTCGTTACCCGTTAGCTACGGCGGCACCAATATAGCGTCGTTCGGAAAGGACAGCCATAGTGTGGGATTTGACAGACTGGAGTGCATAATAGGCAAGAATCGGCGATGGTCACCAGGAGGCTGTAGCGATGGTCTAGCAGCGGCGCTATTGGAACGTCTCAAATCACACAGGACGACGACTCGACGGTTTTTCCAGTCACCGGTCAACGGGATGGCGGTGTGTAGCTTGTCGGAGCTGGATACATGTAGTGTACCTAGATGGTGTCATCCTGTGTCGGCTGGTACCTGTGCCTAGATAGGTAGTTAGGGTGCTATAATAGCTTGATGGCGCCTAGGAGACGGCCCACGGAAAAGGCGCTGAGGGGGAGGGACGGTGAAACATGGTCGACCAGGAGAGAAAAATCCGTATTGCGGGGGATCGATGACGCGACAAGTTGGCGGCAAATTGACGTTGGTGATGGCAAAAGGGTGGCCTGGTTGAGGCCGGTGGTCTCGTTGAAAGAAACCCGCAAGATGGTCGAGGACGGGTAGAAGTGGGGCTCTCGGGGGTTCTTTCTCTCTTTCCTCTTCATGCCTATTTGGGTGTGCAGACGTCTCGTTGGAATGGAAAGAGCCCTTGTTGGTGGTTTAGTCATGGGTAATTGATTGCATTGTTGTTGAGACCAACCTTACCTGACCTACCTACCTTACCTACCTAACCTACCTGTCTACTTACAAATACATACGTACAAAGGCCGTTTTGTCTCCTAAGAGACGAACTAATCCGCTTCTTTCCTTAAACCAGGGGCTGTTGCCCAAGCTGTCAAAAAGACTGAGACGACGGCGCGCAGCCCGTCAGAAAAGGAAAGGCTTAGCCATATTCGGAATGGAAGAGTGGGGGGCCATCAGCCAGTCCTACTACAGTACGTATCAGCGCTGAGCTGCCCTCTCAAACTAGACAGGCGCGGGGAATATGGGGAAGGAACATCCGTCCTGCCTGCCATCTTTACACCTATGTACTTGGACACAAGAGGAAGCATCATTGACCGACTGCCTGGGCCGACACAGGAAAGAACCGCGCGGAGACGCTACCATTGGATTGTCCTTACCCCTTCCTCCGTAAGAACGAATATACCTACCTAGCTGCGGATCAAAAGTGTATTTCATCATCGGTACGTACCCGGCTTCACCCGCAGGAAGGAGCTGGGGCGTCAGCCTCCACAACGGCGACAAGAAGGAAGGCGTTTCCTAGCCCGTGGAATCTCGATTGGAAACTGCAGGCGGTATGCGAAGCTTGTTAGCTTTTGGCCATCGTCCGGTAAGAAGTGGCGCCCGTTGTCCGGATGAAATTCTTCCGTCTCCGTTTCATCCTCCCAGCCCCCCTCGCCTTTGCTCTTTCAGCGTCTCGGTTTCAACCGACTACCTGTCTGGGAACCTAATCCACAAAGCCTGTGTCTTCACATATCAAGCCCAATCGCGTCGTTACCTGCACTCGACCGTTGGACTCTGTCGTCGGGGCCCCCATATGGGGACGACAAAAGGCCAACGATCGACCCTTCAACGCTCGATCGTCGCTAATATAGCTGGATGGGTGTCGTGCCGCTCGCTACAAGGGACTTGTTACGCGCAACTTGTCATTGTACCAGCATCCAATGTGGGCCGGGAAAAGCTACCTTTGCCTTGCCGAGAAGAGGGCTCTTCCCTTGAGGCGATAACATGACAACTTGAGACGCCAATGGAGAAGTGGGACAGTTCTCTCAGAGTTCAGCCACTTCATTCCATGATATCGTGTCTGTCCATGCACAAACTTATTGCCTTGACGCGCTTTATGAACAGGTAGTCCCTCATACGGCTTGTGAGATCACCTAATCAGAACAGGTTCAACCCATATTCTGTGCCATGTCTTGATCTGCGTGGTTGGCGCCTTGCCAGTCATTCCAAAAGGCTAACCCAATCTCAACCCGCCTGTCAAGGAAACTACCATGGTCGTACCGTACCGCCTTGGAGTATGGCGGGTCTTCAACCTCGGCTGGTGGATAGTATCGGATTACCGAATCGCAGCAAGTCTCGTGACGTCAACTCATTCCTGCGTCCTATAAACTCAGGTGCTTTGCCATCCGGGCCCGATGGCCATTCCTGACGTCCCCGCCTTTTTTGTCTTCTTCTAGTCGGCACCCATCCCTTTGTTCACCGGCGATTCTTTGTTGCGGTCCAAGACAGCCACCATCGGTTTTCCGAGGCTCCCCACGACGTCACAGCGGCCGTCCCTCCTAACCATGGAGCCTCATCGCTTTGTTTCACCTTCGGATCGCCCTAAAAGCGGGAGTCCCTTTCGACACTCTTTCGGGTCGTCTTGTTCCGGCCATCTTTTCAACCCGGTCGGGAAAAGCTTCAAAGAGAATCGAGAGCTTCCCGCTGCCCCGGAGCACACCAGCCGAAGACACCAGCATGTCGGTGTCAACATCTCGAATAATTCAACGCTGTACTGGACCTAGCAATCCGGTTGGGTCTAGATGGCTTGGTTTGAGGGTTACTTAGAGTTAGTTGCCTTCCGCTCGGTCTACTCGGAGTCAAATCAGGATTATGAGATTCCATCCCAAATATTTCGTCGTGTTCCTAAAATCTGGTGCCAGAATGAACTTCTAAGACAGCTAACGTTTCGCAACAGGGCCTAGTGGTCTTTGCAACAGACTGCAAGACTGGTTGACATGAAGCGTACGGTACACCATCATCGCGATTACCTTGTTAACAATGCGATCCGGGCTCGAGTTGCACCAGGCTGGCGACCATTTCAAGTCGTGATATGGGATAAACAGGGTGTTTGGCTCGGTAGGCAAACATCGAGCCAGACCCAAAAGCGGCCGATGTTCCCACAAGCAGTATATGTCCGACCATAATGTTGAGTCTGCGCCGCTTTGGTCTGCCTTGACTAACTTCAAGGAGATTATCAACTTGTACTATCTATGGCGACGACGTAAGGTCGATGATATCGCTTGGGTCAGATGAAGGGAGCATATGGCTAGGTGCGCCCGCCTCCTCGGCCGAGATCATCAACGAGTCCTCCCTCTCCTCGTCCCGCGCCAAGTCTCCGCCGCTTTCTATAGGAACCTCACCATCAAGCTTGCCCACCCTCCATTCCCCATCCGAGGGGTCGTACTCGAGCAGGTACGCGGCCTCCAGCTTGCCCTCGCCGCCGTACTCCTGCACAATCTCCAGGTTCGGCTCGCCGTAGTGGCCCATAAACTCCAGCTCGAGCTTCACCTCCATCCGGCCCTCCGCCTCCGCCCGGAACGGGATCGCAAACGGCTCCGCCTTCGCCGCACGCCTGTTCCCCTCCATCCTCACCGACCGGAGGAACGTCGCCGGCGTCCCATCGACGTCGATCCCCCGCACACTGACTTGGAACCTCGTCTGCCCGCTCCCCGCCGCCGAGTCCACTTCAACAACCAGCCGCCGCCGCAGCACAAACCCGGGGATCTCCAGTCCGAGCTTCCGCATCACCCTCGCCATCAGGTCGTCCGCCTCGGCCCACACTCGCAGCTCTGAGAGGTGGTCCAGCGGCGTACTTTGCAGGTTGCAGACCACGAGCCGCCCGCCGTCGCCGCGCTTCGTCTTTCTTTTGCTGCCCACGGCCTCGGGGATAGTGCACGCGGGCGGCACGGTGAGGGACGAGCCGAGAGCGAGGCAGAGGTCCGCCTTCCGGGCGTGCTCGCGCGCCAGCCGGAGGGGCTCCGCGGTGAGGTATTCGCCAAAGTTGACGATTGTGTCGAGGAGGACGCCGCCACAGACCGCGCACTTGCGGCCGGTGCGGTGGTCGTGCACGGTCTTCTCGTACGTGGCTACGGCTCGGAAGTCTACTAGAATCAGATCCTGTGTCTCAGAGGTTCATGTTATAGACGCAATGGAACTATCATACCGCGAATGTACTCCTTGCCGCAGTCTTTGCAGTATTCCCTGTTGCTGTTACCGTGGAGCTCCGATATCTTCTCCTATCGTTGAGGAGGAAAGCGTCAGCAGCCGGGACGACTCCCCCCACCCCCATCCCAAGAAAATTACAGAAACGGAGAGGGCAGCCTGTGATGAACCCACCGGCAATATGCCGCTCTTCCTGTGGAGCCCATCGCAATTCTGGCTGACGAGGTACTTCAGGATGCCCCGGTTCTGCAGCTCAACGAGCGCCATGTGCGTCTTTGTCGGGACGGCCTGCAGCGTGCTGACCGTCTTCTCCGTCCTCTTTCGTCCCTGGGCCCTGAGAGTCCAGGCGCCCTCTGGTCCCCGGAAATCGGGAATGCCTAGGTCCACGTGTGAGACTTCAATCGCTGCGGGGAAGAGAGAAATAATGGTGGCAGCGTCCTCTTCTGCATTGGAGGGGGTGGCGACGTACCGGCGGACGTGGAGATGCCTGCGCCGGTGAAAATGATGAAGTGTTTGCTCCTCTTGATTTGGTCCACAAGGTCCTGGGCTTTCTCGTCCACTATGCTCGCAAGCTCGCGCCGTTCTTGCTCCGCTACTTTGGGAGCAGTGTTGGCCATGGCGATTGGCTGATTGATGTGGCTGTGGTGTAGAGACTCCCATCAAATTCGATGCGCCGTTTCATTGAGGCTCCGGTACCCTCAAGAAAGTTGATGGCATTTGTGTTTATGTAGTCCCGGCTATTCAGGCTCCATCTCAAGCTGTTGTGATAACAAATGATGCGGAACTTGGGGATTTGGATGAGCTGGGTCGCCACATGATTGGCTATTCCAGTTAAGCGCAGTCGAACAAAGGAACCGGTTTGCACATTGGCAGCCGCTGCTGCCTAAAGTTGCTGCGGGGATATTTTATTGGCGCTTACCCATGAGCCGATATCAATTGTTAACGGCTGTGAAGGAGTCATGTATCGTGGCTGTCACGAGACTACTACGTAGTAGGAATGAATCGGAATTCGGCACCACATTCGCTAATGCCACCGGGTCATGTACTTACAGCGTGTTTGCTAGTGAACTCGCTGTCACACAGCATTTCAGCGGACTGACTCGAGGTTGGGCACTTGTATAATCTCTGACACCCATATGCCAAAGAATATGCGGTGTTTTTATCATCTACAAAGTGACTGAATATAATCTTTATTGTTCCACAATCTCGCAGGAAGAGAAGAAACTAACTAATTGATATCAAGAAGTGGTTAATATGTATAGGTGTCGTATACAAATGTGGATCCACAGTTGCTATGCTGGAACTATACGTAGTAGCTTATAGTACCCTGTGACATAAGGGGTTTGATTTACAAGAGATGAGACGACATTCATCTACGTAACATCAGGGGGGTTTCTTCTTTACCCCGGAAGTTGATGCATTCATCTCTGTAGACTATAAGTATAGTCCTTAAAAAGTCACTATGTAAGAATTCCCAGTCATCATATTCCATGCTTTTACACTAGTTATATACAAGTTTCACTGTTTTGTTTGACTGCCAAGTCTTTTGTAAGGCTATAATGCATATCTCTGCGATGTTATTTGTTCCTCTATCTCTCCTAGTTGGCCTGGTTGCCGCTCGTGGAACCCTTAAACCTACGGCAATACACTGCTGTTCTGGTGGTACCGCAGATCCAACTGGTATCTGTACAGGGATGAAATTGCACTCCTTCTGTGTAAGCTCCCGTTTTCATTACCTAGAAGAGGAAAAAATATTGGTTTGTGAGGCTAATAATGTACAGTGTACCAACATCGATGGAGCTATAGGGAACGGCTGCGACGATATCTCGACCTTCCCAACAGGCCGTTTTATTCAGGCTCAAATCCCTGGTAGCTCTTGCAATAATACAGACGGAAGCGCACCTGGCGATTTCATTGGATGTGCTTAAAAAGAGGTGATATTGCTATGGAAGGACGATGAAGTATTACAGGAGGGTCTTGCTGCAATAGGGAATCTTCTGGGCTGCTTGGTCATGCGGGAAAATACTGTAATTATATAACTGTGGTCATGATGTACCGAGCAAATGCATAAACTTTGGCTGGAATTCCGTCCAGCGACGTGAGGATTTTGCGACACCGAAGTAAAGTCCCAGTTCCTTCGATACGGGTAAACTCAAAGATGTCCTATCGCAAGGCGAGCAGACGCTGCGACGCATTGGAGGTAGTGAGGGTAAGAGCATCTTACAAAAGCGTTCTCCTTTTCAATAGCGAAGCAGATCATTCATTGCAATCCGGCGACGCAGACCAAAGCACATTAGGTCATGGCCTAGTCACCAGAGCGGTTTGGACTGCCTTGCCTCGATGCTTACAGAAATGGGCTAAGGTGCAGTGGGTAATAGCACCCAGATTGGTTGATCGGGTTAGGCAGTATCGAGTCGTTGTCACCGCCGCTACCGATGATGCTGGACGCCGTGCCATTGAGGCGACGTCGGTGCCACCGACCGACGATGCTGTGCTGGAGCCGGCCGAATCTTGAACAGCTTTTGCTTTTGCCACGTTACTGACGAGGTGGCTTTTCCGCTTTCCTTTGTCATGATACAGCGAGACGGCCGGCTTCGCAAACAGCAAGGGAAACCAGGACGATGCAAAAGTCAATCGTTTTATTGACAAAGTTGGTACCGCTCGCATGTCTTGGGACGCAGGGGAGCGCAATGAATGCAACATGTGATATCAAATACCCCGAGGGCAAGGGATGTCATCTCGTCGGGCTGCTCATCTCCTTCATTGGCCGTAACCAGCATTTGAGGTATGCATGCGTGAGTTCCATTAGGCTTCCGAATAGCTCCAGCCGCCGTGGGCTTCGATTCTCGAACGATGGCATAAAGGATTTGTAATTCTTGAAGAGCGGCTTTGGTGTGCCTCCAAGTGTGAGTGGAAGATTTGTGATGCCCCTGGTCTTCTTAAAAGGGTCGAATCTCTTACCCAGATAGACCTTTACAACTAGGCAATCTAACTAGATATCGTCTTATACGTGGTCTCTGGATACGATCGCTACCTTGCACTGGTTTCAACATACTCTGCGATTTATAACATCTTATTTGCTGATTGCCATGATTACAAAATCGCGCTTGCTAATCTCAAGTACTGTGTTCCTTGATGTAACGTCTCACAACTTCACGCAAACTGCTCTGAGGCAGCCCGAGGACCTTGTTCGCCTTTTCCTCCTCCCTGATGGCGTGCCCGGGCCCGTCGCCGAACCAGTACTTTTGGAGGAACTCCTCAAAGGGGAACCTTCCGCCCGCCGCCAGCTTCTCCTTGCCGGCCTTCTCGGCCTCGTCGGCGGTCTTGTGCTCGATAGCGAACTCGGCACCCGTCTCCTCCTCGAATAACTTGTGGAGTTGGTTCTGCGTGACTTCGAACTCGACAATGTTGATGTACTTGTTGACCGTTTCGGCGGGGTGCTGCAGCACGGCAGCGATGCCCTCCGCCAGAAAGGACAGCGATGTCGTGGATACTTTCTGATTTCCGGAATCAAAAATTGTCATTCTCTTGTTCTCCAGCGATATGCCATAGATGCCCCTCGTGATACTCTTGTCATTCACAGGTTAGCAAGTAACATTTTCATCTCACTTCGGCAGCTCGCCTACCCAGTCGAGGAAAAGACTCGTCGCAATACCCGTCCACGTAAAACCGGGGTTCTCATCCGCCTTCTTGATCAGGTAATCAACCGCCGCCGTCTTGGCCTTGAGCCAGTCGCCGAGGATCTCGCCCTCCAGTGTGCGCGTGTTGAGGCCGTACTCGGATGGGACGAAGCGCTTCACGCCGGCGGCCACCGCAGCGTCGATGAGCGGGTCCTGCGCGCCGGGAACAACTACCGCCACGGTCGAGATGGCGGAGATGACGGCGTCCTGGCCGGCGAAAGCGGCCGTGAGCGACTCGACGGACGACAGGTCAGCCTTGCGGACGGCGACCCCGGATGGAAATGTGGCCGTCGAGGATTCGCGGGAGATTGCCATGACTTCGAAACCCTTTTCCTGCAGAGCCTTGACGACCCGAAGGCCGACGAGGCCCGATGCCTGTTTTCCTGACTGTGAGCGGTCTTATTCAGGGCGTAGGTGGTGGTGGTGCATGGTGCGTGGGCCATTTGCTACTCACACCAACAACAGCAACAGTCTTGATTGGCATTTTGAACCAAAGTGTGTATCGTTTTTTAGAAAGGAAACTAAGCGCGGGATCTCGAGAACGCTGGTTCTCGCATGAGATGCCCCACGGCCAACTGCTTAAACACAAAATTGGGCGTCAGCTGATTGAAGACCAGTCCCCCCCATCCCCGCCATGAAGTAAAAAGTCCGAGACCATCCGACAAGCAGCCGGTGTCCCACGCACAGCAAAAGCATGGGGCGCTCTGAAAAAAATTCTGGAGGCGCAGATCTGCACGCTCTGGGTAAATGTAAGCCAAGATATGGTGATGAGAAACCCCACCATAGTAAAAGACCCCCTTGTCGATGGGCCACGGGGGTGGGTTCCTTGCTGTCATATCCACATCTCCTACCTATGATACTGCCTTTTCATTGCTCTACAGACACACTAACGCCACTTGGAACAATCGGAACCGGTCGTTGGCAGTAGCTGGTAGCGAAGAGAGGAACATTGGCGTTGACATTGGGGCTACTACGAAACAGTGCTGTTGATGCGAACCGGCCATGGGTTGCGGTCGCGGCCCGAAAGCAGAGATTATTATCTGAGGCGCTGAGAGTTGAGTAACACGCAGGTTACGTATCGCGCTGTCAATATTCCGTGATGTCACGGGGGATCTCACTACTGCTCAACTTTGCAACATGCAGGCTGCGACAGAGCCAAATGTAATTGAATTGTATATTGCATTTCCATTGCGATGATGAGACTTTGTACTGTTGCAACGATTGAAGACTGAGATTCTCAAACAACCTTGTTCGGTTTCCAACCGCCAGATAACCCGCGCGCGACGCAGATTGTTATCCCGCTCGCCGCAAGACAGCATCCCGACCAGATCCAACCGCTCAGGTACCCGTACGACCTCGACAGGGCGCCGGCGATGGGCGAGCCGAACAGCAGCGCGACCGACATGACGGTGAACGCCATGCCGAAGCGCGTACCCATGTAGCTCTTGTCCGCCGTCAGCTTCACGAAGGTCGTCGGCTGCAGCCCGAAGAAAGTGCCGCTGAAGAAGCCGTAGACGACCGTGACCGCGATCAAGGACGCCTGGCTGTCGGTCGCGGCGAAGGAGAAGGCGGCGATAGACATGGCGAAGACAGCGCCGGCGATCATGTTCATGATGCCGACGCGGGGGGCGAACAGGTTGGGGACGATGCGGCCGGCGATCGAGGCGCCGTTGAGGATCGAGAGAAGGTACAGGGCGACGTCCTCGCTCGCCAGACGGTTCTCCAGGGCGTAGCTCTGCACGTAGACGTAGGGCGTGTACATGCCGAGGAAGAGCAGACAGCAGGCGCCGAGGAAGAGGAGGAATGGCAGGTCGCGGAAGACGGACCTGTCGACGAGGGGCCGCCGCTTCAGCGGGATCTTGAGCTTCGACGTCTTGATGACGAGGTTGCTGGCGCCGAGAGTCAGCAGCGAGATGAGCGCGAAGACGAGGATTGTCCACCGGAAGCCGATCTTGGGCTGGAGGGCGCGGAACAGGGCGGGCATGACGAGGCTACGCGTTTGTCAGTGGGAGAGCTCGATGTGCTTTCTTTCTTGCACAAAGCTCGGGAATGCTTACCCGCCAACACCGCTTCCATTGGCAGCGATGCCGTTCGCAAGCGCCAGCCGGCTCGAGAACCACTGGGACGGCAGCGCAACGCCCAGGGTGGACAGGCAGCCGGTCCCGATACCAATGACGACGCCCTGGCAAAGAAGAAACTGCCATAGGGTCCGACAGAAGGCTTGCAAGATGAGTCCTACCAATACCAGACTAGACCCCACGACGAGGAGATGCCGCGAGTACCCAAGGTCGTATATAGGCCCGATGATAAACCCCAGGAACACCATGAGAAAGTTCTGCAGAGACCCGACGGTCGATATCTGGAACGGCGTGTTACTGCTGAGGATGTCCGACTGGTAGTACGCCTGAAAAGCGCCGAAACTGGATATCAGGCCTGCGAGGAGGATTAGCTGCCGTGTAGCTGCCCCGCGCCGCTTGCATGCTTCGCCATAGTTGCATGGCGGCGCGCGCGCTCAATGCTACTCACCCCACGTGTTGAAGTAAAGAAAGAATGACCCGAGGACGTGGAGCCATGCCTGCAGACCGCCGTCGGGAGGCCCGGTAGGGGCCGATGCCTTCCCAGCGTTTGGTGATGTCGGTGATGAAGCCGGGGGAACGTCGTTGGTGCCGGCGCCGACCGCAGCCGTGGCGGTAGATGCGTCTGCCGCCCCATCTTGCACGTTCGTATCCTTCTCGTGCCCCTTGGGGATGTCCTTTAAGAGCGACGCCATTATCCGTCAAGTCATCGAAGCCGATCCACTTTGTGCTATAGTTGTAGGGCCGGGGGAAGCGAATTTTCTTGGCCTAATTGAAGCAGAACGGAGACGAAAACCGCTCAGGCAGAGTGTCAACGCGTCTTGAGAAAGCCTTGCGTTGTGAAGAGGGGATAGGAGATTAGCATGCAAGGTCGAGGTCGAGAACTACGGTTTGTGGGTGGGAATACAGCAGAATGCATGCTCCCGACATAGTCACTTCGCCCTCTCGAGACATTTTGAGCAAGAAATAAGAGTAGCGGGATGGCGTACCCGTTTCCCCCTTTTGTGCAGGGAATCCTTTTGTTTTTTTTTTCTCCTCTTTAGCGAATCGCTGGATTAGATGAGCTGACGGGGTCTTATGAAAGATTCAACCCATCCATCCACACTTCCTTGTACTTGGACAGGCGCTACAATGTAACCGTCATTTATTGGGATTTCTTACTGTATCCGCCCCGCCCCGCGGCGTCTGCAGCAGATCGTATCCGGACGTGGCATACGCCAAAGTATACAGAGTAAGGAATACGGGTGGCTCCATTGAATCCTGCGACGACTCGTGGGGATGCTGGATGGCGAACACACACTCCTAAGAGCAACATAGGCTACATAGCTGCGTCCAAGGCACACAGCTTTCGGGGACAGATGGGAAAGGGGCACAACCAGGGGCATGTTTGCCTACTCCTTCGGCAATCCACAGTAGCCATGGCGGTCCAACCTACGCGCAAATTGACCTCGGCCGGTTGCCGAGAGGGTCATCCAAAGACAGGACCCATGGCTGGGAACCGCACCGAACTAGGTAGCCTATCCACTGATCTGCCCGCGCGCGTTGGGTCGCCACTGGTCAGGATACCCGCAGCATTCCATCATCGCCCAGCTGGCTACCGAACCACATAAGCATTCGGCTGTTTTTTTTTTGTTACTGATATCCGAAATCGGCTTTGAATGACTCAATGGGTCATTCTCAGACTGCAAAACAACTGGAAAAAGGGCTTTGCTACTTATTCAGCAACTTATTCTAGCTTGACTGTACCTCAGTAGCATGTGAGGATTCCGCTCTATCCAATATATACCATCTCATCTACCTAAACAATCACATATGACCATACGCACTGGAGAACTCGGGATCCCATCCGCTATCCCATAAACAAGCCACCGAGGGGCTTGTGTCTAGCAAACAGACGCAAAGTAGAACATATTTTTTGTGCTAATTATGAAAGCCTAGGCTGGTTCATGAAGGCTAACTATGCCCTTACCTGTAATACAATTCAGCTCAGTGCCCAACGCGCATAGCTGTCTGATTACTTTGGGGTCAATTGCTGTCCAACCTGGGCTGTTTCTTACTCTCTTCTCTCTTTCTAATTCCTAATATGTCAGAAAACCTAGTCGTTGGCGAAGGTCTTGTTGCACTGTTCGCAGACGGAGGAGGTATATTAAGCGTATCGTGCACGCCGACGCTGCTGCCTTCACGTTCCGCCCCCATCACCTGTCATTGCCAGGAGATTTCCTGTTGAGATCGAAGAAAATGCCAGTCAGCAGTATCGGTAATAGCGATCTTGTAAGTGATTATGAAGGAGTACCGCTGACTTCAAGCCGCCCACGAAGTTGCGATTAGTCTGTCCCGCGAAGATCGTGGGCAGTTAACATAGTACTCTTTATTAGCTTCCTGCTTCCTAGTCTTCCGTAGCCCCATGCACTTCCCTAAAGACTGACTTCCTATTCAAAGCATTCTCATCTTCCTGCAATCTCCAAGGACTATATTCAGGCACTTCAAGCATCGGTTTGTATGGTTTGCTCGGCTTCCTAGGTTGTTAACCCGTCTTGCCAGCGGATCCGCATTCCGAACACGTCGGCTCCATGTTGACTTGAGGCACAATGGAACAAAGATTATTGCAATCTGTATACGTACTTCAATAGCTGTAGGCGATTTTATACCGCGCTGTTGCCTTCACCTCAATAGACACGAACCATGGCTTTGCAGAGATGGGATATGCCAAGGAGTGAAAAGTCGTTTACCTGTGGGGTCAGCAGCCTATCAAACGGTCTCTCGTTTTCGCTTCAACTTTTGCCATTTTCATCCCACTGCGTTCGCGCCATACTCTCGACCGGACATCATGGCTCAACTCCCGCCGGTCGACATGGCAATCGCCTCCCCAACGCCTCGGTTTCCCGGGGACGTTGAGCCCGAACGCTTGTCGCGCATCGCGTTGCGGTACCTCACCCCCCACGATGGTAGTCATGACTACGCCTACTCCTGGGGCTACACCGTCTTCCGCACCGCCTATGGGCCAGGCTCCGACGAGGCTTTCGCAAAGGCTATCGAGCGCTTGGCCGTCTACGCAAAGCGCTTCACGCAGGATGAACATGCCCGCCCGCGAGTAGGCCAAGGAGCCTTCGACCCTCGCCCGAACGAGGAGCTATGGAGCCGCTACTACTGTGAGGAGGTGCAGGATGAAGAAACCCTTGCGAACGCGACCGAGAGCAAGGTCGGCGAGGTTTTCGACGCCTGGATCGGGCGGCATCGCCGTGCCGCAACCATCGGCAACGGCACGTCTCCGAGTCCGAATGCCAGGTTTCTTTTCGCTTTGATGCTCGACGAGGAGAGCATTGAGAACATTCTCGAGCTTCCAGAGGATCCTCGGGCTCCGGTATATCGTTGTACTTCTTGGGTCAAGGTCATCACCAACAGAGTGAGATCGGCAGAGGAGGGATGCGAAGGCGGCAGGTGGTGGCTGCGGGTGGGCATCATCGATTACTTGTGGCCCATGTGGTTTTATCCCTTTGACCCGGACGTCATGCTCGAGGAGATGGGGTGGGAGGACGCCGAGGACGGGGTGCAGAACCTGTGGGGCAGCCCATCAGACTGGTTTGAGGAGATTATGGCTCATCAAGATGCTGCGACGTAGCCACCCAAGTTTTCTACTGGGCTGAAAACGGTGACGAAATTTCACGGTGGTGACATGACAAGTATATTTTACGTGTATTGTCGGACGTGGATAAATAAGCAAGCAGCCAATATAGAAAATCGCACTTGTATTCTAAAATCTTGAAAACACGCGTCCCTTCAACTTTATATGAACGTCGGAGCAAGTCATTGAATACACGAGTCACAATGATCTATGGGTAAGGTGTTTTCAAGGGCGCGGTGGCTATTTGCATCAAACTTTAGTAGTATATCCCAGTGTAAAGTTGATTTCTTATCTATAGTCTATACATAGGTGATTTGTTTCGAACAAAGATAGTGCGATAACATTATGTAAGTGGTGATCTAACGGTGTATATCGTCAGGCCTCAAGACCACTTAGGCAGCGCGCAGCGGGCGCGCTAGATTGAGGGTTTTATAGAAATACTTTAGGGTCTAAACAAACCCTGAAACGTCAAAGACTAAACTAACGGTAAATCTTTGGTTTCTATCGGTCACGTTATGTTTCGCTCCGTCTATTTTAAGGACCGGCGCACTCTAGTTTGGGTTGGTAAAGCCGTTGCAAAAAAAGCTGATTCCAGTGAGGGCCAGATTAGCATTTGGGTCGATGACGACCAGCGAACACCTGGTATTGTATGTTTTTTGGTCTAGTCTCATGAATGGACAGGCGATTTCGGCATTTTCACGCTCGCTGCCATGGTATGGCAATGACCTAAAAGCCATCTCTTGAGACCTACTAACTTATAGCTCGCTCAACGGAACTTATCAGTCTCGAATGGGTTGATGCATTGATTAAACCCACTTTAAGACGGAATTTGCTAGTTACGTCTAATACTGTGACTCGCGCCTTCTCGTGAGACTCAAGTGCTTCACTATGAAAGAATTGTCGCATTGAGACACCTGACCTATTCGAAGACACATAGCGATGCAGCTCGTTTAGCTGATGCACTAGTCCTTATTTTACCCAGATGCCGCGGGTTCGACTATTTGAGTCTGACTGCATTCCTTCTAGGGCTTGTTGAATATTTAGACCTTGGCAGAAAGGCAGAAGTAATACATGTCCTAACCCGCCAGTTGATAGAAGCGTCTAGTAATATAGTAAGAGAAAAAGACATTTGGTCCTCTTTGGGTGTCAACCTGTTCATTCTGTGGTCTGTCACTTTGGTCTTGGCGAGATGCCAAGCATGTCAATGTAAGGGCGTAGCACGGCCAGGCAACAAGCTCCTCCGGCTTCTAATAGCTTCTCTGACGATATTCCATCTGTCTCGAGCTTGTAGACAACCAAGCTCGCACAGAATTTCCATCTGGAGAAAGGGAGTACTTTCGACAATAGGGCGCGAACTCTCAAATGTATCGTTATATAAACGGAGGGCAAGCAGGCCGTTGAGAACGATGGAAAATTCAATTCATCCCAACATCTTACACCACCCTTCACTTCTTCTTCCACCAACAAAATGCCGCATCCGGCATCCTTGCTTTCAAAGACGCTTCAGTCAATCACTGTGACCAAGATCCGCGAACTTGAGAAGCAGCGGGCACAATACGAGAGTCGCAAAAGCAAAATCCTACAAGATGCTGACCGCCACCTCAGTCAGGGCGAGCGCATCGGCTGCCTGCTCCGTGGCGTAAAGGAGCTATACCGCAACGAACACAATGGATGCAACGGCGTCGACAACATCAAAAGTCTCTTGGCTCAGTCTAAATATGATGCGTCAGTACCGTCGCATATGCTGCAGTCTTCCGAAGAGTTGTTGCGTTCCAAGCTCGATGTACAGAGCCACAAGCTCAGCATGGCTCACCTGTACTCGAGCCTTGTGACGGAATGGATGGACCCCGGAGAGCCCATGGAGGGCACGACCGCCACTACATTGGCTGAGGAAGAGTCTTCTTTTGAAATCGTCGACCGCCAAAAAGAACGCCTACAGAATCTCTGCGACCAGTTTGAGAAAATCGTGTTCACGCCCCTGGAGACTGACGAAGCAGAGATCGACAAGTACCTCCATAGCTTCTTCGACACCGACGGCAATAAGAAGCTCCTAAATGACGTGCGATCTCGGATTCGGACTGCAAGCGAAGCCATGTTGCAAGCATACAGGCCGTTCAATGAGAAAACAATCAAGGAGTGCATCAAGGGTTTGCTCGAACAAGATCTCCTCAGTGATGAGAAACAGATCATCCTCAAGGAGTTCGAACAGAATGAAACGGCGCTGAAAGACATTGCAGATGTTCTCAATACACGATTTACCGACTTCGAGACTTGGAACTGGGACGCGGGAGAGGAGGGAGTACCAGTACTGCCACGCCAACAGCTCAACGGCAAGTACCGCATCTGGATGGATGAAGACGTGTTGCAAGCCATCTTCATCCACTATATCGGTATCAGCAGCTGTGTCAGCCTGAAGCCTATCTTGAGAGATATTGTATCTGACGTAAACTACAACTTCTGGAGATGGCATGCTGGACCGGCCATGACCGAAAGGGAGGCGCAACGACGCGTCTACTACTTGGACGAGTGGGAGGCCGACGTACCGGCGCGCAGACACTTCACGCCAAGAAGAGAGAACGACCAGCCGCGAGCTAGGGGAGCCTCTTTGGATGCCGCAGTCAAATTCAATGTACTCGACAGCATCGCAAAATGCCGTAGGAACGACTATGTCGACAACTTTTGTGTCGCCGCGCTGCCAGGCCGAGTCAACAGTCTCAACAACGGACTATACGCCGACGAGGGAGAGCAATCCGTAGATCCTGACGACGACGAGCAAGTAGGATGGGGGGACGAGAAAGCGAAACTGAACATCAAGCAGTTCCTGCTGCGCACGCTGGCGACTGAGACCATGATTCAGCAAGCTCTCCACGGACAGGCTGCTGTGGTGCAGTCCGATCTCAAGTGGTTCGGGGCCAGCCTGTCTCATACGTCAATCTTCGCCGTCATGCGCTTCTTCGGCTTCCCCGACAACCTGGTCGCCTTCTACAAAAAAGTCCTCGAGGTGCCTCTCAACCTGAGCCCCTCCTCGGATTCCCTGTCGGCGAACAAGCCGCGGACCAGACGGCGCGGGATGCCCATGGCCAGAGCGCCCGAAAAGCTCATCGGCGAGCTTATGTTGTTTGTCATGGACCTAGCAGTCAACCAGGAGACTGGCTTGCAGCTGTACCGCCTGCACGACGATCTTTGGGTCGCCGGGGCCCCAGCCGATACCGCAAAGGCCTGGGCTGCCATGCGGCGCTTCGCTCGTGTCATGGGACTAGAATTTAACACCAAGAAGACCGGTTCCGTATACTTCACTACCGACGGGTTAAAGAGAGACGAGGCCATTGCGGCGGAACTGCCCAATGGTCCAGTCAGTGTCGGACACCTCATGCTGGACCCACGCAGCGGCAAGTGGATCATCGATCAGGAGAATGTGGCCGAGCACGTCGCCCAGTTGAAGAAGCAGCTGGCACAGTCGAGGAGTGTGCTGGACTGGGTGCGGACTTGGAACAGCTGCATCAGCAGGTTCTTCGGCCACACATTCGGCGAACCTGCTTTTTGTTTCGGGAAAGAGCACGTCGAGAGTGTATTGGAGACGTACCAGAAGATGCAGCGCGACATCTTTGCCCCGTGGTGCAGTGCCGCCGGCGAGGCGGACGGCAGCTGCAGCGCCGTCCGATACATCAAGTCCAAAATGGAGGAGCGCTTCGGGGTTTCGGACGTCTCGGATGTGTTCCTTCTGTTTCCGGACCAGCTGGGCGGCCTCGGGTTGCGGAACCCCTTTGTTCACTTTCTGATGGCCCAGAAGCATCTCGACCAGGAGGGCCGGTCTCCTGCGGAGATAATCGATGACTTCCTGAAGAGGGAGCGCAAGAATTACGAGGTCAAGAAGAAGGAGTTTGAGGATTTGAAGGACTTTGAGGCGCGCGAGATCCGCGCGGAGAGGCATCGCGGCCGCTTCGACCCCGCCGACGTCCTCCGTCCCGGGGAAGCGGACAAGTTCATGAGCTTCGAGGAGTACACCGCGCACTTGGAGGTCACGAGCATTTATGCTGCGAATTCGTACAGCAGGTTGCAGGGAACGCCGGATATAGCACAGCTACGGACTGACCGGGAGGTTGACATAACGTTGGACAAGTTGAACATCAAGCCTGCCAGCATGCGCGCTGAAATGGGGTGGCTGATGCAAATGTATCATGAGGAAGCAAAGGAGCGGTACGACGGCCTAAGTTTGGTAGAGGAGCGGTTCTTGCCTCTTGGTGTGATTGCCATGATGCGAAAGCAGGCGGTCCGATGGGGGTTGGTGCTCTGATAGCTTGTGGGCATCCCCACTATCAAGTGACCCAAGGACTGTTGGGTATTCATGCAGCCTATCAAAGAGTTGGTCGTTATGTTCTCGTTTTATTAAATATTATATACTCGAACGGTATGGATATGTCTAGTTTCCTGTCTCTCGTCCGCACCGCCTGCGTGTATCACTTTCTCGGATTCCAACTTGCGTCTACATCATCCAAGAGGTTGAGAGACCTGAGCGCATCTGAACCGAGGATCCTTTCCAAGCTCACCAGCTTGAAGCTAGCCTCGTCACTTGTGCTGCCATCAGGCAACTGGTTCGCGTCGTCATGAGTGACGAAAAGGCCGTGAGGAAAGTCATTGCCCAGCCGCGTACCGACGGCGGTGATGCCGTCGGTGTTGGACACTGCATCGACCTTTCCGTCGGACGATTTGGTGATTGTGAAAGTGGTCACATACTCGTGGGGCTCGGCGCGCTTGTATACGTTGTAGGCGCTGACACCCTGGTTAGAGACGATGACGTAGCCCTGGTCTGGCTTCGCGCCGTACACCAGCGTGACGCCCTCGACATCGGCGTACGTGTGGCCATCACCTACGTAGGCAATCCATAGGCCTGCCTCCCGCGAGTCAGGCTCGGCACCGTACCGCCAGAGAGCCGAAGGCTCCTCGCCTAGGAAGATCCAGCCGTTGTCCTCGTCGGTCACACATCCCTCTACCTGTCCGCCAGAGCCACCAGTGAAGTCACGAACCAATGTCGTGTGGAGCGTTCCGTTGGACGTCGAGGTCAGCTCGTATTGCAGGTAACGAGCTGACTTCTCGTTAACAAACAAGTATTGCTTGCCCGTCTTGGGAGACTTGTAAACACAAGACCCGTAGACGGAGTAATCGGGCACAACAGGTTGGATACCGCCAGGGACATCCTTGAGCGTGCCGTTTGAAGTCATTTCAAAGAGACTGGAATCACATTAGTCACGGCTTGGGGACAGCTGTAGAAGAAAACAGGTGTGACTCACCAAAGGGTGTCATCTCCGCGACAGGCGGCGAAAGCGAGGTCAACCTTTCGGCCACCTACTTGAAAATTGTAGATGATATCGACATTGTTGGGCTCGGCAGCGGGGATGGTCTGAAGCAGCTTGCCGGTGAGATCGAAGACACCCAGGCCGGCACCGACGGTAGACTTGGTCGTAGTGATGATGCGAGATTTCTCCGCTGACACGGGCGAAATCCAGATGGCTGGGTCGTCGCCATCACCTCCGTTTTGGTCAGTCTCGTACGAAGGCTCGACCAGGAGGAACGAGCAGTGGAGGCCTCCCCACCCGTCTTCACATTTGCACTGGTCGGGCCCGACGCATTCGCCACGTCCAGAGCAGTTGTCGGTGCACTGAAACACGTCGCATTTGTCGCCGGTAAAGCCGGCGAAGCAGTCGCAGCCAGTTCCCTTTACCTGGCAGTAACCATTGCCTGAGCAGGCGTCACAGATGGGGGAGCAAGTGCGGCACCCAGTCTG
The DNA here is from genome assembly GCA_020631755.1 of Colletotrichum sublineola. Classification (NCBI taxonomy): domain Eukaryota; kingdom Fungi; phylum Ascomycota; class Sordariomycetes; order Glomerellales; family Glomerellaceae; genus Colletotrichum; species Colletotrichum sublineola. Next base: position 1,463,536 of record JAHSQG010000010.1, read on the forward strand.
GTTCCGGGGGTCATAAGCGGTGTTGACTGACACTCCCAGCTCGTCAAGTGCGCCATCTAAAGACACTAAGCCAAAGCCTTCATAGTCAGGATCCGCCTCCAGGGCAAATCCAAGGGCGCCGCTTGGGTACTTGGAGGTAGATCCCTGGTAGAGACTGAGGCCTTCCACTTCAATGTCCTCTAAGCCAATCAACTTGATGTTGCCGAGAAGATCGAAGGGGTATTTGTAGACGCTGATACTGTCTTCTTGGGCCACAAACAAGTAGTCCAGGCCGATAGTATTGGAGGCATAGACGGCAATGCCACTCACATCATCCGGAGCTTCGCCGAGCTTGGTGATTTCGGGCGCAACAGTAGACTCCTCGAGGTCAAAGACGTAGAGGTCTTTGTCATCGTCAGCAGTGGCAATCATCTTCGACTGGGACTCAACCACGGCGCAGCCGGAGAACTCAGTCGGAATCGGGATGCTTTGAACCTGCAGAAAGTCAGCGAATGGTGGAGCCACAAACGGAGGGGGCCGAAACATTGAGGCTATAGATGCTCACCTCAACCAGCTCGATGGAGTCCTTTCCTTGACGAATAAGATACTGCACAGCCCGGTTCTTTCCAAAGAAATAGACATAGTCGTTTAGGTTCTTGCTGCGCCAAGAGCAGAGAGCGGACCAATCCCCAAGCATCGTCGTTTGCGCAGACTCGATTTCGGTGAAGGCCGGTAGTTCATAGACTCGAATGATGGAATCCGGCATCGCGATCGTGACTGCAAGGTCTTTGCCGGTGACATTATGCACCGTCGTGATGAGCTTCGTTCGGCCGGTGGTCACCGACTTGACCTCGGAAAGGGGCGAGTCGCTGTTCAGGTCCCAGGCGTGAAAGCCTCCCGTGTCCGCCCCTTCATCATTGCCAAGGAGCAACGGCTTGTCCTTGGAATAGTAAATGGCTGTCCAGTCCGAGTCCACGTCGCAGCCGGTCAGGCTCGTGATGTTGAGCTCAAGGTCGACAGCAGCAGATAGCCAGGGATGCAGCGCTACGGCAGCGATGGCCGCAGCACAGGTGAGGTACTTGAGACCCATGGGAGCCGCGTCAAGTTGCAAGAAAGCAGCTTGGCAAGGCAAGACAGGCAAGCGAAACGCTCGCCAAAGAAAGAGGACCGACTCTCTTATCATGTCATCTAATTACCACGCGCCCCGGATGGAAGCGGAAGTCCGGGGGCCCTCGCCACTACTATGGGGATCGCAATCCAAATTCCGTATGGGTAGTATGGATATGGAACTCTGGGGGCCCGTCCGTCGTCTTTGAATGAAACCCGTGTTGAAAAGGGGGGAACCGATTGGCGGTTGACATGATAGAACAACATTTGTGCTTCCACTCTTGGAAGTCTCCGTCTTGGCAGCGGCACGTGCTGGTGACTGGAGTAAAGTCAATCTTAATTACTCATTTAATCACCGAACGAATGAGCGCCCGTCTACATAGTAGTTATGCATGGCATAAGTCAATTCCTGCATCCAAAACTCTGCTGTTGTTTTCTCCGTTCTTCAACTCTGTATCCGTAATTGGTTCACCTTGTTTCGCTGGTTTCCCTATCCGTATGGACGTGTAGATCCCGTCGTGGGGGCTAGGACTAATTAAGCTGCACGTCATCATCCATTCACTCACCCATGCAAGCAACTTGCTTGTTCGTTGGAAGAATCCTGAAAAACGGGTTCTCCTCGTGCCGCCATGAACCTAAAATTCCTTGGATAAGAGTTATTTTATTATATTAGGCTTTTACCTAAACGTCAACGATACCTAACGACCCATCATGAAGACTTCTTCATTCTATTGCGTATTGGGTGTGATACTTATGCTGTGCTGAATAACTATTATTGTGTGCCTGTGCGACAACGTACCTTTAGACACAAGGATGTGCCTGACAGCCAGATTTCCACACTCCCCTGAAAAAGTCTTGGATCAATACTACCACATTTACAGAATTGTTACGTGAACCTGACTTCGCTCAGTCGAGTCTCCACGACGAGTAGGTACGTAACAGTTATGCCCAACTCACGCAGTAGGCAAAACCGCACGGTCAGTTTAACGTTGTATCTGAGAGAAAGCATTGTCTCCAAAAAGGATAAGAAAAATTGCACAAAATGAACACAATGATGATTACATCTCTGCCAAGGTTTTTTTTTTCTTTTTCTTTTTTTTTTTCTTTTTTTCTTTTTTCAAAAAACGTTCAATCTGGTAATGTTCAACTTTCTACTATACAAAAAGGAAAACTAATGTAGATCTGCTAATCTTTGCTTCGAGCCCGCAACTTGAGCTCACTTTTTGGGACGGGGGAGTTTCGGCGCCATAGGGAGGAGCTCCGCTCATAGAGCCGTCGCTGTTGCCGTTGCCGTTGCCGGGAGAACCGTCGGCAGAGAATCCGGTGGAGTGGCCACCCTCCCCATCAATGCAATCGGCAATATTGTCATTACCTAGTTGCTTTTTGACTCTATTGTTCTAGGGGTGAGGAAAACATGGAGAGGCCCCTTCTCCCACAGGCTATACACTCGACTCTGTTCAGCCCAACCGTTGCTCTCCTCCCCGAGTCTCAAGTCAAAGTTGAATATGAATCTCGCGAGAATGAGACGCATTTCCGCGTACGCCAAACTTAAAGATGGGTCAGTCAGCATGGGTAATATTTCTCCTTTGACGCATACACGAGCCAGAATGGTTAAGATGACTGCCACTTACTTTCTCCCGATGCAATTTCTCGGCCCAACGGCGAAAGGCTGAAACGCTTCTTTCTTGTCGCCTGCAAAGCGGGGGTCGTCAAGCCAGCGCTCAGGGATGAACGAGTCAGGAAGAGTGAAATTCGCCGGGTCGTGATATATGACCCAATGCCAAGCTTGCACAATTGTCTTGTTGCACGTGTTAGCGACTCCTATATTTATTGTGTCACAAGCTAAGTGGCTGATTTGACTCACGTCAGGAGGCACGTATTGGCCCAAGTACACACCACCATCAGTGCCAACTCTGCGCGGAAGCCCTATCGGGGCCGGAGGATACAACCTCAAGCCCTCGTTGATCACTCCCTGTATATAGACGAGCTTCTGGGCACTGATGATGTCGATATCGGCTTCGGATGCAAATGTATTGCGAACCTCGTCCTGGAGCTTCTTCAAAGCATCGGGGGTTTTCAGGAGGTAATACGTCATAGCCGAAAGCGCTGTTGCGGTAGTCTCAGAACCAGCACCGATGAGGGTTGCCGAGTTGCCCCTCAACTCTTCGAAAGTGAGTCCCTATATTGTCTTAGCAATTTTACGTCTTCCGTTGATCAAAGTTTCATACCTCAGGGCCTTTCTTTCGCAACATGGAATCCATGAAGTCGGGTCTCTCGGTCTGAGCTGCAAGCCGTTTCTTGAGTTTCTGTTCCGTGAGTGCGAAATGTTGTGCCCGCTTGTTCTTGAGTTCGGCCGCCACAAACTTTAACAAGATACTCTCCAACATTGGGAATCGTCGCATGTGGGCCCTAAAAGCAGCTCCCTTGATGCCTTCGAAGATGAGCTTGACCCATGGATTGTAGCTTGAATTCTTCAAACACTCAAAAGGCTCCCCAAAGGCCAAGTCGCCGATGACGTCGAAAGTGGTCCAGTTGAACCACGATACCATATCCAGAGCTTTCGATCCCCCAGCGCAATGTTCGTGAAGTCTTTGAAACAGCAGATCAACATAGCCCTTGATGATTGGCTCCTGATCCAACATCGACTGTGCTGAGAAGCCATGCGATAAGGCCCGGCGGAAACGAATGTGGTCCTCGCGGTTGGACGCGATAATGCCGGGGCTTTCTTTGAGGAACACGAGATCTCTGCCAGGTTCGCCAGTTTTGCCCTTCAAGTGACCATGCAAGTCCTTCCAGCAGTTGGGGTGGTTGTAAGAAAGTTCGTCGGGGGCGACCCTCACGACGGGACCATATTGCCGATGCAGCTCTAGAATCTTGTAATGCATCATGCCCGAGAGAGCGTGGCGGGCGTATGGTATCCTTGAGGCGGCCCATAGCTTAGGGCCGGGATACTTGCGCAATGGGTGAAAATAGACATTGTAAACAATGGTTCCGAAAACGTAGGCTAGGGACTACGAGTTGTCACTTGTCAGCCTCGGTCACACCATACACAGCTTCGAGTCCGATAACACGCGATTCGCAAATGCTGCTCAGATTTATAGTGACACTTACCAGAGAGGCGAATGCAATCAAAGCCAAAGAGGCCGTGTTCACAACATGGCCCGCAAAGTTGATGATTTGAGATGCCATGATGTTCGCGGTCAAAAGCGTTGATTAAAGATGCAAGACAACGTTGAGGTGCTTGTAGACGGTGAACTTGAGAGTGATTACAAAACACGGCAATCGAATGGCCAGGAGCATTATTATACAACGAACGAAAGAGAGGGGAACGGATTCCGGATTTCGGTTTAGGCCACCAAACCCGAAGTTCTCATGGTACGACGATCCCTGTGTCGCTAACACAAGATGCCGTACGTCTACATTAACACATGTGTGCTAGTAAGGGGAAGCGGAGCGTAACGGACAAAATTCCGTGCGCGATAGGCCAGGATCACCTTACCGTCTCGGCGTTTTACACCAAATCATTGGATAATTCCAACTTCGCCGCTTAATCTCGCCCCCCCTTGACGGACGGGGTCGAGCCGCATAACTCCGCATTTGAATCGGCATTAGGAATTCCCAGTCCACCGGCATGTTGGACAGCCAATTGCGACCGATGCAGCGGTGTGTTATGCGGCTGGGTGTCAGTATAAACCACGAAGTGAGGCCTGATTCGGGTTTGGTAGGTCTGAGTGGTGTCTACTAGGGCCATATGTCAATATCTTCTAGAATCTGCGTATGGGACAGTATCGGGTAGAAATATACAATTGCCATGATGAGTGCGTCTGGTGAGCCACATCCACGGGGGATCACAACCAGTCAATATTAGCCACACGAAGCTATTCTAGCTTCACGACACTTGATGATATCTACCGTTACCTGAAGAAGGGAAAAGAAGGAAGAACATGAGTTATCTAGATGCCGGCATCCTAGTTGTTCCGCACCCGATCCATTCATACTCGAAGACTGGCAACTTTCTCTTAAGGTGAGGAAGTGACTGGATGAATCCATCTATCCATCCTACTATTGCTCGACTATCTGTATATTCATTTATTCACATATCTATCCACCTACTTATTCATGTTTTCTCGGCGATTGAGTTGGCACCTTGCTGGCTGGTTGGGAGCCGAGCGGTTTATGGGCCCGGGATTAGAGCTATCAATAGGCGGGCAACGTAAGGTGCGCAGTCGTAATCGTAGTAACTTCTCAAAGAGCCGCAAAGTCAGTTATATAATAGACGCAAGGCTAAAGGTGCTTCTACTAAATCATTAGTTCAGTGTTACTAAATTTCTTTGAGCTAGTTAGCACTATAGTAACCAAGTCAAGCTAGGCAATGCGTAGTCTCTTCTAATTATCCTTCTAAAAGTAAGTACTATTTAGTTGGCTACTAATTCATATTAGTATCACATGGGTATCTATTTGGATTATCATCTAGCAGGGTGAAACGGTCGTCTCTTGATGATATTTACTATTACCTGAAGAAGGAAAAGAACTAAGTATTTGGGATGTCTAGATACCAGATAGAATAGGCTGGGCCGTGGCAAACGGATGTTGGCATCCAAGTTTTTCCGTATCCGATCCGTCCATACTCTAATAGATATGTTTTTGCTCCGATGTGGCTGAAAGGTGATGGTATATTTTCCACAAGAATAAGATACGTTGAGTGGTGATATGGGTTGATGCGTGTCCTCAATGTCAGCGATGTGTCCTCGATCTCTGGTTTGATGGTCCCTCCGCTTCCGACGCATAAGGTTTCCAATTTTGATCTTCCTCCTGAAAGAGTAAATCATTGAATCCATGTTTTACATTAATCGATACTTGTTTATCCGTATCATTCTAGTACGGCCGTGTTGGCCTACATTTCGGGTCCGGAGCGTCGGGTAACGGCCCGAAAACGCAGTCAACCCCACAAGACTGTGATATCCCGGTGTGGGGCTGGCTTGCTGTTTGACTGCGCGGCAGGATTCCGTCAAGTCGATCATGCACACACAAACCGGTTGTTCAGCAATTTCACTCACTCGGAACGAAGCTGCCGACACCACACCATATCTTAGGTGGGCCAGTTCAACATACCATGGATCTTAACCCCCCCCCCCCCCAAAGTCCACGTTTTATTTCGTCGCAACGAACACTCTCGAATCCGTGCAGTTCTCTCCGGTTGGTCGATGCTGCAATTGGTGTCAAAGTGGTCAGTTCCTCTCTTGTTTCAACAGGTTTTATTGGTCATGCCCATATCTACAACGACGAAAGACATATCAGATCTCCCACTCACTTCATCTCCATCTGCCCTGAGGGGTAGATCGGGTCTATTGCCACTGAGCTTCTGATTGGAATCAGCAGACCAATTATCCATCATCTCAAAGTTGGATTAGGTTGCCGCCCATGAAAACGCTGGTGACGACCTTGCATCAAGTCAAAACCAAAACACACAGATGTCAATGATCACTAGATTTCTTGAGTAGTTGTATGGTGTACAAATATGGAACATTCTGTCTTCATGCTCGTGGTATCGTCCTCCAAGTCCACCGTAACATAACATAATCGTAAAGAAATTGGAAAACAAACATGGCGACTCTACGGAGTCTATTCATACCATGCAAGACAGCCCAGCATTCATTTCGTAAGCTGCCACACTTTCAAGTTTTTCCCCTGAGACAAGTCCCACAATCGCTTGTGATCAACTTGCATGCTAATCGTGCCTCAGCGTATGCTTCTGACCCGTCAAGCATGGACATTACACAAGTGTTTGGTTGTTCAGCATGCGGAACGCCCCAGTAACTTCTCCCACATTGGGATTTTTTTTTTTCTCTTTTTCTTTTCTGTCGCACCTCTCTCTCCTCCCCCCCCGCCCCCCTCTCTCTCTCTCTCACTCATCAACAACCCCTCTACTCATGCCGCTTGGTCTCTTGCATATCAGACGCCGCGTGAGCAGTCATCCAAAGAGAACGCAGATCAGCATCAAGACCGACAGCTACACATACCGCAAAGATAATGTGGAAGCAGAAGGGCCGACTGGTACAGAAAGTATTTATAAAGAAAGCAAATGTATTAAGGTTCCATACGACTGGCCGTAAGGGAGCACGCTTGCCACGCGATCGTGCTCGTTGTTGTTATTGTTGTTGTTGAGCATGGCACGTCGCCTAGCCATCAAGTTTGTTGACAAAGTACCACGTGAAGGGATCCGCTGAGGCGTCGACCCTGTACTGGTGGACTATGCCATTTACAAGGATGAAATAACGCTGGGATTGAGTTGCGACGATCGCAGTTGCGTTGCCGTAGGTCTTATCGAGACTCGGCGGCCTAACAGTCCAGGCCGTGGTATTCCAGTACGCCGAGACCAGCTTGCCGTCGGCAGTGAGGTACGTGGTCAGACTCTCAGTCCAACCAGTGGACCCGAAACTCAATGAAGCAATCTGAGGCGCAGGCCTGGTGGGGAGGTTGGAAGTAAGTGGGTTTCCTGGGTTGTTTGGTCAGTTGAGGCTCGTTTTGTTGCAAAAGTCCGTATGCTTACCAAAGTTGCCAACCTCCCAACGTTGGTCAGTCAAGGGTCCCGAGAGCAGCTCCAAGAGGTTGTCGTTCATGGACTGGTAAACGCGGATGGCGTTGGCGTCCGTTTTTGTCGGGCCGTTGCCGTTGAAGTCCGTAAAAGGGTTCATGGAGAGACCGCTGCCGGGGACGACCTTGGTGCTGATAGAGGGCATCATCTGCCACTGGTTCTTTGTTGAGTTCGCAAGCTGGATTTGTCCGTTACCCTCGTATGCGACCAATAGAGTGTCAGTGCAGCTGGGGCAAACCTGCCAGTACGCGGCAAGGTGAGAACCGTTGGAGGCCTGCGGGTTAAGGACGGGATTCAGAGATCCCGGCAGCCACTCGCCGCTAACGGGGTTCGGGGAGTAGATCTCAGAGATAGTGTTGTCTCTCTGCAGGTAGTAGACGCTGACTTGGAACCTATTGGTGGCACAAGCCAAGGGGGTGCCGGGCAAGACGTCCAACGCTGGGATGGAAGAGGAGTTCATGACGCTGGCCGTAATGTTTCGCTTGGTCCATGCTCCGCTCAGGGAGTCGAAGAGCATGACATTCAGGGCATTGGATTTGTCCTGATAGAAGACAGCGGCGCGCATAACGTTGTTGTTGTCGGTCCAGTTCGTCGCGGCCAAATTGGAATTCGGGAGAATAATAGAGTCTTTGCTGTCCTCCGAGGCTTCGGCCACCCCGTTAGAGCTGCCTGCCTTTCCCGTAGTAAGGCCTATAGCCAGACCGAGGATCAGAATCAGCAGCATGGCGAGGCCGACAGCGGCGAGGATGAAGGTCTTCCTCTTCAGACCCATAATCTTCTTCTCCTCCCGCTGAGGAATTATGGCCTTGGGGGCGTAGAAGCTGGCATTGTCGTCGGTGTTTATTGTTGAAGGCGGAACAATTGGTGAATTTGGCGTGGCGACGGGTGCGACGTAGGCCGGTGCGGGTGATGAAACGGTAGGAGACGAGCCGGACGTGGCCTCCTCGAATTTGCTGTCAATGACGCACTTCTCGCTCACCATCATTGACTGGCGCATCATCACCACCTCCAGGTCGCTATAATCCTTCTTGTCCATCGCGTAATCCGTTTTAGAGTCCATGTTCGCGTCTAGAGGTGCCTGCTCGAGTTCGGAGTTGTACGTATCGAGTGGGTCGGGACGTTTCTCAGTTGTCGTGGGAAACTCGGCAGCTCAATTCGTGAGCGTGAACGTGGGCCGGCCGATGTGTAGAAAGAAAGTAGGTAAGAGGCTATTTGTTAGAACCATGAGCCAGCATGGCTCTGAAAATAGAAGAGGTAAAATTGTTATTGGCAAGGCAAGTGTGAAAGGACGAAAAAACGAATGACTGATTAGATGGGAGCGTCGGAGGTAAAGGAACGAAGAGGGGGGGAGACGGGGATCAAGAGGAATAAGCCTTCAGACGAGGAAGGATTCAATACGGCAGAAGGTAAGAAAACCAGGCATGCACCCCCACAGGCCGTAGTACTTGTTACCTTGTTACGATGACATCGCCCTGCTATGGTGGTCCCGGGCAAGGGGCATCCGGAAGATCGAATTGGGACTCTCGTCCACCACCGCCCAAAGCATTACACCTGTGTAAGCAGGGAATTATGAGACTGAGATCGGATTTCTGCAACTACAACAATGGCAGGAAATGTGTGTTGCCGAGACGCCCCCGAGTGTTCATGAATCGCGCAGGCTGCCGGGCTATGCCTGGTCATTTACTCTAAAGGGTACATTAATACGGAGTACATGGGTATATAAACCTATCGTAGGAATACGACTCGCTGATTGGACGCTGCTCTGGGGATTTCTTAAGCTGTTACTTTATAGCGCAGGCTATGCAATAGAATGACTCGAGCAATGGAGGCCTGCCATCCCGTCATCCGGCGTTTCACAAGAGGCCTCTCTGCCCTGATCTGGGAGAGGCAAAGGCTTGATTGAATGATTTCTGCACTCGACTGTTGAATCTGGCTGGTAACTCTGACTTGGAGAATGGGAACTCGATGCCGCCGTAGAAAAGCAACTTCATTGACAGTCAAAATATGCTCAGCGACGGTTGTTTAACCGTCGCGCAAAGTGGGTGGGACCACAATCGCAGACAACAACCGCGCTGCAGATGCGGCGGCTATGTGCCAATGCACGTGCTTGGTCGGGCACACCCTCCTTCATATGGGACTGTATCTGTAAGACGAGGGGGTGTAAGAGAAATGCTGTTTCCTGGGTCCTGTCCCCAGGATAGTTCCCCCCACATAAGACGGCCAAGTGACCCACGACTACGAACAGACACGGAGGGCATGGCAGCGGTCGTTGCCCAGCACTGTAGTTGGCGAAGCCTTGAGCAGAACCATAATGTCAGGACGTTTAGTGCTTGTAAGGCTTAGGATGATGCACCGTAATGTCTTGGAGGCTAAGTGAAGGCCAAAGTGTGATTCTCCCGAAAATTACTTAGAAGACCTTACAAACCAGATCTGTCAGCCGACGAAAAGGTGCGAGAACTCATAGTCGGGGCCCAGTGAATACTTGCCAAGACATGGCGAAACCCGCCCTTGGTTCATTCCTACCGTTCATCAGCGTACACATGGCGTTTATATTAGGCCAAGTCGTTGAAGTCAGTATATACTAGCGTACATGTGCTGTTAAGCTCCTACACCCCCTCCACAGCCTCCGCAATCGTAGTATCAGATTCGCCACCGTACTGGCAGCCATACTTTGGTCTGCTATTGGTATGTGCGATGTAGTAACAACTTCCTAGTGGCAAGCCTCAGCCTTAAGAATTCGTCTCCGCAGCTCTTCTTCTCCGTGGATATCAAGGGGGTGGCTGCATGCACCAAAAGGGCAGATTTACGAATCAAGTGCCAGGGTGGAAGGAAGAACGAGCTCCACACATCTGTCATTATGCACGTGGGTACGGGTCCTTGTGCAAGTATGTCTTGTTACAAGCCCTTGGAATAAGGCCGCTGCAGAAGATTCCCTCTGCCAGATTATCTTGGACGAGTGAGAGAGTGATGAAACAACATTGGGTCGCCGTCATCCACCGAGTCGTCCATTGAACCAGCGATGCTGGTTTCGTTTGCAAGAAAGAAGAAGAAAGAAATCTTTTCAAGGAGCACTCTGGCTGGAATGGAAACAGGTACCTCTGACATGGCCCCTGGCTAGACGTAACCGCCAAATAATCCTGGCCTGAGTATCCGTATATATGATATTTGTACAGCCATGAAAGCACACACAGTGGAACTTAAGGCGGCGGTGCCGTGCACCGAGTACCATGGTAGTGCAACAATGCTAGGTAGGGTACGAAGGGTGTGCGAGGATGCGAAGAGTGCGGATAACCCGAGGATGTGCGGCAAGGGAAGTCTCAAGATGGAGACTCAGGACCGCTTTTTTACAAATTGACCGTGCCTTGACGAAGGCTAACAAGGTGGACATTCTTCCCCGAAGAGAAAGAAATCAGCCCACGCCATGTTCGTTTCACCCGCTTCCAGCGGCCACGCTCTCGGTAACACACATGGCGATGCCGTCCTTGCCAATTCTTCCACTCTTCCCTAATGCGTATGATGAATATGAACTACCTAGTGCGCACAGTCCATGACATGTGTAGTCGGTGTGACAGGAGTCTATCGAGGCACCGCAAGGCAGGTGACAGGTTTCACTGGTGCAGTACACAGCCGTGCGCTACCCCGCCTGGAGAATCAATCCAATGGCAGGGCTCTTTACTTAATCACAGGAAGTGCCAAGTGTTATGCTGGGATACGTAGCAAGGGGGAGCCGCTCCTACGGTGGCTCAGATTTACAGCAATACGGAAGCACATTAGGAATACGCGGTATAAGTGTCACGCCTGGTACTCGACACAACAACCGTAGTGGCATACGATGACCCTCAAAATGACAGAAAAACAAAGCCAAGAAATGAAAAACCAGATAGATCGAAGGTCGTCCTTGGATACTGAGTTTCTGCGCTGGCAGCGTTGTTGCGGTCATGGCAGCACGCTCCATAGGGAAAGACTTCGATCAGACGACCAGCCGCACGTTACATCCCTGGGTGATACTGCCCCTCAAATAGACAGGGAGACAGGGAGTGTCGGTCCGTCAATTTTGGCGAACGTGCATCCGAAATAACAATCTTGGTCAATGACAAGGGTCGCAATCAGGGTCTTTCGCTTTACCGGCATGACTGTGAAACTGAGGGTGGAACGTGCCCTTACTTGGTTGGAGTCTTGATGCCTTCCGGCCGAGAGAGACCCAAATACCACCAGCTCATCGGCTGAAGGTTCCGCAACTTACCGGGCCTGGTTCAGATTCCTCTAACTTTCCCCATGGATTGGGAGATCCTGGCTTGGCTGGATGGTCCTTTCCTCGAGGGGCGTTTCTCAGAGTGTTGTGCCAGGAAAGATGCGAACATTGACGATGGACCAAGACAGCCGTGGTGGCATCTCTTCAATGTTCACTACCAGACTTTTGCAATGCGTCTTGGACGATAGGCTAGACGGATCAAATACCTGCTGGGTGGTGGAAAGAAAATTGACTTATCTAGGTAGACGCAGGTATCTTTTCTCAATGAGCCTATCGAAACTGCAGACTCGGCTGCAAAGCGGCAAGGTGTATGTATCCAGGGATGAGACGAACTGCTGCACAATGGCGCCATGGCCGAGTCAGACATACATACATACAGAGTAGACAATGGAAAGGAAAGACGCTAGCTACTGTAGGTGTAGTCACATATGCCGAGACTGTCCAATAGAAACATGCACCAATGGCCCAGCCTCCAGCACGTGCTTGCGATTAATGAAAGAGCACTTTATTACTCACGACAATGCATTAGTACGGCGGTCTATGGCAAAACAGACGAAAACTCTGGGCGCTGCTCCGTAATCCAATCTGAAACTCATCTAGCCGCTCCATGCGGCAGGTCACGCAAGGGCCGTCTTTACGTAGTAGAATTGCTGACACGGACGCCATTCCCGCGTGGTCGCCAACGCTCCCAGATAGATCCGCCCTCTTTCCACGTGCGCGCGCCTCCACAGCTGCGATGGCAACGGCGGCATCCGCGCCGTTAGCCGCTGGATGCGCCGAATCGCTATGAAGATGAACGAGCAGCGCGCCCTCAGTTCGGCATTCCCGCCGCTAGCAGCACCGTTGGCACCTCTAGCGTCCCGTCCGGGGTGATTGGGAGGGGAGGCGCAGAAAAGCGGGCATCCCCTTGTGAGGTCGGCATACGCGGGCCGATGTCGCGTAAGCATTAGCGGCCGGGCTTGGTGGCGTAGGCAATCCTGCCGCGACGGCGCCGACGGGCTGGCCGAAGGTTCTAAATGCTACGGGAGATGGCAAAGTCACACTGAAAGACGCTGGCGACAGCACAGATGTAGAGCATCATTCGTTGACAGCGCCGGAGATGCTCCCACAGACAATAAGGCTAGAGTCATATTAGATGGAGCTTCTCTGTGGAGTCATGGGGCCGGACTTCCGGTATGGAGAGCGATAGGTTGCGGAGAGGATGATTGCGCCCTTGAATGATGCTGGCGATAGGCTTAGTGCTTTTCAGAGGAGGACTGCCTACATCTACTCCAAGGCAACGTCAACCATCAGAAGGGGCATGTACTCTAGGCCGCTAAGGATGATCTCAATGCTGGCTCCTATTCCGTTTCTTCTTCATAAGTTACTGAAGGACACCAGGAGCACATCAGACCATGGCAAAAAGTTGGGAATGACAACTAAGCAAAGTTGTACCCCCTATACGTTGAATATTAATACGATGCCTCGAACTGTTTGTGGAGTACACTGTTGAAGTGTTGAGGTGAAGTATGGGCACGTGACCCCACCTCACCTCCAGTGGGGCAGCCTCGGAGCCCACATCTGGCTCCTGCCAGCCTATAGTAGGCTTAGTGGTTTCTCTTTTCCTCACCTACGTCAGTTAGTAACAATATGATATTATTACCTTACTTTATTACGTCTCTTTGCTCTATAGGTTATAAGCTATAGGCCATAATTTTTCTTTTAATTAAGCTAGTAGTATCTACCTCTCTTTTTAACCTCTTAATTACCTTATAATAGCTATAAGAATTACCCTTATTACCCTTATTAATTACCCTATAATTAACATATTAAGTAATAGTAACTTTACCTCTAACTAACTCTAATAGTCGCCTTAGATCCCTATATGTTAATATATATTTAACCTCTTTAACTAATATAAATTTCTTACTAATATAGTAAGATCCTTCCCTCTTTTATTTATATTACTAATTTTCACTTTATAGATTATTAATTAATTAAGTATCTATTAAAGGGTAGTAATCTATAAAACGTCTATATATATCTTCTATCCTATAGAAGAAACGCCTAGGTTTGTTATGTTATTAGGCCACCTATAGCTTAATTAATTCTTTATATCTTTAGTAATATCTTAGTACTACCCTTATATAAGGTACCCTAACTTTATTATAGTAGACGCCTATAATTACTAATTAATATTATTAAAGATCTTAACCCTTAAGGGTAAATCTAACTAGTCTTTATAGTTAGTACTTATTAACTCTATCCTCTATATAAACTATATTAAGAAATATATTAATAGTAATATCTCTAAGCTTACTAATCTAGCTAAAAGAGTATTATAAGAAAATAATTATAATATTATATATAACCTCCTTATCTTATTATATAATATATTAATTAATAAGCTTCTTAATATAGGTTAGGAAGATAATAGTAACCTATTTATACTTATAAGAGCCCTTAAGAGATATATCCCTAAAGTCTCTAAGGATGCTATTAGAGCTCTTATTACTAAATTTAGTAAGGGTGACGCCTATAACTATAAGACTCTTTATAACGCCCTTAAATATATCTAATACCTCTATACCTATATTACTAGTCTCTATAGTAAAAACTCTAATTACTATTAGGCTATTCTTCTACTTAACTACTTTAAGGCGTGCTTACCTAATATATATAAAAGATATACTAATAACTTTAAGAAACCTACTTAGACTAATATTATTAAGACTATTTATACCCTTACTTAAGATAAAGAGTAGAAGATAGGCCTTACCTTATACTATAAATCTACTACTTCTAATATAGCTACTTCCTCTAGTACTAATTTAGTACTAGCTAATCCTACTAAGAAGAAGGATTACCCTACTTACCCTTATTATAGTAAGGGTTATACTACTATAAAGTATTAGACTACCTATTTAGATCTAATCCCTATAGATTATATATACTATAATAATCTTCTTACCTATACTATAAAGTATATCTATAATAAAGATTATAAAGAGACTTTAACTAATAGTAATAGTAATAGTAATAGATCTTCTATATTTATTAAAGGCGCCTCTAGTATAATTAGTAGTTCTCTAGTTAGTAGACTTACCCTAAAGAAATCTATAATAATACTTAATAAGGCTATCTATATAATAGTTAATAATAATACTATTATAAGCTTTAATATTATTATAGATTTAGGTTACTCTAACCCTATCTTTAATAATCTTACCTTTTTTATATTCTATACTATTTATAATAATCTTTAACCCTTTATAGCTACTAATAGTAAGGAAGTTAAGCCCCTTAGATCTAGTATAGTTTTCTTCTAGGTTAAGGATCTAAATAACTCCTTATATACTATTAACTAGACTATTAAAGACGTTAAGTATAGCCCCCTTAGCCCTATAAATCTCCTTAGCCCTAGTAAGCTTTATAAGAGCTATATTAAATATAACTATACTACTATAAGCCTTATTAATACTTAGTTATATAAGGGACTTACTAAAGTCTACTAGATATCTAATATGTATATTATTAATACTATTAATAGTACTATAATCCCTATAGATATAACGCTTAGCCTAGTAAGTATTAAGATAAAGTTACGCCTTATACTAGATCTTATATACTACTACCTTATCTATACCTATCCTTCTTAAGTTATTAAGGCCTACTGTTAAGTAGGTATTTAATTTACCTAGGATAAGATTAACTCTTTCTATTATAAGGTATATTATCTTATAAAATCTATAGAGATAATTAGCTATAATACTCCCCTTCTGCTTACCCTTATAGGTAAAGAGATATATCTTAATCTTATTAAAGTTAAGCTACTTTTAATCCTTAGTAACTAATATACTCTTTACTTTCTTAACTACTATAGTAGATATTACTAGCTTACTCTACTTAAGACTTATTATAGTAATAATATTCTTACTATAATTAAGTAATTTAGTACTACCTTTATAAATATAACTACTCTAAATATTAAGAGTTAGTTATATAATAATACGCCTAAGTTAAAGAAGGTTCTTTATAATCCTTTCTTTAAAGGTACTTAACTTAACCTTACTATGCTATATACTCCTTCTATAAATAGTACTATTAAACGTATAGGCTATACTATTATTAAGGCTATACGTACTATACTTATTAATAATAGTCTACTAGAGGAGCTCTAGGACTATACTGTTAATACTATAATCTAAGTACTTAATCTCCTCCCTTAACCTAATAAGGGTAAGATAAGTACCTATAAGATTGTTACGTAGGAGCTTAACCTTACTAAAGATTATAAGCCGCCTTATATTAAGTATATCTATACCTTTAGTTATATAGTATACATATATAAGAAAGTCATTAAGTGCCTACCTTGTTCTACTAAGATAGAGCCCTATGCTATAAAAGGTATCTTAGTTAGATATAGCTCTCTATATGGCTATATCTACTATGTATATATCCCTAATTAGAAGAAAGTTCTTTACTACTAAGATATTTGTTTCTATAAGGGCTAAGAGAAGATAGTCCTCTACCCCTTAGATAAAGATGTTATCCCTACTAAGATTAATTATAATATACTCTTTAACAAACCTAACTTATAGATCTAGTATCTTAACTAGATCCCTTCTTCTAACTAGCCTAGTATAGATAATATATCTACTAAGGATACCTACCCGGCTTAACCTAAGGATACTTATAATTAGGGTATAAATACTATAGATTATATAACTCCTCTACCTAATAATTATACTACTATATATATATCTTACCTAACTAATAATAACGTACTTGCATAGCAAGCGAGCCAATATAGCAAGCAGGCTACTCCTTATTACTAGAAAAACCCTATTTTCTAACTATTTATTAAAAATCGAAAATAAGTCTAAAAAAGGTCTAGTTTTCTTATATATATAACGATAAGAGTTAAGTCTTAAGAAATAATAGTAGGGAAAATATTGTCTTCTTTATAGGGGCTACTAAAAGGGAACCTCTTATCTAGCCCTTCTGATAAGGGGTCTTCTTAGCTTAGCCTCTATAAGGAGGATAATATTTTCCCTACTATTATATCTTAAGATTTAACTCTTATCGTTATATATATAAGAAAACTAGACCTTTTTTAGACTTATTTCTAATTTTTAAAAAATAGTTAAAAAAGTAGCCTTTAAGGTGTAATAAGGAAGTGGCTTGCTTGCTATGTTGGCTTGCTTGCTATGCGAGTATGTTACTAATTTAGGTAATAATAATAATAACTTTACTAATACTATTTAATACTAGGAAGCTAATTACCTTAATCCTAATTTAGATCCTCTTTCTATTAATACCCTAGATATAGAGGATTCTTTTATTACTATAAGTAGCTACCTATGTTAATCTACTACTATTAAACCACCTAGTTACTATTAAGAAATAGCTAGTACTTAATAATATAATAAGAAGGCTAGGTCTAGCCTAGATTATAAGATTATTAATAATCTTTATCCTTAATATACTACTACTAATAAGAAGGCTAAGAAGGCCTACCTTATAGCTAATATCTATATTAATAAGGATACCTTATATATTATTAGCACTCTAGCTGCTATAGCTATATCTAAGATCCTTCTACCTAGATACTCTATCCTATATACTATTAACTAGGCTAAATAGAGCCCTTATTAGTAATAGTATTAGAAACCTACCTATAACATAGAGATCTAGTAGATAGTTAATAAACATACCTTTAATCTAGTTAATCTACCTACTAGCGTAAAGTTACTACTAGGTATATAGGTATTTAATATTAAAACTAACTCTACTAATAAAGTTATTTAATTTAAGGCCTAATAGGTAGTCTATAGTAACTATAAAAAGGGTAAATAGTCTTCTTAAGAGGTATATACTACTATTACTACTACTACTATAATCTGCCTTTTCTTTATAATTATTACCCTCTATAGACTTTACTATAAGATATATAACTTTAATACTACCTTTCTTACTACCTTAGTCCCTAATAGAGTATATATATATATCTACTAGCCTACTAAATACTCTGATAGTACTAGTAAAGTCTAGTTATTACGTAAGGTACTCTATAGATTATATAAGTCCCCTCTATAGTAGTTTTAGCTTATTAAGTTAGAGATAGAGAAGCTTAGACTTATACTAGTTAAGGGGGAGATTTACCTTTTTATTAATACCTTATTAGATATATACGCCTTTATATATATTAATAATAACATAGTAGCTACTACTAATAAGGAGACTATTAAGAAGGTCTATAACATACTAAAGTTAGTATACCTACTAAAGGACCTTAGCGTTACTACCTAATTTCTTAGCTTTTAGATATACTAATCTATTACTAAGATCTTCCTCTTATAGTATAAGTATGCTAAGAGTATCCTCTAGTAATTTAGATACTATAATCTTTACCCTATTAAGACCTTATTACCTACTTATAAGGATCTACCTATTACTTAGGTAAAAGATAAGTATTCTACTAATAATTATTAGACTTATATTAAATAGACTAGTTACCTTAATTAGCTTACTACTAGTACTAGACTAAATAGTACCTTTACTATAAGTAAGCTTTACTATACTAACTTAGGCCCCTTAATTACCTATTAGTATATAATTAAGTATTACTTTTAATACCTTAAAGGTACTACTAGTTATAGTATTATATTTAGAGGTATAGATCCTTATATAGATAAGTAACTTTTACTTTATGCTATAGCTAATACTATATTTATAGATAACTATCCCTTATATATATCTACTACTAGATATATTATCTTCTTTACTAGTACTCTAATTATATAGAAGTTAAAGAAATAAACCTTTATTACTCTAAGCTCTATAGAGATAGAGTTTATTAACCTTACTCCTACTAGGATTACCCTTATATAGATTTAATAATATATTAAATAGCTCCTCTAATAATATATTAGTATACCTATAATCCTCTTTACTAATAGTATAAATACCTTTATTAATATAATAAATCCTCTTAATAAGGTGTATACCTATAGTATTAATATTAGATATAAGTAGATTATATAGGAGGTTAATACTAATAATACTATTACCTTAAAGCTTATTAAAGGTACTAAGATAGCTATAAATAGTCTTATAAAGTTACTTAATATAATTAAGTATATAGAGTTTATTAGGATACTAGGTATAATAGATAGATTAGATTAATAAATATAGATAGATATAGGATTATATAGAGGATTTATATTAGGACTTTAGTATGTTAGCTCTAGATTAATTAGGCTAATTAGTAAATTAGCTAACCTTTTACTAAAGTATTTAATACTTTAAAAACTCCTTAGATTTAAAGGATTTTAAGATTAGGCTGTTATTTTACCTATTTTACCTTATATAATAGATATATAGCTGCTAGCTGAGTCTGTAGGGGAGTGTTAAGGTGAAGTGTAGGCACGTGACCCCACCTCACCTCTAGTAGGGCAGCCTCAGAGCCTACATCTGGCTCCCACCAGCCTATAGTTGTTGAAGTGAGTATATACGGCGATTATCCTTGTTTAATCCGTTGATGTGTATATATGTATCTAGGCCTATAAGTGCCCCTATTTCTAATTGCCTAAGGCTAAATGCATGCATTATTATTTTTCCTTGTTTTAAGTGGGGATTACCTATAGCTGAAATGCGCCTGGTATTTGCCTTATAGATGCGGCTGGCGCCCTACTTTGTGGCCTATTTGTTGCCTATACTTTAACACGCCCTCTTAGATTGAAGCTATTTATAGATTTAACCTAACCGTATTAACAACTACGTTACTGCCTGGCTGTAATCATGACTTCCTTTAACTACTGCTCCTACCTATATTAAAGAGTAATTAACTAATAATTAATAACTAACACTAAAGTGCGTATAGTTAAGTGGTTTAGCCTACTGCTAATAAATTATAATTATAAGATAGTAACTTATAATCTAAGCTTGATAGGTTTAATCCTAGGTAGAGGTAAAAAGACTTAATAGTAGTTATATCTATTAAATCCTACTAGTTAGTTAATATATAAGTCTAAGCCTTAATAACTATAATATGTAGGTAAGGTTACCCTTATTATAATTCCTCTCCTTTAGTCTATTAATTATATAAGGTAGTAAATAGACTTTAAAAATTATCTTGCTGCTTTCCCTTAAAGGTAATTAGTAAGATTAATAAATTATCTCTTAGCTAATTATCTTTTAAGGTTTTGACTTTTATAGTTATAGTTAATATTAAATTATAGCCCTAATTAAGGTAATTATAATAGTATAATTACTAACTATAGGAGATATATAGTTACTTAGATATTTATAGTTAAAGTTATTAATAACTTTAGCTAATTAATTATCTTTAATATTATAAAGTTTAGGCATACCTATAGCTACCTTATTTTGACTATCTATCTAGTGTAACTATACTAATTAACTATCCTAGTTAGGGCTATACTAGCTAGTTATTCCTCCTCTACTATAGTTACTATAGTTATAATTGCTTTGTTTTTCTTTACTTTATTATTATTTAATTTGTTGCTGCTAGTTGTTAGTAATTTATTTACTATAAGCTCTTCTTTATGGTTATGTAATAACTATTTAGATTAATTAACTATCCCTAATTAATCTATAAAAGTTACCTATTTCTGCCTTAGTAGCACCTTTATTAATCTATCTGCTATTAGCTTAGCTGATAGAGTATAGATAACCTTAACTTATCCTTTAGTAATCTCTTAATATAACTAGTAGTAATAGATATCTATATAGTAAAGTTATATTTAGAGCTAAACTAGCTCCTTTATAACTAATCTAATAGTCTATTAATTATTATATTAGATTATGACTTTTAGGCTTAGAGTAATTGTTTCTTTACTAGCTGTTAATTTAGTAATTAATTAGCTTATAAATATAGCCTCTTTTATAGCCTGTAATAAAGTAAGTAGCTCTACTTCTATTATTAAAGTTATAACTGTTTGCTGCTTATTTGCCCTCTATCTAATAAGGCCTCTAAATAGTTTAATAGTATATACTTATAAGCTCTTATAATTAATTAAATTATTACTAAAGCTTGTGTTGGATGTAATTGTTATTAATCTATTAGTACTAAATTTAAGGTAAAGTCCCTTTATTTAATAAAGGTATTATAGTATGTAATTTACTACTTGCTAGTAGGTAGCTAATGGATTGTGATTGAATCTTGCTAGGCGACTAACTGTAAATGTGATGTTAGGTCTTGTTATTATTACTGCGTATAGGATTAAACTAACTTTCTACTAGTATCTTACTACTTTAAAGTTTATAGCTGTCTTCTTTAAGGGAAGAAGTTCTTTATTACCTATTAGTATATTATCTAGTAGTAGGTAGTTCTTATTATTAATTAGCTTTAATATTTTCTTAATATATACTGCCTGTAATAACTATATCTTTTGTTAATCTTAATTGCGTAGTATCTTTATGCCTAAGAACTATTATATCTCTTTACTGCCCTCTAAATAGTATTATTCTTTTATCCTATTAATTAATTTATTAGCCTCTTACTACTATAATTTAGGGAATATAAAGATATAATTATTAATATAGAAGAAGAATATAATAGCTCCTTTCTACTAATAGTAGGGCTTACCTATAACTAGAGTAAATCTAAGTTTATAAAGTCCCTTTTTAAGGTGCTTTTGCTATAATAGAGGTAATTATTATAGACTATATAAGGCTTTTTATAACTTAATAATTCTCTTTTAGCTATAATTAGGATGTCTAGGTAGAAGCTTTATAAATACTATTTTATCTATATTAGTATATATAAATATATTTACTATGTTAAATTAAATTAGCTTAAGATCTAACTTAGCTACTATTATAATTAGTAATCTAAATAATAATCTAGTAAGTATTACTATATATATATCTTAGATTATATCCTTTAGTTACTAATTACTATAAATAATAAGGTATGCCTTTAGCTTTATAAGGTATCTATACTTATTTAACTTATAGGTATATACCTATTAGTAATTAAGAATCTAATTATTACTAGCTTCCTAAATTCTAACTTTAACTTAGCTGTTTATTACCTTATAGCTTTATAAGTAATCCTTTTTAGCTTAAAGGAAGTTATCTATAAATAGATAATCTTTTAATTTAGTATGTAATCTAGGTAGTTTAGGTAGTTCCTTCTAATAAATACGTCTACTGGCTGTATTGTCCCTTTAAGGGCTTCCCTACTGTCTTGGCTCTGCCTTATCTTTAGAGCTTTTAGAGGTTACCTCTCCTACTAATTAATCTATATACCTACTATCCTAAGGGGGCTAGCCTACAGGCCTATTAGGTAACTTAATCCGCCTTAAGGAATAGTTATATTTTAGGCGGTATGGGTATATAACTGTCCTAGCTATAAAGGCAGCTTTCTATAATTTATATAGGTATATACGTCTTTGTTAGTTAATATAATTAGTATAACAGACTTTATTATATATTTTATTTATATATTGCCCTCTTATGGTAATAGTATCTAATAATTATATAATAAAGGACGCCTTTAGTAACTCTAGAGGGGTTATTAATATAAAGTATGACTTTATATAGTCCTATAATTTACTTATAGGTTCTTTAGGTATTTAACGTTAAATAGTATTAATAAAAACTTTATCTATATTAATACTATTAGCTATATTTATAAAGTTCTTACTTAATACTTTTATAATCTATTTGTTAATAGCTGCTTTATTAGTATTTACTAATTTGTCTACCTATTTATCTTCTTTACCTAAGAAGTAGTTATCTTTATTAAAGATTATATTATATAAAGTAATTACTTTATTCTTTAGGGGAATATATATATAATACTAGTTAGTTAATATATATCTAATAAGGTATCTAATATACGCCTTAGCTTTAAAATATTATAGATAATTATAATTTAACTAGGCGTCTAAAGTTAATATATATACTTAGTATCTAAATATACGTAAGTAGCTAATATATAGTAGAGATAGTTACCTTTAAGTAGCATACTATATCTTATATAGTAATTACTAACTATATAACTCTACTAGTATGTAATTATATAGATATACTACTACCTTTAGGATTTCTAGCTATAGATGTAATAGTAGCTTTGATTTTAACTATAGTATGGTTCCCTTTTGCTTAATAACTACTATAGTCCTTTTAGTACCTCTATTTTAAGCTTATATGTTTGGCGTAGATGGTTTAAATAGGATTCCTAGACTTTCTATAGCCTCTTTTACTTATAGATAGGAAGTTATAATCTTATTATTATACTTAAATACTATAACTTTAGTCCTTTTGTAAACCTTAACTATCTTAATAAAGTTAAGAAGTATATCCTTAATAGCTTTAGTTGTCTGTTATTATATATAGTAGTCCTATATGAATCCTAATTTGTGGTTAGTTAATAATAAGGCTAACTTATATCTACTATAGCCTTAGTTAAATAGGTAGAAATTAAGAGCTACTCTGTTGCCTACTTCTGCCTATTTGATTGATTCCCTTAGCTGTTATGTAACTTAGCGTTTAATCTTACTTATTGTGTAGACTTTATATTAGTAAGTAAGTATTTCTGGTATATTTCTATGTATATAGGCTCCCCTTGCTTTTGTTATGATGTGGTGAAGTATATAGCTGCCTAGGTGCCTAAGCTAGTTATGCTAGTAAGCAGCTTTAATAGCCTGTAGTTACTAGTGTTAGCCTAGGTCTGCTATGCTTGTTGCTGCTAGGTATGCTATAGGAGCACCTTTTGCTATACTGTTAGCCTTAATTACCTGTTGGCCTATAATTTCTTCTATATTAAATACTACTGAATAGTTGTTTACTTTATAGATTAAATTGTTTAATAGGCTATTATCCTACTACTAGTTGTTATAATTCTTTAGCTATATGTATAATACTAAGTTATAGGATAGTAATAGGTAGTAAGTAATATTATATAGGGTGATCTTGACTATATGACTATCTTGCTTTACTCTAACTACTGCCTTTCCCTATCCTTTAATTAGGATTATTATATTACTAGCCTAAATAAAGTTATCTAAATTTACTAGAAATATACTAATAAATTAATGTTATAAGTAGAAGATATAAAGTATAGCCCCTAAATTAAGGATAATATAGTCTTTAAGTAGATATATAGAAGCTATAAATACTACTAACTATATTATTAACATACCTCTACCCTTTAGTAGTCCCTTTAATTATTACTTTAAAGGCGTTATAGCTTTAGCCTGTAATCCTCTCTTTAATAAATCTAGCTCTTCTAATTTCTTTATGACTACTACTATTAATATATCCTCTTCTTAGAGCTTTTCCTTTACTTATAGATTGTTAAGTAACTTCTTTATATACTTAATAGTCTCCTACTTTAGCCTCTATATATACTATAGTTATATCTTACCTATAAAAAAGCACCTTTTTACTTTATAACTAATTATATTATAGAGGAAGTACCTTTTATATATTTACCTTCTACTATTATTACTATTACTATTACTATTACTACTACTACTATATTATCTAGTAGGCTCTTTTCTTATATAGTCCTTAAGGTCTACTATAGTTGCTATAGATACTAGCCTAAATACTCTATGTAATACTTTTGCCTGTAGTTGATCTGGCTCTGCCGCGATATAGGTATATATGTCTGAGATTACCTTATAATAGGTGAGAATCCCTTCTATTACTTAGTCCTTCTTACTACTCTTATATACCTCTACCTATATTACTATTAGGGTATATCTTAATGTAGTTATTAGAGCTAAGAACTATTTACTAGATTTAACTGTAGTAGTCTACTTAATATAGATGCTATAGAAGATAGTGTTCTCCTAATCTATTACCTATTGTTTTATATCTTTTATATTAGATATCTTATGTTTAGAAGGCTGGCTTATAACTTTATTATACTTTGTGATTGCTTATGCTTTATCCTCCTATAGCTGAATGCTAATGTAGGCTTCTAGTTGTTTAATCTATTTATAGATTAGGCTTACTAGTTTATAGTACTAGGATATTAATATTAGGTTAACTATTACTCTAATCTAGTTAGATATATTATAGACTGCTTTTGCCTTTTGTTTATATTACTTATTATTAGCCTAGTATTTTTCCTTTAATATCTTAAAGTGCTTTAGGTTATCCTTACTTAAGTAATAGATCTATAATACCTTTGTATTGTCTTGTAAAGGTGGTAGCTAGCCTAGTATAGTATTCTTAGCTACCTATTTATTAATATAGGTCTAACTAGATATTTAGAACTAGTTAAGCATAGGATAGATAGGAGGCTCTAGTAGATGGTTTGTTATAATATGAATTGATCCATCTTGTAATAGGGTAATAGATTCCTATATACCCTATATGTATGCTTTTTGCTTAAGTTGTTAATACTAATTAGGCTAGTTAGTCTGGCTCTTTAATTAGGCGTTACTTATAAGCTTATCAGCTATGGTGGTGATAGTTAATAACGTGTATATTGCGTATAAGCTGTATATTACTTCTAGCAATATTAATTAGCGCTTTGTAATTCAGACTATTAATTATTAAAGTGAGTATATATGGTGATTATCCTTGTTTAATCTGTTGATGTGTATATATGTATCTAGGCCTATAAGTGCCCCTATTTCTAATTGCCTAAGGCTAAATGCACGCGTCATTGTTTTTCCTTGTTTTAAGTGGGGATTGCCTATAGCCGAAATGCGCCCGGCATTTGCCTTACAGATGCGGCCGGCGCCCCACTTCGTGGCCTATTTGTTGCCCATACTTCAACAATAGTGGGCTTGGTGGTTTCTCTTTTCCTCACCTACGTCAGTTAGCAACAATACGATATTGTTGCCTCACTTCGTTGCGTCTCTTTGCTCCACAGTTGATCCCAACTAACCTAAATATTATTATCCACTTACAAACATGCAGTCTAAGTAACTGTGGATAATGAAAATCTCTCCCACGACTTAAACAACCTACCTACCAACCAATCACTTCTTTTCAGACTCATTATTGAGCTCATTTCTGGTTTCCGTTTAACTGACAAACCCAAGTTAATAGTTACCTATGACCACGTGCAGGAAAGTGTGTTTCTCACTCTCTTGGCACATATCACCTTGACTTCCTCGTAAAAGCCTTAATTAGATATGAACAGGACCAGAGCAAGAAAAACATGACAGCCAAAGCTTTGCCATCTCATTGACTGATCTATTCTCAGCGGAAACCCCGTGCCGTCAACGGCATTGATGAATATGTTAAGCTTGCTTAAGTGGGTGGTATTATTGGTCTCCTGCAGGCTTAGGTGGTCGGATGCATGAACAATTATATTGAAGAGGGTCCGTGCCGAGTTGGTAGTCACACTCGGCGACCAAATATTAGAAAATTTAAATCTTTAATATAAACTCTTATTAAGTACTATAAAGAAAATTATAGTTCTTTTTACCTATAACTTACTTTTTAATAAATAGTTAAACATTTATCCTTTAAGGTGTGATAAGGGAGTGTCTTACTTGCTTGTCTGTCTCACTCGCTTATTATATACGTTATATATATATATATATAAGGATTTTAATTAATATCAGTGGTAACTTTCTGTGCTTATCCATTCTTATTTATGACCGCTATCTTCTGTAAGTCTGGACTGCCACGACAGCCTTATCCATATCTGGGGCTAGATATTACCTTCGCCATGTGCCTTCTCACGTGCCATCTCACACATTACTCGCATCAATCAACTACACATAAACCCCCTCTCTTTATATCATTTGTTTGTCAGAGTTAAGCTTTTCTTATTCCTACCCTTATATTCCTTGCTGTGTGCTCTAACTCCATGGACTTGGACTGACATCATTAATGGCGTTGGGATGATTGGATGAGTTAAAGTTGCACGGTGTAAAGTTCAATGCTGAAGTCATTCTCAGAAAGTAAACTAATAAACAACGGAGAGAAGTCAAAGCATTGGTTCTCATTCATAGACACGATTGATCCTTTCAGGCCAGGGGACTATGATGCAGCATGTTTGCGTTCGCAAGCCACGTGATATTTCACGTGATGCCAAATCGAATTGGCCGGACCACTTCATGCCTCAGGCAGGACATGCGGCCAAAGGCAACCCCGCGGGGGCCAGGACCCTTGACAACCCGCCACTCTAGGTATCACTATCAGCTTAGCGTACCGCAGTGGGGAGAGCTTGGTCTAAATTCTTATTCCGCCTCACGCCACCCTTCTGACACCGTCTCGATCAGATAATCGCAGCAATCGACCATGACCAAGTCCAAGGCGAAGAAGCGCAAACAGATTGCCCAGGCAGAGCTGCCGCGCAAGGTCCCCAAAACCGCGACGAACACAACCATCACCCCTCCTGACAGTGGTGACGACAATGCTGCGGCACTCGAACCCAAGAGTATCCAAACGGTCATATCCGACGAGGAGCTCGACATCGCCGTGGAGACTCTGAACACCCTAGCCAAGTACCCAAACTTGATCAAGTCCAAGCAGTGCAGAGACCTCCGCGTTGCCGTGTACGAGTTCCGTCAGAACTGTGCCAGCGGTCTCAACAATGCGCGTATGTGCTGTCTCCTCATGGCCCCGTGGTTTCTTTGACCCTCTCGGCTAAACAAAACACTAACGGGTGCGCTTCCCAGCGGGCACAAACCTTGGACTCACGGCTCGAATCACGGGCGCCCTTACCGACGAGAAGTACGACGATGCGCGGGTCTTACTTGCCGAGATGAGGATTCGCGGCCAAGAACCGAAGCTGGGAGCATTGTGTCGCTGGGTGCGAGACTTGGATGTCATCAGTGGCCTTTCAACTGTGCCGGAAGGAGAAGGGGATGGAGTCGTTATCCAACGCAGCGAAAGGGACAAGCAACGCCTGCTGACACTTGATGCCGTGCTGCGTGCCTGCGGCCACTCGGATAGCAACCCCAAGGCAATGCCACTGCCTGTCTCTTCCACACCGGGCATCGCTCTGCAAGAGACGTGGGACCTTCGCCCATCCGCCCCGCCGCAACAAGTATACGCTTCGGTTCTCGACAAGACTATCTTCGAGTCGGCACCGAAAGGCCTTGCTGCGTCTCTCCGCGTGATCGAACGCACGAGCGGCCCTCTACGCAAGCCGCCAAACCATCATGACGCCTTGCTCTACACTTCTGCCCCAAACACGATCCCGCTCACAGCAGAGCGTTCGCCGGCCACGCTACATTCCCACCCTATCGTGCCTGGCCTTAGCCTCTTGACAGGTGTGCTTTCCGCCGACGAGTGCAGGGCCATTATCGCCGCGGGTGAAAGCGTCAACTTCCTCCCGGATGCGCCGCTGCGCGAGGATGGGGACGTGAGCATCCTTGCTCACAACTTCTACTGGGTCGTCGACACGGCTTTCCACGACGCTCTGTGGGCGCGAGTGTCGCCTTTCGTTCCCGCTTCCGTTGGCGGGCGTGCGGTCCGCGGCCTCAATCGTCGTTTCCGCGTCTACCGCTACGTTCCCGGCGCCGAGTACCGCGCGCACATTGACGGGGCTTGGCCTCCGTCGGGCATCCTTCCCGACGACACCTACGTGTACGACGCCTCGCCCGAAGGCAGGGCGCAGAGTTCGCTCTTTACCTTTTTGAT
Organism: Colletotrichum sublineola; assembly: GCA_020631755.1. Classification (NCBI taxonomy): domain Eukaryota; kingdom Fungi; phylum Ascomycota; class Sordariomycetes; order Glomerellales; family Glomerellaceae; genus Colletotrichum; species Colletotrichum sublineola. The sequence continues at coordinate 1,492,041 of JAHSQG010000010.1, forward strand.
CTACTTGAATGACGAGTTCGAGGGCGGCGAAACGACCTACTTCCTCCCAGCCGCGCGCGAGGGGACGCTCAACGCGTACCCCGTCCGTCCCGTCATGGGTGGAGTCGCGATATTCCCGCACGGGGATGCTAGGGATGCGCCATTGCATGAGGGCACTGGGGTTCGGAAGGGAGCCAAGTATGTGATCAGGACGGAGGTTGAGTACGACGTTCAACCTTGCGAGGAGGCGTAGATACGTACTTTCAACAATGCTGTCATTACCTCGATGCTCCCGAGGCATCCCAGCTTACTGGGTTGGGCAATCAGCCCAGAGCTGGAAAGACCCAAAGCCGGTTTTGCTCATATGACGCTGATGGTAGCAGTCGCATGTGGCGTTGCGCCATGTCATGCCATGTTGCTAATGTGCAGCGTTCTGGAGATGCGTTCGGTCTGTGGATAGACTCGGTGATTGGTTGGTATCCTTTACCGAAGCCAAGTATTCGGCTGATGTTGCTGGTGCCACTCTGGCACCAGTCGTGCACACAGTATAACTGTACATGCCCGTAGTCTTGCATCGGTTGAGACGATGTCTGTCAGGCCCCGATCAACAGACTTTACAGACGGAAGGGCCGTGTTCAATCCGGGAGGTCGGGTGACGGTCGAATGTGAGCCTACTACCGCTGTTGGACACGAACCGTTGTGGCCTGGCACAAACGGCGCCCTTGGCAAATCGTGCATCAGCGCTGCCCATGCGTCCTATAAACCCGGCGGTCGAAAATAAAAGTCCGGCAGTGATGATTCACATTGAGGCGAAAGGGCGTTGAGTTCCACCACCGAGGAGTGCGAGTTGAAGACTTGCTGTGCTGACCCGTATCCCCGGGCCAAGCCAATTGGTGCAAGAAGGCGAGAGAAGGAAGGGTACCCGAGTCAGTCTCGTGATGAAGAGTCAGAGAGGACGTGGTTCTGTAGGGAACATTGCAGGCCTACTACTATATAAACCGAGAAATGCAAAAAAGCCATCTTGATCCACGATGCCTTGGGCCAAACCGAGGCGTCTGCGGCCTTCCGGCAAGACACGCTCTGCTTGGAGGGGTTCCGCATCGGGCCGGGCCCCGAAGCAAAGGGGGAAAGGGGGGGGGGGGGCCGTCGACCCGTCCGCGGCCGAGCCATGCGCAAGGAGAAGGCAGCTTTTGGTGCGCACTTGGGAGGGATCCTAGCATCAGGACCATCAAAAACTGGATTCGAACTGCGCGACGAACCCGGGGTTGCTTGCTTTTCGCACTCTCTCTCGGCCAGGCCGAGCGTGGAGAACCGGGTCCGATATGCAGAGATGCAACCACAAGCCACGCCGTCCCTTGTTGACGATCGAATGCGGCGCAGCGGGAATCGGCCACTCAGGCACGCCCTCCCCTCCCCTCCCCAAAACGGTTAGGTAGTTTGCGCGAACAAATACTACACTAGGGAACATGTTGGTTTTTGCGTACTCTGCAGGTATTTGAGGGCAAGTTTTTGCATATTGTACTAGGAGCCCTGGAAACTGCCCTGCACCAATCAATTGCCCACGGGGGCTTTTGACACATAACAACACAACGATGGCTGGGAGGGGGGCCGCTTTGCATGGCTCTCGGTAGAAGCACCGCCAAGACGGCTTGAAAAAAAGCTTAGCACATGAGCGGGACCTGCGCCGTTCCGCTCTTACTAGAAGCTTCTTCTCTCTCCAATTGGATGCGAGGGAAACACAGCTCCTCGTCCGCGCTGCTTCGCCATAGGTACTAAGTAGCGCATCCATCGTAGGCATTTCGGACAAAACATTTGCACTTGCTGCATGTGTTTGACGGAAGGGTGGATTTGAAGGACCGTTAGCAAGGTAAAGGGGTGTGTGTGTGCTGGTGCGACTAGGTACTGCACAACCAAACGCTCATCTCCCACACGCAACCCTGCCTCCCTCTCTTGCCGCATACCCGTGGTCTTATCAGCACAACAACCATGTCTTCGACTGTAACGTCCAACAGGCAGACCGACCACTCAATGGTTAGCAGCAAAGACAATCTCAACTTCCGCATCAGGGATAAGCTCATTAGGTAGTAAGTCTATACTATACGTAGCAGGTCACTAGGCAGGTATGATAAAATAAACCAACCACGTACGTCCCCGACTGTGGACCAACCAACCAACCACCTGGTACAAACAAACAACTTGTCACTCAGATCTCATATTCCCCCCCCCCCCTCTCCCCATCCCATGGTGCTCCGAATGGGGTCCGTGATCGTCCGAACGAATAAATACCTTTGTCGCCGTCCCGATTTCCCCTCCCTCCGTGCTTAGCCAACCTTTTCTAACTTTTGCAACGGCTCGCGACACGCCTTTGCCTTGCTCCGTCCGTTCCTCCCCCGCCGCGCGACCTGTTCTGCCCTCGTCGCTCGTCGCTCGTCGCTCGTCGCAGCCATGTTCGACTTTGCAAGGAAGAAGTCGTCCGGGTCCGAGGCGACAGCCCGCGAGACGGCTGCTGCCGTCGCCGACGCGCCGCGCAAGCCGTTCCGCGAGGCCATCGTCCCCGTCATCGCCTGCGGCGCCGGTCTCTTCTCTGACGGATACATCAACAACGTAAGTACAAAGTAGCTGGGTCCCGGGCCTGGGTGACGTCAAAGCTCTCTCATCGTCGTTCTTTCTCTGACGAATATCCTTCTTCCCCCGCTTCCTAGGTCATCGGGTCAGTCACCACCGTCCTCGCGCTCCAGTACGGCGACCTCTACAAGACCTCCAACGCCAAAAAGTACGTCGGCGACATCGCCTTCGCCGGCACCGTCGTCGGCCAGCTGGCCTTTGGCTGGCTCGCCGACCACTGGTCGCGCACCAACTCGCTGCTCGTCTCCACCATCATCCTGCTCGTCTTCACCGCCCTCGCCGCCGGTTCCTACTACAAGGGCGAGCCCGTCGGCATGTTCAACATGTTGGCCGCCTGGCGCTTCTTCGTAAGCGGATGCCCTTCCTCTCCCCCTCCTTTCGCGCGCGCGCGCCGAGAACCTCTGGCTAACCCAAGTCCCGGCGACGAAAAGGTCGGCATTGGCATCGGAGGCGAGTACCCCGCCGGCAGCGTCGGCGCCGCCGAGTCCACCGGCGAGCTCAAGTCGGGCTCGAGGAACCTCTGGTTCATCATGTTCACTAACACGATGATTGACTGGGTAAGATGGAAAACAATAGGGCAACCCCCCCCCCCCCCCCCTTCTCGGGACCTTCTTGCTAACAGTGGTCATGCGACGCAGGGTTTCGTTATCGGCGGTTCGTCATCAATTCAACTGCTTCCGAAGGGCGCGTGTTAGGGACTGACTGACTGACATCCGTACAGCATTTGTACCGTACGTCGTAGCCGCCGCCTGCCAGAACGGACACTTCAGCACCATCTGGCGCACCAGCCTGGGCATCGGAGTCGTCTTCCCCATGTTCCTCTTCGTCCTCCGCCTGTTCGTCAAGGAGCCCGAGGAGTTCACCAAGAACTCGATGCGCTACGCCAAGACGCCGTACCTGCTGTCGCTCAAGTTCTACGGCTGGCGTCTCTTCGTCGTCAGCCTGATCTGGTTCATCTACGATGTCAGTACCCTCTACCGTCCCGAGTGACGACCGGCCGCCGCAACTCCCCCAATGTGCGCGCATCGGAGTGATGGATGATGAGCTAACTGTTCCCCGTGCTGCTATAGTTCTCGGCCTACTCTTTCGGCATCTACTCCTCCACGATCCTGAGCAACCTGTACGGGAACACGGCCCCGCTCACGACCGTCTTCGGCTGGAACACCGTCATCAACCTGTTCTACATCCCCGGCACCATGCTCGGCGCGCCCGCCTCCGACTGGCTGGGCCCGCGCTACGCCCTCGCCCTCGGCGTCTTCCTGCAGGCCGTCGTCGGCTTCATCATGGCCGGCGACTACTTCAACTTGTCGCAGCCCGGCATGGTCGGCGGCTTCGTCGTCGTCTACGGCGTCTTCCTGGCCCTGGGCGAGTTCGGCCCCGGGAACAACATTGGCTTGTTGGCGGCCAAGACCTGCGCGACGGGTATCCGCGGTACGCGAGTTTCCCTCCTTCCGCCTTCTATGTTGAGACCCTTGCAATGACAATGCGCTGACATACGGCATACAGGCAAATACTACGGTGTCGCTGCGGCCATTGGCAAGATTGGCGCTTTCGTGGGCACTTGGGGTGAGCTTTTTTTTTTTTTTTCCTCGTCCTCCCTGGATTTCTCCTTCGGTCTGCTAACGCGCGCAATAGTGTTCCCGTACATCCAGGCGGCCGCGGGCGACGACGCCGTCGCCTCGGCCCAGTACCCGTTCTGGGTCTCGTCTTCCCTGTGCGTCCTGTCCGCCGCCCTGGCCATCTTCTGCCTGCCGCACATCGGCCAGGACACCATCGCCATCGAGGACGCCCGCTACCGCGCCTACCTGGAGGCGAACGGCTACGACACGCGCCAGCTGGGTCTCAAGAAGGGCGAGAGCATGGAGAGCACCGAGACCGCGGCTGTTCCCGTCGAGGGCCTGGACGAGACCGCCAAGGGGGGCAAGACGGTGGACTAAGGTGGGCTTTGACCACGGAATGGCCCATGGGAAACGGCAATGCGCGTGGGCGGGCGGTTGCGCAAACGGCGGGTTGCAATACCCGGTGCATATGACGTTGACGGGGCCCCAAATGATTTGACGTGTGTGGTAATACAGAGCAAGTCGAAGAATCGAGGGTCCACTCCACGTACAGGACGCAGAGGTATGTAGCGTGCGCGGGCATATATATATATACATATTAACTATTAATGTTTCTTGGAAATAATACTCAGTACAATGGACCGAAAAAAAAAAGAAGAAAAAAAAAGACAAAAAAACTCAGTAATATTCACACGGATGAATCCCGTCTTGTCATTCTTCTTGATGTTTACACGAATTCAAAGTGAATCACACATCTCCCACACGAGAAGCCTGCGCCGAGCTATGCGCCTCCCATGAGTTTATTTGCCTGGTTGACGGTATGCCTCTTTTTTTTGTTGAAATGTCCAATCTTCCAACACCGGCCACTTCGGAACGCCCGACTCGGCGGCAAAGGCTCTTTCTGCTCGGCTTTTTCCCCAGCTCCGTGGGATTATTTCCTGTTTGCTACCACCATCGGCATGTATGACCCGCCTCTCATTGGTGTTCGTCGGTTGCGTACGTGGACGCCCTAAGGCCGGCCGTGTAGCAGCAGCCACGATAGATGCTCGAATGGGAAGCAGTCTTACGCATGAGCCATCGTCGGAGAAGCATCAGCCCCATTTCAAAGGCTGCTCTGCGATTCAACCCGTGCTTACCAAGCCATCGCGCGGATACTACACCGAGACCCGAGTGACTGACTGGCAGCGTCGCGGAGCCGTACGGCTCATGTCGTCACGGTCTGTCTTACGTCCCCTAGACGCCATGCCATCCTCAGAACAAGAAGCGTCCGAGCCCTTGCTGACGTTTTGGACGTATTCACCCCTCCGCTCCGACGATCAGCAGCCCCTCACCCCCCCCTTTTCATGTGCGGGGTGCATAGGGGACCACCACCCTTTTCCACCTGCGCTGATCTCCAAGTTCCTTGTTACGGAGATAGGTACGCGCGCGTACCACGTTGGTGGAATCACACTAATTAGTCCCCCCCCCCCCCCACCACCACCTCCTCTCATGTCCTGCCTTGGAAGAGGACCATTATTACCCCTCCCTTCTCTATTGTTTGCAATGCTACTGGTTGCGGATCTGCAAATGTTCTGCTTCTCTGCCCGTCTGGGTCTTCTGGCGGGCTTCCAGCCACCGGGGTCTGAACTGTGATCGTCTTCTGGGGTCCGGGGTTTTCATAAGCACTGTGGAGGGGGCAAGCGAGCAACGCCCATCTCTCTGCCCACGCCCCCATCGGGATTATACACATAGAATGACAAACAAGGAAGAGTTCTGTTTCTCATGGCGGAAGGGGCCTTGCCATTGCTTGGCCCATTTCCCTCCGAGACGTGGCAAACACCCAGATTTGGCATACCGTTGTCGCTCACAACCCGGCCAATGGCGTATTGCATGTGGCCCAGGACACCCAAATTATCCCGCGGGATAACAGGGCGTCGCCACCGGCTGTTGTCGACAACCTCTTTCGCCGCCGTAATTGGCATGAAAGTAGACTTCGTCGGCCCGACATCAGGGTGTCCTTCCGTACGGCGTGGGGGTTAGATCTGATGATGGAATCGTGCGTTTGATGACGAGGGGACAAGGCTTTCCAGAGTCCAGATCGTTCCGTGGTATCTGGGTAGACAACATCTACAACCACAAGAAGAGTACACGATACGTAATAGTGCCAAGTAGGTGCCTGCGTTGATTCGCATCCGATTCTATACTACCGACTTTTATGCTTCTCGCAAAGGCCCGACTCAACGTAAGCGGGCGCCTCGCCAGGTGGGTGAGCAGCCATCGCGCACGACGAGTCCAATGCAATACCAAGTCACCCCAACGCCATATCCGCCGCCCTTGGACCTCTCGCCTTTGGCTCTCGTGACTCCAAACCAGATGATGGGCTACTGGTTCGATGGCATTTGAGGCCGCTAGGTCATGCAAGTAATCGCGAGAGCCGCGGTCCAACCGCTGTCCGTGACGCACATCCCGTGAACATCCGCCCCCCCCCCCCCCCCCTCTAATTCCGATCAGCCATCCCTCTATTTCTCCCAGTCGGACGACACCGAAGCCACCCCCTCCTGTCACCATCTTCCTCCCAACGCCAACAAATTTTTCTTAATTTTTTTTCTTTTCTTCCTTGCTTCCAATCGGGATTCTGCGTCGGTAGTCAACTCCACCAGCGCATTCTCTTTGGCCATCCGTTCCACGCCATAACCGCCTTACGCCCGAAAAGCCCGTGTCGCATCCATCCCGACTTTTTGCCTCCCATCCATCATGCTGCCTCCCTCTCTCTCACTCTCCCCCCGCAATCCGCGCCACTGTCACCTCACATCATCGTATACGAAAGTGGCACTCCGCCTCCGGGTAAAACAAACCCACGCGCGGCCGCGGGAATAGTTCCATCAATCAGTGTACGCCGCCGCCGCGGCTTACCGCCTCCTCCTCCAACCGCCTCTCCAGCTGGACCAGCTCGTTCAGCCCCTCCACAATGTCCTTTAGCTCCTCGGGCGAAGGGGCGGCGCAGGGCTTGCGCGGCGCGCCGCCGTACCGCTCAAAGTGGCCCAAGGCCGCCTTGACGCCCACGAAGCCCGTCCGGATGGCGACCCAGTCCCCCCTGGCCACGACGGCCTGCAGGCGCCGCGCCTCGGCCATGTCGCCGCGGGCGGCGAGCTCGATGACGCGCGCGCACGCCCGCGGCGCGAGGTTCGCCAGACCCGCGATGGTGCCGTGGCCGCCGACGACGTGGCCCTGCAGAATGAAGTCGGCGCTGCCGCCGCCGACGAAGAAGCCCTCGGGCACGTCGTCCGCCACCCGCGCGAGCTTGCCCGTGTTGCCGCACGTCAGCTTGACGCCGACGACGTTGGGGTGCCGCGCGACGCGCGCGACGGCGTCCGAGGAGAGGTCTCGCCCCGACGCCGCCGCGGGGAAGTTGTAGACGAGCAGCGGGACGGGCGACGCGTCGGCCACGTCGTAAAAGTGCCGGACGACGGCGTCGTCGTCGAGCAGCGGGCCGTAGTAGCTGGGCGGCAGCACCAGCGCGTGGGACGCTCCGGCTCGGCCGGCGTCCCGGCAGAGCTGGATCGTCTCGCGCGTCGACTGGGCCCCGCACCCGGCGATGAGCGGCACCCGGACGTCGTGGGCCTCCTGATGGATGGTGTCGGCGGCGCAGCGGATCATCGCGTTGCGTTCCTCCCTCGACAGGTGCACCGCCTCGCCGTTGGACCCGTGGACGACGATGCCCGCCACGCCCGCGTTGATGAGTCTCACGATGTGGCGCTCGAGCGTGTTGGTGTCGACCTCGTCCGACTCTGTGAAGAATGCCAAGGTGGGGACGTACACGCCGGCCGGGAGTCGGAGATGCTCCGCCTTGGAGGCGCCGTACTGGGTCTCTGGGGGTTGGGGAGTGGCCATGGTGTGGTAGCAGTTCTTTTGCAGTGATGTTAGTACTGGTTAAAAGGGCGCGGATGTAGCGAAGCAGAGAGAGGATGACAAGTAGACCAACACAAGGCAGAGGATAAGTCGGGGGGGACACTTATGGTCTTATAAGCAGGTGCACTAGAGCAGCAACTTGGTCGAACCTCCCCCGCCCTCGCCGCAAAGAGGAGGCTGTGGAAAAGTGCCGTCTGTTTCGTATCCGATCCGAGGGGGGCGGCACACACGTGGAGGGCGGCCTCTACCGAATAGAGTTCAGGTAGGCCATAAAGCCTATCTGAAGAGACGCAAACTCTCCAGCCCGTCTTTGGGTCCCGTCATGTTCAGCATGCGGCTTTGCCGAGACTTGGCTTGGCTGGCATCGGACGGTTGGGCGGCAGGGCGGCGTGGGGGTGGCTATTTGCCCACGCCCTTCCGAACAAGCGGCTGGATGCGTGAATCACAGAATGTGCGTGCGTGTGTGTAAGTCGGTGTAAGTGTGGGTGGGTAGGTGTGTGAGAGAAGGTGTGTGTGTGTGTGTGTGTGTGTGTGTGTGTGTGTGTGTGTGTGTGTGTGTGTGTGTGTGTGTGTGTGTCTGGTTCTGCACAGTCCAAAAGTTGACATGCCAGGGAGTCGAGTTTGCGGTGAGCTGAGTGGCATGTTGCATCACAAGGTGCAACGCCACTAAGACGTGAAGGAGCCGGATCTTCTCCGCAACGCCGGTCTTCATCTCATTTTTGGGGCTGACTGGACCCCGGCATCTCCTTAAATCCGGGGCTGTCCCGTGTAAGCAGTTCACCAACTGCCGTGGCACCAAACAGCAATGCCATCGACGCTTTGGCTCCAACATCAATCAATAGTTGGACGGAACAAAGGGTCGCGTGATCCAAAGAGGGGGCCGCTGGGGGAACCACTACGTGGGGAAACCCTCCGGCCGGGTCAGATCACCTCGGAGCCGCGAGGCTCAGCCGAAACCCCTCCAGTCTAGCGGACAATGGGTGAGCCAATAATGACGGTCAATTCTTCGAAGCAGATGGGTTTGTTTCGACCTAGTCTCGTCATTATTACCAGATTGTCTCTCCCCCCCGTCCCCAGCCCTGTCCTGTTTGTCTCAATGCGGCGCGTAGACTCTCCGGCCTGGAGAAAGATTTCAGTAAACCCCAGAGTGACCCCCACGAGCTTCTCAACACACCTCGACCCCCGGTCAAGTGCATGCGGGAAACTAGCAAAAAAGACTTGGCAAATTACAGGGCCTTTTGTATCACCATATTCCCTGCCACGAGCTCTCCCTTTACCCCTCAAAACTCCCCAACACATCCGTGTTTGGTCGTCTGGACGGTGGTATCTTGCGGGCTGCAGCTACAAAAAAAGAAAAAAAAGAAAAAAGAAAAACAGAAACTGGAGAGGGGGGTACCGGTCTGACTTGCTCTCAGAGTCGCGAATCACGACGCTGAGTAGAGATACCCCGTGGCTCGGCACCGGAGGCCCTGCCCCATCCCCCTTCTCGTCCCATGCCATTCTGGGAGTCCGTCGTCGCCACGCGTTACGCAAACGACGCCCCCCCCCCCCCCCCCCGCCTCATGCCACCGTCGAGTTAGCCCGCTTGGCCTGGCCTCCTGCGGCAACAACGAATGAGAAGCAGATACAGCCCACCGCACCTGAGCGATTATCTTGCTTGTTGGTGTAGAGCAATTCAGGTACGCGCTCCATTCCGGGCCTACCAAGACCCTAACTCTGTTGCTGGGTGCATCCCCTTCTGCTCACGTGAGGAAGCGTGGGGGTTGGAGCGGGGACCGAAAGTTTGACAATAGTGTGTGTTCACTTTGCCGCGAAATGAGGCCACGACTATGGTCCCCTAGGCCCAATTCTCATGTGGTACAAGAGGAGTTGGTCGACTGCTAGTACATACTTGGCGGTGATGACCACAAATGTAACAAGAAAGTTCGGTCCGAAAAGCGCCGTGAACATATCATCGCGTATCAATGGAAACATGGCAGCAATCTTGTTATTGCTGCGTTTTTACTGGTGCAAGCTCGAATGCCATATTGATGACAAGCGAGGTAAGGAGTGGCCGCTATCGAGGAGACTCATCGATTAAGGTAAACCCACCTGGGTACAACAAAACATACGGTATGATCATTGCGAAGCAGTGTAAGGCCCCCAAGTGGCCCATACACGCATATCGCTTCCTCCATTCGGTTCTGCCGGGTAAAAGAGAGAAGCCTAGGCACGGAAGTCAGTATACCGATCAATCTACTACTCACGTTTCACTGCTACTACAAGATAGCCTCAAAAAATCATTAAACAAGTTTATAGCGTATGAGCGAACTCATATATCACAATGTTGGCCATTTTTACACCCTTTCCCACTTCTTTACATTGCTAACCCACACATTGACTGAGAACTCAGTGGCATATAATATCGTGATGAGATAAGCCATGTTATGCATCGTTTCCTGGTCGCCTGGTTCGAAGTCATGACCAGGGATGGTTAAGTGAACACCTTCATATCACTACTTCGTTTTCCGCAAAAGTATCACTCCGGGCAAACTTAACTGAAATATTGCTAGCTCATTTTATAACCACTTCATACGTCACCCTGGAGGGTACGATATGCTGGGCTTTTGGGCCATTCCGAGACATAAGCTGAAATGAAAACCATTGGCCTGGTCAACATAAGGGCTTCTTGTGTAGGCTAAGACAGCTCCTAAAAACGCAGTTTTTAGTAAACAGTAGCAACTTTTTACAAAGGATGGCCTGGTTCCCATTTGTTTAATCATAATTCGAATGAGAAGTGGGTTGGGGCTGGCTTGTAACAATCATTCTTGAGCATTTCGGGTATGCCAGACCTGCGGTCAGCCTTATGCACATTCGTGTCAATAACATGTATTATTCATTGAAGCTCTATTTGAAATTCGAGGCGAGCCACCGCGGGAACTTGTCTAGTGCAACTCATACCTGAAGGGCATCCATAAAGCATGCCCCAACAGTATGTTGGGTCGTAGCGTAACAGTCGTTTGCTGTTGCGCTGTTGTATTTGTTCTTTCACGTAGTGTTTGCCATTGCGTGGAATCTGCGTTCGGAGCTTCTTTAGGTCGTCACCCTCTAGCCAATAGGGTGAGCTAGGTGAGTCTTGCTGCTTTTACTCACCTTCTATAATTACCTCGGTGAGGCGAGAGTAAGGTAAGGGTGAGGCTAGAGGTAAAAGTAAAGTAATCTATATAGGTTAGAATCACTAGGGGAAAAACCCTATAGAAAATAGGAGATAATAGACTAGGAACATAAAGGCCATTAGCTGACGTCTTTGCAGTCACGTAGTCTACCTACGGTCAGAAGCCTATGGAAACTGTTTGGCAATTACAGCAGTGTCACGACGTGATTATACCATACCACATGGTATATTAGCTACAATTGCAGCATGGCAATTGTGGTTCCACTTTTGTGCCTCCTGCGCCTCATTCTCTTCGTCACAAGCAGGAAAAAAAAAAAGAGTAATAGAGTTTTCTGTTAGAGTAGGCACAGGCGCGTTACTTAATGCGTTATAGGCTCCAGGGTTCCACTGCATTGACGACTTCTTATCGCGCCTTATATACGGAGATTAGCGTACTATCGGCAACTATCAGAGGGGCAAGACCGGACGTTGAATTTCTTACTTTACTACCAAGGTATTGACATAAGGCCGTCCCTCTTGAGTCGAACAGGTACGTAATAATTCTAGATCGTATGCCCTTATTCCTGAGCCTTTAGTGCAGAGAATTTTCTATGTGCCGCCTAAGGCACCTAGGTATACGGTTAAGCCGAGGCTGACCCACTCCTAACTCTATTATGCTTTCTATGTATATGTTGCTCGAATACATAGTTTTATAACTTTAGTAAACTCTGTAGTATATGGTTTCATGACTTTACTACATTTTATAGTGACAGTCCTAAGTATAGGTCCTTTACTGTTTATTGTTTCTATAGTGTACGGATATTTGTGTGACCCTATGGGGGACGGCCTGGATATAGTGTTCCCCACTTGTGGCCCGTCTTGGTCTTTCGGCGTAGGCCGATTTGCCGACTGGTAAATCCCTAGGGAGATATTGAGTGTATGCGGTGAGCGTATGAATCTACGAACTGATATCTATATAAAGTGACCCTACAGATGGGTAAGAACTATCTTGTAGACTATCAAACCAAACTTACATTTTCATACAGACAACCCACCTACTCTTACTCAACACAACTCACCTACTCTTAACATAACTTACCTACTCTTACCTAACATAATGAAGGTCTTTTCTCTTCTTGCACTTCTCTGTGCTGCAGCTGGTGTTACTGCTAGAACCTGCCAGTATGTAACTTCTGTTTTTGATTTACATTATACTTTAACTAACACTTATCTAGCTGCTATAATGGAGGAACCGTCTCGACTACTGCTACAAGATGGGCTTGTGGTCAAATCACAGGTGCCCAGCTTGGCAGGAACAGTGGTTATTGTCTAGTTCCAGACGACACCGACTTGGAACGAAAGTTCATTCAGGTAAGTGATAACTCCATACTAGCTATGATTATAACTAAGTCTTCGAAAGGAATGCAAGGATCATCGTGCTGCCACTCATGGTTCTTGCTAGAATCTGAGCATTGCTGGAAGGTGCCGCCAGACCAGTGGTCGGCCAGAGCTCGGCCAGGCATCCATTTTATATGGCTATATATGGTGCAGTTCTGGCACGTAGTGCCAGAACTGTTGGATCTTTTGGCCGGATGCCGGAATGGCCTATTGTTAGGCGTAGCACACCACCTACATCTCTTATATTGTCGTTTTTATTGTTTATTCTGGTGTTTTTCGGAAGGTGGCATAAATAGAAGGGTCGTTTATATAGAGTGCGAATAGATTGCGGTTGCCTGTTAATGTGAGCCGACGTACCTCTGAATCCCATCGGGCTATCTAATGACTTGACACTGGGTTGTGTGAGAATCCGACTAGTATTTGCTCACTGCTTCCCGGGACTTGCTAGTGAGGCGGTGTTTGTCGTCTGGCTTCCATTTGCCAAGGGATCCTCAATTTACCCTCTCGTACTTAGAAAAAGGGCAGCGTTGTGTCGGCTTCTCCTGTTTGAGCCCTCAGCTGGAGAATCCAGCTGGGTGAGGCTCTTTAGGCATGAGGGCCAGGGATCAAGCCCTTGGAGCTTTGTGACGGGTCGTGCTGGGCCATGTCGCGCAGGACCGTTCGATCTCGCATCTTTGCGAGCCGTGGTGCACAAAAAGGCATCCATTGAGGTGCCTCGTGCGCAGCATCTGGCAGCCTAAATTTCCAGAGCCCCATTGCGGTTCTCATCCCTTCGTGGTCTCCCCTCCTCTGTGTGTGTGTGCCTTTGATCATCTATGCGCACGCTCCTGCTTGTCGGTCCATTGCGAGGCCGTCAGTTTGTGGTTCACTCTATGAAGAGGACCGGCTGCGTGTCCATCGCAGCCAATTTATTCAGCTGTTTCCCCCCCTGTTGAATTGCGATGACATAACAGAGGTCCTATACAGCGTCATTGGCTCTGTGGATGGTCATTCAAAGTAAAGGTTGCATTTTGAGCAGTCAGGCAATACGCCCTGGCCCGAAAAATACGCTCCTTGGCCGGCTTAGATGCGATAAGTGTAAGTACGTATACAGGTATCGCAGGTACCCTTTTTAAATTAATTGACTATAGTATGCTATGTTCCATTAACGTATTACCCTTTTACTACCTTAAATCTGTAGCCCTAGGGGTTAAATATATATAATATTAGATAGTTACTATTAATAATTTTTAGCTTTACTTACCTTACTCTCTTATGCCTCACCCTCAAAGCAGCGCCACTGGGTGAGCCTTAAGAGAGCTTTGAATACAGGATCTGTGGAATATGCTGCCGTGTTAAGAGATAGACTTGTGAAAGAAGGGAAACGTCTTCACCAATACTTTCCCAAACCTCTTCCATTTTCAGCGTTTGAAGTCGCCGATATACGCAAGGATGTCTATCTCATTACAGAATAAGGGCCGAGCTATGTTTCTTGAAAGCCCGTCTGAGAAAAACAAGCCGCTGCCTTAGTGCTGAAGTAAATCAGCCGTTACCACATAGCCCGTTGCGATAAATAGCTGCCTGTTAACATTTCTTTACAGGGTTATATGATCAAAGCTTACCACTGTTTATATTGTTCCGTTTCTCGTTGGCATTGCAGTATCCGCAGCGTTCTCGCCGTAGGAGCCTTTCGAGTCCGAGTCACGGGTTAGAGCACACAGCAGGGCGTATGAGAATATGGATCTGAAAAAAAAGTTTCATTCTATGAAAGTATAGATGCGAAAAGAGAGGTCTATATGTGGGTAAGTATCGTGAGTAATGACTGAAATGCCACGTGGAAAGGCACATGAAAATGGTGGTGACCAGTGCTGGGATGTATGAATGAAGCTATCGTGACAGAGGTACATTGGTCAAGCCGGACGAGCACATCCTGCTGTCATAATCCTTTTCGTTACAGAATAGCCTGAACCGAGGCCATGAGTCTCGCTCCATGCGCAATCGATCACCATTGTCCGTTCAGTGATTATGGCGTCGTCGTTTCGGAAGAACACGCAGACGCGTAATCATGTCGGAACGGAACTGCAAGCTGACGTTGTATGGCCTCGTCGTGACCAATTTGTGACTATCACCAGACCGCTCGAATATGCGGGCCTTGTCGGCCAGAGATCCGCATCCGATAGTCTCTCTCACCGGGTAGATTCTTTGCACTATCCATTTGGACTCTATTAATATACTTGTTCGATGAGATTAGGTATGTTTACGTATGTCAGTGCTGCTAAGATCGAGGCGAAGCTTCAACGACAGCTTGGCACCAGACGCTGTGTGGACAAGTGGAGAGAGATCGGCAGAAGAAACATCGCACAGGCTCGGGGAAAGTCGTAGCGACCGACTTGTTTTGTTTCCGCGGAAAGGATGGCGGTCTAGATGTTCATCCGTAGGCTTGAGGGGGCTGTGAAGGGGTTTTTTTTACAAAGCTTAATTACTCGTTGGTTTTTTACCCTTTCTCTTTTATTTTTTTTTTATTTTTTTTTTACCTTTTCTGTCAGTGGAGCTTGATCTTTGTTGTTGGGCGCAAAAGCGGAGGAAAACGAGACTGAGGGGTGCCAAGACGCACTTGCATCGCGAGAGGCCTAAAATTAGCATCACATACCTGCACCTCCTCAGCTGGTCCAGGGACGCAGGCTCCAGGAAGTTCTTTTATTTGGGGTGGACGGGCGAGCGAAAGAGCTAAGAAAACTCCGCTGCAATACTTCCCTCCTCCCTTTCCCCATAAACACACGACCACATCGAGGATTGCGTGGACTTGACGAAGACCGATGATGGGTGGCTGCAATAGCGAGCCACACGTCTTAGCAATACAACAAGACGAGTAAAAAGAAACTTCTCACTGGCGGGTGGTAGGATGTGGTGTCGATCATACGAAGCACCGTCATAGGGCCGTTGGGCAGCCAGGGGAGTCCTGCTTCGAGCTTTTGAGACATGGACGGACGGGAAGCAGGGAAACAGTTCAGTTTAGCGGGTTTTTGTTTCTGTTTTTTTTTCCCCTCGCCTTTTAGGGGGGTAGATCGTTTACCACGCCTCCAAGCAAGCGGCGAGGTGATCTAATCGGAGGAGCAGCCGGTGATGCAGATCCTGTAAGGCGTGTTGGCCTGTTTGCTTAGTTGCTAGTGAGCTGGCGAGGGAGGTGGACGGGCATGCGTGTCCCTGTGGCTCTGCTCCTCTTGGCGGGGATGTGCCGGCGGCGAGTGATTGTCATCTCAAGTGATGGGCGCAAACCCAAAATGGTAGTTCAAACATCATGCTTGGATGGGCAGAGCCGGCAGACGAAGATCGGAGAATGGGCACTGTACCCAGAAATCGTGCTAAACAAGGGCCCCATTTCATCACCAAAAGTTGTCGTTTATGACTGGTTGAATGTATGGGTGGTTTTTGAAGCGCACGCCCAAGTATCTCTCTCTATTTTGGCGTATGGTCTTCCCCGAGCTAAGTGTGTGTTCTGCGGTGATTGGCATGCAGCCTCCTCGTTTCCTTCGGGCTGCTTCTGTGGGGTGAGGGTGAGTCTCGGCGCCTCATATGTGCGGTGTTCCTGTTGGGGCCGGACATCCTCCCGGCATTGGCTTGGCCATTGCCTTCTTTGCCAAGCACCAATCCCGATGGGTCAAGGGCGGTCATATCCGTAGGTGGCCATGCTCTCTGTCTGTGGCACGCGACACTTCTCCTCATTTGGAACAGAGGGAACACAGGCGGGCCGTCA
Source organism: Colletotrichum sublineola (assembly GCA_020631755.1). Taxonomy (NCBI): domain Eukaryota; kingdom Fungi; phylum Ascomycota; class Sordariomycetes; order Glomerellales; family Glomerellaceae; genus Colletotrichum; species Colletotrichum sublineola. The sequence goes on from JAHSQG010000010.1 coordinate 1,508,356, forward strand.
AGTTGTGACTGTTTATGGGGATGCAAGGGGCCCCCCAATATGTATCGCATTAAGCTTTCCTGGAGACCCTGGGGTCAGCGAAGTGGACAAGGCGAAGAAAGACTGGCTCTGACAAGCAGGTTAACCGGGTCAAGACGGAGACAAGAGGAGGCCGCCCCCAAATGCCACCACTACCAATTGGGCCCTTTCGGATACACAACAGCAAGGCTCGTGGAGGACCCGGGGAACACTTCTGGTGTAGTCGACAAGCGCGTTCACGTTCCGATTTAGACTTGTTCAGTGGGTTTCTGGCATAAAACGAAACTACCGGGTCGCTATCAACTGGGATGTTGAGTCGCTGGTAGAGGCTGGCGCTGCGGGGGGTTTCTTGGCTTTGCTCATCGGAACCCACTTTTGAATAGCTGCAATTTGACTGAGAGGCCGCGCAAGATGGAGACCGGCCCAACGCCAAGAGGCCATCCAAGACCCAAGCCCCCAAGTGATGATGCGCGGCCGCTGTCCGAGACATTGCCGTGAGATTATACCACACTGCGGTGGGTTTGACCTTGTTTGTTTGTGTTGTTGTTAGTCCCGGCCGGCAAAACCGTCTTCTGCATCTCCCCAGGGATAGAGCTGTTTGGGGACGTGATTATATATATCTTGCATCATTGCGCCCATATTTCATCGACTCCAATCCTCATCACTCCCATCTCATCAGCTAGCAAACGACTACAACAGCACGCCTACTCAAGCAACTCGCCCTTTTCCACCTGTTTCAACCAGAATACAAAAGTCAACCGCCAAGATGCACTTCAACCGCGTTGCTCTCTCCCTCGCTGCCGCCGCTGCCTACGTCCAGGCCGACCTCCAGCTCGACAACGACGACATCCCTACCCAGTGCGGCGCCGTCTGCCGGCCCATCTATGACCTCGGCCAGGCCTGCGAAGTGAACGATGACCTGATCAACAACGACCTGACCGAGGACCGTCTCGAGGCCCAGTGCTTCTGCACCAACAATAGCATCAACGTCTCTCAGTACGCCGCCCTGTGCGCCAGCTGCATGGAGCAGAACATCCGCGACCGTGACGATCTCGATGGTGAGTTTTTCTTTTTCCCCACCCACGTTTAAATGCCCTCGACGGCTCGCCAGTTTACTGACTTGTTATTGCTAGACATCAACGACATCCTGAGGACCTGCGGCTTCGCCAGCACCACCTACGTCGCCACCGCGTCCTACGCCTCCACCACGCCCTCCGTCTCCGCGGTCCGCCCCACCAACTCGGCCCAGCTGACCACCACCATCGCCCCGGGCTCTGGCGTTGGCGGCGGAGCCTCTCCTACGCAGTCCTCCGGCTCCGGCAGCAACAACGGCGGCAGCGGCAACGGCAGCCCCACCAACGGCAACAGCCAGCCTACCCAGACCCCGAATGCTGCGGGCGTCGTCTCTCCCCAGGGTCTCGGCCTGATCGGCGCCGCTGCCGTCGGTGCTCTCTTTTTGTAAAGTAGATGAAAAACGGTGTTGGCCTTTCTTTCATCCTTCATGAATGATTATGGCATATGATTTTGTGGCATATGAACGGGCATGATCAATTTGGGTTTCGGTTTTCACATCAACAGGCGCTATGGCAGAGATACCTTAGCATTGACAGTCGCTTCAGCATTATTTTTCTTCTCTTTTTTTCTAGGGGTTGTAAGAAAATGCAGTCTCGGAGAGAGCTCCAATACAAGCCTTTTGAGTGCCTTGAGCATTACGTTGACCCGCGATCTCACTTTTAGTGCGATACGGCGCCTTCAAAAGGTTACGCCGTCACAATCTCAATCTCTTCAGTGCTGACGTCTTTTCTCTGTGGCACCGGCTCATCAAGCGGACAGACTTCGTCTAGTGAAGGAATGGATGTTAGGAAATCTTTTCAGGTGCCGCTTCCCGCAATTTGGGATGCTGCTTCACCGGATTCGACGAGTGGTACCGCGCCAGAGAGGTAGTGCAGGTTTGTAATTGAAACGAAGCCACCAGATCGAAAGACGTATGATGTAGAACCACTCTCATCTTCCCAAAAAAATGTTCTTACTTTTGATTGGCAGAGCTATGCTTCAAGCTGCACCTCTCGCCTCGGTGTGTTGCAATACAATTTTGATCGTAAAAGATTGCGATGTTTTATAACTATCCAAGGGCTGCGGGCAAACATGTGACATTCGCCGACTCCGGTCGAAACATCATCGTTGAACGTCCGCTTACTTCACACGTCATCGCCGATTGCGTTGGAGGGGGGGCAGAAGCGGGGTTTCGCTTACATTGAACAGGAACACTTTCGTTCATCAGCAATTTCATCCATCACACATTTCAATGTCGTAGACGGTGGCACGCCTCGAAAAGTGTTGTCTGCAAGGCGGTCTGAAAGGCTGTATTGCCGAGCAAGGGAAAAGACAAAATGGTCACTCTGCCATCCCCATTCAGCGAAATCCCTCGTGTCCAGTTGCTCTACAACCGGCCCGCAGACATTGAAGCGCTCTCACGGCTGACCGAGAAGCTGGACAACGGGACATCAGTATGGATCGCGCGGGAGGACTGTAATTCCGGGCTCTCGTTCGGGGGCAACAAAGTCAGGAAACTGGAGTACGTGTTGGCAGACGCGGTCAAACAAGGGGCGGACACTCTGGTCACCACCGGGGGCATCCAGTCGAACCACATGCGCCAGACCTCCGCGGCTGCGGCACGCCTCGGACTCAAGGTGAGCCTCGCAGCTCGATGCGGTACGTTGGAATCCGGCGGTGGTACGTCTACTGAGAGAGAACCAGGTCGCGCTGTACCCCAGGGATGCCGTGGCATCGGGCGATGCCGAGTACAAGTACGCTGGCAACATCCAGCTCAACGGGATCCTCGGGGCGGAGACTTTCCCCGTCGGCACGAGCGAGGATGACGCGATTGCAACTCTCAAGGAACGGGGCAGCAAGCCGTACAACATCCCATCTGGGGCCAGCACGCACCCTCTCGGTGGCCTGGGCTATGCGCGATGGGCCTTTGAACTGCTGGAGCAGGAGGCCCAGCTCGGGACGTCTTTCGACGTCATCACAGTGGCTCTCGGGTCTGGTTCGACTTTGGGCGGCATGGTCGCCGGTTTCAAGCTGGCGCAGAAGATGGGTCTGAAGGGCTCCACGAAACGCTTGATCGGGTACTCGATACTGAAGCCGTCGGAGGACGACGTCGGCGGCCTGGTCTTGAGCATTGCGAGAACCACGGGCTCGCATATCGGACTCGGCCCTGACGAGCTCGCGCGCGACGACTTTGAAGTGGACTACTCGTTCCTCGGCGGATCGTACGGGCGCCTCGACGAGCGCACGGCGAGCGGCATCAAGGAGCTGGCGCGCACGGAGGGCATCCTGGCCGACCCCGTCTACACGGGCAAGGCGTTCACGGGGCTGCTGCACACGGCGAGGGACGGCGGCTTCGGCGGCAAGAATGTCCTGTTTTGCCATACCGGAGGCCAGGCCGCGCTCAGCGCCTACCCGAATCTAAGATAGACAACCGCCCCAACAGCAATCCTCACGAGGGCCGAAACCGCGATGACTTGATATCGAGCGCAGGGCTTTTTTCTTCTTCTTTTTTTTTTTTTTTTTTGGTTGATATGTTTGAATTTCAAATGGTATCTTTTTTTTTGAACAAAGAGAATACATGTTAAAAAGGGATAAAAAACCTCTATTCCAACTCCAGATCAGCTCTCCCCCCCCCCTCACCTCCCATTTATTCCACTTCCCTCCACTTCCTCTCCAACTGTTTGATAACATGCGCCCGCGTCCCAGACTCGGCCAGGATCGAGTTCGCCTGCTTGCCATACAAGGTACCTTGCATCTCAAAGTGGTTGGAGAACCCGAACCCGACTCCCGGCATGGCACACACGCCCAGGTTCTGCCTGGTGACGTCCTGGATCTGCCCCACGGCCCCGCCGTTCAGCATCCGCTGCTGGCCCAGTGCCGCCTGCGCCTCCATGATCATCTCCCTGATCGTGGGAACGGTCTCGGCGTACACGGCACGGCGGGCCTTGCACACCTTGAGGAGCTCCGACGCGTCGGGCGGGGACCTCGCGCAGGCCTCGGTGTAGAGGCCGCGCATGCGCGGGCTGTACATCTCGCACATGAGGCTCGCGGGGACCATGTCGCCCTTGAGGGGCATGGAGGCGGCGAGGGCGGTGCCGCGGACGAACTCGTGGTAGCAGGACGGGCAGATGGTGCAGTCCCTCCACCCGTACCACCGCCGGTTCTGGAAATCCTCGTCGCGGGGGCAGAGGGGCAGGCTGGCGAACTCGAGGGCGTAGGACTCGAGGGGCTGCGTGTCGGCGGTGAAGAAGCCCTCCAGGAGCTTGCCCATGTACGAGGCGAAGCGCGGGCTCGCGGGGTTGAAGGAGCAGAGGATGGTGGTGCCGGGGGACACGCCGCACTTGGTGACGAGGGACGATGCGAGGCCGAGCGGCTCGGCGATGGTGGCCACGCACGAGGCGCAGATGCCAAAGTCCTCGGGGTGGGACGGGAAGGTGTACCACGTCCCGTCCTTGATCCCCTGCGGGCCGCAGAACTCCTCGCTGCAGGCCGAGTCGAGGGCCTTCCAGAAGATGGAGAACTCCCCGGTCTCGGTGGCGCGCGACATGGCGACGCCGACATTGAAGTGGCCCAGCATGCAGTACACCAGGCTGCCGTACCGGGAGGCGAGGTTGTCGCAGCCGGCGTCGCGCCACTTGCGCTCCTCGCCGGAGCCGGCGATGTGGTCGTGGTAGCAAGCCGCGCAGACGAGGACGCCGCCGTCGTGGTTCGCGGTCGGGGTGAACCACTTGCGGGAGCCCACGGTGACTTTCTGGCGCTTAGCGCAGGCAGGCATGGCCATCCGGGCGACGGCCTCCTTCGTGAAGCCGGCCCAGTCGTTCTTCGCCGCGGCGGTCTTGTAGATTTTCTGGATGTACTGGGTGGACAAGTCGCACGACCACACGTCGGTGGGCGCCTGTCCGGAGGCCGCCTCAAAGTTTGCGGCGAAGCGGTAGGGCTGGATGTGGTCCTCGAAGCACGCCTGGCAGACAACCATGTTCGGGACGGCGTTGTTCTTGGGGCGGTACCACTTCGCCCCCTGGCTCCCCACGACACCGTCGGGCCCTCTGCAGTCGGGGATGGTGCTCCTGTGGCTTAGGAAGCTGATGAGGTCTTCGATCCGCCCTGTGGCAAGGGTGTTTCGGAGAATGTGGTCCCTGATCCGGGGCTTGCTGAAGCGGCATACGCGGGGCTTGTTGTCGTCGCACACCTTGCCTCGGAAATCGTGTTCGAAACGGGTGCCGACGAGGTAGTCCTCGTAGCATCTCGAGCAGATGGGAAAGTTCGGGGCGGTAGGATGGGTGTACCATGTCGTGCAGAAGGTCGCGGGGCTGTTGATGCAGGCGACCACGCCGCGTCCACGCTTCCTGCTTGGCGGGCTGGCTCTACGGGAGTTGGCGCGTGGCCTAGTGGGCGACATGATGGGCTCCTTGATCATTGGCGGAGGCCCTCGTGGGGTCACGTCCACCGGCGTGATGGGTTCCGGGGTAGGGTTGGTGGATGGGGGTGTAAAGCAAGACCTGTGGCCGATGGGGAAGTCGGGGGTGGAGATCTCGTCGCCGGGGGTCGACGGCACGGAGTAAATGGTGGACAGCATCGGGGAGGGTGCGAAACGCAGGTTCTGGAGGGTTTCTTCTAGGTTGTCAAAGTCGATGACCCCAGGCCGCTGCTTGGTCCCTGCTGCTGCTTCTACAGGGCTCGTCGCGTTCTCCGGAGGGGTCAAGACACCGTTTGCAACACTGGCTTGAGCTCGGGCGGCGGCAACCGCTGAAGTAGATGGCTTCAGCGGCGGCTGCGCAGTGCCCTTAGGTAAGTGGCCCGTTGCTTCTCTCCGAGGCGGCGTTGGAGGAGGAGGAGGAAAGCTGGTGATGGCACCGGGCCCCGGGCTGCGGAGCTGGGACAGACGGTCGGCGGCAGAAGAACCGGATGAGGAGGCCGGCATCCTCGGGGGTGCTGACGGGCCGCCGGCGTTCGGTGCCGGGCTTCCAGGAGGAGGAACGTTGAAGCTGGTGTATGAGGGCGGGCTAGGATTTCCCGTCCACTGGGCCGTTGGGGGCTGGAGTGTTGCTGAGATAGGGCGGACAGGCTTCGGTGCCGCCAGTGTGGTGGTGGACTGCTGGGAGGAGGACTTGGTCTCGGAGGTCTTGGATGCCGGGCCGGATTTCGTGGCCGACTGGGGCCGCGAGCTCCGCGCCGGGTTCGACGGGGGAGATGGGTGGGACATGGTTGCAATCGCGGGCCGTTATTGCAGACTCTAGCGTGTACCCACAAACAGACTCTTTTGCGGTATAGGTGAGAAAGACGACGATGGCCTCACTCTTTTTCTGGTCTGGTACCGAATAACAGGATGGGACAGCAAGGACAGGCGCTGGAGAACCAAATGAGAGCCCGACGAAAAAAAACCTAAGGATATAGATGAAGACAAGGAAAGGTCGTGCGGGAATCATGCAACGTACATCCGCTACGGGACGACGTGCATATTAAAAGAAAAAGCTTCCAGAGAGTGTTGGAGTCGACTGTTGATGGGCTCATGGGAGCGAGTGTCTTCCCTGTTGGTGCCCGATGGGCGGAATGCCGAGCCAGTCGTGGGGACGATCCACACCACCTCATGCCCGACTTACAGCGATCGCCCTGGAACCGGTGGCGGGAGAGGAGATGAGGGAGATACAAGAGGTCTTACAAGGGGAGCTTGACAGACAGAACCGGGTTGGCATTTTCCTCATTTCCCGTTGCAATGGGAGGCCGTGTTTACCCCCCCCCCCAGGCGTCAACGGGAGAGGCATCGAGAGCACGGGCACCGAACCGCTCACGACTTTTTTCAGCGGTGGACCGTAGAAGAATCCTAATGGCGTTCCACGGCTTCGGGAAATTCTTTCCGCAAAGGCAGCCGGGGGTTACGACAGGGGCTTTGGCCATGGAATGCCGTGAGAGCAGGCCGCTTCGGGCGTACGAGTTTAATTATCGGGCGTCAAGATGGCGGCTGTTGTTGTTGTTCTGGAAGCCAAAAGGCAGGTTTTTCCAGCGTGCCCTGGTTTTCCCATGGCATATCTTGGAGGTTGGGCAGCTCGCAGGGACACCGTTGGGATGAAAGTCGAGACGAACGGCCCCCTTCATGAGTCGCAAACTCCTTTTTTTGGTATACTCCTTGGTCTGCCCAGCTACCTAGTTTACCCTCCGCACAAGCTCATAATCCTCCTTCAGCAACAAAACACCCCAAACCCGGCAGTTCCTCTTCCTCGGTTGCTTCTCCTTTACTCCCTGCCCACCTTCGGTCCATTCTCCCCTTACCCTGCCGCAAGCTTGGATCAGACGACGTAGTATGAGTGAAGCATCCAGACTCAATTGAGGAGACTCGGGTTTGCGCCACCTGGCTTGCCGAGTGTAGCGCATCTGCTACAGGAGAGCGGAAGCGATTGGGGCGAGGCAAGGCGCGCCGCAAGCCACACAGACGGGTGTTGAACCGCTCGCTCCATGCACAAAAAAAAGGAGACGACGTGATCCTCAATGATGATCTTGGTGTGCCGATACACGCAAGCACTGGCCCAAAGTCTCAAGAGGGTGGCTGGTGAGGGGTTTGTTGGGAGCGAGTGAGGGAGAGAGAGAGAGAGAGAGAGAGAGAGAGAGAGAGAGAGAGAGAGAGGGAGGGATTGGCAAAGTAATTACTCTATGTTTCCGTAGGGCAAGACACCGCACAGAGAGAGGCGCGAAGGACAAAACCTCCGGCGCCCACGCGGAGGACTCCTTCGCGTCGAGCCAAGATGCTAAGTTCTGTTCTGCAGGCCCGGTGGCTGACGCGCATTGCTCGATCGTCTTTGTTATCTGCATCTGCTTTTCTGCTTGGGAGGCCGGTAGGAAAGACCATCCGATGGAGGGGGGCTTATCCCATTGGGGAAAACAAGCCCGCCAAGCGTGGTTCTTCATCGGCGCTTTTGGATTGCATTCCCGCGGGAGAGTCGATAATGGTGTTTCCCATGCATGTGGCAAACTGCTAGCAAGCACATGGGGGTTTTCCCCCGTGTTTCCAGCTGACCAAGTCGATCTTTGAACATCATCTCGGCATCTTCAGACGATTGAGACTTGTGTTTCCCCGACAGCCGCTTCAACCGTTAGAAAGCAAAACGATGCTTATCCATGGACTGACTGGTCCATCGCGATGACCCCCATTCTCTCTCTCTCTCTCTCTCTCTCTCTCTCTCTCTCTCTCTCTCTCTCTCTCTCTCTCTCTACACTACGGATATCCAAGATGATCCCTGCGCACAATGTTGCCCTTCCATGGTGCCGATGGCTTGGACGTGCCAAAGCGGGTTAGTTCCAACGTCCGTCACATCATCCCCCAGGCCCGGGAAATTATCACAACAGGGGCAACACCACTTTGGGACCCCTTGTATAGGCGTTTTATTGATGGGGACGCCCAGGATATGGGGGAAAAGAGGAGCCTCTCACTCGGATGGATGGACGATGAGTTCGTCGGACGGTTGAAGCTGTTTTTGCCCACTTTTCGTTTCTCTCGCCTTTCCTCCCGCTTCTTTCACCCTCTCTCTCTCTCTCTCATCTTTCACATTCAATTACGTTCGTTCAATTCACATTCGTTCATTCAGTCGTTCCGATCCGACCGGCGTCATTCCTTTCCGCCGTCGGCCCTGCTCGACGTGACCGGGGGGCACTGGGGATATACGGCGAAGCCCGGCCCAGTTTCGATCGCGGCAGCGCAGTGCATCTGCGCTCCAGGGCACGCCCAATTAGCTCTTTTGAATCACGCCACACTCGTTCAAGAAAAAGAAAGGAAGAAGAGAAGGAGGTCGACGACGGCGACGAAAAAAGACACACGCTCGTTTTGATATACCTAGGAATCTGGCTCGGCTCCGTAAACATTCTTTTAAGTTTTCTCGTCCCGGCTAAGCCGAGATGAATGTGCAGGAAGCGTACGCATAACACACAACGAAGGAAGCTCAGACAAGGCGCAAGCGACCCGAACTTTTGGAGCGATATTGGCCGCCCATCATCCCTTCGAGTTTGGTTTGGCAGCCCAAGCAAGGAGAACTTGGGAGGGAAACTTGATGTCCGGCCCCTTCGCTACCAAGGTCCCTTTCGACGCGTCGACGGAAAAGATGATGAACGACTTCCCTCCCCCGCCGGATGAGCCGGACCCGGTCGTCCCCAAGGAGCTCCGGGCCAAGCGCGTCGTGCCGTCGCCGCGCAAGGCGCCCACCGTCCGCAGCGGCAAGGGGTCCATCTTCGGCAAGGCCTCGATCCCCAGCGTCTACTGGGCCGGCGACGACCCGACGCCCATGAACAACGACGAGTTCACCTTCTACCGGGAGGGCACGCCGCCGCCCGAGAGCGAGAAAGGCTCCATGTCGCGGGCGTGGGCTTATCGGCAGAGCGTGTTCGACCACGAGGACAGCGAGCGCGGGAGACGGCGCAGGTGTTGCGGGATGAAGCGGTGGTTGTTTTGGCTGCTCGTCGGGTTAGTCTTCCTGATCGCCATGGGAGTCGGCATCGGTGTCGGAGTGGGCGTGGGCGCGGATGCTGGGAAGCATGCCAGCCAGTCGGACCAAAGTGCCGAGACAGGAGAGTATGTTTGACGATCCTTTTTTTTTTTTTATTTGTTGTTTTCCTTTCTGTGATTTCTCGATCCAGTTCCGGATGTGTCCCGGCTAACAAGCAAAACCCAGCCCCTCGTCGACTCCTACAGAGACGACAGTGCCGTCTCCGACGAAACCCCTGATCGTTCCGACGGTGACTTTAAGCTCGTCGATGGCCAGGGGCTCAACGACGTCAGAGACAGCTTCACCGACGATCAGTACCACGCTGGTCGAGTCGACAACCAGCTCGACCTTGACAACGTCGACCAAGACAGCGGCGTCCCCCATAGCGACTTCCGGCCCCAACTCCATCTGCCCGGAGGCTGACAACACCATCTACCACGTCATCGGCTCCGACAAGACCTTCCTTCGGCTCTGCGGGGTGGACTACTCCGGCGACGACGGGGCCGTCGACATGTTCAGCGTCGAAGCGCCCAGCATGGGCGCGTGCATGGAAGCCTGCGCGAAGGCCGCCCAGTGCACCGGCGTCTCGTGGGGCAACGTCATGATCAACGGGGAAGCCCAGCTGGAGTGCTGGCTCAAGCGGAATCTGAAGCAGCCGCATGAGGCGGTGGCCAACTGGAACTTTGCCATTCTGCAATGACGGAGCGGAGCTTTGATAGGGGAGGTTCCCTGTAGGCAGTTTAAGCGTTATGTAATGATAATGGCGACATGTTGATAGACACGTCGTAAACGGGATATGGAGATACCACGAGTAACTGGCGCATACGGAGTCATTCTGGACGACTTTTTGGGTACTGCAATAGTTTGGTATTTCTGTCTCCCAACACTAGTTCCTTGAAGACACCATGAAAACCGTACCAAATTATAATCATCATTATACTTTCCAAGCATGGCGTAACCGACATATCAAAAAACACAAATTAATTACCCTCTCCATATCCGTTTTTTTTTTAATCTCTTTCCGACGTATTCCGACAAACCTACCCCACCTACTGAATGGCAACGACAACAAAGCCGGCCACCGCCGCCGCCGCGAGAACAGCCCCGGTCTCCCGGGGCCCAGCAGCGTTCCCGACACCGTTCCCAGAGCCGCCACCGCCGCCGCCGCCGCCGCCGCTGCCGGGGTTCACCGGCCCGGCGCTCGTGATCTGCGCGACGAGGGAGCTGCATTGGCCCGTCCCCGTGGGGAGGATGACGTCGGCGACGCCCGGCACGTCGCTGCAGGCCTGCCACACGGCGCGGAAGTCCGACATGTGGTCGTTGCGCCAGGAGGTGTACGACGAGGCGTACGTCGAGTAGGCGGAGCCGATGGAGCCCGTGATCGTCGGGTCGGAGCACGGGTCGGTGATGGTCGCCGAGAGGGCGAGGTAGGCGGCCACGTCGGCCGGCGGCGTCGGGACGCCGTCCGTGATCTTGGGGAGGAGGGACGTCGCGACCGAGTTGCAGGCGTTGAGGTCGCGGCGCCCCACGACGGCGGCGTCAGCGGCGGCGAGGGCCTCGCTGGCGCGGTTGGGCACCTGGACGGCGTTGGCTGTGACGGCAAGGGCCGCGAATACAAGGGTGGAAGGACGCATGCTTGCGAGTATGGTGTGTGGATGGATCGAGAACCTAGCGGTAGGAGCGCGCGAGAGAGGGAGAGAGAGGGAGGGAGAGGTTGCGGTGCGCTGGGGGTCCTGATATGCTGGCGGGGAACCTTTTTGCGAGTCCAGGTAGGATACTGATGAGGCGTAATGATGATATTATAGAGTAAAAGCACGGCCTGCAGTCGTCTGACCTTCGAGTTGCTTTCCGTGGGAGGAGGCCCTCGTCTTATACCAGTATGGTGGTTCAGTCACCACGGATACACTCGTGCCCTGCATCGTGTGGCTTAGGGAATGAGCTGATGCGCCCTCCCCTCCTTCGGATTCGCGAGGTGAGGTATGCGGTCAGCTGTCACGGGCGATCTCTGATCTGCATGCGCGCCCGGGAACGGTGAGATGGATCCCTCAAGGCATCCCATGAGGGGGAAAAAAAAAGCCTTGCAGAGAAATCCGTGTGCCCTATACAAAGGTAACGGCGACGATGGACTGAGGGGCAATCCGTACCTCTCTACCTGGCATCCATCTATTCGCCCCGCGCCTCTCGTTTATCTTTCCTCACATGCCGGGACCTCTAGGACGCGCGCCCCTCGCACAGCCACCGCTGTGCCGGGCGCGCCCAGGAGAGGCGGGAATGGACTTGGAGCCCAAAATCAAATCCAAAACATCAAGAGCTTTGTGGCTTCTCCCATTGGCATGCGCAAGGCCGGGGGACGAGACATCCGTGGTTGTGTTGGGCAGATCAAGGCAGCCCTCCCCTCCCCGCCGTGTCACCTCGGCCCGGAGTGACGGACGGATACTTGCGCGCACTGCGGCCGGTGCGTTTTTATCCCACGATCTGTATTCTGGCCTTGGCTGGACCAGCGTCATTGCCTTGGACGAGCTGGGACTTTCACACATTACATAGTACGCTCCTTGACTGTTGGTGGGAGCAATGCCTTGGAGTCTTCGTTTCGCTCGTCATGCTAGCAGAGGCGAAGCAGCTGCCATGTGCTCATCAACACTCAAAGCGGAAGACACGATGAACACCGTCAAGTTGCTTTGACCATGAGCTGACACCCTTTTTTTTTTTTTTTTTTTTTTTTCGCCTGCCTTAAAACTAATCCGATCTTCGGCTTGAACAACGTAATGCGCTTTGTGGTATAACCTCCCTGTCTTGGTATCGCCATCATTATGGGTGGCTCGCTACGTAATTCCGCCTCGTCCTCCATTTCAGTCGCGCTTTTTTTGCTCGTCATCCTACATGTCTTGCCCCCGCCGTCTCAGGGTTCCGAGGGGCAGCTCTCCAGCTCCTTGGCGTTTAGCTCTCCGAGTGCCTTGGAATGCCTCGCGTAGGACTCAAAGAGCCCCATGAATGGAATGATGAGTAAGAATATCGGCACAAGCTGGCTGAAGACCAGCTCATTCTCCTCGCTGTTTAATGGTCCGGGTTCGTCACGCATTTCCATTTGCCCCCGATTGCGATCCTGGACCAGCGAGTACACCCCAATCCCAAAGATTGCGGTCAGCCCCAGCAGCGTCTCGACCTCCGAGGCAAGAAAATACCAAACAGCTAAGAAGCACATCTTCAGTCCCTTCAACAATTTGTTCTCGATCCATCTTCTGAAAACAGTGTCGGGACTCAACACGTTGACCGGCTGGCCCTTTTTGTCGATGAGGTACTTTCTAATATGGTCCATCCAAAAGAGACGCCCGGTGCGCCAGCTCAGGAACATTTGCACCACGTAGTAGTAAGACAGAATAACCATGTTGTAGATCATCATGACCCACGGATCCCCGCCCTTTCGCTCGTTGACTACGCACTTTATGGGACACCTGTACTGGCCCGGCTTGAAAAGTTCCTCGTACCCAGTGACCCAGATGGCATAGTTCAACAACACAAAATTAGCGGCCATGAAGCAGAGGCGTAACGCGCGGGCGAGGCGCGCCGCCATCTGAGTGTTTTCATGGTGGTATCTCTGAGGATGCGTCCGCTTCACGCTGTCGCGCATGCTGCGGGTGACAACAAGAGAGAGCAGGTGGGTAAGCGTGCAGAACCAGGCAAGGTCGGTGACTATCATGAAGTGGTACGTCGATATTCTGCTATCGGCAAGTTCCTTGATTCCGCCAACGAGAACGGCAAGGCCAGTCACAAGCTGAAGGTCGCTAAAGGTGTTGACGAGATCGTAGGCAACGAGGGACTGAAGATCGGGGTTCATGCCGACGCGGAACATGAGACGGCGCGTTGGTTCAGAGATATATTTTCTGGCGTACCGGTCTATCGGGTTGAAGGATTGCCGTCCCTCGTCGGTGCGCCCTACGACGAGGCAGAAGATGGCTAGCAAGAGGGTGATCATGGCCGTCACGGTAAAAGCTACTATTACCTGCATCGCAATTTTCAATCAGTAAGTGGCGGTGTTCTCTAACGGAAGTTTTCTTATTCTGGTAGTAAAGTTGTGCCACTTACTCCCTTTCCCGCAATATCGGGGTCTGGCTTCATCTTAGGGCAGCTGCATTCACCGAAGTACTTGCAGGAATACTTCTCGGCATGTATATGATACATTGTGCCATTGGGGGTCTTACAGTGAAGCGTCGCAATTGGGTAAGAGTAGTTTTTCGACCTCATAAAATCGTTTCCCGATAATGTAGACATCATGAGGTTTCGTCGGTCGCGCACACAGGGTCCTTCGGCGTGGTGCACCCATCCTCGAGGCCGAGCAGTAATGGGTCCATTTTATATCTTGGCGGTCAATCATCGATGAAGCTGCTCTAGGCAAAGAAACCGGCCTCCCAACAAACATGACATCGCTTGAGTGAAAGATACTGGCGCCGGCTTCGGAACATTTCTGGCAAGCCACGGCCCACATGGCTGAGAAGTCAGCGTTAGCTCGTGAACATAGAGACCGCGTCCAGCCGGGACGGGCTCAATCGTCGTATGATGTTTCATTTCCTTATTCTGTATAAATGCTTGGCAAAAGAGGCAAGACGCCATTTACGTCGCCTGGAGACTCCTAGGTGCGCCTGGGGAAAGCAACTGGGCTACTGCGGTACAGCTCCGGCGGAATGGGGCACGTCGGGCTTGAACTACCCCACCCGGATCGGGGGATACGTCCGGGTCCGGTTACATATAACATTCAGCCTCCCGTGTCTCTTCGCCGGGAGCGAGCCGATCGTTTCCAGCAAAGCTTGCCTGACTTGTCAGACGGGATACGGCACTCCTATGTATTAGGGATTGATCGAACATTTCACTGTTGAATCCATATTCAAGGACCACGGCCGTCAATTGTGTGTCGAGACCGCCGTAGAACTCGCTACGCTCTCTTGAAAGCAATTCAACATTCGCGTTCCATCTGCTGATTGCAGCGTCTAACCAAGGGATGGCTACAAAGCAGTCCCCCTCATTTCAGCGACTAACAATGAATTGAATATGACATCAATCCATCAGCATTGCTGAGAGCCCCCGAATATATACGCTGCAGGTGCCATAAACGGCCCACTCGGCAATAAAGCTCCCATATTCCACCGGCGACAAGGGATCCGGCGGACAACGAAATGATGGAGGCGGGCAGACTTGGCTCCCGGCCGAAATTTCTGCTAAGCCTTTCACAGCCAGGCGTCATGGCTGCAAGGGCGGTGTCAGATAAATTACGGCACTAGGTGAACGATGGGCCACGCGGCATTCAGGTACGCTGTACGTGTACCAATCCAGGCGTACTCAATTCCAAACGCATGGCAATTCGCAGTGACCGTGTGAACCGCTGTCCCAAGCCAATCACGGCGGTTGCTAATCTATTCAATCAGAGCGTGTGGAAACGTTGGAAGCAAGTCATTATAAGACACCTGAGAACCCGAGTGGGGGGGGTGGTCTACGAATGCTCGTCCTTACGTTCAAGGAGAAGAGTTATACTATGTTTCTCCGGCTGCGTTAATTATTGGGTACCTACGCGGAGAGGGACCCCTTGAAAATGTACGTCGGTCTATGGAAAAGAGAAGAAGCAGAACATATCACGGACTCGGCTCGTCCATGACATCGGTCCTAGCGTCGGCTTGCAGCGAACGCGTTTCTTTTGCCGTGATGTCAGCAATCTGAGGTACCCTGCGTTCGCCACTGTTTCCTTGCAGCTAATAACCTTCTGGCTAGGAACCAGCTCCATGATGCCAGTATGTGACTATCAAATATGTATAACCTTTTCAGCCAACCCTTCTTTCCATCACGCCCTCTGCCCATGTTCTGACGATGAATTGAGGGGGGAGGGGCCGCTCGCCAAATCCTTTTGCCTACCTTGGTGTACCGAAAAAGAATTAGACCATATTCCGACGGCCGATCGTCGAGAAAAAAAAAAGGCAAGGGGAACAACCAACTATTCACGTTGTGGTCATTGGGCCGACAGGCCTAGACACTGACACGCTCCTCGGCTCCTGTCCTGCTATCTCTCTCCCGCGAGCGAGCCCAGGAATGCACTGCATCTCCTACGTTCTCTGTCGCATGAACCGCCTGGCCCTGTCCCCTTTCCCACATCATTATGTACCTGTGCGACCTTGAGAGAGACCGCCTTGCATTCTCACCTTGGTCCCTTTTCCCACCCCCCCCCCCCTTGGCCCCCCATCTTTCTCACCTGAAGCTAGAAATTGAGTACTATGTAGGGGCCCAATCCCACGGCTGAGATGCCTGGCACAGGCCCGCTCTGCGGCGCAAGCTTTAGCGCTCATAATCCCTGCGCGGGATCCACGATGTGGGCACGGGACGGGGGAGGTAAATCCTCAAAGGCATTATTCAGTTGACAATCGGACGAAAAAGAGGGCAAGAAACGGAGTACGGCTATTTGGCCGTAGGCACTTTGCTATTTGGCCGTATCTAACCCTTTTTAGAAGCTTCGCCACGCCGCCACAGGAGGCCCCTACCTCGTAATATACCACCTCGCAGAGGTATAATTCTTTTTGCTGCGTCTGCTACCAAAAATGATTTTTTAGTATGGGGAGCCTATATTACCCCCCTAGCATACTGGCGCTAGTATGCCTACTAGCGTGCCCCTATACGTTATTATTATTATTATTAATAACCAGCCTTCTAATATATAGTATTCTAAAATCCTAGTTATTTTACCTTAGAAATTAGTAATTACGTAATAATAACTATACCTATGTTGTGATAGTATATAAGTCGTAATTACTGCCTTATAATTATGGTTCTACTTTTACTCCTGTTTATTATAGTTATAAGCCTAGTTTGTTCTCTAAACCCCCTGTGCTATACTTAAATAGGTTAAGGTGTCGTAAAAGATGTATTACTTAGACTATAAAGCCTAACGTCTAGAGTTCAAATCCAGCCCTAGGCAGCCACCTATATTTCGGTAAGATATACCCAATCAGAAGGTTTAAAGAGCTGCCAGTCACCTAAGATATTAGCTAACTAGGGGGGTGTGTTATGATAGTATATAAGTCGTAATTACTGCCTTGTAATTGTGGTTCTACTTTTACTCCTGTTTATTACAACCTATAATACCTATAATACTAGCGTTAATAGTTAAAGCCCTAACTTTTAATAAGTATTATCTTTATATATACTAGTAGTATAAAGAGGAGGGTATTACCCTTTATATTAAGTAGTAGGTAAATAAGGGCTAGTAGGTTAATATCCTCTATAACTACGTAGGTAAGCCTATAAGTAAGGCCTAGAGGAGGGATGTTAGTAGTAAGCAGTTAGACTACCCTTTTATTAGTAAGATTTAATACCTAGCTATAATAGATAAATAGATATAGGAAGTACTACCTAGCTATAATACTTATAACTATAATAGTATTATAGTAAGTAATTTAATTAGTATTTCTAGCTTTTAGTAACTAAGCTAAGCATAGGTAGAGTTTAAGGCTATATTATAAGACTTACTAGTCGTAAAGGTAATAGTTATTAAGTATGTTAAGTAGCTTTTAAAAGGAAGGATAAAGTTAAGAGATATTACTAGTTAGCTCTATAAGTAGGAAAAAGTTATAATAACTACCTATAATATTAGAAATCTCTAAGTAAAGCTTTACTATAAGAAATATAGCCTACTTACCTCTACCTAACTATTTATTAATATACTATAGTTAAGTAATAAGATACTATTTTTTACCCTTTACTATAGTAATAGTAGTAAAATAAGTAGTATTTTTTAGACGTATTAGTCCTACCTTAAGTTATAGTAATAGTATCTTAGGTTATTAATAATAGATAATACCTATAAGGTATATTATTACTAGTAAAGTTATTATTACTATTATTACTAGTATTATTACTACTATTATTACTAACTTTTTTCTACTTAGATTAACTACTTTTAAATACTACTTTTCTAAGTTATTAGTACTACTACTATATATACCTCTTTTAATATGTTTTTTTACCTTATATCTAGTAAAGATAAAGATACCTTTAAATAGGCCCTCTTATAGATAAAATCTCTACTTAAAAAGGAGAAAATACCCTTACCTACTATTATTATTACTAACTTTAATAAGGCGCTAAAGAACACAGCTAACTCTATACTACTAAATACTACCTAGTAGCTCTACGTATAGTATATTATTAAGAACGCAGTTTTATATATTAAGAAGAAGTAGGATAGACTACTTAAGGGTAAGCCTAATACTACTAATAATAGTAATAATAATAAGGGAAACAGTCTATAAGAGGATTTAGCTAAAGCCTATAATAGAGAAATTATAACTATAGTTTATTACTAAGCTAAAGAAAATAATAATACTATACCTAACCTACCTACTTCCTCTATTATATCTACTAATAAAGTAGTATATCTATATAATCCTAATAGCCTTCTTACTATATAGAGGGTAGTTATCTATATACTAACTAAGGCTATATTTTAAAAGGCATAGGAGTTACTTAAGTAGTAATTTACTAACTAAGAAAGTAGGTTATTTTAGTTTATCTATTTATAACTTTTACTAACTTTACTAGTAATTATCTAATACCTTAAAACTATCTATATTAACCTCTACCTCTAATTTACTACCTTTATAATAAAGTAACTATATAACTATAGTATTAAAGTAATATCCCTTACTAAAAGTAGCTACTATAAGCTAAAGTTATACCTCCTTTACTACCTACTAGACCTTTATACCCTTTATAAAAAGATAATAGATATAGTTAATAAGAGGTTATAAAAATACTATACTAAATTTACCTATAAGTAATATTATTAGTAGTAAAAGATATAGTAGTATCTTATACTTTATAGCCTTATATATAAGGTATCCTTTTAGGTACTTAACCTACTTTATAAGTAGTATATACCTACTTATAAGGCCTTTAAGTAGTAAAAAAGTCTGCTATAGTATACTAATAACTTCTAAAAGTAGTAGGGGATACCCTACTATTATAAGCTTCTTAACTACCTATAAAGCTATAATAGTAATAAAGTGCTTATATAAGATAATATTAACTACTACTAGTAGCTAGATAAGACTAATATAGATTATACTTCTATTACTAGTTTACTTTTTTACTAATTTTAGTAGTATCTATAGCCTAATCTTATCTACCTATAGAATTAGACTATTAAGGTTAATCCTAACGTTATTTATACCTACTATAACTATATATAACTACCTAATCCTAGCTATAAAGCTCCTATTAATATTAATAATACTTTATAAATACCCTTTATATAAGAATATATAGATACCCTAACTTTAACACTAGCCTTAATACTAGCCCTATTATTATAGGTAGCCTTAGTAGTAACTTTAGGGTAGTTAATAACTACCTACTATAAGAAGCTAACTTTATAGGTAGTAAAAAAGATAGCTATAATAAAGGTATAACTTAACTACCTTACTATAATATAAGTAGTAAGGGTAAGCTTTAAGGCCTAGTAGTAGTAGTTAGTTAGTAATCTTCTTCCTTAGCTATTTACTAGCTAGTAGACGTTTATATAGTAACTTCCCCTCTTAAATTAATAGTAATAGTAGGCATAACAGCATTAGTATTAACAGTAACAGCAGTATTAATAGTAGTAGTAATATCAACAGTAGCAATAATATTAACAGTAATAGTAGTATTAACAGTAGTAGTAGGCATAACAACAGCAGCAGTAGTAGCAATATTAGTAATAATAGCCGTTATAATAGGTAAATTAATCACAGCTATAGTTAAGAATCTATTATATTATATTACATCCTTAAAAAATACTACTTTACCCTAAAAACACGCGTTTTTTTATAAATCCTAGACAGCCAGCAATAGTACCTATACCTTATACCGCAAATCAAGGTATATTGACTTTTACAGGCGGGCCCACTATGGTGGTGTAGCAGTGCGTTTTACCTGCCAGATGTGGTTAGATACGGCCAAATAGCAAAGTGCCTACGGCCAAATAGCCGTACTCCAAGAAACAAGAGGAAGAAACGATAATGGAAAAAGGCCTGGCTGCAGCTGTTGCTACTACCACGTCATATCTGTGCCCATTACGGCCAGAGTGGCGGAGCGAACCACGGGGACGTGATTCAAGACCAGCAGCACTGCGGAATGGAAGCCAAGTTAGGCAGAGGGTTCCACCAGGACGAAAGCCCGGTCTGAGGTTGATGAGCGAGATCCGCCGAGCAGAGAGATACGTATTCGAGGTAGATTTTCACGACCGCCACCAAGCCGGACTGCTGGCACTGAAGTTGCACCGAGGGATTGTAGAATCGATCTAGTTCCATCTATACCAAGATGGGCGCTCGGATTGTATGGCAGATGCACAACGTCTTTGAGTGACCGGCCATATACCGCGTAAAAGACGACCGACATGGCCAGTCTGGTTTGTCGTGGTTCAGCGCCAAGGTTGAAAGGCCAAGGGCCGCCGCAGCAAAACGGTCACGGCCCGTAAGGGGAAGGAACTGCAGAGGCGCCGGACTCGCTTACTCACGATAACGAGCAGTCGAATTTCAACCCCTGGAAGGAAGCTCTTGAAACAGGGCGACTGCATAGTGCAGCAACTGAAATTTTTCCAACTGGACTCACTGCGGATGCATCCCCGGTAGTTTGGCGATTCTTTTCTCATTGGTTTTTGTTTGCCTTTTTTGTGGAGGATCTTCCCTACTCTCGACCTCGACCTTTTGTTTCTCGCTTACAAGGAGGCTCCATACGGGCTACACCCACCATTAACGCCATTGAAGATCAATGAAGCCGGTGAACCGAGATGGGATGATGGAATACTGGAGGGAAAACGGGGGCCCGGAACAAGTCATGGCGACTAGCTGCGGGTAGAACTTCTGCACTCGACACTGGCATTCCAGGCACATCAGGAAGGGGGGGAGAAGAAGAGGATGAAAGTGGTGGGGGTTATACACGTTACGGCGGAGCCGCCTGAGAAAATGCGTGGTGGTGGCGCCGTTTCAGTAATACACCCCGGTTCAGGAGCACCGATGGCGAGAGCAGGGGTCATATGCCAACGACGGCGTCTAGTGAAGGAGGAGGAGGAGGAGGAGGGCCACAGAGACCAAGATGAGATCCAGGTCCGACGGCAGCGTGGTCCACCTAGCCTCACTCAAATTAAACATCCAGCGACCATTGCCCGTTGCGGGAGTCCAGCCCGCCAGACGCCCAATCGCTACTGTTCCCTGGATCTGGAGGCCAACCGGGGGCCGTTGGCTGCCACATCACGTTCCCGGCCTGCGTGGATGGATGGGGGGGCCTCGGTGGCTCTTGAAGGACTAGTGGGAGGCTTGCCAAGTCTTTATCTTTGGTGTGTACCTGACCCTGGGACCCCCTCGCCGTCATCTAACAGTCGACAACCCCTGTAAGCTTGAAGAGAGCGAAAGCTTCGGTCACGACAAACCGTATTGCATAGATTGCGACTCCGAGTCCGTACCCTGGGCCCGGACTGGGCCTGTTATGACACCACCCCGGCATGCAAGACTTGCAGCAAGGAGAAGGAGGAGTAGTGACGATGAGATGGGACGGGATTGGGATGGAAGGAGACGAGATGGGACGGGGCGAGATGAGAGATGGAGAGAGAAATACATTGCTAGCCGCAAAATCCCGTATAAGAGCCTTCTCCGTGCCGCCGCCGACCATCTTGGCAGTCTTCTCTCTCTTCCCATCTCATTCCAATCTTGTTCGAACTTGCATTCACTTTCATTCATTCACACACTCTCTCTTCACGCTGTGCTAGCCACAAGCCATTCTTTTCGTCCACACTTGCTAGTTAAATCGACCACACACAGATTCATTCCTTCTCTTCCTCCCAACGAGCTCTCTAGCCCCTTACGCTTTTCGAACAAGAAAACAAGAAACACCAAAAAATCCAAGTCAAGATGCAGTCCAAGATCCTCGCCGTCCTCTCCTTCGCCGCCGCCGTCTCGGCCCACGGCAAGGTCATGTCGCCCACCCCCCGCCCCGCCGGCGATGCCTTCAAGGCGGCCTGCGGCGACACCCTCTTCAACACGGAGAAGTCGGACCCCTTTGGCAACATCCAGGGCCTCGCCCAGCAGGCCGGCAGCCGCCTCGACCCCTCCAAGTGCGACCTCGCCCTCTGCAAGGGCTACAAGTTCGCCGACAACGCCGCCAACGTCCAGAGCTTCACCCCCGGCCAGACCATCCCCTTCCAGGTCGAGATCCGCGCCCCCCACACCGGCGTCGCCAACGTCTCCGTCGTCGACACCGCCAAGAACGCCATCATCGGCTCGCCCCTCATCTCCTTCACCAACTACGCCAGCACCAAGACGGGCGTCGCCGCCAACAACACCGCCTTCAGCGTCACCCTGCCCGAGTCTCTGCCCGCCACCTGCGCCACCGCCGGCAACTGCGTTCTCCAGTGGTGGTGGGACTCTGCCGAGGCCGGCCAGACCTACATGTCCTGTGTCGACTTCACCTCCGCCGGCGGCTCGGGCTCGGGCTCGGGCTCCCCTGCTCCTGCCCCCTCTGCTGCCGCTCCCAGCACTCTCCTGACCTCCGCCGTCCCCGCCGCCACCAAGCCCGCCACCCCCGTCGCGACTCCCTCTGCCGCTGCCTCTGATGCCAGCGTAAGTGCTATTCCCGTCCCAGCATCCGAGACTCTCATCCCCCGGAGGGCTCGGGTTCAGGAAACACTTGCAAAAAATGGTTGAACACCAGCTAACCTTGGCTTACACAGTCCTGCACCAAGCGCCGCTCCGCCAAGCGGGCCCTTCGTCAGCGCATCTAAACGGGGTGAGGTTTAGAGTTTTGGAGAGAAGAGAGGGGGGGGGGGGGGGGGGGGGGGGGGGGTAGTCAGTCGTACTCACATCGAGTCAACCTTTTTTCTTTTCTCTCTTGAGACGAGATGACTTGAAAACAGATGCAAAAAAGGTTTCATACCATGGGCACGGAACCATGACTGGAACCCCTAGGATACGCATGTTCTTGTACAAAGTTTCATTCTTCCATGTTCAATACGTTTGTTTATATAAACACTGTGTATTCTTGACAACACCCACCATCACCTACTATTCCATTATAGACACGCACACCGTGACGATTTGTGTTCTTGATGTGAAACGTGAGGTATCGTACCTGAGTAGGATGGCGATGCGAGTAAAGTTTGCTTGGACAGAGAGCATGGTGTAGACGTCGCAACCAAGTTCGTCATCTCGTCCGAATCCTTCGTTGTTTGGCCGCGTGCCAATGCCGACGTTCCACCAGCTTGCATCCCAACCTGCGTTCCACCATCGCATCATGCATAACTTACTCTCTTTAGCCTTTGCCAAACGAACGACGTCCACGAGTCTGATGATTTGGCGTCGTCCGGAGTGAGATGCGTAGCAGTGGCAGTGGGACCGGACACGATATGATCGCTCTTAGCGACGGTCAGCTAAGAGGCAGGGGGGGGATCGAATAAACAGAACAGGGAACATCTCCACCAAGGCTTTGCAGATCACCCTCCCCGACCCTGTGTCGCATCCCGCTCGGCTAGAGCTTCTCGTCGGTGAAGCATAAGCGACCGCAAGCAGGAAAGGGGCGGCTTCGGCACTCGCGTCCGATCCCTCTGCACTTGCGAGCAACCCCCCGGTCTCTGCGGTGCGCAAAAACGAAACAGCAAAGATCGAGGACGGAAAAAAAGGAAATGCTGAAACTTCTGCAAAAGGGGGGGTGGGAGACCGGACGGCAGGCATTCCCTTTGTTCCGCAGTCGGTGACCGCAGAGAGGTCGTCGGGATCGCGGCAGTACCTACCTATCGCCTTTCGGAGCTCGTGCTCGATCACGCCGTCGCCACCCCCGCGGCATGACACGGCTTGTGCACCAGCGACAGATTGCCGATTCGTCCTCGCTTCCTTCTCGCGTTACCGAGTCAGCCGTCGCAGCCCTACAGCTCTGGGACTCTTGGGCGGACTGGAATCCTGCGAGCGAGCCAGTCGGCACGCACCTGGGCGAGGACGACATCAGATGGGCGCAGGGAGGTTTCGCCTAACTAGGAAGAATGGGCTTTTTCTTCTGAAAAGAAAAACGAAATGATAGACATACCCGGCGTCGGTCTCGTTGCACTCAGTCACGGCTCGATGACGGCAGTGCCTAGCACTCACCGGTGTACTGGCTTGCGGTGTCGGGCTCGTCGCCGCTGAATATGATCCTGATCCTGTACTTTTGTGCGGCGCATGCTACGGTACGTGGGTACGGTGATGGGATACATTGAGGAGGAATCGCATGTCCAGGGCCGCAGTGAGGGCGGTTGGTGACGCTCACCTCGAGATAGTCTCGGAGATAGAGGACGATATCGATGGGGGGAAGGTTGTCCTCGTCGGGTAGTGACTCGTGAGGTATGTGCAGTCAAGGGTCTTGAGTAGCAATTCCACGTCCTCGAACATCTCCACTCCCAGTCGCATTGTGCGACAGGGATTATCCGGCGTTGTGGCAGAGTGGTCTAATGCGCAAGACTAGAAATCTTGTTCCTTCGGGAGCGTCTGTTCGAATCAGGCCAACGTCGATATCTTTTTTGCGTTTTGCCATGACTTTTGTTACATTCGTTATACAAGTAGCAGCGTTTTGCTGCATCGCGCGACATTTTCAAGTCTCGAACAAGCGAGGTCTAAGTTCCTTTCGCGTGCTCTTTTTTTTTTCTTCTTGTTTTTTTCTCTCTGTTCAGTGCTGAAAGGCACTGATATGGTTATCGGCGTACGAGTAACAGACCCGGATTACTAGGTAGGCCCAAACCAATCAACGATTCCGTTTTGCGAGGGCACCATCTCACGCAGCTTCGTTGCTCTGCCGAACAAAGCTGAGACTTGGATCAGAGGCAGCATAGTCCCCGTCACTTGTGTACCTATGTGTAGTAGCTATGTGTGTATATATATGTATGATGTATGTGCACAAGGGTCGAACTGAAGTAGAGGTTCGTAATGGACTTGATTAACTCTTTGCATTACTCTCAATGACAGTGCAAATGGCCAAACTTAGGCTGTCGGAACAGCCTTCGTGCGCCGTGCCATCCCCAACAGTCCCGCCGGGCCCCCGTGCCGAAACCGGCGCCGTCATGAACCGTGATCTCGGACCTTTGCACGGAGCCAATAGCCCGGCGCCACCGGCCATGCTCGGCACTTGGTCCATTAACGGGGTCTTGATCGCTTCATCAACTCTCTCTCTCTCTCTCTCTCTCTCTACCTATCAACCATCATCCCAACCACCAAAATTACCGACAACCACCATGCCGACTCTTCCTCGCTAACTAACCGGAGGATACCCGACATGACACCCCCCCGCCACCTTCAAACACCGCCCAATCACGTCCCCCGTCCTGGCCTCCACGCTCCGATAAGGAAGGTGCACATCACGTTGCCCGCGGCGTCTGGCCGACGATCCCGTCACATCAATACCACCACCAACATCACCGCCTCCTCCCATGACAAGCAGGCGTGCGATCCTTCTCTCCCGCATCTCCGTATCGGCACCGGTTCCCCCTTAGCATTAAGCATCCCCTCCCCCCCTTTCCGACTCCGAAACGCGGCTTGGTTTTCGGCAAAGTCTTGGGGCATGGTCGAGGAATGAAGAGGGTTTCCATACTGCCGTTATCGACTATCAACGCACTGCCACCGCCCACCCCACAGCATATTCTTTTGCAGATAGACACATGTCGCCAAACCTCCTATCTCGGCCGGCCAGCAGGGAACCTTCTCCTCCTCCTCCTCCTCAACACGACTCGCATCCAACCGTCTCCCCCAATTGGACAATGAGGCGGGTGATAGGACCTGGAGGGCGTTATGACCGGATAGTTATCACGCAATGCCGGGAACCAGTATTCGCATCCTTTACAAGAATGACGTCTGCCTCAACACTGCTGTCCAACCCCCCCCCCCCCCCCCCCCCCGGCCCTTCTCTCCCAATCTCTCCCGTGACCCTTTCCTGTCGTGCCCTATCTACCTACCTGCGAGATACAAAGGCTCAATGGTGTAGTCTGAAATAGCTTCGCCGAAGCACGACCACCAGAAAAAAAAAAAAAAAAAAAAACCTCAAACCTCACAAAGGCCCCGTGAGGTCCTTTAAGCACACGTTTTCCAAGATGCGCTCCGAAACCCTCCTCGCCCTCCTCTCCTCGGCCGCTCTCGCGTCCGCAAACTCCCCCTACTACGGAGAGGAGCAGTATCCCTTCGTCGCCGCCGCCGCCGCATCCGACTTCAAGTGCGACCTCCCGCCCGCCGTGAGCCCCTCCGACGGCCTCCCCTCCGCCAGAGACCTCTTCTCCTCCCCCGAGGCCGTCCAGAAACAGGTCGAGCGCCACGCCGCCCTCGTCCGCGTGCCGTCCATCTGCTATGACGACCTCGGCGACTTCGACACAGACAGCCGCTGGGACGTCTTTTACGAGCTGCACGATGTCCTGAAGAAGACGTACCCCGTCTTGTAAGTTACTCCCTCCACCTACCCACTCACTACAGAAACCTCTGCCGCCGGCGGGAAGAAAGAAAAAAAAAAAAAGAAAAGAAAAAGACTGACAAAATACCGCCAGCCACGACCGCGCGGAGCTCGTCAAGGTAAACACCTTTGGCCTCGTCTACACCCTCCGCGGCTCCAACCCCTCCCTGAAACCCCTCCTCCTGGCCGCCCACCAGGACGTCGTCCCCGTCGCCGACGCCGCCACCTGGACCTACCCGCCCTTCTCCGCCCACTTCGACGGCGAGTGGATGTGGGGCCGCGGCGTCTCGGACGACAAGAACTCCTTCACCGCCCTCCTCTCCGCCCTCGAGACCCTCCTCTCCTCCCCGGCCGGCTGGTCCCCCACCCGCACCATCATCCTCGCCTCCGGCTTCGACGAGGAGTGCTCCGGCGCCCGCGGCGCCGGCCACATCGCCACCCACCTGCAGCAGACCTGGGGCAACGACAGCATGGTCCTCGTCCTCGATGAGGGCGGCATGGGCCTGCAGCAGCTCGACGACGGCACCCTCTACGCCCTCCCTGCCGTCATGGAGAAGGGCCACGTCGACATCTGGCTCGACTTGCACGTCACCGGCGGCCACTCCTCCGTGCCTTTCCCCCACACCGGCATCGGCATCGTCTCCGAGATAGTCGTCGCCCTCGAGTCCCACCCCTATTCCCCCAAGCTCACCACCGGCTCGCCGCTGTACGAGCACATGGTCTGCCAGGCCCGCTACTCGCCCGACGCCCAGCCCCGTGTCACCGAGCTGCTCGAGGAGGGCGACCTCGACGCCCTCGCCGCCGAGCTGGTGGCCATCGACCGCCCCACCCACTACCGCCTGCAGACCTCGCAGAGCGTCGACTACTTCCAGGCCGGCCAGAAGATCAACGCCATGCCCGAGAAGATCCGCGTCGGCGTCAACTACCGCGTCGCGCCGCAGAACAGCATCCCCGAGATCCAGCACAACGTCGTCGGCCACGTCAGCGGCATCGCCGAGAAGTACGGCATCGCCGTCAAGGCGTTCGAGGGCGACAAGGACTACGAAGAGTACGCGAAGCGGTACGCCAGCCGCCTCGCGTCCGTGGAGAAGCTGGACGACGCAGTGAAGCCCCTGTACGACGTCGACTACAACGGCACGCTGTACCTGAGCCGCACCCAGGCGACGCAGCCCGCCCCCATCTCCCCGACCAAGGGTCCCGTCTGGGACCTCTTCTCCGGGACGCTGCAGTCCACTTTCGCCTTCGACGGCGGCAGAGTCGTGCCCGTCGGCGAGCTCATGACCGGCAACACAGACACGAGACACTACCTGAGTAAGTCGAACGATGCGCGTGCAAGCTAGACGCGAGTATCACGAGCTGACCGCGAATAGGCCTCACACGCAACATCTACCGCTTCGTGCCCATCCGAAACGGCGCGACGCTCAACGCTCACACCATCGACGAGAGAATCAAGATCAGTGCCCACATGGAGATCTTGAGCTTCTATTACGATCTGATCCGCAACTTCGATGCTGCAGATATTTAGAGCTTCACGCTAGGTTCATTCCTGGACTATGGGCACCGGCTGTTGTAGAGCATCATGAGTTCTAAAGCATCAGCTCCTTCAAAACTAATCAAGGATAAAAAGTCTCATGCGAAACTTAGATGACTGAAGAGGAGACAGTATGAACAGAAATAGTATGCATTTGAAATGAAGTCTAAATAAATATGGGAGTGACTCTTGGCATCCAATCTTTGGGGATGTCTGGGTATGTACAGGAAAGAAAATGACATGTTGAGATATTCAAAGCCTCGTCAACAGGCGTGATTATGCAATCAATAATAAAACAGCCCCAAAACGCCTCAGTTCACTGTCCTAGTGACCAGAGGACCGCCCGTTGTTGGGAAAGCGACTGGAGTTGACAGCGCGTACAAGTCGAACATCTTGGGCCCGCCGCAATAGTTGGCTGTGCCAGTGGTGGTAGTGACCTTGCCATCCGTGGTGAATGTTCTGACGCTGCCGTAGCAGTAGTCCTTGCAAGCCTGCTTTCCAACCAGTGAGGTGACGGCAGCGCCCTTGAAGTCGAAGGTGGCGCCTCCGTTGCACTCGTGGTGATACTCGAGGAAGACGTATGGCATCTTCGTTGTCGAGGTCGGCGAGTTGCTAAACTTTGAGTTGGCATAGTCAATGCAGAGCTCGGGTGTGACGCTATTGTTGGCGAACAACCTGGGCAGCGCATTACCCGCGCTGCTGTCCTGGAAGCAGCCAATGTAGTAGTAGCCATTGGTGGCTGTAGCTACGGGCCCTGTTGTTGTGCTTGGTGCTGTGCCGCTCGAGCCGCTCACTGTTGTTGATGCTGGGACGGTAGGCACAGGAATGGTGGATGACGATGATGTCGATGGTGGTGTTGATGAGACCAAGCTGCTGGCCGACGAGCCGGACAAAGTAACGGCTGAAACCCTAACGGTCGATGACGCAGTAGAAGAGACGGCAAGGTCAGATACCGGGCTTGATGAGCTGATGACAGAAGATGAAGTCGAAACTATCGAACTCGTAAAGGCCACAATGCTCGAAGACGTGCCGGCTTCAAGCGGGGAGAGTTGGTAGAGATCAAGACGGCTACCCGCGCCACAGTATTGGTACTGCGCACATATTAGCTTGAGCTCTATACCGGAGACATTGGAATATTTACCTTGTTTCCCGCGCACAACATGTTGCACTCCCCGAGCGAAGCGGGCACTGATCCGGCATTGGTCGAGCTGCCGCAGAAACCTGTGGAATTGGGTTAGTAAACAAGTCACAACAATAGACAGAATATACTCACATTCACGGCCGTACTCGACACCCATGAATTGCCATCCATCAATGGAACAGAAGGAAGCGCAATCTTCGACGGTCATTGTGTCTGCGGCGGTGAACTTCCCGGTCAACGCGCGGCCGTTGGCGCCTTCTGTCTGGCAGCCGAGGAACTTATAGTCCTTTACTCGAGGCACATGCTGGGGAGCACTCGGTATCTGGTTGGGAATGGTGTTTCTGTAGACTGAAAGCCTGCTTCCTGCTCCGCACAAGCCAACGGGAGAGCCTGCGCATGATGCAGAGCATTCCGACTCGGAGGTTTTCGTCTCCGATGCTTTGACATCCCAGCCACAGTAGCACTCGCGGCTGTACTCGACACCAAAATAGTTGAAAGCGCCGTCATTGTACGCACCCGCACTGCAGAATGCAGCGCACTTGTCCAAGGTCATGTCATCGCTAGCTAGGAAAGCCTCGTTCAAAAGACGTGTGCTGTTAACGAGGTCTTTGAAACAACCGGCGTATCTCCACTGTCCACCGACGACTTCGGGCATGAGAGGGTTCAGAGGCGACATAACCATCGTTGATGTCGGGCTCGACGAAGCTGTTGTGGAAGTGGAAGTAGACGACACGATGGTGCTTGTGGTAGCAATACTATTGAAGGGTAGAGAGGTTGATACGGCTGATGATGCAACGCTGGATGCCACAGAGCTTACTGACACTGTGCTGCTGCGAACCGAGGAGAACGCGCTTGGTGAGGTGGTTGAGATAACCGTGCTGGAAGATGCAGCCATAATGCTAGAGGTCGTCGCCACCCGCACCGAAGAGCTTGAGCTAGGTGCATTGAGAGACCTATAGAACCCTTGGATATCGAAAGAGGTTATGTCAGCGTACAGGCTCATGTGTCCGTAATCACCGCCGCAGGCTTGGGTATCATCGCCCGTGCAATCAAAAGTGCACAGGTTGAGAGACTCGTCCGTATAGGTGGAGGGGTTCTTGATGTTTCCTCCACACCAGCATTCCTGGTGGTATTGGACGCCAGACAGAATAGAGCCTCTGGCGAGACAGAGTGCCTGGCATTGCTGGAGAGTGTTCGTCTTCTGCTGGTCGGCGTTGTTGACCGAGTTTGGTAGGTTGCGGCCGAGATTGGTAGTGTCTTTGAAACATCCAACCCACTGATAGCGCGCGGTTCCGTTCGTGAGGAGAGGTCCAACTTGCTTTGTAACCACGGTGCCCTCGAAAACGATGTTGTGCAACCCAGATGGTTGGCCTGTTACAGGGTCATTGCCATCGGTGCTGATAGTCCACAGAGCCCTAACAGGTTGAGATGGGTGGTTCGGCTGAACGGGGGCGGCATGTACGCCAACACTGCCGATCGAACATGTGCCTGCTGGAACTTGTGTCCCTTCAGTGAGTTCGTGGTTAGGGTTAAGAGCAAACAACTGAGGCGACGCAGGTGGCTTGGAGATGGTGATTGTTAACGGCGCACCGCCCTTGTTGCATACGCGGATTTGCTTATCAACCAAAGTGCCAGCAAGAACATTTCCGAACGTGACTTTGTAATCAGAGAGCACGATCCAGTTACCAGAACCGTCTGCCAGCTCAAATGTCACGGCGGGCGGATCGTTGACGGAGCCGCTCAGGGTAAGAATAGCCGAGCCACCGTTGGACCAGATCGCCACCTTTGTTGTGTACGACCCAGAGGCTTGCTGGAAGAATCGAAGCGGGACAGACAAGCTTTTGCCAGATTCAAGTGAAGAGCCAACAGCGGGGAAGTTGGAAGACGAAAAGCCGGAGCCCAAACCGCCATCGCCAGTGATGTTGGTGTAAGTGCCGGCATCATTTTGCCAAGCAAAGCCAGTAAAGGTCAGAGTGCCGTTACCCACGTTTTGCAGCAGAGCTGTGCCAGTCAAGCCATCAGGAGCGTCCCGAAGCACGAGTCTTCCAAAAGCGATATCGGGAGGGGTCGCACTGAGGAAGGGTCCTTGTTTGACAACAGTTCCTTGGAGGGAAACCACGGTGCTTGAAGCGTAATCTGCCGATGCGCTAATCGACAGAGTCAACGCGCTGGTGAGGAAGCCAGGCGCGACCTTGGCAGCTGGGTTGGAGAGATCCCATGTCACATCCAGCGAAAAGGAAGTGCCAGCGGCCACAGTGCCCTGGGGTAGAGTCGAGTTGGAACATGTCCACGAGGGGTCTGAAACGGAACAGCCATTGACTTTGGTGAGCGCAACATTGGCTTTACAGCTGACTTTGGCGCTGGCGGTGGATCCCATTTCGAGGGAGCCAACATCAACCGGGCTGGTGCAGTTCACGGCGGAGTTGACGGGAGCTCCAAAGCATACGAGCTTGTTGTTGTTGGCGTGGAAGAAGACACGACCGTCTCCGAAGACGGGACGTTGGTACTTGTTAGTTCCCTGGGACGATGGCAGAGTGAGAGGAACCATGACACCATCCTGAGGAACAGCTCGGAAAGCCATGAGGCCAGTGTTGACATCGGTGACCCAAACCTGGCGCTTATTAGTGAATCCGTTTCATCGCGCCCGTGGGTTAGGGGGGGGGGGGGGGGTGTTCAGTCATTCTTACAATTCCAGTACCGGGTTTTCCATTGTCAGACGTGACAGTAATCTGGCCGACACCAACTCGACCGGCAGAGACCCACGCTGACTTTCCAGCAAGACTGAACTGGGGAGCGCCCTTGGAGTCGAACCCAAGCTTGTAGGCAACGAGACTGTTACCGATCGAGGATGCATAGATGTAACCACCTTCGGCAGGATAACTACCAAATCCACCATAAAGAGAATTTCCGAGCTCGATGGTCTGCAGTACACCATCCCCGCCATCTGGAGCTTGTCGAAAACCGCCAAGGTTGTCGGCATTCACGACATAAGTGCGGCCCTTCTTTCCCGCGGTCACACCGATGCGGTTGACTCCAGCGCCCTTGAAGACGGAGGGGTCCAAAACGGCCAGTCCAGAGGAACCAACGTCGCGATCGCCAGCATCAAGGCCGATGTAATCGTAGGGCTGGAAATAGTCGATCAAGCTGAACTTGCCAGCAGCGGATAGCTCCATTCTCACAATACACTCGTCTAGCGTCGACATGGGAAGCCTGCCACTAGCCGGCACGTTGCCATTGGCGTGCCCTTGGCCATTGCCACTGACAAAGAAGACGTTGTTGCCGATAGTAGGCAATCCCATGCCACTCTGCCAGATGCCTGCCTTGCCACCCGTTTCGGTGGCCAAGTCGAGCGGCTGAGGCTTGGGGGCGCCCGGCGCGGCTTCGGTTGCCCACATGCTCACGGGGCCGACGCCCGGGGTCTTGCTGACCGAGAGAATGTAGCCGGTGTAGTTCCAACGACCGCAGTGGGAGCCGAACGCCGCAACAATATGACCGTTGAGCTCGGTCAGAGAAGGCCGCTGCAGGGCCACACCACCAACGAAATAGCGGGCGGGATCATTGTCGGCGTTCATGCCATCAATGAGAACCGGAAAGCCGGCAACGTCTTCGAGGGTGGGGATCCGAATAGCGTACATCTTGTAGACGCCGTTTGAGGTGCCGGAAGTGGTTCCGTCCTTGTAGCCTTTGGAGAACAGGTACATGATATCGGTGTTGGGGTCGATGATGGGAGTACCAGTGACACCAATCCAGTCAGGAATGTCGCCGCAGTTACTGTCGGCGGCACTGAAAGGCGGCTGAAGGGTCCTGGTTTTCAACACATTGCCCGTCTTGCTGTCGAAAACACGGACAATGTTCATCTCGGACGCTGTGATGACGAGCTCGGATTGGCCATTGGGCGTATATACTAGAGGCTTGGCCAGCCATTGTTCTCTGGGAACAGGGGAGGTAAAGGTCCACAAGTTCTTGAAGCTTGAAGAGCCTGCGACGTTGGGGTTCAAGTAATGGTTGGGAAGGTATCCTGATTGAGGCAGATCCTATTATGAGAAGGGGTTCAATGGTCAGCAGATGTGTTTCGGAAACTGGCATGCGGAGGTCTCGTGCAGTGTCTAGACGCGAGCCGGTATAAGACTGGGAACTGTAGAACTTACAGCGTCACGGTACGAATCGGTCGAGGCTAACGGGGCAACAAGCACCGGCATTGAAGCCAGCGCTACAAGAGACAATCTCATGACGGGCTATCAAAAGACAAAAGCTGAAAACAAGTGAATGTCTGCTTCGGGAAGTGAAGGCCCAAAGATGCCTTGAAAGAGTGGATAGGGCGGAGCACCTGCTGGCTGCATGATGAAGGTCCGGGGGATAAGGTCAGTATTAAACAAACCCAATAAGTGCCAAGTGTGCAGGTCGAAAGAATAGGGCGGCAAACAGACAACAGACTCGGAGCAAGACGACCGCCATGGTATCGTTGCTCGCAAGGCCGTTGTTGGTAGAAGACATTGTGCGCTAACTAGAGCGGCCACGAGGGCAAGGAAGCAAGTTGGCGACGCAGAGCTCCTGGCTATGGCAGGCATGGGTCAATTGGCACACCCATGCCTCGATCGGGCTGAACTGGGGTTGCGAGGTCGAGTTCCGTAGGGATGGTGCACACACGCCCAGGCCAAGTTTGATTAGGGCGAGATATTGAAGGCGCCAGAGACATTTCAGGACAAGCTGAAAAAGCACAGTTGGGCAAGCAAGGAAACTCGAAGAGGGGTAAGGTCCAGAGGAGCGTCCAAACAGCACATTGAACAAGCGCAAGCTCCGAGCGGGGGGGAACATGGTGGTGTGTGGAGACTGGGAGAGAGAGAGAATCGAGACATGGATAGTATCCAAGGGAGTGGGCTGGGGCTAGACGCGGCGACTGTTCACCCCCATGAGCCATGGAGGGTGATGTCTGCCATGAGAGCCACGAGGAAAGTCTCGGCGCATCAAAAGACGGATGAGACCCGTGGAAGGGGCCATGCGATGAGCCAGGGATGTTCGGATGGCGGCACATGGACAAACAGAAAATAAAAGTCGTGGCAAGACAGTGTATATCGGCCGCGGTCATGGCAAAACGGGTGCCGAGCGGAGGTCAGGTTCCATCAGGTCAGATCGGTAAAGTAACTGTCTGTGTAGTGGCAATCGCAGCCACATGGCGCCTCGCCGGCCGGGTAAGAAGCTTCTTTTGCGATGTTGTTGGTGTTGGCGTTACGGACTAGTCTAGTCTGTCATCGTTCTCGTATGTGCGGGTGGGTGTTTCTGGCGCCGATGGTGAAAGTGAAGTGGGAGTCTCGAGGTCTGAATGATTCAATTCGATTCAGTCGTGTCTAGCAATAGGTCCGACGCATGGCGACTAGTGGCCACGAGTAGATTAGGCGGAGGGCTGTGCTGTGTGGTGTTGCTCGGCGTGCTTCCTCAACTATCGGCAGAATGGGATCTTCGAAGGTGCATCCGGGTTGAAGACAGACAAACATGGAAAAGCAAGTAAACGTCGTCGGATCGAAACAGAACAGGCGTGTAGTGGTGGAACAAGTTCTGAGCTATGGATGGAAGGGAAGCAAGAGGAGAGCTCAGTCTTGAAGGGGATGGAAATGCTACACGAGACCCAAATGCAGGTCCGGACAGGGAAGCTTGGGGGGAAGAGATTGGATGGCTTTGTTCGCTTAGCCCGATATGGTCAAGCGCCACTCCACTGTACCTTGGTCGAGGGAAGGGCCCCCCTTCCCAACCTGGATGGACATGCATGTCCTGCTGCTTGCCCAAAAGTGAGGAAGGTACGTACTAAGCAGCCTACCTACCTACTTAGGTGGGTACCTAGCCTGCAAGAGGAACTTGCAGCTGTATTGAGTAAACGAAGCTACAGCATGATGTACGATGTACGAATGACACCAGTAGGAAACCTAGTAGCAACGCGCATGTGGCGCGTCCTGCAAGGGCGGCTGTCGATATTGGCAGCCCCGGCCGGAAAGAATGACACCGAGCCCGTGGGCCGATCACTATGCAATGGGACTATCGAAGTCTGCTGCGCAACTTCTATTTGGCATACATGTTGGTCCCGATGAAATCTAATCTGCAAGGCAATCGCCGTCCGTCCCTTCCTTCCAGAGGCCGTGGCGCACCTTCCCGTTGGCCCTTCCGTTGGGTGGCGGTCCCAAATCGGCGGTTCCTTCCTTCCTTCCTTCCTTCCTTCCTTCAAGGCAAGAGCCGTGCTGTGTTGTCCCACACCTTCAGTTCCTCCCTGGGTTGTGTGTGGACATGGCAGGCTGTCTCAAATACAATTACAACTCTTGCCGCTCTTTGGCCTCATCTCCTCGTCATGTTTTTTTTTTTTTTCTGTTTGCCTTTTTACTCCTTCAAACAGCAATGACCACCGTCCTCGGCCGTTCTCAGTCTGTTTTTTCATCTTTATGTTATTTGCTTGTTTGCCCGTCTTCAAGCCCAGCTGAACTGGACATCTTCACCGGCCGCTTCTCAAC
The DNA here is from genome assembly GCA_020631755.1 of Colletotrichum sublineola. Taxonomy (NCBI): domain Eukaryota; kingdom Fungi; phylum Ascomycota; class Sordariomycetes; order Glomerellales; family Glomerellaceae; genus Colletotrichum; species Colletotrichum sublineola. The sequence continues at coordinate 1,543,522 of JAHSQG010000010.1, forward strand.
ACGCCGTGTTCCACCACACACACATACACACACAAACATGGACAAACACACATGGGCTAGTTACTGATGAATCCCAGACATTGGACTCACTTTGGCCCGTGGCGCCATCGCGATGCTCGCCGCTCGTACGACGCTGCGGCCCGCCCGAGAGCCTCTTCGATGCCCTGTGCTCACTCTTTGCCGCACTTACGATTGCTCCCTGACGCCTTTTACGCAGGGACAAACAAACAAACGCACCCTGCCGACTCTCTTCTTGCCCTTCATCTCATGTCGTCGTCCGCAAAATCTCTCTCACCCTCTTTCGCACCATCTCTTCCTATCAACTGGGCCCCTTACTCCAACGCATCCCTTGGGCTACAGTAGCTACTCATCGTCTTATCTCTCTCCCTAGCCTTTCAGCGCACTTTCTTTTCTAGCGGACAAGACTTGTCCTGGCCAATCGCGACTCCTCGAGCCCGATGACCCAGAGCACCATGGATGCCGACTGCCGAAAGACGAAAATACACTCGGGCCCGCACATGACTTAACCTTTTACTCCGCCGCCCATGTTGGCTCCCCCTTCCTATCTATCGTGTTAAGGGAATGGCAGGCAGGTTTTTTTCTTTTTCCCTTCGTCGACTTGAGCTGTCTGTCAAATAGCTTGCACATCGACAGGCCGGCCTGCAACGCCGGCTTGAGTACTAGCCTGACGAACCACCTCTCTCCCGCATTGCTGGTATACGAGTGGTAGGAATCAAGGCAGATTCACCCTGTCTGATAGTTGCCTAGGTGATGGGCCTGCTCCTGCTCGGCTTCTTGGCAAACAGCATGTTTCCATTTACGGCATCGGCATCTACCACACGTTTAAACTGCATGGCAATGCCGTGGCTTATAACCGCCATCTGAAAACGGCTTCCACCAACCGCATTCTTGACTGCCTTTGTCTCTGAAGAGGCGCTCCCTTCTCACGACCGCTTCGACTCAGAAAGCCTTGCTACCAAATGTTGGGTTGGTACGTAGCCTGCCAAGAGTCCACCCGGCCTATGGCGCGCGCGCGCGCTCTTCCGACGATTTTCCTTGTTGTCTCGTTCATCATTACCGTAAGTGCCAGGAGTCATTGCCAAGGAACTTGTGTTGGGTTCATGTGGCTGCTATGGCCGGCCTTTGGCCCGGTCCACCATAGCATTTTCAACCTCAATTTTCGTCACATCCACCGCGGCTCGCTCCTATGCTCTGTTTTCTTCCATGCTGCAATCCACAATTATTTACCCCTACCACGTACCACACTAACGCTTAACCCCCAGCCCGCCAGCCAGCCCGCCGGCCGTCAATGAATTTTCCCTCCAACAACTAACCCATCAACCATGGATAACGACAATAACCACTGCCGCCGGCCAGCAGATATCTATATAAAACACCTATTAGATACTGGCCGCATGCGTATACGCACCCTCCTTTTTGACAGCAGACTTAACAGGCAAGAGATTGCCAGCCGGACTGGATTTTCTATTGGCCAAGTCAAGTATCCCCTTCGGGCGCCCTCTGAATCAGTCCGGCAGTAGCCCAGCCGGCCGCCTACCCTTTCCCACAAGCAAGAGTAACAGTTCGTTGAGTATGTGACCTCTTAGATGAAGGGTTGGCTCGCCAGCTTCCTCCAGCTGTTAATAAGCCTCTTCAATGGGGTATACGGCGAATATATGATCCGGAGCACCCTCCGCCGCCTTAGATACTGCAGATACGTTGCCCGTCGCAAGCCCATTATCACTGAAGAAACCCGCCAGGCCCAGCTAGCCTAGGCTCTAGCCTATGTTAACTAGAATATTGAAGACTGGATAACGATCCTCTGGACGGATGAGACGTGGGTTCATAGTGCCTGGCATCAGAAGGTCTATGTGACGAGGAGGAAGGACGAGGAGCTGGATCTGATGTGCCTTATTGAGGGCGCTGGGATGGTACGGGGTAGGTACTTGGGTGGACGGTAGACCCGTCAGACAAGAACACATAATACCCGTCATCAATGAATTCATCCGCCAGCATCAGCAAGTCTACAGATAGAGGCTAGCCCTCATGCAAGATGGAGCTCCTTCACATGCTGCCCAGAGCACCCTTGAGGATCTTGCCAGGCAAGGATTAGAGGTTATCTATTTCCCCATACTCGCCAGATCTTAACCCTATTAAACCATGTTGGAGCTGGACGAAGGAACATATCTAGATAGATCTAGTACAGGCATTTTTGAGGGCAGCTATCCCGCCGGCATTTATATAAGTGTGTTAGAGAGGCGTGGGAAGCTCTGCTACATGAATATTGTGCGCTGCGCAGCAGCTCTATACAATGCCGGATAGATGCCAGACAGTGACTGATGCGAATGGAGGGCATACGAAATGGTGATTTTTGGCTAGATAGATAGGGGTTAGAAAATGCATCAGGTTCGATGTGTGTGGGCCGTAACATATAGGGGCAAAAGAATTGGCGCCGGCGCTCCTTGCGCCACTCAAGGATAAGTCGCTTGGATTCGCCCGCGCAAAGGGGTGTTATACTGTGGATTCTGCCTTTCCCTCATGGTACGAGCAGGCCGTGAACTAGTTTAGTCTCGGCAGTGCAGCATCAAGGATCCACACCGCGGGAGGCGGGAAAAAGGGATTGATCCATTCTATTATCCTCTTCAATCGCCTGCGTCCATCGGGGCAGCTTTCTCTCCCCCTTTGTAATCCTGACGACACTCACAGCAGGGCGGCGATCAATGAAGCTCCCCGTCAAGCCAGCACCAGACGATTCGGCCTTTTTCTCCATCTGAAGCGAGACGACGAGGCCTTGACGGAGACGAAGAATGCTCGCACGCCTTGCGTTGGTGTGGCTCGCAGCCACCTGTGTCTCGGGGGCCTACGTGCAATGGCAGAGCTGCGACGGTCCGGCAACCCAGACCGATGTCTTTGTCCCGCAGACCGTATCCGCCGCTCTAGTGCCGTTGAATGACGGCTCCGGGAACATTCTCACCTTGCAAGCTGGGCGGTGGATGGAAGAAGCCGAATGCCAGGAGCTTTCTCGCAGGGTGCCCGCCGCGATAATCGAATTCGAAATGCTCGGACGGTCTGCAGCATACCGGACCGCAACGAATGCGACATGCGAGAAGCTCAACTTTGCCGGTAATTGGGTTTCGCCACTGGCGCATCCCGTCAGTCTCTACATATCCGTTGCCAACGATATTGGCCCCTTGCCCCCATTATCGACCTTTCACATTACTTTCCGCCTCGAGGGAACCGATTCCAAAAAGATCAGCTGCCAACAGACCAACATCACACCCGCTCTCGGCCCAACCATCTCCTCCGCCATTACTTACTCGACTTGGGCTCTCTTCATCTTCGTGCTTCTCGTCGGCATCGCGCGCTCCGTCTACAGCACCCCGGTCACTTTCGACGACGATGATGATGATGATTATGAACCGCCCCCAATTCGGACAGTCCTTCCCAATGTTGGAGACTGTATTCAGTATCTTCAGTTCATTTTTCTGACTGGTGGGCTCAGCCTGCGGTACCCAGGCTTCTATCAACCCGTTGTCAGCCATCTCCGTTGGTGGTCTCTTTTTGTCCACGGCCCCATCACCCACGGTCGAGTGTACGAAAGAGCAACAGATGGAATCTACGTTGTTAACGGCACGTACGGCGGCACTTATGGTTTAGAGCTGATGACCCAGATTTCTGGCAACCCCATGTCAATGGACACCTGGCTCAACATGGTCATCCTTATGATCGTCATTGCAGCAAGCGTTGCCTTGGTTCTCAAAGGTTCCCTCAAAGTTTCCTGGCTCTTGAACAAGAACCGCGACTCAGATAGCAGGCCGTCGCAGTCGAGCGGTGGGGTACGGCAGGTCAGCAGCCGTATCCTGCGTGTCATCCTGTCGTACTTCATGTTTCCTCTGACGGCTTTATCCTTTTACCAGCTCGATCAAGCCTCGTGGTTGCCCGTTTATCACACGAGCCTGGCCGCCGTGCTCATTGTCGCCATGATGGCTGCCTTCGTCTGGCTCATTCGGCAAATCCCAACGCGCAACCTCGGCGCCCTAGTCTTCGACAGCACCAAACGGTATAGGCAGCTCTCCCCTTCCCACGACTTCCAGCGACAAGACGAGAGGTTCATTTTCATCATCTTTGCTCTCACCTTTGTCCGGGGCGCTGTCGTTGGCGGGTTACAGATTTCCGGCGTAGCGCAACTGGCTGTTCTTGGCGCTTGCGAGCTGGTTTTGCTTGCCAGCATTGCCGGGTTCCAGGCCTACTCGATGTTCTCGGTTGGAAGCATCGCAGCAACCATCCGGCTCTGCAGCTTGATATTCATGATCACGTTTCTGCCTGGAATTGCCACCAATGGTATCAAAAGCGCCATCGGATACTTGATCTTGATTGTCCACGCCGGCATGCTCGTGCTTGGCTTTATCGTCCCCGCAGCTTGTGATCTTACCAACATCGTCATGGCCTGTTCGACAGCGCCAAAACCCGATGTGAGTCTCATTTCCTGCGGTTCCCTGCCCATCTAACATTTGCACTCTTGTAGGCTTACGGGCTTCGTGAGCTACGTCGGCGTGATGTGTCACCATCAAATCTGTCTTCCATGAGTACTACCAACGAGCTCGGCACTCCATATATGCACCTGGACCCTTCGACCGCTTCAAGTCGCTACTTTCGGCCACCACGGTCGAGCTTATCTATCTCGTCTGCGGACCATCCACGCAGCCTCGGCTCGTCCCTGTCCCGTTCTTCCAGGACGGTTTCCTCCCCCACTTCAATCGCAGATAAGCACTCTATGCAATACTCCCCGCCGATCGCGTCTCCGACCTACTTGTCCGAACCAATCGGGGAAGAGGAAGAGGAAGCCAGCGTTACGTCGCAAGACTCGCCCACCAGTGTAAACGATGGGCCGCTCGGCCCGCGGTGGAACGACTATTCCTTCCGGGAGGCAGATCTTTATTACGGCGCTCCCCGCCCGCGGCCTGCCAAGAGGGCTTCGGAAGAGCTGCCCCGGCCGTCTGCTCCTCCTCCATCCTTCCGCTCTTCGTCCGGATTCTGGGCCAAGGTCACTAGACAAGCGGGCGCCTCTGAGCAAGGGTTCCGGGTCTCTCGCCCACGGCCGCTCCCAGAAGCGGGGTTCGTGGTCGTCAGGCCCAACAAGCCGGACAGCCTCGGGGACGGTTCGGGTGGCGGCGCAGTGAGGAGTACCTCTCAGGGCACGTGACGGATTTCCTAGAGGGTCTACGAAGGTCTGGTGTCAACCTCGTAAATTTGCTGCGTTTGGGATATGCCTGGTCGATATGAAGCGGCATTGTGAAGGCTGAGGCGCAAGGTACAACGGGGAAAGACCGGTCAAGGATTAGCATTGGTTTCTGGGAATTATATATGATACCTCGTCGCAACAGGTGTAAATCATAGTCTATACGACGCATTTATCAAATAAATACTTCATTGATGAAAAAAAAACTTCGCCATTAGGGCAGGGTCCAAGAGTACTTGTTCGTGACCAGGAAGCTGAAAGTCTATCGCTACGAAGGTTGGTTGCTTAGTGGAGCATAGTGACAAGTTGCAATGGGAGGGGGGGGTTCCACGATTGTAACCAAAAATAGGGAGCCGGTGATCTGCGGATAGTGTTACACATGCATAGCACTCTCTTTCAACAACCGGGAACTGGAAAATCGAGTAGGGTGGCCGGAATTTGCATAAGGGAGTTCGAGTCACGGTTAAGCAAGGACAATTTTATGCACAATGGAAATGCCATTGAATCGTGACAAGATGGTCAATGGAGAAGCCAATAATGACTAAAGCAAAGAAAAATATTCGTACTAGAACGAACACGCTTGCTTCCGCAACTCTGAAGAATGAAAATTGGTATCGTAGTATTAGGCCACTTCCCCCTTTTCCCCAGTTCCTGTCCCCATCCCTTCCTTATACGCTCTGTCGGCTATTGTTGGTATTGGACCATGTCTCGGTATCGTACGTCGTGATCAGCGGCTCCGTCACCTTCGTGGTGCTCCCTCGGGGCAGTATGTTCTCGGTGCTGTCCTCGGCCTTGGTCGCCGAGGTCCCCGTGAGGGACGCCTCCCGGTCAACGCCGGCGCTCAGCGGCCGCATGCCGCTGCGCTTGGTGCCCCAGGTCTGCAGCACGTATAGCGACGACGGCTTGCTGGACCGCGGGATGCCTCCGCTGCCGCCGCCGCCGCCGCCGCTCGCGTTGCGGCTTTTGGCGGCGAAGTACTTGACCATGGGCGCCAGCGGCGGCACGCACGCGATGATGACGCCCGTGCAGGCCTCGACGACGGACCACCGGATGGACTGCTGCGAGTCGAGGTAGTTGGAGAGGCTCATGATGGTCTGGATCCGGATCGCCTGGATGACGGTGACGAAGGCGCCGAGGATGAAGAGGCCTAGGAGCACCGCCTTCTTCCGGCGCTGGATCTGGGACGTGATGATGACGGGGAACGGGAGGAACATGCTGCCAAGGGTGGGCGGGGAGCCGCCGCTTGTCAGTTTCTATCAAAGTTTTGGGGAGGGCTTTTGGAAAAAGGGGTGGGAGGGGGCTCTTACATCAAGACGTCAAAGACGATGGTCAAGGACGAAAACGTCAAGTAGAATGCCACGCGGTCTACGCAGTGTCCCACATCGGCAGGGATCGAGGGGTCGTATACCTTCTCAAACTGGTTGTTGGTGGGGGAGGTCAGCCAGAAAACACTTGGAGCTTTCCCTCGAGATGACACTCTTTTTTCTTTTTCTTTTTTTCTACTTACCGGTGTGCACTGGAACCAGAAGACGAAGAAGAAGGCAATGTGTGCCATCGTACACGCCACCGCGACGATGATGGTGGTGATTTGATAGCGGCCGGCTGGGAAGAAGCGTAGGTAGGATAACAGCAGGCTCATTTTGAAGCCATAGAGTCCGATGGGATAGCTTCGGAGTGGGAGAAAAAAGGGCGTTGTTAGCTGAAAACCTGAGTTTGTGGGAGAGTCGGCTTCCGATGCCGTGGATCAGACTTACAAGAGTCCGCCTATAAATTGCAGCTTTATTCAAAAACACTGTTAGCACGACTCGCAGGCAAAAAGGGAGGGCTATAGCTTCTCTCACCCGGCCAAAGTCCACGACATTCTCGTCGGGCATGTCCTCCAGTCTGGTGAGTCCAAGGCCCCATTTTGTCTCTGTGTTTCCAGTCAGTCCTGGGGCGGAGAGCAGGGGGGGCTGACGCAAATGCCTTACGGAGCACGGTGAAGACCGAATAACCACAGGCTCCCAGCTGGGTAAGGAGAAAGTCAATGTCGGAAACCATCAGAAAACGTGATTTAGCGTCAGACCTACCCAGGAAATGATAATCATCCAGTCGTCTAGAGCATATCTTCATCAGCGTTGGCCCCTGTGCGGCAGGACTAACCCCTCCCTTCTCTCTACTTGTTCCAAATTTTCAACGTACCATATCCAACAGCTTTGACCAGAATCGTCCGGACGTATAGCCTTAGGCAGACGAGGAGCAGGGCGACGGAGGTGAAAACGATGCAGAGCGCGGCAATATGCGGCCCGGTGGTCGGCGTGTCTGCCGGCGTGTTAAACGTCCAGCCCGCCATGCTGGGAGATTCGATGGCCTCCTCCATTTTTTCTCTTCGTTTTCTTTGCGCAATGGTTTGACGGGTTTGCTGGATGTTGGGAGAGAGGCCATCTATAAACAAAGACCGCCAAGTCAAGACGCTCGAGGGCATTGAGGAGACAGAGAGAGAGAGAGAGAGAGAGAGAGAGAGAGAGTACCAAACTTCGGTTAATGCTGTAACCATGCCTAACCGGGCAAATAGAAGCAGGCCTACGCAGTCTGCTGCTGCTGTTCACGTATCGGAGACCATCTCCGACCCTCCTGTTTTTGTGAGGCAGACCCTTGCCCGCATGGCCTGCTCGAACGGCACTGCACGAGGGAGGCGTCAGCCTTGAAATTGCGCCTGCGAACGCAGGCTTTTGCTGAAGAAACTTCTCGGCGCAACGGGGGTCTTTCCCCTCCGCAAGCCACCAATAGGTTTTTTATTTTTATTTTGTTCTTCATGTAGGGAATCTTTTTTTTATTTTATTTTTATGTTGACAGTGTTCTAGTTTTTCTTCACTTGGCACACACACACACACACAATGCAGAGACCCGGCTGGGTGCGTGTTATGTCGTGCTCTCGGACCGGGTACTTGAACCACGTACTGCCGCATGCACGAACGGTTCATCCTGACCCCAGTTACCGAACCAAGATGTATGTTCTTACAGACAACCCACACACACACACATACACACATGCGCGCGCGCGGGACAAGTTTAGACGACATTGAACGCATGAGACGGACTTGTATCAACCCCGGTATTGCGGCGGTGGCGGCCCTTGCCGATTCTTCGTCTGTGAGCGTCGGGAACGCCGCGTCCAAGAAGAAAGAAAGAAAGAGAGATATGAAATACAGTGCGCTTGGTTGTTAGTTCTGTTGAGCGCCATCCAGTCGGGGGAGGGCTCTGAGGAAATTGACATGTCACATTGCTGAATCGATCAACCGACCACCGATGAGACATTTCGTCTTTAATTTCAAACTTTGCCGTGCCTTGCGCCAGATGCACCAACAGACACCACCCTCCCCTCCGAACTCGCGTCGCATCGCAGAGATAGAGATGGCTGGCACGGCAGGCATAGCGAAATGAGCAATCAGCCAGGGCTCCTCAAGGCCTCACGATTGGTATACCGGTACGCAGTCCGTAAAATCCAGAGAGATGGGTGTCTGGCCTTGCAGGCCTCCCTCCCGGTTTGATCCCTTGCATACTTAAGGTTCATCCGGGGAGGGGCATATCAAACCCCGCCCTCTCCAGGTTCACGAGTCAAGCACTCGCATTTGGCTGGACTGCTATGTACGACGAGCCCGCCGGAGCAAATCGGGAGGCCGGAGCAGGCCCCGGTTGTGTGGGCCCCCCCCCGGCCCGTACCCTTGCCGTTCAACCAGCCGCACGGGCGGTCCTTGTCTCCAAGACGGAAAACTTTACAGTGTTAAGGCCCGTTGGTTCAGGGTCGCAATGGAAGCAGGACGGGAGCAGGCCTATGCCTTTCTCGTTTATCTAGGCCTTTTTGCAAGCGGGGGTGGAATGCCCCAACGCTTTATACTCCCCGCAAGAGTTTGTGTCTCCGAGGTCACCCTCGTCGGCCCTTGCTCGCTTGCCTCTCCCCCGGTAGAAAAAACGGCGAGCTAGCCAAGATGGACCGGCATCGCGGCACAAGCGTACGGCTTCTGAGCTTATCGCTCCAGAGCCGAGCGGAGATCTTGTCCTGAGTGGTGCAGAAGCGAGCAGAAGTGCTTACTGACGGGCTTTCCTCCCTGCCTCCCCTCTCCTCACTCTCTAGCTCGCTTTCTTGCTCGCCCGCCTTTTACCCTTCGGTTGTCGTGCGCACGTCGCCACATTTATACCAGCATTGGAGGGCATGATCCAATCGCGAGAGCGAATTGAGGAAATAGAGAGCGGTACCACTCTGGGCAACGTCGTATACAACTACGAGCGTTCCCGTCTCTTGTGAAACACGAGTGATTGCACACCCCTTTTTCTTCTTCCACGTTCGCCACTGCCCATCCATCATCGTACGTTTGAGTTTTCCTTCCTTGTCCGTCAACGTTCCAGACCGTTGCGACTCAATCTGCAAAGGAAGCTCAGAGCACGTCCCCCCCTTCCCGTCTCCGTTGCCAAGAAGGGAATTCGTTCAACATGCGACCCTCAACCCTCGCCGCCTTGCTCCTGGCCAGCGGGAGCGCTTCCGCGTCTGTGGCGTCAGCTCGAGGAAGATCCACGACGAGGATAAGGACGGCGATCAGGGGCTCGACGGGCGAGTGCAAGTACCTCCCGGGGGACGCGGGATGGCCCTCGGCCGATGCGTGGGCGCGGCTCAACGAGACCGTTGGGGGACGTCTGATCGCCACCGTCCCTCTGGGTAGCCCGTGTCACGGAGCCGCTTACAACGCGACTGAGTGCGCCCGTCTTCAGGACGCATGGCTCTTCTCCGAAGTGCAGTACGTAGCCCTGAACCCCCCCCCCTCCGCCCACCTCAATACCCGCCGTCAGGGTTCACACAAGAGATGACATCGTGAGGCTGACCTAACTCGCAGCATGGACTCGTCATCCTCCGTCATGGCCCCGTTGTTTGCCAACGCTAGCTGTGACCCATTTACGCCCAAAGACGTCCCCTGCACGTTGGGCAACTACGTGGCCTACGCCGTGAACGCCACCGGACCCGCGGACGTCCAGGCCGCGCTGGCGTTCGCCGACCAGAACAACGTGCGCCTCGTCATCCGCAACACAGGCCACGACTACAACGGCCGGTCGACGGGCGCCGGCGGGCTCGCCGTCTGGACCCACCACCTCAAGGGCACCGAGATCCTCGACTGGGATGACGGCCGCTACTACGCCGGCAAGGCCCTCAAGGCCGGCGCCGGCGTCCAGGGGTTCGAGGCCATCGCCGCGGCCCACGATGCCGGGCTGACGGTCGTCACCGGCGAGTGCCCCACCGTCGGCTTCGCCGGGGGGTACGTCCAGTCGGGCGGCCACTCGGCGCTGAGCACCGTCTACGGCCTGGCCGCCGACAACACCCTGTCGTTTGAGGTCGTCACCCCGACCGGCGAGCTCGTCACGGCCTCGCGGACGGAGAACGCGGACCTCTACTGGGCCCTGAGCGGCGGCGGCGGCGGCAACTACGGCGTCGTCACCTCCATCACCACGAAGGCGCACCCCGACGCCCCCGTCGCCGGCGCAAAGTTCGCCGTCGCGGTCTCTGACAACGCGACCCTGTACCAGGTCATCGACGCCTTCCACGCCGCGCTCCCGGCCATCGTCGACTCGGGAGTCATGGTCATCTACTTCTTCGGCTCGGGATTCCTCCAGTCCCCGGCCCTGACTGCCTACAACAAGTCCCAGGCCCAGGTCGAGCAGATCCTTGCGCCCCTCATCGGCTCCCTCGCCCAGCTCAACGTCACCCTCGAGCCCACCTACACCTCGTTCGACACCTACCGCGACCACTACAACCACTACTGGGGCCCTCTTCCCTCGGGCAACATCCAGGTCGGCACGCAGCTCTTCGGCGGCCGCCTCCTCCCACGTGCCGTCCTCCCCACCTTCGGCCCGACCGCGCGGCAGCTCGTCGAGCTCGGCGTCACCTACATCGGCGTCGGCCTTGACGTCTCGCGCTTCGGCGGCAACGGCGCCAACGCCGTGCTGCCGCAGTGGCGCGACTCCATCGTGCAGGTCTCGCTGACGCTGCCGTGGAGTTTCGAGGCCCCCTTTGCCGACATGGTGGCCCTGCAGGACCGCATGACCGAGGTCGTGCAGCCCGTCATCGAGGCCGCGACCCCTGGCGCCGGCGCGTACATGAACGAGGCCGACTTCCAGCAGAAGGACTGGCAGGAGACCTTCTTCGGCGCCAACTACCCCAGGCTCTTGGAGATCAAGAACAAGTACGACCCCAACGGGCTGCTGTACAACGTCGCCGCCGTCGGCAGCGACGCGTGGACCGTCGACTACCACGGGCGGATGTGCCGGAGCTGATTTGTCGAGGGTTTCTTATGGCGATCCCTCGGGCGCCGCTGAAAAATCCCTTGGGATGGGCAACCCGTAGATAGTCTCCCGGCGACTCAGCTCATATGGGATCTAAGTGCTGGCATACTAATGTAATCTGACAAAATCGAACTTATGCAATGTCCCATATATGTCTCCCGTGCATTGTGATCGGCATGCAATATCGTTGGTGTGGTACAGGCCTCTTCTGTCATCTCCGCAACACGCAGTTAGACACACAAAGAAAGGGCGGACAACATGGCGTCTCAAAAGTGCAAAGTGGCTGGGCACTACTCCTGAGCAGATCTGGGGGGCTAGTTGATCCGTCTTTTCTAGTCTGAGCTGGCTAGTTTCACTCTACCGCGCTCCGGGGCAGCTAGTGGCATCACTTACCGGGCTAAGCAATGAGCCACGTATTTGCCATTGGCCTGGGATTCAGAAAAGTTTGGTTCAGAATGGGAGAAGCGACTACAGCGAGACCGGAGATGATCATTTGGCCTAGGGGTGACGCAGCCTATTGTACGGCCTACTGCTGGCATACGACAAGGTATTACTGTTGCCAAACGTGGTGAGAGTATTGTTGGAATGTAATAAGTCAATTCGTGTACGTTTAAGTAACTAACTCCTGCGACAGTCATCCGTAAATCTTGAAAAGGTCGTATATATGTGTGCGAAACGCCCGCCTTCCTTTGTGGGGGGGAAAAAATTGGAAAAGAAAAAAAAAAGGTCATCAACTCCGTAGGTAACGTATAATCAAACTCCAAGACAAGATAAGCCATGTAGAAACCGTGGCCAAAGTGAATTAAGCATCCGCTCACAGGTTTGCATAAGAAATGCCAATCAATGCAGGTGAGACGTGACCAATGTGAACAAACATGGGGGGAGGGAGCAATGGGAAAATCTCAGAGCGATGGTGCTACACAGGGTTCCGCCGTCGCGATGCAGTTGAAAACACCTAAACAACGCCGTTGAAGCGTCGGCCACGGGATGACTCGATGCTCTGGTGGCTCTCGCGCCTCATCGAGGTGACAGAGAAGCGTCTGGAAATGGCATTGTCGATCTCGACGTGGTCCACGTCAATGTGCTTCTTGGGTACCCAGAATACCTGCACGAGCCCGACGACGGCGAACAGGGCGCAGCTGAACCAGGCGGCGCCAGAGCCCAAGAAGCTGTAAATGATACCCACGAGCGGCGGTGAGACGGTTCTAGCGAGACAGGCACCAGACATGGCCAGGCCGTTGACCTTTCCGAGCGCTTGCGAGTTTGGCGTCGCGTTCTTGATGAGGATGAGGGTGACGGGGCCGACAATGACACCGTAAAAGCTCTGCAAGATGAGGGAAAACCAGATGCCAGCCTCGGTCAGTGCTTCGGGAAGGGCCGACAGGAAGGGCACGAAGAGGTAGGCTGTGGGATATACGACGACCATGGCGATGAAGGAGCCCCAAACACCGACGCGCTCGACGAAGATGGGGAAAATCAGACCCTGAATGAAAAGACCTATGAAGCCGTTGATAGCCAGGTAGACGCCGACCTCGCTTAGCTTGTTGCCCAAGCCGCCCTGCAGATCGAGGTGGCCCCGGGGCTGCTGAGGGTCGTCCTGGAGATAGGTAGGCAAGAGGGTGGCGGCTGCCATCTGATGGTAGGAGAAGATGATCAAGGCGATGATGAGCATGACAACGGTCTTGTTGAAGGTCTTGACCTTCTTCTGGCCCGTCGCCTGGGCACGGGAGTTGAGCAAGTGCTGTCGCAAATCCTCGGGCACAACCCTGATGGAGTGGACGGTTCCGAAAGACGAGCGCCTCAGGTCGAAATCATGCTCAAAGGGCAGAGGCATGCTGGACTCGGCGAAGCGCGGCCTGGAGTGACTTGTGGATATGGAGCGGCGCGGGTTGAAGGAGCGGATGGGGGCGCGTCGCAAGGGTGTGGTCTCGTCAGTGACGTCATCGTCATCGACGGCGATGTTGTTGCGGCCGTGGTGGTATTCGTGGTCGGCTTCGTTCCAGTCCTCCTTTGTCTCTTCGAGGAAGAAAATGCCCTGAATGACGGCCAGGAGAATTGCGACAACGGACACGAGATTGGGAAGCAGATACGGATAGCGACCGAAAATGCCGTCCTGGGAGAAGACGGTCGGGTATTGGTCGGCGGGCTCGGCGAGGAATCCTCCCATGGCAGAGCCAAGGATACCGCCCAAAGTCCACACGAAGGGTTGCACAGCGTAAGCCTTGGCTACAATGCCCCAACAAAAAAGCCAAGATTAGCAAGCTGTCGTTTACCCCCACAGGGACGGTCGAGGTGAGGCAAGGCACGATGGGAGGGAAGAAAAACTCACGCTCATGATCCGGGTTCTTGACCATCTCGGCGACCATGGTCTGCATGACGGAGACGTTTCCGTTGAGAGCGCCGCCAACGAAGCGGGCGAGGAGAGCAACCCAGTAGGTCTTTGCCATGCCGAAAATCAGACTCGAGATGCAGACGCCGACCAGGCCAAACAGAACAACGGGTTTGCGACCGATGCGGTCGGATAAGGCACCCCATCCCATGGAGGTGATGGCCTCGGCGACTGCATAAGCGGAGATCAAGAGACCGGCGCAGAAGGCGGCCTCCTTTTCATCGATGCCGACATGCAGAACCATGCGGTAGGTATAGGCCAGAATGGAGTTGAAGGCGATGGGCTCTGAGAATCGACATATTGCTGTTGAGATGCATTAGCTATGTCGATCTGCTTATCATTGAGTGCACATGAATAAAGGGGTGTATTTTGTCTGTTATGTCATCCCGTCTTCTTCTCTCTTGAGCGGGAGGGGAATGAATGGACGGGATGAAGGAGACGGAGGATGGCAGTACCAAGTACGGCCAATTGCTTGGTCGGAAACGCGTTTGGATCTTTGTTTTTTGATTGAGGCATGGTTTCTTGATAGAAATAAACCTCTTGTGTGTCGAGATTCTTTCTCTCCTTTGGCGACTGGAAAGTAGTTTTGGTATGTGAGAAGGAGGAAAAAGAATGACGCTTTTGGTCCTACGTAAATAAATTACTGCGGGGTTTCGTGGAGAGGTTGGGGGTGGTTTGGTCGTGTTCGGGGGTCTCAAGGCAGGGAGGCAAGCAAGTCATTAGTGAAATAACGGTATTGGCGGACCGCCAGCCACACACTGCGGTCCACTGTGTTATTTATGCACCTCACCGCCTGACCCATTCATGATCTGCGTTCGACCTTGTTGGTTGGCCACACTCGTGCTAGATCAGTCAGTCCAATCTCACCCCGATTTCTTCTAGTCTGGATTCAATCGAGCCATGTCGTCATGTAAGCATATTTGGAAAGAAAGGAAGGGCAGGAAAGAAAAAGAAAAAAATCGGGATCGAGCCGGTAGAGGCGCCGTCTAGCCTCAACTATCGTCAAGCGTTGGTTGGCAACTTGGAGTAGTGTAAAGTACGTAGTATGCATGTATTATTGTGTACCTTAAGGAGGCATCTTGTATCCGTATGTGTGCCCTGATATGAAAGGGAATAAAGAAAACATCACCTGTCTTGTCGACGTACGCCGTGTCTCGCTCTGAGTCTGAGACTGAGCAAGACATGGCGGCTTCGGAGCTTATTCTCGCAGCTTGGAGTAGCCTAGTGTAACCGTTGTACTTGGCGCTTAACGCGTGAACTCTCGGTGGAAATGAGCCTCCGGTGAGGTCATGGCACGCATGCATGCATGCATTACGAGGGTAACAGATGACAGAGTAAGGGTAGCTTAGCTATCTACACCACATAACCATTCCATACCATACCATGCCCCATTCGGACCTCCATCCGGCAAACACGAACCGGCCAACTTCTGCATCGGGCTTGGCCTTGATTTGAGTCCAACCTTCGACTATAAACAGCTTTTATGAGGCTCGTCTCACGAATCCATGGTGCGACCACTAAGGCAGTTAATTATATTGTCTCGTCTGAGTCGTAGTCAAACGCCTGAGGTCGGAATCGCCCGTGGTGTTATCTCTACATCTGCAACCCACCTCCTCAACTCAAGATCACGCGTTTCTTCGTGTCTGCGTCGTTATCTTTGGAGGGGAGGAAAACCCTCTGCCGATTTGAACACCGAGTGAGGAGAAAAGCGGTGAGTCCCCCCCCCCCTCAATCTTACCGTTACATCTGAACTCGTAGACCAAAGTAAATAAGCTTAATCATCCACTATGCCTATCTCGTCCACTCGCAAATTCGCAATGAGCCCCAGTAAGTAGACCCTCGATTATCGACACAACCAGACAGAACCAGTCGTATACTTACCTGCAATTGCGCCAAACATGCAATGTAGAACATTTTACCTAGTAATTTCTACAGGAATTCTTGGTCTGTCAGGAACCAACAAGGTGAATTTTTGCCTTTGAACATGTCATGGTTGTTAGCTGGTTCGCTGCCGAACCATCCAACTTTCAGATGAGATATTAAGGTTTGAGTTCAGCCAAGAGTTCAGCCAAACGGGCACAGCTTCAAAGCATGCACGTGGCATGGCATTGGCATTGACGCAACTTACAGCCACTCAAAATCCCATAGAAACACCAAGTAGGAAAAAAAAGTCTAAAAAAAATAAAAATAAAAAAGGGTATCCGCATACAGGGCGAGATAAATAGCGCCGCGGTTCCACTAAGAACCCACCACAGACCCGCCTATGCTACAGATAAGAGACAGGGTCCAGGAAGGTATGCAAGTCATCGTGTCTCTGCCAACGTTCACTATAAGCAACCTCATAGAAACTATTGGCCACCCCGCAATTCAGTGGAATATTCGCCATCAGATCGGGCGAGCCTAAGATACTCCTAACCGTTGATGGAAAAGCTTCCAAAGAGGATTCGTGCCTTCCCTATACGTGTTCCTTGCAAGATGTTCGAGAGCGCTATGCTGACAGCCAAGACATAGATAGACTTTTCGTCATATGATTGAAAAGCGTCGCCTCTAGCTTCTCACGCAGCGGGTTCATCGCCAGGGGAGCCCTTCATCATGGTGCTCACACTCGACCGAGCTTTTCTCATCAAGTCGGACAGATGTGGCGTCTGGGAACCTTGTGTATATGCTTCCGCAAGCTTGTCATACAGATCGACACTCCCGCCAACGTGGCATTGAACCTCATCCAGCGATGCGCTGGGCAGATCTACCTGCCTCGAGATTCAAGGCAAGCTTCATCACTAGAGTGAGATACCCCTGATGAGCAATATCCACAAAGAGTTCGGCCAGGTTTCCGCTCCTCGGGGGAAGCCAGGGCACGGAGCTTCCAGAAGGCTGGAGAGCTGAAGCCCAACCTGCGCTTCTCTCTTACTGGAGCTTCGCCTAAGGCGTTGAGCCCAACTACGACAAAGCATGGGTGCGCTTCGGTCGAGACCTAACTCGTCTCAGGTGTCAATAGCTACAATAAGTCTTTGTAGCGCGCGAGGGGGCTTCAGATCCACGTCAGTCCTGTAGATGGGCAATCGAGGCTCTCCAGTCCCCCTTTTTCGGCCAACGATCACATATCCAGAGATACCCAGGACATAACGCAGCCCATTTTCAGGCATTTCAATGCCATGCGCCCCACGCTCTAAGAACTGCGTGAGGATAAAGGCGTTGTCAGGCCCTCTCCGTCAATCCCCGTGCTTTATGAGGTCGGGATACCGGGGAAGCTGCTGGTTCCAGCTCCGCTAAGGCGAGAAGAGTCGTCGGACAAGCGCTGGCAACCGAAGCTGGCAGCGCCTCTCGAGCGCTTGCTCATATTTTCATTCACGTTATGAAGGTGTAGGCGTCCTCCGAGGCTGCTCTTTCCGCTGCAAACCTAACCGTCGTTTCCAACAGATCCCACATGCTGCACATGGCGGCTCACGTTGGCATGGCTTGCGAGTAATGCAATCGTCTCATTGAATTCGCCGACGACGCAGCAGCTGCAGATGACTCGCACTTCTCGAAAGACAAAGGGTCTATCCTCTACATAGCGTACCGTGGCAACAACATATGCAACAAGATATACGGTGGCATCATGACCGGAAACTCAGAAGCGGCGATCAGCGCGGCAGAGCATCTACGATCTGCGGCAAGCCGTCACCCCGAGCCTCTCAACATCACCAGCCCGCCCCTTTTGGATGGGATCCAAATTTGTGGTGGCGCAGTTTCCAATGCCCTTGTACGCCTTGGGCGCTGGGACGACATCTCGGAGCTTGGGCTTCAGAAAGACTGGGAGCGGGACGCTTCCACCACAGCCATGCTTTGATACAATGACATTGCATTGGCTGCTTTGGGCCGCAGAGAGGAGCCGCCGTTCGAAGTAGCTCGCGAAACGGTACCATTCTCTCGCCTGAGTCATCTCCCTGGTCGGAACCAGGACGTCCTTAAAACCGGCTTGTCCATGCTGAAAGAAGAATTCGAGTACCGAAAAGTCGTCTTGGAAACAGGTTTCGAAAATCTCAGAGGAAATCCATCGGGAGCGCGCGCTAGCCCTCTGGGAGCTGCTGCTGGCAAAGCGGACGAGGCCACAATGGTCTAATACGGCCGGTATGTTGCCCTGTCTTTTGCAGATGTCTTCATCCCAGCATCCGTTTCCCGTGCATTGATAGCTGTAGAACTTATCGCAAATGGTACAAGCTGTCCAGAGCTGGGCAAAATGCGTCAATAGATATGCTTTCGATTATGGTTAGAGACGTGCGCCGATATAAGGAGCCTTGGATATTGTTTCGAAACTTGAACCGGTAGTTATCCATAATTCGCGCGCGCGTGGTGTGTTCGAGCCATTAATAAGTTGCAATGGCAAAGAATGTTTCTTTTTGGGGGTGATCGTTTGATGAGGTGATGAGAGACGATCCTCTGGTCATCGAATATGGTGCCCGAAAAACTCGTGGCAAAAGATATATGACCATGTGCAACCTTTCGATGGTTGCTTCCTTCTCTAAGGATAACGACTAAACGTTAATGGAACGCAGGTTTGCGTGCAATTAAGAGGTAAACAATGGCTGCGAAATATCTGCTCTTGTAAAGAGAACGTTAGCTTTTGCCTTCAATGCGTTTGCAGTGGCTCAGACCCGCCGCTCTTCTGTGTTTGAAAGTAGTGACAAGAGCACGTATTGCTCCAGACGCTTGTTCCTGTTTTGTAGCACAACCAAATGTCTGTTCCGCACTTGTCTGTTGGAGAAACAGTAGAGATGCTATGAAATAATCTCTTTGGACTATAGGCAGTGAGACCAGCCAGAATATATAAGCCCATACAGCCTGCCCAAGCCTCGCCTCACCGGCGAACCGTCTGTAGGCAGTTGTTAGACAACCGCCACTCAGTTGACAACAAATGTGAGCCTCACGGATACAGTATCTCATCACCAAGGTGCAGCACTGTAGACATGGTACACTGAAGGGTACCACAGACTTCAGATCTGAGGCCTCTAGGAGCAACATGCCGGGCCATCACGTGTAGGTACCCGGAGTCCGGTCGAAGCACCTCAGTAGTATACACGCGGAGGAAGGGTCGCACACACCATTCAGGGAGATGTGCTGATCACATCAAACATTTACACTACTACGGGCGAATATATGTACGCTCAATCATTGCGCTCCCTCTCACCTGCCCGTAGGCAGAGAGGCATCGCACCCAAGATTGTTCGGTTCCTTCTCCATTTCGATCCCGGTAACCCGATGGTCCTGGGTTCAGCCGAAGCGAACCTCTCAACGGATTTTGTTTTCACGAGAACATGAATGTTTATTTTGCGTTGTTCAATAATGAAGAAGAAGGAGAAAAGAGAGAAAGGGATTTTCGCCGACGTCAACTTTTGTACTTTGACGAGATTTTTTTTCGGTACATATGCCTCAGGCAACAACCATGAACCAGGCGGATGGGACTTGGAGGATGTTCCTGCGCCAGTGCGGCCGGTCTTCGGCCCAAGTGGGCCCCTGCAACGACATGCCGTCACTTGCCGCTGGCCATCTCAATCTCCCGCACTTGTTCCTGGAGAATCTCTCCTTAATCAATCTTGTTCCTCCAACACCCACCGATAACCTCCCCAAAATGACCAAACCAGCGGCAATGGCTATAGAAACCCTCCCGAGGTTCTTGCTCCCGAGACTCAGCTGGACTGGTCCTGCAACAGCTTCGCAAGCTCTGCGACCCCTCGCTGGCCTCGCTCCGAATTCCCGCCGACAGATGCACACCCAGCCCAATGCGCTGCACGACTCAAACACATCACCAAAATGTCGCAGCACCGCCTTCAACCCCAAGCGCGCCTCGATCTTGGAAACCCCAGGATTGACTAGGTCGTTCCATGCGAGCTCCGCGAGACGACGCGACCACCACTTTGATACCTTGAAGTTTGTGCAGAGGCTGAAGAGCGAGGGGTTTACAGAGGTGCAAGCCGAGGCCATGATGAAGGTCCTCAACGATGTGATCGAGGAGAGGTAACGCGGCGTGTTCGCAGCTCCCGTGGTACGCTTTATCTTACAGTAGTCCAGCATACAGAACCTCACCCGAACCATGGTCCTCCGCGAAGACGCTGCCAAGGCCACGTACACACAGAAGGTCGACTTCGCCAAGTTGCGGTCCGAGCTCCTCTCCGCCGACAGCACCGAGTCCAGCACAACGCGCGCGTCCCACGAGAAGCTGAGCAACGATATTGCGAAGCTCAGCTCCCGTCTGCGCGACGAGATTGGCCGGACCCAGGCCAGCGTACGCTTGGATCTTAACCTGGAGAAGGGTCGCATCCGCGAGGAGGCTGTCGGCCAAGAGCTCAAGATCAAGGAGACAGAGACCAAGATTGAGCAAGAGGTTGCGGCGCTGCGTGAGAAGCTGGAGCAAGTCAAGTTCCAAACGCTCCAGTGGCTTATGGGAGTCTGCACTGGTTTCGCCGCTTTGCTTCTCGGTGCCTGGAGATTGCTCATGTAAATGGAGAATTGGATGCTCGACGCCAGGCCATGGGGTACATATTCGAATGATGTCAGTAAAAGGACTCGGTTCACCTGGATAAGTGCGGCACTGGCGACACTCGTTCCTTCACAACAAGGCCTGCCAATCCCGGCTAGGTATCTTTAAATATCGGATAGGTAGCCAAAAACATGTCTTACTGTTCGGTCAAGAGAACAGTGGCATCAGGTGCAGTGGCAGCAGCTGTGTAAAAGTTGCGGGCGGTGAGAGCCTACCCCTCCATCGTAGCTGCCTCAGATAAAATTTCCTACAAAGGCCCTCGAGCGAGGGCTTTTGCCGCCGTAGACAAAAAAGCTTCTTTGCCGTTCAAACAGATAGATCTCTTGTCCCGTGTGATTCCGGCGCACTCTTTCTCTCCCACCTCGCAACCGCCCAGGGCACTCTTTCCCTTCTGCACCTACCTACCCAGACACATCGATACCTCAAACGTGCTCTCCTACACAGTACACGCCACGACGCATCGTCAACATGTCGACACCTGCGGGAGCTGTCGATGTGGCGAGCGCACCCGCTCTTCATTCGGAGACTGACTCCGCGCAGGTAGGCTTCGACATGTCTCAGTCTGTTAAGGGTTCTAGCACTAATGCTCGCGATAATCTTCAGAGTCCTTTGGTGCCAGCTCTCAGCGATGAAATGAAAACGGGCCTTGCTGGGATCGGATTCCACCGTCTAGCTCTTGGCAAAAACGACATCGATGTCAGCGATGCTGCTATTAAGTTCAAGGTAAACAAACAATCATCGGTTCCTCCCCCATTGCCATCGATCAGCAGATTACGTTGTTATGGCAAGCTTGAGTCTGACGTATGAGACAGACAGCTCCTGGACATATGGAGGCGACCTACGTGGGTCACTACTCCTGGCTTGAGTGAGAAATATACTCGCAAGACACTATTTCTTGAAGTCGGCGCAACTAATATACTTTCTCAAGGTCTTGGTTCCCGTACAACCCTACTCATATCACAATCTACTTCATCTCCGATATGGAGAAGTACAGCTTCTCCATCCCCGAGGCCATTCTGGTGCAGAACTTTGAATACTTCCAAGTTGCCCTCAGAATCAAGCCCTCGGGGTTGGAGTGGAAGGAGCAGGCCGAAAGGGAGTTCAAGCTACAGCGCAACGAGGCTAGCGCTTTCGGATTGGTGATCAGCTTCCTCTTGACGGGAACATTCCCGCAGCATCCTGACCCAAACATACGGTCGGCTCACGGCATGATTGACGACTTCATCACCGCCATTCGCTTATCGGACTATATGGGTCTGCGTTGCCATGATCGTTTCGTTCATGCCGTCTGCTTGCGCGTTCGGCAATTGCTGCTTGAGGACCGCAAAGCACTGCAGACGGTGCACATCGGCAAGCTCTACAACCTCGCCGCCAGTTACCCCCGGTACCTCCAAGAGCTTGCCAAGGTGTTTGCGCAGGCGGCAGTGAAGCCCTGGATGCACTGCTGGATGGCCAGGTCGATCAAACCGGCGACGATTTCTCGCTCCGTTGCCTATGATGAACTTTGTGGCAGCGACCTAGATGAGTGGCGTCTTGTTGTCAAGCACTACACTCATCTGATTGACCACAACCACAATTACGCGGTCGACGTTGCAAAGCAGGTGCGCAAGACGATGGAGGAGAGCAAGCGTCTCAACTCGATCGCTTCAGGTAAGTTTAGTTTTGAGGGTTGCGATTCGGCGGGTAGTTGCTGATTGGTATACAGCTACCCAGGATGGCGCCAACAAGACAATTCACAAGTTACCAGAGCACGTTGACTATGTCACCTATCGGGATCCCCTTGTTCCTGGCGAGGGCAAGGTGAAGGCGCAGCTTTTCACAATCTGAAATACGGGTACGGCATCGCTTGTAGAATGGCAGCAGGTACACAGTTGGCGGATGCAGGATTGGAGTTGAATGCCTGCAGATCAGGGTCGATAGCAAGATGGATGCAGTATGCTGTGGCATACATGGGTTTGACGTACAATGTCCGTCAAAACCACTGGACCAAACATCTGGTGGCTTGAAGGCGAATGTTGTTGGCAAACAGGATATGGAAAAAGCGGTTACATGATTAGCTCGGAATTGAGTCTCAGTTGTGAAACCCGTCCTTAGCTTTTATCCTGTGCAGTTTCAGACTTAACTTGTCCGAATGAAGACGATGTGGTGACGAACCAAGCAGCGCGAGGGCATTACGGAATGCGGATTAGGTGTCGGCTGGTTCTTTTAATCTTCAACGGCCCAATTCCGTCCGTCAATCCATCATGGTCAAACTTCGGCGCCTGAGAGTGTCGGTCCGTGGCCGGCCGCAGACAAGCGTGCTCTCCAGCTCGCGTGGCTTACGTCACCCGCATGCGGCCAAACATGCTGCCGGGGGGGGGGGGGGCTGCAAACGGCCACCTCAGCATGAAATTCACGTGATGCAGACAGACGAGATGTCTCCTAGGTAGGTGCACGGCCTCGCGTGGCTGGAGACAGCAATTGGGAAAGGAAATCTGGCAGCGGCCCAGTGGACAGAAAACAACCCACACTGGCATCGACGTCGCGTGGCCCCTGGTCCTGGTGCGCAATAAACCTGGCAAAACCTGGGAAAGTAGCCTAAGGTGAACTAAGGTACCTACACACTGACTGACTGCGTGAGTAGACCCAAAATAATGTCCAATGTTTCCACCTCAATTCGCACTACGTATCCCGTACTCACCTAATACACCTAACCTAACCAAACCTCACCTCACCCCCGTACCCATCTTTCCCATTCCTCCCACCCACCCCCCCAAACAAAACCATCATCAACGCTTGCCCTCCAGATTGTCATCACTGCGAGGTGCATCGCTGCCCCGTATTTACGCTTTCCTCCTCATTTGACGCTCTTTGTTTCCCTGTATTAATTGCCTTCTGCGCATTATTCGCCCGGGTCGCAAGGAAGCTATCCCCAGCTCTTTCTCCTTTCCCTCGCCCGCACCGCACGCCTTCACGATACGACACCACGTCACTCGCATCCACGAAATCCCGTCGCCCCCCCCCGATCAACCGGCTAATCCGATTCTGGGACCTGAAATCACTTAGCTGAGGAGCCCGACCTCGTCTCTGGAAGCTTCCTGACACACATACCGCCAGTCATGGCGCCACTACCGATCAAGTTCCAGGAGCTGATTCAGCTCCAGACTGCCGGCGTTGAGGACTCCTCGATCGGCTTCAACTCCTGCGTAAGTCATTCTTGTCCCGCCTGCTCGTTGCATTGAATGCTTCCATCGTCGCTAACCTGTCTTTGTTCCCAGACACTCGAGTCAGACTCCTACGTGTGCATCCGGGAAAAGAAGAACGAAGCTGCCCAGCCCGAAGTTGTCATCGTCGACCTGAAGAACGGCAACAATGTGACGCGGCGCCCCATCAAGGCCGACAGTGCCATCATGCACTGGACTCGCCAAGTCATCGCTCTCAAGGCGCAATCGAGAACACTCCAGATCTTCGACCTCGAGAAGAAGGCAAAGCTCAAGTCCACCACCATGAACGAGGACGTCCAGTACTGGAAGTGGATCAACGAGACATCCTTGGGCCTGGTGACAGATACAGCAGTCTACCACTGGGACGTCTACGACCCCAGCCAAGCTCAGCCCGTTGAGGTGTTCAAGCGCAATGCCAACCTAAACGTATGTAAAAATATCGTCCCCCCCTCCCCGGATCTAACCGGAATATCGTGGGCTAACATTTAGCAACCAGGGTTGCCAAATCATCAACTACCGCACCAACGCAGAGGGCAAGTGGATGGTCGTCGTGGGCATCTCGCAACAACAGGGCCGCGTTGTTGGATCCATGCAGCTGTACTCCAAGGACCGCGGCATCAGCCAAGCTATTGAGGGTCACGCTGCCGCCTTCGGCACTCTGCGCCTCGAGGGTGCCCCCGCCGACACGAAGCTCTTCACCTTTGCCGTGAGGACGGCAACTGGCGCGAAGCTCCACATCGTCGAGGTTGACCACGCTGAATCAAACCCCGTCTTCCCGAAGAAGGCCGTCGACATCTTCTTCCCTCCCGAAGCCGTTAGCGATTTCCCCGTTGCCATGCAGGTGTCGCAGAAGTACGGTGTCATTTTCATGGTCACCAAGTACGGATTCATCCACGTCTACGACCTCGAAACCGCAGCCTGCATCTTCATGAACCGTATTTCCAGCGATACCATTTTCACCACCTGCCCCGACAGCGAGTCCCGTGGTATTGTCGGCATCAACCGCAAGGGTCAAGTGCTCTTCGTTTCGATGGACGACAATAACGTCATTCCCTACCTACTCCAGAACCCGGCCAACACCGAAATGGCTATCAAAATGGCATCACGAGCTGGCCTCCCCGGTGCTGATAATCTCTATGCTCGTCAGTTCGAGCAGCTGTTCAACAGCGGTCAGTTCATGGAGGCGGCAAAGATCGCAGCCAACTCCCCTCGCCAGTTCCTCCGAACTCCCGAAACGATTGAGAAGTTCAAGGCGCTGCCCCAGCAGCCTGGCCAGATGTCGTTTGTCCTTCAGTACTTCGGTCTTCTTCTCGACAAGGGCGCGCTCAACGAGCACGAGTCCATTGAATTGGCCCAGCCTGTTCTGGCCCAGAACCGTCTCAACCTGCTCGAGAAGTGGCAGAAGGAGAACAAGCTCACCCCTTCAGAGAGGCTCGGTGACCTTGTGCGGCCCCATGACCTGAACATGGCACTCGCCATGTACATCAAGGCCAACGTCCCCCACAAGGTCGTTGCCGGCTTGGCCGAAACCGGCCAGTTCGACAAGATCCTGCCTTACGCCTCCAAGACCGGTTACCAGCCCGACTACGTTCAGCTGCTCCAGCACATTGTCCGTGTCAACCCGGAGAAGGGAGCTGAGTTTGCCACGGCTTTGGCCAACAACGAGGGCGGTTCTCTGGTTGACATTGAGAGAGTCGTCGACATCTTCCAGTCCCAGGGCATGATCCAGCAGGCAACTGCCTTCCTCTTGGATGCGCTCAAGGACAACAGGCCTGACCAGGGTCACCTTCAGACTCGTCTCCTCGAGATGAACCTGATGAATGCGCCCCAGGTTGCTGATGCCATTCTTGGAAATGACATGTTCTCCCATTTCGACAAGACTCGCATTGCAACTCTCTGTGAACAGGCCGGCTTGGCCCAAAAGGCTCTGGAGCTCTACGAGGACCCCGCGGCTATCAAGCGGGTTGTGGTCAACATTGCCGCCACCCCCAACTTCAACCTCGACTGGTTGACCGGTTTCTTCGGCAAACTCTCTGTTGAGCAGTCCCTGGACTGTTTGGACGCCATGATCAAGCACAACATCCGCCAGAACCTCCAGGCCGTGGTCCAAGTCGCGACCAAGTACTCTGATCTCCTTGGCCCTGTCCGTCTGATCGACCTCTTCGAGAAGTACAAGACTGCCGAGGGTCTTTTCTACTACCTCGGCAGCATCGTTAACCTCTCGGAGGACCCTGACGTTCACTTCAAGTACATCGAGGCTGCCACTAAGATGGGCCAGTTCAACGAGGTTGAGCGCATTTGCAGAGACAGCAACTACTTCAACGCCGAGAAGGTCAAGAACTTCCTGAAGGAGGCCAGACTTCAGGAGCAGCTGCCTCTCATCATCGTCTGCGACCGCTTCAATTTTGTCCACGACTTGGTACTCTACCTTTACCAGCAGCAGCAGTTCCAGTCCATCGAGACGTACGTGCAGCGTGTCAACCCCAGCCGGACACCTGCCGTCATCGGTGGTCTTCTGGACGTCGACTGCGACGAGAGCATCATCAAGAACCTGTTGTCGACTGTCAACCCCGCGTCGATCCCTATCGATGAGCTCGTTTCCGAGGTCGAGACTCGCAACCGCCTCAAGCTCCTCCTGCCCTTCCTGGAGGCCACCCTTGCCGCTGGCAACCAGCAGCAGGCTGTCTTCAACGCCCTCGCCAAGATTTACATCGACTCGAACAACAACCCTGAGAAGTTCCTCAAGGAGAATGATCAGTATGACACTCTCGCCGTCGGTAAATACTGCGAGAAGCGCGACCCCAACCTGGCTTTCATCGCCTACTCCAAGGGTCAGAATGACCTCGAGCTTGTCAACATCACCAACGAGAACGGCATGTACCGCAACCAGGCTCGCTACCTGCTCGAGCGGGCTGACCGTGAGCTGTGGACCTTTGTTCTCAGCGAGAACAATATCCATCGCCGTTCCGTGATCGACCAGGTGACTGCTACTGCCGTTCCCGAGTCTACCGACCCTGCCAAGGTCTCCGAGGCTGTTGCTGCGTTCCTTGCCTGCGACCTCCCTCTCGAGCTTATTGAGCTGCTTGAGAAGATCGTCCTGGAGCCTTCGCCCTTCAGCGACAACGCCAACCTGCAGAACCTCCTTCTGTTCACTGCTGCCAAGGCCGACAAGGGTAAGGTTATGGACTACATCCACCGCCTGGACAACTTCAGCGCTCCCGATATTGCGTCTGCCTGTATCGATGTCGGTCTCCACGAGGAGGCCTTCGAGATCTTTAAGAAGACTGGCGACAAGACCTCCGCTGTCAACGTCCTGATTGAGAACGTTGTGAGTATCGACCGCGCTCAGGCTTACGCTGAGGAAGTCGACCTGCCCGAGGTATGGAGCAAGGTGGCCAAGGCCCAGCTTGACGGCCTCCGTGTCAGCGACTCCATCGAGTCGTACATCAAGGCCGAGGACCCCAAGAACTACGAGGAGGTCATCGAGACGTCTGTCCGCGCCGGCAAGGACGAGGACCTTGTCAAGTACCTCCGCATGGCCAGGAAGACGCTGCGCGAGCCCGCCATCGACACTGCGCTCGCCTTCTGCTATGCCCGCTTGGACGAGCTTGGCGAGCTGGAGGACTTCCTCCGCGGCACCAACGTTGCCAACATTGAGGAGTCTGGTGACAAGGCTTATGAAGAGGGTCTCTACCAGGCGTCCAAGATCTTCTTCACCAGCATCTCCAACTGGGCCAAGCTGGCTACCACCCTCGTCCACCTCGAGGAGTACCAGGCTGCTGTTGAATGCGCCCGTAAGGCCAACAACATCAAGGTCTGGAAGCAGGTTCACGAGGCCTGCGTGGACAAGAAGGAGTTCCGTCTTGCCCAGATCTGTGGTCTCAACCTTATTGTGGATGCCGAGCAGCTGCAGACCCTCGTCAAGCAGTACGAGCGCAACGGCTACTTTGACGAGCTCATTGGTCTGTTGGAGCAGGGTCTTGGTCTCGAGCGTGCCCACATGGGAATGTTCACGGAGCTTGGTATCGCCCTATCCAAGTACCACCCCGAGCGTCTCATGGAGCACCTGAAGCTCTTCTGGAGCAGAATGAACCTGCCCAAGATCATCCGTGCCTGCGAGGAGGCGAACCTCTGGCCCGAGCTGGTCTTCTGTTACTACCACTACGATGAGTTTGACAACGCCGCTCTGGCGGTCATCGAGCGCCCCGAGAACTCTTGGGAGCACCAGCAGTTCAAGGAAATTGTCGTCAAGGTCGCCAACTTGGAGATCTACTACCGCGCAATCAACTTCTATCTCGAGCAGCACCCCTCCCTGCTTACGGACCTGCTCCAGGCGCTCACTCCCCGTATCGATGTGAACCGTGTGGTCAAGATGTTTGAGAAGAGCGACAACCTGCCGCTGATCAAGCCTTTCCTCCTCAATGTGCAGAGCCAAAACAAGCGCACGGTCAACAATGCTATCAACGACTTGCTGATCGAAGAGGAGGACTACAAGACGCTCCGCGACTCCGTCGAGAACTACGACAACTACGACCCTGTTGACCTCGCCGGTCGCCTGGAGAAGCACGACTTGATCTTCTTCCGCCAGATCGCGGCCAACATCTACCGCAAGAACAAGCGGTGGGAGAAGTCCATCGCTCTCTCCAAGCAGGACAAGCTCTTCAAGGATGCCATTGAGACTGCTGCCATTTCTGGCAAGACCGATGTTGTAGAGGACTTGCTCCGCTACGTAAGTAAATCCCAAGACCTTGAACCACTTATGGTACTAACAAAAGCACAGTTTGTCGATATTGGCAGCCGCGAGTGCTACGTCGGCATGCTTTACGCCTGCTACGACCTTATCCGCCCTGACTTGGTCCTCGAGATCTCTTGGCGCAACGGCCTCACCGATTTTGCCATGCCTTACATGATCAACATGCTGTGCCAGCAGACAAAGGAGCTGGCAACCCTCAAGGCCGACAACGAGGCTCGCAAGAGTAAGGAGAAGGAACAGGAGAAGGATGAGACCAACACTCCCATCCTCGGCGGCAACCGCCTCATGATCACTGCCGGCCCCGGCGGCATGGGTGGCGCACCTCCCACGCCTTACGGCCAGACGAATGGCTTCGCGCCCCAGCCTACTGGCTTTGGATTCTAGATGAGGGCGCCAGCACGTGTTTGGGTCGCTGTGCCCGTAAGAAGTTGGCAGCCTTGGGCTACTCATTATTATCCACAGTCTATTGCTTTTGACGGCATGAAGTACCAGGCGGTTGGTCGGGCGGATGCACCGGCGGCACAAAAATTCTATGAACGCGGACGATGGCGTTGAGATATACAAGGGCTCCCTGTAATCGTATCTTTACACTCTGGACGGATAAGCTTGTTTGGCAGGCGGACGACTGTTATGCGGGGGAATCGTCGGGTGGTGCTTATGTTTCAATCTGCACACACGAAGCTAAACTCGCCATTACTGATTCAGGGATACCGCGGGCCTGTCGCTCGGAACCCAAAACTGTATGATAGTCTCTTTTTTTTTATTAACTAAACTAAACGTTGATTCTTTTTTTTTTTTTTCTGATGAACCCTCTTTGAACACCCCACCCCCACCTAAACTCGAACCTTAACAAGTTTTCTCGTAATATTGTGCATGGTAAACTTCCAAAATGGTCGGCCAAGACGTCCCCTCCCTCCCTTTCACCTGAAGGTGACTTTGACTCCACAGCGTCCGGGCACCTACACAACAAGCCCGGTCTTCCGATTCGCTACACGGTAACCGAGAGAACACGGGGCCGCCGAGAAGGTTGCGGCCCAGGTCACAGGGGACAGCCGGGCTTGAGAAGCAGTCAAGATGTTATGCTATGTTACGTTACGTTATGCAAAACGGTAAACCTGAAACTTTCTTGTTCACTCTTCTTCTCTTCTCTAGGGGGAAAGGAGGATATCTCTCTCTGCAAAACTCCACTCCACTCACACGGTCTGCTGAGGAGGAGGAGGAGAGATATTCTCGAACCTACCTGCTTGCGGCCACACACAGACGCAGCCTCCCCAAGTGTTCGCCCCCCCCCCCCCCCCCCCCCCCGCCGCCCGGTTCAGGACCACACCACTGGGGCGGCGGCGGCCTCGGCGGGGACCCGGGGGGACCGCAGCGCGTCGGCCGGGTCGGGGTTGGTCCTGTAGAAGCCGGCCATGGAGCCCCGGCACATGGGGCACCGGGCCAGCTTCTCCGGGTCGTGCTCGAGGAGTTGGGCGCCCGTGTTGAGGACGTGGGTGACGGTGCACTCGCGGCAGACGAGGTGGCGGCGCGTGCACACGACGACGGGGCGGCGGGCGGCCGAGTCGTCGGCGAAGTGGCTCCCGCACACGGGACACTCACGGTCGTCGGCGTCGGCGTCATCGTCGTTGTCGTGGTTGTGGTTATTGTTATTGCCCGGCCGCAACCCCCGCGCGGCGGCGACGCTGATGACGGCCTCGTCGACGGCGGCCTGCGCGTGGACGAGCCTGGCCTCGGCGGCGGCCGTGAGCTCGGCGCGCGCGCGCCGGAGGGCGTGGACCTCCATCTCCTCGTTCAGCGGCGGGCGCTGGATGCGGTTACGGAAGAGGCGCCAGCCCGCGCGGTCGCTCGTCGAGAAGACGCCGTCGAGATGCTCCATGGTCGCCTGCATGTCCTTGCGGGCGGCGTCGACGTCGCGCCGGAGCTGCAGCGGCGCCGACCACGCGGCGTTGTCGACGGGCGGGCTCAGGGCCGTGCCGACGCGGAGGTACCAGTGGATCACCACCTCTGAGATCTCCTCGACGAGGCCGTCGGCGAGGCCCGTGTCGTAGGCGACCCACTGCAGGGGTTTTCGGAGGAACACGGCGCGCGCGCGGAGGTTGCGCTCCGCAGCGCGGTCGGGCCTCCGGTCGGGCCCCAGCGCGAAGCGGAGGAGCTCGATGTACTTTGCGACGGCGGCCTCGAGCCGCTGTACGCAGTCGTGGTACCGCTGGTCCTCGCGAGGGTTGGTCTCGAAGCGGCAGATGGCGACCTTGTCGAAGCTGGCGACCCGGCGGTCGACGAACCACTCGGCGACCGCCTCGCGGGCCAGGACCAGCTCCCAGTCGTCTTCGTCAGGGTCCGGCACGTTGATGTAGGGCAGGACGATGTCCCTGTGGAAGTCCAGGATCCTGCAGGCCTCCTGCTGCCGGAGGAAGCGGCCGAGGTTGCCGCAGTAGCCGTAGTCCTCGGCGAAACACCCGCACTCCGCCACGCCGGGCCCCACCCAGTGGGCGTCGAAGGAGCGGCAAAAGACCTCGGCGCGGATCTCCTTGACCACCTGTTCGACCATGGCGCCCCGGAGGACCACGTTGGGGACCTTGCGGGCGACCATGTGCTTGGCCAGGACGGCGAGCTGCGCGACGTACTCGAGCACGGCCTGCGAAGGCTTGAGGAACTCACCGGTAAGCAGCGGCAGCACACCGTCCATCACCTCCCGCCGCGCCGTGATCCTGCGCGGGAGGCCCTTGTCGTGAACGCAGGCAGGGCACTCGCCCTCGGCGAGCTGGCAGACCAGACCGTAGTCTGCCCGGCAGGGGCCGTGGTACGGGTGGGCGCAGTAGACGAAGGACTCGTGGACGTGGTACTGCATCCCGGGCTGCAGCCTCTCGTCGAGGACCGTCGTGAACGTCGCGTGGTAGACCCTGGCGAGCCGCCAGGCGTCGCCGAGCTTGACCATGGAGTCGCGGGGGTAGTTGGCCCGGGCGGCCATCCCTTCCTCGGTTTGTGGGCACTGGTGCCATGTCACTTTCTTGAGGCACATGGCTTAGTTTGGGCAAGCCTTTGCTACGGCGGCATGCAGCCAGCACTGGCATTGGGGTTTCCTCTCTCTCTCTCTCTCTCTCTCTCTCTCTCTCTCTCTCTCTCTCTCTCTCCCTCTGTCTCTCTGTTCCTGATCTAGTTAGTGATTGGGAAACTGTCGATGATTTTGTCCAGGGCTGTGTCACTCGTTCCTTGTGGGCTTGGAGGGTTCGCCGGCCAGGTGACGTTCGGACTTTTAAAACCGAAATGCCCAATCCTCCTAGTCGTCGAACAGCAGGCTGGTCCGACAAAAGGAAGCAGCTCGCCATTGTGTTGGAAACAATGGCCATCTCTCTGCGAATCAGGATCAAGGATGGTTGTGTTTGGCAGACCCAAAAACAGAATGGAAAATGGAAAAAGGAGAGATCTTTGCTCAAGGACTGTTCTCCAAGTACCGAACAGAGAAAAGCCGTCGTCATAGCGCCTTGTGTTCTGCGCCATTGTCAATTGCATCAACCAAGGCATTGTACACTACAACCAGTCCCTCTTGACCAGTAGCCGACTGTCTGTCTAATGGGCTTCATAAACGTACGGTATGGTCCGGGCGGAGAAAAAAAAACCCCCCCAAAAAAAACTCTAAACTTGTATTGCTGGGAACCTCGAGGTGCAGCATGGCCTTTCTTTGAAAGCTCGCGTCGTGTTGGGCTTCGCGCCCACCTTTTGACTTACCACACGAAGACCTTCGACCGCACCACAGCGTTGGTCTAGCATTGATGATGTCCTCACTCGACGAAGTGAAGCCGAGTGATGCCTCGCGTGACGACGACGTCGTCTCGAGCCCGCATACCAAGTACGTCATCGCCACCGACGTCGACAGAATTCTCGGCATTAATTCGTATATTATTGAGCTCGTCCTGGCCCGTCTCCGATGACACCATCTGAGCAAGTGGCAGGGTTAGAGAAGGTATGCTCTTGATGAACAAACGACATGTACAAACGTCCAACGGTCCGATAGAGGTTGTCCTGCGAGGTCGTTCCTAGAACAAGGGCAGTGTGCTGGCATGATCGGCACCACGGAAATGGTCCCCCTCAAGACCATGCAGCAGACCGCGCTTCCGGACGGGGGAACAAAGAGCGATACCACGCAGAGAGCAGATGGAGGGTCGCAAGCAATCCAGTGACAGTCAAGGGTAAGGAGGGGGGTGGCGTGCCAAAAAGGCCGCAGGGCCACATCGTTCCGTTGGGACTGCGGGTTTTCTTTCTTTTCCTTCTCTCGCCAATCACGGCGCTGATAGCAGCTGCAAGAAGATGGAGACTCCCAGATTGGAGGCTGAGCTGAGCACCACCACCGTTCCTGGGGGGAGCCAGCGCCCGTAGGCCTGTAGTTGATGTGAATCAGACCACCCCTCCCCTCCTGGTTTCCTGTACGCTCTGCGCGTGGTAGACCGGGGTATGTGATGCGCGCTGTGGGTATTCTAAATAGTATTTTAGAATCTGCTGACGGAATATTGGCACGGTTTTGTTGTGAAAGTCTCTGGGTGCATATTCCTCGGGCGAATATTGCGGACCTGCGGACTCGGGTATCAGGCGGATATTCATTCGATCATAATAACAATAATAATAGTATTATACCGTCAACGATTTGAGGGAAAACAATGAATGGGGTATCCGTCTTTTGTTGGAGCCATGGTGTGCGAGATTACCAAGAGAAAATACGGCAGGCCATCTGTCTGAAAAGTAAGCTCGGGGAGTCAGGGTGGATTCTAGATGCGGGCTGCCAAGAAGACCGGACGAGCCGGGCACCAGGAACTTTGGTTTTCAGTATCAACGAAGAAGGGAGGGGGCAAAGTCCCAACCATGTCTGCATTGTTAGGAGGAAGAACAACCGACGTTGAAGCCGAAAAAAAAGAAAAAAAAAGGAATAAGAAAAAGAAAAGGGAAGGGAAGGAGAAACTAAGCCCCCTCGAAGACGGATGGATGTCGAAATGTACAACATAGCCATGATGACGGAAACACAAGGCCAAGGCCAGACGACGATGCTATTGAAAGCATTCAAGAAGAACGTAATGAAAAAATATGTCGAAGAAAGGGAAAATGACTCCCCAATGTCCCTTATGCCGTGTCTCAATCGAGATAATTCCCACCAACCAAACCCCATAACGAATAGAAGAACAAGAACCAGACCTCGTACAGGCCAAACGCCGCTCCCGTCATCCCTCGAAGACAGCTTTTTATGCAATAGAACTCCTGGGGTTTTTTTTTTTTTTTGTCTTCTTTTGTTTTTGGTCAATCCAATCATCATCCCAGCCGCCATAGCATGGTATGGCGAAGCGAAGCGATGCAATGCAATGCGATGCGATGAGACGGAATGCATGGCAAGATGATATCATCTCCTCCTCTCTCGCACGCGCGCCTTACATGGATTGCTGCTGCTTTTGGCGAAATTCACGCCGCCTTTCCTCGATCTTGAAGCCATCTTTGGGACACTCCCAGCCGCTTTCTTCGATCTTGACCCTGTCGAGGCATTTTGTACAGCGCCACCACTTGGGGTAGATTTTGCGCTCTTGTAACCACGAGTCCGACATTTCGCCTGTTTTTTTGTCCACGTCTTCTTTATGGACATCGGTGAGGTGGACGCGCAAACGGTCTTTGCGGCTAAAGGGCTCGCTCTTGCGAGTGCAGGCCGGATAGTCGCAAAGAAAGGCCCCGTCCTTCTCCTTGCCTGTGGCGCTGACGCTGTTATTCCTGCTCCCTGTGTTGGCTCCCGTGCCAGCGCCCGCTGCGCTCTTGACCTTGCTATTGCCTGACGGGTTCTTCTTGGTGGTGATCTTGGGACTCGGGTTGCTAATACTCGTTGCGGGCGTGATGTCTTTGAGAGAAAGAGCCGGAGACGGCTGTGTTTGACTATCCGTGTGCGCTTGGATGTAATGCCGGTCAAGGTCGATTTTGCGCTTGAACGGCTGAGAAGGACATGCTGCCGACAAGCAGGTCCATTCAACGTCTTGCTGTTTCTGTATCGGTGATTTGCTCGTCTCAGTGAGCGGTACTATAGGGGGCAGCTGTTCTGAAGGTGCATGTTGCTGCTGCAATTGCCAGAAGCCGCCATCGTCGGTCGGCACGTAGTCATACTTGGAGCAATCAAAGTTTTCGGGCCTTTGTGGATGAGGAATACATCAATCAGTATGAAAGCTTGCATGGAGCGGATATGGCGGAAAAGTACAAAAAAAAAAAAAAAAAAAAAAAAAAAAGACAGTGGTTTGTGCAAGGTGAGGGGTGTTCGGGGGATCCATCTGGAAAGGTAGAAAATGGCAGTGGGAACGTGTATAAAGACGAAAATAAAGTAAAATAAAATAAAAACCGTCGTCGATCAAGACTCACCATGATTCAGCGATGGACATGTTCGCATTACCTCTACTGAGGGCGGCGTACGGGCGTTTTGCGGCCGTGGGAGGGGCCATGATGGACATTGCCAGGCTTTCTTCTTTTTCGGACGGGGTTTTAAATCAGCGACTGTCTCGTTTCCCCGGGACTGCGAATCTGTCCTTTCCACCTCCGTCCTCCGAGTTGCTCGACTCCTTCGTTCGTCTCGCAACCAAATAATCAATCGGTCAACAGGAAGTGCTATTTCCGAGTTGTTGCGACCGAACAAACAAAGCGGATAATCAATCGATTTGGATAGATGTAAAGAACAGGTCATACCTTCCGGCTTGGCGGGGGGCATAGACAGAGCGCAGGTGCGCGGCGATGTACGGGGTTTGCGACAACCAGAGTTCGTGTGATGGCCACCGTCTTCGCTTGGTCGTCGTGCTTTTGACTACCTGTGTTGTCGGTGTCGTCGGCGTCGGCGTCGGCGTCGGTTGTCTGGGTTAGTCGAGGCCAGGGTTGCTAATATAGGTTGATGATGACCGAGTCGTCATGAGACGGCGGCAGGTAAACGGAGGCAGGATGGTGGTTGAAGGAGGGAAGAAGTGGACGTAGGGATCATTTCATAGTGGCTGGCTCTCTGGTAACCGACGGGAAGGACGAGAAGTGTGAGTTTGCGGAAAGGGGGGGGGGGGGGGGGGGGGGGGGGGGAAGACGAGATGGCCCTTAATGGTCTCTCGGTTGTTTGCTCGATCGTCCCTCCTCTGGAACCAGGAGATGATTATTGCTTTTCTTCCCTCACACTCCTCCCACTGCCCTTCCCACGGTTATTATTACTGTACTTTTATTCCTACTCCCACGTCCACCGGACCAGGGCACCCATCGAACCAACCAGTCACGTCAGCCTGGTCGCATCAAACAGTTCGGATCTGGGCGAGCCAACCGTCGGGAAGGGAATCCAACGCTTGCTGGCCAAAGGGGGAGAAAGAGGCAAAGCAGCAATCGGTCCAGCTCCGAAGGACGAGACCAGGTTGGAAGGTAGTGTAGATTGAGCAAGGTCCTGGCCAGGTTCAGGTACGGCGGCACATGCAGTCAGTACGCTCACCCGCTTCAGGCTATGTGAGTGAGTGCTTGGGGGAGTAGCCCGCGTTGGAAGGTGCATATAATAACGTTCTCGTTGGTGTCCCGTATCCTCCCTGTTCGCCTGCAATATAGATAGGTACAGTAATCACCAAAAGGCCTGGAAACCCTGTATCCAAGGTGCACCACATACATCACTACCCTCTAGGTTTTCCAAACTTATTGGTAGTGACTGTAGACAGGTACATAAGGGGGGGATAGGTACGGATACAGTACCTGATCAAAGCACGGGCTGCAGCAACAGCTCTTGCTACAGCAAAGCAACTTTTGCTACAAAAGGTCCTGGTACGTATCCCGTAACAACAACGTACGCTACCTACCTACCTATGGTGAGCGTGGCGGGGTTCACGCTGTTTGCCCAATCCTGGTTCGGCGTCGAGCAGGAGGGAGGGAGGGAGGGGGGGTGAGGTGAGAGCTCTCGCTCCGTCCCCGAGATGGGTGTGGTAGGGGTGCCAGGATGGGGAAGGGATGGATGTCTGGGCGTGTGACTCCCAGCTCTTACTTCACACCCCCGGGTCATTCGCTTGGCGGGAGAGTGAGGGATGAGATGTGATAGAGCACTATCAGCAGCAGTCACAGCAGGTAGCGTGCGTGCGGAACGTATTGCATTTCTGCGCCTGTTCCGCTGCGGCAAAGTGTTCCTTCGTATGTATCCGTACGGAAACCGTATGTGCGCGCAAGAGGAAAGGGGAAAAGGCAAAAGCAAGCCTTCAGAGCAAGTTTGGTACGAGGGAGTAGGTGGGAAGGTGGGAAGGTGGAGGAGGTAGGCCGGGCAGGCGGATTGCGGGACGTATTGGTCTGGGATGAATCAGAATAGAAACGAAATTTTAATAAAAAGTAGTCCAAAGTAAAGAGGTCAAAAAGATTGGGATCGGAGGGGGAGTCAGTTAGAGGGGTGGGGGAAGGGGGAGGGGGGGCGGAGCGGCGACGGCACGGGTGGAGAGGACGTGCGCCGCTTCCATCCGATACATCGACAACGTTGGTTGCGTCTGTGTCTGTTTGAACTTGACGGGACGAGGCGGGACGCACTCGCCCGACATCGTTTTGGAGAGCGAAGATCGAGGTGGCGCTGGTGGCAGCAATTTGACTCTGCTTCAATGATGGAACTTCGCATGGATGGAAAGAGAAATAGGAATAGAATCGTTGTGCAAAGTACAGGAAAGCAAGGCCGGAAAAAGGTGACAATAGACAGGGCAAGGGAGATGAACAACACTAGATTTCACCTTCAAGTCAACGTTGGCGAAGGGGAGTGGAACGGTGTCGTGCAGAGTATTAATGAAGAGAAGAAAAAAAACCACCATGGGATGAGGTGTCACAGAATGCATAGAATGTGTATCTGTATGTACGTTATACACTAGAGACTGGACATGCATCTGGAGCTTGAGTGACCTTGACCTGGGTCACCGAGGTGTACTAACAGCTTCACCGCAGTCCCCGTTGGCCATGCCAGGATCCCGAGTCAGGGGCCCTAGCTGCTGACCGAGTGGATACGGGGCGAGATTTCGTGATGATCAACGAGCATGGTCCGTTTTTGAATGTTGGTGTGTCCAGTTGCAATTCACTCACCCACTCACCCACTGATTTGTCCATCTAACGTGACAAGTGACATGACCAGGTGTTGTTGGTGATGCAATTGCAAGATGCCTCGGAACGGCGCGGCAAGACAGAGAGGCGGCAGCAGAAGAGAGCAGGGGTAGAAGAAGGAAGCAAGCAAGAAAGCATCGTTTGTGGTTTACTACGCTGGCTCCGCTAATTGTGATGACACACGGCCTTCGGGATGTAGTTTCAATAATTCACTCAGCTCTAATAGTACCATGTGTGGATGGATGGATGGATTCCCCAAAGTACCTCAAAATGCCTTTTACGATGAATTGAGGCTGACTCACGTGTGCTGCCAAGATGTCATATGCGTTTTGAGCGTTGCAACTAGAGTGTTTACGTGTATGTCTTTCAGCCCAGCCCGATCTTAGTTTAAACGAGTCGGGTTTTGCCCACACGGGCTTGAGGACCTTGTTTTGGAGATTGGGGTTGGAGCTTTGAATGAATAGCTAGCTAGCTAGCTAGGGTTGTAACCTGGTGCGAGGGCCTGTCTTACCTGATACGGATCCATATAATGTCAATGCCCTCTTCAAACGGTAGCTCGAAGTTAGCACGCATGTGAGGCGTTGGTGATTGTCTGAGACTGAAGAGTTATTAATGGCGCTGTCGGGCTGGTATTTTGCTCATCGCCCGCTTTCCTACTAGTGTTGAGGGAGAACGGTGAAAGGGGGGGAGCCAAAAAAAAAGAGAGGAAAAAAAAAAGAAAAGAAAAAAAGAGAGAGAAAAAAAAAGAGAGAAAAAAGAGGGGAAAAAAAAAGAAGAAAAAAAAAAAAAAAAAAAAAACTTCTCTAGCTCAGCCGTCATCCTTGTTGACAATCCAACTCATTGGCCTCACGTCACGATTTAGCGGATAATGGCTTCACTTTAGGGTCGCTCGGGCATCTGGTATCTGGGGGATTCCTTGGGGGCCAGCCGCCAACCAAGGCGCGCTCGGATAGGCGTCATTGGGCACACCACCACTAGTGGATGATTGGTTCCTGGCATACCCGCAACTTTCTCTCGTTGCCTCTGTCATCTTGGACTGGGAAAGGCCAATGGGCGGTGGTCGATGAGCCGTGGCTGATGGTCGGCGGCTGGTGGCTCTCCCACCGCCTCCGGGTCTCATCATCAAGAAACATCGGGGTCCCATTTCTCTGCTTTGAGTTTGTGCCCGGATCCGCATAGAGAGAGACCCGGAGCAGGCAGGCGGATGCGGTGTGGGAACGGTCGACAGCCTGAGAGTGTGACTTGGCCGGCTCTGACTTGCTGAAGCTTGCATGAAGTGGCCCAACCTGTCGAACCGATTCGTGCCATGATGCGTGTGTATATGCGTGTGTCGGCTGCCCTGGGTCTTTGAAGCTGGGTCTTTCCTGTGTCTTGCTCTCACCCCGTCCGGATGCGGCAGAAGCAAGGCGAAAGAAAACCAAGGAACGCAGCAGACGTCGTAGTGTCATAGCAGAGCAAGACCTATTGGATACGGTGTAGCATTAGTTGCAGCCCAAAAGTTGATATTCCACCACCACCACCACCACCACCACCGGCACGAGAAAGAAAGGAAAAGTAAGGCGGAAAAAAAAAAAAGTCTGACTCTGGGGCGGTCAGAGCTCTCTCTTTCATTTACCCCATCCCCTCCGTCGCTTGCTTTCCTTGACTCTTCTTCTTCTCTTTTTTGCATCGTTACCTCTTGCACTGCTCTTTTCTGGCTGCCAGAGTCGGAAGGGTGGACAGTGGGAGGAGATGCATCATCGTCTCGACCAGTGACATTTTTTTTTTCTTGTTCTTTCCAAAGGCGGAAGGGAGGAAGAACCCCGTCCCGGGACTAACGAGAGGCGAGCGAGTCCCTCCCCGCCCGCCCGGCAATCGCCTCGCCTCAGCACAACCCGGCTACCAAAGAGGATCGATCGGAAACCCAGCCAGCCATACGGCAGAAGAGTGAATAAAACAAACCAATCTCGACAGCCAGGTTCGAGGGAAGAGAAAGAAGCTACCTACTACTGGGTTGAAGGAGGAACGAACGAGGTATGTGCGTGCGTGCATCTAATCCGATCTGGCTTGATCTGGTGCAGCTTCATCGTTGCTCTCTCCCCTCTGCACCAGCTGGCCGGCTCCTTCCTTCCATTCTCACTGCATCATCCTCATCCTACCTTCCTCCCTTCCTACCTACCCAGGCAGATAGTCGCTGCTCTCCCGGGCAGGTGCTCTCTGGGCATTTGTAGTCAGTCACCTTCCCTTTTCCCACCCCTTCTATCTCGCTTCCCCTCCCCTCCCCTCCCCTCCCCCTTTCGTACCGTTCAGTTCATCCCTTCCGTCTCTGCAATCCCACGTCTGGCATTCGCCCTCTCTCAGTCTGCATGCCTCTTCGATCTGGCTGCTGGGCCTATCTCGGGGACCAAGGGAGAGAAAGAATCCATGTGTGGGAGAAGAGCAAAGAAGGCTGAGAGTTCTGGCTGCTTTTCTGCCAGGAATATACACTACCTGAGTAGACAAGCAACCAGGTGCCCCACCTTTCTTTCCCCTCCTTTCCCACTGTCCCAAGCCAGCCATCCAACCAACCAGACGTGTGGGATCATCAAATTACTAAAAATACGTATCCCCCTGACCTGAACTGAACTGACGAGAGAGATTACGGATCCAGCCAACTCACCGAGCAAAAGAGAAGGGAGCAAAAAAAAAAAAAAAAAAAAAAAAGAGGGTGTTTCGGCATAGTGTTACCGAGTCGCGACGGCCACGAATTGCAACACCGTCAACATCAACAACCACGACTTGGTCGACTTCAAATCAAGCAGTCGCCTGCCTTATTCCACACCATCCTGCGCATTGCCCTCTCCAAACACCTGGTTGCCTAGAACTTTAGCGCCTAGACGCCTCCAAACAAGGTACGTACGTACGTACGTGTTCCGTCTCGCCCATCTAAAAAAAAGCTAATTCCACATGGAATGGAGCTGAAAAGACACATGGCCTGAACCTCTCCAAATGTTTCAAACCCCATCATACTCTTCTCTATCGACCCTGGGCACGACGCTAACCCTCCCACGTTTAAATAGAACACGGTCGATTTTCTGCCTGGCCATACAAAGAACAGCCATCCTCGACCCTTTGCCTCTCGTCTCGACATCAAACACCCATCACCCGCCATCACCTACCGACCACTAACAATCAACCACCCTTACCATCTCCCATCCATCACACCGACACCATGGCCCGCATCCAGATCCCCATCGACGCCTTGACGTCCCGCCTCAACCTCCAGGACCGCTTTAACAGCATGCGCTCCGGTGGCTTGACCGGACGCTTCGCCAACCTGCGTCCCATCTCCGAGTTCTTCGACATGAAGCGTCTCTCCAAACCCGCCAACTTTGGCGAGGTCCAGTCGCGATGGAACTACAACCTCTCCTACTTCTCCAGCAACTACAGCGTCGTCTTCTTGATGCTCAGCGTCTACGCCCTGTTGACCAACTGGGTCTTGTTGTTCGACATCATCTTTGTCATTGCCGGCATGTTCCTCATTGGCAAACTCGACGGTCGTGACCTCGAGATCGGCACCTTCAGAGCTACCACCTCCCAGCTCTGGACCGGTCTCCTCGTCATCTCCGTGCCCCTCGGCCTGTACGCCTCGCCCTTTGCGACGCTACTCTGGCTCGTGGGTGCTTCCGGCGTGGTCATCCTCGGCCACGCCGCTTTTATGGACAAGCCCATCGATGAGGCTTTTTCCGGGGAGGCGGTCTAGATGGTCGGCCGCGAGCTCCCAAATTTGCGCCCCAGTGGGGAAGACCATCAAGGCGCGGGCGGAGGAAAGAGGGAGCGCCGCAACAGGGGTCATGGGAGGATGGGAGGAGAGTTGTCGAGGAGCTGGAGACGGAGCCGGAAGATTCGGATACACAAGGCGTTGGTTTGCTTTCGCGCGGGCAGCGGTTCGCCAGCGACCCGCTCCGCTTTACGGGTACAGACTTGGGTGACAGGGCCGCAGTCCTGCGGAGAGGACACGGATATCGGCATTCAGATGAAGACGAGGACGATACAGAGGATTCCGAAGACAATTCCTCCGACGAAGACGAAGATGAAATCGACTGGGAGCAGTTGTCGCCAAAGGAACGGGACGAGGCGCTGGCGCAGAGAGCCCTCGCCCGCGTACGGCGCGCACAGGAACGGGGCAAGCTGGAGGTGAACCTCAGCAAGGAGGAGATGGCGGCCCTCGAACGGCGGAGAAAGCGCATGGAAAAGGAGGCGCGCAAGCAGGAGCGCAAGCAACGCCGAGAAAAGGAGCAGCGGTTCGCCATCCCACTGTCTCAGTTCGAGCCGACGTCTCGCAAAAGATCGCCGACGCTGACTGCCGAGGATGACCTGCCACGCCATCCGTCTCCGGGCACGTTCGCCGAAGTACAAACACGGGATCCGCTACCGCCCATGGGCTACTTCCCACCACCCAACGCCTCTCGTACCCGACCCCGATCGGCAACTTCAGCTTCTCAGCGACCTACGTCTCGCGTCATCGGTGAGATGGGTTCGTCGCCATTCAACTATGCCTACGTACAGGGCGCCGCCGCTCAGCGTCAGCCTTCGGACATGTCGCCGGCGTCGTCGGCTACGTCCTCCATATCAAAGTCGCGCTCAAATGTCGACCCTTTCCAGTTCCAGACCGATGGCCCCCAGGTGACCGCCTCGCGACGCAACGTCTCAGGCTCTACAGACGGACGGCGATCCTCGGTTGCCCCCCCGGTGACGCGAAGTTCCCGGGCTCTGCGCGGTCCGCCACCCGAGGAGGACAGCAGCGAAGACAGCAGCGAGGAGAGCAGCGAAGAGAGCACCAGCGACGACACCGGTA
The DNA here is from genome assembly GCA_020631755.1 of Colletotrichum sublineola. Taxonomy (NCBI): domain Eukaryota; kingdom Fungi; phylum Ascomycota; class Sordariomycetes; order Glomerellales; family Glomerellaceae; genus Colletotrichum; species Colletotrichum sublineola. The sequence continues at coordinate 1,585,832 of JAHSQG010000010.1, forward strand.
ACGGCGCCCAGATTGTCCAACCACCGCAGCCGCCAACTCGGACGACGAGACGTGGCCGCAAGGAGGCCGTTGTCGTGGAGGAGGCCGCCGCTCGCGAACCCGCACGTGAGGCTTCGCGGGGCAAGAAATCTGCCAACACGTCACCGTCCAAGAGAAAGCCCACGAGTAGTCGTCGGAAGAAGAAATGAGTCTTGCTCTGTTCATCATTTTCAGAGTCTTTCGTCACCCATGTCCTGTATCAATTATAGAGTCTTATTTCCTTAATCAACGTCCCACCGTGTGTCCCGTTCTTTGTCTTTGGCGCGATATGTCACTGAATCTACGGCCCATGCATTGCGTGTTGCTTGTAGTCGTAAATCGTCTCTTGGTCATTCATTCCATCTCGCAAAAGGTATATAAATATATATGAAGAGCCACGTATCCTCCTCGTCAACGTGGCCCGAAGCTCGCCCCCAGGGCCGTCTGACAAGGACGAACCACGAAGTAAGCAAGAACCTTGCGCCCTTGTAACGCCGAGAAATAAGAAAGAAAGAAAAAGCCTCGGGAGAAAAATTAAAAATAAAATCCAGCAGACGGCCGCCCAACCCATTGGAATCATGATGCAGGGCATAAAGAGAACCTGTGTGGGGAACAGGGGGGGTGGACCACAGCGTCAGATGAACATCTTGGCAACGCCGTTCATGAGGCCGTTAGTCCAGCCCCCGCCGCCGCCACCCCACCCGCCGGTATCGCGCTCGAAGCTCCTCCTCTCCCACGCGTAGTCCCCGTCGTAGCCGCGCTCGACATGGGCGCGACCGCCGCCGCTGGCCATGCGGACGGCCTCGCCGACAAGGCCGAGGGAGTCGCCCGAGGCGGCTTTGGCGCCGATGCCGATCATGCGCTCGATGCCGGGGGGCAGGCGCAGGCCGAAGCGGGCGAGCAGGGCGGTGAGGAAGCCGCCGGTGATGAGGGGCATGATGACGAGGGCGACGACCTTGTAGGGGTGCTTCTTGGCGTAGTAGACGAGGTCACGCCAGAGACGCTTGACCTGCTTGAGCGTCTTCTGGACGAAGCCGCTGCGAGGGGAGCGTTTGTAGTACGAGGGGCGGCCTGGATTGGGTGGGTAATAAAAAGGCATTAGTTTGGCATGTCTCAGGAGGGGAGTTTTTTTTATTTTTAATTTTCATAGTTTATCTCTTCTGTGTAGCACGGAGAAGAAGTGTCACGGCACCAAGAGAAGATGGGTAGGTGTGTGAGACAGGCGAGTGAGAGAGAGAGAGAGAGAGAGAAAACCAACCTCCGAAGCCAAAGAAAGAAGAGCGCGAGGCATTGGGGATGCCGAAGAAGGAGGAGCGCGACGAGTTGTGCTTGTGGTGGTCACCGGCGCCGGCGCCGAAAATGGAGGCGGCGATGCCCGGGGCGCTGCTGCTCCGGTGGTGGCGCTTGCGGGAACGCGACGAGGAGCGGGAGCGGGAGCGGTGCTTGCTGCTGCTGCTGTGGTGCTTCTTGGAGGCGTGGCGGCGCGAGTGGGAGGAACGGGCGGAGATGACGCTCCCCGTGTCGAAGTCGAAGAAGCCCATCGTGGTCTCTTTCCCCTCTTTCTTTTACACCCTCGGTGGTGGTGGTGGTGGTGTTTCTCCCGTCTCTGCGAGCCGAGGAAGTAGAGGGGGTGGAAGATGGGGGGAGACGAGCCGGGATTGGGCTTGTCGTGGTTGACGGGTTGCGGAGGTGGAGGAAGGGATTGGATGTTGAAAGGTATGTATGTGTGCGATTGAGAGAAGGAAAGGAAATGTGAGAGGTGAGAAAGAGGTGAACGAGTGTGGTGAAACGCAAGTGGGAAAGAGATAACCCACACACACACACACAGAGAGAGAGACAGATAGGTAGAGGGGGCCCTCGGCAAACCCTTGTGTGTGGCGGGCGATATGCGAGACTGGAGAATGCGACGCTAGGGGGGGGGGGGGGCCAAGGAGGATGTTTGCGAATTGTCCTAGCTTCGCAGCGAGCTTTGCTTCTTTCTTTCAGCGTGGCGCACGGCGAACGGGTGCGAGGTATAGTAGAGGCGTAAGAGCAAGATTGACGAACGGGGGGCGTCCGGGGTTAGGGGGAAAGGGATAGGATGGCGTGCTATGACTAGATTGACATGGGCTTTAATTGAAGCCGATGGAGCAAAGTCCGCGAAGCGAAAGAGGGAAGCGAAGCTCACGAACTGGTGGGATGGGCTAGAGAACGGAGGGAGGGGGGATGATCCCTTGGGCGCTTTTTGTAAGAGCTGATCATGGACCGATTCCCTTTGAGTTTTACTTTTGGGAGCTCTGGAACCTCAGGTAGTTTTATTTATACTCAATTAGAGTTTTTTTTTTTTCTTTTATTCTGTTTCCTGTGGACTGCTTTTTTATTTTGTTCTTCTGTCTTGAATTCTTTGCGTGCGAACAGGAAAAAAATCAGGATGCAAGGCAAATACGCATGCAAGCAATCGGCCCATCCTCCACAGTTGGGCAAATGGGAGGTTTTACGGCCCCCCCCAGTCGCTGCGCGTTCAGCCTGTCCTGATCCTGAGTGGACGGGGAGCTGACGGCATGTGGGAAAATCTGTCGTCTCCTTGCAGACTTTTGGGAGATCCGGTCTGGTCTGGTCTGGAACTCTTGGGCCGGAGGACAGGTGCATAGTAAGAAGGTGACCCCATCCGGCCGGGGGGATTCCGTGGCTCGGCCAATTGCGCCGGGACAAGTTCTCTCTTCTACCTCTTGTTGTTGTATCTCGCCTTTCACCGCTGGTTTTGCTCATATTTCTTACATGTTTTGTCTGTTTTCCGCTGGCTGACTGGTCTAGATGGCACGCCGGCTCACAGGTCGGATGAGGAATAATATGACAAGATTGGGATCTGGTTCGAAGACAGTCAGACAAAAATGGGGATGGCTGGGCGGGGCAGGAATGTGTTTGAAGCCAGAACGGACTCCGTGCATGGCTTTGCAGGGTCCCTCCCCCTCCTCCCCCTCCGTCTATCAGGTCGTCTCATGTTCTTGTTAAGCTACCTAGTAGTTTAGAAAGCTTGGCAGCTTGGGGCTGGGGGTAATGCACATGAATGCGCATACATAAGTAGTACATACCGTAATGCATTATACATGCGCCACGCTAGACGGCTTCGAGGCTGGTTCGTGGTTGATCAGTTGCGGTCTGGTGGGGACGCGAAGGGGTCTCCATGGTTCGTTTCTTGGACCCCGAGATACCAACCAACCTACTACATAGGAAAGGTAATGTGTTCACTTCTGGTTCTACCGAAGCAATCGAGCCTGATGTAGGCTACTGAAATGGATCCAATTGCCACTTAAGGCTGACCTCACCGGAGGCGGCGTGCCCAGGATCAGTCTGGGATTTGATCCGGCATCTATCGTGTCTCTGACAGTGCGTGGTGCCTTGCTTTCACTCTAGTCAGCTTCACCATTGTGATCTCGCATGAATTTCACCAAGTAAGTATAGGGTTGTCTAGAAAACGAAAGAAAAAACGGCTTGTTCGCTCGTTATATATAAACTAGCAACGACAGGCGCCAAGGCTAGTATCTAACAATGACATTGGCTTCAAAGTGTATGGTATCTCGTACAAGAAAAAAAGAAAGAAAAAAAACTCCCGACATAACACCCTGCTTTACATCCACAGCCAGTGGGTGTGCTGTTACCCGCCCGAGTAAACCGAGACATCGAAAGGTTTATGCCGCGAGTCCTAGTGACCTGGTTCGGTTCCCGACCCCGGTCTCGACGAGCACTTTGCCCCGTCCCATCCATGCTTCGAACCCTCCCACGCTCTCATCGCCGGGAAAATCGTCCCAGACCTCCGTCTGCGTGTCCGGGTACCTTGAGCGGATGCCGCTCAGCGTCCTGATGTTGGTCCATACTGGGAGCCGTCTACGGACGTAGCAGTAGTAGAAGTACAGCACTCGACACAACGACTGGACTCGCACCTCGACGCGCCGCCGGTTGGCCGTGTCGTTGTCGTCGTCGCTCGAGCCGACGACTTCGGGGACTACGGCCCACCATGATAACCGCCACCGCAGTGTCAAGAGTATACGGCCCAGGCTCTGCAGGAACGGCAATACCCTGCCGTCCTCCATCGCTCCTGACTCATGCAGGACGCGCTGCAGATACTGGTAAGCCTTGACCTCGAGTTTGCGGCACATGATGCGCGCGAGCTGAGCTGCGAGTATGATGTTGTCCGCTTCGTTTGGGTTCTCGACGTTCATGTGCTGCTCGCCCGCCGCCGCCGCTGGTGTAGGGTAGTAAGGCCTGGCTATGTAGGAGAAGTTGGCACGGCTGGGCATGTTGTTGAAATTGGAAAGGAGGGAAAGCCATTCACCCCACGGTACCTCCGTTGGTATCATGCACCGTTCCCAGTTATCGTTCCTCGGGTCTGTTCGCAGAATGTCTCTGTCAATGAAAGTTGCAAAATCACACTCAGGCGCATCCATCTGCTGTCGAAGACCTTGGATATATTTGTGGCAGCAGTCGAGGTCAAGCACGTAAAGAGGCTGCCCGTCTCGGTAGACCTTGAAGTTGAACCGCTGGCGTGCCTGATCCAATCTCGCCAGGACCACGTCAATATTGATCTGTTTGGGAAGCTCCCGACGGACACGTGTGGTATGATTAAGTGTCAGGTGGTAGATTGCATAGGAAGCTGGAATAGAATTAGTATATTGTGACATGGAAGCAGACTACATAACTTACAGATGTAGTTAGACGAGCCGGTAAGGATAAGGTCCTCGAAATGAGCTTTGATGCATGGCCCTGGCCACCTTTGAGAACCACCATGCCTTTCACAACCGATGCAAGATCCATCGAGAGAGTCGTCGTCTCGCTTGCACTGAACCTGAATTAGCAAGTGTGCCCATCCGCATCCAAAAGAACCTGGCATACCTTCTGCCTGGAATGTTTGCATCGAATGCACACCATCTTCCTGTTTCGTGTTTCTTTGGCCTGGCCACGGGAAACGGGGTCCATTGGTCCCTGTCGACGTCCACGCACCGGGCCTGATCGGTTCGGCCGAGGCACCACAGCCGGACCAACGGTGGGTTGGCCGGGATCGGTCAACCTTCCGGGCCGAGAGGCGATAGTCATAGGCAAAGTAACTCCAGGAGCCCTCGTTGGCTCCGTCGAACGAACCCGCTGGAACCGCGGGCTCTCTGCGGGGGAGGAGAAGCGGGTCCTAGGACTCTGAGTAGGACTCACTTGGGGCGATACGACGTTTTCGCTGTTCACGGTCGGTTGAGGTCGAGAAGCCGATGAATATGGTCTCAAGTGAGTATTCATACGGCCGGGATCTGACCTTCGACGATGTCGGCGCAATGGAACCAAGAGGCGTTCCACGGCATTGGCCGCAGAGGCTTGCGGCATTGTCATGCTGGGTACGCTTCGGGGTTCCGTCAGTTGGGCGGGAGCGTAGTTCGCCGAGAGATAGTAGTCAATGGGATGTGTTTCCGAGGAGGTCATGCGGAACTCGGGCGGTGTGAAGTCGTTCATATCCCTCATCGTCACATCAGGGTTTTCAGGAGGAACGATGACGAGAGAGGGACCCAGACTTGATACGTTTGGAAAGAAGTCCCTCGAGAGGGGAGGGTCATCCGACATGGCCGCATCAAAGGGCCACACCGCGTCGTCGCCCGCGTGCAAACTCCATTGGTCAAAGTATTCCGATGAGGGACTGGTATCACTAGCATGGTATAGACTCTGCTCTGCCAGTCCCGTCGATAAGGCGCTGACATTCTGTCTCGGGACACTCCTCGGCGTATTTGCGGAGCCAATGCCTTGGACATTGCTATTAGCGCTGGTGATGGATGACTGGGAGGTCACCATTGCGCTCCATGGGGAGGCACCAGCGGGGAAATTCTCTGCCTGGCTGCTGAGATATGGGCATCGTGAGGAAACAGGACTTTTCTCTAGGGAGGGATTCGTAGACAGGTTAACATCAGAGAAGCTAGTGACTGGGCTGTTCATGTCGTTCAAGGGGGTATCGCCGTAGCTGGCACTAAAGCCAACATCATAGAAGTCTTCGGGGATGCTGAAGGCGATAGACTCCTCGTCGATTCCTGCGGAGCTTGCTTGGCTACTCGTCCGAGCGATCGCGTATGGAACCGGTTTGGCAGCATCAAGATCGATGCCGTTATCAATGGCAAGGTCGAAGGGGAATTCGGTGGAATCGGCCAGCGGCCCATTGACCAACAGCCAGGACGACTGGGTGGGAGACTCCTCATGAATATCAGTGTCTGGAAGTTCGTCATTGAAGTCCCTGTTCGGCGTTAGTGTCTGTTGCGCCAAGGCTGTGTCTCGGTAGGTGGAAGGAACTCACTTGATGAGGGAGGCATCGTTCCTCGGTACGTCAGTGCTAAGGAGACCAGCGCGTCCGATGGGCTGAGCAGAGGGGTCACCTTTCGGCAGCCATGTCTGGCCGAAAGGGGCTCCGGATGATTCCCCGGCCCATGAGAGTGGGTTATTGGCGTTGGTATTTGTGTTGAAAAAGTGTGTCATGCCCACACAATGCAATGTTAGTGTCACGGAGACTTGTGGCTTCTAGAATTCGATACGGAGGCTGTGTTAATAGAGTTTAACCGGAAGGTGACAAGAAGGTGGGTAGCCGCGACGGGCGCAAAAGAAAGGGAAAAACAGACATCTTATGTGTGCAAGTCGAGAGAGAGCCTTGTTGGCGTCGGTTGCGTTGTGTTGCGTTGTTGGATGGGGGGAGGGGGGAAAGAGAAAGGGTCTGGCATGTGAGGCATGTGAGTGAGATCGAGGTACGACGAGGGCGAGTGGGTGGTTGCTGCGCGGTGCTTTTTCCGTCCGGGGTCTTGATGCACCTAAGGAGCCAACCACGGGCGGCAGGACAGTGCGTCTCGGTGAGTTACAGAGGGGGGTGATGAGCTCCGATATAGGGAGGTAATCTTTCCTCACCCCTCGCACCTCCGACTGAGAGCTCTTCTCTACTCACTCTTCCTCCTCCTCCTCCTCCTCCTTCTGTGCCCCACCCATTGACTACATATGCGCATCGTTTTGTCAGCAAACGATGACGGGGCGAGCGGATCTTGGTTGCCGAAAGCCTGCCGGAAGCCATAGGCAACCCGTAAGGCGCACCGCCGTCACGGGTTGCCTCGTCTCAATTTCCCTAGACCTTGTATGGTCCATGATCCGAACTGAGGCATTATTCGACCTCGAGTTGCCTTTTTTGCGCATTTCGCCTTAATCCTGTTCGCGGCTCCATCCGATTCGACCCTGCCGTTGTCGGCGGGTCGAAGAAATGAGGGAATATATACTTCACACTGTCCATCGGACAAAGTCAACACCGGCACCACCACCACTCGCACCCATACGGAGAGCCAAGACCGACTCCCACGACGAGGACGACGACGTCGGAGCCAACACATTGGACAGTAGCAGCCTTGACTCCTGCGTCGGCGCCAGTTCTCTACTAGTAGTCCTCTTCCAGTCACCGAGCGCATCATACTTCGCCCAGTTACAGTCTATCCCGGAAAACTCACGTCTACACCACCCACCCATCTCCGTCCGCCGAACCCCAACCGCCAGCCTGATTTTTTTTTTCTTCTATTCGGCCGCCTTTTCGAGCCCTTTGTTCCTTGTCTCTGCTGCGGCTCAGGCTAGGCACTCGGGGCGCCATCCGTACTGGAGAAACGTCTTGGCGGCGTTGGACTGCCAGTCATTCATTCTCCTGCTGCTGCCTGATTCTTGGCAAGGGAATATTTCTCCCCCCAGGACCTCGCCGACTTGCGAAGAATGCGGCTCTTGGTATGTACTTTTACCTCTCGCCCCGGCCCCTCCCAACGGCGCACGATGACGCAGTGTGACATCGTTACTGAGACGATTCTACCTGTCTACCTGTAGCTAGTCAACGATGACGGTCCTCCGTCGTCCGTCTCGCCCTACTTCGCTCCCTTGGTCGACGCCCTGGACAAGGCTGGCCACACAACAGTCGTTGTCATCCCTGACCGTCCGCTGTCTTGGATCGGAAAAGCCCATGCAGTTGGCAAAACCTTGACCGCCACAAGCAAATGCCCGGCATCCTTCTCCAATGAGGCATGCACTGTCCCCGGTTGCGACGAGACTGAGGATCGTACTCACCGCTGGCTTGTCGTTGACGGCCTACCCGCCAGCTGTACTCAGATAGGGCTATTCCACACGGGCTTCAAGCCTGACGACTTTGATCTGGTCGTTTCGGGGCCCAATCACGGCCGTAACGCGAGCACCGTGTACGCCTTGAGCAGCGGCACCGTTGGCGGCGCGATGGAGGCTGCGCAATGCGGAAGGAGGGCTGTGGCCCTTAGCTTCGGGAGCAAGGAGGTGCAGCCTGATGAAGTTATCCGGGCAGCGTGTGGCCGTGCCGTCGGGCTCATCGAAGATCTTGCGCGGGACTGGCATCATGATGTGGAGGTGTACAGCGTCAACATCCCCATGGTCGCCGACATCGCAGACCGGCCGGTGAGACTGACGACCACGGCACACGGCCGATGGGTCACGGGGGGGCTGTTCAGCCCTGCGCCCGCCGATCCTGAGAAGCTAGCGACCTCGCGGACCTACCAGTTCCGGTGGGCGCCGCAACTGGCCGATATCAAGCGCCAGGCGGAGGAGAGCCCCGAGGGTGAGGACTTATGGGCGTCGCTCAATGGCGTCATCAGTATTGCGCCCTTGAGAGCGAGTTTCACGGCTGTCGACGTGCACAAGTGAGACGTATACACACTCGCTCCACTTCAAACTTGATAGAGATGATTGAAGGAGTCCGCTGATGAGCAACGTAGACTTGAGAAGTTTGACCTGACTATAGAACATCATATAGATTATCATATAGATCACATAGATCATCGTAGACATGCAGACGAATCCCGACTCTCAAGGCTCAAGTCGACACGCACCCGTTGGTGCTGTCTTCAATGAAGATGCCCCCGTAGATCTGGCCCTCGTTCAAGTTGCTCGACTGATACCCGGAGTTTACCACATCGCTGGTGCCCGTCGGTTTCTTCAAGATGCCGATCTGGTATTGCCCGTCCCCGGCGAGGTTGGCCGGGATGGCGTCGCCCTGCCTGACAAGTCGGGCGCCGCCAGCAGAGTACCAAACTTGGATGGTACTGCGGGCGCGTCTTTAGTCTCGAGGCTTTTTAGAGTAGTAAATGGGGAGACAAAAAAGGATGCTTCACTTTTTGGAAAAGTCCAATGTCAGAGCAAAGTTCTGCCACGAGCCATCCATCGTCACGGGCGTCGACCAGAGGAGTCTGTTGTCCCGGTCCAACAACTTGAAGGTGTCCTTAGGCAGCAGCCCCTCCCGGCCAATGAGGGTGCCCGTCTGGAAGTTGAACTGGTTCGCGTCGTATGCCGCCGTCTCATGCCAGACGTTCTGTAAGAAAAAAGAGGAAAAAGTCAGTGATTTAGAAAGATGAACCACCCAAGAGGTCTTCCCCATGCATGGCCACGGGCATACGAATCCCCTGAACAAAAAATAAAATAAAAAAATAAGTCCGTTGAACCTACGAGATACTCGTGCGTCAGGTTCAGCGGCCGCGCCGTGTCCTGCCGCACACTGAAATGCAGCGTTTTAACCCCTGCGGCGGCGGGGCTGCCGACGTTGGCGTCCGCCGCGAACTGCAGGCCGGCGCGCCGGAAGCCGCGCTGGCCCATGAATATGCTCCGGTCGGAGATGGTCACCTCGAGCGGGCGTGTGGCCCCGCCGGCGTCGAAGCGCGACGGGGGCGGCACGGCCTCGGGGGGCGGCAGCAGGACAATATCGGACCACAGCAGGCCCTCGCCCTTGACATAGCCGGGGTTGTAGGGGTTCCAGCCGCCACCCGAGGCCGTGTCAAAGTCCCGTGGGGTCGCGGCGGCGGGGACGCGGCCATCGAAAACGATGGGGCACTGAACGGCCGCCGCGTGGCAGTTTGGGGCCGGGGCGGCGAGGATGGCCGGGGCGAGAAGCAGCAAGAGGGCGGCACGGGAGAACATGTTGGGATGCTTTGCTCGGGAAGGGGGAAAGGGAGACTTTCTTGCTGGAAAGATTGAAGGGCGGCATGTTTATTATATCTACTCGTCGCCGTCACTGTTCAAGTCCGCGATTTTCATTGTCGTAGGTCCGACCTCCGAGCAAGGAGGGCTGTTGGCCCGATCTGCAACGGCGGCTACGCTCCGAGAAAGTCCCACTTCGGGGTTGGAGGGTATCTGACCCAAGCGAGGTTGTCTCTCCATCTTCCCGTCTTCCCGTCTCCCCGATCTCCACTGCGTAGTCACTCGGGTTCCAAAAATAAAAATAAAAATATGGCCGCTTGCTCCTACACCCACCGACAGACAACACTACTTTTACTCTCCCCTCTTATCGCATAGAAAAATCCAGCAAAATACTTCAAAAATCATATAGCTTTCATAAATACGTTTTTAATGCTGAAAAAAAGCTGCACTTGGTTGTTTAGAGTAATATGGGCATGCTAGGCTGCTGAGATATCAGTACTGTTAGCATATTGGCGATGTGGTTGAGAGCGGCCTTTTTTTTTCTTTTCTTTTTTTTCTTTAACCCGAGTGAGTGGTAGTCTGCCTACGATGTTGGACTGGTCAGCTGGTGGGAGCGACATGACAGGCCTGGGCTGGCATTAATTACTGTTGTTTATCGCATTTATGCAGAGGGAAGGTAGGCTTAATAATGCGCAATATACCAGTAATTTACTTCCTACTGACTTTAATATGTTGCACCACTATAATACCCTTGCCTGTGTTTGATCGCCCTACGCATTCTTGCCATAGAGCAGCATAACTACTACCTCCTTTATATGTTGTTCTATTTAAGTTGTTAGAACAGGCCTACGTGCATTATTGCTGAATATCCTTAATCACTTAATGCCTTGCATTTTAAATTGCATAACGTTTTACTTGAATAATGGTAGCTGTATTATTGGTCATAGGCCTAACTTCCCTATGGTCACTGCCACAGTTCTCTCTATCTGTAGATAGATAGGTGGGTAGCAGAAGGCTAGGCCAGACATATGTTTGAATATCAAGTTCAATTATTACTAGTACTACAACGTAGGTGAATCGAATATTTCAACATATTCTCGATTAACATTTCAGATAAAACCACTACTTATTATATTAGCCTTATATTTTCTTTCCATTTGAAAGACTCCTTTGCTGCCTTCTCAATTCTTCTTCTCCTGCAACCTTTGAGAAGAACAAAACAGTTTACAAAATGCGCCAACTACAGTCTTTCTTTTTCTCATGGTACCTATTCACCAATATACAACTTGTGGCTACAGCTACAATATCAAAGCCCCATAACCCTATACTGCTGCCACGCGACTTCAAGGATAAATATGATAATGCTTACTTTATCGGTCAAGGCCAGTGGGCGTGCAGTCCGACAGCCCTGTCAGCGCTTAAAGGAGCTTTCGCCGACGTCCAGCGACTTGCTCAAGCGGCTATTGACGTGCTGCAGGTCTCTGGTTCCGAAACATCAGACGCATTTGAGACCTGGTTTGGTGACAGTAAGTAACTCATTCCTTATGATAAGCAGTAAAAAGTAGAGCTAAACGCTATTAGGTAACGCCACTCCCCAGAAGGTGACCGAGATTCTCAATGAACATTTCAAACCCGCCATGACCCATTTCCTTTTTCCTAGTCGCATCACGGCGATTGCATTCAATGGCGACGAGATTATTTATAAAGGCTTTCCCAATGATCCTCTACCATCAGTTGATTCCATAGTTTATGCCTGTCCACCGATCACTTCGGCCCCTGTCGAGATTTGTAAGCCATCATCATACGCTGCCGTAGTATCACCGTCCTTTCAAAAGCCGGATGGTAGTACCGAGCCTGCGGGAGCTACGATACTTGCTCTTTGCCCGAAATTCTTTGAATCAACTACAACTATTGATCAAATGGTACAAGCTTGGAAAAGCGGTCTCACATTGATGGAACCAACGTCGCGAGACATTGTTCTACTTCACGAGCTTCAGCATATGCGCAAAGCAACATCTCCCAGCCCCCCGACTGTTGACGTACAGGATCCGAACAGTGGTAATGGGGCGGGTTGCTTCTCTGCAAGTTGGTGAGTCTCAACTGTGATAGAGATTCGATTGTCGAGTGTAGCTAACAATACTGCCAATAGCTGTGCCGCTCTTCCGGCTGCTGATAAGATCCGGAACGCCCAGAACTATGCCCTGTTTGCTCTCGATGTTTTGGCATTTCCAGAGCGGGCAAAACCACAATCTAGAGCATGCGGACGACCCGTAGTGCGTCGTCAGGATGTGCCGTCTCTGCCTAAATTCAAAGTGCGAGCCAAGTCCTCCACATCCACGCTTCCGCCAACAACAACTACTACATCTACTCTTTTACCTACCTCCATCATGACCACATCTTTGCCTAAATTCAAAGTGCGAGCCAACTCCTCCACATCCACGCTTCCGCCAACAACAACTACTAAATCTACTCTTTTACCTACCTCCATCATGACCACATCTTTGCAGCCAACAGCATCTGCACGTGCTAGGTCCACTGTCGCGAATGGTGGCACAATTCCTGTCGTCCCTGGCATGATAGTGATAGGGGGTATTGGGGGAGGTTTTATAACAATGAATGGGAAAACGATACCTATCGCCGCTGGCCAAACTATCATCGTTACTGACTCAACACAGGCAGCAAGCACTACATCTGAAGCCCAGTCCACAACCTCAGCAAGCACTACATTTGAAGCCCAGTCAACAACCTCAGCAGCTCCAACCTGTTCCTCTGCACCAAGGAGCTTTAGCGGAACGTCCGATTTTAGCGACAAGTCCATTAACTCAAACGATCCTGATTTTGCTCTGTTCTTTGCTGGTCTCACATTTGGCGAGGGCCCTCTGGACAACGACACGTCGCCCACGTCTACTGTAACACCCAGCGCAACGGCGGCCCCTCCACCTCCACCTCCACCTCCCCCTGCACCTACTGCAACTCCCATAACAGTCATGAGTTTGGATGAATCCAATATTTCAGGCGGTCAGATCAGGTGTTTCCCAGCAAGTATTGATGTAAACCTGATTGCAGGAGGCCAGACTAGTTTCCAGTATAAGTTCACAGTAGGTTAACATGGTGCTCCTTACTGGACATGATGAAGCTAACAACAAATGATAGTTGGATTCACCAGTGAGCAAATTCACTGTCGGCCCAGATTCAAGCGATGGACCGTTCCTCTTCCAGGCGCATGGGTCGACAGGTAGCGGTAGTGGAAACTTTACTATTGGGACAGGGGATACCCCATTCTCCGTTTGCGTTACGAATAATGGAGATAATCCTGCTCACTTTGTCTTATCAATCTTTTACTTTAAAACGTAAATGGTAATGGAACCTTCAATTAGCTTGATAAATCCCAGTTTCTGTTATGACAAAACAAGTTTACAGCTAACGTGAGCCCTGCATTCCTCAAGTTCTCTCATTTCCCCCCAGATACAACTAGTATCAAAGCTCTACGAGCCTTGATTTACTCTCGGGCTTGCATTATTTTCAACGTACTCCGGGTTGCTGGCATAAATCTCCATGTTCGCGCATGACGATAAGTGGCGGTCCCATCTTTGGCCTTTACGGCTGGGTAGGGATAACAACGATGTAGATGATAGTAGGGCGGGCTTCTTACCCTCATCTACTGACTTTAGGGTCGGGGTTGTTCGGCACCAGGAGGTATCATGCCGGCTTTGGGGCGCGCCTAGGTCGGTCTACTTGGCTACGGCTGAGGGGTATTAGTAGCTAGCTACATCCGGTTCCGTCGCGTGTCACTGCTTCGATGCAGATACGAAATACGGTCTGCCGACTCAGCCCAACCCAGACGGCCAATGGCGAGCTCGGAGGGTGCGCCGTGTGGGGCCGATGGAACTGCCAGTTCGCTCCCGTCAATGCCCGGCTTACACGGGTTTCTGGCCTCAATGTCTCGAAGGCGGTTGATGAGGCTTTAAAAGCAGTCAGTTGACATTGATATGGGGAATTTGTATATAAGGGCTGGCAATCGCTCTCGTCTCTGCATATTTCCTGGAGTCGTGGCATACCATCTCAGACCGGCATCCATTACAAACTTGCACAGGAAGCCTTCACTCCTTAGGCTCAATACGTTGAAGAACTTTACATCAAACTCCAGTCCCACAAACTCGCACCATGAACTTCATGAACAGGAGGAGCGACGCCACGCCCGAGGACGTGGCCAACATCCCGCCCGAGCTCTCCGACCTGCACTGCTTCACCGAGACCGGCGGAGTCATCACGACGAGTGAGCAGCCCCACCGTTCCCCGTGCGCAAGCAGAAGATTGATGGCGACTAACCCCTTGGCCCCTTCCCCACCCCGCAGCAATGTTCGACATTCCCGGGTACCGCATGGTGCGCACCCTGGGCGCCGTGTACGGGCTCTCGGTCCGGTCGCGCAACATCGCGGCCAGCATCGGCATGGTGATCAAATCGCTGGCGGGCGGCGAGCTGCAGTGGTTCACGACGATGCTGTACAACTGCCGCAACGACGCGCTGGGCCGGCTGGTCAGCGAGTGCAAGCAGCGCGGCGGCAACGCCGTTGTCTGCCTGCGCTTCGACGCCGCGGACTTGGGCGGCTTCGCACAGACGTGCGCCTATGGGACGGCGTGCGTCGTCGAGAAGATTGACGACCACGCCGCCGTCGCGCCGCAGCTGGCTGTCTGAATTGCACAAGGGTGTCTTCCGTGGAGAGGGGACCCATGTGTGTGCAGGCTGGCAGGGTACCGGAGGGGTTCATTACCACCACTGCTAGACCTGTTTTTGGTGTTGGTGCTTGGCAGACAACGGTGTAGAGCGGGTGATTAAATATAGATTGCGCAAGCCTTTCAAACTGCAAAGTGTTTCCTCTTGCAAAAGTCGGCCAGAGAGCAAGTCAACCGGCATCTCTTATCTGGTATATGCACGTCTGCCCCCTCAGAAGACACTGACTGACCTGTGTAATCGAATCTGATTAAGTGAAGAACCGCTGAGTGATTTACAGCAAGCAGCAGATCGGCCAGGACAAAAACATGGCTCATCGCGGCTGGCCTATGCTGAATGAGTACAAAGGAACCGTCATGATAAGACGAGATGGGGGGGGGGGGGGGGGGGGTGCAACCGGTTCCCGATGCGTCGGCTGACAACCCGACTCGGAGGAATGTGACAATTGAAACGGGCCAAGCCTACTTTTGCCGCACTCCGCATCCCTGAGTACCTAAGCTCCAAATCCCCCCTTCCCCAGAATCCTTTAGGGACCCTACAGCGGATGGCACGCTTCAAGTTCCTCGACCCATTCGCTCGTCCACAACTCTCGTATCATCGCAACTCTTTCGAACTTCTCGACCACCCCTCGTCTACAACCGTGCTGCTGTTGTCCGTATCCGCCGGTTCCCACCCCCCGACCGTCGCGTGACCGGTGGTCCGGTCCATGGGGAGTTGCCATCGTGTCCTTCCATGCCCAAAGAGGACTGAAGCACCCTCCGAGTCAGCATGCCGTTTCAAGTCATCGTGCAGCCAATCTAGCCCCGATTCCTATCTTTATCTTTGGTTTGAGAATTGTATTTGCTTGCCATACGATCCCCCCTCCGAAAGAATCTGACTACAGTCTGGACTGCATATCAGTTCGCGTCCCCCTTCGCAATGGACGCTCCGGCCACCGCCTCTCGACAGCCGACCGCCGAGGAGCCCAGGATGTCCCAAGAATCGTCCCTCTCGACCGTTTCCACCACCAGCCTCGTGTTCGACCGCCTGCACGAGCATAATGAGAAAAGCTACCACTCTTCCTCCCAGCGGCGTCGCGCCCCGTCCACCTCCCGCGGAGGCTACGCCGATCACCCCGACGCCGCCGACGACGATGACGACTACAAGGAGGCTGACGCGAACGACCTCGAGACGGGGCCCTTCCTCGCGCCCGCCAGCGGCATGATGCGCCGCGTGGGTGTCGATCGCGGGCTGAAGAAGGTGCTGCTGATAATCGGCGCCGCCTTCCTCCTTGCATGGGGAGCCGCCCTCTTCGTTTTCCTGTCCAACAAGTCGTATAAGCACGGCAGCACCGTCGACCACGATCCGTCGGCGACCTCGCGCGGCTCCGGAAAAGCCGTGACGCTAGATCAGGTCATGAGTGGCTTCTGGTACCCGACATCTCACTCGATCAGCTGGATCGAAGGGCCCAATGGGGAGGACGGCTTGCTGCTGGAGCAGGGCGCCCAAGGCAAGGACTACCTCGTTGTGGAGGATGTGAGGTCCGGCAACAAGGAGCGCCAGGTCTCGGCAGACGTCGTTCAGAGCCGTACCCTGATGAAGAACTCATGGATCGATGTCAATGGCCGGCAATTGGCGCCCGCCAGCGCTCTTCCGAGCAAGGACATGAAGAAGGTGCTCGTCTCGACCGACCGCCAGCACAACTGGCGCCACTCCTTCACCGCGCTGTACTGGATCTTTGACGTGGAAACCCAGACGGCCGAGGCTCTCGATCCCGAGCACCCCGACAGCCGTGTGCAGCTTGCGAGTTGGAGCCCTCAGAGCAATGCCGTCGTCTTCACTCGGGACAACAATCTCTTCCTGCGTAAGCTGGACGGCGACAAAAAGGTCACGCAAATCACCAAGGATGGTGGGCCCGAGTACTTTTACGGCATCCCCGACTGGGTCTACGAGGAGGAAGTCTTTGCCGGTAACAGTGCCACGTGGTACTCCGAGGATGGCAAGTACATCGCGTTTTTGCGAACCAACGAGACGGGCGTTCCAGAGTACCCCCTACAGTACTTCATGTCGAGGCCCTCGGGCAAGGAGAAGCCTCCTGGTGAAGAGACGTACCCGGATGAGAAGCGCATCAAGTATCCTCGTGCCGGGAGCCATAACCCTGTTGTGGATCTTCTGTTCTTTGATGTTGAGCGCGGCGACGTCTTCTCGGTCGATATCGAGGGCGGCTTCGCGGATGACGACAGGCTTATCAACATGGTCCTCTGGGCCAAGGACAAGGTCCTGATCAAGGAGACCAACCGCGTGAGCGACATCATGCGAGTGGTGCTCGTCGACGTCGTTGCCCGCACCGGCAAGACCGTCAACACCATTGACGTGGGCAAGCTCGACGGCGGCTGGTTCGAGATATCCCACGCTACCCAGTTCATCCCCGCCGACCCCGCCAACGGACGGCCGGAGGACGGCTACGTCGACACCGTGGTCCACGACAACGGCGACCACATTGCCTACTTCTCGCCGATGGACAATGCCGAGCCCGTCTATCTCACCGGCGGCGACTGGGAGGTCGACGACGGGCCCTCCGCCGTCGATCTGAAGAACAACCTCGTGTACTTTAGGGCGACAAAGGAGTCCTCCATCCAACGCCACGTGTACAGCGTCCACCTCAACGGGTCCGACCTCAAACCCTTCACCGACACAAAGTTTGAGAGCTTTTATGATATCTCCTTCTCCAGCGGCGCGGGCTTCGCGCTCCTGTCGTACCAGGGACCCAAGGTCCCGTGGCAAAAGGTTGTCAGCACGCCGAGCAACCCCGTCAGTTACGAGCACGTCGTCGAGAAGAACGAGGACCTCGCCGCCAACGCCAAGAAGTACGAGCTCCCCCTCCTCAAGTACGGCACCATCAAGGTCGACGGCGTCGAGCTCAACTATGTCGAGCGTCGACCCCCTCACTTCGACGAGAAGAAGAAGTACCCGGTCCTGTTTCAGCAGTACTCGGGCCCCGGTTCCCAGAGCGTAACGAAGCAGTTCGCCGTCGACTTCCAGTCCTATGTCGCCTCGGCGCTCGGCTACCTTGTCATCACTGTCGACGGCCGCGGCACGGGCTTCATCGGCCGCAAGAACCGTGTCCTGATCCGCGAACACCTTGGCTACTGGGAGGCCCACGACCAGATCGCCGCCGCCCAGGTCTGGGCCGCCAAGACATACGTCGACCCGGCGCGCATCGCCATCTGGGGCTGGAGCTACGGCGGCTTCAACACCCTCAAAACGCTCGAGATGGACGCCGGCCGCACCTTCAGCTACGGCATGGCCGTCGCCCCCGTCACCGATTGGCGCTTCTACGACTCCATCTACACGGAGCGATACATGCGCACCCCCCAGCTCAATCCCTCGGGCTACGATCAGACGGCCGTCGCCAACGTCTCCGCCCTCGCTCGCAACGTCCGTTGGCTCATGATGCACGGCGTCGCCGACGACAACGTCCACTACCAGAACACCCTCACCCTGCTCGATAAGCTCGACCTCAACGGCATCGAAAACTACGATGTCCACTTCTTCCCCGACAGCGACCACGGCATCTACTTTCATGGCGCCAACAGGATAGTCTACGATAGTGAGTCTTCCCTCCCATCCCCAACTTCTTTCCCTTGGGAGACCCTTTGACTGACCATGGGCTTTCTTTCCCCCCTTTTGCAGAACTCAGCAACTGGCTCATCAACGCCTTCAACGGCGAGTGGCTCAAGATCGCCGACGCGAAGCCCATCGTCAAGCCCAAGGCAAAGGTGTAGAGAGAGGGTGCCCGTCGCTGTATCATTTCCTGTAGTATGATTTCTTTATTTTCTTTATTTGCTAGTACGGAGTTCGGGAGGGGCGAAAAGACCAGCTTGATTTTTTTTTACTATTATGAGACTTGGTTGATGGCTCCCCGCCTGTTGGCGGGCATCCAATAGAGAAGGCCGCGCGCGCGCACGCACTGAGCGTCCCCAAAGCGTACCGTTTGATTACTGAAGGAGCACGATTCCATCCCTCGTCTCTCTCCTTAATTTCGTGAACAAGGTGAACTAGGGAATGCTATTGCCTCGTTTCACTGCCCATTCGAATAAAATTTCCGACGGAAACAAGGTACTGTGTTAAGAGAGAAGGGGGGGCACCACGACCCCTGCGGCTTCAACGCTCGCTTTATGGCAAGGGCGCTGGACAAAAAACAAGAAAAAAAAAAAAACACCCGAGCCATAAGAGACATTATCCCCTGGAATTCTATACATGCGAAAAGAAGCCAAGCATCGACATGACCGCCTGGGGCTCCACGAGTCCGCAAGGTATGAAATCAGGCCCATATAAGCCCGCGAGCTCGTCTTTCCTTTGGCCTCTTGGGAGAAACCATCATGCACTTTGCTCGTCCGGACCACACGACGGACGCAATGCTGAGTATTTGGTACATGTTCACCGCCATCTCCGAGACACCACACCTTTTTTCGAAAAGAATAGAGATCTTAAAAAGTGTAGTTCCTCCGTCAACCCGCCCTGGAAACGCCGTGCATGGTAGAAATCCCGTAAACCCTCCCTGATGCAGCCCTAAATAACACCCTCTACCCGTTTTCATAAGAATCGTATCCATCGTTCGTGCCATGTGGCGCTCTTACGCCAGGTAGCGATACGTTGGCGTTGATGCATCTTCCACCCGCTCAAGGTACTCGCGCACAATGAGGTCTTCGATCCGCTTCTTGATGAGGCTGATTTCGGGCTTGAACCGACTGCTGAGCTGGTCGATGACCTCGGTAATGAGCTGCGAATGGCCAAGCTCTTTGCGTTGTCTAAGACCATGGTTAGCAACGGCAGCAAGGGCAATGTGTGGTAAGAAAGCACATACTTCATGATTCTGACAAGCGCGGCGTCAATGACATGGGCTCGGGTCTGATTGTTCTTCTCTTCGGTTTGTTTCCTCTCCTCGTCGCCCTCGACCTTGCTGGTGGCGTTGATGATGGGCGCCTTGATGCGGACAGTCTTGCTGACGAAAGACGTGTTGAACCTGAACTTGTCGCCCGGCTTGATGGACTTGGTGGCGGGCTCCTTGGCCAGCACCCTCGCTTTCGGGACGATAGCCAGAGAAGTGAGGGTTCTGGCAAGGTCCTGAGGCGGTATGTTGGTCTTGGCCTGGATTTCCTCCAGAGAAAGCTCCTCGCCCTCCCCGAGTTCATTGAAGAGCAAGAGCACAACCATGCCGTAAGTCGGAACATTAATCTCGTACTTACGCTCACGTGCCAGCGGGCCCTTTCCACCAGGAACGGCGGGGAAAACACAACGGACATCGGCGTTGCCGGTCGACCCAAGCCAAGTCAGCTTGCGGCCACTGCGGTTTGTAAGGTAGTACTTGAGCAGACTTTCCTGAAGGCGCTTGATCTCTTCGGGGAAGATGCAGCCGCCGCTCTCGGAGAACTGCGACGTGCGGCCCATGATCTCGGGAGGCCACGAGTTGGTCGTTAAGACGTTGACAGCGAGATCGATCTGCTTGCGTGACATGTCGCCCAAGCCCTTGATATGGTCCCGGTAGCCTGACGTCAACTCGGCAGATGACTCCATGTCTCTGAACATGCCCTCGAACTTGGCGGTGAACTGGTTGCCAAGCTCTTGCTTCATCCGCGAAATCATCGATTTCTCGACATCGTGGCTTTCCGACTTGTTGTTGAGCAGACGCTTTGCCAAGTGCTTCTGGTAGTATCGCTCAAAGAGGTCCTTGTCTGAGAGGTAGCGGATCACGGTGATGGCCTTCTCGAGCACTGCCTCGGTCTCAGTCTCGGTCTTGCCTCGGATCCCGCGTCGAAGATTATCGTCGATGAATAGTGAGACGTATTCGGAGCTCTTGGTGAACATGTTGATGAAGTCGGAGAAGCTCTTGGTGAGTGCGGTTTGAATAATGAGGTCCTCTTGGAAGCACTTGGTCCACAGGTTGTCAAACTTGTCCTTGAGCTTGAGGACGTCGTCGACCCACTTTATCGCCGCAGCCGTCTGCTGAGCGGACGAGCTCAACGCCTTGGTTTTCTCTCCACCATCAATCTCCTCCCCGTCAGCCTGTGCGGAGGCGGCTGAAAAGTTTGTGTCCTTCAACATCTGCTCAATCTCGAGGCCAAGTTCAACCACCCGCGCAGACAGGATCTTCTTCAGCGAGGTCTTCTTCGAATCGACCCGTGATACCAGCTGGTAGAGGATAGACAATTCCTCCTCGCGATCATAGTTGACCATCGACTTCAAGCCACTACCCTCGAGGTTCAAGAAGTCGTCCAGATGTGCCGAGATGAGCTCCTCCTCAACGACTTTGATGGACCTCTCTCTCGTCTCGTAGTGGATGGTGGTGTCACATCGGTCGTTCTCCTCCTGCAGCCGACGTTGAGTGTGACGCAGCCATGCGCCTGCGTCGGCATCACGGAGTAGTCGCTCGCACTCGCGCTTGTAGTAGTCGCGCTCGGACTCGAGATAGGCGGGCTCGAATACGGTCAGGTACAACTTCTCGGCCTCGTTTTCCTCGTCAGACTCGTAGAGTGAATCCAGCATCCGAACAATGTTCCGCAGCAAGTGGCGGTCAATCGTATCGCCGTCGCGCTCCATGTTGATGTGGTCGAGAATGACCGAGTTGAGGATGTCGAAGACGGTGTATTGTCCACTCGAGTTGAGCGACGCCCGGAGAATGTGGTCACGGAACAGGCCAATGGTGGCCGTGTAGATGGACGCCTTGCGGGCGTCCTGGGTGTAGCCGCGGTCGAGGTACATTAGAATATCGGCCGTCATGTTCATGGAAGTATTGTGGTGATCCCAGGACTTTCTCACGCCTCCGAGGAATATCTCACCCATCTTTCGCCGCTCGTTGACTGACGTAGCCGCACCACCCATAGCGGCGCTTACGAGATTGGCCGTGACCAGGCGCTCGATGGTGGGGATGACATGCTCGGAAAAGTACTGCTCCTCAAACTGCTTAACCCGCTCGTAGAGTAATTCCCCCTTCTTCTTAAGTACTATCTTGTAAGACGCTCGGTAGAGTTGCTCGAACGACAGAGTGCTGCAGTTCTGGTTGTGGATGTCTGTGAGAGCCTGCTTCAAAGTCTCCCAACACTGCTCGAAATCGCTGGTATCGATGCCAGATGTAAGCTGTGAGACAGTTAGCACATACTCTTTATATCTTTTTCACTTCTTTCCGTGGCTTGTGTTCTTCCTCGCAAGCCCCCTCTACCCTCCTTCGGGTGCAACCTGTAATCGGACGAAGAGCCGATGGGAGTTCACACGGTGGCGATCCGACAGCAGGATGGAGAGGAGAAATTATGAAGATACACGCAAAGCAGAACTTGGTTCATATCATCACGGCAGTACAAGTGACACCTCGTTTGTCCATGCTCGGGGTATAACTTACCCGACCTGGACGGCGCGGGGGCCGAATGCGGCCGGCGCGCATGGCCGTGCCTCCTCCGCCTCTGCCAGAAATCATCGTGTGCGTGTACGTATCTGTGGAAGTATATCTTGGAGGGAGCGAGCCTCTATGAGATTCGGTGATGGCGTGTGATCGTTTCAGGTCGAGAGAGCTGTCGCGGGAGTGACTGAGTCGGTGGTGGCGGGGTCGCTTTTTCGCTCCAAGGTGTGGGGAGGGATGGGTGAAGACGACAACTTGCTATTGCGGAAGAAGCGAAGGCGAAACAAGGTGAGAAATAGAGAAAATCCGACCAGGGCTAGCGAGGAAAAGGTTGGCCGCGCAACGAAAGGCAGGATCCGCAGGGAAAAGGTTCGGAGGGCTGGCATATAATGTTACAAGTAGACATTGCAAAAGAAGGATGTAAGTGTTCAAGTTCCGCTGGGGGAGCCGACGGCGAGGCTGCGGTGTGCTGGACCCCGGTCGGGATGGGTCCGCGCGCACATTTTAAGGCGGAAGGGGCGATCGGGGGGTATCGGAGCCAATCATCGGCTCAGGACCCCCAGGCTGCTGAAGGCACGGATCAGTCAGTGACAATAGCCTACCTAATGGACATCAAGACCCCGATTCGCTTGTCTTTCTCATTATGTGGGGGCAAACAGGTGTGTGCGCCACCTGTGGCTGTCCGTTCCATTTCTTTTTTCTTTTTTCTATTTTCCTTGCAAGATTGCTTTATTACGCTCTGTGGAGTGGACAATGACGGCATTCCCAGATCAATTTGAGATCGGACAAAACCAACCCCAACACAGCTTTACCAACAGGCCTTGACGACTACCACCACCAAAGCAACCGCAACCCTCAGTAAAGCCATCGATCCACAAGATATTTGCCCCCTGCACACACATCACAATGGCCTCGCGTCCAACCTTTACAAAGCTCACGCCCATGCTGCGGCAAGCTCGCCCTGGCGCATCACCACTTAACCGTAGCAGCCCTATTCTGCAAGCCCTTCAAGCTCAGCGCCAACAACACCAACAACTACCGCTCCAACCCACAATCGCTGCGCGCTTCGCCCACACCATACCGAAGCCCAAGGCCACACTCGAAGCCGAGGACAAGTCCCCCGCCCAGATGCGCCTGGAGGCCTCGCCGCACTACCAGCTCGACTTCACCTGCGTGCCGTGCGACACACGCTCCCGCCACAAGGTCTCCAAGCAGGGCTACCACCACGGCTCCGTCCTCATCACCTGCCCATCCTGCCGCAACCGCCACGTCATTAGCGACCACCTGGGCATCTTTGGCAACCGCAAGGTCACCGTCGAGGACCTGATGCGCGAGAAGGGCCGCCTCGTCAAGAGAGGCACCCTGGGCGAGGACGGCGACATCGAGTTCTATCCCGACGAGGGCGTCGCCGGGGCCGACGCCGATGCCCCCGACGCCGCTGACGCGAAGAAGGACGGCTCGGCTTGAGCGCGTCGGGCACAACTGTAAATGAATGTACAACAATTTGTGGTTTAAAAAAAAATTTGTTGGAGGAAAATATCGGATCAACACGGCTTCAATTCGCCGGGAATTACTGCATAAAAATATGGCGTTCCGGATATCCCAGCGTCACTAATCTGGGCCACGAAAAGACGGGGACATATTGTAACAATAAACGATAGATCTCACATATGAACGGGCAACGTCAGCCCCTGTACTATATAAAAATACACCCTTTCTGAATTCCTGCACATCCTTATTTTCCCAGCCGAAAAACGCCAGTGCCCATGCATCCTCGATGACTACCACCCCTTGTACGCCTGTCTGAACTGCTTGTGCTCGTGGCTCCTGACCTTCTTCCTCTCCTTCTTCTTTTCCGTCTTCTTCCTCTTGTCCCTGCCGTATTTTTCCGGGTGCGCAATGGCCTCGATCTTGCGCTTGCTGGACCTCTGCTGCCTCCGCGTGCGCACCTCCTCCCTGATGGCCAGCAGCTGCTTGGTGTACTCGGCGGTGCCGAACTTCTTCTGCAGTGAGTCCATAAGAATCTGCGCCCTCGACTTGAGCGTCTCGAGTCGGGTCTTGAAGAGGTCGTCCGTCGAGAAGGGCACGGGGATGTTGGGGTCCGTGAGGTTCTGCAGCGGGTAGAGTATCGTCTTGAACGACGGCTCGAGGTTCTCTTGCGGTACACGGCGGCAGATGGTCTCCAGCACCTCCATGGCCACCGTCTTCGGGGTGATGGCGGTAGACTTGGGGCGCACGTCTCTGCGCAGGATTGACGAGAGTTTCCAGAACAGGTACTGGAGGTCTTTGCGGTGCTCGTCGATTCTGTCCTCCTCCGCCGCCGTCTCGTCGCGGTCTCCAAGCGTCTCGGCTTCCGGTACGCTCTGCACCTTGACGGGCAGACGAGGGCCCAGGAAGATAAGAATCTGAGTGATCTCCGCGGCAAGGGCGTCGTCGATTTCGGGTGTTCTCAGGGCGTACAGAGTAAGTCTGACGAGCTCCTCCAGGTCGAGGACCTCGAGATCCAGGCCATGCGACCCCTTTAGTGCTTCTCCCGACTTGTTGGATTTGCCAGCGAAGTCGGCGAGGAACGTGCTCAGCACCTTGGTGGTGCTCAGTTTGACCGAGTTCTCGGGGTGAACTAGGCAGCCGCGGACATCATCCCAAAGCTCCTTGGCCTCGGCAGACAGCATTCTTGCGGGGTACTTTTCCGTAAGAACCTGAACATCGTGGAGCACAGTGTTGATGAGGTCTTCGTCGGCAACGCGGATGTCGCCGGTTCCCACAATCTCGCCGATCTTGCCGAGAACCAGTTCCAACTCCTTCTGGTGCTTGGATGAAGGCTCCCTAGCCTCGAAGAAGAGGCCAAAGGCTTGCAGTGACAGCTTCGTCACCGCAGGATTGTCCTCTTGCTCGAGCCACGAGCGAAGGAGCGTCATGAAGTTCTGCATCCTCTCCTTGTCAGCCCGGCGGAACATTTCTTTGATAAGCTCGCCGGCGGCAAGACAGCACTTGTCGCTGTCATCATTGGCTAGCACCATGACGAGAGGCAAGAAGCAAGTTGAGATGACTTCTTGAACAAAATCATCCGCGGACTTCATGAGCAAGAGATGAACGACCTCCATGACGGAGAGACGGCCGCCCTCGCGCTCGTAGGTCAAGTTGGCGACCACAAAGTTGAGCTGCTTCACCCACCGGGCCTTCCTCTGCGGGTAGTCCTTGAGAAACTGGAAGAAGGCCCCTCTGGCTAGGTCTCGGGTATCCTTATCGTCGTTGGTAATCATGACAGTGCCTACGTAGTCGAGTGTGTCGTAGACAACCGCGGTCTCAATCTTGCGCTCAAGCACAGAACGGAGGAAGTTAAAGGTCACGTGGCGGTGAAGAGTCTCGGTCAGATCATCTTTCAGCTTGCCGAGCAACATATCGATCGCGGCGTCCTTGACGGGAATATCTTTGCGCTCGCGCAGCACAACCGAGAGAAGCTTCAGGGCAGCCTGCGAAAGCTCGGTGGTGGTTGAGCTTGACATCGAGATGCTCTTCGTCGCCTCCTTGGCCGCAACCTTGTATAGCTGAACATCGTCGTCGTTGTTGAAAGGAACCTTGGCCAGGACCGTGAGAAGCCTAAAGGCTGCAGTCTTGACATCGTCCTCCCCGCCCACGATGGCGTCACCGAGAATGGGGATAAAACCAGCAATGTTCGCTGCGGTGCGCAGGCTATCGTGCTTCTTCCACACGGACCGCAAGATGTCGAAGGCGAACTTGACCAGCTTGAAGGTGTACTTGCCGGCGGCGCCGTGGTCGTCTTTCTTGACGCCCTTCTGGTAAAGATACTTCTTCAGGCGGTAGTCGATCTTTGGCTGCACCTCGGGCTTCTGGTTCTTGTAAACCTCTTGGATGACCTCGTAACAGAAGATCAAGGTGTCACGGCTCTCCGACGCAGGGTTTTGCAAGAGACCGGCGGTAATTCTTGCTAACAGCGTGTCGATCTTGCGAACCAGCTTGAGGTCAACCTTTTGCAGGAGCAGGGACTGGAGGGGGTGGACGAGAACGACAAGTTGGCTGATGGAGGCCGACTTGGCAATGAGCTCCATAGAATCCTGACTCTTGCTTGCCTTAACTTCCTTCATCTCACTGACGTAACCCTCGGCGTCCTTTTCTTGGCCGGTAACTCCAAAGATATCGTCAATGATGATTGAAACGATAGACTGCAGAGTGTAATCAAGATCACCCTGCTGGAACTCTGGGATGACCTTGAGAAGCATAGAGTGAAGGGTGTAGGACATAACGTGAAGTTGGTAGCCTCTCTTGAGGGCACCCCGCAGCTCCTTCAGGATGAATCCAAAGTAAGTCGGGCCCAGAACCGATGCAATCTGGACGAGAGTATCTCTGGCCATCTCACGGGCCTCCCAAGACTTGCTGCGCAAAATGTGGCAAATATCGGTGAGGACGCCAGCGAGCTTCTGACCCATTTCTTCAGGCGGCAAAAGCTTGAGAAGCTTGACAATGATAACACCAACCGGTACACGGTAACTGACCTCCGACTCGTCTTTCTCGTGCAAATGCTTGACCAATGAAGGCAGGAAGAGGTTGTTGACGTCCTTGCTGAGCTTGTCTTGTGGGGGTGTGGTGAGCATCAGCCTCTTGTCCGAAGGCGAGGTTGTTTCCGAACCGTCCACCTGCATTGGCTCGGCAGCCTTCTGTTCAACCGCAAAGATGAGGGCATCGCAGAACTTGGCAAGCAGTCGAATCACCTGCTTCTGGTTGTCGGGCTTGGACTCGACGTAGCTGATGTATCTCTGCAGGATGACGCGGTAGTGCTTCCAGTCCAGAGACTGGGCCAAGTTACCAATCGTGACCGTTGCTTGAGCACCCAAGCCCTGGTCATCGCTTCCTTCGGTGCGAGCAAAGATGAAGTGCTCGAGAAGAGGGATAAAGAACTGGCTGAGGTTCTGGCTGCCAATTTCCGAGCCGTCGTTGACACTGTCGAGCATCCGGATGGCCTCTAGCTGTCGGGACGTCGCAGGACTGAGAATATTGAAGAAAAAGGGTAATTCGGTCGTCTCCTCAGCAAGATCACCAGTCAAGAGCCCCTTCATGTCCGCAACAGGCTCCCATGCGGGCATTTGCGACAGGAGATAGCCGAACACTCTAAGGTATTCTCGTCTGACAGTTGGAGACTCTTCTCGAGCTCCAGTATAGATAGAAGGCAATAAGATGGTCTTCAAATGGGATTCAAGCCCGGTCTTTGCAACCTGGTCAGAGCAAGACGCCACCTCCCTGATGAACTTGCGCAGGCAGTCCGCAGAGTTCGAGGCCAGGATACCATACTCCTCATCCGAGCGGATGTAGTAAATCAGATTGTGTAACAAAGGGAGCCATTGCCTAACAGTGAAGGGTGTCTCCTTGTTTGTGATCCTGGTGAAGGCCACAAGTCGCTTATCGTAGTCTGGTTCGTCAATGCGGTTCTTGGCGAACGAGTTGAGGTCGCTACAAATTTCGGCAACCTCCTGAAGCGTGTTGTCCTTCTCGGCAAGGGCAGTAAGAACACGGGCCAGGGCCTGTCTGTTATCCCTATCTTTGAAATAACTGAAGAGGGAAGACAGGGTCTCGAAGATGGCAATGTCGGCAGTCTTCTCTTCTGCCTCTTCAAAACCAAGGATGGTGATGAAGCGCTCGAGGATGAGCAAAATCTTGCCCTTGGCTCTGGGGTTGACCTTTCTGGGCGGCTGGTTGAGAAGGAAGGTGGCAATCTTGAGCGTCTCATGCACATTGGCAGAGGTCTCGACAAGCGGAGATAGCTCCACGATCGTCTCAATGCAAGCCTCAAGCAGTTCGTTGCCCATTGTCTGCGTCTCCAGGGTGGTGGTAATGGTCTTCAGCATCAACTCCATGTTGGCATCCAGGAGTTCAGCTCGGATAAGCTCATTGAACTCGGATTCCTCGGCAGGAGCCTGCGCCAACTTGACAAGGTTACGGACGATGCTCAAGGCGAAAATTTTAACGTTTTCCTTGCCCTTGGCCAAAGACACGCACTCAATGACCTTTGGCAAAATCTGGTCATTGATGGAGATGAAAAGTGCGGCTCTCGGCAGCTGTGACCAAGTTGACAGAAGCTGCATAATACTGGAGACAGACTGGGCTGTTTCGATGGGAAGCTTCTCAACTCTAGGAGTGATGACCTCGTTGACGATGGGCTCCGAGTAGGCCGACCAATTGAAGTCCTGCGCATTGCGGAACAGGGCAATCAAGCATTTCAGACCGGCGGTACGGATAACCTTGAGCATGGAATCCTGTGAGACTTCGTTTTGTTCTTCAGCCTCTTCGTCCAGCTCGGCGGCCGACTCTCTGAGCCGTCGGCAAGCAAAGATGAGACAGTACATAACAGGGTGAATAAGCCTCTCGACATAAGGGCCGACATGCGCGCCCAGTTCGCTGATTAGGGGCAGCATCATGTTCATGAAACCAAGTTGCTTGCGAGCAGGGAGGATCTCCTTATCAAACAAGCTGGAGCGGAAGCCAGACTCGTCGATGACGCGCGCACCTTTGAGACCGCCAATGGCTATATCCAGAAAATTTCCGGTGTCTTCCACACTGAGGTTTCTCAGGACGGTCAGACGGGTAGCTTGCAGGCCATGACGACCACTAGCAACACCCTTCTTCGAAATGGTTCGTCCGTACAAGAGTCTGAGGAGAACAGGCATTAGCTCCTCCCGGTGCTCGGGCCGGATGGTTGACTCTCCCTGAAGGAAGACGGTGACTTCGTTCTTGAATCTGGCCTCGTCGAGCAGGTACTCCAAGTTTTCCTGATAAGGGCGCACGCCCTGCTGCTTCCAAGCGAGAATGGCCTTCAGAGTCAGCTTCTGTATTTCCAAGTCACCATTCTCCATGAGATGCAGCAGTGCGCGATAAACTTTCTCATTTTGATAGAGCGCCTTAGGGTTGACGAAGAGGGCGAAGACGCCAATGAGCGCTTTACGATCTTGAAGTGACCAATCTTCGCCCTTAATCTGGACGTCCTCATCGTCTTGGCTGTCGGATAAGTCTTCATCGTCACCAGCCCACGCCAGGAAAGACGGCACGAGCTTGCGAGAACGCTTCTCCGCGAAGTGAGGCATGGCGGTGAGGACCTTCAAAGCCTGCGCACGAGCATTGCTGGGGTGAGCATCAACTGTCTGCTGTTGCTCGTCGAACGTCTTGAGCATGAGGTCCGTGGCGTTGTTCACCACCTCTTCAACCTGACCCGCCATGTCCCAGAGCTGTTGCACGTGCCGGCAGTCAAAGTCGGTAATGGCTTGGCGGTTCTGGAGCGTGGGCTGGCTACCTGGCCCAGACCACCTCGGAGACGGTGTCTCCAGCCAGTTGAAAGCAATTGCAGTGATGATCTCCTCTCCCTTCTTGGATTCGCCAACAAGCTTCAGTGCAGTGATCGTGTCGTCCCACAGAGGTGACAGCTTAATTGTCAACATGCCGAACATGAAGGAGGGGATTGCCTTGACGAGCCACGAATTCTCTTTCAACTGTGAATAGTTTTGGCCGAGTTTGCGAAGGTGCATGGCAACGTTTCTTAGGCTTGATAAGTCCATGGCCGTGTGTTCGATATCCAGCATGAGGGTATGGCATTGAAGCTCATCCGGAGTTGACTCCAACTGCTGAAGAATTTTGAGAGATGCAAGGCGAAGCTGATGGGAAGGAGCCGAAAGGTTTTCAATGAGTGCCTGAACGACTGGATCTTCTTCGGAGTCCTCGCTGCTATCACTGTTTTGACGGTCGGCAAGCGGGGGCTGGTTTTTTGTGGCCTCAGTATAAGTAAGATACGCCTCCAAGAAGCCTACTGAGCGGCTGAACCTTGGCAAAGCGGCCCGGAGAAGCGGGTTCAACGCAGGGTCTACGGGGCCTGCTGCTCTGCTCATGCGCAAATACGCCTGGAAGCCTTGGCTGATGCTGAAGTGCACCTCATCAGACGCCAGCGTCGAGGATGGCTTGAGAGCAAGCCTCAGCTTCCTAAGTAGAAGCTCCGCAATCTTGGCGTTGGCCGAGGGGTGGACAGTCGTAGAGAACAGCAGATCCAACAGCGCCGAGTATTTTGGTAGACACCTGTCGCGCCACGTCTGAGGGTCCTTGTCGTACGCCCCGCGTTCGGGGAACGGAGATGCCTCGAGACGCTCAAACTTCGACACGATCTGGTCCTGCCAGCTGCGGGGAAGATTGCATGTCTCCTTGCCTCCAGGCGAAGGCAGACTGCCATTTTGGACCATACGCGGCAGAAATACACACAGCATGTCTTCGTTACGGCCGTCGGACCAATGGCTGACTATAAATCTACTCCGTGTAAGCTTGAGAAGACTCCGGTGCCGAACGGCTGCACTTACCTCTGGAAATATGTCTGGAAGAGACTTCGGAACCGGGTGGAATCGAGGTTTGAGAAGTAGGCACAGAAGGGGATGTACCATCCCATGAGGCGTTCCCGCTGAAGAGCAGTCATGAAGTCCTTGATGGATGGAATCAGAGCATCTATCGGCGCTTGGTGCCAAACGATGGCAGCGTTGACAATCACATGTTTCCACACCAGACCAAGCTTGTCCTCCGTGGCCTCAGGGGAGTTTTGTGCCATTGAGTCCAACATCGCGGTAAGGTTTTCGACCAAGGTGGTCCAGTTGCTGATTCGAGATCCGTGTCGGACACCGGCGGCCGTGCCAAGTATCCTCACCTGTGGCACAAACTTCCATGTCTTGTTCGGCTTTGATCCGCTCAAGGCCTCCTGCACTTGGGTTTGCATCGCCTCAAGAACAGGAGCAAGATCCTTATCGTTTGAGTGGTGGGTGACGCTAGTCAACACACCGCAAACTAGATCAGTCCAGGTCATGGTCGGTGTGAGATCTGCTTCCGTCTCGGGTATCGCCTGCATTAGAGCCGCGAAAAGGGCCGGGCCGACCGAGTGGATGGTCTGACCAGGGCCCTTCATCGCCTCGGCGAACATGGTCATGAGACCATCTTGGTATAGTTGGAATTGGCGTTCGCCGACCATGTTCCGAAGGTCATCTCTGGCGTGGTTGACGATGGCGACGAGAGCAGTCTCTCGGTTTGCTGGCGCAGCGGCCTTCTTGATCAGGAAGCTCATGGCCTCGGCGGCGAAACGAGCAATATGAGGGGGGTGGCGAGCCTTCCCTAGGAGGGGTGCCACAACATCGTAAGTTGGCCGCAGGTCAGGCACTATGAGCCTCGACAGGTACTTGAAGAGGAAGGCAAGGGCGGCGAAGGTCCATTCGATAACGTCGACATCTTGAGGTTTTCCCGCAATGGCGACGATGAGGTCCAGAGACTTTGCATAATACTTCTCAAAGCGTGTTCCGATATCATGCGCGAACGCTGTGAGAAGGTCTAGCAGCGGCTCCAATGCCTTCTTATCTTGTTTCGCTAGCGATTCCTCAAGCAAGCCAAAGATCTTTTCCTCGAAGTGCAGAATCTGAGCAAGACTCTCGCTCACGGGCAAGGCCTGCCTCTTGAAGTCGTTGAAACCCTTGGAGATATTGAGCTCCCCCCATCTTTGAAGGCCGTTGCGGAAGTAGGAGGTCGTGGCTTCGAGGTCTTCGGCGTCCAGGTCGTGTCGGCGGACTTTTCGCAGGGGATCGAGCGCGTTGAGTTTCGAGATCTTGGCAGCAAAAGACTCCCATCGGTGATTTTTTTGATGGGGAGTCGAATACTTGCCCTTATGGGACTTTGTGATGCGCCCAGACGAAGTGGAAGGCATGCTGGGCGAGTTGACAGGTTGAGTGTGCAGAAACCTGTCTATTGATCGCCTCCCAACTTCACTGCTTAATCGCGAAAAAAAGGTTCCCCGCCAACTCTTCAAAGCTCAAAAAATTTGGACTTTTTTTCTGCCGGCTGAAGGTCGGCCGATTGCGATAAGCTGATAAGATATTACAGGTGGGTATATAGCGGGTCTTGGTGGGTCTAAGCCAGTAACGGAGCTTGGCGATTTAAAAAAAAGGGACCCACATTACTTCATCGCGCGCATCCTGTCGCATCGCATCTTCAAAAACCCCAAGCTTCCTTCAACACCACCAGCCAGCTTACCAGCCACAAGCACCATCAATCGAAGCGCAATGGCTGCACCCAAGGTGTAAGTGCAAACGCAACCAACCAAACAATATCTCTATTGGATTTGGAACTGACTCTTCCTAGGATTGTTCTGGGAAGCCTCAATGGCGGGCTGCAGCCGGCCTTCACGAAGCTTGCGACGCTCCATTCAAAGAATAACTTTAGCTTCGCCATTATCACTGGCAATCTCTTCGGTGTTGGCGACGAGAGCGCGGTCGATATTCTTCTGAACGGCGAGCTCAAAGTTCCCCTTCCCGTCTACTTTACCGTCGGTACTACGCCCCTTCCCCCGCGAATCGTTGCCAAGATCGAAGCCGACGAGGAAATTTGCGAGAACCTCCACTTCCTAGGAAAGCGCAGCATCACCAAGACTTCAGAAGGTATCAGGATCGTCGCACTTGGTGGAAAGCTTGACGTGGAAATTGTGGGAGGACAGTCAAAGGAACAGCATTTGCCTTACCACACGGCAGATGACGCCAAGTCTCTCAAGGGCGCCAACAAGGCCGACATACTTCTGACGACGGCCTGGCCGGCAGGCGTCTGGGCTGGATCCAAGATCGCGCTTTCCCCGGAAAACCAAGGGGCCATCGAGAGCACGGCGGAAGTCGCAGAGCTGTGCGCGACACTGAAGCCCCGTTACCACTTCACCTCATCACCCGCCGAATTCTTTTACGAGCGTGAACCCTTCGTCCACCCCGCTGAGGAAAGTGCTGAGAATCTCTCTGTCACTCGCTTCATTTCTATGGCCCCCTACGGAAATTCTGCCAAGGCAAAGGCTCTGTATGCGTTCTCATTGACGCTTAATGAGACCAACGTTGAGCGACCGGTCAATGCGACGTATACTCCCTTCAACACGACAAAGCCAAAGAAACGCGCGCAGGACGAGGGTTCGTACAGCCGCTTTGCTAACGGCGACGACGATGGCCGTCATCATCGACGCGGAAACAAGCGCCGCCGTCATCAATCTCCTCCTCCTGGGCCGGATCGTTGCTTCTTCTGCTTGAGCAACCCCAACCTGGATACTCATATGGTCTGCTCCATCGGCGAAGACAGTTATCTTGCTACTGCCAAGGGCCCTCTCGCCACGTCACAGACTTTCCAGGAACACGGCATCGGCTTCCCTGGCCATATCATCATCACGCCTCTTGCGCACACCCCGACTGTCCATCACTCGGGCGTTCAGAGCTACGCCCCTGAGGAGGCGGAGAAAACCCACAGGGAGATGACCCGTTTCCGGGAGGCGCTCCAGGCCATGGTATCGACTAAGTCCAGCCACAAACTTGGTGCCATCACGTGGGAAATCAGCCGTAGTCGTAATATTCACGCCCATTGGCAGTTCCACCCCGTCCCCGCCGACTTTGTTTACAAGGGGCTCGTCGAGGCCGGGTTCCGCGTCGAGGCCGAGAACCTCAAATACCCCGATTTCGAGAACCGCGAGCTATCATACGAGGAGCAGGCTGATCTTGGCGACTACTTTCGCCTTTGGATCTGGGCCGATAACGGTGAGGACAGGATTAAGGGCTCTAGTCTCATCATGAAGCTCGATCCTAACATGCGCTTCGACCTTCAATACCCGCGCAAGGTCGTCGCGAAGCTTCTCGGTCTCGAGAAGCGATTTGTTTGGCAGGATTGCGTACAGACGAAGGAGGAGGAAGAGCAAGACGTGGCAGCTTTCCGTGAGGCCTTCAAGGAGTGGGACTTTGCGTGATAGACGGCGCATTCGGACCGGAAGAGTGATCTCATCGTTTGCATCTTTGATATTGCATTAGGCATGGAAGGCGTTTAAGAACAAATACCCGGGTTATATATGCATATTCCTGCTACGCGAGCAAATGCCGTGGGGCAGGCTGCACCTGCAGATGCTTTACTCTCATCGCGAGCGATCAACAAATATTAGGGGAAGTACCCCTGTTTTCATCTTCGGGTAAAAAGGATTTTGTAAAAGGCTGTTTCGGTTTTCGTACTTCACAAGCAAGTGAACGCCTATATAGCCAGGCCAAGAGGCACCAAAAGCTACGAATCGTTGAATCGTGTCTTTGTGTTCCTCTTAACGTCCAACTATCGACGTGACAAGTGCCCTTGGTGACAAGTTCTCGACTTGAGGGTCCCAACCCGAAGCAAACAAGGCCTGGCTGAGTATCCTGGACCACCTGCCGGCTCGATGTCACCAGGAAGAAAATTGATGTGAGATTCTTTGCATGTCGAAGAGCCGTGTTATTCCCAACCCAAATGTTTCAGTAACCCGCTCCCAGCTGAGGTAAGTCATGCTCATCACCTGGCCACGCTGTCAAGCAGCTATTGATGTTAGGTGACTCACTATTGTGGTAGCGCATGTCGGTCGCTCGGCATGGTGGACGTCCTCTATTCCCACGCTGTCCACCGATGCAACATAGCAACAACCCAACGCCACAGACGGCCCGGGTATGCCGTCCGCGGAACAACACCAAAAACCGAACGACCCTGGAATGAGCTACTCCCTTTCAAGGCACGACGTATTGTCTACCATGGACCAGGCAGCATGTCTCTGTAAAGTACGCACCGGTTTTGGCCCCCCACCCCTCATGGGACCCTGTCTGTCCGCGTGTCAAAGTCTCCCGCGGAGCCGCACGCAAGGGAGGCCGAGGCCCTGGTTCGTTCGAAAAAGGCCTTTCCGTCTGGCCCGGCAAGCCTGGGCTTAGGGGAAGGGCGGGCGACGGCCCCCGAAAGACACGCCCCGCGATATGGGCCAAGGCTTCTCTATTCCCCGGGCTGAACTGCGCCGTGGCGGGCCTTCGCAAAGATTCTCGCGAGCAGAGCCCTTCCGGGACGCAAGGCGTACTTCATCACCGCCTCTCCCTTACAGACGGCATGTCATAGGTACGATATGATTGGCACGACTGAGACACAGCCAGGCACTATATCGACCAAGCATTAAGGCGCGAGTGGATTAACTACCCTCGTTGGGGCCCAAAGGTCTCTTTATTGTGTTAAGTATTGGGCATGATACTTTTACTGTGTTTTTCTAACTGTGTGACTATTATTGTGTACCTGTGCGGCCTCAAGAGGGACCGCTGGATCAGTACCTTAGTTGGGGCCCATATAAATGGACATTCGCACGTTGGGATGGGTGGCTTTCCTTGAGCAGTTGTCTCAACCAGCGGGTAGGAATTTCACCCAAATTGGGGCTTGACTCTTGTTTTTTAAGACTTTGGTAAGCTTGAGTCTCCCGAGTTTCCCCGGGCACTGACGAGCCTCCACCGACGCGTCCTTTCTCTCCCTTGCAGGTGACAATCGGCGTCGATGGCGAGGTTTGGCCGGGAAACCGAACAACTAATGCGGGCGAGCTGTCCATCATTCACCAGAGGAAAATGCTCGACATGGATAGATACCCAGCAAGGCCGGAGATTGAACACCAGTCCGACCATGGCTCTTTGAAGGTCTGGACCAACCCGTCTGGAGGGACACCCAAGGGAGCCACTTTCCCCTCTCCTTCTCTCATTCCTCCCTTGCAAAAACAACGAGAAGGAAGAATGGCTATCAAAGGAGGAACAGAATACACACGCCGCCGAAACGGGACCTGTCTGAGATACCTAAACAAGGTAATGGGGACAAGAAGAAGGAAAGCTAACAGGACTCGGAAATTGGGAAATTCCTTCCGCTGCCCCATCCCCCACGCGTCTAGGCCAGCCTCTTTCATCAGCGTGTCTCAACTACCCGAAAGGGGGGGGGGGGGGGGGGGGGGGGGGGGGGGGCGGCGACAGAGATGCCCCTCCCAGCGGAGTGGCTTGGGCCTCAGACATTTGACTAAAATGAGAAAGAGATCCTAAAAAAAATGACACAAAAAGCCGTTGTTGGCCAACGTCTTTTCTTCTTCCCACTCGTTCGGTGTCCATTCCTGTTCGGGAGACCCCCTCAAAACGTTAGGCGCGGGACTCCCTCTCTTTGAGAGGGAGGGAGAAAGAGAGAGAAAAGGAGAGATGTCACGAATAGGCGAGAACAAACAAAGAGCCCAGATGGTTTTGGAGGGGCGGACGGTCAAGCGCCATTAGCTCTAGATGAGGTTGGTGCAGGACTCGTCCGTTCACCTTGGCCCATCCCCCGAGTAAGGGACGAGACAGACAGGCACGATTTCTCGAGTCGTGTCATGCAATCCCTCCCTCCCCCGCATCCACCATCGAGCGTCAGCGCCGGAAGCGGCTTGCAATCCAAAGGTGTCCTCGAATCAAAGAAATACAATGCCTATTTGCAAGACACCCCACCCCCCCAAAATATGCAGGGAATGGGTAACAAAGGTTTCTGTAACTGCCGGGGCCCGGCGAAGACGGCCAAGATAATCTCTCCAAGGAATCCCCACGGGACTATTTGCCTTTTCGTAGCATGTTCGGAGCCGTAGCCGTGAGCCGCGAGCCGCGTCAATGGGTACGACTCGAACAACCATGAGGTGGATCCATCGACGCGATGGAAAGGGGGTAAAAAAGAAAGGAAAAGAAAAAAAGAAAAAAAAAAAAAAAAACTCGGCCATATCGTTCCCTCCCGCCGTGCGCGTCGGCAGAGCCATCACCCCTTTGCTCCCGACGTAATCAAACGACTGTTCCCCGACATCATGGCCATTCTCATACGTCACAGGCCTCTCTCTCTCTCTCTCTCTCTCTCTCCCTCTCTCCCTTTTCTTCATTTTAAAAGTGTAATCGTAACGCTAGAACATTCCAAGAGGATCACTCCCGGACCGGACGGGTCACAAAATAGAAAAAAGTATACACGCATACATAGATAGACACGTACAAAAACAGCACACGACACAAGAAATAACTCATCTCTGACCAAGGAAGCGAAGGGGGAGGTTAGCGGGCCCGAGATCTGAGATGCTAGCGTAAGGCTTACGAGAAAAGACTAAACCTCCCGATGGAGTCTGAGAAGCGGAAGAGGACGAGGGGCCGAGCACAAAAATCCCAAAGTCTCAGAAACTAAGCCGCCGCCGTCCCTTCCATCGTCGTCAGCCAACCCCCCTTCGTCCGGTAGCAGCGTCTCAAGTCGTACTTGGCTTTTCTTTCGTACTCGGCCGTTTCGGCCGAACAAGTCATCCGCCTGGACGCGGAACACCGGAAAGGGGGGTGGTCGTGAAACCATGTAGTGCAAACGGGGGTTGGGAAAGGGAACTGCAAGAGCGCAGGGAAACAAGGGACGGAAACCCGAAACTTGGGATACCCAAGGGGAAGAAGAAAGAATAAACGTGGCGGCTCAAGATCGTCTGTGGGGAAAAAGGTTTCAAACTATGGATGAACAATGCAGTACCTAGATGAGGAAGCTCTGACCTCCGTCTCGGGATGCACTGACACCTCGCCGAATACGCCGAACGCGATCTCAACGTCCAACTTCGAGAAGGCTCAGACCAGCGCGCCGAGCGCGCGCCAGTCCGGCCCGTCCATCCATTGAGGACGTGTCCCGAGTCCATGCATGTGTGAGCGTGATTGTTATTTATGTGTATTTTCATTCAATCGAGTTATGAGCTAGCTCAGAACGATCCAACCATGGATCGCTCCGTGTTGTTGGCAATTTCTTTTTCATCGCCAGTACTGTACAGAAAGAGCATGGATTCACCCATGCGGCATTGCACGATTCGCAGCTTCCAAGCTTGCAGTGCTATTCATCCCCTTTTCGCCAATATTACAAGGCATTCCCAAGCAGCTGCTTTTCATCCACTGTATAGCTCTTCTGCGCTTCTGCGTGCGACTGTTCCAGTCATTCCTACGAATGTACACAGGGGAGGTTGTAGTCCTCCAACAAGTTTACCCAGCGGGGGAAGGTCCGTGGGTTCTGTTTTGACGAAAAATAAAAAAAAAATGTAAAGGGAATTGGTGTCGAGAGGTCTGTGTGAGTTTGTGTGGGTTTGTCTTTGTGCCATCCGATGACAAGGATGTCGGGTATCCGGCGTTTGGATAGAATAGTTTTGGTATCAGGTGAAAGTGGTCAAGTGACCGAGTTGTTGACAAAGGAAATAAAATAAAAAAGGTAATCCGCCGAGTGTAGTTGGAAATGCCCCCCCGGGGTAATGTGGGGAGACCGACAAAGTCCTGGACCGAGATGTCATAGCGAAATGCTCCCGCGTCCTATCTTCGAAGACACGAACGATGCGGTGTGTGTGCGTCGAAGCTAATCCATCTCGGCGGACTTACTCGACATTGTCGAGTGATGCAAGAAAATGGTGGTGACAAAGGAAAGGAAAGACCAAGGACAATGCTGTAAAATGCCAACAGGGAGCCCGCCCCCAGATGCCAGATCCAAAGTGGACTCCGTACAACCATATCAAGGCGATGCGGGGACAATATGCCAAATGCGTCTAATGCCGGGTTGTTGTTTTTTGCTGTATGTTCAAGTTGCTGTGCAGAACAGAGTTCGTAACGAGGTCTATTAGCGTAATAATGTGAAGTCGTCGCGGCCGTGAGCGTGAGCTGCTGCTGAGTCCGGATTGGTAAGGGCGGAATATGGGCAGTCGAATCGAATAGGGGTTGGAAATGTGCAGGAAAAAAGACGCGCGAGGAATCGATCGTCAGGCTGCTGTTGTTCGCCCTATTAAAAGATGTCGAGTAGTAGTTGATGAGTCTGTACGCAGGAAAGATTGTACAGCAAATAGACACCTTCGGGTTACTCCGAGGAGGACCCCGTTCCTCCCTTGCCAATCAAGGAGATTTGCCCTCATACACGTGTGCAGCAGACAGCGTGTAAGGGGACACGGTATAGGTATGTGCTAGTAAGACGCCATGCGACGTGCCTGGCATCGTTCGCCGAGGATTGGAGAGTTGCCAATCATGGCGACGGGATCTTGTCGGAAGCTAATGCTGGGTCTAAGGCCGCCGGGACGCGAGGGTGCGGTGGGCGATTGGTCCACGCCGCAGGACTCGCGTTGGCCAAAGGCAAACGTCTGGGCTCTGCCAAAGCCCTTGCGAGGGTTCTTGAGACGGCCCAGTTCGCGTTCGCAGGTGCGTTGGTGAGCTTCATCCGACATTTCCACGTAGTTTTGAGGATAACACCGGCAGCGGTGCTCGGCGAAGAAGCCGCTGTATCCTCCTTCAAGAATGTACACGTCAGGGTATGTGAGTCGCGGGTAGTGTTCGGCGTTGACAGTCCGGTCCTCGGAACGGACGTGGCGGGCCATCATGGGGGCGCGGTGGGCCGAATACTCGCAATGAAAGATGAGAATAGTCCGTCCTTGCATGGGGTGCTTGAATAATTGGGAGGCGAGGAGGTCCTTGCTGTTGTAGTTGACGGCGCCGTCGATGTGACCACCTTCGTACTCGTACTCAAAGCGGCAGTCAATGATCATCTTCTGATCAAACTTGTCACTGTACTTCCCGTCCAAAAGATCAACCATGGTCTCCCTCGTAATGCGCGGAATGGTATCAGTAGGGTCATCCACCAGGAAGTGAGGTAGGATGGGTTCCTGAACATCATCGGCATCCATGCTGATATGCGACTCAGGGGTGGTAGGCGAAGAGTCGCCGCCTTCCGACTTGGATTTGACAACGTCGCCGGGGTTTTCGAACATGCTCAGAGAGCGGCGGTACTGCTTACGCGGACGCATGAATGGATTGGATGGCCGACGGCCGTGACCACTGCCAAAAGGGCTGCTGCGGTTGCCGGAGAGGCTGGAGAACTGAGGACGGGGACGAACGGCACCGGGCACGGCGGGAGTAGGGCTGTTGGCAGTCTGAGGTCTTCTTTCCTGGGGAGGTGATGTGGCATCGAAGCACTCTCCTAGGGACATGGCACTGTTCATATGTGCTAAACGATTCTCACCAAACCGGAAAGTGGGGACCTGGTTGTCTGTGTTGGAACGGCCGGGAATGCCACTAGTCGGGTAGCCTTTCATCCGAGTCAGGGAAGGCCGGCGCATGGCTGGCTTTCTCCGTCTACCCCCTTTGTTAGAAGACGGGCCCCTTGAACTAGGAGGAATGTAGCAATCAAACTTACTCGGCCGCCAGTGGCTTGGGTGGTTCCAGCGATGCCTGCCGAGGAATGGGGGCTGGCGAGTCCAACATCATCTCGTCGTCTTCGTCGCCCGTTAGGGTAGAGCCTGGCGTCGGTGACGTTATGGCGATCTGGGTCATGAACGGAAGTTTGTGCGGCAGGGGCGAGACATCCATCATCTCGTTGTGAGTAACCGGTGACGATTCAGGCAGAGGAGGCGTCGTCACGTAATCTGTCTTATCAGCGTCACCATTCTCCTTTGCAGTGTAGGCTGTCAGGGTCAATGCTCACCATTAGGGTCCATGTCGCCCGTCATGTTGGACGTGAACAAGGCACGGCGAGGCGTGGGGAATTTGGGACTGAAAATAATTATTAGTCACAACATGCTTGAAGCTGTTAGGTGGCATGCGTGCACGCATGTAGTCTGCCGTACCTTGACTCGCTGTCCAGACGGAAGTTTTGAGAAAGGTCAGCGGCCAGGCTGGCGGCGGGCGATGAGCCATGGACGTCCTTGACGGCGAAGTAATCGCTGGACCTGTGAAGCTGCTCCCGGAGGCTGACGGGACCGGTCCCGCCGGTGAAAGCGTGAGGGCGAGGACGGAAGAGGTCCTTATTTCCCCAGCAAGGCACGGCCATAGGGCGGTGCATGGCCGCCAAAGGTGAAGACGACTCCATGATTGCAAATGGGTCGAAGGGGGAGGGGCCTCGGAAGTGTGATGTTGAGTCCGATAGCGAAAGTACTATTTACGGGTGGTGGTGGTGATGGTAGTGTTAGTCGTGTAGTAGTGCGTGGTTGGGGAGTGCTGCGTCCAAGACGATACTCGATATGCCGTGACGAGGGATGTTGCTAAAACGAGAGGCAATCGTCAAAGAGGCCGCAAAACGAAAGCTGCGGTAGTTGCTAGGATGACTGCCGTTTTGATCCTTGCCACTCAATGGAGAATCAAACACAAAAAGGTTGTAGTCGACGTCGGGTGAGTTAGTCGAGTGTTGATCGGAACTGCGGGCGGGACGGAACCAGGCTTTCTGTTTTTTTTTTTTTCGATGTCGGGTCGAGAGCGAGTTCAGCTGTTTGCAGCAGGGTGCAGATTCGTGGGAGTGCAGAGTGCGCTTCGGCTGAGATCGAGGAGTTGGGATGGAGGGGCCGTTCGTTATTGCGACGTTGCAAGTAACATCGGAGAACCGGAGAGATGAATTGAGTTTGGTGGTGGGTTGCAATAGGTCCTTTCCCTCAAATTCATGAACTTGGTTCTCGTCCTCCTGCAAAGACTCTCAATCGAGGTCGAGGTCGGCGACGGCGACTCTTTGGGGGAAGAGAGGCGAGGCGAAAGAGGCCGGTCCGCGATGGGCCTCGGGGTGTGTTGGTTGGCGGGCGTCGATATGGGAGCGAGGGGGTTTTTGTTGCATGGAACGTCCTTCTCAAAGAGAATGGCCGACGATCCTTCTCCCTGGGAGCAGGAGCAGGAGCAGAGCAGGAGCAAAGCGGTGCGGTGCGGTGCAATGCGGGATGCAGCAGTGCGGCGGTCGGTGTCGTTGTGCTTATCGGAGGCTACGACCTTTAGTTCTCGCTCGAGCTACGCTTTTTCGGTGGCCGAGCAGAGGGAAGGAGAGAGAGCGAGAGGATCCGAGAGTACAACAAGAATATGACAGAGCAGAGGCGCAATGCAATTCTTTGGTATCTAGGTAGTGCCGGCCAGCAGGTTCTAGCCTTGCCCCGTTGGGGGAAAAAATCAAATCAAATCAAACGTCCCCTTTCTTGTCTCTTTTCTTTTTTGTTTCCTTTCCCCAATGCCCGACGGAGGAAAGTAGCGTGCAAAACAGAAAAGCACAAGGATGGTTGATCTGTATGTATGTATGTATGTATGGACTTGCCAGCAAATTGGGCGGCGTCGAGTATATGTCCGGACGATGCTCGGGTAACGGATGGGTGGGCGTAAGCGCGGTGCGGCGTTCAAAAGTGAGTGAGAGATATGAAGGATTTGGGGGTGCACGTTGAGTACGATAAGTTGTAGAGAACGGCTGGTCCTAGAAGGAGGAAAGACCTTTGAACCTGGGAACCTGAACTGAACCTGGGACCTTTTGATGAAGGTATCCGGAACGAACTTCTCTAAACCTACCGTACCGTCGGACCGTTGGTGTGGTATGCTGGTCGGGGATGAGGGGAAAAGAAGAGAGAGGGGAGGGAAGAGGTTGGAAGAAAGAGGATACTAGAGATATTTGAATAAAGGTGTGGTGGTGAGCCGGTCCAGAGATGGAGAAGCAGAGGGTGTGTGTGTGTGAGGTGACGGGGGGTGGGATGCCACGGGAGATGGACCATGGAGGCTGCAACCAAGCAACGACCAGAGAAACACAATAGCCAGAGCGAGTGCGCTGTGTGTGTGAGAGAGAGGGTGTGTATGGATGGGAATATGAACCAGGTCCAGGAAGGGAACTCGAAGGGGTGGATTGAGACTTGACTGGGATTGGGATGTCACTGTCAGTTGCTAGCTAGCCCAGGATGGATGATGATTGATGTAGTGGACTGGACGGGGGACATATTCGACTAGGACTGGGACTGGAACTGGGAATGGTAGCTGGAACTGGAACAGGAACAGGAACAGGAACCGAACCGCCAGGACCAAGACAGGAACAGGTACAAGATGACATACTACGTACTGCCTTCCCAGATTGGTATTAAGGTGGGTGGTGTGTACGGATGTACATACATACATGTTCGACCGTATGAGATAGAGAGAGAGAGTGTGTGCAGAGAGAGAGTGTGTGTGTGTGTCCCAAGAAGAAGGACAAGCAAGCAAGTACGGCCATGTACCCTTTTTTTTCTCTTGCGCCAGAAGAAACAGTCCGAAAAGCCAGCGAGAGGAAGGGCGGGGGCCAGATCAGGGAAGCGCCAAACGGGGGAGACCAGCCTAGACAACGGATACCTTACGTAGTGGTGAGCCACAAGATGCGGAGGGGGGTGGTGCCTGTTGCTGAGTGTGCGTGCGGTACGTACCTACCTAGCTCTACATACTACCTAACCTAGGTAGGTAGATACTTTCCTACTTGCCTACCTACCTACCTTACCTGGTGTCAAACAATGTAGCTATGTGTCCGTAAATACGTACTATTTGTAATCGTACCCTACCTGTACCTGGGTTCTCTCTTTTTTTACCCTCTCTTTCGCAACCGGATGGGACTGGGACCTGGCTCGATGGAGCCTCTTTTTTTTTTTTTTTTTTCCCCTTTCTTTTGGCCCTTCCATTGATCGTCATCCCTCCGTACGATGTATAACCACCGGCCATTCAAACAACCTTTTTTGGCGACCGGTTGTCAGGGGCGATTTGGTTGCTGCTGCAGCTACTGCAGACGTGCAGCTGCATCAGAGTCTTCTGGCTGGACGGAGACGACAGGGGGCAGGCCGTGATGCAGGTTCAGCTGTGCAGCAGAGAAAGAGGCTTTGCTTCCTGTTTGCCAGTTTCTGTCTGGCCAGGCTGGGCTGACTCCATGTGCCTGTCTGTCCTGTGTCCGTCACTGCACGAGATACTTGCATACATAGACTACGTACCGTACCGAACCACGATACTACCTATCTACCCAGCGTATCTATGTGGTACACGCCCGCCATTGGACAGAGCATACCTCCAGATGGAGATGATGGATGATACCTATCTCCTTAAGCCCTGAAACCTGGACTTGAAGTCCAGGCCCACAAATACATAACCCAATATGGTCAGCAA
Organism: Colletotrichum sublineola; assembly: GCA_020631755.1. Lineage (NCBI taxonomy): Eukaryota > Fungi > Ascomycota > Sordariomycetes > Glomerellales > Glomerellaceae > Colletotrichum > Colletotrichum sublineola. The sequence goes on from JAHSQG010000010.1 coordinate 1,629,639, forward strand.
CCCCGCCCAAAGTACCAATCCTTATTTTTACGCTAATTTAGTACTATAATAATAGTATTAGTACTTTACCCTTAACAGCAGCCACATTAACCGCCACAGCCAAAGCCTACTTACCTACTTACCCACTTACCAGCCTACTTACTACTATCTAACTACCTACTTACTAGCCTACTTACTACTATCTAACTACCTACTTACCAGCCTATTTACTACTATTTAACAACTACATAACTAGCCTATAATAGCTACCCTTTAATTATTTAACAACTTTAATAATAATATACTCTCTATAAGTAAAGAGATTAATACTAAGCCTCTAATACCTAAAGCATATATACCTATTAGCCAGACAACTATATCTAACCTATACGTAGCAGCTACCTCTATTTTAACGCTAGAGGCTAGGCTTAGGCCCTAGTAGTAGTTATAGCTATAGGTGACCCTACTACTATTACTCTAATCCCCCCTACTAGTAGTCTAGTATATTAATAGCTAAGTATAGTAAAACCCTAAAGATTTACTATCTTACCCTAGCTAATAACTAGGATAACTATATCTAACCTTATTACCTTTTTAGAAGATAGGTATACTTAAATAAGACTATAAGGTCTACCTTAACTATAATAATATACCTCTCTAGATATAGTAATAATTTTACCCTCCTACCCTTATTAACTAATAGGCCTAGTAGACTAACATAAAGTCTAAGATATACTATTAAGTAGTAATTTAATAAGGGTTAATTACTAACTAGCCCTACTAGTAGCTAGTAAATATCTAGCATACTTACTAGGCTAAGATATATACCTTCTTTACTATTTTACTCTATATAAGTATCTATTATAAGTACTATATTACTAACTATTAGGCCCTAGGTAAGTACCTACCCTAGTATGCTGTTAGCTAATAGATAGGCTATAACTGATTTTTCTAGCTCTACTAGTACTTTTATACTTACAACCTAGATAAAGAATGTTATTTAGGCCTATAGACTATATATAAGAAGGTCTCTTACTAGAGTAACTAGATATAGTCCTTAGTAACCTGTTTTTAGACCCCTAGTAGTTATCTTACTATTAATAAGAGTATAGTATAATATTAAGGCTGCTACTTTAATAAGTAGTAGATAAAAAGAAAGCCTATACTAGTTAGGTTTAAAGTATAAGTTATTAGGGAAGTTAGGTATTTTTTTTACTAGGCCTAGTATATAAAAAATAGACTACTAATCCTAGTACTTACATACAGGCTATCTAAGTAACCTCTTATACCTATATAAGTAGTAGTTACCTACCTTATACTTAACCTCCTACCTCTACTACCTACCTATTAATATTACCTATTTATTAATAACCTCTTTACCTTAGTTAACCTTTTATAATACCTTTAAAGCTATAATATTATTACTATAGGTACCTACTATAAGTTAAAGTAAAGTAGTATTTATAAGGGTCTTAGCCTACTAAAGTTAGGTAATAATATAGTAAAAAAGATCCTATAGGGTATACTATTTATAGAGTTAACTAATAATAGCTAAGTTAACTAGATACTCTTTAAAGACATATTACCTATACTCCTAGCTACTACTAGCTTTTATAATAAAAAGTATACTTATCCTAGGGACTATAAGTAACCTTCTAGTAGTACTACCTACTTTTTAATATTATAAGTCCCCTTTAAAGTCTATAATAAAGGGACTAGTAATATAACTATTACTTATATTAAATAACTTCCCTTTCTATAAGTCTACTATACCTATAACTAGTATATAAATTTAATTAATATTAGTAACTAATACTAAGCTAATAGCTACTATAGCTACTATATACGTTATAGTAGGGTATAAGCCCTATACTATAACTTTCTTCTACCTATTAGTATTACTAATAGTTATCTACTATTTTATAAGGCCTTTATTAATACCTAAGAGTACTATAATACTACTAAAAAGTTCCTTTTAACCCTAGCTTCCTTCTAATAGTAACTATATAAGGAACTAGTTATAAGGTATAGGAAGGAAGCTATTATGTTTCAGAAGTCTCCAGACGTTTGCTAAACGTCTTCTAGCCAGCCAAAACATACTTTAGCAAAACAGGTAAAGAGGTAAAGCTACATATACTACTCTACCTCTTACTAACACAAGGTTCTTAGTAACAAGGCAGTCAACAAAGGCTAGAGGGATAACCAAACAAATTAGTAGTGCCTAGAGTATAAGGTGGCACTATATCAGAAATGCTTTATCACCTACTACAATTTAAAGTCTAGCTAGTTCAAATCAACATCTCTTATTAGTATGCACCACAGCAAAAGTCAGATGTATTGTGGAACTAAGCGGCCTCTCTGAATGGTCACTACCCCTGCCTGGACTTCAAGTCCAGGTTTCGGGGCTTAAGGAGATAGGTAGTAGTGTACGGATACAGATGCAGATAATGCATCCAGCACCTGCCTGCTTGCTTGCATCCGATGCGCCATTGCATTAGAGTAGTGTAGTGCCGCGCCATGCCATGTTTCTTGCATGCGAGAAGGAGAAGGCATGGACCCCCTCTGTTTCCTTCTGCGCTGGCTGTCTGCGTTGCAGTGTTTCTCATTTCCACAGGGCCATACCCGGTAACGCACCAGCACCTTATTCTAGCATCCCTCTCGGTTGCACCTCTCTCTCTCCCCCCTCCCTTTCCACACGTTGCCAAGGCAGAGACACACAGGGGAGGTGTATGTGCGACTGTGTGTGTGTATGTGTTCTCTCAAGACTTGCGCTTGGTTTTGCTTTCTCTGCCCTGCGTCCCATGCTTCGCCTAGTTCCTTCTTGCTGGCCCTTGGCATGGGGTTATTCAGAAAATGAAAACAAATGGTCGGACCGGCACCTTGCCTCTACCATGGCAGGGCAGAGAACGTGCAAAGAGCACGTGGAGCTTTTGACCTCTGATGCCCGGCTCCTCCTCACATTAGCTGCATCGGAACTGGCGAGCAGCTTCGCTGGCCCACTGGAATTGATAGGCCATCCACCCAGCTCCCATCTGTGCTGTGCAGCAGCAAAACCCGAACAGAATGGTGCAAATCGTACAAATGCCCTCCGCTCCCAGCCAACGCGTGTTCGGCGCGCTGCACAGCACAAGCACCGCCAGCACGAGCACAAGCACGAGCACAAGCACAAGCACAAACAACTGGTCAATTGGCAATAAGCAGAAGCGGAAGCAAGCAATGGCTCTAGACCGCAGGTGACCGGGCTGGCCTGTGCCCATCTGCGTCCTCCACAGAGAAGAGACACCGATTCCATCACTTACAGACAACACGCCCCCCAAATCCACTCGTCCACCCAGCAGCACCGCATTACCGACATGAACCACTCCCACATTCGCCCTGTCGTCCCGCGAAGTGCCCGCCCCGTCTTCCGTGCGTAGCGTAGGTACCTACCTACCTACCCTACAGAGGACACTGCTGCGCCGGACATGGCATCCCACGCCGACGACGTAACTCCCCTGTCGCCCTCCGAGTCTCCAACGACTCAGGCGCCCAACAACGCCGTTGCGGCGTACAGGGGGACCGACGTTTGGCCCCAAATCCCCTGGGAAACTTTCCCCCCTTACAGGCGGTTGCCGCAACGATTGACGATGGTTTACAGGCCGGTTGGTTACCGCACTCTAGCGAGCGGCGGTTTTCCCATGTTCACCCCACCGAGCTGCCCCCGGTGACGATAGTACGAGATGCTTCTATCAGATGAGGCGTCAGCCCCTCAGGGGCCTTTTCCGTACCATGCGTATAGTAGGGGGCCATTTGACTTTCTCAGTCCGCTGGCGTGGTCGAGATTGTTTTAGGGCCCGACACTACGTGCACGTACTCTGTTCGCGCCGTCTTCCCGTGGATTCCGTGCCGTCAAAGGGTACGTATATGGAGAGAGGTATGTATATCATATCGAGGCAGTACTCCGTAATGTGGCTCGCGGAGAAGAGCGACGCCTAGTTGGTCTAGTCTCGTCCCTGGTCCCTAGCGATGTGAAGAGTCTCCAGCGACTCAAGTGGTTCCCGTGCTTCAAATTGTCAAGTCGTCGCCGACCCGGTCGGTCTTGTTCCTGTCTGGCGTTAGAAAGGGGGTCTCTGAGAGTTTTTGATGCCCGCAGTGGTCTGTGAGTCTTGCACTTCTGCATCTCCGTGTGGGTTGCCCGATGGTCTGTGGTCTCTGTGGCCGCCCATCACTGGAGCATCCAAAACGGTCGCCGGGCAGCTTCTGGGACACGGGATCCAGACGGAACCGCCTTGTCAAATCATTGCACCAGTAAGGCAGTGTCATGTTCCCGTTCGACCCGTCAGGGGCCCGTTGTCGTTGCTGCGGCCCTGAGACTTCCGTAAGAAAATGGAACTATATGCTGTCTGAGAGAGGGCCTGGTGCCCACTCTCTGCCCGTACCCGGACCCGGACCTCTTCGCAAGCGTGTATCGAAGAAAAACGAATGTGAAAAAACCCTTCTCGAACCCCAGTTGTTTCCACGCCAGCGGCGGCGGAAGCCGAAGCCGAAGGGAATAGCTCGGGTTGCCCAGTGGAAGGGCTTGGTAGTCCGGTGCTCCGTCTGCAGGGAGAGAAAATGAGCAGAGAATATTAATTAGTGTCGAAGGAAGGGGAAAGAAACCGTGCATTGGACCCAATATCGTCCAACCAGCGGCAGGCGACATTCATCAGTCATTGACACGGTAAGGAAGGTAGGGTACGTACGACAGGGAATACCTACCCAGCTACCTACTAGAGTAGTACCTACCTTCTTTTCAACCTCTCAGTCGCACCTTCCCTACTTACCTAGTCCTAGGTAGGTAGACAATATGTTAGTGACTAAGGCAAGGACGTTTCGCCCCGTGCCCTTTGTGCCATGTGCTTTGTGCTGTGCAAGTTTAATTCTAGCTCAAACAACACAACGCTCGATGTGCCGTACGTTTGCATTGGTTTTTTTAGTTTTATTTTTTATTTTTTGCCATGGATGAATTCTTGCCCTGCACACCTAGGTAGGTACTCTGTCTCATGATATCAAGCTCAGCACCAACCCGATAACTTCTTGGCCTGTCTAGCGCCCAAGGCACTACGGATACCCGGGTGACTTCGGCTTGGAACCCAGCCTTCAGTAACGCATTAAGCAGTATCGCCATACAAACCGCCCAAGCTGCCGAGCGACAATACACGCAGGGAACAGATGACCGGCGCTAGCAAAGGATACCAACGACATGCTCTATCGCGAGCCGTCTTCCGCCTGTCCCCTTTTGCCCGCAACGGCTCTGCTATTCCAGTTTCACAAGCTCGCCGTCGCCCCAACTATCGACCACGGTATTCTAGCTGACTACGGCCGCGTGTGGCTAATGGACGACTGGCGCTAGTCTAATTTTCCGAAGAACCTAAACGCCAATTCAGGACCGCCGGTTGACCGATCAGAGTCAGGCAAGTCACGGCCGAGGACGACCTGCCATGCCACGCTTGTCAGCTCAAGCTGCCAGCTGGGATTGTCTGTCTTGTCAACCTCTCAAATGCCTCCGCCTACACTAGCGAACATGACTTGGAAAAACCGGGCCTAGACCTTCGACTTACATCATTGCTCGGCGCTGTCCATCACCAAACCAAGCCGCACCTCGTTCCTTCTCAGAGCCTCCAAGGTTTCCCACCGTCGGCCACCAGGAAATGAGCGGTGTGTTGGCGTATCGCCTTACCGCGCTTGTCTCCCCCTGCCTAGTGTTCGCCTTGCTACAGAGCATCTCCTAATCCGTGCCTAGGTGGTGGTACGCAGTCTTCCGTCCAGGTATCCATACATAACCAGGTACCGGTTACGGACGGCAATTAGAGTGCGTGCTGTCTTGTCTCTCCTGTATGTCGCTCGTATGCCAGCGCACACACACACTGGCTGACTCCCCTGCTCTTAGCAACCAAGTGTTTGGCCTACCAGCGTTCAGCATCAGGGCCCAGGCAATTACACCAGGCGCCGCCTTACCTATTGCGCTACCCGCTATCTGCACTCTAATCGGGGCCACTCCCGTCTTTATTCGTCGAGACCCTTGACCATCACCTCCATCCTTAATATTCGACACAGGTTGGCAAGGCTACAGTACACCTCCAAGCCGCAGAAATGGAAACGCCTGACTGCTTCGGACAGGGCTCCCACGCCCATGATCTTCCAAGTCTTACTCGTCTCGTCATCCCTTTAGCTCGGTTCCGACGGGGGTTGTTCAGACCAGGCGGCACACCAAGCTTCCGATTCAGTCCTGACGCTCCCAAGCAACCGCGCACAGAGGTACCTCGTCCAAGACAGACTAATCGCTGCCGCGGCAGGACCCTGTCGTGCAGCGGACTGCAGACATACTACTATTACCTAGACGGCGATGGTCTTGGGAAGAAGAGAACCGAAGTAAGACTCCAGGGCCCCGATATGGCGGCTTGCAGCATTCTTCGGTTGCCGGGTCGAAGTCTGCGAGAAGGGTCTTGCTTGAGACAAAGTTGGCACAAAATTGCGCGGTGGCTGAATCCCCCATATCAGGCGTATTGCGACTGCTAGCCGGTGACTGCTGACTGACTATCTACCTGTTCGAAGACGCGACTGGTTGATTCGAACGAATGCCATCTAGGATTCCTTTACATACAACGCCTTTCGTTTTTCACGCTGAGGGATGGGAGGGAAGGCTGTATTGAATGCTCATGTCTTGCTCCTGACGACGCAAAAGACAATGCCATTCCTGGATGACCTCGGCGCGGCCTCCGGAGACATTCACAAAGGCCAGCATCACGTACAAAGGATGCAGGCCATATCTCGATGGCCCTGTCCTTGCAAGGTAGTTTACATCTGGCAAACCTGGCGCACCCCAAAGCGAAGCCGGTCCAACAGTCCGGCCAGCCAACCGGGGTCGGCACTCTGAAAACCAGCTCTGCCGATTTATTTCGCCTTGACGGGACGACCAGAACGGAGTTTTGGCAGATCTGGCACATAGACCATGCACGACGGCAGCACCCCTTTTGAGACTTTCACACTAGCCATATTTACGTAGCTGTACCAATATCTGCACAGATTTTTCAGCGTGACATGTGCTTCTGAGAACGGCTACTGGTAATGCTCTCCGCAAAGCGGATCTCAGAGCGATGGACAGGCAACGCCGGAAACAAGTCTCTGGGGACAGAAGGAAATTTCCGAGGGGGAAAAAAAGAAGAAAGAAGTAGCCCCATCGTCATCTTCTCCCCACAGCAACCAACGGGGCCAGCCCTGGGCTGACGACGTGGGATCGACTGGGATCTGCTGAGCTGCAACTGGGGACCACCCAGGGGGGGTGGGGGGGGGGGGGGGTATCGGCAACTCACAAGGCTTTCTTTCATCTCCAGCTCCGACGCTCTGCCTTAAGTCTCTCAAGCCAAGCTCAGGGTAATCCCTCGCTTACCCCCGCCCATCGGCCCTGGCCTTGCTCCCGGCCCTGACCCCGGCTACGCTACACTGCTCAGTCGTGCGGTACGAGGGCTTGCGTGCTGTAGCTCCGCTCTTCTCACACACCTAGAAATGGTAGGATTGGTTGCTTATCATTATCACTGTTCCATCGTTCCGTGCGACCCAACCTTCATTCTAGGTACGTTGCAGTTCTCGAATAAACGATTCACGCCTGTTAGAACTTGCTGACGAGCCCGATATAGTACTTCAATTGGCTGCTGACAGATGAACCCCATCGTCCCGATGAAGGCTGAGACAGGCCCTTGCGGCTGTGGTGGCTGACGAGGCATCCTTATCCGGAAGGCTGGCAGGCACGCACCGATGGAGCTCTCTACGCTACGTAGGAATAGCTCGGAAGCTTGACGAGCTGGAGCTTGGGGGAGCTCGACCGTCACGAGACCAAACCAGACTTGAGCGAACGATACACCGAGATGATGACCGGCAACGGCATTTTGACAGAGCCACCGATGTCGACTCCGCCCCGGCTCCCTGTGTTGTCCCCGTGATCCAGTTCCACACAGCCGGTCTAGGCCCCCATCGGCAGGTCTGGCGGCGAACAGACGGGCGAATGGCAGCTTACATGCTGATGACCAAAACCCTTCATCATCAGCGGCGCTGGACAAGCGTTCAAGTGATGGGAGTTGAGCGGCGGCGCGACACCCCAAAGCGCAGGGCACGGGTGTTGAAGGCTGCCAGATGCCAGTCAAACTCTGTCTAAGACCGGCCGGCGGTGAAGCGGCACGCTCAGTCGTTCATCTCCACAATATGTTCCGTGCAGGAGCAAGAGACAATGATGCTGCGTATATTCGCACGTGTGTCGCGCTCAATGGCTCGATCTGGTCTGAAGTGAAGACAGCGGCTAGGGAAATTGGTCGTCTGACAAGAAGAGTGTCGAAACTTTGGTGACATGGCCGCAGAACCGGCCGATGTTTGTTTGCAAAAACCATCGACAATCTAGCTCATGGGTTTGTTCCACGGGGTAACAATAAAGTGATGGACGCCAACCGCCAGCCCACCTGTTCCCCCGCCTACGGCGCGGTCGGCTGCAGCTACCGGTATGCTGTACATCAACGCGAGTGCAGCTCATATGCAGAGAGTGCAGTGTGGACGTATGGATACCGCGGACGGATGCAAAGCTATACTTTGCATTGTGGGCAAGCAGACAAGCTGCATTAAGCTGCTGCAGCTACTGCATGTGGTACAGCCATGTTTATGATGCTCCGCCATGTTGGCCGGCTCGACCTCGCTTCCACAACCGGGGTCGTTGAGAGCTCCAACAGCTCCCCTAGTAACCGCAACTGTTCGATGGCAAGATGCTCCAGCTTCGTGCAGGAGTAGTTACGCAGCCACGACTCACGAAGTGGGGTCTTGGAAAGCCTCTCGACAGAGATTCTCGTATCTAGCGTTGCTGTCCCGGACGACGCGGACGACATGACAACATCAGCATCAGCATCAGCAGCACTGGGGGATTGGAGCTCCACCCGTATGGCCTGGTCAGTTTCCCGGATGCACACAGGATCGAGCCAGAGAGGAACCCCTCTCTTCATTACCACACCATGCAGCATCCCTAGCTCCCCTCGACACGCCCGCCGCCTTAGGGGTCCTTTTGTTTACTTTGGACCGTTCTTGGACAGCTCGACTCCAAGACTTGGTCGGCAGCTTTGATCGACAAGTAAGTGGATTTCCGTCCTCGATCACAACCTATTTCAAGTTGAAGATGAGCGTGACAGTGTTTGCCGCCTTGTTTCGTGATGCATTGGTCCTTGAAGGATTCCTCCCGGTCAAGAATTTGGCAGCTGCGTATAAATGAGGCTCACAAATTCAAGAACGGAAGAAACGGTGTTACACAAAGTTTCCGACTTCGCCAAAGGGCTGATGCTATCGTCAACCCTGTAGATATTGACGACTCACCCTGTCTCATTCCAGTAGCAATTTGAGGTTGCTTGGTTAGAGGGTGGGGAGAAAAAATCGGCTGCCGGGGGCGCGTCCACCAACCCAAGCCACTTTCACCGAGCCCTTGAACCCCGCGACAAGTCGCGACTTGCGGATACATTACGTCTAGCTATCTACCGATACAGTCTCTCACCTCGCCGTGAGCCGCCAGCTGTCATTGGCCCACAAACGACTGACGTCTAGACCGTGGTTGCGAGTCGACGGTTTCAAGTCAAAGCGGACGGTGCACAGGCATCCGTATCTGTCGGCCGTCGGTGAAGGCGGCCGGGAGACATCAAAAGTTGACTGACAGTAGCTGGCGCAGGCTGCCTTTACGGGCTTGTCCTGTCTGACGGGCCATCACCTTCTGGTGCACCAGTCTATTCGAATTGCGCCTCAAACCTTGTAACGAACGTCGGAAACTTGGCCGAGGCCTAGTGCTAACCGACTTGGGCGTCATAGTGAGCATCCCCTGTTCGGTATGATGAGTCTCCTTTCGCGTTGCTCCATCAATCGCACGAGCTTCACGCCAACATGGGTCCAAGACGACGCGCTGTCAGAAGCTACCTCCTGATCGTGTTGGTGAAGATGGTTCAACGGCAAAATGGATTTGATTCATCCCAATGTCCAGAACTCCCCCCAACATTGCCCAGTCCTAGGGCCATCCCCCCCCCCCCCCCCCATAAAAAGTAAAAGTGAAAGCAAACCCCAACCGAGACCCCAACATGTTTGCGTCTAAGCAAACGGTCGGAGAATTACTGGCATAAGCTCGAGCACAAGTTGCGATGGCGGGTGACACCGCTGCGTTGTCATCGTGGTGTGCATCCATCTGTGTGTTCCGCGATCGCGATTCGACTCTTCAGACGCGAGAAGGGAATTCGGGTAACAAGAAAAAAACATGGCATTCAGGAATCTTCCCATGGTAAAGGACATGGTCTCACCGTGGGGTTTGCACATTGCGAGAGAGAAACAAGAAATAACAAGGTCACCCCACCACCATTGCGATTGGGCCACGGGCTGCGTATACTATGGGTGAATGAGCGGCGACGTAGAGGGCGGTGCAAAGAAATCACATCTCGATGGGTAAATCATCGATCACGCACCTCCCGCCCCGATCACTTGCGGCGGCCTAGTCCCGGCCCTACAACAGACGTCATCCCCTTGAATTCAAGCCTGGCAGTGATCGTCATGGCTCAAGAACCCCCGCCCGCACACCCTCTTCCCCAAGACCCAAAAAACAGGAGCCCGAGGGAGAGTTCGCCTCACCCATCTGTATCGAGATCCTGCTCAGACGGGCCGTCATTCTCGGATGGTCGTATCGTCCTTTTTTCTGGAGCATTTCCATAATTCAAGGCATCAGTGCCATGCCAGTGGCTCCCTCCCGATGTCATGGCCAATTCGAAGGCCATCGTTCGTACCCTGCAAGCACAACAAGCCGGGACAGCGCAACAACAATAACAACAACAGCATCACCACCGATGAGGTCTATGACAAACATGTCGTCGGTCAGCCTGGCGCCTGACCGAGGAGCCCATGGAGAAATCGGATTGGATGATTTCGCCTTGTTTGTTTACCCGCGCGTACAAGACCTTGGTCGTTGGGCGCTACAAGGGCACACGAGATGTAGGACCGACGAGCCCGCCTTGCGCTATTGAAGATTACCTGCATGATGAGGGAAAAACCAGGCGTCGTGGACAATCCAATGAGGCGGCGTCATGGCATCGGGCGTTTGTCGAGCTCAACCTTTAGCTCCAAGGTTTGGCGCTGACAGACAAGCGTCCACCCGACCGACCTTGACACAACGGAAGCCGACCGCGTGACCGACCCCTCCCGTGATGGCGGTTCTTAGGTTGCCCTCGGTGTCCCATCCATCCCCTCTCTCCCATCGTTGGGGGTTCCTCAGCTTTGCCTCGTCGCGCACAGAGCCTGTCACTTCCCCTCTCTCTTTGCTTCTCCCGCTCCTGTGCCCCTCCTTCGCCTGCTTTCCGGGGTGCCCAGCCCACGATCAAACAAGCATCCAAGCTGGTTTGAAGTCTTGGGTAACGCAGAGCATAGAGAACGCCGTCCTTTTTTCTTTCTCATGTTTTTTCTTCTCTTTTTCTTAAACCCTCATCCTGTATCCGTACGGCCGACTTTATTATGCTTCGACGTTTGAGTATTGCCCCCCCCTTAAACCATGCTTAGATACTTGGGCGAGATCAACGGCGCCGTTTGACGCCGTAACGGGACTCTCCCCTTTTTTTTCGTCCCTCTCTTCCTCATCCTTTCTTTGTTCCATCCCGTCATCGTTGGTTCGGCCATAGTATGGGAGAACAGGGAAAAGCGCGGGTGCCCGCATGAAGGAACGCCAAGGCGTTGCAATGCGGGCAGAAATGCGAAGACTACCTACCCACAATCCCGGCCGGGTACCTCGTGGTACTTTTTTTGGCCCCTAGTGAGGGGAATTTTCTTCTCGGCTCTCCTGTTTTTTTCGTGGCAGGACACACTTTGTTTACAAACTGCAGGCTCGCGACTCATGTAAACAATGGGCCTCTGCAGACCCTGCTTCCGAGACCCCTGTTCCAACGCGAAGTCACGTGTGGGCGACAAGGATGACTCGTGGTTCTAGGGTGTGACGTCTTTGTTTTAGCCGCCGTCACCTAGGCGTTTGGCAGCTGGCACTTCCGTCCGGTTGGCGGCCTTGGTGATGATAGTGGTGGGGTGGGATGTGATGGGTCTGTGGGTGGGTGGGGGGGAACATGAAAGAGGAGCGGGGGAACGTGCACGGGAAGACGAACCAGCAAAAGCAACAGAGAGGAAACGTTCAACGAGGGGCTCGAGCGGGTTGAACTTGGAAGAACTCGCGTTTTCCCCTTCGCAACGGATCCTCGACTTTCCTTGTAATGATGGACTCGGAATAACTAGGTATGTTCGTGCAATGTCTGTATAGTTGGTGTTGGTGGTGTAGGGACAAAGGACGATTTCGCCCCTCGAATCTGGGCCGCTCCGGGTTGCTTGCATCATCGCATCGTATTCATGGCACCGGCGGGGATTCCAGCCAGTCGATAACCTTGGCATCCACATTCTCACCTTGGAAATGGAGTCAGCCTCCCAGACAGAGAGTGCTGTGTTGCATTGACTGGCACTCTCGTGATGGGCAAGGCTGTCGACGGATTCTCTTTATCCCTCCTTTTACTTTGCACCGCCGTCTTGCAACTGTCATTCCCGTCATCACCAGCTCCTCCGGAATAGCTGGGTGTTGCTAGGCCTGAGACTGGAACCCCTCTCCCCATTCTCCCCATGGGAGGAAGGCATGGGTTATTCTGACCTCAGCTGGACTGGACTCTTTTCCCCGCTTTGCCCGTCGAAGGGGAGGGGAGAGCTTCTATTCTGAGCCACAGCAAGGCCAACATGCCTGCAGGTAAGCGCACTTACGGGGATGGTTCTTCGTAGTGCAAAGCGAGAAAGAAAAAGAAAACAAATCCTCCCGATGTCGAATGGGCTGATGGCCCTGGTACGATGCGACCGACGATCCCACCACGGCTGGGTCGAAACAACGCCGCCGTGCATACGGACCGGGGGTGAGAGGGGGACTCAAGGTTTCTCATTAATTGCGTCCTTGCTGTTGGGTCGCTATCGACCTTCTTTTTTCTATCTTGAAGGAGCCCGCACACCGATGTCTGAAACGAACGATATCACCCGGTGAGCCGGGTTCTTCATCTGTCGTGTTGCCGAACAATGGGGACGATGCGTTGCTCGTCTTGCTGACTGACGGACTGGGCCGGGTTCCGGTCCGAACTCTGTCGCCTCCATTCCCCAGCACCCCTTGTCGCAACGAGAAGCACCCAGCGCGCCAGGCAGGAACAAAGCAAAAAGAACGAGCACGAGTAGAGGCAGCAGCTGATACCGCAGCATCCCCCTCCCCCCAAGAGAAGCTACGCTCCGGATACCTATCTCAGTACTTCGGATACCGCAGCAACGTACGAATAGTGAGCCTCAAGTCGCCGCACGAACGAGCTGCCACGGGCAGGGTTGTGGACCGCCGTCGGCCCTGTTCGAACCACGTCGCAGGAGGCATGAAGCTGCGTAATGCGCCTCGGACTGATTTCCATTCATCTCAAACATCGAGTGCATCCAAACCCCCCGTCAGTCACAGTGATTGACGACCCCGTGTCCGCGCCCGCGCCGTTGTTAGGCGAGGCGCATTCATCACCACCACCCCAGCCCTGTGCCATCATCACAAGGGTCATGTAGAAATTGTCCGACTGCACTACCTAATGGACCTGCGTCTGTCCTATGATACCCCCCTCCTTGCCTATCCCCCGCCACGACGGCCTCAGGGACGTTCAAGGTCTCCTCTTATTCGCCTGTGTGCATGTCTCCCCTCAGCTCTCATTCTCCGCCGCGGCACCACTGAGACCTCCATCACGGCCCAACGGGGAAACGGCCAGCGCCCGGTCTGATCGGGCGAGACCGGGGCCGCCACAGCTCAGTCGAGCGACCGGCCGAGCCCGACCTCCGTCTTGGTATAGCGTCTTGGTGGCGACGGTTCCAATTCCCCGTGGCATTCCTCGCGCCGGGCAGACGCACACCGTGTTCGCTCCCTCATTTGTAGAGAGGGGGGCCGCGACGTGAACGACTACCTATGCGTACCCTCCCCCCCCCCCCCCCCCCCCCTCTTTTTTGGGGGGGAGCGGACGCCAGCGCGTGTCAAGTCGTGGGGTTTCTTTGTTGGTTTCGGATCATTAGTCGACGATGAGATTCGACACCCGGCGGAGGGTTCGCCTTCTAGGAGTGAGTGGAGGGCGGCTGACGGGATCACCTTGCTGGTTCCCTTGGCCGGCGCCCTCGACGGCGCGCGTCGTCGGGCAGCAGGCGTCGTTTACCAGCATGCGTTTGTGGCGGCCCGGCTCAGGTCAATGCCCCGTCACTGGACATCCCTCTGGCCTCTTGAGCTAAAACATCAAACATTCCTCCACGAGGGGGCAGAGAGACAAAGACAAAGAAAAGACCAAGGGGTGGCGAACGGTGTGGAATGGTGACAAAGAGGAGGGAAAGACTCCCAAGATTCACACGCACCCCTGAGCTAGGCAGATCGCAGTCCGACGTCCGTCATGTCTCTCTAATCTCTGATGGGTATCAATCGCGTCGTAGGCCACCAGGTTCCCTTCCTGAGATCCGTTCGCAGTAGTTCTGTTCCGCAATTCACGAGAGTGGGGTGTCGCAGGCTTCGCGGCGTCGTCCCCCGCCGTCGTTCCAAGGCGTCTTGCCCCCGAGTTCGAGACGCACCTTCGTCGTTGCTCTCCCCTCGTACCCCTGAGTTTTACTCCAAGAAAGTCCAGGCCCTCTCATCTCCACGCCGCGGACGCGGAGCCGGAACGCAGAGGCGGCGCCTCACCGAAGACGGCCTCGTACCAGCGTACCAGGCGCCCGCAGCCGTCATCGTTGGTGTCGTCGGTGTTAGCATCTTCCGGCACCTGAGACGCCGAGCTGCAAGCCTTGGCTGCCAGCACGACATCCCACATGCGGCGCTCGACGTCGAAGCCGCTGTCCTCGATCAGCTGACCGCCTCCCCTGGGGCCCCACAGCCGGCCGGCTCTGCCCTGCTCGTCGAGACGGAACATGGGGTCCGAGGCGGCACCGACGGCGCCGACGTCGAGCTTAAAGAGGTTGTGATGGATGAAGAAGGTCTTGGCGGCCTTGCGCCGTGACTCCTCCGGGTCCTCACGGGCGTGGTCGCGGGCAGCGGTGGCGTTGAAGAGACGGAAGTCCTCAGCCGGGTCGGCCTGGCGCATGGTGGCCGTCTCGAAGGAGCCGTTGATCCAGCGGCCGAGGACGGTAACGGGGGTGCGGACGTCCCAGAAGGGCTGGGCCAGAGCGACGGCGGCATGGAGGAAGGTCTCCTTGTCGCCTTCGCCAGGGGCGCCCTGGGAGAGGAGGGGGTAGAAGCAGTCCGGGCCGAACCAGTTGTAGTAGGTTGCGAGGAGGAGGTCGTCAGCATGGGTGGCCTTGTCGTACAACAGGATGCCGGACTCGGAGCTTCGCCGGGTAAGGGGACGCGGGGGCGGGAGGGTTGCGTTGGCGATTTGGTAGTAGCTGGGTGACGCCGTCTCGAGCCAGAAGTCGGGCCAGGTGACGAGGCCATGGGAGGCAAAGGGCTCGGAGGTGAACAGGGGCTCCGGGTCGTGGATAGGCCAGGCGTCTGAGTCGAGGTAGAGGGTCTGCTGGAAGGGTGAGAGGAGGATGGAGAGGACTTTGTATTGGTAGTGCCTTATGGCGGCGTTGGTGTTGCTGGCCAGCAGAAGGTCCTCCACGACGAGACACTCGACGGCTATCCGTCGGAGGATGCCGTCGCAGAAGCCGGCGGCGGCAGCTCGCTCGGCCCGGGTGTCGAGGAAGAGGTGGACGGGGAGCTGGGAGCCGGAGCGGCGCAGCATGAGGATCGAGGTCAGGGCGGTGCCGAGGTAGCCGCCGCCGGCGGTCATGACGACGCCGCAGGTGCCTTTCCAGTAGGGGAGCTTCTCAGACAGCGTGAACCTGACCGCGGACACGAAGGCGGCGTGTTGCACGGTGAGGGATTCGAGGGAGGTATCGTCGAGGGCGATGAGGTTCCGGCGCGGGGTGTCGTTTGTTACCGCCTTGGAGGAGGGGCTCGAGTCAAGCTCGGCATCTGAAAGCGGTGGCCCGACGGTCACGCGGAGGGGGGAGGGGAGGGCGGGTTCGGCGGCGTGGAGAGCGGTCTGGAGGGATTTCCAAAAGACCTGGACGGGCTTCGACTCCAGGTGGGAAGCTGCCGAGGGGTGGTCCTGGTCGTCATGATGTGTTGGAGAGTTGGCCGTGTAGGGGAGGAGGGTCGAGGGAATGTTGAACGAGTGAATGTGGGCGAGGAGGAGGAGGCCTAGGACCGGGGGCACGAGGTAGAGCCATAACGGCCTCCGCCGTTTCGCGGGGAAGATGATGGCTGCCAGTGACATTGTTGTCGTCACGATGCGCTGGCTTGGGTGCTTTTTGAGGCTTGATCCGGGAGGTCTCGTGTGCTGGAGACTGGGGAGATGGACGACGAATGCGCTGCTGCGCAAGCGTACAGTTCGATATTAGAGTGATTAGGTGATTAACGACGATGGTATAGTAAGGCACAGATTATGATGGGTGAGAAACGAGCCGTCACCATATTGCCATTGACCTTGACGCAGCGTTTTTTATGTTTTTTTCCCTTTTCTCCTCAAGGCAGTTGTTGAGAATAAATTGGGCAGGTTGGGGTTATGGGAGCACGACAGGCTACCGCATCCCTTGGAGCAGTCGATCGAGAAGAGAGAACGACATACGCTGGACCAGCGCGGCAGGACGGCGAGGTGACGGATATATAGCAACGGCAGACAGAGAAATGGTGAGGGTGACGAGGGTGGTGTGGGCGGGCGAATATGACCACTATGCACGGGAGATTTCCCACCCCCTGTCCGATTTTGATTTGCGTCTACATACGGAAGGACAGTCATAGGTTGGGGGTAGGAAAGAGAGTGAGATGACTGATTTTTTGATTGCATATGGCCCCACGAGCTGATTTTGTCCCATTCGTATTCACCACGACGCGGTCATACCTGTACAGTACACCTTTGGGGGGAAATGGTTGAGGTGGCGTTTCTCTTGTGGTTTCTTTTCTCTTGCTACAGAAAACGCTCCCTCAGGGTCCAAGGAGAGAGCCCCGGGCAAGAAGTCATGTTTGCACGAGGTGTTCAAGACACTTGGCGGGTTTGCGGGATCGTTTGCGAAGGAAACAGGGAAAAAGCAAGCAGAGAGAGGAGATTTACAAACGGCTCTGGGAAATACATCGCGAACCGAGCATTTTCTAACAGTCTTCCTGAGTTCCCCGTGTTTGGTGGTCTTTGCCTCTGGCACACAGCGCGGTCTTTTTTTTTCCCCTCCCCCCCCCCTCTGCTTCTAGCAGGCGTATCCCGCTTAGGACACCAGCACAGTAAGTGATAGGTAGGGCGGCGAGAGGCGTTGAGGAGAAACGAAACAACGCACGTTCGAGGTTCCTGACCGGCCCGTCGTGACTGTTGTGCGAGCCGGGAATACGAGGTTCGCGGCCGACGTGCAAAGAGTTTAGTGGCATGCACGCTAGGCCGGTAAATCAATCGCAGGGAACCATCCATCTCAGCAAGCCTTCATCGCTTGTGTGGTCGGAGTCTTTTCAACTCGTGTCGGGCGAAGAAAAACTTCGTATTTTGGGAGGGGGGCGATGAGTGAGCGACGGTGTTGGACATGCCTCCCCAATCATGGCCTGTCCGAGGGAGGGGCTGGCTCATGGAGCTCACGGAGCTAGAGAGAGGGAAAGGCAGGTGACGGGCGGCAGGAGTGGGCAGGGTACCATGTCTGCGAGGCACAGACGACATGGTGTGGTTGACATTGCCTGGTATGGCTAGATTTCCGAAATTGGCGCCATGGGCTGAGAGATTCCAGGCCGTCAGCCTGGTCCGCGATCAAAGGAGACCATGATAGTAATACGAGGCGGATGAGGAGCAGGTCGGTCATTGATGATACACACAGAGAAAGAAAGAGAGGGAATCAAGAGAGGTCCCGGGAGTCTGGAACGCTGGGATTTGGATTTGAGATGCCTATCTTAAAGTACGTACGTGGTACAGGTACTACCTTGATGGGAGAGCACAGACGAAAGAGGCAGAACGGACGATCGAGTGTCTTAGGATGAGATAGAACAGTACTTCTTGTAACCGTCGGAACTGCAGGTGAGAAGAGGTATATGATTAAATCCTAGATAAGCACTGAATTACGGGACGGGTAGAAGTGGATACGCGCAGGGGCCCCCACCAACGGCGGGGCGTGGGTGAGGTGAGGTGACGATGTGCTGCGCGTGCGTGCGTGCGTGCCACTGAAAACGGGAGGCGGTCAATTCCGGCAGAATCCTTTTTACTCCAAACTTTTTGGGCTGCACCCTAGCGATGATCAGAATGTTTGCGACTGTCCAAGAAAACAAGAGAGGGAACAAAAAAAAAAGGAGAATAAGAAGAAGAAAAGGCAATTTTTTGATTCTGTCCCGCTAACAGTTTCTTGAAGCGGCTGCGGCGAAAAGGTGTCAATTGGCGCAGACATCAACACGACATAATGACCAAGACTGCGAGCGCAAAGCGCAAGCGCGCCGAGAGGGAAGCCCTCAAGGCCGCCGAGTCCAACAAGCGCGCAAAGAGCTCCCATAACGCCTCGGCTGATGGCAGCAACACTCCGGACCCGAATGACGCCGCCGCCGACAGTACCAATGCCGCCAGCGGCCCCAGGCTGCCCAAGTTGCTCCAAGAGAAGAAGCTCTTCGTCGAGAACCCCGTCGGCAAGGATCGCCTGCGCGAGGCGAAGCTCTACGACCTCCTCAGCAGTGAGAACGAGACGGACCGCCTCGAGGCTGCCACTGCCATCATCTCCAGTCTTCTCGACGGCGAGGGCGTCACAGAGGCCGTGCTGCAGCGCCACCTCGACTGGCGCCTGTTCCGCGGTCTCGCGAGTGGCAGGGCGGCCTCAAGGCTGGGCTACAGCGTCGTCCTGACGGAAATACTAAGCCAGCTTCTCGGCCCGCCGAGGAATCTGAGCCGCGAAAAGTACCCCGGCCTGACGTTCGATAAGGTGCTGGCGATGCTTATGGAGAGAACACACGTCGGCGGCAACATGCCGGGCCAGGAGGAGCGGGACCTGTGGTTCGGCCAGCTGTTTGGGCTCGAGTGTTTCGTGCGCGCGAGGGTGCTGTTCACCCCGGACGAGGGCCCCGACAGGTGGAACGAGGTGCTGAAGCTTCTGGTGAAGTTGGGTAACAAGAAGGTCTGGCTGCGGCCGCAGTGCGGGTGGGTCGTGGCCCAGGCGCTCGCGCAGCTGGACCGAAACCGCGTCGAGATGGTTCTGCAGCAGCTCGTCGAGCTGGGCTGGGCCAAGACTCCAGAGGGCGTCGGCATCTGGCTCGTCGCCTTCGAGCAGTGCCCCGACCTGAGCAGTGGCGACCAGTCGAAGCACCACCACCCGCTCTCGTCGAGGAACCTAGGCGAGCTTGCCGGTATCCTGAAGGAGAGTGGCCAGGACGACGTGGAGAAGCAGGAGAAGCAACAGCAGCAACAGCAAAGAAGGGGGGCAGGTTTCAGCAAGAACAAGCAGGCCAACTGGACGCCCCAGCTTCACTTCGTTTGGGAGCTCATCGTGCGCCACTTCTTGCGCAGGGGCCCCGAGCATGTCGACGAGTTCAGGGCCTTCTGGCAGCGGGTTGTTGATGGTGAGTTCCAAGACTGTTCGACATGTTGGAGGCAAGACTAATCGGGGATTGTACAGACAACTTCTTCGCAAAGACCGCCACCGAGGGACAAAAGTTCAGGGGCTTCCTGGTTTTCCAGAAGATGCTACAGAGCTACGCCGACATCGATGATCTCCTTGATATTCTGTTCAGCAGAAACCTCATGACCTGTCTCATCAACCAGGCCGCACAGGAGGACCGCTTCCTACACCGCGCGGCTCTCAAGACCTGCAAGGTCATCGAGGAAACGTCTGCAGCGCACCCCGAAGCCACCGGTGTCATTCTCGATAACCTGATCAGCAACAACGGACTCTACCGGTTCGACGTCATGACCAAGAGCAAGACCGTCGACAGGATTCTCCAACACGTACAGGCCGAGACGGGCGAGGATGTCATCCAGGTCCTGAGTGGGCCCGTCATGAAGACCTCCACCACATCGTACGTCGAACCCCCCAAAGCCTTGTTTGCGGCTTGAAACTGACAATCACCATAGAAAGGACATCAACGCGGTCAAGCTTGACCTCCGCGTCTACATCGAATACATTTTCCGCCTGACTACTTCGGCACCTGAAGTCGCGCTGCAAGAAATGACTTCACTCGCATATGCAAAGCCCATCTGGATCCCGGAGAACGCGCACTCGCTGGTGACGGAACTTAGCAGAAGCCGCCTCCAGTCCGCCTTCGCCAAGCTTTCGCGTAAGGCCGAGGACTCGAACTACCTCTGCACCGCGGTCCTGTCGATCAACCCAGACTACATTCGCATGGAGGGCGAGATGAAGAAGGAAGTCAATTCGGCACGCAAGCGCTTGGAGAAGCTCATGAAGAAGAGCACCTCCGCCGGCGAGAGCGCCTCGGACGAGATTAAGATTGCACAGGGTTTGGCTCTCCTCCACGCCATTGCCATCTTTCAACTTTACAACGAGGAGCCGGACGCGTTCCAGCTTCTGAGCGACCTGAAGGAGTACCAGACTCGTCTCCAGACGGATGAGGAGGGCGCTGCGGAGTTTTTGGTCGAGATTCTGCTGTCTCTTGTCTCCCAACAATCGTCTCTCTTGAGAGAGATCTCGCAACGGGTGTTTGGCAACTTTACCACTCGGGTTTCCCCCAAGGCACTGGAGCTGCTATTGGACGTCCTCTCCGCCGACGAAAGCGCCAAGGGTCAGCAGTCGCTGTTCGATGATGTCAACGCAGACGATATGGATGTCGAAGACATGGAAGGCGAAGATGATTCCGACGACGAACTTGGCTCCGACGTTGAGGTGGATTCGGACGTGGAGTTTGTTGGCCTTAACACCGGCGATGGCGAGGAGGAGGACGAGGACGAGGATGAAGACGAAGTAGAATCCGACGAGGAGGCTGATGCTGAAGATGGGAAGAACCTCGAGGCCCTTGACGACGCCCTCAGCAAGATCCTAAACAGCCACCGGCTCGACAAGGACCAAGAGGCCGAGACCTCGGAAGATGACTCGGACATGAGCGACTCGGACATGCTGGAGCTCGACAGCAAGCTGGCCGAGGTGTTCAAGCAGCGCGCTAAGGCGGCGCCGAGCAGAAAGAAGGAGCGCAAGGCCGCCAAGGAGTCCGTCGTCAACTTCAAGCGGCGTGTGCTGGACCTGCTCGAGATCTATGTGAGGAATGAGGCGGCGAACCCGACGACCCTCGCCATCCTGCAGCCGCTGCTGCAGCTCGTCCGCACGTCGACCATCAAGACGCTCTCCGACCGGGCGTTTGAGCTGATCAAGGACTACCAGAAGAAGCTGCGCAAAGCGCGGTCCGGGGCCGCCGCCGGCAGGAAGGAGGACAAAAAAGTCGACAGGGAGCAGGCGCTCGAGGTGCTGAGGGGCGTGTACGAAGAGCTGAAGATCGGCGAGACCAAGGCGCACGCCAGGGCGGCGGTGCCGGCATGCCTGATCGCGGCCTCGAGCGTGTTCCATGCCGGGAAGGGCGACCGAGCCGCCGTGGACGCCGTGGTCGGGGACGTCGGAGAGGGCTCGGCGGTGCAGGAGGAGATGAAGAAGGCCTGGGACGAGTGGTGCAGGAACCACGAGGCCCTGAAGAAGAAGTCTGCCGCCGCTGGTGCTGCTGGAAAGAGTAAGTAAAGCAGAGAAAAGGGAAAGAATACCAGAGTAAGACTTACGGCGTGGGACTGAAAGATTCATTGTTGGCGCACCGGGCATGGGATAGGGAAAGAGAAAACAACTTCGATTCGAGTCACACTTGAAGCATTGGCCATTGACAAGCCTTGGGAAAGTTCTGGGCTTGAGTTACTATTCGTATACAATACCGTCAGACCATTCTTACTATCTACGCGATGCCTATGAATCTTGCTGATGTATACGGCCTCGATCAGTTCACTATGTCAACTCACTCGAGCAAGAGCGGGTATGATGGATGATATAGTTCCCTCGGGACAACTCACCCTCCTTCTCCTTGTCCGAACCCCCGCCCTGTTTTCTTTTCTTTTCTTTCCCTTTTATCCAATGAGTTTTCATTACCTGTACGGGAATCAAAAATTCCGGCAGGTTACGATGCAGAGTTCAAATGAAGGGGAAAATTACGCCCCGCCTACGCGGGTTCTGGCTAAGCGAGGTTCTATAGAGGGGGGCAGGTGACGATGGTGACGGCGGCGGTGGTGATGATGGCGGTGGAATAGAAACCAGTGTAGGCTGGACATGGGCGAGTAGAATAGCGGTCCGAGCAGTCTCGGGCGGCCAAAAGAAGATGTGTTCGTCGGGGTAAACGTCACAAGGTTCATAAGGGGGTTCATAGCCACGGCCCTCTCCAAGGTCAAGGGGTTGGCACAGAGGCGAGGTGGGTGAGGCGGGCGAAGCAGGTTCTTGTGAGAGAAGGGGAGTTTTAAACATGTCCAGCTGCTCTTCTGAAGGGTTTTCATCTAGATCCGTGTCGTAGACAACCAGGAGGTCCTGCGGGCCATCATCACCAGAGGCAACTGAACGCTCCGAGCCGTCGTGGAGCAGAGACATGCGGTCGGGGTTGCGGACAACCAGCTGGCCTCTATCAAAGTCGAGAAGTCGAGTCGCTGCAGCCACGGAGAACTCAAAGGGGCCGTAGATCACTCCAAAGGTCGAGTCTTCGGAAGGATGGTTCTGCTCCGAGTCCGGGTTTGGGTTCTTTGTCTCCTCCTCTTCTTCCTCCTGCGCGGGCGTCTTGCGGTCGAGGGACTCGTCCCAAGCCGGTTCGTCCTCTAAGGACGGCACACCAGGAGGGAGAAAAGGTCTCTGCCGGTATTCCAGGACCTGTCTGAGGAGGTGGGTGTTTTCCATGGCGTCGCAGAGGCGGAGGCACAGACGGCGGAGGCGGCGGCAGCGTGTAGGTGTGGGGAGCTTGGCCATGGGTGCTGCCTTGCCGCCCTGTGGGCTGTTTGTGGAAATTGTGTTTTATGTAATTGGTTGCGCAAGTCTCGAACAAATTTCTACAAACTGTAGGTAAGTGAGAATATATAGATATTTGTTCTTGTAGCAAAAGGTAGGGGAAACCTCTGGCTGCTCGGGTCGTTAAACAGGCACCCAAGTTCTCTGAGGGTGAATCAAGAGCTTGGCCCGGTACAAAGCATTGTTCAATGAGTCTGAACGCTGCCTAAATCTCGAGTAGTAGGGTATGAGTGAAGCGGTCTGGAACCTTGATTTGGGGTGCTCTATCTACCAACTTTACACAAGTATTGCTAATATTCGTGCCCCCGTAGAGAGACATTTAGAAAATACCATTCTAAGAAGCACACAGAGTATATAGTTAGCATCAAGATAGCAAGCAATCAGTTTTCTCCCAACCTTAATATGAGTCCTAGTACTTCAGTGGGTTATGATACGAATAGGCCTAGGTGGTTTTCAGCATTAACATCTGAATCTGGTAAATGTGGCCTGGTATGACCGCTGATTCCCAGAAATGGGTCAATGATCAATGTCAGCTCCGTCGTCCGTTGTGGGGCCGCAATACCCGGGCCACATCCCCGGGCTCAACTACTACAAACCTAGAAAAGAAAGCCGCAAAAGACTGACGTCAATGACTTATGTGTCTGATATTGTTTAGAAAACTATGATCCTGAAGAGGCTGTCCAAACTAATCTATAGCCCGTTTCTAGGAGAGTATCACAAAGTCATCTACCAGGCATAGCAAAGGGTAAGGAACTGATAGCTTCAAACCCCTGTACTGCAGCATTGCTGTATTTGTTTTGATTGTCTGTGGTATTTACGCATACCCAATTATATTAAACGCAAGAACGATGACTACTATTTACAGAAGTCTGGCCTTACTGACCGTTCCGAACTTTGAGGCCCAACGGCAGAGGCGGGAATTGCGTCATATCTTCCGCAGATGCAGCGTCATGTTTTTCTGTGATTGATTTTTAGAACTTTATGTCTCGAAGAACCATATTGTTAGTTCTACGGTTAGTGCAGATAAATTGTCATTTTGTGTCTTTAGCCCATGTGCAACGTTTCCATCACTGTGAGGTCTTTGGCGACTCCTTCGAAGTAAGGTTTCGAAACCAGAAACAACCATAGTAATCGATACGTAAACTAAACTCCAGACCTACCGGCGATTGAGAGGTGAATGGAGAAGGCCCTTTGCAACATGAAGGTTTCTGACGCCAACGAGACGAGAGCAGGCATCTTTTTATGGATTCTGGGAGAAAGCTGTCTCAAGGTCAGAAGGACCAGAACGTTGAAACTTGGGATACCCATCTGCGTTAGGTGTATCTTCGGGACGTTGTGCAGCCCATGTAGAATGGCCTCATACTCGATCTGGCCCTTTGGGTGTGTTGGAGGTATACGACGGTCCCGAAGGGATATTGACACGGAATCGGAGCCTGTACCTGCTGTTCTCAGTGGTTCAGTATCTCTAGGTACGTAGGGCCCGTCTGGCTGTTTTGACATTGATTGTAAAGTGTCGTCCTAGGACGGCGAGGAGGCCGAGGCCACCATGATACAGGGGATCTTGATGGCCGAGGTGGGGGGTGTTAGGAGCATCAACACCATCGACCGCAGAGTCTTATCTTCGACTGCAACATGAGGCGAGCGATGAGGTAAGTGGTAGAGCTCGAGTCCATACAGAATGCGATCTCCCGAGGCCACCGCTGCCGGCGGCGCAGCATGGGAGGGGCCAAAGGAAGCGACCACGTCTATGCATCCGTACAAAGAAGTTTTTCAAGGGAACAGCAAGGTGTTGTTTCCAGACAAAGTGACAAAGCGTTTCTGGAAAGGCCATGCGACGTGTGCTTTGAAGGTGGAAAAGGGGTATTACGAGATGCTGTGGGCTTGCAATGTCAAACCTTTCCATCAAAACCTCAATGCCATCAATGCCGTTAGTGGCTCTAATTTTACTCTATTTGAACGGGATACCCTCCTATGAATCGGAGGGCAATACCAGTCCGAATCCAAGCTCCCTTCCTCAGTTCTATCTGTTCATCACGTTATTGATAATAAGTCTTTGTTCCACGCATCATGTCAAAGCAAAAAGTAGGATGATAGAGTCTTTGTTGTTGACTTTTGTAGATGACGACAGCTTAATAGAGGATCGGTTCCCTGAACACAATTCCATAAGCATCGATTCTGATAAATTCCATCGAGCCTGCCATACACCTATTTTCAGATCTCAGAATCCCATCACAAATCGAGCCTCACCATTGCACACCACGACTAAGAAAACGGCGTGATCGACAACAAAGTAACGGGACGCAAGCACCCCGAACTATCGACATGTGCATAGAACTTTGGCGCAGATACTTTTGCCCCAAGGCGCCGAGTCCAACGCCGACGAGCGATCTCGACCTCGGGACTGAGCCCCATCCTCAACCCAGGGACGACGTGGCCGATCACCACCTGGTCCGGGAATGCGATAACATCCTCAGAGAGAACCAGGAGAGTCCGCAGGATAACGTGGACGAGCAGCGCCAGATCCATTGGGTCTACAACCTGGTGCGGTGTGCTCACCTATATTCTCATCAATGCGTAAATTCGCCCTGCAGGGGGGTGAGGATTCAATACTTCAACCGTCCGTGCCCGTTCTGTACCGGAGGCATCGACTTGCACGTCAGGGACTTCGACGAAATCTCAAGCGATGTCAGCGTGCCTTTGCATACCCCATACAGCAGGATACCAATGGACCCGGAGTTGCTACAGCGTTTCGAAGAATACAGGGAGAAGTACCTGCTTCGGCTGCTCCTATTGTTCCAGGTTGTGCTGCTAAAGTCCCTTCGACCAAGGGCCGAGGGCGACACCTGGAAGTCCTTCATCCAAGTCGCCTGGCCCGAGACCTTCTGCAGGCTGGACTTCGATCACATTGGCCACGGAGCCGTCGTCTGCGAATGCCCGGGGACGAAGGAGGAGTGGCGGACCAACACCGCGCACTCGAAACGGAAGAACGAGGCGTTGGCCATTCTCAACAGCCTCGAAGACAGAAGCGGGCCGCATGGCGCGTACGTCTATTTTTGGTGGACGGAGGGCTATGGCATAGACCAGAATTGGGAACCAACCGAGAGGGCCAGCGAAGTGTATCGCTGTTACAATGAAGAGGACTTCTTGCCATACCAAATGCCCTTTGTAAACTTCAAGCCAGATGATTACAACGTACGGTTTGCAAAGCTTCGGGATATGGCGGAAGGGGTTCTGCGGCAGCTAAAGGAGAGGGGCCAAGACGTCTCCCAACAGCACCCGGGGACGGGTTACTGGATGCGATGCGGGATCAAGTGGATGAGGTTCGACGACTGGGAGAAGTCATTGGACCGGCGCATGGAGTTCCTGGTATGGGCTTACCAATTTCTCGCGCTTGACGAGGGCCTACACGAGCACGTCATGATGTACCTCGGGGCTGCCCTGCTCGCCATGCTCAACCCTTGGCCCAACCCTCAAGTCGGCGACCACCCCTCGCATCCCAACACATGTGTTCTGGACAGAGAATTGGCGGCATCCGATGTCCTGCAGGAGTGTATTTGGTGGGTCGAGTTCCTGTGGCCGTTGGACGGCAACTCAATGGTGCAGGACAGCTACAGGCAGTCGATCAAGGCGAGCAGCGAGGTCAACCATGTCATCCAGCGCAACAGGAACATCGAACTACTTGACATGAAATCGCGTAATCGTACGTCGGCGTTCAAGACTGGGTTGTATGCACAGCCGGCAGATGTGGCAATTGAACGAGGCGACGAGATCTGCCCCTTGTGCCAGGAGGAATGGAACCACTTTCCGTGCCACCAGCCGATTGAGCTGCCGTGCTGCAAGAAGTTCGTCGGGCGCAGGTGTATGAAGCAGTTTCTGGCAACCAAGCCGATCCGGCCGGCAGGCGGCAACTACTTGAGGCGTGAGAAATGGGTGGAAGAGTTCAAGTGCGCGCTGTGCCGCGAGCGCGTGGGACACCACTTCTCGCCGCATTTCTACGGACATGAGCTCGGCGCTCCTCCGAAAAATATCCGTAACCTCAGTTTCTATGACGATTATGAAGGATTTGAGAAACCGCAGGAATACTGGCAGTAAGTTGGAACTGGAGGGCGCTGTATTGTATCGTTAATACCCTTGGCGGAATCAGCGAGGAAGGCAGAGAACGGAAATAAAAAGGCCTTCACGAGGCAAGGCCTAGCTAGACCCATGTCGACAGGTCGGCCGCCTTGACTGATATAGTGCGGAGAGGAAGATGCTGCAGAGTTCATTGCAGAAATCGAAAGGTGAGGTGGGATTGGAACATTCGGGCGCTCGGATTGGATCGACCCTCGGCCGTGATTGGCGTCGGAGTCCCAGCGAGATGCGGAAGAAAGAAGAAAAGGCCGAGTGTGACATTGGTACATAGGAACAAACACAGGAACAATGGGAAAAGGAAGAGATTTGTAGTTGTAGCAAACAAGAGGGGGAAAACGGCGTAAACGGCCAAGACAGAAAAGAAGCACCCACACATTCCGGAAGTTTTTTCTCTTTGCTCATGTTCTTCTGTCTCTTGCCTGCCTTACCTCACCAGTGCCTTTGACTTTTTCTTTTCTACAACATCACCAGTCAAACCGTCTCTCGAAAGCCGCCAGCCACGTCGCTTCAAGCAAGAAAAAAGTATCCTCCGGGTACCATCTGCAACTTCTGCTGTATGTATCTGTACCTACCTATGTAGTCGCAGACTTACATTGAAAGCATGACTTTGCTTCTTCTCCTGGCATCATGAGCGAGGTGGATGGCGGATAGACAAACGCAAGAGGAGATCGCTTCATCAATCTAAGTTTACCTCGGCAGCTCCCACCTTACATAAACCACACTGTAACAGGAGGACAATTAAGGGAGCGAGATCTGGATGGGTCTAAGCCTAACATGGTCTGGTGCGATTCACCACACTCCGCGAATCCCTGCCCGCAACCGTCCTTTTCTCTGCAGGTGCAGGCCCCCAACGCCCCTTGACACCCTACGACCCTTTTGCCATTGCGCTGCCTCGCACCCCGGCCAAAACCAGAGGCGAAAAGAAAAAAGAAAAAAAAGCTCCCTTGCACACGGGAAATTCCATCTCGTGCAGCATCTCTCCTGAAGAGACCACATATCCCAATCGCAATCTGGTGGGAGAAATTTTTCGATTCTTGTTCGTCAGAGATAAGGACGGGACATTGTCAATTCGACAAGCATATTGCCTCGGATTCCTTGGGCATACCAGAGAGAAAAGGTATGTGGTAAACGCACCCTGCTCTGTTATGTTGTTGCTTCGCTGGCACATGTTCCCCACGTCCGTCGCTCGCTCGCTACAAAGAAAGCTCCAAGCTAATTATAACACCTGGCATCCCCAGACTCCCGATTTGACTTCGACACTCACTCAACCTTCGGCCATCTCGCGCCGCCCTCCCATCAGGTATCAACTGGACTCACCACCGCCGCCATGAAGTTCAGCAGCATTCTGTCCGTCGGCCTGTTGGTCATGTCGCCCCTGGCTGCAGCCTGGAGCAAGGAAGGTGAGCACGCCATCAGACATACAACTAGCTTGTCTGCGCAACGTCAGCTAATAAGGTGATGGGCAGATCGCGAGATTTTCCGCATCCGCGACGAGATCAGGGCCCACGAGCCCAACCCCGATCAGACATTCTACGACCTTTTGGGCGTGAAGAACGGCGCCAGCATCGACGAGATCACCAAGGCCTACCGCAAGATCTCTCGCACCCTCCATCCTGACAAGGTCCGCCAGCAAATCATCGCCGAGCGCACTAAGGCCAAAAAGAAGGGGAATAAGGAGCCTGGGGTCAACGTGCAGAAGCCCCCTACGCAGAAGGAGATCAAGGCTGCCGTCAAGATCGCCTCGGAGCGCCAGGCTCGTCTGGGTCTCGTGCGCAACATCCTTAGCGGCCCTGAACGCGACCGTTACGACCACTTCTTGAGAAATGGCTTCCCCGCTTGGAAGGGCACCAACTACTATTACAACCGCTACCGTCCCGGCCTGGGCACCGTGCTCTTCGGCGTCTTCCTCGTGGGTGCCGGCGCGTTCCACTACCTTGCCCTGTACATGTCTTGGAAGCGCCAGAAGGACTTTGTCGAGCGTTACATCAAGTTTGCGCGCAACGCCGCGTGGGGCGACAACCTCAGCATTCCCGGCATCGATACGACCCGGCCATCCGCCCCCGCCCCGGCCGCCGACGACGAGGAGGGTCCCCAGCAGCCGATGAACCGCAAGCAGCGCCGAATGCAGGAGCAGGCTTCCCGGAGGGAGGCTGCCAAAGAGCGCGGAGGTCGCTCCCGCAAGCCCGCCGCCGCCGGCAGCGGCACCGCCACTCCCCGTGAGGCACCCGCCGCCCAGAGCGGCCCTACCGGCTCGAAGAAGCGCGTAGTGGCTGAGAACGGCAAGATTCTTGTGGTTGATTCGCTCGGCGATGTCTACCTCGAGGAGCAGGACGAGGACGGCAACACGGAGCAGTACCTTCTTGATGTAAGCGCACAAAACCACCCAAGACTTGAACACACCTGCCTACACCACAATCTTGCCGTCCTATACTAACTGGAAGAAATTAGCCCAACGAACTGCCTCAACCCACCATCCGTGACACCGCGCTCGTCCGCCTCCCCATCTGGGCCTACAACCGCACCGTCGGCCGCGCTCTCGGCCAGAACAACGTTGACTTGAAGATCGACACGGAGGACCTGGACTCTGACGACGGCGAGGCTCAACATACTCCCAGCTCCGACTCCGCGGCTGACGACTTTGAGCTCCTGGAGAAATCGACTGATTCCCTGGGCAAGGCCAAGGCTTCTGGTGCGCACACTGGCGGCAGGTCCAACAAGCGCAAGAACAAGAAGCGTTAAGGGAAGGACGGGCTGAGAGATGCCAACGAGCTACCCCGCCCACACCCTTTTTCGGTTTGCTTTCGTTGCTGTGACTTGAACGGGTTGTGTGACGTTGATTGTCTGGTTTGCATGTCCCAGCCTCAACATCAGAGGGCTGCATGCTGCACCATGAGGCTGCGGTCGCTCTTGCAATGCATGTAGCTTAGCCACGAATGCAAAAGAAAAAATCGATTACAGAAGAAGGCCCGAGTTGATGTTCGACAAAGTGATGGCATCAGTGCGCTGCGTGTGCGTTGGGGTTTGTCCAAAGGCAGTGTGGAAAAGGGGTTTTGTCATCCGAACTGCTTCTCTGTCGCGTCTGCGCCATCTGCGAGACGAAGGCAGGCCTCGAGCAATTCCATCTCCCGTCAGATTGCCGTGCCCTTACGTGGCTGGTGCATTAGGTCATTTGTTGCCTCCCTCTACATCGCGCAGCTCTGCTTCGTCCATTGCTTTAATGGTTTGTTTGTACACTACGATCACAGCGGCACCCGAATGCAATGTCAAACGCGGTGACATTATGACTGCTAACACTCGACGAACACCACAGCGAGTTGCTTGTACTCTTCACCATTGACGCGTCATGTCGTCAACCTGCTTATTGCTTTGCTTACAAAAAGGCATCCCCCCCCCTGCTGGCTGCGCTGAAACAAGAGAAACTCAACGCCAAAAACGAGCCACCCGTTCGTTCCTGGGCTTGTTCCCCAAAGGAAACGGGACTTCCGACCGAAATGTCGAGTGTTCCCCTCTCCCCCTCATTCTTCTTTCACCTACCGGTAGGTGCTCGAGCACTCCACCGCACGGCAACGCACCGCTCGAGCCCTGAGCCGGTAAGCCGGTTCAAGGTTGGCGTTCCTCTCTCCCCGATGATTTGCTCGCATTCCTTTAGCGTCTGTTCGCCAAAGACACCATTGCAACCGCTAAGCAAGATGCATTACCTCAATCGAGACTCTGCCACATGTTCTCTCTCACGATCCTTATCGGGGAGGGGGTTCACGTTCATGAGATAGGTTGTCTCCTATTCACCTGTACCCGAGCGATCTCAAGGCTTCCTTTCTGCCTTTGCGCCATTGCCCACATACGAGAACTCCTAACAGCGTGTTCGTACTACGGAACCGAACCCCCTCCCCCCCTGCTCTCCCGAACCTCACAAAATCCGCTCCCAATTCACACTATCATGAGCCGATCCCAAGTGCCCTTCCTCAAGAGGGTCTGAGATTGAATTCAAGTCGGTGCTGAACCGTCGTCTAGTATAGGCGGTCCTGCCCGCCACCAAAGGGCTAAACTAACACGGTCAGGATGTCCGGTTTTGGATACGCGTGACACTGAGACTATTCTTAAAACTACTTGGCTGTGCATACATCAAAATAGCATGTTTACCCCTAAACCAAGCGCCACTCCGTTCGAGGACGTGATATGTATACCGAGAGACACCTCCTGGACCCTAACGGGTCTCTCTCCCCCAGTCATCCGCTCTCTTCCCGGTCTTGTTCCATCAACCTGAATCATATTGCCCAACACACTCTACGACAATCCAATGTCACCTTTGTCATGATGTCTACGTGAAGCCAAAAAGAGAGAGAGAGAACACCAACTCTGAGCAATCGCTTGTGGGTGCCTGTGCTATCGTGCGTATAATGGATGATCGTAGCTGGCAGTTGGTTGCTGTGGCGGTCCTCTTCTTCGTATTATCTTGGATCGCCTTCGGCCTGCGCATCTACTGTCGTAGATGGATTGTACGCTCTCTCGGGGTCGATGACAAGGTCATGATTGGTCTCATGGTAAGTGACAAAACTCATCAGGAAACTGAGGCACAACGTGGACTGACAGCGAAACCAGCTCATATATACCGTCTATCTTATTATACAGATTCAAGGCGCTCGCTACGGCACCGGTCGACACAGAATCGACCTCAGCCCGGAAGATAACCGCAATGCGCTCTTGGTATGGCCTTGATGCCGCCTCTACGTCCATGCCCAGCCAAACAGTACTCTGACTGACAATGATCCGATAGTGCTGGTACATCTGCGAACTCCTCTACATCATCTCTACATGTCTCCTCAAGATCTCCGTCGGTTACTTCCTCCTGCGGGTCTCCGTCCGCCGCGCCCACATATGGACTCTTCGTCTCCTAATGCTCGTCACCGTCCTCTTCGGCGCTACTTACTTCTTCATGTTCTTGTTGCAGTGCGGGCCCATATCAACCTTCTGGGAGCAGTCACCTCGCGTGGCGGACAAATGCTTCAACAACAACGTCATCCTCGCCATGACATACACAGCCTCTATCATCAACTGCCTCGCCGACTGGGCTTTTGGAATCCTCCCGCTCTTCATCCTCTGGTCACTCTCACTACCCAAACAGACCCGGCTCCTTGCTTTCTCCATCCTGTCTTTTGCCGCCATCGGCTCTATTGCTACCATCATCCGATTGGTCTACATATCCACTCTCCTCGACGGCGACGACTTCCTATGGTCCACGACCGACCTTGCCCTATGGAGCACCGTCGAGCCTGGCATCGGTATCACGGCCGCGTCCATCGCCACCCTACGTCCCCTGTGGCGACTAATCGGGTCCCGCTCGGGCTCAAGTCCCCAGACGCCTCGTGCCGTAGTCTGGCGAGAGCACTTCCAGGCAAAGCCGAGCTACGTTCGCAGCGACGGGTCCGATCCGCGACAACACCCGCAAAGCCCTATGCCAAACTATGCTTCTCCCAACGAGAACGTGGCTTTGCCTCATTCCGTGTTCCAGACTGGGCTGCCGCTCATCCCCATTTCCCAGAACCGCTTCAGCTTGGCGACGGATTCACAGCGGAGCCGCCTGAGCAAGAACTTTGAGACGCCTCCACCCGTGGAAGATCAACTCAGCATAGGAAGTAGGCAGACCGCGAAAAACGTACCGAGTAATGATGCAGAATCCTTGGTCACGTCCCATGAGGAAAGCGATGGCGGTCGATGGCTGTGTCCCTCTCTTCCCGATGACGTACGTTTGATAACCTCCCCCCCTCCTTCTTCCTCCTCCTCCCGCCCTTGCCTGCCCTGCCCTCATAAAGCACTAGTCGCAGAAGATTCCCCGTTCGGTGCTGACCCTTCCTTACAGAGAGACGAGGATTACGACTCCGAGGCCGAGGACGGGTTCAACCTGACACTGATGACTACAACTCACGGTGCCCCGACCATCAACTGGTCCTCTCCGCGCATGTCGATCATTTCCTTGGGTTTCGGTTCGTCTATCCGCGACTCAGCACACTCCGCCGCTCCGTCGCGGAGCCTGAGCAAGTGCAACGGCAAGAGCAGGATCAGCAAAATAAGCAGCTCGATTTTCAACTACAGCAACAGCAGCCGGGCGAGCAAATCGAGCAGGCGCAGCAACATTATGCACAGCAGCAACATTATGCACAGCAGCAGCATCAGGGCCAACAGCATCAGGGCCAACAGCATCAGAGCCAACAGCATCAGAGCCAACAGCACCAGGGCAAGCAGGCTCAGCAGTGTTAGCAACGCCAACGATTTCAACGACGACGCGGACGGCTACACCGGGACGCCGGCCATCAGCAGGAGCCCGAGCCTGAGCCCGAGCGTGAGCCCTCACCACCGCAGCGGCGGCGGCGGCAGCCCCGGGATGCACGGCAGGCGACAACGCTGGACGGCGCTG
This sequence comes from Colletotrichum sublineola, assembly GCA_020631755.1. Classification (NCBI taxonomy): domain Eukaryota; kingdom Fungi; phylum Ascomycota; class Sordariomycetes; order Glomerellales; family Glomerellaceae; genus Colletotrichum; species Colletotrichum sublineola. The sequence goes on from JAHSQG010000010.1 coordinate 1,663,198, forward strand.
CGGTCGAGCAGCCACTACTCCCAGGGTCCCCAGTTCTTGGCGCCGCCGTCGCTGGACTTCCAGATGCCGAGCGCTCCTCCCAGCGTGTGGCGGGGCAGCAATGCCGTTGCCGGGGACATGACCAACTCGGCGCAGTGGCTCTCGTCCAGGATGGCGGAGCACCCCGGAGCCTCCCCTCAATAAGCGGCTGAAAGAGTGGCAAAAGATCAAGTATAGAGGCGCCACAGTCAAGGGAGTAGGGTGGCTCTGGGGGCTGTCATTATCACAGCCTTTTCCCGGGCAGACGAGTTCCGTCCGAGACTCGAACCGACGGTTAGTCTCATATATCATTTAACATGTTCTTCTACCTCTATCAGCGATCATTGCGGAACAGAACAAGAAAAAAATAAGATTAAAAGAAAAAGAAAAAGAAAGGGAGGGGGGGATATACCAGGCGTACAGGCGGCGGTGCCACGCGATGATGAAAGTTCCAGTAATGGAAATGGAAAAACAAGGGGGAAAGGCGCTGGGCGGCACGTGTATTATAGACGAAAGTTGAATATCATGAGTATCACAAGAATTCTACCTTTACCCTATTATTTCTTTTTAAAAAAATATTTCTCTTTTGCTCACCCAATTCTTTCTTCTGAGCAATGAAGTTGACGGTTGGTGGTGATGTCAGCAAGGGGCGTTTGGAAAAGGGCAAAGGAGAGAGGGTTGAAACGCGGCATAGGGACGGACATCTCCCTGGAAGAGGAACTGATTTTCCGTCCGAGCAAAGCCAGCCACGTCGGGTGCTCTTCCCGCCGCATCACGTCACCCAAGAGTTATCAGCCCATTGCATCACGGCGAAACATACACGGACGTTGAGTCTACCCCAAAACGTGTCGGATTCTCCCAACGGACGACACAATTTCATCATAACCAAGTCCAGAGGACTTTTTCAAAGGGGAAGAAGGAGTAACCAGGTTGAGCAAGGAAACACTTGCGGCCATGTTCAATTGCTGGACGCATTTTTCTGCGAATATTGGTTTGAATGTTTTGTTTGTTTCGTTTCGTAGTTCTGTTCATTCGTCATGCGTGCCTAGTGGTATCTGGCCAATCCCTTATTCATAACCTCCTTGACAAAAAAAAATGTTCTCCAAACAAAGGCAGCCTATTATTGCCTTGCTCTCTCCATCTGTGTACCCATCCGACATGCAGTCTAACTCGTGAGAGAAAGTGGTATCTGCTGCTATGCTGAAAAGTGAATTTGATGCGCGCAAAGTATTCTTTTACAAAATTTCCATGGCTTCCATGTTACCGGCCTGGCCGCCAAAGTGCTGGAAGGCGCCGTACTGGTTCTCCATTTGCATCTGCATCTGAATCGCCTGCTCCCTAGCCCAGTCATCGCCAAAGCCCTTGTAGACGGGATCGGTAGCCGGCTTATAACCGCCGATGACGGAGCCGCAGTGAGAGTAGTTGCCGCTGGGGCGGGCCTGGACCTGCTCCCGCTCGTACTCGCGGCGCATCATCTCCTCGTAGCCAGACATCATGTAGGGTTCGACATGGTGGGAGATGGAGTTTGCCAGCCAGCGGCTGTCGTCAGACTGGACTGGGGTGCCATCGAGGCTCATGACGGCGTTCTGCTGCTGCTTCTCCGCCTCCAGACGCTCATACCTCAGCTTCGCCAGCTGCTCCTCTTGCTCCAAGGTGGTACTCGTCCAGGCGAGCGAGGGGTTTTCTGTGCTCGAGGTAGGCGGCGCGGCGCGCCAGATTTCGATCAGACGCAGCTGATGAGGTTCTTCGGAGATTCGGAAGAGCTGGATCTGGGAGGGGGAGAGAAGGGAGGGGTCAACGCCGTGCTGGCTGAGAACGATCTCGGGGGTCAACTGCTCGGTCTGAGGGGGTTCGGAAGAGGGACGTTGAATGGGGGCATGCTGAGGTTGTGGCTGGCGAGCAATGTGCGCCGAGTGGGTGTAGTGCTGGGTGATGGAGTAGATGATGGGTGCCGGAGTTGGTGTGGCGTTGGTGGGGGCGGGGTCAGGGGTCTGCTTGAGCTCGTCTTCTGCCTTTGGCGACTGCACTTGGCTCTGCATCTCGGGGTTGAAGGTTAGATTGCGGGAGAAGAGGGCTGCAAGGTCATCTTGAGACTGCATTGTAAAATCGTAGGAAGTCATGATTCTATAACATATGTTAGTCGTCGTTCTTGGCCGCTGGCTTGGTGTTCCTGCGATGCGGCGGGCATCTCATCGCCGACTAAGTCCGGCGGGGGTCCCGAGACGGACAAGTGATGGCCGGTGCCTCGGAATGTTGACTCAGGGGGGGTGACTTGCCTGTGTGGTGTGTTTGGGGCCACAGCCGAAAGATAGAGACCAAAAAAAACAAAACAAAAAAGAAATGTGCGGTTCCCTGGTAGAAGTGCGTGCTATGGAAGTGAATCTGGTCGTGATGCAGAAAAAGACAGTGGTGTGCTGTCCTTGGGATCTTGTTCTTGGGATTCTTGGTAATCGGGTTCGGAGGCTCGGACAGCGATAGACAACAGAAGTGTTTCTTGTATTGGCTACTCTATGTACTCTCGAGAGTTCGCTGTGTAAAAAGCAGAAAATTAAGAGAACAGAGACTCGAGTAGAAGACGGAGGAGAGACGGAGAGAGAAAATGTCGAGGGTTAGGTAGCCAAAGCGATAGCAACAAGGGTTGGGAAGCGTTGGATCGGGTTGGACGCGATGGTCCCTTGGGCAGGAAGGCAGCAGTAGTGGTGACAGGGTTTGGGTGTGTGGATGTGATGCGGCTGCGGAAGTGGCCTGGTCAGCGGCTGCAGTGGGTTAGTAGCGGGGTGATGAAGAGCTATGCCTGCCGTCTTGCTTGCTTCTTGGCAACAACGTCGACGAGGGAAGCCTTTCGGGTCTGATAAACGGCGGTCTAGGATGTTTGCGTACGTAAAGCCCTAGAATAGCTGGTCTGTCGTGATGGAATTTTGGAACAAGAATAAGTCGAGGAGTAAATGTGCGTAGAGTGCGAATCTGGACTTTATATGACGAAAGGAGTCACTCAATTTCTGGCGGGTAGCAAAGAAGGAGGGGGGGGGAGAGAACGGCAGGAGGAGAGAGGGGAGGGAGGGAGGACCTGGCAGGGGGAAATTGGGAAGGAGGGGCAACTAGCGGGCAAAGGCCATCCATGACATGACGCAGATTCACTGGCTGTAAACAATTACCGCTACAGTCAGTACCTACCTAGTGTACCTACTACCTAGGTATGTATGTATACTGCCGCTACCGGTGGGAAGGTGCGCTGTTGAAGCTTTGAACAGCCTGAGGTGAGCTACCAGCAGGTACCGGGTTAGGTAATTTGTCTTGTCCCGTCCCATCCCAACTTGCCCCCCCTCCTAGTAGTATCACCACATCATCACCACCACCAACATAGCACCAACCACCGCTAGCCGGTCCAATCCACATTCACTCCCTCCTTCATGGTCGTTTTTCTGAAATGGGCAGGACCCGAGTGTGTCACGGGAAAGGCGTTTGATACCATACCTTGCCTACCCTATCTCGGTGGCCTTCCAGAAGCTGTGTGGGCCAATGTGTGTCACCGACCCATCGAGCGTAGATGCGGATATGGGAAAGGAATAGGTACCTAGGTAGGTTTCAAAGTTGCCGGCTTGCTGCCGGACCATACCCTTGGTCCTCTGCCTTCTGCCAGGGGAGGGGAGCGATGTGTGATGGTTGCATGTTTGTGCACCTTCGCAGGTTGCTGCCAGGCCAGGTACCGAATTCACGACTCGTCCGACGATCCGTTCGTTATGGGTTCGGCCCGTCTTCCATCTTTGGTACTTGAGTGGTGGATGCTAGCTAGCTGAGATACCAGGAATATTTTGGACAAGACCACCGCAAAAGCAAGGGTGTATTGCAAGTTCAGGCAGACATTCCAGCCCGACGGAGACTCCCTTGACCCCATTGCTCTCCAAGCAAAGTAGGTATCCCGAAGCATGATTTCCACATGTTGTAAGAGATACTTCGTCAGACATGTTACTGTTGCGTATCACATCTCTCTTATCGGTAGTACCTAACCGAGACTCAAGAGTCCAGGCCCGGGTGGTTAGGGCGAAACATGTGCTAGGTCGGGGGTTTGAGGAGGAGCGGTGTAGGAAGAAGCACGAACGGCAAGACCAGCAGCATCTCGAGAGTGACCTCGGAACAAAGGAAAGCGCACAGCAAACTGTTGAGAAAGTCTTGGTCTATGGTTTTAGATGCCCTCTAAGTGGATGTGGGCATCACGTATTTTCAGCAACAGACCCAAGAGAGCATCATCAAGGATTCCGTCTTGAGAGAATATTACAGAGGGTTCATTCGAGACTTCCGTCGGACGGTCAAACGAACTTCAGAACTTTCAAGAAATCGACCGCCAACTGCCTCCCCTCACCTACAATAGAATCCTCCAACATCTGGCAGCTGCAGCCCACTGCAGGTTCAAGTGCGGGATGGTGGGGTAAACCCAGTCAGTCCCCTGCCTTCCGCTCCGACTTGACGATGAAGCTCTCTCAGTTGCCGCCAGCCAGCGAACCGCCGATCATCAGCCACTCTAGCTCGAGCCACATTTGTATCTGTGGCTGATGCTATCTATCGATCTAATCTACCTAGGTATCCTTTATCCTTATCCTTTTCAGCACACACCTGTACTCCCTTGGATCCACCCCCGGCTCTCGTCCATTGTCAGCCTGAGGCACCCCTACATCTAGCCTCGCTCGTCAACCTCGCGCAGCAACACGCAGCTCGGGTTGCCTGAAGCTCAGATCTCAAGGCTCCAGATTCCCCAATCCCAAACCACGTCCCGCCATCGTCATCCACCACCAGAGCTTGCTTCTCGACAACAAATAACTTCCCACGACCCTGCACCTCATTACAGAAACTACCCGACGCCGGCCGTATTACGCCGTCTTTCTCAAAATACAAGCCGCCTTTTCCAATACCCAAGCTCCCTCTAATTCACAATGGTAAGCTTTCCCTTACCAGCTACCGGGGGGGGGGTGGTAACCACCACCTCCTCCTCTATTAACCGGGGTTCTTGGGAGCTCTCGCCGCACCCGCTGCCCGCCCTCTGCAGACTACGACAATTGCTAATGTGAGTCTCTCGCATGGAATAGACGTCGATAGGTACAGGCTATGACCTGAGCAACTCCATCTTCTCCCCCGACGGCCGCAACTTCCAGGTCGAGTACGCCGTCAAGGCCGTCGAGAATGGCGGTACATCCATCGGCATCCGCTGCAAGGAGGGTGTCGTTTTGGCTGTCGAAAAGGTCATTGCTTCGAAGCTATGGAAGCCCAATGCCAACAAGCGCATCGCCACCGTTGACAGACATCTCGGTGTTGTAAGTCGACCCCTCATCCTTCCTTGCCCCCCTCTTGCAGTCAACCACATACCCAACCCCTCCCTCGCTCCCACATGTCGCCAGGCCTCTGCTCAAGCACCTTAACTCCCACATCTATCACTTTGATAAACCATTTTCTTTCCGGCTGTCCAACTCACACGAAAAAGGTCTACTCAGGCATGGTCCCCGACGGCCGCCACTTTGTCGACCGCGCCCGCGAAGAAGCCCGCGGCTGGCGCGAGACCTTCAAGACCCCCATCTCTACCGCCGACCTCGCATCCCGTATGGGCGGCTACCTTCAAGCCTATACACTCTACTCCTCCGTTCGTCCTTTCGGCATCACCGCCATCGTAGGCGGCTTCGACCCCTCAACCGAGTCTCCCGTCGACGGCGAGGTCGGCTCCGGCCCTAAGGTCGGTGCCGGCGGCAAAGACGCTTCCAAGAAGCACGGCGGTCCCTTCCTGTACATGATCGAGCCCTCGGGCTCCTACTGGGGCTACTACGGCGCCGCCACCGGCAAGGGCCGCCAGGCTGCCAAGGCCGAGCTCGAGAAGCTTGACCTTGCCGAGGGCGGGCTCACTCTCAAGGACGCCGTTAAGGAGGCTGCCCGCATCATCTACGTTGCCCACGACGACAACAAGGACAAGGAGTTTGAGCTCGAGATGAGCTGGATCAGCGATATCGACGGCCCCACCAAGGGCCGCCACGAGGAGGTACCCAAGGACCTGCGCGAGGAGGCGGAGCGGTTAGCCAAGAAGGCCCTCGAGGGCGACGACGATGACGACGAGGACAAGAAGGAGGATGAGAAGATGGAGGAGTAGGTGTCCCCCGTGATGACTGGTTGAGGATTGGGACTGCGGTGGGGCTGCTATTGGCAGCAGGAAAGACCTTACGACAGAGAGACGAACCAAGAGATAAAAAAAAATCTGTCAAACACACGATGGGGCTCTGCTGCCAACGGGGTGGTATCTTCACGGCCTCTTGTGTGTACTTGTAAAAACAGCATGACGAAGGGCTATGGCGGCGGGATCATAGACTAAATCAGACCTGATTTGGGCACGTGTCGGTTCCCAGGGGTTTCCGTGCCACGCCGTCACCATACCGGCTAACATAAACGATACGATACGAATCCCCTCGTGCTAGAATGGTTTTTACTTCACATGGGTAAGACGGACGACGCCACGGATGATAGTGCGCCCGGCGGGCCATCCGGGGGCGACAAGCAGAGTCGAGTGAGGGGCGAGAATGAATGCCGGCTGAGGATTGAATTAAAGAGGGCCGGGGGGGGGGGGGGTGGATTCCCACCAACAGTGGAGACTGGATACTTCGGAATGCACTCCTCGATGGCTCCGTCGCAGAGGGGAGGGACGTGTCTTTTTGTTCGGGCTGGCTCTCGCGTCCTCGCGTCCTTTCTCATCCCTCGTCTCGTTATCCTATTCGTGCCCTAGTAATCATATAGGCGAGGGGAGACAGACAGTCCTGGGCCTAAGAAATATCTTCTAATAAACTTCTTCCTCACCACAACAGTCACACGCCGCCCAGCCAACCTTTGCTGAGATTGCCTTCGCTATGGTTATTCAGGATTTCAAGCCACCCACCAGATCGGGCGTGATGCTAGCTCACCCGGGTCTGGGCGGATGAGCTGCTTGCCAACGTTGGACGCACCCGTCGCCAACCGCGACAAATCGCCAAAGCAACAGAAGCAACCGAAACGACAGTCAACACACATGACCTCCCAAAGGTGAAAAGCCTACAAGAAGAAGTGGAGGACTTGAAGAGCCAACTACAGGCCGCAGTTGAAGACAAGGCCACTGCCGGGGCGAGAGTTGCCGACCTTCAAGGACAACTCCAAGAGAGACAGCAAAAGCAGAATACCCTACAGGAGGGACTCAGAAACCTTGAAGGCGACGACAAGGAGCTTGTCGATTTCGTTGGGAATGTCACGACCAAGATGACACTGACCAACAAATGTATTGTCGGCGGAGTTGTTGCCCAACTTCGCAGCAGAAAGTGGCCAGACCTTGCTAGCTACATCGAGAAGGCTCTAGACAAGATGAAAGGCAGGATGAAAGGCAGGATGAAAGGCAGGAATGAAAGGCGGGATACAAAGCAGGATGATAGACAAGACTATCAGAGAGGTCATCTCCAGACTTACAGTTGGCGACAACGGTTTCCTGTCTAAACACTACACTATTGTCCGCGATTGCAAACAACAAAATACTGCAGGTATCTGAGATCGGAGCTACATTGAGGTAAGACAAATCCACATAATATTATGTTTCAGGCACCCTATATGATAGAAGAGTCTAACGAAAGGATGCAGTTTGTCTTCTTCTAGCCAAAAGGCTACAGCGATATGACTTCCCCATTTTTCTTCAGGATGACTCTGGTTCTACGGTTTCTGGTTCTTTGGTCAGGACAGACAAATCTACATAGCACTGGTATCGTGTTTTAAGAGCTTCTGCCAGTAATGATGTTACGTGTCAGAGCACACAGCAGGGCATGGGAGAGTTGAGACAAGGAAGGCTTATTTTATGGAAAGTGAAGATGCAGAAAGTGAAGTCCTTATATAGGGAAACGAAAGCGAAACGCCACATAATAAGTATGGTACATGACGATGCTGTTGCAGAAAGTGGAATGCATGAAGCTATCGTGACAGGTGACTTTCACTTCGGCTTGCCAATTTACCAGCGAACGGCGTTACTGTTCCACGGATTGAATACTTTAACTAGGTAGCCTCTAGGCAACGTACTCTTGAGTCGCATACCCAATGAGTAAACGCCATCACGTGATCTCAGACTCTCTTTGGGACCCCTACGATCACCTTGTCCAATCATAACTCTCCCGCTTCCCAAAGAAATCTCCAATTCCCGCGACGACCCACCCAAACTCGATTTTATTCCCGGGGCGCCCGGCCACTGTACCTAAGCCTCTTGCTGCTGTCCACCCAGCAAAAGCCCAGCCAAAGAGTCCGTCCGCGAAATTTCGGAGCGCCGCACTGCAGAGAGAGCTTGGGTCAACCACCAACACCCCCTTCGAACCTCTTATCTTGTCCGCTCTCTCAACAAAAAATCCGAGATCACAAACTCCCCTCTCATCCGCCGCCCTTTCGCCCAATTGACCCCGTCACCCTTGCCCGCCCACCCTCTCCTTCCAAAGCCGCAATCCAAAAATGGCTGCTATCGTCAAGGCCATCAACGCAAAGATCAGGTCCAACCCTGTGACGGACTATGTCTGCTCTACCCGTACGTGCTCGTCCAAGATTTTTTTTTTTTTTTTTTGGTCGCGCTCCGCGTTCGGGAACCTAGCGGGGATTATCCGATATCCTTGGGGCGAGAGAGAGAGAGAGAGAGAGAGGACCTTCAATTGAGAAGTTCTTGCCGACGGCGCGGAGGCTCCTAGAGCTCCGGATAGTCGTCGCGTCGAGTTTTCCCTTTCTCAAATTTTGCCATTCGGGAGCTGGAGCGAGCTGGAGCTTTGCTTGACAACCGCCCTTGCGGATGCGACGCTCCGGTGCCGGCCTCTCGCGATAACTTCACCCACGACCAAAAAAAAAAAAAAAAAAAAAAAGATGGCAAGGCTAACCACTCCTCGCGCACCACAGACTTCTGGGGCCCCGTCTCTAACTTCGGTATCCCCCTGGCTGCCGTCATGGACACCCAAAAGTCCCCCGATCTGTACGTCTATGCCCCCCTCCTCCCCCTTTCCTCCGCCGGCTCGGAACGAGATAAGAACAATTGTGACTGATACGTCAACCCTTTTTTCTTTCCGTGCAGGATTTCCGGTCAGATGACGGGTGCCCTCTGCATCTACTCGGCCACCTTCATGCGCTACGCCCTTGCCGTCCAGCCCAAGAACTACCTCCTCTTCCTCTGCCACTTCGTCAACGAGGGCGCCCAGCTTACCCAGGGATACCGTTACATGCAGTACAACTACTGGGGAGGCAAGGAGGCTTCCGCCGCCAAGCAAGCCTTCGAGGGCGTCCAGAAGAAGGCCGATGCCATCGAGGCCAAGGTTGAGTCCAAGGTCAAGGAGGCTGTCGGCAAATAAGTCCATCTTCCCATCCGAGGGGAGGGGGGTAAAAGGAAGCTGGTCGGGGTGAATATGGGAGACATATATTAGGCGGAACATGTGGTGGTCTGGCGTGGGATGGGACGGTCCCTCGCCGGCGACACCATTTCCTAGGGTCGCGGCGGACTGTGGCTGAGGAGGCCGAGAGAGAGCTTGTTACGAGTCCCATGGCTGTGATGAAGGCGTGACAGGAGGAAATGCTCGTCGACGACTCGGCATAGCATGGCATACGCACCGTGGCAATGCCCAGCCGCGGCCGAACGGGTAGCCAGGCGGTTTCTGTATCATCATCACCTTGCACTGTTGTTTTGTTGCTTTCCGGAAACGACCCCCGATCCCCCGGGGGAGAAACGTTTCAAGGATGGGGGCCTCTTGGGTACAGCCCACAACATGGTATAATAGAACAGCGAACTATTTCTGGAACTCAGCGAGTGTGACAACTCTGAATTGTGAATAGGGAGAAAAAAAAAGGTGATATTCTTGGCTGTTAGAGAGAGCATGGGACGGCCAAGCGGTCTGGACTGCTCAAGGTGTGTAGCAGTTAGAACGGCGTTGAGCACGGAGGTTTTGTCATGATGGTGGGTTAACAGTCTCAGGGCTTTCCTTGGTCTGAACCTTGGTCCGAATTCTGCAAGTCTGCAAAAGGATCCCCGTCTTTTTTACTTTTTTTTTTTTTTCTCTCCCCTCCCCCTTCGGTTCATCTGCTGGACCCCCAGTGACAGACATAAACCACCGACGGAGCGGAGCGGAGCCTTCCTATTTCGGGCGAATCGTGCCTTGTTTCAAGGGCCGGGGCCGGAGACAGGAGGTTGAGCTAAATTTGATGAGTCAAGGAATAAATAGCGTGTCGTCTCATGTCGATCGTGCCACGGGCAGCAGACGTGCAATGACATCGGCCATCGGGTATTGGGCCGGCGAAGGAGAGGAGGAGGGGTGTGGACCGCCGTGACAATCAAAGGCTCGTGAGCGTGTGTGTATGTGTTGGCCCTTCTCCGAAACTGCGAAGCGCCGACGTGACCCCCACTCTTACCTTGTCGTTGGCACTTGAGATCTAGCCGGAAGGACGACCGAGTGCAGATCCATTTTCGCTCCTTCGGACTGCGCATGTGCTGGAGCCCAGCCTCATTAATCGTGGGGTGCAGGGCGGATGCTAGGACCGCGTAAGCCTCAAATAACCTATGATATCCGACTGAGAAAGAGTCACACAGGCTCTAGTGGCCGACTACGCAAGGCGGCAGTCTTTCCGGTCGGGATGGTCCAGGTCGAAAATTGGGGCACTATGATGATGAAAAAAAAAATGAAGAAAAATGTCGCATTGTCGGTGCCATGAGGCCATCGCTAATTTCTATTACCATCGACAACCACCGGCGGAGTGCCTGCGTGGGCAGACTGGAGATACATCGTAGAGAACTCTGCGCGGTAGTCCTTGGCATGAAGCGCTTGAAGCCAGATGCCGAAAGTGCCGAAGTCGGAGTATCCGGATCTGGAACGAGAGTCACCCATCACGGTGGGTTTGGTTTCGATGACAATGGAGGGCTACGTCCTTGTTTATCGCTCCCAACGCCGCTTCGAATGCCGGCGCGGTCTGGTGAGGAACTGCAAATTAGGAGAGGAAACGGAGAAACATGGTCTTGATGCCCAGATGGGGGGCCAAGAAGCTTGGAATCGCAGTCAGTGGGTGCGGGCTAAATTGCGCAGGTTAATGTGGCCGAGTCGCCCGTGGACTTGCAGGGCAAGTGAGATACAGAAATGGCACCTTGGCGGTGTAACGACTCAATTAAGACTCGGATGGAACAACTCGATGCGATATCAGCTGCTGCAGACGATTCTCGCCCTGTGGTCCAGCTCATCGCAGAATGCGGGGTGACTTCTGTAGGGTTTCAAATCATCATCATCGTTGTCCCCTCCTCACCCGTTCTAGTGTTCTCAAAGCCTCCGCTGAGGGACGCAATTTGGGGGGAATGTGACGGGAAACCTCATCGTCGACCTTGGCTTTCTGCACCGAATGACGCGGCGGAATGCCCGCTGCCCGTCCAGAGACTATCATGACAGGTAGGCAGGCCCCTCCCGGACTCGACGCAAGCCACCGAACTACAGCCACTCACAAATGGGCCACGCTGATCGTAGAGTGGATGGTCATCACCACATGTGCAACAGCCATGAAGCCACCCGGTAGAAGCGCACTAACCCCTAGGCCCTCCAGGTTCCTCCCTCATGAACAAAACCACGCATGACCATATTATTCGAGGGTTATTTCCAGCCCAACGCCCCCCACCAAGATCCCAGTCCCCAGAGTCTGCTGCGGTAGCACATACTGTATGTAGGTTGTTCGGTGAGCGCCTACAATTGCTAGATTATGCTGTGTTGGCGTTTGCAACGTCTGACCAAGATGGGGGCCACGATAGGGAGATGCAACGGAGCGGACAAACTTTGTGCAGCTCGTCACATCACCCGAAGGCAGGCGAAAGAACCGGCTGAGGATTGGCGAAGCGGATGTCCGAAGCAACACGGGCTGGCGGCGGCCGTGGCGGCGGCAAAGCCGCGGTATCCTCAGGTTCGGTAATGATGGCGCTTCCGGACGCTTACATACTCAGTACAGTCTGTTTGGGGCAACACCACCCCGCCCCCCCCCCCCCCCCCCCCCCCCCCCCCCCCCCCCCCCAAAGTTACGCAGGGCTCAGGGTATCGGCACTGGTCTCGCAGCGAGGGTTTGCAAACGGCAATTGCCTCACACATCATTGGGCGACTTGGCATGCTGTTTGCATGTTGCTCGAGGCTCGGGCTGCTGAGTGCCAAGTGACCGGCACCGACAGCTGATGATATTCGCCAAACGTCACCAATTCCTGGCTTCCCCATCTGGTGGGGGGTTGTTTTCTCAAGAAACCGTTAGTCAAGCTAGGGGAGAGCTGTTGTGCATCGTATCGGCAAACTCTGGTTGGCCAATTCCTCTTCAGCCTAGCGGCGTTTTGCAACGTCACCAAAACTTTTTATTTTTATGTTGGATTCGCTCCTCTCCTGTTTTGCCCAGCGTTTTGGGGGTAGGGTATCCGTACCTAGATAGCACCAAGCGGCGGCTAACGGGACGGGGATAAGCAAGCGCCACGTCTCATTCCCCCGTCTTCGTGGGGTCTTTTGGGACCGCTGTGGTGCTGTCGTTGTTTGACGACGACGACGACAATGTCTAAAGATAACAATGTTTCTTTGGGAACCTTGAGGGGATTGTTTCCGTTGATGATACTCTGTAGATCTCTAGGCATCCTCACCAACTGTCTCAGGGGGTAGACTGCGGTCAGGGGAGGTCAGAGCGTTCCGCGCGCTCAACGTAACGAGGAACCCCATCCCCCATCACGCCCAGCCAGAAGGAAAAAAAAAAAACACGGAGGCGGAGGCATGTACGGTACGGTATGCATGGCGGCGTGTGGAAACAGATCTCGGTCGGAGTGGGCGGGCGGTGGGGGACGGTCCTGGTGCTATTCCTATTCCCAAGTGCCAGGCCCCCGCCTCCCCCCCAGTCTCGGTCTTTCTCTGGTTTCTTTCTCGGGGCATTGCAAAGCCAAGAGGTATCAGCATCTCAGGTTGCATCCATGGCTTTCACATGAACGTTACGAGATGCATGTACAGGACCCTGCGCAACAAAAATGCGGATACCGCCTCGAGTGTTGTTGTTCTTGTTGTAGCGTACCTGGATACACCTCGATCCTTGACTGAGCGGGTCGGTGACTGACTCCCTCCCTCGCCCATGGACTTCACCGTGTGTGTTTGTGTGTGTGTACGTGTCTTTCTCTATCTCTCTCTTTTTTTTGGGGGGGGGGGGGGGGGGGGGGGGGTACGAGCCACCGTGCAGTATCTGGATGCCAAGACTGGCGACGAGACGGTGGACTGCCGCAACGACAGATTGGCAGTGACAGGTGTATGATCAGCCATCCATGCACATATTAGGTAGGTATATACCCTGTTGTCGGTCCGGCGTGGAGGGTTGAGAGGCATGTGAGTGAGTGTCAAAGGCCGAGTGCCGACACCAGCCATTTATTTCTCTTAAAGATTGCTTGCCCGATGTGTTGAATGATGCATGGGCGCGCCTTGATTCTTTGGGGAGCATAACTAAACGTCGGGCGAAAGGGTTGACAGAGAGGTTGAGTGAGTGAGTGAGTGAGTGAGAGGTTGAGAGAGAGACAGACAGACAGACAGAGACTGGTTCTGTCCCACTCGGTCGGTATTTTCCCTCGTCTTTGCCGCCGCGACAAAGCGTTGTGTTTGAGTGGTGCAGCAGCGCAGGTTATATCGCAGAGTGGCCTAAGCTCTAAGCTCCCCGTTCCAGCCCAGGGCAGCTCCCAAACAGGGGAGAGGAAGGAAGAAGGAGAACTGGAGGTTTCCATTTCTTGTATCTCGTACCTTGTACCTTGGTACCTCGGTACACATTCACCCCCCTCCCCTTCCCCTTCCCCTTCCCCCTCCTTTCCCCACCTCATCTAGCTTTACCTACCTACCTACCTACACCAGATACTATTACCGCATGCCATGCAAACCAGCGACATGTAGTGAACACAGTCTCAGCAGCCCGCGCAACACAGCTCGCTGCATCGCATCTCCTCCATCTTGGATACCCATGTATCTGGGTACAAGTCGACCCTGGCCGGCATGCTTTGGTATACCTTTGCGCTAGCAAAGCTGGAGACAAGGTCCCTTTCTTCATCATGACGAGAGGGGTCGCCTCGCCTCGCCCCGCCTCGTCTCGCCTCGCCAATCCAGTCCAGTCCAGTCGAGCAAATATAGCAAGCCTTACGCAAAGAGGTCGGTCAGTCTACCTACCTGTAGGCATTGACAGCACCAGATGCGGGCCTGCCTGCCTGGTCTGAAATGTGACTGTGAGGGGGGATAATGGAGTGGACGGATTGATTTGGCCTGGTCTCTCATCTTGTCCTTCCTGGTCTAGTCCCACTAGCTACTACACGTACTGTACGACGAATGCTCAGATGAAAATCATGCCCTGTCGTTCTGTGACTTCCCAAATAGCATAAATCCCTTCATCCCTCGAGCCTGGGGTTCATCTCGTCCCTCGTCTTCTGCTCTCTTCTTCTGTCCCATCCTCGTCTGCCTCACCCGTTGTCGCCAGCCTTCATTGCTTTGTGTTCTCCCAGATACCAATACATACCACCGTTCCCCGCCTCCTCCTTCTCCTCTCCCCACCATCGGCATCCACTTTCCTGCCTTTCTCGGTCGGACGGGTGAAATAGAGAAGAGCTGTGCTCCGCCTGTCATCGAAGCAGAAAGCTCCTTTTCACCACCCTTGCAGAACGTTAGCTAGCACTCTCGACCTTGCCTAGCTACAGCCGCAACAAAAAGTACGCCCCCCCCCCCCCCCTCCTTTCCCTTGATCTGCAACCTCAAAGAGCGGGCGGCAGCAAAGTCCAAACCCAGCAGCACGCTCCGAACCGGCCTTGGACTGGACCGGCATAAAGCTTGGGATTTAAGCAGCTTGGAAACTAACCCGTGGACCCCCCACCAACCCAGACCAGTCCCAAACCAAAAACCACCGAACCAACCCCGCCAGCCAAACAGCCGACGCAACTGTCTTGCAGCTGAGACCTCAACAGCTTTCTGCTGCTGCTCGGTCCCATACACTACAAATACTACCGACGTTGAAGCTCCCATCGCTTTCGTCGACTTTCTGTTCTCCTTCTCCCCCAGACCCTCCCACATTCACAACTGCCCATCATGGCTCAAACGGCGGTTACTTACAACGATGTCTTCGAGGAGGGCGACGTTGAGGAGGTCCAGAAGGACCCCCAGACCATCCACCACATCCGTGCCAACTCGAGCATTATGCACCTGAAGAAAATTCTGGGTCAGTGCGAACCGTCCTCCCGCGCCTTTGGAGGCTTCTCGTCGTGCCCTTTTCGCGAAGCAAAAACCCTGTGCTAACCTGCTTTCTTTTCATGTCTACAGTTGCCAACCGTGGTGAAATCCGTAAGTGCTCCCTCCATTTGACCGAACTCCTGACTCACGGCAAGCTAACCGCCATTCAGCCATTCGTGTATGTTCTCTCGCAACTCGTCTTCGCTCCAAGTCATGTTTTAGAGACAGTGATACTTACTCAATTACGCGTCTAGATCTTCAGAACAGTGGGTTTGCCCATATTCCCTTCCCTGGTGCCCCCCAACGCTGACTCTCGTTAGGCCCACGAGCTCTCGCTGCACACCATCGCAGTCTTCAGGTAAATCAAACAGGCTGGCCCCGGCCCACACGTCGCATGCTGACACTCGCAGTTATGAGGACCGTCTCTCCATGCACAGACAGAGTAAGGCCGCGCATCGCAGCCCCCCTTCCCCTCCCCCCCTATACCCTTCTCTGACCAGTGTTCTGCAGAGGCCGATGAGGCATACGTCATTGGCAAGCGTGGCCAGTACACCCCGGTCGGTGCTTATCTCGCTGGTGACGAGATCATCAAGATTGCCGTCGAGCACGGCGCGCAAATGATCCATCCTGGTAAGTAACTGCACCTAGTCTCTAGATGCCGCTCATAGCTCGGCCACTAACACACCGCCAAAAGGGTATGGATTCCTCTCAGAAAACGCAGAGTTCGCTCGCAACGTCGAGAAGGCCGGCCTCATCGTAAGTCCCATCCCGCGAAACCACCTTCCCTATCTAGATTCTGCGAGCACCACTGACTCGGGATGCGTTACTAGTTCGTCGGTCCCTCTGCCGATGTCATTGACTCGCTTGGTGACAAGGTCTCCGCCCGAAAGCTTGCCATCGCTGCCGGAGTCCCCGTCGTCCCCGGTACCGAAGGCGCCGTCGCCACCTTCGAGGAGGTCAAGAGCTTCACCGACCAATATGGATTCCCCATCATCATCAAGGCCGCCTACGGCGGTGGTGGTCGTGGTATGCGTGTCGTTCGCGAACAGGAGACCCTGAAGGAGGCCTTCGACAGAGCCACATCCGAGGCCAAGTCGGCCTTTGGCAACGGAACCGTCTTCGTCGAGAGATTCCTCGACAAGCCTAAGCACATTGAGGTGCAGCTCCTCGGTGACAACCACGGCAACATTGTCCACCTGTACGAGCGTGACTGCTCCGTCCAACGTCGTCACCAGAAGGTCGTCGAGATTGCCCCCGCAAAGGACCTCCCCTCCGAGGTCCGTGATGCTATCCTCAACGACGCCGTCAAGCTGGCCAAGTCGGTCAACTACCGCAACGCCGGTACCGCCGAGTTCCTGGTCGACCAGCAGAACAGGTACTACTTCATCGAGATCAACCCCCGTATCCAGGTCGAGCACACCATCACCGAGGAAATTACGGGTATCGATATCGTCGCCGCTCAGATCCAGATCGCCGCCGGCGCCACTCTGCAGCAGCTCGGCCTGACGCAGGACCGTATTTCCACCAGAGGCTTCGCCATTCAGTGCAGAATCACCACCGAGGACCCCGCCAAAGACTTCCAGCCCGACACCGGCAAGATCGAGGTCTACCGCTCCGCCGGTGGTAACGGTGTCCGTCTCGACGGTGGCAACGGTTTCGCTGGTGCCGTGATTACTCCCTTTTACGATTCTATGCTGGTGAAATGTTCATGCCACGGCTCAACATACGAGATTGCCCGGAGAAAGGTTCTCCGTGCCCTGGTCGAATTCCGCATCCGCGGCGTCAAGACCAACATTCCCTTCCTCGCCTCTCTGCTCACCCACCCCACCTTCATCGACGGCAACTGCTGGACCACCTTCATCGATGACACCCCGCAGCTGTTCGACCTCATTGGCAGTCAAAACCGTGCCCAGAAGCTTCTGGCCTACCTCGGCGACGTCGCCGTCAACGGCAGCAGCATCAAGGGCCAGATTGGCGAGCCAAAGTTCAAGGGCGACATCATTCTCCCCGAGCTCCTCAACGAGGACGGCTCCAAGATCGACGTCTCTCAGACCTGCACCAAGGGCTGGAGGCAAATCATCCTCGAGCAGGGCCCCAAGGCCTTTGCCAAGGCCGTCCGCGACTACAAGGGCACCCTGCTTATGGACACCACCTGGCGCGATGCCCACCAGTCTCTCCTGGCCACCCGTGTGCGCACCGTCGACCTGCTCAACATCGCCAAGGAGACCAGCCACGGCCTGCACAACCTGTACAGTTTGGAGTGCTGGGGAGGCGCAACCTTTGACGTTGCTTACCGCTTCCTCTACGAGGACCCCTGGGACCGTCTCCGCCGCATGAGAAAGGCCGTGCCCAACATCCCCTTCCAGATGCTCCTGCGTGGCGCCAACGGTGTGGCGTACTCGTCGCTTCCCGACAACGCCATCGACCACTTTGTCGAGCAGGCCAAGAAGAACGGTGTCGACATCTTCCGCGTTTTCGACGCTCTCAACGACATCGACCAACTCGAGGTCGGTATCAAGGCCGTTCACAAGGCTGGCGGTGTCGTTGAAGGAACCGTGTGCTATTCCGGAGACAGCAAGTTGCCCCTCCCCCAAACTATCATCTCGAATCATGCGTCCTTGCTAACTATGTCATAGTGTTGAACCCCAAGAAGAAGTACAACCTTCAGTACTACCTTGATCTCGTCGACAAGCTTGTGGCTCTCGACATTCACGTGCTTGGTATCAAGGACATGGCTGGTGTCCTCAAGCCCCACGCTGCCGAGATCCTTATCGGATCTATCCGCAAGAAGTACCCTGACCTGCCCATTCATGTTCACACCCACGACTCTGCTGGTACAGGTGTGGCCTCCATGGTTGCTTGCGCCAAGGCCGGCGCCGACGCCGTCGACGCTGCCACTGATAGCTTGTCCGGCATGACCTCCCAGCCCAGCATCAACGCCATCATTGCTTCTCTTGAAGGCAGCGACCACGACACTGGCCTGAACCCTGCCCACGTTCGCGCTTTGGACTCTTACTGGTCCCAGCTGCGTCTGCTCTACTCTCCTTTCGAGGCCCACCTTGCTGGCCCCGACCCTGAGGTGTACGAGCACGAGATTCCTGGTGGTCAACTCACCAACATGATGTTCCAGGCTTCCCAGCTCGGCCTCGGCACCCAGTGGGCCGAGACCAAGAAGGCCTACGAGCACGCCAACGAACTCCTTGGCGACATTGTCAAGGTTACGCCTACGTCCAAGGTCGTTGGTGACCTTGCCCAGTTCATGGTCTCCAACAAGCTCTCCGCCGACGACGTTCGGGCCCGCGCCGGCGAGCTCGACTTCCCCGGCTCCGTGCTGGAGTTCCTCGAGGGTCTGATGGGCCAGCCGTACGGCGGTTTCCCCGAGCCCCTCCGCACCAACGCCCTCCGCGGCCGCAGAAAGCTGGACAAGCGCCCCGGTCTCTTCCTCGAGCCCGTCGACTTCGCCAAGATCAAGCGCGACCTGCACAAGAAGTTCGGCGGCCCCGTCACCGAATGCGACATCGCCGCATACGTTATGTACCCCAAGGTCTTTGAGGACTACAAGAAGTTCATCCAGAAGTACGGTGACCTCTCCGTTCTTCCCACCAAGTACTTCCTGTCTCGTCCCGAGATTGGCGAGGAGTTCCACGTCGAGCTTGAGAAGGGCAAGGTTCTCATTCTCAAGCTCCTGGCCATTGGCCCTCTCAGCGAGAACACCGGCCAGCGTGAGGTGTTCTACGAGATGAACGGCGAGGTCCGCCAGGTCACCGTCGATGACAACAAGGCCTCCGTCGAGAACGTCAGCCGCGCCAAGGCCGACCCCAGCGACTCGAGCCAGGTCGGCGCGCCCATGGCTGGTGTGCTGGTCGAGCTCCGTGTCAAGGATGGTTCCGATGTCAAGAAGGGTGACCCCATCGCTGTTCTCAGCGCCATGAAGATGGTAAGTTTTCGTCCCATGTTTTACCCCATTGCACTTTTTTCTATCTCATTCCTCACCACATCTCTCCATTCCTCTTGTTCCCCCCTTTTCCCTTCTTTCTCTCCGTCCTTCATTGTGCTAATTCTGTTCCCTTAGGAAATGGTCATCTCTGCGCCGCACAACGGAAAGGTATCGACCCTCCAGGTCAAGGAGGGCGACTCGGTCGACGGCTCCGATCTGGTTTGCAGAATTGTCAAGGCCTAGTTGGGGCACGATACCTGGTGGACAACGAAGCCGACTTGTCTTGATTTATTTATGATTCCAAATATTTAGCGAGGCCACCCACAGGGACGGGATACGAGGGCATATAGAAGTTTGTGATGAGATGAATTAACGTACTTAAGAAGAAGCGACATTTTTGACTGTTAACCAACGCGTGTCTTTCCGTCTATGCCTCGTATCGGGGAAAGGTCCCGGGATCTACTACGCATGCAAAGCTGTATGATACTCGGGCAGTCTTGCGAGAGGCTCCTTTTCCCGTCTTGTCCAGAGCGTCATCTCCCGTAGGGAGGAGATTTTATGTAGAGGTAAGAGCCGGAGGAAGGCGGTACGGGGCAGGTGCTGAAGGCTGGGCAATAGCTTATCGGAAGGTGCGAGCGAGTTTGGTAAAGTAATCCCACGTACTACCTAGCTTTTTGGCCTGAAGATATCAAAAGGCCGTGCTGGTTCCAAGTGGCCAATTGATATCACCCTGCGGTGTAATTGCGATGAGATGTGGAATGAGAGGTTTGACAAGAGGTTCGATAGGAGGTTCGATGAAAGGTTTGATGAGAAGTTTGATGAGAAGTTTGATGAGAAGTTTGATGAGAGGTTTGATGAAAGCCTCGGAGGTTGATGAGATTTGGGATGAGAGGTGGGTTGGAACCATGCCCACGATCGACTTCGGTGAACACCTGGGACCATCACCATCCATAATATGCGTCATGTTTATTTTCATTAGATCGACGTCTATAGTCTTGTTGACGTCCGCTTTTGAGGGTCTCCTATGCTTATATTTTTTCGCAAACATATGTGCCGCCCGTCCTGAGCCTGGCATTTGAACTTTCACAGCTTGGTGGCGCCCGCCTTCCCGTCAACCTCCCCAAAGAGGGCCATGAACGACCCGTGGACCTCGTCCGTGAGGTCACTCGCCTGCAGGCTGCGGCCCTTCTTCAGGAAGGCCCGTCTGGAGCACTCCTAGACTCACTGTCAGTACCTCAAGAGCAAGAAAAGAAGGTCAAAACGGAATGAGACAAGAATCCAGTCCTCGGCACACACTTACCCTCGTGATGGCACTGCCGCCAAAAGCAGCCAGCCTGATCAGCTCGTCTTCCGCCATCTTTTCGTCGCCTGTGTCCCACAAGCCCTCGAGATAAGCGTGCCTCCAACCTAGGAACGTGGCGATGGACCCCGTGAGCGTGTCGCCCTGCCCGCCGCTCCGCTTCAGCCCGCCCTCCAAGTCAACGATCAGCGTGTCCTTGCCGTTCGAGATGAAGTCCTTGCCGCCCTTCTGCACGATCGTCACGCCCTCCAGCGCCCTGGCGAGCGCTTCGACCTTGGCCGTCTCCTTCGCCTCCTCCTTCCCCCCTCCAGATCCTGCTGCGGCGCCTTCCTTGGCCGCCGCCTCGTCAACGCCCAACGCCCCGCACAGCCGTGAGAACTCGACGACGTTGGGCGTCAGCACCGCCAGTCCGTACCCACGGACCAGCGCCGGGTCCTTCTGGACCACGAGTAGCGCGTCGGCGTCCAGTACGAGGGGTAGCGACCGCTCACGCGCCGCGCGGATCACCCGCGCCACGGTTTCCTGCATCAGGGGGTCGCGGCCGAGGCCCGGCCCGATGACCAGCACGTGCAGGCGGGCGAGCATCTCGATGATGGGGCCGGCAACCGTCCCCGCGTCCTCGACCCTGTTGGCATCCCGGGAGCCGCTGGGCGCCGCGTCCGACGGCGTCTGCCGCATGAGGGGGTGCACCATGAGGTTGGGCGAATACGTCTTAATCACCGAGGCGGCGCCGGGCGTGCAGATGACATGAGACTGCGCGCTTTCTCAGTACTTCCTGAATCCAAGGTCATGTTTTTCAAGGGTAGGTGGTGGCTTATCAACCTACCATGTCGCAGCCGAGCCTGGCGCTAGCCATGGCCGAAAAGTAGGGCGCTCCGGTGTAGTCGACACTGCCGCCGAGAACGCCGACGCGGCCCAGTTGCCCTGATGATGAGTGTGAGCACACGCCCCTCCGTCCTTTTGATTGCCGGACGGCGACAGGCTTACCTTTATGGAACTTCTCCAGCATGGGCGGGATCATCCGCTGTACGCGGCTAAGAAGATCCTTGGTTGCTGCAGACATTGCGGCAGGACCGGATTCAGATGACATCGCAAGGTTGTGTGCGGAGAGGGAGCAAGCAGCGGGTGGTGTGTACCGGATGTCTGGTTAAATAGGGCAAAAACGGAACTTAAGAAGAAATGTATTGCGTCAAGGGTCGATCACAGAGTAACCTGTAGGGCCGTACAATGTAAGTGGTTCTCGAAAGTTGACGGTTGACTTAAGTGGTGGTGCGAGGGGCGACAGTAGAGACGATGTGAGACGAGGAGCTCTGACAGCCAGATGATGTCACCTGCCCACGCAGCGTCTCCAGTTGCAACGACATCGTCCAAAACCTATTTTTTTCCGTCCACACATTAGTAACGCCAACAGAATGCTATCTCAATCACCACAAGTTATAAGCGATAATATACAATAGTTATACTATAGCCAACAGTGATGCCTGCATATTCATTGCGATGGACAATAGTGATACCAGCCCCGCCGGCCCATCGCAATAAGCAACAGTACTTGCTACTAGCCCATCTGGTTCCAGCCAGTCCTATCGCAATAGATAACAGGAGTACCGACTGGCCTTTCCAGGTTCGTTACAATAGACAGCTAAGGTACAGCTAGTTATAAGGCAATCTACTCAGGGCACTCAATGCGCCTTTACCTTAGTCGTCTTAGAGACGTCGGAGTCACCTCGGCGGATGAAAATCGCTAGATAGCACGGTAGAGTTCCAAGGTAAATTCATGCATTGCTACGTCTAAGACTGAACTACTGCGGTAAACCTCCCCAGTCGGTTATGACGGCATCCTCAAGATCGTATTGCAGTCGCCACAAGCGACTTAGCCCAAAGAAGTTTACCTAAAGAAGACTCAAAACCCATGAAACCGTGTATCTATACCGCTGTAGGGCGGTACCGTGTGTTTTCAAATGGCATTGTTTTTGCCGCATTCGCAATCGGGTGTGTAGTGCTTGGGCATCATCGTGTTGCCATGACCTGTGAGTCTAGCGACAACCTCTCGGATTGTGTTGTCAAGTATGACTTGTCGTTCGCTGTAGTCAATACTAAGATCTGTAATCTTCTCGGCGTATTTGGCAAGGTCTGTCCACTTTCTGCTACGAAACTCGGCTGCGACTCCTTGGACGAGGTATTTGTTAGCCATTGTGTCATTGACTTCAAGGCACTTGACAAATTCGAAGAGTTTGTAGTTATCTTTCGAAATGTTGGCGATGTTCTCTGTCATGTTGTCTCTAGCCTGGGCTTTAGTAGCTGCGGCTTCGTCGGCTGACTTCTGAATCTGTTGCTCGAGGTCGGCAACTTTTTGCTGCAGAGCACGAGCCTTCTGTTTTGCGTCGGTTGCCTCCTGGAGCTGTTGCTGTAGAACCTCGACTTTCTGCTGTACGGCTTGAGTCTGCTGTGAACCCTGTGGAACTTTTCGGGGTTGACGGCGGACGCGTTCAAGGGCAGTAAGCATCTGGTCAAGTTCGTCATCGTAGTGTGTATTACTTGAGTCGTGGACACAGAGGTGTTGCAGCAGGTTGATGGTTGTCGTGTAGGAGCCCTATTTAATAGGTGGCTTAAAATCGTACATAACCATGGCGAAGGTAGTCTCAGCAAAGGTTGGCTGGGTGGCATTAGGTTTGTTCCGGTCGCGAACCTTTCGGCAGGCAGATCGGCAGGCAGAGTGGCAGGCAGAGTAGGAAGAGAGATCGTTCCCTACTGTTTAGCTAGTTGTAGGGGTTTGGTAGAGGGTCTTAAGAACGTAAAGCTTTTCCTCAGCAGTGTAGACTACGTTCTCAATATCGTGATTGAAAATGACTACAGCGTGCCGGAGGGCTGTGATGTGTCTGGGTCTCAACCGCGACAAGGTGTCAGTAGGGAATTGCCAAGGATGGTCATCCGTTGGGCGAAACAGCTGTAAGTCGATGTGAACGATATCGGGTTTAACGCGCGGTGTTGTTTTTCTCTTGGCCTGGGGTGTGGCGTCGTCGCCGACAGTGCTGTCAGGATTAGCTGGCGTGATCCTTGCCTTCTTTTTGTCAGGGCCATCGTCTTCAATGTCGCGGGTGTCGGCCTGAGAAACAGGCTTGCCAGTTTGAGTAGCAGTAGCAGCATTGCCCCGGTTCTCGATCATTTCGGCCTCGGACGACATAGTGGCTTCCGTATGTTGAGAATCGGCAGTGCTTGCCTGTTTCGTGGTTGATGCCTTGGGTTTATTAGCGACTTGGCGACGTGATTTTCAGTAGTAGCTAGGTATCTAGCGCCGCTCTTAGAGAGGTAATTGAATAGGGAGGGTCTAAAGGAAGAAAAACAGGCTGTAGCTGTTTTTTGTTGTAGGGCAATTCGCTTTAAGTAACGTGCGGATAAGGGCAGTATAGTGATGCCTACCTACCTAGGTAGTGTAGATATCTAGCTGCCTAGATCTGCTGGTGTAGTAGAAGTGTAACTGTGATGGCGAGGAAGAAGTTTCTATTAGAACAAATTGCAAAAGGAGGAGGTTTCAAGGCGATAGGTAGTTAAGCACGCGTGGAGGCAGAGCCGGAGGCGGTACAGGGGCAGGTACCGGAGACTAGGCAATAGCTCGTCGGAAGGTGCGAACGCCCCATTGTACGACTCAAATACTTTATAGATAACTTCTAGGCAACTTTGTATTGATGCTCTCATCACGTCGTCAGCGGTCAATGGGCACTCCAGTCCAGTTTTGACACCTCATACCCATATGCTGCAAGGACACAACCGGATGGTCTTCATCAAACGCCCTACCCTCAGAAATCAGTTCCCGAGGAATGGTCATATTGTGTGTGGCCTTCCCAGAGCTCACTAAGATTGACGGCTACCTGAAGGAAGAGTTAGAATGCTGGTAGATCAGCTCGCTGTTTAGGGTCAAAGGTTAGATCTAACTTTCTTACTCGACTTTGTAAACCTCATTCTCACAGCTCTAAGACTAGAACAATACACGATTCTGCATGCTCTAGGTTAGAGGACGAAAGGTTCTAATGATTAGTACTGTTGACTATTTTAAACAGCTCTACCTTGGGACCTGTTGTTTGCTACTAGCTTTTGGTCCCAATGACCTTTTTGTACTTGCAGTGTTAGACACCTAGATAGAAAACAGCCAAAAGTTCACTCAATAAACACATTTCACGGGGTTAACTCATTTACAGGAACTAGTTGGTGAAAGGACAAAAGGAATCGAGGGCGTTAATTGAGTCTTGAGCTCTATTTTACAAGTGGTTCGACTGGAGGATCTTCCCCAAAGATCGCGTCCCCTGGTGCTTCCCTCGGACCGGCGCAAAAACCCTCGAGATTTCCTCACGCCTCTAAGGAAAACAAAAAACTTCGGTATAGACAGCTACATCAACCCCGAGCACTCCCAGTCGGACCATTTATTATGTCAGGTGAGACTGAAGATTTAACCCGAGAAGCTCTTGGTGAAGGTGATGATGACATCCTTGAGGCGGGCCTCGAGGTCCTTGCTGAGAGCACCCTCCTTGTCGATGGTGGCCATCAGGTCAGCCTCGTTGGTGCGGAGGTGGCCGAGGAAGTCAGCCTCCCACTGGAGAATCTTGCCAACGGGGATGTTGTCGAGGTGACCGTTGACACCGGCGTAGATGAGGGGAACCATCTCGTTAACGGCCATGGGGGAGTACTGCTTCTGCTTGAGGAGCTCGGTCAACTGTAGACGTTATTAGTATGGCTTGTCGTACACAAAATTAGCAATGCCAATCAACTTACGCGTTCACCTCTGCTGAGGGTCTGCTTGGTGGAGGCGTCCAAGTCGGAACCGAACTGGGCGAAGGCAGCGACCTCACGGTACTGGGCCAAGAAGAGCTTCAGGGAACCAGCGACCTGCTTCATGGCCTTGACCTGGGCAGCGGAACCGACACGAGAGACGGAAAGACCGACGTTGATGGCGGGGCGGATACCCTTGTAGAAGAGCTCAGCCTCCAAGAAGATCTGACCGTCGGTAATGGAAATGACGTTGGTGGGAATGTAGGCAGAAACGTCACCACCCTGGGTCTCGATAATGGGCAGGGCAGTCATGGAACCACCGCCGAGCTTGTCGTTCATCTTGGCGGCACGCTCAAGGAGACGAGAGTGGAGGTAGAAGACGTCACCGGGGTAGGCCTCACGTCCGGGGGGACGACGAAGCAGCAGAGACATCTGACGGTAAGCGACGGCCTGCTTCGACAGATCGTCGTAGATGATCAGGGAGTGCTTTCCGTTGTCACGGAACCACTCGCCAATAGAGGCGTTAAGGATGTTAGCTGGGTGTTCAAGATGATGGTCCAATGTTGTTGGATCAAGAATGGGATGATGTATCCGAAGATATATTCATGGATGAATATACATCGGAAGACATGGACGGGAAGGGCAGGAAGGGCAGAGATAGGGAGGACAGAGGTAGGAATGCACGGCAAAGTGATGGGTAGTCATGGGAAGTGTTACTTACCACCAGTGAAGGGAGCGATGTACTGGAGGGGAGCGGCCTCGGAGGCGGTGGCGGCGACGACGATGGAGTACTTCATGGCGTCGTTCTCCTCGAGGGTCTTGACGAGCTGGGCGACGGTGGAACGCTTCTGGCCGACGGCGACGTAGACACAGTAGAGCTTCTTGGTCTCGTCGTTGCCAGAGTTCCAACGCTTCTGGTTGAGCATGGCGTCAAGGGCGACGGCAGTCTTTCCGGTCTGACGGTCACCAATGATCAACTCACGCTGACCACGGCCGACGGGAACCATGGCATCGACGGACTTAAGACCGGTCTGGACGGGCTGTCTGACGGACTGGCGAGGCAGAATGCCGGGAGCCTTGAGCTGGGCACGGCGCTTCTCCTTGGCGTTGATGGGGCCCTTGCCGTCGATGGGGTTACCGAGCGCGTCGATGACACGACCGAGCAGCTCGGGACCGACGGGAACGTCGACCTATGGAAGTTGTTAGCCGACGTTAACCATCACCGGTGCGGGCCATGGAAACTTACAATCTCTCCGGTACGCTTGACGGTCTCGCCCTCCCTGACCAAACGGTCAGAACCGAAAAGCACAACACCAACCTGGCCGGCCTCGAGGTTCATGCACATGCCCTTGACACCGGAGGCGAACCTGTAGGTTTGATGGTTAGATGCGATGCAGTTTATAAACGGACGGGTAAAAGGCGCGTAACGTACTCGACAAGTTCCTCGGCCTGGACGTTGGCCATGCCGTGAACACGGGCGATACCATCACTGTTGTCCAACCGTCGTCAGCAAAACTTTTTCCCATTGTCGATCAGACGACATGCAAGTCCCTCGTGCAAGCTGATGATACTTTGAAGCCTTTCCAATGGGCGCTCGCGATGCCGAGATGTGCCGCCTAAACGTACCCGACGGAAAGGACGCGGCCGGTCTCAGCGAGACCAGCCTCCTCCTGGACACCACGAATTCTCTGCTCGAGGATGGAAGAAACCTCAGTCGGGGATGCCTTGGCGTCGGCGTATGAGCGAGTCTGCATCGACGTGGCGCTGTAGACGGCGGGTGCGGCATTTCGGATCTGAGGGTGGAAAAAAACAGGTTAGCCGAAGCCCGAAAATGTTATGGGCGCCTCCCCCCAAAATAGCAACACAGGCCCCCAAGGGAGCTCGATGAAAAGCTCTTTCGCGACACCCACGCGGGTTCCGCGACGCCAAAAAAAGCTCGAGGGGACCTAATTGAGTATTGCGGAACCGGGTACCGATGTTTTTGGATGGAATTGACGTCGGGTCGGGGATGGGGAGGTTGACGGAAGGTTGAGGTTGACTTACGGCAGCGACTCTGCCGGCAGCAGAGACGGCGCCGACGGCGCGCGTCGACTGTCGGAGGGCGTTGCGGAACATATTAGAGGATCTTGGACACTGTCTAGATCAAAGGAGAATCAATTGCAATAGATGCAATTGAGTGGAGGGGAGATTGGGGTTGATGAAGGTGCCTTTGAAGGATTGCAAATCGAGTCTTTTTTGGAAGAAGCACAGTGGAGGGAAAAGAGAGTGAGGAAGCGGTGGACCCGAAGCTGTGCTGACGGGCCAATCACAACGGGCCGTCGAGTTTTGCCTCAGTCCAACCCGACATCTCCCTAACAATTTCCGACCAGCGCAATGACGGATACGTGCACCCGTAACCCCGGGAAATTCTGCATTATTACATAATGCAGGGGCATGCCTCATTACAAGGTATGAACCGACAGTCGGGTTTCCGCTGAATGCATCTAATCTCAACTGGCGGAAGAGAAAAAAAATTGTGCCAGTCTGGTTTTCCGCCTGGGGCATTGAGTTTACGACCGGGCGACGGAACTCGCATCGGTGCAGATCGGGAGACACTTATCACTCTCCCCATCGCCCGCCCCGTTGTTTGCCCTCATCTTCTATGTCATGATGGCTTCAATTCAGCGTGCAGGCATTCATCTTACAAATCCGCATGCATGAGCTATTGTCTTTAGCCTAGCTTCCCGGCGTCCCGTCCACTCCCCTTTCCCCGTACGTTTCGGTACAAAGCTCTCCACCGTGTCATTCCCACCCTCCCAAAAGAATGACACAAGTCGACCTCTTTGGTGCACACAGTGAGCCTGGGAACGCGGAGGCCACTGCTTGACCAGTGGACCTTTGCAGTCTCAGGCTGGCTGGGAATACCGAACCTGACCGCCTCGGGTGAAGCTGAAATTCGAGTCGTAGTTTTGCCGGGCTTTCTCAGAGAGCCGGTCTGCACCGTTGACAGAGTGACAGCCAAGTTCAGAAAGGATGCGCGTCTCATACTGCATGTCACGTGCTCTAATAAGACCAGTCAGCTTTGAAGGCTACTACTCTCCTCCTCCTCCCCCTACTCTTCTGGTGGAAGAAGAAACCAAAAAAATGTGCCAGTCTGGCTTTCCGCCTGGAGCATTGAGTTTGCAAGCGGGTGACAGATTTTCGAAGATGCATGTATTTGTATGTAGCATTGCGGGTGTGGGATATGCTCCTTGTAGTCACCAGCCACTTGTGGCGTAGTGTGTCTCTCCCAATCGACGGCGCCCTCGTTGTCAATAAAACTATCGTAAAATCAAAGTGTCCCCAATCGTCAATAAACTATTGCGGTTTTTGTCGTCGTTGTAAATATGTTGTCTATAAATGAAGTCATTCGTGTATAGTCTATAGGCCTGTGAAATCAATGTTACGTTCAATGTAATTAGCGCATGCCCTCGCGATATCCCAAAGTCTAAAAGTCTAAAGTCGTAAGTCCCCTTCAAATGTCAGTGTTCTCGGAGCAGTCGCAGAACTTGTAATGTTTGAGCAACATGCCATTGGTCTTCGTCGTAGATCTGATGAAGGCTGCGTCGATAGTCAGCTTGTGAATAGCCTATCGCTCGTCCAAGTCGATCTTCGTGCCCACCATTTTCATGATGTAGTCAGCCAGGTCATTCCACCGTTTGTCTTTGAATTCGGTGGCGATTCCTCTCAGCAGATAATGGTTCGTCATCGTATTGTCGATCGTGACGGCGCTAAGGCAATTAACAAGCTGGCGGCTGTCGTCAGTAAATTTGACTTCAGTGGTCCTGATGTCGTGGATAGCTCCGGTTTTGACGGCGGCTTGCATCTTCTGTTTCATTTGGTCGATTGGCATTTCAAGTGCTTCAACATGAGAGTGTGCGTTGGATATCATATTTTCCCCATCTCTCATACGATCTCTTCTCTCATCTTTGTTATGGCGTGACAGAGTCCGGTTATGTGCTTGGAAGTCAAGCGGCCAAGATTGTCGGTTGGGAATTACCATGGACCGATCATCGTCCGGGCGGAAGGTTTTGTAGGTCATGTGGACGGGATTCTTCCTTCCTCTCGGTCTGGAAATGCGGGTTTTATTGGGCTGGGAAGGTCTGGCGTCTTCTTCGTCGTCGTCGTCTTTCTCGTGGTTTTCTTTGCTTTCTTCTGGGCGGCTCTGGCCCCCGTTCGTCTCAACTGATGGTGGACTCGGTCCAGAAGCGCGTCGTCGTCCTGATAGTGGTATGACATGTAAGTGATGAAGGGGTAGATATGAATGTAGCTGCGGAGTATGGATTTATGTGATTGTAGTGTAGGGCTAGCTTGTTTGTGTGCATGTCTTGTCAGGTGAAGCAATTGTAGACGCGTGTGTTGGAGATAAAATACTATGAATTGCTGAGATTCAAGTTAAGAGGTTTTTATCCTGTCTGTCAAGATCGCGTTGCGGCAGGAGCAACGGATGGGTTGGAGACAGGTGCTAGTGTCTGCGCTGTTGCTCGATGGGAAGTGCGAAGGAGTTTATCAAAGTCAGCACCGATTTTTTTATAGCTGTAAACTGCTGATAATAACTCGTAGTATCAATTTAAATCAAGTACTGCGTATTATCGTGAAATTGCCTCTATGCGACGATACGGTAGTCGTGCCTAAGCAGACTTGGTGATGTTGGTTTCGAACTGTAGTCTCAGGAGTGCTTCAACTCACTCGCTCGGATTTGTTAAATATGCCAGTTTGACTTCGATTCGAGCTCCCACCGTCAATGCAAATATCTCGACTGGACTATAGATGGGATTCGACAGCAAGCTAAGGATCCATCTCAAGGGTATGCTTGATGCATCTTCATTTCACGTAGTGATACGGGTATCCGGATGTGTGGGGAAGTTTAGACGCAACCTCAGCATGCCCAGCGTAAGAGAAGCACAATCAGTGCAAAAAAATATGCTCTCAATTGGGCTCAAGTACATAAAACTAGCTAAAACCACCAACGCCGGCCGTATGATCGCTCAAGTCGCGAATCATCTTCACCAAATAACAAGAATCATGTGCAGTCACGGCAAACAGTGAAATTTGTGGTAAGCCGGCATGACGCCGGTCGGTCTCTGAGGCCGCGGCTCGACTGAATTTTTGCTCAAGTCAAGCGTGTTGTCTGATGATAACAACTGCTGGAAAAGTACATGCCTTGTAAGCCATTTCCCATATTTTTCGCCAACCGTTAACCCAAGCCGTCCCAGTGTCTTTTTTCGTTCATCGCAGGAGGGTATTGTGCATTTATCGGACAATGCCGTCGAAGCGCTGCTTGAACCACTTGACGGTCTCGTCGCGCTTGATGCGGTGGCCAGAGCCGATACGGCCCTTGCAGCGGCGGCGGGTGCCGACGCGCTCACCCTTGCGGGTCATGCAGACGTAGAAGTCCATGCCGTAGATACCGATGGAGGGGTCGTACTTGATACCGAGATCAATGTGCTCGGAGATACCGAAGCCGAAGTTGCCAGTCTCGGAGAAGTTGCGCTTGCGGAGCTCGTACTCCTTGACCTTGAGGCCACGCTCGAGAATCTCCTCAGCCTGTGTTGTCAAGTTAGCATCCCACCCCTTGCGCGCACATCTTGTGCAATAATCTTCGTTTCATTCGTACCTTGGGGCCACGGACGGTGACGTGGACGGAGATCTTTTCGTTACGGCGGATACCGAAGGTACGGACGGTGTAGCGGGCCTTGCCTGCGGGGTTGGGTCAGTCAATTGAATTTTTGGACCAGGACTATTTTGGTGATGCCGTACTGTAAACGGGGGTTTGACCAGAAAGCTGCTCCAACACCTTGGCGGCACGGGTAAGTCTGTCACCAGACTCTCCGACGGAGATGTTGAGGACGAGCTTCTGGATGTGAAGCTCGCGCATGGGGTTCTGGGTCTTCTCGGACGACATTTTGGCGGTTAGTACTACGGCGGTACGGCTGGCTAGGCGTTGGGTGTCGATTGTCGCGGATTGTCAGGGTGAAAGATGCACTCCTGTGAAATTCGCGAGACTTGTAATTTTGGGAGGGTTTGCCAGCCCTCGCACCGCACGGGGGTGGGGGACGAATAGCGCTAGTACCAAAACGGCTAGTGCACCAGCCGGTGCACCATTACCACACAACCGTCCATCTACCTACTACATCTACCTACTATTACCTACTCGGTAGTATGTACTTCAATAAGTCTAGAAAAGAGAAACATTCAAGAGTGATCTAGGAATAAGTCCTACTCTTGTACCTTTCTTTGTAGTATGCTACAGACATCTAAAGTAGATATTTCAGGTCATAGTCTAAGCTACTAGGAATGTTAGCTATAGGCTGTCACTTGGATGATAAATAGAGAGCTGGTGCCGGTTTCTACAACCACCATCATGACTAGGTTACACAGCCTTGGACACACCGCAAAGGATGATGGGTGAAGATGGCGAGGAAAGATTACGAGGTTCTTACAAGCTAGTGCTCTTTTTTGTCACCAAAGTAGCTGTCTATAATGGAATGCCAGCAGCTGGGCGCTGGCGATGGTGGGCGGATATCAATCGGCAGGCGTTGGCAGCTGCCAGCAAGCGCGCGCAGACCACAAGCTAATCCCGCAGTTTATCCGGCATTGGCCTCAGCGTACCCAAGGCTGCGTTTCCGCCTTGGAAAATTGTCCTTGAAGGAGGCATACCCACTCTGACCCTGAAGCTCTGCCTACCGTAAAGCATCCGAGGTCGCGTTGAAGTCTCTTAGACTTCACAAAACAAACATAACATCAATTTTTGAAGAGTCAGAGCAGCTACGGAAGTAGCTACTCACAAACACACCAGCCAAGATGTCGAACAAACAGGGCAAGATGGTGAGTAGTCCCAGATCTTCCTCTCAAAGCTTCAAGGTTGACAATATAGGCTGACACGATATGATCTTTCTCTAGGCCGGTTACGTACGTATTCTCTCAATGCGCCCGCGACGACTGCAGCGACGGATGTGCTGAAGCCCTGCTAACATGCCTTTGCAGATCAACTACCGGATGAGAGTTACGTTGAACGACGGCCGCCAGATGACGGGACAGATGCTTGCTTTCGACAAGGTCCGCGATTCAATTCACCACCCAATCGCGTGCTAGTGACGGGGCTGACCGTGTTTACAGCACATGAACCTCGTGCTCGCCGACACCGAAGAGTTCCGACGCGTCAAGATCAGACAGAACAAGCCCGCCGCGCCTGGAGCTAGCTCCGCCTCGGGCCAAACGATCGAGAAGGAGGAGAAGCGAACCCTCGGTTTGACGATTGTCCGTGGCGCGCACATTGTTTCTCTTTCAGTCGAGTCAGAGCCTCCTGCGGACCCCAGCGCAAGACTCGGAAAGAGTGCGCCGGGCGGAATCGCGTCAACACTCACCGCCGGTCCTGGTGTTGCGCGACCTGCTGGTCGCGGTGCTGCTCCCGCCCCCCCGTCTCTGGCCGTCAGTGCCTCTCCTGAAAGCCCCTTCATGGCAATACAGCTGCTGACATGGAATGAATGTAGGGTCCTGCTGCCGGTGTTGGAAGCGCTCCCCCTCCCGGATTCCCTGGCTTCCCCGGTGCCCCGCCTTTCGCCGGACGTGGAGGTATGATCTCAAACCCCTTTGACGTTCCCCGACCGCGATTCTCACATCTAGCAGCTCCTCCCCCAGGCTTCCCAGGCGCGTTCCCACCCCCGGGCTTCCCGCAGAACGCCCCCTTCCCTCCTCCAGGCTTCAACCCCGGCCCCCCTGGTGGACCACCTGGCTTCAACCCTCCCCCCCGCAGATAGGCTACGGACGGAAATGTCGATACCTCGCATGCTTTATAGTCGGAGGTTGATTCACGGATACCATTGGCGTTTAGGGATGAATGTCAAGATTACGAAAATTCGGGCAGAACAGGCATGTTGTTAGTCGGCCTCTTCTGCCCCTGAACAAACCAAAGGTCAGCTCGCCAACCTGTATTCGTCAGTTTTGAGAAAATAAAATGGCAGCATGAGTTTATTCGATAGTTTACAACAAACACCATTTCCACCAGCCGCGTTGATGATTGTGACCTATGTGAAGATGTTGTTCGGTTGGTTAGAGAAGGACTGGAACCAGGTATGGTATTGCCTGGCCACAAAAGACGATGTCGGCATCATTCATTCGGCTTCTCCTCGTGCTCGACCTCCACATCACTATGTTGCCTCAAAGGATGGTTTCTGACGTCTTACCACGGGACGGGCCACCGCTGAATGGGGCACCTGTTAAGTCATATTTGGGTGACGGCTCGAACTTGACCGAGGTTCTCCTGGGAGTGTAGCTCGGTGAACAATGTCTCCATGTGGGAGCCTTGATTTTTCAGCCTGGATAATTCTGCCAACGGCCGCGGAATCAAGAAGAGCAAATTCTCTCTACGCCTCCTACGGGGGTCAAGAGTTGGGAGGCACCGTCTTCGGCTTCCTGCAGACCCGGAAACATTCGCAAAACGTCCACAGACTTGTTTTACAGCAAAAGCAACCAGTGTTTTTTTTGCTAGAGGAGCATCATAAACAGATGAGCAATTAGTCGTGCTTTCTCTATCTGCCTCTCAAGCCGTGCCTGCTTGTTTAGGCGATGGTGTTGAGCACGGGCAGGTGCTGAAAGCGGGGGGTTGAACGGTGACCGGCCCTTTTCTTGTGTGCCTAAGTAGGTAGAAGGGAAGAAGCCTTGATGAGTTCCTGCTAGGAAGCCCTGTTGCTGAGTTAGGTCTGACGTCTCCTCCTTTCCATCTCCCACCCTTCTACGTACGAGGTCCTCTACTCTACTCCTCACTCTTTGTCGTCTCAACAAATTCACGGCACACATCTTCCAAGATCCTGGAACGCGGACGCGAAGTTTCATTCTGCATCTCACATTTCGTGCTGTGCTCAACAAAACAAAACAGGAACTTCCCAGCTCAAGAACGAACCATCATGGGCCGCTGGGGTCACCGTATGATGGCAAAGCACCATCTCCCACATCAGAAGCTTGCTGACCGCTTTCAAGGGCTCTTCGAGGGCGATCTCGATCTTGATCTCGCCTCTGATGTCCACGATGTCGTTCTAGCGAGGGATGGCAGCGAGGATATTCGATTCTCCCACATACTCGATCAGAGCGACCTGTTTGACCCTTCCCATACCCGAGAATACTATCAGAGCGACGAGTACCGTCTCGAGGTGGAGAAGATCATTGTCACTATTCGCAATCGTCTTGACTCTGGTCTTGGCGACAAAATCTTTGATAAGTATCGTGCCAAGGAGACCGAGTTATTTGGCAAGTACAAAGTCATCATTGTCGGTGCTTTGATGATGCGGGCTGGTGCCGAGATCAACAAAGAGCACTTCCAGCATCTGCGCGACCTGGTGCCCCAGATCGACTGCCATCATCGCTATGTCCTTCCCATCCCTGACCTCGGACTTCGCGGCCCGGGCAGGGCTCAGTTCATTGCTGCTCTCGATAATTACCAGACGGGAACCCCGCGGAACTTCCGGGAACCAAGGTATTTTGGTGTTACGCGACCTCAGCAACGTTTCTGACAAAACCTGTGTAGCTGCTTCCACTGTGGCAAGGTTCATGCGGACCTTGGCAAGACTCTGAAGGAGTGTGGTGGTTGCAAGGAAGCCTGGTACTGTGGCGTTATAGGTATCTAGGCATTCACCTCTACATCCTTAAGCTGACGAAAACTTAGGACTGCCAGAAGGCCCATTGGAAGCTGCACAAGCCCATTTGCAAGCACCTTGACGAGTGCACGGGTCCATTCGTATCGCTGAATGTCTGAGATAATTTGAGGAGGGGAGAATGTATTTGTTGGGGTGTTCTATTTGCTTCCGAAAGTACGTGGCATGCCGATTTCAAGGGGAACTGCCCAGGCACAGAGATATGGGGAGCGGGCGATAGGTCGTCGAGCCCAATGCTTTACAAGTATCGTCAAGGATGATGATAAACAAGATAACATAGTTAGATGATTCCCACTGAATGAAAAGAGGAGAATTCGGTACATTACTTTCTGGCCTTTCCCTACAAAAGGGTGGTTATAAGTGTTGTTAACACTGTAGCGCTATCTCGATCCAGCTTCAACCCGACGGTGGCACATGTCGCATTTTGCTTTGAAGACCACCTACTAGGCCCAAGGTCAATCTTGCCATTGTTACAAAAATTTACCACGAGGCGTTTTGGCATATCCCTACTGCCGACGCAGACCGCACGCAAATTGGTGCAATTCAATTAGATTTCATCCCGTCCCTTTGCGCCGAGCGGGTTCAAGCCTCTCCTGTTTCTCTTCATCTATATTGACGGCTGTTGTAACCCCACAAGTTCGATCTTATAGCGGTCAAAGATGCTCCGCTGTTCGAGCCCATCGCCCCCAGTGAGAGCTCTCTTTGCTGCCATCCCCCGAGCCTGGACGGAGGTAGGAGAAAACAAATCTCCTTGTTCACAGATTAGAGGCGAAGCTTTTCTACGTGATAATTAGTTTGCAGAGCATTTCTTCAAGCTGTACTTGGGGAGTAATGGTCCCCTGACTAGGGGAACCACCGCGGGTGGGGAACCGTAGCCTGTGAAGTCATCATGGGTTGTTTGTGGCTATGTAGGTGAAGATGTGTAGAGATGATGATGAAGCAGAACGAATGATGGAGAGGGAAGCGACCAGAGCCAGTTGCCTTATGTATGTATACCTGTCTGCCACCAGCAAGGATGCTGACGAGTGAGGCTATATCCGGTACTGTCTATGATTTGAGGCACAAGGTTTTCGACATTAATACGCCAGTCACTATTCATAAATGGCGGAAGTGCGCAGCAACTTTTCCATATGCGAATATGTCGACGGGAAACTTTTCCAGTAACACATGTACAGAGCCAAAACCCAAAGGGACTGGACCTGTGAAATCGACGATGCCGACGACGGAACCGGTACCTGACCGGAGTGCCGACGTACCTGCAGTAGGGCTGTCGCTGAAAACCACCACCACCAAAGAAGCCATCTTGATCACGACTGGACATATGGACAACACCCGCAAAAGCGAACCAGTCTGGAGTTTCGACCGGGCCAAGTGGTCTCGGCAATCCCGCATCCGATGCCCAAAGCACCTAGTAACAGTGCGGCTTGCCGCGAATCTGCCCGGTCTTATTCAACAGTAGGTAGTTACATCAAGCCATGCCAGCAGCAACACACCAAGGTTGTCGCCAACGTTCCGGCGCCCATCGGTAGCCATAGTTAAAGTGAAGTCTAATTCAGTAGCTGCTCTGCGTTATCGGATATCTGATACCGATTTGAGAAATTGCGATATAGCACAGATCAGAGGTTATTCCGTATGGATATTCATGTACTGGGTTGACTGCGCTAGACCGCTTATGAGGGTCTAGAGCACGAATATTCATCAATATGGGGTTTCCTATCGCAGGCGGAACACACTACAAGACAGATCCCGTCCCTTGTATAACAGCTTGCGACAATACCCAAGTGTGTTTGATTTCTAGTCATTGCCATTCAAGTTATGGCTTGGGTGGTCGTGGAGATTGAGCTCGTATTCTACTATCTTACCATCGACCAGAGGTGATGAAAAGGAGATCGTACTAGGAGAAACATTTCAGGGCGTCCAGGACAACGTCTGTGCAGAACCAACCGGGAAGGGCGGTTTGCGTTCCTAAGTGTCCATTGCAGGTGGTCGTCAACACCCGGATGCCAGCTCCGTATCCCATCCTATCAGGGTGGCAGTTGCGGCACTGAAGCATTGGATTGCCTGCCTGCCTGAACAGTTGATCTAGGGCTAACAGCCACTTTGAAGATCGTCTTGTTCTACGCCCCCCTGAGAATGATGCAAGGGTCGCGTCTCCTGGCCAGAAAATATGATGGTGTGTATGTAGCTGCTTACATTTGTCCATTTAGTGCTGATTAGCTAGTTACCTAGCTAGTTGGCTAGTGTTGTTGGCTTGGCTTACACGGCACGCTTGTTTAGGAAGGAGTCGTTGGTGATCGAAAACCACAGACGGTAGTAGGTATAGTCGGATAATTAATTAGTGGCCCATTCTGCACCGGCCACTGCCGCAAGACAGACAGCCAAAGAACACAAGATGCTTCCCTTCACCCCAATCTTCATAGTATTCCCGTTCCCTTCTGCATTGATAGCGGAGAATACGGACAGGCGGGGATAATGTATCTTGGGCAAGCAGGCAGAGCCCGGCGAGACCCTACCTCGGCTGGGAATACGACGGCGGTTGACCCCCCCCCCCCCCCCCCCCTACATCGGAGACGGCGGACGAAACGCAGGGCGGCACCCGGCCTTGGCCGCTCGCCAAATGCCCGGCAAGGTCCGCGATTGAGCACCCACTCCATGGCACACCGGCACCCAGACCGGCCCCACTTGGCTGACGATGGCGACGGTGGCTCTCCCGGTCCGGTCTGCAAACCCAGATGACGCCAAGTATGTGCGACATAGGATAGGAGAAGGGGGGGTGGAAGGTTGGCTTCCTTTTCAACCCAACATCTCCCCTCCCCTGAAGATGGTTGGCGGGCGGGAAAGCCCCTCGTGTCATGATCCTCAACAGTCCACGACGGCAAGAGCAAAACTTCTAGCCGCGATGCCGACGCGTCCGACCTTGGTCGGATGCGCAGGTCGTTTACGGACCCTCACTGGCCCCAACAATAAGCTCTGACCCGGCGCAACCGCCGGCTCGGAGCTTTTCCCCTTCGGTCGGCGTTAGCCTCCAGCGCCCGGGCGGTCCCCGTCAGAGACGGCGTCAATTAGCCCCCCCCTTCATCCCACCGGCTCATCTCGGCCCTGGGTCCTAGTCCCGTCACTGGAATCTGTATCTCCAGCCCTACCCACCGTTCCTGATAGCATAGCTATCAGCACCCTCTCTCTTACATTGTCCTTGTCCTGGCATAGCAACCCGGCTAAGCCCGAGGTCACCTTTTCGCGCGCGCGGACGTACAGGGCTCCCCCAAGCCTTCCTTCCCCCCACCCGTTCAAAACGCCGCCAGCGCCGCCGTAAACCACGCCTGGCCCGGTGTTCTTGAGGTGGATGACCTGATAGAGGTGCACGGACATGCTCGGAGCCGGGGTCAAGCTACCATCCCGAGTCCGAACCAATAAAGACACCTGGTGATCGTCCGGAGGATGAGCGATATGCTTCCCCCCCCCCCCCCCCCCCCCACCGGCCCTCCTGTCAGTCAAGTCAAGCCACCAACATTGATAGATAAAATGCCTCAGAAAAGGACCCCTTCTACCTAGTATACATCAACGTCCAAGCACCGCTGTTGGTGGTGCTACTGCTGCCTCGGGCGGCAGTGTCAATCAAAGAAAAACAGGAAGACAGGCGCCCCCCCCCCCCCCCATCGTCGGCCCACCCCCTTCAATGTCCAAGCGTGCAGCGAACGAGCGGGGATAGAGGCGGAGACTCGGGAGGACCAGGTTGTCCGTAATTGACAGGATAACTGGACCATCACCCAAGTGTCCACTTGCTGATTGACCTTGCGATTGACGCGAAAAAAGGAAAAGGAGATGAACACTGATCATGGGCAGAAGGAAAGAAGACAAGGGCCAGCCAGCCCAGGCCAGAGTCTTTTTTTCCTCTCTCGATAAGCATGTCTCGCGCCTTGTATTGGTACTTTGGATAGGCATGTCTCGGCCATGGACATCCCAAAAAAACCTGCATTAGCTAGCCTTCCCACGCCATCCGGATCGTCTGCCACACAAACCACCCCCCCTCCCCTTTCTTTCCCAACCAAACGTCCCTAAATGCAGGAAAAAGGAATGAGGTCGTCTTGCGCTTTTGCGCACGTAATGCAAGGCACAGGCTGCAAGAGAGACTAGAAACGCTCAAGGGGAAAAAGAAGAAGAAAGAATACTGCAACTAACACACCCTCCTGCATAACCTACCGTGACGCTCCGCGCCGCGCCGCATGCTGCGCCCTCCCCGCCGCCTCCAAGTCTGACGCAAAGTCAAGAGCACCCGATTCCTGAGGGGCTGGAAATGCAGTCAGTCCGTTTCCCAATGCCCAACACACTTCCACACTTCCACACACACACACACACACACACACTCGCATACACGCACGCACGCCACTCCAGCGCCATCTATGCACCGGCAGTGTCCCCCCCCCGCCGCCATGCCGTCTTGCCTGCCGCCACGATCCCACCCTACGACCGGAGAGAATAAGCAACTCAAGTCGCCCTATGTAAGAGGCGTTCCGGACGCCCAAAAAAGAGAAAAGCTTTTTCTCACCCCTCCCCCCCCCTCCCCGTCCTGTTTCGATGTTATACAGATGCCTCAAAACTACTGCACGTCGTCAGCTGGGGGGGGGGGGGGGGGGGGGGGTTTGGATGTGTGCGGTGCGTCCACAGATGTGCGTATGTATGTATGTAGGTATGTATGCATCCCTTGAACCCGGGTAGTCATTCCCGTGCAGTAGCTCTCTACCAATTTAGTATCCTCATCGTCGTCGTCGTCGTCGTCGACAACAACGACATGTTCCGCGGTCCTGGCGCCCTGCGCGGTTCCCGTGGTTTTGGAAATCGCGTGTGTGTTCCCCGTTATTTGGTTCCCATCAATCAATCAACCCACCCCAGCCAGCCAGCCAGCCATTGGGAAAAAAAAAAAAAAGTCTCAACAGGGTTCCCCAGTGTTTTGAAAAGAAAACCGTCCGCCCAACGACAACCCACCCCCCCCCCCCCCCCTTCCCTGTACGGATACCTATCAGTGGGATCGGTTTTGCCAAGCTTCAACGCCGAGAAACCAACGTATTCGTGTAGGCCCCGCCCCCCCACCCATCATGATGACTTTCCTTTGGAGGAATAAAAAAAAAAAAAAGAAAAAAAAGGTTCACATGCACAATCATTACTCGGGTTGCCATGCTGACTGAGCTCACTCACTCAGTCCCTTCCAATCGCAGCCAAAACAGCTTTGCTTGACTCATGATCCTGCTTGTCCGTTTGCTTGAATGAATTGAGAACTGTTTATCCCAAACTTGGGGGGTCAAAACACAGAGTTTCAAAGGCATCGGATCGAGGAAAGGAAAAAAAAAAAAAAGCCCGTTGGACCCGTAAGGTCGAGGGGCTGTGTACGCTCGGGTACTGTCGTAGCATCAACGTGGCGTGACCAGATGGGCACTCATGCGGGACAGGCGGCCTGGAGCTATCTTGAGATCGTATTCTGATTATGGACCATGTCCAATCGCTACCATGGGGTATGACGGCCCATAAGCCGGTTTACTATATTCCTCATGCCTGTGGAGTCCGCCTCCTCAGAACTGTTGTCGAGTCTCCTCTCCCGCTATGCAGAGAACAACCAGGAGCCAATGGAAAGCGCCCGGGGCGTGTGGATGATAAACTAAGTGTGTCCTTCTGAGCCAAATGACGACGCTGTCCATGTGGTATCATATCAAAAGAAAAGAAAAAACGGTTCGCAAACAGTGCGTAAATTCAATCCAGCCAGAGAGGGAAGAAAGGGGAAAAACAACAAGAATCAGAGGGAAAAAAGTGTTTTGGGAATACGTCGTTTTATCATTTCGTATTGTCCGTCTCGCTCTTCGCGTTTGGCGCAAGTCGAAAACGGTCGTTGCTTAGTCTTCAATGTCCTAAAGAGTGACGACACGCGCCCTTCTAAGAATGCGTGGCATCTTCGTCGATGAGCGTCTGTAGCGTCATGGGATCCCGGAGGCGTCGTGCCTTGTGAATGGCGACGAGGTAGTCAACAAGTCCCTCAGCATCCACGCGAAGTGCTTCGAGTTCTTCCTTGGTACATCCAACAGGACCTGAATCTTTGCTGGGGTAGCGATACGCGGCGAAGACAATGCCGTGGTCGTTCTGAGTGATATCCCTAGTGACTGGGCTGCGAGGGCCCGAAAAGCTACAGCCTCTGCGGCCTGTGTCGGTGTGGAAAGCGTGTCCGTAGCCTCGCGCGAACTCGCCGGCTTGCGCATCATCGCAGCGGTATTCCATCCATCCTTGTTGTTTCAAGATCTTGGACTGGACAGTTGCCGAGATGCGGAAAGGGCTCGTCAGGTTGGACAGGCCGTAGGCGGCCAGGAGGCGGCCGGTCATGCCCGGGGCAGAGTCCACCATTGGTCCGTCCATGGGGCCAAGGAGCGAGGTCCTCATGCTGGTTGGTCTTGAAGGAGAAGAAGAGGAAGAAGAAGAAGAAGAAGAAGAGTCCATCGACGAACGAGAGGTGGGGGGCGATGATTCCGAAGCACTCTCGGGCCACAGGTTCACAATGTAAACCAGGTCAAACTTGTGCTTAGCTGCGATCTGCGCGGCCTGAAGTGCGCCCTCCTTGGCGACGTCGTCGGCGTGGATGGAAGAGGTCCTTCGCTTGGAGCGTGAGGACGAGGTGGTAGATGACGGGGTTGGCGGGGAAGGCGGGAATCGCAGAGGCGCCGGTGCTACTACTGGTGACTGCATGGCACCCTCAAGCTCGGGTTCCTCTTCGAGGATATCATCGTCGGAAAGGGTGAAGAAATCGGTCACGTCTCCGCCTTTGAGGATCTGGTTGGCCGAGGTGATGGACCGGGGGGTTCTCGAGTGACCGGAAGAACGACGGAATGCCGCCGCCTTCTCCTCCCTCCGCCGTCTGATTGCCGCGGCGGCTGCCTGTCTCCTTGCCAAACTCAGGTCGGCAAAGTCTCTTGACTGGCCATCGCGTACGGGCTTCATTTCGGGAGATGATGCGGGTGTCGGTAGGTTTCTGCTGAGAGAGGAAGACGGGCGGCTCTGAGAGCCCTTTATACTCGAGTCATCCTCGTAGTCGGAAGAGGGTGGGGTGTCAGATCTGGTGGGGGGTAGGATGGCAGAGCTGTTCATGTGGTCGGGGGAAACCTTGTAGGATGGG
This sequence comes from Colletotrichum sublineola, assembly GCA_020631755.1. Classification (NCBI taxonomy): domain Eukaryota; kingdom Fungi; phylum Ascomycota; class Sordariomycetes; order Glomerellales; family Glomerellaceae; genus Colletotrichum; species Colletotrichum sublineola. Next base: position 1,705,265 of record JAHSQG010000010.1, read on the forward strand.
GGCAAAGTTCCGGGCGTAGACGCAGTACCGAATGGCGAACCCGGGGAAAGGGATGAAGGGGGGTAAGGGAAGTCAAAGCCGCGCAGGCTGGCGACGGGTTGATGTTCTCTTCGGTGGCTGAGTGACAATGAGCGGGCCGGGAGAGTGAGAGCTGACATGGCGGTGCTGCTGCTCAGGTGGGAGACGTGTATTGAGACGCGCTCGGACGGAGACTCGGGCAGACTTTGGGTACGCCTCTCATTCTGGGCGGCGATGACGCGCTCCTCTCTGGCCTTCATGCGAGAGACGCGGGGGCGAATGAAAGACGGCTGAGGGAAGCTTTGGTCCAAAGGGGCGGTTCGGGAGCCAGTCGACTCCAGCATTGGCGAGTTTGTCTCAATGGCGAGATCCCTTCTCCTAGAGAAGAGCTTCTCCAGGCGATCAAAGTTGTTGGGCATTGTGGGCGAGGCCAATGACAGCTAGGTACTTGCGTGTTTGTCTGATGTTTAGAAAGTTTGGTAAGCTTTTGGCGGTGGGACTTGACGAGTTGGGAGGAGGGTAGCGTGTAGGGGATAGACTCACCAATCCACGTGCTGATATATAAGAAGGGAGACCGTGAGTAGATAAGGTTGAGATGGGAGAAGAGCGAATTTAACAAGACTTGACGTTGTTTGTTTGTGTGTGCGTGCGTGTGTGTGTGTGTGTGTGTGTGTGTGTGTGTGTGAGAGGGGCGTTTGTCACGGTCGAAATTGAGGAGGGAAGATGCAGAGAGGCAGGAGGAAGAGGGGAGGTCAAGGACTGGCTAAAATGGAAGTTGGACCGGGACTCGGCGACCACGAAGGAAGGCAGGAACAGCCGGGGGTGAATCAAGTCTCAGTAAAGCAACAGGGTGAGTGAAGCCAGGCAGAGCACCAAGTGTGACGCGAGAGTCTGGCTGAGGAAGAAGGACGTGGGATGGTTGGGCGGGTGTGGTGATTATGCGGTCCAGGTGGTACGGCACTCGTTTTTTTTGGTGAGACAAGTGTTAGGCAGTGTGAGATGAGGCGCAATATAATATATGGCGAGCACCCCTACTTCGGAGTCGACGGAGGGGATTGATTGGGTGAGGGTTGTTCCGTTGATGGTAGCTCGAGGTGGTCGAAGCAGGAATTGGAGAGGAATTAGAGACGAGACGAGACGAGACGAGACGAGACGAAAAACCGACCGAAGATCGGCAGAGAGTCGAGTCGAGTCGAGAGTTGGGCAAGGGAAGATTAGTTTAGGTTAGAGTAGAGGTAGGTTGGAGGGAAAAGGAGGATACGGATCCAAGATGGGCAGAGCAGAAACCGGAGGAGTGAAGGCTTTAAGATATGGTCGTGGCGCGTTGAAACACAGAGACGGAGGAGGGACAAAGGCAGCCGAGGGCGACACGAAAAGGAAGTGAGGGAGCTAGTGTGAGTACTCGAGTGAGGTAGGTAGGTAGGGTACATGTAGACTAGTGTAGATAGGCTACCAAGGTACGGATACCTAGGGACGAACGCTCAGATGCAGTTGCAGATGCAGATGCAGCCAGCACCGGGTCAGAGAATCGGGTCGAGGGCCAGATCCAGGTCCATGTCCATGTCGAGCTGCAGAGGCACCGGGGAAGCAAGATGTGGCTGGCGGGCTGTCTTTGGGGGGGGCGTGTGTGGGTGTGGGTGTGGGTGTGGGTGCGGGTGTGGGTAAGGAGGTGTGTGTGTGTGTGTGTGTGTGTGTATGCGTCTCTCTTGTGGTCGACGAGGTTCAAGCGGGCGTGGGAGTGAGAGTAGAAGCAGTGGGAGTGGGAGTGGGTGAGGATGGGGGCGCAATCAGTTAGTGCAAACGAGAGCGGGAGGGGAAAGAAAAAAAAAAAAAGAGAGAGAGAGAGAGAGACTACGTAGTAAAAAGGAAACGAAAAAAGAAAAGTAGAAAACAGGCGAGCTCTCCGTCTCCGTGAGTATGAGACAGAGAGCACCCGTTTTGCCTTGCAGGTATGGATGGCTAGGCTACATAAGCAGTGTAGTACGTACGGATACATAGGTAAGTAGTGTAGGTGGGTGGCTAGTGGGACGGGACGGGAAGGGAAGAGGCTAGACGAAGCCAGGCAAATAATAATAATAATAATAATGACGCCGAAAAAACAAGAAGGAAAAAAAAAAAAACGTATCCGGAAGTTCAGGTCCAAGTGGCATACCATAGTATGCGCAGGCCGTGAGTGGTGGTGGTGGGGGGGAGGATGGTTAGGTTAGTGCTGTCGGCGGCCGGGAGAGGCAACTGTATGTGGGGATGACGGGTGGGATGGGGCTGTCCTGATGATACCTATGATAGGTACAGTACAGAGCTGCCTGGGTAGGGATACTCTGAGTAGGTAGGCATGATACATAGTACGGTGAGTACCTGATGTAGGTAGGTATGGGTGGGTGTATGCCTGCTGTGGCCTGGGCCGGTGTGACATTGAAGAGCGGACTGCTTTCAGTGGATGTGTGTACTATGTAAGTGGGTGGGCACAAGGTAGGAAGAGACAGGGCAGGGGTCCTGGGGTGGACAAGTTCTCATGGCTGGACAGGGATCTCTGCATGGCTCTCGGACGTTATTACTGGGTATGTTTCTGTCTTCTCAAGGGGACATGACATTGGGGGCTTTGACCTTTGACACACGATTGTGAGGGACTAGTAGTATCCGTATTTATTTATTGCACATACATACATACAATACACTATGGAGGTGGGAGATATATGCGGTATGGTTTGTAGGACGCAAGTCAGGAAAGGAGGGAGGGCGTTTCGTGCTTGCCTTGCCTTGCCTTGCCTTGCCTTGCCTTCTTTACTTTGGGATGGAAGGCACGCAGGCACGTATTGGATGCCAGTTGTTTCCTTTCGTGCCGTACCGTACCTTCCGGATGAATAATGCACCTGCCTACCTACCTACCTACCTACCTACCTCGGTAGTAGGGAATCCAAGGAAGGTACGCTAGCTTGAAGGGGAATGAATGAAGGAAGGCACGCGATAGGCTTGATACGGGTGGGCACGCACTTGCTGCTGGCGCACGGACGCATCTTTACTTGGTTTCCCGGACAAGACGATCACCACAGCACGATAGTCATGTAGGTAAGCAAGCAAAGCACCAGCCCAGCATCCGTAGATAGGAGCAACGATAGACACCAAGCCACTGAAGTAACCAAAGGCAAGGTGGGGGTGACTGGCTACCCAAGGTAGTTAGTCACTTGACTGGCAGTTGGCACGGAAGAAAAAGGGCGCGAGCGCGTTGCAGACAAAAGTGACGACGACATCAGCCCTGCCCTGCCCTGCCCTGCCTTGCCTTGCCTTGCCTCCATGGTGTTGCTTCCGTTGTTTTCCCCTCCCCCGCGCCCGTGCCGTGCGTGACCTGGACGAGACGAGCTATTCGGGAACAACGATGAGGGATCGTCCTTTGCATCGGAGATGAACAAGCGCAGTGCTGGCTGGAGGGGCGATGTGATGCACAGGAGGCAGTAGCAGGTTAAGACCACACGCCCAAGCCCACACATGACATGCAGCAATTCCCTCGTGTACAATTACGGGAACAACAGGAACAGCAGGCCAATGCGTAGGTAGATAGATGGGTAGGACAAGGATCATAAGCATCTTTCTTGTCTTGCCTCCTGCATCATCAAGTCATGGATGGATTAAATCAATCAATCAATCAGTCAATCCATCAATCCATCCTCCTCACCCAAAGGCAGGTACGGTACGTGGTCCAGGCCGTCCTCGTCCGTCGTCTTGTCACACGACCGACCGTTTTCTTTTCTTTTCTCCGTACCGTCACGTACCGTACCGTACTCTGACTATGGACTCTGACTATGGACTCTGACGAGTATGGATGGATACGAGTGGCTCTCTCTACCTTACCTAAGCCTATTTCGTTTCGTTTCTTCCTCGGTGGCCTTGGGTAGGTACGTACCGCATATACCATACTACCTACCCATGATGGTAGCTGCCGCCCGAAAATCACCGAGCATCCCAATATGACGCTTCTGCCTCCGGCTCTGACCGGAAGCCGGCATAAAAGGGGCCCAATATCATCATCATATCAATCGCTGCTGACCGAGGTAGGTAGTTTACTCCGTGGGCAGCAGGTCACGCACGATGCAGATGCAGGTCCCCCAAATGGCCAGCGAGCTAGCTAACCTTTCGCGTCCTTCGCTCTCGAGCCCCCCGGATCCAGAGAAGCCTCGTCAGCGGTTCCGATCCTGTCAGCCAATCATGATACCGTCATGCTGCACAGCTCCTGTTGCCTCTAGGTAGCACGCACCCAGGTACGAGGTAGGTAGGTAGGTATACGAACGCATTCGTACAGTACCATGTCTACGTAGTATTCCCCTGATGGGTAATCCCTAAGCCTTAGTTAGGTTTGCCTGTCAATCCTGTCAAGTGTGGGGCAGCCGTGGGGCACATCATCCACCCGCCACTCCTGACCATCTACGTAGTAGTAGTGTGTGCTATGCCGTGTCTCGTCATGTGGTGGTGGGTGGTGGTGTTGAACTCTTTTTTTTTTTTTTTTCTTTTTTTTTTTCTTCACTCGGTCTCATTAGCCGTTACCGAACAGACCATCATTTCTTTCAATTCTGTCATTTCTGACGAGCTCAGACAGACAAATCAAGAACAAAACAACCCTCCCCCCCCCCCTCCCAAGGCTTTCCTTTCCGTACAAGGTGCTCCCATCACCACCTGACGCTTCTTACGCAACAAACTAGTCGATCCAGACGAACCGCTTGCTGCAGTGCAGTGCACTGCGCTGCTCTGCACAAAACCCCATATGGGGGATCCCCGCCCATCATGAACAACGCCATCCAATGCACGACATCATGATGAAAACCTATCAAAGTCTTCCTAGCCTTGCCTTGCTTGCCTTGCCCAGCCCTTCCTGGGTTCCCCTGGACGACGACGGCGACGACAACCGACCTGATGTGATAATCCCTGCCCCGGAGTCGGCACGTTTCGAGGTCCTCCCATGCGCCTGTGCGCCTAATCCAACGTGACAGCTCCATGATCGACCACCGCAAGAGCTTGGACTTAGTACAGTAGCGAATATCACTTCTAATTACTTGGTAGGTAGTGTATCAACACTGACACCCACCCCCTGAACACACATCCTCTCGCTTGCATGCGTCCTCACGCTCGAGCGTGCGTCGTCTCCAGTGTGTGTGTGTGTGTGTGTCGTCCCATCTCGTCTCGGAGCGTAGCCAGCAAGGCCGTCGCCACTAATGCGAACACGCACAAGAAAAAGAAAAGAAAAACCGTTACCATCGGATGAGTTTCCCATCCAAAAGCTAGCTCGCCGCAGGCTGGCCCAATCAGACCCATGATTTGTTTTATTGTTGCCATCGGTCGAAAGCCTCTCTCTCTTTCTTTCTCTCTCTCCCTCTCTCTACACTCCACCTCCCCAGAAATACTCCGTATTCCCCTCCTCCTTCGACGTTCATCATTCCCGTTCGTGACAAATGAATAACCCTCTGACCAGTATTCATGTCTCCAACATCAGTTCATCTGCGGCTCGCCCCAGCGTAAAGAACCCACCAGGATGTTACATCGGCTCGGAACCATGCCTTTTTTTTTTCTTTTTTTTTTTTTTTTTTTTAGGAGAGGGGGGGCGATTGCCTGCGGTTAAAGACCGTAATTACCTCCCGGGCACCAAACCAATATCAATTTCTCCGACTGGACCTGAAGAATTGGACACCCCCCCTCTCATGTCATGGTTTCCCAGTGTAATCTGCACCGTCCGCCGGCCTCCGCCCAGAAGATTGCCAGCAAATGTCTTGGACTACTGCCGAAAACAGGCACAAGGTTTGTTGCTCTCGGTTAACAAGTCACTGCCACCGATGGCTTTGGTATGGTGACGAGACGGTCCTGCCGCCACGAAAACGCCCCGAACGCAGGGTCCAATTCCCAAACTTCAGATCCAAGAGCTTGCTTGGCTTGACCCGTCTCCTAGCTCGCCGTCCTTGCTTTGAAAAGCTCCGAGAGCCTCCTAGCCTGACTAACCAAGGTACTAGGTAGGTACCTAGTGCGTCGCCGGGACGGGACTTGGACGGCCTACTGGTCTCGCTTTTTGATTTCCAACGTTCGCCTGACGGAGCTGGCACCTAAACTTGCAGGGCAACCAACTAGCGAACTAGAGGTAAGGTCACTAGTGAGTGAGTGAGTGACTGACTGACTGACTGAGCCTCACTACCACAGACGATGAGGCCATCCAAATCTCCACAGCACCGCCGACCGGCTCGTCCAGCGTTCGTACCCAAGGACTCTCTCTCTCTCTCTCTCTCTCTCTCTCTCTCCGTAGATGCGACCAGAACCGACCAATTCCATGTCACAGTCGCCTCGCCTCTCAATGTTTTGTTTCGAAGCAACGTCGCTCGCTCGCTCGCGTCGAGAATTGGCTATTGAGATCCCGGGTCTATATTACTGACGTTAGGGCTACAACTCACTTGACTCATTGCATTCGTCGCGACGAGACCACATCGTGGCCTCGCCGTCTGATTCATCACCCAGGCCAACATGACACGATGCGCGCCCGAGTGCTCGTTATTGATGCCGTATCCGTAGAGTTGGACGGTTTGGTGCCGCATCCCGCCACAACACACGCCGTCGCAGCCACCGCAACGATTGCCGCCACGGTCGCGCCGGAGCTCCATCAGACAATTACGGGATATTGAACACCCACAAAGTTTCATTGCAGAAAAAAATAAAATAGTAGCAGCAAAGTGCGTGCTTTGCCGCAAGCCTTCCGGCGTGTATCGCATCGCGCGTAAATAATCTTAGTAATGCGGGAATTGCCTACCATTGTCGCCAACGTCGGTTACATCGTCTCTAGAGGATGGTCAGATTTCCCACCTGACTTTGCACCTCGACCATGGAATCAAATGTCTGTTCGCCCGTCGTTTTCGGGGTAAGATCCGCCCAAGGCCCCCCCAAGGCCCCCCCCCCCAAAAACGTTATACTACGTAGTAGGTAGATGACTCTTGGTGAACCACCTCTACCTACCTACACTACATGAGGTTCCGGATGCTTACACCTGCATCCGGATGCAGTCAGCGACAAGGTCCGCCCCCGGTGCGTGGCCGCGCCACACATTCTTGAAGTCTTTGCTTTTATTGCTCTTCTGATCCAATCACGGTACAACCCATCCCTCCCCGAACCCTCCCTCTGCAGGAGCTTCCGCTTCCGTCAGACAGAAGCCCAAGCTCGACCAGCTCGGCCAGCTATCCCAGGTCTCTCTCTCCAGATAGATGCAATGCACTCTTTTCCCGTATCTGGTAAGCGCTTTGAACGAGTCCCGCAATCCGGGTGTAACCATTCTGCAGCTGTGGCGCTGTCACATCGTCCGGTCCCCCCCCCCCTTGTCGTCGTGACTTTGCAACGTCGGCACACTCGATATTTGCGTAAAAGGGCCTCGCAAAAAAAAGACGTTTGATGTCGTGCATGGCGCTACCACTTTCGCTCTGATTTCTGTCCCCCCCCCCCCCCCCCCCCCCCCCCTTTGGGCGCTGCTTCACAACTATATCGATCCACAATCGGAGTTGCATGGGTAGAGCTTCCGATGGGACTTGCGGCATGTCGTAAGGGTCGGCGTGGAAACCAAGAAGGGGAAGGGGGGAGGAGGGGGGCTGACTGATTTTTCCATTCTCTCCGAGTTAGCGACGAATTCATTTTCTACTATCGATCCTGAACGAAATCGATTCATCGTCCCGGCCAGGGATGTGTCGTATCATCTCATCCAAAACCCTTGGGACGATCCATCTTCTTCCTCCCCCCCGTTGATCGCAACCATGCATCGTCGTCAACAAGATGGCGAACAAGTCACAAAACCTCACCAGCTCTAAGGATGGCAAATGCCTCCCGACAAGCTACGTGCACTCCTCATCAATGGCTACACCTGGTGTCTAATCAGGACTGATGTCCCGCATTGGTATGTCTGCCCCTTCTACAAAACACTCCTTGACGACGAAGCAAAATACGAGGAAGACGGCACTATTACTACTACTCCCCCCCCCCCCTCTGCTGATTGTCTGGTGACTCATCTGACGGTTCGTCTGAATGCTTACCTGATGTTTTGCCCAATGATTCATCTAATACATCATATAATACACTAGCCCAATCCCTAGAAAAGTCGTTACACAGTACATAACACTTACTTGTCAGTTCGTTTTGTTCCTCAGCGTCCTGGCTAAATAACCCCCCACTTTTGCTTGCTCGCTTTTTTCGCTCGTCGTTGTAGGCCATAGGTTGTTGTGTCTCGACATATTGGTTTCGTCAGACGGGTCGGTTCAAGTAGGGCTGGCAGTGTGCGTTCATAGAGGGTCGCATTCTATACCCGCCCGCTTCCATGGGGAGAATGTCGTCCCAAATCACTTCAAGCTTGTTACCGGGACAGGCGTGTAGAAGCAAGGCAGGCAAACGTCACCTCTACAGCAAGAGGCGAGTGCTGGCAGAAAAGAGTTGGAAAAGCAGCCGACGCAAGCGCATAGCGCCACTATGTACTCGCAACGACACCCCCTCCCCCCCCCCCCTACGTACTGGCGCCAACATCAAACAGGTATGTATCTACACACAACTCTGCTAACTTATCCATCATTTTTGGGCGAGCAGCTCACAGCGGAGGAAGCAGGGGGGGTTGCTGCCACTTCACGTCACAGGTCGCGGTACCTAGTCACGTCCCCGCAGTACATAGCACTACAAGAATCATCTTCATCCAATATATTTTGAGAAATGAAATCTTTCGGCAGCAGCCCAAGCACGCGGGAGGAGGAGACAAGTCATCTGCAGCACATCTTCTGAGCACACGTTTGATGTCGCTTGACGATACCTCTTGCCAGGGTCCATGGGCTTTCTTTCCAGTATCCGCTCAAAAGCTTATTTCGGAGTCAATGGCAGGCAACGGTAAAGTAGTAGAAAGCGCGCCCGAGGCACACGGGTTGGGGTGGGGGGGTTTTGCGCGTCTCTATTTCTTATTTTGCCTCATCGACGTTATGTGTCAGTATCTTCCCCCCTGGCGTCCAACACGCAGGTGGACTGGATGCTCGAGGTTTGATGCCGGAGATATCCCAGCGTCTGGTCTCTCTGCGCACACTTGACACTTCAGTAGGAGGAGGAGGAGGAGGAGGAGGAGGAGGCACCCGCAGATGGGTATACTTGTCGCATATTACAACCCAAGTCGGCTCCTCTGGTTTCCGGCTCGTACAAGTTGGATGCTATCACGGCTCCCGTCGTCCAAAGTCCCGTGGCAAGCGCGGGCCCTTGCGTCGGCCCGTAGCATCCAGCCCTCGTAACTCTTGTGCCAAATGTGTCCAGAACACAAAGCTAGTTCCTGTGCTACCAAGTTGCGGGGGCCAGCTCTCGATTCCCCCGTTCAACGCCCACCGATCCGATCTCTGATTCGACCTGATCGGACCTGACCTGACCTGGTTGTAGGAGGCCTGGGGCGTCGTCGTCTAGTTGCAGACGCCGCTAGCCGTGCTTTGTTATCGGGCAGCCACATCGGCCGTACGTCCAGTCCCCACCCCGGGGTAAGCTACACACTCTCCCTTCCGTCGCCAATCACAGCCAGACATTGCTTTTTTCTCAGTATTTCCCAACCTTTTTTTCCTCCCCCCCCCCGCGACGTACGGTTGGTGATCCCTTTCCCGCCCGTCATTTGAATCTGTCTTGTGGTTTTCGAGCAACCGGACTTGGCTCACCCCCCTTCTGGATGGCCACACACGCTTCGCCATGATGAGGCGCCCGCACTCGCTTGCAGCTTTCAAATTCGGCTGGCCGAGGGTCCTGTGAAAGTACGCCAACCTGTTTCTGCCAAACTTGTTAGCCGAGAAAGAAAGAGATGCCGATTCATAATGGCGGAAACGGAAGCGTTCGAGACTCGGCCCGGGGGGGGGGGGCAGGACACTTGGCTTCTTGGTTGCCTAACGATGGCAATAAGCCAGGTTAGATATGATGGTGGTAGTAATGATGATGACGATGTCGTCGGCGTCGGTCCGTTCCAGATGCAGATCCACGACGCAAGGGATGCATAATACTGTCGTCTGGCCCCCTTCGAACGCAGGACCAAGGAAAGGGAAGGGGGGGACGCTCTGTGTTAAGATTGGTGAGAATATTGTCATGCAACTAACACCGGAAGCCCGCAACGCCAGCTCCCGGTAATGCAATGCGGCGCGGCGCGTCCATGGCTCAGCCGCGTGCAGAGAGTGTGCCCCCCCACTCCCACACCATCGGCGCAGGTACGCTGCGCCGTCCATCCGATACGGCCGGGTGTCTGGTCTCTGCTTCCGGAGCTGCGCTCACCGTTTGAGCGAGGGAGGGGGCCATGCTGGTGTGGCCCTGAAAGGGTGTGCCACTTACCCTATACTATGTAAGAGCCGGCGGTAGGTTGTTGGTTACCCCTACAGAGTAGATTCAGCATGGCTTTTGGGCTTCCCGACTACGGCCACCCGGCCGTACCCACTCCCCACACACACACACAAAGGGTGCTTTGGCCTTACCCAAACCGAGATCGATCGAGACATCTTGCGTCGAAAATGCGGCCTACATGTGACTGGTCATCCTACGAAAAACCGACATTATCGAGCCAGCGAGCGATGTAAGGGGCGGGGGATCTCGGCAGTCCCAAGGGGAGGGGGAGGGGGGAGAGGGGTTTCGGGATTCAGCATTTTGGTACGATGGTCGCAGAGACCAGGCCGGGGAGAACCCACACCCCCCTTCCACCCCCCCATATATATCCCACGTATGCCGCATGAGGCAGGGTCACGGCTAAAAAAAGATTGATTGTTGGAAAGGAAAGGAAAGAGGAAAAAAAAAAAAAAAAAAAACCCCCACGACGTTGCCGATGAAAGCGAGGGTACGGCGCTCGAGAACGTAGGAAAGAAGAAAAGGCTGTATTTTTTACGCGAAGTCGATCATTGGCTTCTGGCTACTTTTTGACGGGTGCTCGAACCTCCATCTTCTCCAGGTCTGAGACAAATATGTCTTGGAAGTCCTTTCTATGGCCCTTGAGAAGGGTTTGGGGGGGGAGGACCAGGCCAGCTCCGTCTCCGTTCAACGGCCCTCCAGCGTTTGGACGGCTGCTTGTGGAGACAAAAAGGGTATATTTTGGGCAACTTGCTTCGACCGTACGGTTAGGCTCGATGCAATGCAGGGTAAACAACAGGGTTGGGGGGGGGGGGGGGGGGGACTGCTTTCTCCTTTTGGTGAGACCCACGTTGGCTGCTGGTCTCATCATGCCGCTCGGCCACGTTGTCAGAAGCGTGTTCTGGGGCCGGTATCCAGGAAGATGGCAATGTCTTTGCGCTGGAATTTTCTGCCATCGCCATCGACGGGGTTTCTCGTCTGGATCCCTGTTCTCTGAACGTGGCACGATGCCGATGGTCTCGGGGCGGGCTCATGTCCTCCAGGCTTTTTATCTTTATTTCTTTTCTTTGTGTTCCCCCCCGCCCCCTTGACCCCTGATACAAGACTCTTGCTGTTGTGTACGCCGAGTCCACCTCGCGCGCATGATTTTCATAGCCGCCGGCGCTTGTTTGTGGTATTAGTTGCTCTGAAACTGTGGCGATATACACGAAACGACGCACCCGAGGGAGGGGGGTCTACTGTACACTCTTTGATAGCAGATTTCCATCACAGTTTGGAACGTGATGGCGGGGATCTGGTTACTCGTGCACAATGCAGTTTGAATAAGTACCGACCACTCTAGGCGAGGTGTATGCGTCCTGTTTCTCCATCTACTGATGGGCTGCTTGGTAGAGTGCTGTAGGTTGACGATGTAGTCTTGTCATTGGTACCGACGGCACATTGCCGAGGGACACGGGAGATGTATCATGGTGCGTCTTCCCTATGCAAGTCCGGGAGCTCATCGGGCCGGAGAAGTACGCAGGAAGCCGGGCCGAGTCCTGTTAAAGAGACGGCCCTTTGTAAGTTCATGGCACCGCCGAAAGTGAATATACATTTTGGATTCAACGCCTCTGTTCCATCTCCCTTGCCCAGGAAACTGTTCTAGGTCTGAGCTGTGTTCTCGGGGGGAGGGTGTTGCGGCTTCCTACTTCCTTATAGACCGAGAGAATTCAACGACGTCTACATATCGAGCTTATGGAGTGTGAACGTAGTGAGCACCTGTAGAAGCAAAAGACCCGGGCATCACTAACGTCGAGGCCAATGTCTTTGCCACGTCGTCTTTAACTCTGGCAAGACAATTCCTTCTTTTGAAACTTTGAGCGCATATTCATAAAGTCGTTGGCCCGGGAATCTCGAGACTTATTTTCCTTGTCAGTTTGGGCGACCTCAACAACATTCAGAGGGCCCGGCCACGTTGGCGCCGCTCTTCCGTGGTTCCGGACTCGAGGTCTGGTGTGCCACCGTTGGAGGGCGGAAGCAAGGGAACAGGAGAAGGAGCGTTGGTTTTTCCCAAGGGTGAGGTGTGCCGGACTCACTTTCAGGAAGAGCGTGGAGACTGACGGGACAACAAACGTGCACGAGTACGAATCGGAGGAAGGTGTCTGCATTCATAAGCCTTCACTTACCTCCTGTACGTAGGCACGACTCTCCAAGCGTGATTGCAGGTTGGCCCGAAGATGGCCGGGTTATGCGCCAGACCATCGGACGACAGGAGGAGAGGATTATCCTTCTGATAGTCGTAGGGGATGTCAAGCGGGCGGATTTTGTCTTGGGGAGAAGGACTTGAAAACGAGATTCGAAGTTTCTTGCTTGCGTAGCTTGTGCTATTCGTCTAGCAGCACGGGATATAACATCCTGATATGCCCAAAAGTGCTCTCATCTCGGGGCCCAGGGCCTCTATTCCATGGTTGAGGTTCTGTGACCTTTTTTCTTTCTTTCTTTTTGCTTTTTTTCTTCTTTGGGTTGAACCCATCTCCTCCCCTCTTGAGAGAGCACACTAGTTGCATGATACCGCGTGTGAGAAAAGCTGCCTTTATGGGCTACGGAGACGATTAAGTTTCACAGAATAATTGTTGGTATTATCACTTGTATGGCTCGTGCTGCTTTTATTGCTGTTGAACATTGTGTCATATCGAAGCCTGGCTGCTCGAAAGAGACTTGTAAATACTGCATATTCTGTGAGGCAATAATGCTGATGCTACCTTAGCAATGTATTGCTTCTGAAATTCGGAGCAGCTTGGATTGTTATGCAATGTGTCATGTGATGACCGGTCCATCAAATTGGAACACCGACACCCGGAGAAGTGGATATCGGGGCCGGGTTGTATCCGGAGCGGGGCCCGGAGTGTCGATCGTCCCGATCAACGGCATATCTCCAAGCCCGGATAATGCCACATGGGCCGAGTACCCACGGCACCTTGAATTACCAGATCGTACCATGGTAAGTTGTGTTACGCAACGAAAAATACAAAAAGAAAAAGAAAAAAGAAGAACTTGTGCATTTACTTGTCTGACCAGCGATGCAGGTGATATCAGCACGGTGGAGTAGTCTCGCCGTAACTTTTGCAGCAGCCAAATCGTCTTTCTGGTATCTTCCCATACTCTTATCTAATAAAAGGGTCATACATTCATCATGAAATGATACTTATGCCATATCGTCATGCCTAGCCATTCCGCCATCCTCATAAGCATCCCGACTGGACAAAAGCTTGCCTGATCGGAGCCATCAAAGAAAGATTTCTCATTCGAAATCACCAGCTCAATGATCAAGCAAGCACCTCTTCCACCTCCCTGCAGTACAGCACACCATCCACCTCCGGCATCCCCTTCATCCCTCTCCTCACCTTCTCGATAGCGACCCTCATCTCGCCCCACGTCCAGAACTCATCCAACAGCCTGTGGACCTCGGAAAATAGCTGCGGCAGCCGAAAATCGTCCTCCGCGGGGCCCAGCAGCTTCACGACCCCGCCGTCCCCGACCTCCTCCTTGGGCTGCGGGAGCGGCTTGAACTCGACAAAAACGAACAGCCTCGCCATGTCGGTGAAGCACCGCGCGCACGCCAGGAGGGCTTCGACGATGCGGCGCTCGTCCGGGAGGACGGACCAGTGGAGCCCGACGTTTCTGAAACCGGGTCTCGTCGTCCAGGGGGAGTCCCAAGCCCCGACGCGGCTGCGGTACACGAGCGGCGGGAGGTAGACAACGTCGGAGGCCGGGACGTACGCAGGCGGCGAAGGGCCGGACGGCCCCTTTTGGATGTCGAGGGGGTGAGGGAAGGGACGGAGTAGGGCCTGGACTGCGCCTCGAGACTCGGCGCAGACGCCTAGGCAGACGTGGCGCGCGTGGCGGTGTTCGCGAGTGGGCTTGACGAGGTGGGTGTCTTCTCTGTACTCGAAGACGCGGGGCTCTGTGCCGAGGGCCTCCCAGATGAGGAGCCGCAGCTCGATTGGGAGGGTCCTGAAGGGGTGGCAGCCCGTCCGCGGCTCGTCCGCGGCCTTCTCCGTTGGCGGTGATGTGGGCGAGACAAGGCCGGTGACGGTAGACATGGCGTAATAATTTTAGTGACGAGAAGGCTCGTGTTTGAGAATTTTTGGGTTTTCTGTGTCATGAGAGAGGGGGGTCCGGTGGGTTATAGGTCCATGATGTCCGACCAGACAAGCGAACGACTCAAGAGACTCGTTTCGACGTCTTACCTGGTGGTTGTGCTGGCTGACGTAAGACAAGCGCTGCTTAGCTTGTAGTCGGCAACCTATCGTAACTGAAATACGTGCAGATCGCGATGTATGCACGTCTGTTCGGTTCACTCAGCCGCAACACTAGGCTTTTGGGGAAAATGGGGGGGGGGTTTGTTAATAGGGGACGCGAACTTGATCTGGTTTGATCATATCGCCTGCCCACACTCAGACGATCCCCGAAGGATAGAGCCGTCCCGGACGATAAGAGTCTCCTGTCATGACGTCGGGGGGGGGGTGACAGGCATGTGTGCCATTAGAACAAAAAGTAAGAACGGGCGGGTGGGAGGTAAAATCTCGCAATATAACGACGACGCGCGCGGCGCACGAACCACGCGACAATCGGAGAAGACGAGCTGAATTCCGTTCGATAGGCGACCGGGCTCCTGAATCATTGGCGGGGAAGGGGGCTTTAGGATGGGATGGGATGGGATGGGATGGCGGGTTGGGGTTAGGCTGGCAGACTTGGCTGACTGACACGCTGTTCATCTACATGTTATTTCCAGATCAGGCCGGGAACCGCCAGACCAAAATTTGCTGAGCTGACATTGTGGCTGCTGCAGACCGCCGCAAAGAGGATTGACGAGACGGCGGGATTAGTCCCGAAAGATATCCGACAAATCCCCCAAAATGTTGCGTGATGGTTGGGGGGGCGGGGGACCGGAACCTCGCGCCACAAGTTCAAGCATGTTCTCCACAAGCCGGGGTTCCGGTGTTCAGCATCAGCGGATGTGCCCGCCGGCCTCATTGCGGCGTGACTGGGGATACTCGCGTTGTCTTGCGATGGGATCATATCAGGGAAGGGGGGTAGGGCTGTCGACAATCCGCGCCGGCTCAACAAAAAAAAACAAAAAAAACACCCCCAATTGAGAGGATGTCTCCGGGTTCTCCCCCCCCCCCTTTTCCTCTGCCGTACCGCGGCGCGAGGCAGATCTGGCACGTTCGGTACGACGAATGATGTGGTTTTCCGTCCATACTGGGCAGACTTGCCAGTCTGCTGGCATCGAATCATACCGCGGGAGAGGATCCTCAATTTGGCACCCCAGTCTCTCCTGGCAGATTGCCCAGGTAAGGACGCTCGGACAGAGCCATTATCATTATCGAAGGACATTGGCGGATGGAACTTTGTGTGTCAAGATCCCTTTGATTTGCCATTATTCAAGGGACATAACATGGTGCGCAGAATACGGACCCCCCATCACCAGCTAGCGCTTCTAATGAACTTCCGATACATGCCCGTCGGGTCCTTCGGAGCGGCCAGGGTTAGCTCCGGCAGTCGGCATCGTGCCCCGGTCTTCTGCCCCCCCACTTCCCGCGGCCAGGCGCCGGATGTCGACGCGGCGGGGCGCGGTGCGAAGCACGGCTTCACCCTTCGACTCGGAAACCAAGCACCGCGTCGCGTGGGATCCGCAACTGGTCGACCGATTCAACCATGCTCTGCTCGTTCTACGGCATGCACGGAGGGGCATCCGGTGAACACGCTACATCATATTCTCACCCCTATGTCAAAAGGAATCACCGTCACACCAAATTTTCATCCCAATTTGTACCTCTTCGTCCAAACAGAAGCTCCGGGCATCGGAGCCGATCCTCTATCGGGCAGATATGCAACTGTAATGATAACAGTAGGACTTTGACTTGGAGGCTGATCGGCACACGATGGAGGAAATTGATGCGTTATTAATCTAACCTGTAAAATTACAAAACGAAGAAAGCAAAAGGCGGGAGATGGAAGCAGAAGCAAACTCCATGTGTCTTGAACACTCTACTCCAAACGCCAGCACAACGCCCAGAGCTCTTCCCCCTTTCCGCCAGCCCGAAAGGGGGGGGGGGCGGTCTACCAGAGTTCACACGTCGGCTGCTTCTGGGGGCAGTTGAAGGCGCTGCGGAAGTCCTTGGAGTTGTCCAGCGGCCCCTTGATGCGCGCGAACCCGGGGGAGTGGACGTCGCTGCCCAGCGTGTAGACGTCGTAGGCCTTGGAGGATGACTTGGAGCACCAGGTCTGGGCCCACCGCAGGAAGAAGATCTGGTCCTGCGTGAACCTTTGCAGGCCCGGCAGGTCTGCGTCCTTGGTGCCGTTGCTGCTGCTGCTGCCTTCCTGTTGCATCTTCTTCCACGCCGCGTAGCTCGTCGCGACGCCGCCGGCGTCGGCAATGTTCTCGCCGAGGGTGAAGTTACCCTTGACGGGCACCTGCGTGCCGTTCGGCGCCGTGAGGGTGAAGTTCTGGTACTGGTCAACGAAGCATTTCGTGCGGTCGTTGAAGGCCTGAAGGCTCTTGTCGTCCCACCAGTTAGCGAGGGAACCGTTGGCGGCGTAGTTGTGCCCGTTGTTGTCGAAGCCGTGCGTGAGCTCGTGCCCGAGGAAGGAGCCGAGGCTGCCGTAGTTGATGTACGAGGGGTACTCGACGCTGTAGAGGGGCTGCTGCTGGATGCCGGCGCTGATGACGATATCGTTGTAGGAGGAGTAGTAGTACGCGTTGGTTGTGGACGGCGTCTGGAGCCAGAGCCCCCTGTCGCTAGGCTTGCCGAGCTGCGCAAACACCTGCTTGCTGGCGAAGGCGGCGAGGGCGACGACGTTGTCGAAGTAGCTGTCCCCGATCTTCAGGCCGGTGAAGTAGTCGGCGAGGCTGCGGGGGCTGGCCGTGTCGGGCGACACGTCCGGGTACCCAATCTTCTTCGTGACGGTGTTGACCTTCTCCTCGGCCGCCTTCTTGACGTCGGACGAGAGCCAGTCCTTCTCGTTGACGCGAGAGATGAAGGCCTGCTGGATGGTGCCCATCATCCTGGTCGTGAGATCGCGCGCCTCCTTCGAGTACGCCTTGTCGAGGAAGAACCGGCTGAGGATCCAGCCCAGGCCCTTGGGCACGCTGCTCCAGTAGACGCCCACGTCGACGTGCTGGACGCACGTCTCCCACCTCGCCGGCCTGCCGATCTGCGCCGGGTCCAGGGCGCGGAGCTTGGACCTGAAATCGTCCACCCTCTTCAGGGGCGCCGACTCCACGTAGTCGGAAAAGATGGCGGCCGCCTTCCACACGAAGAAGCCCTGGACCGTCTCCACGGTGGTGTTGACGAGGAGCTGAGAGAGGTTGCCAAAGTACCCGGGCGAGAAGTACAGCGCCTCGGGGTCGTAGTCCGCGGGCATCAGGTTCTTGAGGACAAAGTCGTGGTTGAGCTCGGGCGCCACGCTGGTGACCTGCTCCAACTTGAACCTCCTACTTGGCGACTAAAGACGAAACCGTTAGTGAAGAACGAGCATAGCAATAGAACCGAAGGTGCTTTTGCTTGGGCTTTCTTGCGGCACGTGTGCTGGTTGGTGGCTTGTGTTTTTGAGTCGCGAAGAGGGCAATCACAAAAAGGGGAGGGGGGCAGCAAGACTCACGGTAGCATCGTCGCCTTCGGTACTGTCGTCTGTGGATTTTAAGTCGCTCGCTTCTCTCTCAAACTTGATAACATTGAGGGCAAGTCTCTGAGCGGCACTGCCAGTAGGCTTGTTGGGATGCACCGCTTCGAGGACTCCGGCTACAATACGAACGTACTCTTCGACCGTCTCCTTGTTGCGTGATTGCGATCTGCTGATCAATGGTCTGCCGCCGGGGAGGACCGAGAGGATCGTTTTATTCTATCATTGTATCAGGCTCGTTGCTCGGAAGGGGGGGGGGGCGCGTTGACGAGGCATGGACGAAGCCCGGCGGGCAAACAAGCAAGGACTCACAGGATTCAGGTCTTCAAAGGCGACATCTATGGACTCAAACGTCTGGATGCCGTGCTGACTAAAGAGTAGCAGAGCTTTTCCCATGTTCTCGGCATCATTCTTTGACACCTTGCGTTCCCTGTCCTCTGTCGTGTTGGCGACGGGGAACGCCGCAGCGACGCGGTCGATGAGACCGATGAGGGGCTGCAGGCCTGCCGCATCGATGACGGTTTTGTTCAGGCAGGCGTTGTACGCGGTGACGATGAGGTTGAAGTTTTCTTTATCGACGTCGACCTGCTCCTTGGACAGGGACGCCGTCAGAAACCCGGCATCGGGCCCGGTGGGATACGGGCCCTCCAGGATGTCCTTGAGCATGACAGAGACGGTCTTGCTGATTTCGCCCAATGTGGAGGCTTTACCCTGACCGGCGGCCGGAGCGTGCCTCGAGGTCCAGCCAGCGCATGCCACTGCCAAGAAAGGTTGTTAGAAGACGGAGAATCATGGCATTTTGACTTTTTTCCATCCCCCGTTTTGGTGGATTGTGGTTGGGAAACATGGAAAAGAGTTGCGATGTAGGGATCGGAAGCCTGAACGCGCGGGGGGAAGAGTAGAGACGAATGTCATGCATGTTGACGACGGTTTGGGAGGAGCAGAAGGGGGGGGGAGGTGGTGCTTGAGCCCATTCGACGTACGCTGGTCAAAGTCTGTGCACGGATCGATATTTGTATAGTTGGGCGCAAGACTGAGAAGAATATCGGAGGCGATCTCGATACACGCTGGCGTATTGCAGACGCTGCCGGCGTCGACGTTGGGGCTAGCGGGAGCCATTGTGCCAAGTTGGCGAGCACTTGGTCCTCAAAGTCCTGGTGGTTGAGCTGAGTGGCAGGTTATGGTGGTTTTGGAAAGGTAAACAAACGCACGACGGAGCAGGCCACCTGGGCAGCTGGTGATAGACGAAGGCTCTTGATGCAAGAGTCACGAGTGCCTTGTATCAAGAGGATAGTCTCGTCGAAGATCGCGAGGGGAGAAGTCTGAGGGAGGGAGGGAGGGAGTGGAAGTCGGCCGTTATCTCGTCCAGTGCGGCTCTCAGGGTTTGGGTTGCTCGTTATATATACATATTCAACAAAGCTGTCGAGGGTGGCCGAAGGCAGACAAAAACAAGAAGGACGCCAAGAGCAGCAAGATGAGCGCGGCAGGGTTCGCAGTGGTTGATGTTATGCATCCATGGAAAAGCAAACGAGACGTTGGTCCGGTCTCTGGGGGTGTCATGCTTCACCGTGACACGAGTACGGCAACTAGGGCGGTACCTGTGCCTTCCGCCCCAGAGTAGATAAAGGCATCCTTCACCTTGACGCCCCGATTGAGAGGTGAAGAGAGCGCGCGGTCACCTTGGTGGAATCTATGTTGGTTAAGTCTTGACCAATCCCAAGCCGCTTGGCACACAAGAGACTGGTGACGAAGTCGATGGGGGATGTGCGTGCGGTGGGCAGAGGTTAGTGAGCAATTGCGGGGAGGGACAGTGAGCCGCAGAGCCAGACAAGAATTAGTTCTGACCCGAATTTTGAGCTGTAAGACAACATGTTATTCCCCCTTTCGGAATCTCCGGCGCAAGCTCAGTTAGCCCAGTCGTTGGCGGGGTTGGACGTGACGTTGTCGATCCTCGTTCTGTACTTCATCCCTCCCGGGTGCCACTCCGGGCCAGAGGCGGACCGGAAACTGCGCAGCCAGTACCCGTACATTGTAAGCAGATGGCGCGCTCCCTTCTCTAAAGGAAGCATAAGCAGGTTGGGAATTTGTTTGGCTAGGTTCAGCCTATGGTACGTTTGGGCTGTGGATGAACTGCCAAGAATAAGAATCACAATCGCTCTGTCGTGACGATGGGTCGCACATGTATGCCTCAGACACACGCATACACACACGCACACACACACACACATACACGTACACATCAGCACATGTGGTGGTGGTGGCACAGTGGCCAGTCTAAAAGCGACCATAAAGTTCTCGCCTTGGAAATTGACATCCAAGACATGTTGACTGATGGTTGAGGCGAAGCAATAGACTAATCAATCCTCAACGGCGTCCTACCGCGGCCAGCTGTACCACATTCCAAGCCCGGCTTTCCGTCTCAGGAGCTGAGTCTTAGTCACCTACCTATTTCGGTGCCATGTGTGCTACCTTGAAATGCCTGCGAGCTGGGCAGGCAATCGCTCGCTCACTCGTGGAAATGCCTGGCAATTAAACTTTCTCAGGCACCTTCTTTTTTTTCCCCGGTAGCGCGGATCGCTTCTCCAGAACAGCCTCTGGGCTAGGTAGGATACGCTGTCAGTGTGCCTCATAGAGACCCGGAACCTGGTGTCTTCGAGCCTTGGCGGGGCCCATTACCTACAGGCAGGCTATGGGCATGAAAAATTCGGTTGGAGGGAGGCTGCGCTCAGGAGACAAGCTATGTAGTAGGTGAGCGATGTCGCGGCACCGTACACTCACTCATGCGACAGAAGAAGGCGTCCTACATGCCAACGTCGCGCCGTCTTCGCACCCGTTGGACGACGGTATGGGCCAGTCGATTCGAAGCAATGGCAGTGGGTGTACAGGCATCATGCGCAGTGAGCTACTCGGGGGCGGAATAGGCACTCTGTAGATAACCTTAAAATCCCCGGCGAAGTCTGTCGCAGTTCGTTTCGATTCCCATGACTGGGAAACCACCGACGACCAATAGGACAAGCCTGTTTGACGAGAGGCGTGCCCTTTAGAGAGGACTCGGAACTGGCCCATCTGAAGGCTTCGAAAGTGATCAATGCCATACATGGCCTGCGTCACTCACCAGCCACGGAGCGGTCCATGATGTGGACACCCAACGTCGTCGATGGGAAAACTAACAGAAAACGAGGAGAGGCTAAAGAGAAACGAATGAGTCACGTGATATCAAATATGATCAGGTAAGCAAAGCACGGGCCAGGTCTGCTTGGGGTTCAACACGTGAGGCACACGGTACGTATCTAAGACGGTCCCTGTTTCCCCCTCGCCCCCGCACCGCACCATCATCCTCGCTCGATCAAGCCACGTTCGCATTTCGGTTTCATGCGCCACAATGACGTTGACGCCAATCACGCCTACACTAGGTACCTACCTACCTCGCCTCGCTGCTGGAGAGGCGATATCTCAAGCGCAATCTGGGACTTGATCACGAGCAGTCTTCGTCCCTCCTTTCTCCCTTGCTTTGCGTCTCCTTTATCACCATTTTGTCACCTAGTAAAAGCTTCGCACCCGCAGTACTAGGTGTATATCCGTTACCCTACCCGACTTGAAGATGGCGAACACTGGTGCCCCTCCCAACTATTGTACGTGTACCCGCCACAAGCAGCTACCATCCCCCCCGCCATAGCTTCCGAGAGGCGACTAACATAGCGCCACAGACAAGATCCTCGAGATCTCGGAGACGGCCACAACGCAGCAAGTTCGCGATGCATACAAGAAGTAGGCGCCCGACCGAAGTTTATTTCCAAATTTGAGAATACACCTTGCTAATCTTCTTTTGCCTAGGGCGGCTCTGAAGACACACCCGGACAGGGTGCCCGCCGACTCGCCCGAACGAGCGACCCGCACCCGCAAGTTCCAGCTCGTCAACGATGCCTACTACACCCTCTCCGACACCCAAAGACGGCGCGAGTACGACGCCCAGCGCAAAATATTTGGTGCGTCCGCCGGCGCGACGTACGGCGACTTCGATGACGACGACGACCCGGCCGAGGAGGTGCCACCCCAGCAGCCCGGCGCTGGCGGCGGGAACGCCTACTCGTGGGCCTGGAACTTCTTCACGGGCGGCAAGCAGAGCGAGGAGCAACGCGAGAGGGCGGGCGACCAGCAGTTCGGGGACGTGTTCGAGGAGATGCTGCGCGAGGAGGGCATGGCCGAGGAGGGCACCAACCGCCCGACGGGCTCCTTCTGGGGCACCATCGGCGGGCTGAGCGGCGGCGCCCTGGGCTTCATCATCGGGAACATGCCCGGCGCCGTCGCGGGGGCCGTCGCCGGCAACAGGCTCGGCGCTGTCCGAGACGCCCGGGGCAAGAGCGTCTACGCCGTGTTCCAGGTCAGTGCGAGTCTGGATATCTCTACGGGGTAGATCCCAGTCAGCCTCACACTCCCATGACGTTCTAATAACGTTTTTGTACCATGTGAGACGGTTTGTTGTCATTTGCTAACAGTCCGCAGGAGCTTCCTCAGCCAGACCGCGCGAGGTTGCTTACCCAGTTGGCCGCCAAGATCTTCAGCCACACCGTGGGAGCTTAAAGGGCATTCGTTAGTGATGCGAAGTATAGGTTGGTTGGTTTCGGGGTTATTATACCACTTGGGCAGCTCGGAGTTTGGGACGGAACGGGACGCATCAGGTAGGTCGCTCAACGTAATCGGACGGACACGTCAGTACTTTGGTAGAAATAAACTAGATAGTTCAAACCACGGTCTTGCGCCTTCCTCGGATGTGAATTGTTTAAAATGTCGGGAAGTAGAAAGAAGTAAACTCCTCTGTGATGGGAACGTCTAGGGTGTCCTATTGAAATAACCAGTTAGCCATCAGGCGTTCCGCACGGTCAACACTGTTCAATCACCAACCTTGACAGCCCTCCAGGACAGATTATCCTTGAGGTACTTGGACGACGGCGTCCTTATCGCCAACGTCCACCCCCTTGTCCGCCAACGATTCGTTGAGCGGCACCGCCCCCGTCACGTAGATGCCGTCCGCCGCCTGCCGGACGCAGTTGGGGCGCACCCTTCCCTTGCCGTGCTGGACAACATGGTTACTGTGCCGACGCGGCTGGGGGAGAGGAGCCACTCGCCCGAGTCCGCGGGCAGCTCCCCGAAGAAGAAGTGGACGGCCCACGTCCCCGTCAGGGCGAAGTTCCTCACCCGCAGGAACGCTTGCCAGGATTTTGGCGTGCGGCCTAGGGCAGCAATCCCGCCTGGCGGGACCGCGTGCGGGATGTGGCCCTCGAGGGGGGGCGCTGTTCACGGGCCTGTCCGGGCCGCGGATATCATCTGGAGGGGTTGCACCTACAGGGAGGTCGTGGCCTTTCGTGGGCGGGCGGACTTTCTTCAACGGCTTGTTGGAGGGGATCCCACCGAGGGCCGGGGTCGAGTACAGCTTGTCTATCTGCTGCGTGACGTGGACCTTCATCTTCTCGGGGGTGCCTTCCGGGGCGTTGGCCCTGTCGCTCAGCGATGGGAAGCTGGCGATGAAGGCATTAGGGTTAAGGGCCTGCCAGAGCGCCACCAGGCGGTCGCAGTTTACGTGATGTAACCAGAAGATGGGATCGAAGGAACTGGCCTGCACTTCGGTCATGTTGCCGCGGATGAATTTTTTCGACCTGACGTCGATGGTGCCCGTGTAGTTGTGGACAATGTTGTGCATCTCCTCGACCGAGACGTAGCACTCGGACTTCTGTTTGGCCCTCCAGGCCTGGCAAGTGACCTGGTCAAAGTCCTTGACCGACGTGATGGCCCTAAAAGTCTTCGTCTTGAATTCGGTGAACTGGCCGACCTCTTTATCGGCGATTTTCGGGTGGCTGTTCCCGTCGACGTCTGGGCAGCGTTTGGATTTTCTCCATTTGTCGGTATGGGGCCACTGCTTCATGATACTTCGCATCTGATCGGTGGCGTAGTCCGAAGTGAACTTGTAAGAGTATAGGGGGTTATGATCCAGGCGCTTCTGCTTTGTCTTTCCGACAGCATCGCCCGGGATAGTCAGAACAATGTCCTGAGACATGGTAGCCGGAGGAAGGTGAGGGTTCGATGCCCAGTCCCAGTATCTAGCAAGTAATCAGCGAGTTGAGTTATTTGATGCTGGGTATACATTGCTGCTGGAGCGATGCCGCAGGGGAACGTACGGTAGTCGCACATCAGCCAAAGCTTCTCTATAGGCTTCCCCAGTGTAACCGGGTTCTTTATCGGCGATCTCCTTTGCATAGGCGTAGATGATTTGCTTGACAAGTGAGTAGACCTGCAGGCTGAATAGAAGATTTGTCGCCACATACCTCAAACAGCATCATGTAGGGCCTGTGCCATGGGATGAAGAGAACACTCCGATGGGTGCAGTAGCCATGGTCTTTCACTTTCATTTCGGTAGGATCGTTCTGCCAAGGGACAAACGGCACTCCATGAACACCAAACGGACATTCATTAGCACATGTATACTAAATAGAAGACGCTGTATTTTCACCTGCGACCTGAAAGAAGCTGGTGGTGCCATTGGCATTGTCGCTGTCGAAACCCTCGTCACCGTTCTCCTGCCAGGCTAACAGCGCCTGAAAGTAAACATGCCTGCAAACGTGCTCTACTACCCCTCTGTTACGCCAAATCAGATCACCCTGAATCATTCACATAGACCCTAATCAACATAGTTAGATGCCGCAGACTCGAGTGCTACCGGATTGGGATTCGGCAGAGGGCCACTGGCCCGGCTTTGCCAGCATATGGGATGTCTGCACAAGTAGGAACACCGTCAACCAGAACCGAGGAGCATTTTTAGACTGACTAGCTAACTGGTGGTAAACCATCCATGTATCTATCTATCTATCTATCGATCCATGGGCTTTCTTTTCGCCGTCGTGTTGGATTTCGGTAGCCACTAGAGTTGGTCGCACTAATGTGCAATCTGGGGTATGGCAATATGCACCCACCTATGCTTAGCTAAGGCACCTCATCACCAACTCATGATTGCAAAACATATCATCAACACATACCCAAAAGAACACAAAAAGAGACATGGAAGGCCAAAATTCCAAAAGGTTGGTGCGTCAAGGACAGGATTCGAACCTGCGCGACCGAAGCCACTGCCTAATCTGGAATCAAGGTTTTTGATAGCAGGGCAGCCCATTAACCACTCTGGCACCTTGACTAGTGACCATTTGTTGAGATGTGAGGGCGGGGAAAGCTCCATATTCCTCCGCTTTCCGAGTCCCCCCCCTTGCCTGGCGTCACCCACTCAACCGCGCGCCTTAGTCATACTCCCAGAGCTTCATGCGTGAATGAACAAGTCAAAGAGTCATGATGAACGACTAGCACGAGATGGAAGCCCGCCATTTCATCGATTCTTGTGCCCGAACTTGAACAGTCGAATCCCCGCCGTTGTCATGTCGAAGACCTAGTGCCGAGGGCGGCTTGCACAGCCTTTCTGCTCAGTCATTGCTCAGTCACTGCTCACGTTGGCCAAGCATACGATGCACAGTTCAAGTTGTCAATGGGGCTGGACTGGTTGCGCGCACCGAATGATTGAAAACGAAAACGCGGCAATGGCCTTGGAGCTACCACACGTACGTACACCACGGACCCGGAGGCTGAGTTTGCCTTGTTGATGACTACCGGGAATTGGCACCGCTGCTTGGCTGTGTTGAATCGCCGTGTCGAGTCCCGGAAGCAGAACCCTGACACATGACCGAAGCCAAGTCTACCTTGACTCAATACTGTTCCCCCATGCAGACAGCACCACAGCATCAAGAAGGACGACAGGCCGTTTGTTCATCTTAACCGACATTATACTTTATTCATATGGCAGCCAACGGCAAACCTTCATCTCCGGTCCCAAACGTCGCTCTTCTACCATATCTACATTCTGTATAGCGCTGTACACGCAATGGGCCATTACCCCCATTCTAGGGAAGGACGTAGCCGCCATCGATAATCAAGTCGCTTCCCGTCATGTAAGTGGAGGCGTCGCTCGCCAGGTAGAGATACAGGCCCTTGATCTCTTTGGTGTGGCCCTGCCTGCCGAGGGCGGCCATGCGGTACGCCTCCTGCAGAGCCAGGGGCCCGGCGCCCATTTTGGTGTCAAAGAAGCCGGGCGAGACGATGTTGACGCGGGCGAAGTCGCGCCACTCGCGGGCTAGCGACTTGCCAAAGTGCGTGACGTACGCCTTGGTCGCGTTGTAGACGGGTTGGTCCCCGGGCACGTTGACGATGTGGGCGCTCATGCTCGACGTGATGATGAGGTTGCCGGAGCCCTGGCGCTTGAAGACCTCGCCCGCGTATTTTGCGCAGTATACGATGCCGTCCACGTTGACCGACATCTGCTTCCGGTACTCGTCCAGCGTCTGTTCCAGGATGGGCTTCGAGATGGCCATGCCTTTTTGCACGCACTTCTTTTTAGCTCACCGACGATCCGCACGGACTGCGGGAGCGTGTTATGACAGGGAGAAAGACCTACCGGCATTGGCGACGAAGACGTCAATTTTTCCAAGGTCTTTGACCACCTTTGCAATGGCCTCTTGGACTTGCGTCGGGTCGGATACTTTGCCTCGCCGTCAGCATCGTGTCGTGTCAGGTGTCAATGGTCGAGTCCTAGCTAGAAACATACCGTCGACCTTGTAAGCCAGAGTCTTGATGTTGTGCGTGCTTGCCAAATCCTGAGCCTTCTGGATTGCGACGTCGTTTCTACCCCGGCATTAGTCAGGGCACTCTGATTTTACGGAAGGCCTCGGTCGTCCAATGGTTAAGGGAGGGAGGGAGTTGGCCTACGAGTTGTACCACAAAGCAACGTTACCCCCGGCTTCGGCCATAGCCTCGGAGACGGCGAAACCGATGCCGTCTGCTGCGCCCGTGACCACGATGACTTTGCCGGTCACACGGAGCTGCTCTAGGACGTTTGACGGGGTATCGGGGAATGGGCGGGGGAAGCCCTCGCGGGGCTTCTGGCAGTCTTCCGTGGACATGGACATGTTGCCGGGTGTATTGTTACCACTTTGATTCTCTGTTGGGGTCTCAAGGCGTGCAGCTACTGCAGGATCTTCCCCGTGACGGAGATAATGGCGAGAAGCAGCGGTCCCTTTATTAGAAACTAGGACTTAACCCGGTTTCCGCATCGGTGCGCTGTCGTCCGAAGACGGGGGCGGGGAGGAGGGGGGATTTCGCGGCCCACTGGGACTGCGTCATTGGGGCGGCAGTAGACGGGCAGTGGGCCGTCGACCGGAGGAATCCCGGCCAGTGGTGTTTTTTTCCCTTGAATCCTACTTACCATGTCTCCATCCAAACCCGAGTTGAGAAGAACTTTGAGTTGAGAAGAACTTTGAGTTGAATCAGAGTTGAGCTCGATAGCGGGTAGCAATGAAGCCTAATCTCACGCGCATGATGCAGGATTCGAATTGTAGACATCCAACTCCAACCCGACCGCAACTGATCTTGTGAGCCTCGCTTGCGGAGAAATGGAGGCCACTCACAGGACCTACAGTTCTGGCAGGACTTACTAACGAGAAAAGACGACAAGACATTGGTAATTCTCTCGTCACGCCTTGCCAGCAAGCTTGGAAGTAAGCCTCGAGTCAAGTCCGAACGGATGTATCTCTGCCAGAAAACAAAAATGCCGAGAGGATCGCACACAATGACTAGGGAAGAGCGAGAAACGGCATGTTCCAAGGTGGGCTGATTCGCCGTTTCGACGAATACATGTCGCCTCGCAGCAAGGATGATGCATCGCGAGGTCGTTTCGTTTCATGTCCCCAGCCCAATATGGAGGCGGAGGCGCGGGTGAGTCGCGGCTCCATCCTCGACCGTTTGTTTCTTCCCCCTTTCGCTCACTTGTGTCTTACTCGTCCGACCCTTCGGCACGGCCATAGCCGCTCCAACGGCTATAGATGGGTTCAGATGAAACTCTTTTCGAGAAAACTTTCTTGACTAGGTAGGCCGCGACCCCTCCCTCGAGATGACTCTCTGCCGGCGCCACGAGGAAAAGCTCGTCGATGCCTCAGAACACGCGTCATTGACCTGGAGCGAACGCCCTCTGCCTCTTGTTTCTCCCCCCCGACGGACGCAAGGTGTCCACGACCGAGTAGGTATAAAGACGGACTAACTTCACGTCAACCAAGCTTAGCCTTCAAGCCTCACCTTCATCTCTCCTTTCCAAACAAAAGGCACAGCAAGCTTCGAGCGCACATTCCGTTCAAGATGAAGTCCTCGATCCATCTCAAGGCCGCCTGCGCCGTTCTGGCTGCCTCCTTGCTCGGCAGCGTCCAGTGTTTCCCTCAGTCGACCCCCGTGCACGCGAGAGATGAGACTCCGGCCCAGGCCGCAGACAAAGTGCCGCTGGGGATGACGCAGGCCAAAGATGGCTCCATCATCTTGGACACCTTTGAGGTTGCGAAGTGAGTCTCCCCCCCCCCCATCCTCCAGTCACGAAGCCACTCCTTCAAACTGGGTTTCGCTGGAAATGCTGACAAGGAAAAACTTAGCGGCTTAAAGTTACGCTTCCGCGTGAGCGGCCCTGCCGGCGAGTTCACCATGGCCAGCAAGGTCCCGGGCGGCGGTAAGACGACCGGCGCCCCCGGGACCTTGGGGTTGAACGTCCTGCTCCACGGCGACGGTGGCGAGTCCTTCTTCAAGATGCCCAACCAGGGCGTGAAGGACGGCCTGGCCGGCGTCGCCATCCTGGCGCCGGACGAGAACCTCCGTTGGGGCGGCGGCATGGGCCTCGGCCGCGTCAACGGCTCCGCCCACGCCAAGGCCGTCAACGAGCTCGTCATGCAGATCCTGCCAAAGTACCTGGCCTTCAATTCCTCCAACGTCTACTTCACCGGCATCTCGGGCGGCTCCCTGCTGCTCTCGGGCTACTTCATCCCCGCCTACCTCGGCAACTACGCCGGCAGCGGCGTGTTCCTGGGCTGCGGCGCCATGGAGCCCCGCGTGGACGTGACGGAAGACTCGGCCAGCGCCCTCACGAACACGCGCATCCACTACCAGTCGACGAAGAAGGAGCAGAAGGGCCTGATGATGTCCATCCCGATGGCGATCGACGCCTACATGAAGATCGTCGAGGACAAGGGGCTGAAGGCCAAAGAGATCGACGAGCTCCAGACGGCGGACAACACGCCCGACGGCGGCCACTGCGAGTTCGACGGGCGCGGGTACGACACGGGCATCCAGCTGATGATGGACAACTACGGCGCCATCATGCAGGGCGGAAACGGCAACGTCCCGGGGGTCGGGGACGTGCTCAAGGGCGTCGCCTCGCACGAGCTGACGTACCCAGGGCTTTCGGGAGGAGAGTAATTCGCCGAAGGGGGGGGGACGGTGGCAGTTCCGGATTGTGCTTTCAACGCCATGGAGTAAATCCTTTGACGGACTAAAACGGAGTGGCGGTGGAAAGGGAAAAGGGAACCAAGGGATTAAATCGAAAAGTTGTCTGTTGCTTGTTCTAGATGAGATAATTTGTCGACCTCGGAGCGACTTTCACTGTAGCTCCTTTCGCTGTGACTGATGACCTTCCATGATGTGTTTGTCCATATCCGCGTAGGTGCTGATGTAAGTCACTACGCCGGCATGCGATTCATAGCTGATTAGATTGCCTGCCGACTCAAGGTATCACGTCTGATGGACCCGGGGTAACAGGGCGGAACAAGACTAGGCATGTCCCTAGGAGTATGTTTCCCACTGCCAGGTTTTGTCAGCCATTTTTGCGCCGTGTGAACGAATCGGAAGCCCCGAAGTTTGATTATCTAGGAGGTATTTCCGGCCGTTTCCTTTTATTTTAAGCATATGTTCGACTGAAGTTGTAAAAGTTACCCTCTCTGCGTACCGCGTTCCCGCCGCAGCTGATGAATGACATCCTTGGTACGGTTTCCGGACCCTTCCTCCTCACATTGGTGGACTCTCGCTCTCGCCCTGTATCACGTTCTGCTTCTTTGTTTCCCCCCATCGCCATTAACAGGTGTCTTGGCCAGTCCTGAAGCAAAAGACGTTGACGGTTCCGTCCGCCTCCTCGCAGCACGTCGCGCCCAAGTCCTTCGCGACACCCCCGAAGCAGTTGGGCTGGCAGTCGGCACAGATGTTTGCGCACTGCGTTGTAAGATTTCAAAAGTCAGCACGGCAGGCACTTGGCACAATCCCGGGGGGAGGGGTTGAACACGACATATTCGAGAAGAGGAAACGGCACGGGGGAGACTTACGGCGACTTCGGATCCTTTGCCTGCGGGGCAGCCGCCGCCGAGGGGGGCGCCGCCGCAGAGAATGAACGAGGCAGAGGCGGGGAGGGCGAACTGCAACAGGGCAGCGATGACGATGGCGGTTTGGGACAGCATCGTGGCTTATTTCTTCTTTTCAGGCAATCCGTTTGTCGTCAAGGTGGTTGGGCACGGAGCGGGAGAAGACGATCTGCGATGGAACGTTGGGTAATCTGGAATTGCGTGCTAAGCTTCGGGGATACTATAGAAGCGACATATACTTATATTTATATGTATTCCGGTTTCCATCTTCACTACCGTTGCAATACACTATCTTGCGTAAATGATTCTCGGGTTCCAATGACTGCGGGCGTTGATCTGGAAACGCGGTTCATGCAGCAAATTAAATTTGGCATACCTTCAGTCTCCGGACGAGCCGAGCCCAGCATCACCTTACCGACTCGAGTGATTTCGTCCAGCAGATTCGTTGGCTGACATTCGATGCCAAGTCCATCCGACTCATGGCCGTCTTGCCAGTAAGTCCATGTGGTAGTATATGAAACAGGAATATACGTCTAGATCCAGCTGTAGAATGTAATATAACACTCGGTGCTAATGCTGATCGCGTTTCATAACAGCACCACTGCCCTGCAAAAGGAGAAAACCTTTCTGTTAGCTCGAACTCTAAAAAAGTGTAAAGAGTCCTCTTAACAAGCTCTGTGAAGCGATTACAGGGGGAATGAATTCTCCACCTTTCCGCAACCCGCCAAGCCAACTACAGTTGCAAGTCAGTTGCAAAGATAGATCAGCGACAATAAGGGCGCTGGCAGGTGATGTTTGATTACCACGAGGAGCAAACCCCAGACAGTGGGAACAAAGCTAGAGTTAGTTTCGGCTAGAGCTACCATGGGAAATGGGCAGACAAGCTCTTGATTAGGGGAGGGATCATGGCGATATTATATGACATTAAACTCTATTACTACTATCCTGTCAAACGTTTCATCGCCAGTCATGTACACTTGAGAAAGACGTCACCAGACGCGTCGAAACCTCGGCTATCGATCCCTACGCCTGGAAACTCTTGATAGCCCGGGCGGCCCGCTTCGCTCCGGCAGAACCCCCCTCCGTGTCGAGGACGGCGACGCTGAGCTCGGGCAGGCTGAAGGCGAAGACGCCGTCCTCGTTGGCCGTGACGGTGGTGGTGTTGCGGGCGACGACGTTGACGCCGGTGTGGGGGTCGTTGTAGGCGAACGGGTCGCCGCCGGGGTTGGTCAGGACGGTCAGCGAGGCCTTTGTGCCGGCGGCGACGCCCTCGAACTGGACGTTGACGGGCACGTCGGCGCTGTCGGTGGTGTTGTAGACGGCGCCCTTCCAGATCAGGCTGCCCTTGGCCTCGTTCTTGCCGGCGACCCAGTAGGCGGGGCCGAACTCGCCGGCGGTGGGCAGGGTCTCGGACATGGGGTGGGCGGCGAAGAGCTCCCAGACGTACCAGCTGGTGGAGCGGGTGGTCATGGCCGGGTCGGCGGCGAACTGGACGATGGTGACGGCCCATTGCCAGCGGTTCATGTTGCGGAGGACGGGGGCGTAGAAGGTGCCGGGGATGCGGTCGGCGTTGCGCTCGTAGCCGATCAGGGAGATGGCCTCGCCGACGGTGCCGATCCACCAGGGGAAGGGCATCAGGTTGCCGTCCCAGCCGATGCCGCCGTTGGGGTGGGTGGCGGCGACCTCGCCGACGATGTGGCCAATGTCGTTGTCGAAGCGGTCGAACTCGTCGACGAGGGCGTCCGGGGTGCGGTACGGGTGGTAGTCGCCGATGCCCGGGGCGGGGATGTCGTAGCCGTCGGCGTCCGAGGTGGCGCCCGAGGAGATGACGGTGATGTCCGGGTACTTGGCGAGGATGGCCTCCATGAACATGGGGAAGCGGTACTCCTTGTACGAGTTCCAGCCGCCGGGGTAGCCGGCGAGCCAGTCCTCGTTGCCGACCTCGACGTACTCGAGCGTGAAGGGCTCCGGGTGGCCCAGCTCGGCGCGGCGGGCGCCCCACTTGGAGTCGACGGGGCCGCGGATGAACTCGATCTGGTCGAGGGCGTCGTCGATGAAGGGCTGGAGGTCCTCCTTGGCCGTGACGTCGCCGTTGAGGGAGAGGCCGGCCCAGACGCCGATGACAACGTCCAGGCCCATGTCCTGGGCCCACTCGAGGTACTCGACGAGACCCAGGCCGTGCGTCTGCTGGTAACCCCAGACGCCCTGGAAACCGGGGCGGTCCTTGAGGGGCCCGAGGGTGTCCTTCCAGTCCCAGTAGGTCTTGTTGTTCAGCCCCTCCAGCATGTTACCGCCAGGGAAACGAAGCAGACTCTGTTTTGTTGTTAGGAATCAGTCGACCGTCAACGTGGCTTGGGGAGGAGGGTGGGGGCTTCTCACCGGGTGCAGCTCGGCCAAAGCCTCGGCAATGTCGACACGCAGACCGTTCTTACGGCCCTTGTACGTGGGTGGGAACAGGCTGATCAGGTTGAAATGCAGCGAGCCGTTGGCAGTGCCCTGGAAATGAGGTGTCAGCACATGCGGCATAAACAAGGGGAGATTGGGGGGTTGCATCATACCGCAGGATCAAAGGTGATGGCAAAGGTGTTGTTGCTGTTGGGAGCATTCTTCTCGGGGACGAGCTCGACCTCGTGCTCAACCCACTCGTCAGCCTTGGCCTTGGACTGGATCTCGACGGAGCCGAAGACGTCGTCGGTCAGGGCGGACTGCAAGGAGGCGGTGAAGACGCCGTCGTAGGCGCCCTTGACCCAGAAGGAACCGGTGTACTTCTGCACCTTGACGTCCATGCCCCAGTAGCCGTCGTTCTTGAGCCCGATGGCGCCAGAGCTGTTGCCGCCGGAGACCTGGACGGAGAAGGGGAGGGCGCTGGAGAGGGGCTGGCAGAGGTTCTTGAGGGTCAGGCTCGCGCCGTTGACCGGGTGCCAGGCGTCGAGGGAGACGGGGAACTCCTCGCTGTATTGGAAAGCCCGGTTACGGATCAGCTCGGCATAGATGCCGCCGTCGCCGGAGTTGTTGATGTCCTGGAAGAAGTGTCAGGGAGGAGAGCGACTACTAACTAAAGTGAGCAAAACGGGCCAGAAAGAAGCGACGAACCTCGTGGAGGAATCCGTATTGGTGGCCACTGGTGGCATTGCCGCCGGAGGCCTTGACGGTGATGTCGACGGCAGCAGCCGAAACCGCGTAGGTGGCGGCCAGGAAGGCCGACTTGAATGACACCATGTTGCTTCCCGGTTGCTTGAGGTCCTGGGGAGGGTTGCAATGACGCGAGGGTGTCAAGAAGAGAGAGGGAGAGAGAGAGAGAGGAAACCAACAACTGCGCTGCGGAGGGGCGACGATTTTTATAATCGTCCGAAGGTTGGCAGCTGCACAACGAGATGATCCCAGTCAGACAGACTCAATGGACCGGGGAAAGAGGTGCCATCATCGAGTAATGCCAATTGGACAATGCGAGAAAGATCTAGTCATCTAGAGGGGGAGGGGTTCGATGGGAGGGGAAAAACGCGGTCTCGTTTCTTTTCGTGCGGGCAACCAAGTCAATGGCAGGTCATCGTCCATCCAGCCCGTTGAGGAGGCTATGCTCACTTCTTCACATACCCCGATGACGACCCCCCCGGCAATCCAAGTATATGCTATTCCGCGCAAGCGTCTTTGCCCAGACGGCGGAATACAAATATTCGTGGGCGTTTGTATGTCGGTGGCCTCAGGGCCGAGAGACCAAGACTTTCTCGAGGCGCGGCTTCACTCACCCCTTCCCACCCCCCCCCCCCCCCGTAGGGACTGTACAGCTTTTTACCACAGCTCCCGGCCTCGGTTGAAGTTCCGCAATTTGCGTGTTCATGTACGAGGGGAGACAAGGATCTGACCCGGGACGGGGGTCGGGATTGGACGGTTGAAATAAGGGAACAGCGTTACATCGGCCGCGCACCGGTTGATATCGAATAGCGTCGTCGTCTAGGTACGCGGGCACCATGAGCGGTTCAGGTTCAACCTTTGTTTCTCTGGAGATGCGGGGGGAGAAAAAAGGTCGGGGGAGGGGAGGGGAGGGGAGGGGAGGGGAGGGGACTAGCAAGGGTTCGCGAAAGATGATGGGTTGATGTGCTTTCGTGAGGGGGCGGGCCGAAGAGGAGGAGTTAAGGATGAGGGGAAGTTTGGAGAAGCAGGCAGGGGAGTCTCCGGGCTTGGTCTGGGATAATATCGTGTCCCCAGGAGGGGGGGAGATGTACCACCGACATCATCTACCGAACTCGGAATGGGATGATGACGCTCTCCCATTCGAGCGCATCGAGACGAATATCAGGGGCACATTTTGCCGCCGAAGCCATCCATGGGGATTCCGGCCCATGTGCGTACATACGCACACACAAACTCTGTCCCTCGTTCCTTGCGCTAGAGGGAAGTGTGCCACGCATCCGTGGCTCGGCCAAAGCATGCACACTCGTCTGGTTTGTTTACGTTCTCTTGGCCCTGAGTCGACATGATACAATGTCTCGTGTCTGGTGATCTTCCAAGACTTGGCTTCCGTTGTTTCCCATGACTCAACCCCCGCAGCAGAAATCAAGACTTGAGTCTTTCGGAACCTGGCTGTGTGCCGCCTTTTTTTTTTTTTTTTTTTTTTTCAATACGACGCGCTCGCGTCCCCCCCATCAATTGCGCCGACCATGTCCGGGCTGTGGTTCGGCTGTGCGTCCTTCGTGCGATGCTGGTTCCTTGGTGATAGGGAGGTTAAGTTACAAGAATCCATGGTTATCGTGTTTCTTCATCTAGAAACCATATATTATATATGATACTTTTACTGTATTTTTCCAACAGTGCAACTATCAGTATGTACCCGTGCAACCTCGAAAGGGACCGCCTCGTATTAGTACCTTGGCACGATCGATGCTGGTTCTCTTTTTTTCTTGCGCGTGCTGCTGCAAGGACAGACACCCATCCCTCTGAATTTTACTGAGTATGTTAATCGTAAGGCCGTAAGGAGCCCGCCCTAGCTGAGTGCTTACTTCGATATGCCTGCTATGCCAGCCATCTCTATCTCTGCAATGCAACAGGAGTTCAGGGGGCAGTGTCCGTTAGTGTATTTGGCGTAAGGCACGGCAAAGTTTGAAATTAAAGATAAAATATCCTATTAGCAGTTGGTTGACCAATTTAGCAATATAATGTGTGGAGGGGCAACGACAACGGCATGATCGTGATCTACGGGTGTTGTTGTTGCGAGAAGAAAGTCTGCTGGCTGTATGGGCAGCCAGAGGTCACGTGAGCGGGCCTCGCTCCCAACATAATGTATCAATTTCCTTAGAGCCCTCCCCTAACTAGACGCTGCTTAATAGAACTAATAACTAAACACGCCATATTTTATATATCTGTCTCTCTCTTTCTTTCTTTTTGGACGTGGCGTTCCTGATGCTTACGGATAAAGAATCAGTAAGGGCTGCTACTGGGGTTGATATAAGTCCGTCTCATGCGTGCCATAACGTCTAAATTTGTCCCTCGCGCGCGGCAAGAGAATGACTGAGATGCCAGCTCAGAACAGTCTATCAGGGTTATCGGAAACATTTGGGTTACAGCTGACACGCTTTGAGTGGCCATGGCAAACGGACTATGGACGGGTACATGGCGTTGAAAGCAAAATCTCTTCAGGTCGCACAGGTACACAATATGTACTCAAAACAATAGAGACGGAAAACATGCTTACTAGAATGGAATTTTGTAGGCAACCACGTGATCTGCGCCTAAAAAAGGCTGGCTGCCGCTGGCAGAGCTTATATTCGGAGGTGACTCTTCAGGCTAGGTATTTGCCATATCCTTACATCCTGTGGACATGTGACTGTCCGCTGTCTTGCTACCTATCTATTCAGCACTGACAAAATAAACCCCGAGTTTCTTTGGTTTGCTACTTGCTTTTGGAGATGACTCCGGTTTGCTATCCTTTGCACGTATGAATTTTGTTCCACACCGACAAAGAAATCCTGCATATATGATGTGCCGGAATCCATCTAGACTCGCCGCTTGCCTCACCTGACAAGGAGGGCCACCTTAAGGCGCACAGACCCAACGTACCTTTCAGAGCAGAGACACCCAGCAACAAATATCATATCTCCCTCCTCTCTTCGCCATCATCGCCATCTCAACTCCTTACATCAACCACATCATCTCCACCAAGATGGCGACACCTCCACCGCTGACAAATCCGCTCGATACTGTTATTCCTCATCCTTTCAGCGATGAGGAACTTGTGGATTCTCAAAGTGAACTCTCCTCTGCGCTCTCCGATCCAGCCACTCAGTCTGAGCTCTGGGAAGAGACAGAAGAAATCTTGCGCTGGGATAATCCAAGTCCAGGACTCAAAAAAGCCTGCATGGTTCTCCGAGTCTTTCAGCAAATGCTCTCGAGCCACGGACAAACGACTCTGATGGTCGACATCAAGTTGTGTGGCAGAAATCAGCGTAAGCTCCGGAACTTTGGAACCTACCTTGTCAACACCATTCTCAAGCCCAGTAAGTAATGATATCGTCCCAATCTAGATTACATGCTAATTAAACTTTTCTTTTGTTAGTGAAGCTTGCGAGTAACGCCAGGTCTGCCAGAAGCACACCTGCATCGCCCTCCCGCGGTGCTGCAAACGCGATTACTCAGATGGCGGCTATTATCCAGCCATCAAACAGGAACCGACAAGAAACACTCCAGGCAGAATGCCTGAGACGGGACGGATTCCGGTGCGCGTACACTCTTCTTCCCGACGAGAACAGTGCACGCAAGAGACTTATTGATGTGCCTGCTGGCGCAACTGTCATGGAGACCAATCTTTCGCACATCCTACCGTTAGCACTTAGAACGTTCGACGGCGCGGTTCAACGTGAGAAAGACGCTGTGGCCATGGTCTGGCATGGACTATACCGGTATTTTCCTCAGATAAAGAACAAGATCGACTCAGGTTCACTCAATCAACATGAGAATCTGATAACCTTCGCAACAACCACTCACGCGAGGTTCGACAACCACCGGTTGGCTTTCGAGCCTGTGACTAACCAGGTAAGTCATCTATCTTCTCAGACTTCCATACCTTGTTTATTTTGATCTTGATCTTGATCTTATCTAACTTCAAATGAATAGCCCAACAAGTATCGGATCCGCATCTTGGACATATATCCACCTAGTTTCCAACCCCCCCCCGGCCATCGCGACTTGATGATTCTGAGGTCCTCAGATAACAACTTCCCGCTTCCTGACCCGGATTACTTCAGGGTTCATTACACCATTGCGAAAATCCTCGATGTAAGTGGAATCGGGGAAGAGATCGAGGCGGAAATCAGTGCTTCACGGCTCGATCCTGAAAACCTGAATCCTGATGGTTCAACTGACTTGGGGGCGATCCTGTGCCGCAAGATGCTGATGAACATTTAGGAGTTGTCCGAAAGAGACGTGACAGTTTGAGATTAAGGAGATGCTGGGGTTGATTACGGATTCCCGATTTATACCTAGTGAGATGAAAATGCAAACTGTTATTGCTCATGAACTATGTTACTGAAAACTCAGGCCCAAGCTAAGAGGCTAAGCCAACGAGGCGCATGAAGTAAGCCACAGATAGTTAGCCTGGAGTCTGATCCGCCCAGGTGACCAGCCTCTGCTTTTGTGTTGAGGAGGTAAGACACCCATTCCGCGTCGGGACAAGCGCCATCCATTCTCCGAGGGGATGGTTACCACATCTCGCGGAGGGAGGGCAACCCAACAACAATCACAGAGCCTCTTCACCACATAATCACTGTCTGTGCACTGACCAGCAACCACGCGCCCATTTCAAGTCGCCGCACGACTGACTGCGAGCAGCGCGCGCCCGAGATCGCGAACTCGACAAGGCCACCGCGGGGTCGAATGAGAGACAGAGAGAGAGAGAGAAAGCCAGAGAGACACAGAGAGAGGAATTGACACAATGTCCGTATCATCCTACATCGCCACTTTCGGCAGAGCACCGCCGGCCACATATGCGCTCGGCGCCGGTCTCGTCGTTACGTCATCCCTGCTCTTCGGCAACGTCGGGCTCAGCCTCGCCGGGCCTCTGCCCATCGTCAGGGACCAACTGGGAACGAGCTCACTGAGTGCGAAGCAGAAAGTGAGAGTGTGGAGGCTCTTCTTTGACGGGGCCACGGTGAGTTCTCACGTGTCTGCTGGAGGGCGCTCATCGCGGAGCGCTCTCGTACCCATGCCCTGAGGGGGTTTTAAAAAAAAAACATTGACTGACTAGACAATCT
This sequence comes from Colletotrichum sublineola, assembly GCA_020631755.1. Lineage (NCBI taxonomy): Eukaryota > Fungi > Ascomycota > Sordariomycetes > Glomerellales > Glomerellaceae > Colletotrichum > Colletotrichum sublineola. The sequence goes on from JAHSQG010000010.1 coordinate 1,743,783, forward strand.
CGGTGGTTGGGGGGGGGCATCAGACATACGTGATCGTGGGTACCGGCTTGACGGCGGCGTTGCACCTCGGGGCCTTCGCCTGGGGTGAGTCGCCCGTTTCCCGGAGGCTCGCCATCATGTCGGCGCTCTGCAGCATCATCGCCATGCCTTACACCGCCATGGTCATCATGCCGACCAACAAAGCCTTGATCACGCTGGACGACAAGGTCGCGCTCTCGGAGCTGGACAGGAGAAAGTCGGGGAAGCTGATTCAGAAGTGGGATCGCCTGCACAGGGTTCGGTATTTGATGTATGGCGGCGCGTGGCTCTGCGGACTTGCCGCTTTCACGGCTGCCTTGTCGGTGGAGGCATAGGCTTTTACGGCCTGTCTGGGCTGTATGTTGGGACTCGGCCGGGTCTCCGGCTTTATGTTTGTATCGATTAGGTTGTGCTCGATGTTTTCTTTTTTTTTCTGTAACGATATCCTACTCGACCATTACTATAAAATTGGATTCATATACCTGGTCGACTGGTTCGCAGAACAGGAAATGATCCCGAAATAGTGCCTCAAAGGTCAAGTTAGCTGACATTGTATCTCATCTGGGTCCCCTGGACTGGCTGGAAAGATAGACAAGGGGGGCAACCTTGCCGAGAATTCCGCAACCTGCAGCACGTCGGCAGATGCCGATAGACTCTCGAAGCACGGCTCTTGACATTGATCCCCGACGCCCAAACTGACACACCGTTGCGAAGAACGACAGTCGGATATCATGAAACCTTGCGTCTCAACTCAAAAAAAAGCTTTGGTACCTACCTTGGATTGCAATGAAACGTGATTCGCTTCCTGGGCACGTGGGTTTGGGGTATGGGAGCTGGGAAGGTTCCGGTGAGCTGGCGCCTAGGTCCCGGTCATTACGCCCAGATCAGGTCCCCCAAAACCGATGAAGGTTTGACGGGGTCCGCACATGGACAGATGCCCACCTAGTCTGGCAATAATCTAATTCGATGAATGGTGCGGCCAGCCCCAAGCATGCGTTCTTTCTTTCTTCCGTAGCACGATGACAAGCCTCGAAGTACAGTTATCTGTGGCTTTACATGGTATTGTTCGATTATGATATGGAAGCCTTCTTGTACTCATGTCCAGCTGAAGACGACTTGCTCGTGCTCGAACCCTTGCTAAGGCCAAGCAATGGCCGTTCTAGAAATGGCAAAGCTCCTCCTGATGACGATGGCCCAAATCACAAATTATAGGCCAGTATTGCCGTGATAAGCCATACCGATATCTCATGTAACAAAGACCGAATGAAAATTTGACTAAATGCAAAAATCCTATTCATTGTAGTAAGCCTGACACACCTTCCGGGGCTCAAGGCTGTGATCTATGGCCACCCCATGTGCCGCCCACCCAGATTCATTCCGAATGAATCTAAACAATGACCGGGATGTCGAGAAAGCCGGACGCCTAACGCAGCAGTCCTCCCTGATCAATCACCTCATCCAATGCTACTTGAATCCGGCGATACTGTTCCTAACCGCGGTAATGAATTTCGCCCGTTTGATCACTGCTTTATGACAAGGTCATGAGCAGCAAGTGCCCTAGAGTTGTGGGTATCAGACGTTATTTTCGTCCGCATTCGAAGCTGTGCCGTGTATCCACGTCATGCGTACCAGCTTTCCTTCCCCTCACGCCCCAGTGTCTTTGTTTTCTTTCCTTGGGGGGGTTTTTTTTTTCTCACGACAGAAACAAATCCTCAGACTCTCTATAGACTCAGCATCGCGACCGTGAGCACCGTCAGGAGGACGGCAAGCCTCAGGCCGGCGGCCGACACGCCCTCAGGAGCGGCGGCGGGGACGGGTAAGCCGGTGTTGTTCTGGCTCTGCTTGAACAGCGGGTCCATCGTGACGTCCTTCTTCACCGGGGTCTGGCTGCCGGGCACGCAGAACTGCATGGGGTTGTGCCAGGTGGCGTCGACGACGCGCCTCCACGTGACCTCTGGCTGGAAGAGCGACTCGCGGGTGTGGAAGATGCGGCAGTTGGCGGGCTCCCAGAGGAACTGGAGCGGGGTCCTGGCGTCGGACATGGAGTAGGCGTTCTTGGCGTTGATGGCGCCGGCGTTGGCGGGGGTCGTGGCGCGCTTGAGGGCGTAGCCCTTGGCCAGCTCGCCGAGCTCGCCGCTCATGACCTCCTCCCGCTGCTCCTTGGGGGTGAGGGCGAGGATGGCCCTGGCGTCGGCCGTCATGTCGTTGAAGGCGAAGACCTGGGCGCCCTCGACGCCGGCGACGGACTGCATGATGCCGGTGGTGGGGCGGCCGCCGATGACGGTGGTCCGGATGCCCATCTGCAGGATCATGAGGTAGGAGAAGATGGTGCAGGTGGAGCCGCAGGTACCGTCCGTGAAGATGACGATGTTCTCGGGATCAAAGACGCGCGGAGGCGGGTTGGACCGGCTGCCGACGCCGGTGAGGTTGAAGGTCGGGTCCGACTGGTTGAGGGGCGCCTGCTGGTAGGCGGTGAAGCTGTCACCGTTGAGGACGACGGGGGCCAGGATCTGGTCGACCGTCGTGAAGGCCTTCTCGTCTGGGGTGAAGACGCCGCCGGGGAGGAGGTTGCTGACGATGGAGCTGCCCGTCAGGTCTATAATGGCATCCCGCTCCTCGGGCGTTGCCGGGGTGAAGTTGGCGGGAATCGCGGCCGAGAGACGGGCCATGCTGGTGAGGCCCTCCGCCAAACGCATGTTGTTCGCCTGGAAGCGGTTGACTTCGGGGAAAAGCTGGACACGAAAGATGAGTTTCAAGTCTTCAAACAAAGGGGGGAAAAAGAAGAAGAAGAAAAAAAAAAAAAAAGGAAATATCCCTCTCGAGCGTGACATACCTGGGCGAACAGCTCGTAGCCGGCGACGACAAAACCACCGCCGTTGGCCGCGACGTCAATGACGAGGCGCTTCTTCCCCGCCTCCTTGCTCTTGGCCAGGAACTCGGCCACGGTGCTCTGAAAGTTGGTCAAGTACTCGACGGCGTCGATGGTCTCGGGATCGGGCGACGCAAAGGACAAGACGGAGAGCACGGCGACGTCGTCGTAGCCGGTGCCGTTCAAAAAGTAGCCGGATGTGGTGTTCGCGCCGCTGTCGCGCACGATAGGGAAGGGGTAGCCCTCGATGGTCGGCGCGGGGGGCGGCAGAGAGGGCTTGGGCGGCGGCTGGTTGGGGTTCGTCTGGTTCGGCATGGTGCCGGGCGGCATTGACGGGGCTCTCTTGGGCGCGTTGTCGGGGTTGCAGAACCGGTTGTAGTAGTCCTCGCCGCTGTTGATGCCGGTGAAGTTGGAGCCCGGACGGATCAGCGCGAAGCTGTCCTCGGACCGCTCCTCGCCGTTGTCGTAGGTGAGGGTGACCTTGCTGCCCTGGAAGGCGAGGGAGGCGGCGACGACGAGGAAGCTCTGGTTGGACGCGTAGGACTTGAAGTTGGCGTTCCATTGCGAGTCGGGGTCCTGGAAGCCGCTGAACTTCAGGTTGAGGTCGGCGATCTGCGTGACGGCATCTCTGCCGTTGATCTTGACGATGGCCGGGGCCGAGGTATCATTGTTGATTTGCGCTGCGTCCGGACGGGGGAATTAGCACATGTTCTTGGGGGGGGGGGGGGGGGGGGGTCGGTCGTCTTTCGTCAGAACTCACCGAGGTGGTACAGCTTGGGGACCTCGACACCATCGCGGGAGACGGAGACGATGTCGGCGGCAAGGCTGTTGCGGAAGCTGAACCCCTTGAACACGTCGCCGCGGAAAGCAAAGTGGCCATCGTGGGCCGAAGCGATCAACTGGAAGATGGCAAGTTGGAATTCGTACTCGCTCTTGTACTGACCAGCCTCGGCCTTCTTCGAGATTTCATCAAGGCCGCCCTCGATGTCGGTGGGGGGCAGCATGTAGGACGCCGGCGGCGACTTGAGCCACGCCAGGGTCGACTGCCATTGCACGTAGGCCTTCAGACTCGTGATCAACTCCTTGGCTGGGCCGGGCTTGTTCGGCACCGTCTGGAGACAGTCGAATGCCAGCTGCGCGGGGACTTGAGGAGATGCTATGGAGATGTGAGTTAGCGAGCCAATTGATGCATGTTCACGACGTCGAACGTCCTCGAGTGAGAGTGCGTGTATACATGGTTCCACTAGTATCACACTCCCCCCATCTTGTCCGAGGCACACTTCTTCAACATGACTTCTCCCAAGCACATACCTTTCGGGTTAGCCTGAAGGAACTGTTGCATCTTGGGCTGGATCTGGGCGCAGGCGTTGTTGGAGCCAGCGGGGGCCGTCCCACTGGGCGATGCCGACGCCGTCGGTGTGCCGCTGGTTGATGATGATCTTGTCGTTGGCTGTCCTTGCTGAGGAGCCGGGACGGCTAACACGGCAGCGGCTGCGGCCAGGGGCCATAATGCGAATCTCATCTTGTCCTGCAGGATTTCCTCTCACCCTTGCTCTGGTATGCGGCCTGGTCCCCGTCTGCGTCGGTTCTATTCCGAGAAGAGAGAACAAAAAGAAGAATACAAAAAAAAAAAAAGAACCAGACTGAATAGATAGCGCAGCTTTCGACGAGGCCAGCTCAGGGTCTCCAGAAAGAGAGAGGAAGGGAAAGCAACGGGAAGAAGTGTTGGGGCCTGCACGAAAATACGCCAAAGCCTGAAGGGGATCGATCACTCGAAAGGTCCCGCAATGCGAGCGCGGGACGGACGAGCACATATGGGGGATATAAGAGCTGCATTGTCCTCGTCCGGTCGTCCTCTCGCTTTGTCGAAACCGAACGATCCAAAGTTGCATCTTGCAAAACAAGGTGGAATCGCCTCGCTCTCTGGAGTTTCCCATCCGTTCTTGGCGGCCGGCGTCTCCTATGCTTGCTTGCCTGCTTGAAGCTCCAACACACGTCCCTTAGGGGGGGGGTGAGGGGAGGGGGGGGTATACTTCACAAATTATGAAGCCATCATGAAACGCTGCAACCCTCACGAGTACCCAGATAAGCATATACGCCTCCTGGACCCGCCGCTATTACATTTAACCTTTGGCTCCGTGCAGGGGGGCTCTCCCCCTTCACAGACGCCAAATCTGTGCGGCTGTCGCACCTAGCACGTCTGGAATGGGCCTAGCGGACGGGAGCTATCGACGAGCATTTCGAGACGAGACTCAAGGACAAGGACTAACTGTGGTCTTGGCGGTTGATTGGGTTTGTGTTTCGGCGCATCGAAGAGGGACCTGTCTGTCTAAAGATCTGGGCAGGCCATCCTCGACAGCCAAGCCACCATACCTACACTCTCTTTCTTCCTCTCTCGCATGCACACACACACACATACACACGCACCTCTACCGTCAGCGTGGTGCCCCAACCGGTCATCTCCCCCGGTCTTGAGTTCGAAGATCTCGGCTAAGCAGCCGTCGACAGTCATTGCTTATTGTGCTGTGGCCACTCTCATCGCGCGGCTTTCCCCTCCCCCACCCACCATCTTTCGTCCCGCCAGAGCTTCTTCTCTGGTTATTAGTCGTCCTCCCCCACGGTCGTGGAAGCTTCTTGCCGCCTCGCAGGCCCGCCGCAGCCGACCATTTGCTTGGCAGCCCTACGGTGAGATGGCAAACCCGCTGGGGAACATGTTCGCGCCACACGCACACTCCGACCGACCTCGGGTCCATGACTCGGCCTACCCTCTCTTCAAAAGCCATTACCACCCACTAAACTAAAGGCATGTAAAAAGCGCCCGTTACACCGTCAAACCCCGAGTGTAAATCAAATAAATAGGTGAAGAGGATAACTACATGTACCCGCCAACCACGCCAAAGGGCTCTGCCAGGAGGCATGCTCGGAAGAGCGCACAGATGGGGGGAGGGGGGGGGCCCGAACAGAGCGGCCACGAGAAACGCCCCTTGTTGAAAAGCGTCGTGCCGTTCCCGATCAACAACTCTGGGCAATTTGGGCGTCTCTACCCCGCTGCCGGGGAACTGGTCTCGTTACTCCGCTGACTCTCATCGCCGCTGGTGGTGTACGTACAAGAGAAGCTTTCGAGAAAGGATAAAAACAGATAAACTCTCTGCCCATGGTGCGTTGCAACGACCGACTTGGTCGGGAGGCGCGAAGCGGCACACGTGCCGATCGGTGAGTGACCGCTCACTCAGCCAGCCTCTTGGCTCATGGAGGGGACCACTCGAGGGCCGTCTTTCTTTCGTCTTCTAGACGCGAAAGCGAGCCATTACACAGGAGGTACTTCTGAAAGATGAGGGACAGAAAAGAAAAGAAAAGAAAAAAAGAATGTAGTACCACACAGACAAGCACTCCTCAACAGAGTAGTCGCTCGGCTGTTCGTTCACTCGATCTCGTGTCCGGGTATCTCAACATCCGCTCTCCTATCACATGACGGCATAGGAGGCAGCACAATGCGCCGGCATTCCCGCGTCCGCAGGCGGTAAAGAGACTGCCCCCTCTTCGGCCGAACTCTCCCGCCGTGTCTTTGACATGGCCGCAACACGCCCTTCCCTGTCCTTCATGCATCCCTCTCTCTCTCCCTCTCACACACACACACACTCTCTCTCTCTCTCGTTCTCTCTTGCACGTGCGCGCCTCCCACAGGCTCTCAACCCATGACACCCAAGACGTCCATTCCCGCTACTCCCATGGCTAAACTCAATCCCACTCCAGCGGCGGCGCCTACCAACCCACCGGTACACCGTGCTGCGACGGCGCCCCCAGTGCTAGAACTCTGGGCGACCCCACCAGTTGCCGTCTTGTCGGCCCCACTACCGCCGCCACTCCCCCCGCCGGCCACCGGGCAGTCCGTTGTGCACGGCAGCGCGGAGACGAAGGGCGTCGGGGCCGCGGCACCCGTCACGGGCGTGCCCGTAATAGTGAAGACGGGCGCCTGCAAGACGGCCGTGACGTTGGGCACGACGTTCCGGGCGTCGACGTTGAGCACGGCGTCGATCATCTGGATCACGCCGTTGGCGATGAGGATGTTGGTCTGGATGACGCGCGCCGAGTCGACAAATATGTCGTTGTTGTAGAGCGTCAGGGCGAGGCTCTTGCCGTCGCCGGCCGCCGTGCCGAGCTCGGTCGCGTTGGCCAGCGACGAGGCCTGCGCGACGACCGGGGGCACCAGGTGGTACCGCAGCACGCGGCGGAGCGCGTCCTTGCCCATGCCGGAGAGCGCGCCGGCGACCTGCTGGAAGGCGGAGTTCCGCGGCGCGAAGATGGTGACGTCCCTCGCGTCGGCGAACTCGGCGACGAGGTCGGCCGTGTAGAGGGCGCCGAGGAAGGAGGTGAACTCCGGGTAGGCGTCGCGGGCGGTCGTCTCGAGGCGGGCGGGCGTGACCATCAGGCTGTCAATCACCTGGACGAGCCCGCCGTCAAAGGGGATGTCGGTCGCGAGCGCGGTGGTGCGCGACGCCACGCCCGACGTCACGACGACGTCGCCGTTGGGCTGCTTGGTGACGAGGACCTGCTGGCCGTCCGTGACGTTGGAGAGGCGCGCGTCCGTGAGGAGGGTCGACTCGATGGTCGAGTCGCCCGGCACCAGAGCGTCAAAGGACAGCCTGCGGTTGAGGACGCCGTACTGCAGCGCCAAGGGGATGGCGTCCTTGTCGGCGTCCCAGCCCTGCCATTTCAGGTATGCCGAGTCGCTCGGGGCGAGGATCTGGCGCTCGTGTCAGTGACATCGAAAGCGGTTTTCGGCATCGCCAACTCGTCCGTCTCTGGCTTGCACCAAAGGTACGAACCGTGGAGTGGAAATGGGAGGGGATTGCGAACGGGGTGGCCATACCGTAACACCCGATTTGGGCAGCTTCGAGAAAATATCGGCATGATCCTATCGTCTCACTTGTCAGCTCGGCCGAACGTGGATGACATGTGTTTGGTGTCGAGACCGCAGGATAACGGGACACTGAGACCCCATGGCTGCTGTGCGCATGCGATGCGATGCATGTCTCCAAACATATAGATCCCCTGCTTTGGACGTATGTACCTTGACCAGACCGTGGAACGTCGTCACATTCTCCTGCTTGCTGAGGACCTCCCCCAGTCCCTGCGCAACGGCGACAGACGCACCCAATACTGCCGATGCCGCGGCAGCCAGGAAGATGCGTGTAGATGGCCTCATTGTTCTTTTCTCGTTGGACCTGTTGCGACTTTGCGCCCCACAGAACGAGAAGCTTGGGGACGAAGAGGTAAAGGAGCAAAAACAGAGACTGGCCTCCAAGATGGAGTTCAAAGAGTGACTCCTGCGATCAAGGCAACTCCCGACCCAATGCGCATCAAAAGCAAATAGAAGCAGTCACAGAACGCCCCCCCGCAAACAACTGGCGTCGAGCAGTCGAAGGGGACAGTATCCGTACTCCGCGATGGATAAAAGAGGAAACAAAAATGGTCCAGGCCGAGTCCTCGCGCGCGCGGCACAGGGCCAGGGCGAGGGCGACTTTATGAGAAGCTACGCGATCCTACCCAATTCACCCTTCCATTCCATGCATGTCGGCATCACGGCGATTCGGGCCTGGAATTCGGGCCTGCGTGGGAGGGGGCTGGCCCTTTCATAGTCCTCCAAAGAGCGATAGAAAAGCCCGTCGACACTAGAGGGATCGCGGGCGGCTTCATCAGGGAAAAAGCATATGCACACCCGCCGATAGGACTGTCCCCCCCCCTTCCCCCCTTGGCAGTCTGCACGGCGTGGCAATGGTGGCCTGCATGCGAGCGGTCCAATCTCGCAGCGCTCGCCCAAAAGTTCGCGGCGCCCCTGGTCGACGAGGTTGGGACGTTCGGCACAGCAGCCAATCTGGGGCTCGCGGCCTTTGGCCTTGCTTTTTCTCGCAAACATCGCGAAGGACGATGTTGGAGAGCAACTTCGGGGCGCAGCGAGACCGGCGCATTCGATTCTTCTCAAGTAAGAGCGGAAAGGAACGGTCAATGGGAGATGGAAACGGGCATGCGCGCTCGTCAACTTGTAGCGGCGTGTGCCTGCGCCAGAGCAGATGAACAGGGGGCCCAAGAAGCCTACGCATATGAACTGGCCAAGACTGTCCCTCATAGGATCGCACAAGCATAAGGGCTAGTGTTCTTTAGGGAAGAGAATTGAATGGAGGCACGGAAAGCAGGGGTATCTTAGTGGGCAGTTCGATATCCGCCTCCATCGGACGTTTAACCGAGAGATAAAGGATGCACTGCACCTGTATCTGGACATCTGGACGTGCGTGTTTAGACGACGCCGGGCTGGGGGACGAACACAACAAGGGCGACGTGCAGGACAGAGGCGGGACCGAGTCAAGCAATGTGTATCAAGCGCAGTTCTCGCCATCGTCGTCGTATCTGGCTGCAACAGAGAGGCCGTTGATGGCGTAGCCAGCAGTCTATCTGGGCTGCCAACCGGGATGGCCGTGTTGCGAGTCAGCCGAAGACCCCTGGCTTCTGACCATCAAACCTCAGCTGTGTTGCAGCTATCTCCATTCTCCCCCCAATTCTCAACGGCTACAGACAATTCCCGGAGCGACGACTCAGGCTCAGCTGCCAAGCCAATACCATGCATGCATACACCTTGGTGATGGGTGCAGTGCATGCATTGGAGGCAGCACATATTCGCAGGATCTCGCCTCAACCACCAATAGAAGCCTCGTCCCTTGGAGAACACCCTGGAGAGCCCAGAGTCTAGACAGCATGGGCGCCAATCACTCACAAGGTCGCTCGCTGCCGTCTTTTCCCCGCCTCCATCCCGACTTTTCCAGATCGTAGGGGCCCGCGTCAAACCCCCGCCCCCGGGCTGCATTGCCCGTCGCATAATGCCGTCCATCTGGACGGGTCTCGGCGGACGCTCCGACGCTCCGATGGGTTCGGGTTCCCAGGTGGCCATGGCGGCTTGGCTCTCGACCTTACCCGTTAGTGGGGGATGATCGTCAACAAGGACTGCATGGGTCAGAACGTGCGTCGTGATGCAATCCATCAGATGAACAGCCGCTCATATCTTGCTCCATTGAAATGCTCGTTACTGCCTAAACGACTGGAAGATATTGCTGCATATTACTCTTGATCATTCAAGGCCAGCAGCAGCAGCAGCAGCAGTAACAGCAACAATAACCGTGCCGTGCCCATCGTAGAAAGAAACACAGCCACCGTCTTTGCCGGTTGATGCCACCGGGTGAGGTCATCCCGAACGCCCCTCGTCGCCGCGAGTCACGACGACGAGCAAGTCCCCACACTCTTATCCCTTAAACCTCTTAGAATAATGAGGAGGCCATTATAAGCTTGTCTAATCACTTCCATGAAACTGCTGATACACGCAACGTTGATCATCCCCTGCACATAACCCCCTTTCAGCCTTTTTCAGCCCTTTGAGGAACATGCCATCCCTAGTCCTTGGTAGAGATGTACTACACGCTTCTTTCCAGAGCCTCCTCATGATTAGGTTAAATAGATGGCTCTCTGGCTGCCATAGCGAATACTTGGCATTACAATAATCATCGGGTTCTTAGGAATCAATAACCACTATCGTTATAACAACATCAGTCTTTTTAAGCATAACTTTCGCGACAATCGTTACACTCACAATCGTTTTACTTCCATCTTTCTTTTTATACCCATCATCTACTCAGCTGTAACAACAAAATGCACTGCTCTGTTGTGCTCTTCGGCTTCTTAGCTACAGCTAGCGCTTCCCCCTTGTTATTGGGTGGTCTCGGTGGCCTCAGAGGAGGTGGTAGCCGTGTTCAGAGGCCTCCTGCTATTAGCAGACCTACAACTGGCGGGCTATGCTGCGGCCAAGGTATTGCAGATCCTAGTGGAACCTGTGCTGCCAAGGGATTAAACTCTTTTTGTGTAAGTTTCTTACTGTCCTGCTTTGTGAAATGAAGGACAAGAGAGAAGAATGAAACAGAAGACTAAATGATTATCTTTTGCAGTGCTCCGACGTGCGCAACGATGTAGGGACCGGATGCGACTTCCAACGGGTATTCTCGGTCGGTCGCCAGGTCCAGGCCGTTGCGAATGACACTGGCCTTACTTGTGAGAGGACGGGATTCGTTGGATGCGCGTAACGATCACGACGGTCGAAGAGAAGTGCGTCGGGTGCGCGATACCATTCGACTCTCTACCATCAGACGCCAGGCTACAGCCCTCGTTGCAGGTAGATCTTGTGAGAGGACTGGCGGCCCTGGGACCCTGGCGATGCTTTGATGGGACTATTCAGAAGCGCATGACTGTGTCAAAGGCTGGTCCTCACGCCGCTGTGGGCGTGGTATTTATTCGCACTTGGAGAGGGCGAGCACTGAGGCAGCCATGCTTGGTTTCTAGCAAGAGATACCCCTAAATGAGAAACAGTTGAGAATTTATTTTGCGCCACTCTCGCTGACTTGTGACCCGAGCGATTGGAGGCATGCGTGTGGCATCTTTATGTTCGCCCCCTGAACTTGGATGACTATGGTTTCGGCCTCGTGCTATGCAATGTATTCGGAGGACTCATTACACACAAGCAACCGCCATCTCTAGAGAGATGACCCGACCATCGACGCCCCCCTCCCGGAGGGGTTACCCCGGTGCGGACCGGTCCGTTGAATCCTCTTGCTCCGGACCCGACCGGCCGGGCTGCGGTGCGTCACACTCGATGGGAACCCCACTCGCTGCCCCGCATGGATTTGTAAAGGGCGCAATCTAGTGTCAATCATCCAAGACCATCGCCTCCGATCCTAGCACCCTTTTCTTCTTTGCCCTCACGAGCACAGGCTATCTTGTTCAACGGTTTCTCGAAAAACATGGCTGTCGCCATGGCTGGCTTCCATACCAGTCCAGAGACCATCTTCCGTGGCATGATCCACGATCAAAACACAAAGAGATGGCAGGATTTAGAAAGCCGTCTCCAGCCAGCTGTGAATGTCGACGGGGAGTCACTACCAAGGGACCGTTTCCGAGACCGTCTACTCAACGACCTTGCGGGAGATGGAGACACCAAAGAGGTGAAAATCGATGCGATGCTGGTAGATGCCGACACCCCAAGCATCGCTGCACGTCTCATCAACCGCGTCGTTCCCGCCGCCTCCAAGCCGTTTGAGTATCAGGAAATCGTCTTCGCAAACTTCACAGGCAGCCTTGTATCCACTTGGAAAACTGTCCGTGATGAAGACGGCTTCCGGAGCCGAGAACCGGCGGTGCCACGAACCCCGCCCTCTCCCACGGCGCTGCCCAACAGGCAGACATCCTTCCCGAAATCATCGGCCGAACTCAAGTCGTTCTACCAAAGCTACATTAACAGCATAAACGAGAAGACAATGAGCCAGGAATTCGGCCGCTTCTGCCAGCCGCTGCTATAGCACAACGACCGCGAGCTCACGATCGCCGAGTACATACCCCTGATCAGCGACAGCCAGGACGCCATCGACGGACTCCACTTTGACATACAGGACCTGTTTGCGGACGAAGAGACGCAGCGGATTGCGGCGAGGTTGGAGTTCACGGGGACGCCAGTCAAGGAGTGGGGAGGCGCGAGGCCGAACGGCACGGCTGTCAGGTTCCACGAGCACGTCATCTATCAGCTTGAGCAGGGGAAGATATCGCGCGTGTGGTCGACCATAGAACTGGACCTGTACCGGAAGCAAATGGGAAAGGATGCTGCGTAAGGAAAAAAGGCAAGGCAGCATACCGCAACTGGTCGGGCAGACCAGCTCTCATACACTACAGAAAACACTTCGGTCCGAGTGTGATATATGAGTCATGGTGTACACATAGAAGACGCCACTTAAAATTTAATTAAGACTCTTCCTTCACAAGGCGAGACACCCCTGCGAATTGTATTTAAGCTTTGAAGTTGTCGAAAGGTGATATATGCCGCAATTACAACTCGACAATTATGGATCCACTTTTGTTTACAATAAAAAAGTCAAACGCAGCTGTTGATCGTATGTGATGGATCTCCAGGATGGGTTCCCGACAAGAATATGTGATATTTGTCTCAAGGGTAACCTTCCATATAGGTTTCTGCCCTGGCGCCACGTCTCATAGCGTGAAGAAGCTCACTAAATAATGGAGGAGCGAAATACACTGTTCGCGGAGCTTCTTTGCCAGCTATGCTCGTGGCTGGATCACTGAAGATTCATTGAGCGTCATCATTTCCGCTGGGCAGTGTCGTTGTCAGCATACATCTAAGTTGGAACGCTGATAAACACCTCACTTTCTGCCGGGCAAGATGACTCATGGCCCAAGTGAAATCATCCTTGTCTCAAGAGGGATCGGGAGCCACGCCGAGCTGTCTTCGGAAGCCAACCGACTTACTGCCCAGGAATCCAACATGCGCTGCGCAACCATGTCACCTTCAGGGCAGGGCATCGTAGCAATTGGCGGTAACTGTAAACGAGAGACGGACACATTGAGTGAGATGCGGACAAATATTGCATGATCTCTTTCTATATCGAGTCAGGAAGAAAGTACCGTTTGGCGTGGAACCGACCATATACTCCCACATTGCAATTAGGCTAATCTACGTCATCCCAGCCAGCAGGGTTGTCTATCCTTTTCACGATGCACAACATTGGCCCGAAAGGTTTATGGAAAACTTTCAGTGCTATCGACCCAGTACGTCTGAGTCGCGTCCCAGCAAACATATGGAACGCTTACCAGAGAAACGAACAACTCATAGAAGCTGTGCACACGGCGGATCATCGTGTTATCAAGTTACAGGGCCGGTGAAGGGGTTCCAAAAATAATAACGGTCGGTTCGTTGCTCATTAAGCGGTCAGGAGGACTACGCGCTACTTATCTGGCCCTCGTCCCCGACTGGACTGTTCATGAAGACATCCCATCCTTAGCATTACTGTCTCTCCCTAAAAGAAGAGACCAAAAAAAAAAAAAAAAAAAGACTGTATGAAGAAATCTAAATAAATGAACGGCACGCGGCTGTCACTGCTTACTTGTTACCAACAACGGGACCGCTCCGGGCCTTGGCGGCATCGAACAAGCTCTGGATGTCCACCTGCCACTGAGCGAGATCGGGCCGGAGAATCCGGCGGTCGTACGTGACCAGACCGTTGACCTCGCCCTCGACGTCGGTCGTCTGCGTCCAGACGCCGCCGCTGCACGCGTACATCTCCACCTGCTCACGGAACTCCCTGAGAAGCACTCGGCCACGGTAGTTGTAGGCCTCGAGGTTCTCGTTAATCTCGTAGGTCTGGTTGATGGAATCGATGGCCTGCTGCACGTTCCAGAGGCTGCGATTCCGTTAGTTACCGACAAACGGATCTGTATGGAGGAAAGATGCACTCACTGTTCGATGGAGACGTTGTGCCCGATGCCGCCAAATTCGCCTTGGAACCCGATGCGTGACTTGTCGTAAGGGCCTGTATTAAGAGAATAAAACGGCGTGCCGCACTGGGGATTGGCGTAGTGGTGGTTGTCCGAGTAGTCGCCGAACCCATGATCGAACCAGCCGCTGGTGGCGTCGATGAGCCTCGTAGGGTCGACTTTGCGGACAACGTCTACGAGAGTCTGCTCCGGGTAGGGCGGGTCCCTGAGCTGGCCCCAGCCTTCGTTGTAGATGATCCAAGTGACGATACTGGGGTAGCTCTTGTGCTCCTGGATCAAGAGCTGCAGCTGGCGCTCGAACTCGGCCTGCTGCTCGGGGTTGGGCAGACGCGAAGAGTCGGCTGTCAGACTTGGCATGTCCTGGATGACGAGCAGGCCGAGCTGGTCACAGGCGTGATAGAACAAGTCCGGCTCAACTTTGACCTACAAAGTGTCAAAAAAAAAAAAAAAAACAAGATTTCGAGGGGGAAAAAAATAAAAAGAGAGGAAGTTGAGAAAGCGGTGTCTTACATGCTTGCGAACCATGTTCATGCCAAGGTTCTTGAGCACTTTGAGATCATAGGTCATAGCCTCCACGCTCGGCGGCGTGTAAAGCCCGTCGGGCCAGTATCCCTGGTCGAGGGTTCCGAACATGAAGATGAATTCGCCATTCAGCAGAGGGCGCTTGACTCCATCAATCGTGCCGGTCGAGATTGTGCGGAAGCCGGTGTAGCTCGAAACGTTGTCGAGTCCCATCCTCACCGTAATGTTGTACAGATTAGGAGTCGACGGCGACCAAACGTCAGGCGAAGGCACGGTGAAGTTGAAGGGGGTGTCGGAAGTTCCATCGCTCTCCCCGACAGTTTTGCCATCCTTGTCAATGACGGCAATGTGCACTTTTGACGGCGGGCTGGAGTAGCTGTGAACAAGCACGTTCACTACGCAAAAACGTTAGATGGGAGACGGCCGCTGTTGAACTGTTTCTTGTTTGACGGGGTGCAACATACCATGTCCTTCATGGTCAGCGGCCACATCCAATTGGGTGATGCGATTGTGCGGCGTGCTCTCTAACCAGACCGTCTGCCAAATACCAGAGCATGAACGGTAGAAGATGTGCGAAGGGGATCTAGCCTGCTTGCCGATGGGAACGACGTAGCCCGGCTCATCCGTAGGATCAAAGACAAATACCAGCCTTGAAAATGAGTTTCTGTCAGTTTGCGGGCCCCGTATCATGAAGAATACAGATGATTGCACTCACAAAGTGTTTTGACCGACGGGCTTGAGGTACTTCGTCGCGTCGATTGTGAAGCGGAAGTATCCTCCGCGGTGGAACCCGGCCTTCTGACCGTTGATGAACACAGTCGCCTCGTAGTCGACGGCCTCAAAGTTGATGAGCACCGTCTGGTTCCCCCAGTCTCTGGGCACCTCAAAGGTCGTCGCCAGCCAAAAGTGAGTCACGTCGAGCTCCTGGAGCCCGGAGAGTCCGCTCTCGATGCACGACGGGATCAGGACCTCCCTGTCCAGCGTGCTGCCGGAAGGTGGGTGGTTCACATCATCACCTCCACTTGCGGCCCGGTAGGTCCAGATGCCGTTCAGGTTCAGCCACTTCTCTCGGCGCAGCTGCGGCCGTGGGTGCTCCGGCCAGGGGTTTGTCCCGACCTTGGTTGTCCAATCCGTGTCAAGAGGCGGAGTCTGGAGTTTGTAGGGCTCCGCGGCCGGGGCCGTGGGTGCTGAGCTTCCACCGGTTGTCGTCGCGTTGAGAGTGGCGGAAGCCACAGAGAGCGCCGTCAGCGCAGACGATAGAAGAGCCTGCGTGAGACGCATCTTGAAAAGTGCTGGAGTTCGCCGAGATGTTCGGTGCCTGTCCCGGACAACGGTCGACTTTCCAAGGTAGCCACGGAAATCGAGGTGGGACAATGGAACAAAAAAACGCGAGATACAGCACGAACTATGAGGGTCACAGCGCAACGGGGGGGATACTCCTGTTATACTGAGGGTTTTGCTGGAAAAGAAGGTCTGGCTTTATCCCTGGTCGGGACGAGCGTTGTCATTAAACTGACTTGCAGACTCCATTTAAGTAAATTGCGCAGTGCGTAAAAGCTTCGCAGACACATCGGATTACTTCCCAACCGCTTTCCGGACGCCCCGGCATTAAGCCAAGCGAAGCTGGATGTGGACTGGCCTTGACCAGGGAAACAATGCAAGGTTTTCGAAAGTTCCTCTCCTTCACCAGGGTTCACTCACAGTGACGTGCTATGCAGAAGCATGCAATGTTGCGTCCCGCGGTGAGCCCAGTTCTCCACACGGCCAGGAGTCGGCAGTCGCAATTCTTTGGTTTCCCATGTCTTGGCCGCTTGGCCTTTGAGGGGAAATGGATGGGAGAAATTCGTTTAGGTGCTGGACTGCTGGCATGTGAGTAACCACAACATCAAAATAAGCAACGGGCAAAGGCTCGTTGTGCGCGGCACGTGGAGTGGTTAGACGGGTGGCACAGAAAGAGCTGCATGATGCAGTCACATCTGGAGAGGGGGAAAACGGGCTGGCCACAAGACCTTCATGTCTGTCGATCTTGCCGTTTCTTGCGGCCATGATGAGTCCGTCAGCTTGCTGGTAGGTCTGACATCTTCGGCGGGCCACTTCAAGCGCGATGCGTGAAAGGAGAAGCGTTGCATCGGCCAGTAGAGCGTTGCAACGTCTGACCAGCACTAGCCCGCATTTTGATGAGGCGTCGTCGCTATGGGTGGAGTTTTCCCCTATTATGCCTGTGCTATTCATGGGACGAAGGGGTGATCGACAGGTCCATTCGATTTAGGGCAATGCCAAAATCATCCGGTTTATGTCATGGCGAACTGCCACTACAAGGTATCTCGCAGGCCGCCAGCGGACCTCATGTTTATTTGTTCTCTTTCTCACTTCGTATTCAACTCGATAGTGGAACCTTTCTGCATTCGATATGTATCACGCCATGGAAACCCGCATCTCTCTGCCTCCACCGATCTTTTGTGCGTAGAACGGCAGGCATGCTGGCTATTTCCGACTGGCTCTTCTGTCCTTTCTCACTGCTGGCGGGAGGGGCTGAACCTTGTTTATCGGGGATGGTTGCGCAAGATCGACGGGGACGGGGTGTCTTGGTTCCCCTCTACTGACTTGGCTAGGTAGAATGGTTCCCTAGTGCCTTTTCTCAACCGCTCGTCCAGGTGACCTCTTTGTTTTCCAAGCGACCCAATGGTCTCATTGACGTTGTACCGATCATCGCGGTCCGGCGTCCTTGTGTTTTTCACGTGGTGCATGTCTCGTGGCATGTTATAGGCCTTTTTATTTTTTATTTTTTTTGGCCATTCATTTAGACTCCCGACGGGGTTCTCTCGAGCCTCGAGATGCATAATGGTCACAAACTCCCATAGATGAACCGTTGTAACTACGACCTTGTACGATGCACCTTTGTCTCTCTCACTGTAACCATACATCCCCGCTTGTATTGATGTGATAGCCCAACCTGGTAAAAGTGTCATTTTTCACCGTCGACGTGACTGAGCAACAGACGAACATGTGAGAAGGCTTCGAGAAAATTGTGTGAAGTCGGGGGGGGGGGCGGCTGATGAGGACACACTGGACATGCATGCATGCGCAGCTTAATAAACCGCACAACTCATGACGCCAAGGCTCCCTCAATGTCACCGACATCACTGAACCTGGAAAAGGGAAACACAGACCAGCGAGTGGGATTGCAATCTTTTTTTGCGTTGGGCGATGTGATCTGCCGCAGAAACGGCAATACTGCACACGTTGCCAGCCTAGGTGGGTAGTAACGAAACAATTGTCGCCAGGTTCTGAAAGGAGCCCAATTATGAGAAAAGTGAGCATGTTAAATTCCTCAAGCGCAAAGTTGACACTCCGAGGAATGCGGAACAGCCCCACGAGAAACTCCGGACGGCGAGGAACCCCGTTTTCTTATTTGACCTTTCGTCCCAAGCCGAGTCGTCTGGAATCCCACTCCAAAACGTGGGGATGAGGTGCATAAGCTCGCCGGAAGCCGAAAGTTTCATGATGCTAAGACCGGGAGCAAGCCACGAAACACCAAACATGATTCAAATTGGCGAACAGGTTAGCTGCTGTGGAAGAGCTTCCGTGGTTTGCATTAAAGGCATGAATTTTAGCTTTTGTCGGGCCCAGAATCGCTCAACGGGCTGGAATCAAGGGCGGTTTCAAACGGCAAACGAACCATATGATCGATGCACACCCCTATTCAAGGAACAGGGAGGTAAAGAGCTTATGGGAAGAGAGACCAAAGCATTTGCGGAAAAGGAACCCGATTCAAGAGGGGTTTCCGGTCAAGAACTCATAAAAATGAGTTGTTCGCAAGGCTTACAAGCCTCATTCTGAGTCCTTACTTGTTGCCCTTTACTATGAACAGTCAATATTTCGTGACAGCCACTTTAATGATCGGCTATTGGACTCTTTCCAGTGATTAATGTAACTTCCTCTCACGATGCATGTGGCGTTATATGGGTAAGAATGCTACAATGTGATCCTAACGCTAAGCCAGCGACTGGATTCGTCAAAGAGCTTTTTTTTTGCTCTTCAAGCTCTTGAATGCTCTTGAACAACACTCTTTTTTAAGGAGACAGTACGAAAAACACTATACCATGATGCACATGGACGGAAACTATCTCTCAGTTCCATATGGCAATGAAAAAGCTTATGCAGTAACAATATTCGAATACAATGATGTCGAATTGCACAGACACCGACCTGCAAAGATTCCACCACGAAGTTTCGGGGAAGCCTAGAACATTCTCAGTGTTCACATACTTTGGAATGAGAATGTGAAACTATACACATAGTATATCAACTTGCAAATGCCACCAGGTGGTGTTACATTAGATCTATATTATAGTACTTCCAGCATAGCTGAACTGAGGAGCAATACACAAGCTCGTTACGCGTGAAACAAGAGCCAGATAAGCGAGGAGCTCAAACTTGTCGTTAGGTTCTGTTGTGTCTTGAACTGCGCTTCTTACAACTTGAGATGTAAGTTTGTAGCATGCCGCACCCTCCGGCAAAATACAGCTCAACCAGCTGATATACGCTCATTAAGAGACGTCAACACGATTTATGGCACAAATTCATAACCCTAGGGATAACAGTATGATGATATTATTGGATTCGGTTCGTCCAGTTTCATGTTTATTCAGGTCTAAAACCCGGCTTGGCATACAAAGCCGGTTTGTATTTAATCCTTCCCTGGGGATTATGCCCTTGACTCAATTTCCAGTCAAGGCTCTACCTGTCGGTGAATATTGCTGTGATAATTTGTCATGGATGCAGCCTAGCTGTCAGCTCTACCGTCTTGAATTGGTTTCCAGACTTCTGGTCTAAGAAACATAAGAAAAAGTAGAATAATGTGTGAAAGACGGGATCACTGAAGTTGCACGAAAAACTGCCCGGTTTACAATCCTTCAGGATGCTTTCTTTTTCTTTCTTGTTAGAGAAGTATCAACATATCTCATGATAACTAGCGACACAGGCAGGGCTGCTACTTGGATCACACCTTCAGGCAGACATCAATGAGAACTAATCTACTCCTTAGCCGATTTCGCTTTGTTTGGCGATATGTTCCACAAGTGAGTTGACATCCAAAAGGTCAACTGAAACCTGAAGTGATAATCCATATGATGTGATAATCCATGACGTGGGCAACAATGTGTAAGACGAGTGACCTTCTGTTATCGAACTAGGCCCGACACTTACGGTCTAGCGAGCAGGACCGACAGTGTAGGATAAGCAAGCACCTTAGATAGGTAGGAATGGAGGATGATACGCTATCTGCCCAGCAACGCTTATCGAGTATCAGGGGTGCCTATGTTGCGACTTACCCCGCGGTTCCAATGGAACACGCTTGCAATTGCATGTTGTCTCTGATTCTAGTCGGGAACTGCCATTTTTCAAGGCATAATCATCTCGTCCTGTAGCAGCTAGCCAATTGGAATATTGGAATATCCAGGTCGCAATGAAGAAGATTGGTGAGACGTACGACAGAAGAAACGACGATGTCGACTACCATAATGAGACCAATCGGCCGGTCGTGTACGATGACCTCGACCCATTCGGCCACGAAGAGAATCATCAGGTAGCCTGCTTCCATGCACGAGCTGTAGCCTCATCAAAGACAGCTTCGCTGACTATGGGATGCAGATCAAATACAAAACGATGTCGTGGAAGCTCGTCGCAGTGCTCATGATAGCGGAAATCGTGAGCAACGGCATGCTGTCTCTGCCTTCGTCCTTGGCGGTCGTTGGGATCGTCCCCGGCGTGGTCCTCATCATCTTTCTCGGCATCTTCGCGACGTACACCTCTTGGCTGTTGGTTCAGTTCAAGTTGAGGCACCCGGAAGTCCACTCGATGGGGGATGCCGGGCAGATCCTCTTCAGCCGGGCCGGGAGAGAGCTCCTCGCCTTCGGGACGGTGGTCTTCGCCGTCTTCGCGACCGGCGGCCAGCTCCTGGCAGGGCAAATAGCGTTGGCGACGCTCAGCGACAACAGGCTCTGCCTGATGCTCTACACCGGCATCTTCGCGGTTCCGACGCTACTCTTTAGCTTCCCGCGCACAATGGACCAGCTCTCGTGGCTCTGCATCCCGTCCGTCGTCTCTATCCTCGTCGCGGGCGTCGTGGGCATGATCGGCGCGGGCCTGCACCCGGCGGCGGACCGGCAGGTCAGCGTCGCCGTCCCGTCCGACTTTTACACGGCTTTCATCGCCATCACGAACCCCGTCTTCGCGTACGCGGGCCACTTCATGTTCTTCATCCTCATGTCGGAGATGCGGCGCCCGCAGGACGCCATGAAAGCGGCGTACACCCTGCAGGGCTTCGCCACTACCTTTTACGCCGTGTTCGCCGTGGTGTGCTACGTCTACCTTGGGAGCGAGGTCGCTTCTCCGGCGTTCAGTAGCCTGGAGCCGAAGTGGGCCAAGGCGGCGTACGGGATCGCGATACCCAACTTCCTCCTCGCCGGATCGCTGTACGCGCACACGGCGGCGAAGCTGCTCTTCGTGCGCATATTCCGCAAGAGCCGCCACCTGCACAGCCATACCACGGTGGGATGGGGCACGTGGGCGGTTTTGATCGTGCTGATGAACGCTGCGGCGTTTGTTCTCGCCGTGGGCGTGCCGATTTTCAACTACCTCATCGGCATCGCAGCGAGCCTGTTCGCCGCGTGGTACAC
The DNA here is from genome assembly GCA_020631755.1 of Colletotrichum sublineola. Lineage (NCBI taxonomy): Eukaryota > Fungi > Ascomycota > Sordariomycetes > Glomerellales > Glomerellaceae > Colletotrichum > Colletotrichum sublineola. The sequence goes on from JAHSQG010000010.1 coordinate 1,765,248, forward strand.
GTACGGTATCGCAGGCGCATTCTGGCTGCACGACAACTACCATGACTACGACGGGTGGAAGCAGTGGGCACGCAAGTGGTTTCAGGCCCTGATGGCGGGTTTGACCTTTGCTGCCGGGGGCTTCATCTGTGTGGCCGGGACTTACGTCACAGTGAAGGGCATCGCGGAGGCGTATGAGTCTTGTGCTGTAGGGGAGCCCTTCAGTTGCTAGACCGAGAGAGAGACAATGCAGCCCGTTTTGTGTGAGAGCAGGGAGTGCCCATGGCCAAAGTCGATCTGCCGGGGAAAATTGCATAGGCTTAATGTGCCCCTGTACTGGTCAACCTGAGAGCAAACGCTGGTGTCATTTTTGTTTAGTTTTACCGGAGAGACATAACAAGGGACGTTCATTAGCAAGGCTGGACATGGACAATTGGATCTCTAGGCCAATCTAATGAGCGAATATAGCCAAGGAAAGAGGGGTTTGATGGAAACCATTTGGTCATTGGTCATGACAGCTTCATCCTGCGGAGAGTCTTCTCCGTCAGCGGATTTGATTTCAGTGTAGCTTCACCAGAGGCGCAAATCACTTGACAAAGATGGCAAAGGCCAGACTGGCATTGCATTGCCAAGCATTGAAATGGAAATGATGACAATCGAAGGATTCTGTTATGATACGGCCGGAAAAACAAAACACACAGGGATCTTACAGTGACGTCAGCCTCGGCGCTGAAAACCGCATTTGATCCGGTCTTCGTTCCCCTCCAGAACCCCAGAACTCCATTTGGTGTGTAGTCGTCGCTTTCAAAAGGCGTGTCGGTGTGGTTCAACCGTTTGATTAGCAGCTCAGGCGTCCACCGAATCAACACCAACACACACACGACCAGATGAGAACCGAGATCTGGCTAGCCAGGGACTGGAACCTGTCCCGCAGGGCCCCCATCTCCTGCGTTTCAACTGGGTCCTTTTCTGGATCCCGAAGGAGCCCGGCTGGCTGTCACTACACTCACACACCCCTTTCTGCTGGGCCTTATAACGCCGCCCCAACGTCGCATTTGACACATCGCGGCTGGGTGGAAAAACACTTGGGGGTCTACCGATGATGACGAGTGAAGTCATCGCCGCCGTACTAGACAAAGTGGGCACCCAATCGCCGCGGCGCGCCGGCTCGGTTCCTGGATGAATCCGGCAACGACCGGCGGTTGCCCAGACCCTTCCAGGTTTTAGTTCCGAACCCTTTCCCGTCAAGCCAGTGCCACGACCCCCGTCACAACGCATGATAGTGTGGCGTTTCTTGTTGAGGCTTCTAGTTCGTCGACGACCGCGCCTGTCACTCGACCCCTCATCCTAGTCAGCCGGCAGCTATCTGCCCCAATACCCATCGGTCTCGATGTTCACCATGATTGAACTGGCCGTCCTTCATTTGTGTCTAGTGTTGCATTCTGGGATGAATCCGGCGGTCTTTGAGTTGTTTGGACTCGGTTCAGTGCTAGCCAAAATGTCGCCTCAGCCAGGGTTGTAATTTCCCAGATGAAGATGGGGGGCAAAGCGTCTTTCTTCGTGTTCTTCTTCCAGCTTCATCATTGTTGACTTATTTCTAATCCATCTCTTCCTGCTACTTCTCATTCAGTGTTCACAACAAGCCAAGAGCTCACTCTTCCGCGATCCCAGGAAAGGTCCTGGTCCGCTTCTTTCTGTTACTTTTGCCTCCATCATCCTCCCTGGGACAAGTGGCTCACAGCTCTGCCACCCCGCTGCTTTTGAGATTGCAGATGTGACAACCCCTACCGCCCATCTGCATGTGGCGACATCATAGTGTGCCACAAGCCGTCCAACTGCCGTTTGCACGTCAGAGACGCCCCGTCACTAGCAGACTCCCCGTCACTGGCTATCTCGTATCCCCGGCCACTGGTGCCGCGTCTTCACGATGTCCTTTGTTAATCTCTCGCGCCCCCCTCTCGACCATCGCTCACACAGCGACTCCCATGCCCGGCCAAGGTTCAATTCGCAAAATACATCCGACCGTCTAAGGGAGGGATCCGGCCTCCGATCACAACCATTCTTAATGGCGAGCAACATCAAAAAGGGCAGGAAATCGGTGTTTAGAGAGCTAGGACTTGACGAAGACTTTGGCGACGATTGCGCCTCATCCGCCACCGCACATTTCCAGCATTCTCGCGAGCGGAAGGACGCCACGTCAATAGAAAAGGATTTTGGACAAGTATCAGGTTTGGTGTCCAATCACGGCGATGCTTCGAACAATGCCGATGGCGACGATGGCGGCGACGACGACGATCGTGAAAGCAGGCATTCCGAGACCGAACCGCGCGAGGACGCCGGCGAACCGCGTCGTAGGAACACAAGCCAGTTTGCGAAGCACCCGTGGTACGCCAAGTTGTCGCAGGGGTATCGGCGGCCGCGGGTCAAGACGACTTCAAGTGCGCCACCTCCCACCGTCTCGAGTCTACAGCGGCTCGGCATGATCGCATTGCTCATCGCTGTCATCCTTCCGGCCTTTAGTTATAACAATGGCCATCAGAAAATTGGGAGTGGGGCGGACGCGGGCGTCATACGCTCAAGAGCCACAACGTCGACAAACGTCTGCCTGAGATGGGCTCAGCAAGGTCCGTATTGTGTTGCTTGCCAGATTGTTAACCTGACTAACACCAGACAGCGGCTCTCCTAAACGGCACTCTGTACATGTATGGTGGCCAGTCCAAGACCGAGGCGTCGCAGACCATCAACACGTGGAGTAAGCGTGCCGGGGACCCCTGGGGAAGAGGCGAAGCGAGACATTCTGACGCGTTTATGCAGACAACGACTTTCTCACCCTCGACTTGACGAAATCGTGGGACACGAAGTCCCCTTCCCTAACAGGATTGCCGATACCGAATGGACCTCCCGCAGTGGCTAATGGTTTCTTGTGGCGAGATTACGATAACCTGTACCTCTACGGAGGCCAGTTTGCCGATAACGATGGCGCGGAAGGCGTCTACGCCACGGTTGCTCCGATGTCAATCTGGCGATACTCCGTCAAGGACCACTCCTGGCTCGAGTTCAGAGACCCTCGCACCTCAACCGGCAACTACTCGACCGCCGCCAACACGCCTGTCCAGCGCTCTGCAGAAGGCGCGGGCTTGTCAGTGCCGGAGCTTGGCCTGAGTTGGTATTTCGGCGGCCACCTCGATTGGCTCACAACCGAGGGCTGGTCGATCCAAACTCCCAGGGTATATCTCAAGAGCCTGTTAGAGTTCACCCATCCCGGCTTCATGAACACCGGGGTTGACTCGCTGCGCGGTGCCGGGGCCGCCGACGGCGGCGTCTTCCGGAACATCACAGAGGGCGGGTTGCAGGAGACCGACGCCTTTCCGGAAAGAGCGGACGGCGTGTTGGTCTTCGTCCCCGGCTGGGGCGTCAGAGGCGTCCTGATCGGCATGGCCGGGGGTTCGGACAAGACATTCGTCGACGATCTCGGGACACTCGATGTCTACGACATTGCCACGTCGGAGTGGTACCACCAGCGGACCACGGGCGACAGGCCGGCTGTGCGCGTCAACCCTTGCGCCGCAGTCGCCAGCGCCCCTGACGCTTCAAGCTTCCAGGTCTATTTCTTCGGAGGCCAGAACCTCCAACCTTATGTGAGTCTTTTATGCCATTGGGATAGGGTGTGGCTTGACACTGATACTTGGCGCAGAGAAACCAAACCCAGTACAACGACATGTACATCCTTTCCATCCCCGCCTTCACGTGGATCAAGGTGGACGCAGGTGAGGGAGTTCCCGCACCCCGAGCTGGGCACACGTGTACCATGCGCGACGGTCAGATCATTGTCGCGGGCGGGTACCTCGGCGAGGACTCTCAATGCGAATCCCCGGGTGTCTACGTATTTGACGCAAGCAACCTTGAGTGGACTAGTGGGTTCAAGGCCGGAGACCATCCGGCGGATCTTAGCCCCGAAAACTCCGTCTTGGCCGGATCGTACGGTTACAAGGTCCCGGGCAAGGTGCAAAGCGTCATCGGCGGCAACTCCGAGGGCGGGGCCACCGCCACGACGCCGGCCGCCGGCCCTGCCACCGGCGGTCCGTTCGCAACCGGCAAGCCCCCGGTTTTCACAATCACGCAGGGCGGCTCGACCGCCACGGTCACTTCCTTTGGTCCGACCAGCACCTCTGCTCCCGGCGATAGTTCGGAATCCAGAGGCACCAACCCCGGCCTTATCGCGGCGGGCATCATCGCCGGCCTCCTCGGAGCCCTCGCGCTGTACCTGGGTTTCTGCGCCTGGCTGTACCGCCGGCAGGTAGCCGCCTACAAGCAGCACCTGTCCCAGGTCAACCGCTACTCGGGCGCCAGCTCCATGCACTTCGGGGCCGCCGGCTTCTTCCCCGGCCGTGGCGAGAAGAGCAGCCGCAGACACAACCGCGACAACAGCACCGTCAGCGACGAGTCGTTCTCGTGGGTCGGCACTGGCGTGGAGCCGAAGTGGATGACGGACGACGCCACCCCGGGCTCCGGCTCTGCCGGCACCGCCAGCGGCGGTAGCGGGAGCGGGCTGAAGAGGAAGAGCGAGGACGCGAGGACGTTCAAAAGCGGCCCGAGCGGGACAGCGAACGACCCGCGGACCAGCTCGAGCAGACACGCCAACACCGACAACGAGAGCATCTCGAGCACGGAGCAGCTGCTCGATGGACAGGAGCCGAGTTTCTTCTCGGTCGTCATGGGCCCCAGGCGTGCTCTGAGGGTTGTCAACAGCAGCGAGTAGATGGCAGTGTATGTGCATACGACAGCCGGGAAGGAATCTGGGGGAATGAACATGAGTACACGAGAACACGACTTCCTGTATATGTACGCCTGAGGGCAATACCCGCAATCGCTAGATACCCTTCTTATCCCGTATAGCTATTGGAATTTGAGCGGTAATTTTTTTTCCGACGAAATATATTCGGATCTCCGCATGTCTCTCCTGAGCTTTGCCGTACTTGTGCATGATTGCCTCTATGTCTTCCTCATTTGGCTAATGGTGTCTTGTGCGAGGAACGTCACTACGGGCAGTAGTAACACGACGCGGAGACCAAAAGCGGTTTGCCAAGTTTCAATAGAAGGAAAAAGAGGCACATGGCATCGAAACAAAAACAAGGACGGTTCCGTGAGGCACTTGTGGGCAGCGCAGCGACTGGTAAGACACGAAGGTCCGAGAATATCTCACTCAGAACGGCATGATTGGTTACAAAAAAGACCGTGGAGCGAAGATCCTGCGGGGCCCGGGGGGAGACATTTACACACAGATCGTTTACTACAGAGGCGGGTTAATCTCCCGTCCCAAACTCTGACTTGAGTGCTAACACTATTTTTGGCGAGCAATCGAGCGTGGCCAAGAAAACGCTCTCCATGCTCCGAAGTCACACCCGCCCAAGTCCGCATGCCTCTCTTGGCTGGGCTGATGACAGAGAACAATAGAGAGAGTGTGGTCTTCTTATCGTGCTTTCTCGACTCTTGACTCGCAACGCATGTGAAAAGCGACAAGCTTTCATACTGCGATATGAGAGGTCACCCGTGCCCCTTTCGAGTCTTGTAGTGTCGAGAAGGATGCCATTGGCCATTCCCCAAGGTTCCTGAGTCAGCCTCGACAACACTGCGGTGTCTTGATGCCAAACAAAGTACCTAGCACCGGTAATACCGATGAACTGTAGGGATGAACACGGTTAAGCGGAGGCGGCAGGGCAACCCCGGCGAGTTGCATCGCGATTCCTTGCCACCAACATGCACGGAGCTGCTCTTGATGCCACCCACATTGGGTGAGATTGGCGGCAGGTCCCGGGACTAAGCCAGTTGAACACAATAGTCTCCTCGAGGCTAGAATCGCGGGCCAGTATCCCCGCAATGTCCCAACGGGCATGCCGTAGCATTCTCGCGAAAAAATCAACATGCCGTGAGGGGACATGTCAGATGTTTCTGGCAATTGCGCCATTCAGTTGCGGTGGCACGCATTACGGACGGACGTGTTGAAGTCATGTTTATAAACTGACCAGGGGAACCTCCCTCCCTTCGTCGAGATGCTTCGTCCACAAGCCCAGTTCGACATTGCCTGTCCGTCTCTCGTTGATACCCAGGTCTCTCTCTTGTAGTCGTCGGCCCGCCATGAAGTTCTCCCTCAGCTCCCTTGTGCTCTGCGCAGCATCGAGCTTGGTCACCGCCCTGCCGGTGAATGACGTCCAGGTGTACGACGCCGTCGTCATCGGAGGTGGCCCCGCCGGTCTCAGCGTCGCCAGCGCCCTCGGTCGTGTACGCCGCAACACCCTGCTCGTCGACTCTGGCGAGTACCGCAATGCGCCTACAAGACACGTGCATGATGTGATCGGTTTCGATGGTATGTTTGGATCGCAGCCAGCCAACCACTTGTGTTCTCATGGGAGAATCGGGCTTTTCTAACAACTGGTCAGGCGTCACCCCGGCATGGTACCGCTTCAAGGCCCGCGAGCAAATCTCACACTACGATACCGTCAACATGATCAACGGCACCGTCACCAAGATTACGGGTAACGACGCAGAGAACTTTTCCGTATCGGTCAACTACACCGACGGCTCGGTCATGGACATCCGTACGCGCAAGGTTGTCCTCGCCACCGGCCTGAAGGACGACCTCCCCGACACCCCCGGCCTCTGGGAGAACTGGGGCAAGGGCATCTTCTGGGTATGTCTCGCGCGAATCCGACCGGTGTCGCTCTCCTTTCTTTGTCACTAACAACCGCAAGTGCCCTTGGTGCGACGGCCACGAGCACGCCGACCAGGCCCTCGGCCTCCTGGCCGCCGCCTTCAGCGACCTCCCGGTCCTCGTCCGCGAGATCCTGACGCTCAACAAGGACATCGTCGCTTTCGCCAACGGCACCGACACGCCCGCCGCGCGCGCCGCCACCGAGGCCAAGGACCCCAAGTTCCAGGAATACCTCGACCTGAACAACGTCAAGATCGAGAACCGCACCATCGCCCGCATCACCCGCCTCGAAGACGGCGGCAACCCCCCGCACGACCCCTCGCTGCCGACGGCGCCCGAGCACGACCTCTTCTCGGTCGACTTCGTCGAGGGCGGCGAGCCCGTCCAGCGCGCCGCCTTCTTCGTCGACTTCCCCGACGAGCAGCGTAGCACCGTCGGCGCCGAGGCCGGCGTCCAGCTCTGGGGCGGCCGCCTGGCCGCCGACGTGTCCAAGGGCTACCTCACCAACGTTCCGGGCATCTACGCCGTCGGCGACGCCAACTCGGACAACAGCACCAACGTGCCGCACGCGCTGTACTCCGGCAAGCGCGCGGCCGTGTTCTTGCACGGTAAGTTCCCAACGGGCCTTTTTCTTCTTGTCATTCCTAATCCGCCTGAGCAACATTTGGCTGACTTCTTTTTCTTTCGCTTTAGTGAAACTTGCAAAGGAGGACCAGGCCAAGCAGACTGGCGTGGACGTCGGGTCTCTGAAGAGAGACGTGGAGTTGGAGGAGCGCTCCGTCTGGGAGGCCGCCAACGGCCAGTCCGGAGACATTCTTTACGCTGGAGAGTTCGACCAGTAATGGTCTTGAAGCGGCTAGGTTTCTGGTATACATAAAAGTTTGTTCTTTATCTAGAGGCCTCGCATTGTAGGTGTCCAATGCCAAACTAATATTATTATTATTTTCTCTTGAAAGAAAAAGAGAAAAAGAAAAAAAAAAGGTCTACTTTCTTGCTGCTCCCTGCCCTTTTCTCTCAGGCCGCCTCGTCCTCGATTTCCAAGTTGCCGACTTTGAATTTCTTGCCCTTCATGTCTGCGTAGTCGTTGTGGTCGTGATAGTTCCTCACGCGCTCCCTCACGTACTGCAGCCCCCGCACCGGTTCGGCGTCCTCGGCGTCGTCCCGCACGAGGCCGAGCCTCTTGAGCAGCGGCGACGGCGCCGGCTTGATGTCGACGTCGTCGCCGGGCCGCACAAAGTAGAACAGGCCCTGGCGGAACAGGTGGGCCTGGTCCTCGGGCGGCCGCACCACGCGGTGCGTCGTGGACTTGAGGTAGCCCGCGGACCAGAAGTCGAGCGTGTCGCCGACGTTACAGACGATGCCGCCGTCGATGGGCGGCACGTAGCGCCAGTCGCCCGCCGCCGTCTTGATTTGCAGGCCGGCGACGTCCTGGCTCCAGAGCAGCGTCAGGGAGCCGAAGTCGGTGTGGGCCCGCGACCAGGTGTTTGCGACCTTGAGATCGTCAGCCTGCGGCCGTGGATGGTAGCCCATGTAGCGGAGGTGGTCCTCGCTGGGGGACTCGTAGGCGTGGCGGGAGGAGAAGTAGTCCTCGGGAAGCTCGAGGATGATTGAGAAGAGGGTGAAGACCTTGCTCGCCAGCTCGAGTGAGCGCTGATGGGGGGCGCGTCAACATCGGGGGAGTTCGGCCACATCCTCCTGTGGTGGGGGAACTTACTCTTGAGAAATCCTCAATTTCCTTGCGGAAAGGCTCGAAGAACGGGTGAAAAGGCTCGTTCTGATAGTGCGCGATGAACTTGGCAATGTTCACGGACTCTACGTTGTTGAGCACGTCGGTGCCCTGCATCTTTTTATCATGCGCCTTGGCGTGTTGTCAGCATGAGACTAACGACATAAGATTCGACTTGAATGCAGTCAAGTTAAGCCTACTGGTCTGTACCCAAAGTAGTTTCCTTTGGAAAAGTCACAGGTGTTGCCTGGCCTCGCCTTGTCCTCGGCCTTGAGACTGAAGAACCCTTGCCCAATGTCATACTGTCGCTGCACTTCCTCCGGCATGAAGCCGGTGTTGATGAGACTGAAGAAGCCAGTCTCGTGCACCTGGAGTTCTCGTCAGTCCTAGGACATTTCTCATGCAAAAAGAAGACGGAAAGCTGGCTTACGGCTTGGCGGAGGTCTTCGGCCAACTGCTTCTTCCCGCCCGGTTGGTCGAATTTGCCAATGTCAATCACGGCGATGTCTGCCCAGGGGAGCTCGTATTTGGTCTTTGCCGGGCGTTGCCATTTCGGCAACGGGGCTGTTTCCTGAGAAATGGCCGACGGCATGATATGTTTACGCCTTGCGATACTTTGGGTGATACACCAAAGTGTTGCGCAGCCGGCCCCTGGAACGACATCCATAAGGCCCGAAAAGCCTTTCATAAATACCCCTCCGTCTAATTTCACTACCTTGATTCCGTCCTCTTCCCCGCTCCGTTACTGCTCTGCCCCAACGGAGATCGATGGCCAGATTTCGAGCACGCCATCTATCGACAGGATGAGGAACATGACCCTATGCCCGTGGTTGGCCGGCGCGTCCAATGTCCCACTTTGCCATTTCTTCCACCGACGCTTCCCGCATATTGGGTACGGCATGGTTGCTTTATTTCCGCCTAGAGGTTCGCAAATCTTGCCATCTCGGATTATGGTGTCTTACACGACGCAGAGCTCCCATCGTTGCTGGCAACGTCGAGGTGCCAAACTCTTCGGGCATACTCGCAATCCACATCATTCCGCAGCAAAGAATTGATCGAAGAAATTCTTAATAAACAGGACATCGTTCGCCAACCGTATTGATATTTCCACAACCAGGAGGGTCACTACTATCGAGATCGTGATGACAGTCGTACATGAGCAACTTGGGCGTTGACCCACACCATCCTCCCACTAGGAATCCCTGGTTCCCGTTGAAATAACGCATCTGTAGTGTAGGGGTTATCATCCCAGCCTTCCATTTCCATGAGAATGATAGCTGGGGACTCGAGTTCGAGTCTCGACAGATGCATATGCGAGCGTTTATTTCACTCCTTTTTTATTTCTTTTTTCCCGTCCGTCCCGTATCCCTCTTTTTACCACTCAATATTTTCGGCCAAAGCCTATCTAAAAAGGCTAGCTCCCCCCCCATTTAAAGGCCCCAAAATGAAGATATTCCAAAAGTTAACCCAGTATATTTCTTGGGGCGGCAAGGACCAATTACATGTTGTGAGGTCACATCTTCCGTTCGACTTGCATTCGCGATGCTGTGCACACGGCCCCGCAGTAAGGCGTGCTTCTTGTAGCACCATCTTGGTCTCGAACCTGCGTAATCGGCATTCAGAGATGTTCGGGGCTGAGATGCATGTCAACACAATCAGGGCGCTCACTCATCTTAACGATTTTCTTATTCAAAACTACTTCATCTCAGTTAATATTCTCATTTTCGGTTCAGTCCCGGGCATACGTGCGTCAAAATCTTATAGTAGTAAGCCTACAACTCGTTGTCGCTCAAGTCCACCATGGGTCTTCAGGCAGCATCGCCTCGCCGGACATCCCTGCCGGACGAAGAAAAGCCGCTGTTAAAGATGGCTCAACGAAAGGTTGACAAGCGGTTGCTTTTGTGGTACTCTTTTGTATACCTCATCATGCGCATTCATGTTAGCAACATCAGCAACGCAGCCATCATCAACCTCGAACAAGGCACCGGCATCCGGAAACAGCTCGGAAACCTGTCTGGCTCGCAATGGGCCTGGGCATTAAGAATTTCCTATTAGCCTTACATGTTTTTCGAGCCGCTCGCCACACTTGCGCTGAAAAAGTTCTCTCCCTCGGTCTGGATGAGTAGGATAATGATCACCTGGGTATGTGGAAGTACTCATCACATACGGCATTGCTACTGACGAGTCGACAAAGGGATCATCTCCATGTGTCAAGGCGCGACCCAGAGCTATGCTGGCATCCTTGCCTGCCGATTTTTTCTAGGGCTTGCCGAAGCCGGCTTCTACCCGGGTGTTCTGTACCATCTCAGCTTCTGGTACCCAACCCATCAGCTACCTCTCAGAATTGTAAGAATGTTATTACACGGATACGAATGATGCTCGTGCTTACAGTTGCAGGGCTTCTTCTACGCTTGTGGAATGTTTTCTGGCACGATTAGCGGCCTGCTTGGTGGGGGTACCGAAACCATTAAAACAATGTTTGCTGATTTCCAGTAGCGTATGCTATCTCATTCATGAATGGCGTCAGAGGCCTGGCTGGCTGGAGATGGGTTGGTCACTCTTTACGCTTCCTTGCTTGCAGGACCGGCTGACTCTTACGAAGCTGTTCATCCTGGAAGGCGTTCCTGCAATCTTGTGTGGAATCTACACATTCTACTTCCTGCCCAACTGTAGGTCTCAACGTCCTTGTCATGACGGTCAGAATCATGATGCAGTTGAAGCTGACAGTACGCTAGACCCCGAGACTGTTAAATTCCTTACAGAGCCCGAAAGAGAGGTCATCATGACTGAGCTCCCAGAGCAAGCGCCGACGATGAATGTCACGACTGTCAACTTTCAGCAAATCAAAGAGCTCTTCCGCAGCCCCACGTTCGTCCCATTTCTGATGATATGGATAACACACGGCATTGGCGGCTGGGGCATTTCCTTCGTTTTGCCGACAGTCATCTATGAGCTAGGGATCTCCAACACAGCAATCTCGCAAGTGATGACGATGGTGCATAGTTCAAACCACCCAAAGGTCACCGAGAAAGATTGCTAACCTCGAGTAATAGCCTCCTTTCACTCTCGTCTTTGTGATTCTTCTGTCACTCGCGTTCCTCATCCATACTCGGCGACTGAGCCCATGGGTTGCTGGATTGGGCCTAGAGGTTGCCCAGATTGTCTGTTATGTGCTGCTCATTACAGTCAAGAACTCAATTGCGAAGTATGCTTGCCGTGTCTGACTATAGAGGCTATTGGCTGATTTTTCCCCGAGGTACATCTTTGTCATGATTGCAGCCGCCGCATCGCAAAGTTTCTTTGCCATCATTTGGCCAGGTGAGAGACTCATGCCAACGTTGATGTGGGGAAACAACATCAGCTGACAGGTTGCCACCGCAGAGCGTATCAGAGCTGCCAAAGGAACAACAAGCGCTGGCCTCGCCATTGGCATCACCAATGTAAGACACCGAGCACTTTGCCCAAAAAGATATGGCAAATGGAGAGGGAATACTGACAAGAATCAATTTCTAGGCCTCAAGCCAACTAATGGGAATTGTACTATGTTATTACCTTTCCGTTATATCTTTCACGCCCGCTGACAAAGTATAGGGCCCCCAGATATATCAACCAAAGTTTGGACCGATATATCATGTCAGCTACTCTTGTTCTATCGGATTGCTGTGTGGCACCCTGCTGGCCGTCTCTGTTGCTTGGCTTTTTGTCTCTCGGCAGGATCGTGACGAGAAACCCCAGACGAGCGGGGCAGAAGGGTCAGACACAGAAACTGGAGTTTACACAGGAGCAGAGACACAGGGAGTCAAGACTTGACGGGTTTCATAAACCATCAGCGAGGAGACTGTACGACTCATTCCTGAGAACAGCTACTTTCCGGACTGCAGACACTCGATTATGATGTTTCGATCAAACTCACTGTGTGGCTTTCTCTTCGCCAGCCCTTCATATTTGGCATTGGTCAGCAGGCCAGACCACCTAGTCAGTCGCCTGTAGATCAATTAGCACTTTGCGTTGCCTACTTAACACGGCATTTGCAACTGTACATAGGATGAAGCCCACACGTCAGCTGACAAACGAAGAAATGCAATATCTTTTGTGAGTGAAAGCGACATAATTGTACACAGCATTATTGTCGTTGGAAGGAAATGGGTGAAAGTTCTAAGGGGGGTAAGGGACGAAGATGGAGAAAAGACAGAGTGTTACAAGGGGTATACAAGCTACTAATGAGACGAGGGGCAGTTGAGGCTACAATGGGATCTTGAAAATGATTTGCAATTTTGCAACAGAGCTTGCGTTGTCTTGAATAATAAGGGTAGCTCATGAATGAACTTGGTCACGTGCCAAGTCAGCTGGAATGCATATATGGAGATCCCACTTTGAAAAATCAACTTTCAGCAATACAAATGAACTTGCAGAAGTCCCAGCTTGCTCATCTCCACCGAACTCGCACCCTTACTAAGAGCCATTAGCAATGGTAGAAAATACTTGTTGATCAAAGAGTCAGACACGAAGCAACTAACGAATAGCAGGAAGCCCATCCATTCAACGAGGAAGCCTTCAATGCAGCCAGTAAGGAGGAAAGCACTGATGAAATCAAGGGCGTGGGCCAAACGATCCACTGGTGCAATTGCGACCGTGCATTCCAAAAGAAATGCGAAGGCGGTGTTTGGTTTGGCATGCCCAAGGATGGGGGGTGGGTAAAAGTCTTGCCGGGTTATTCGGTTTATTTTGTCAGAGGGGCAAACGGGGAGGTTAGAACGCACTCAGAACCGACCTCCCCTTAGGTTGGTATTCTTTTCCAATTGCACTCATAAAACTCGACATGAAAGGACCAGCCCTTTTACCGGCATTGATGAGCTTATTACATACTACGATTGGTCATCAGCTTATGGTACGTTGGAAGATGAAATCGGGTCTACTTCGTCAGCAAGACGACGTTGCTCCGAGTACTTAGAAGCACCTTTGTCTCGAAATCCATTATATTTTGTTGAACCCAGTAGTACGTACGACATTTCGCCACTTCCAGTGTCAGCTTCGGTTGCCCCTGTCGCAGCGTAGCGTTCAGGGGCTTTGTCTAATTGCTGTGGTCGGGATGAGACCGTGGAGACAAGTAAAGTGATTGAGGTTGAGACGGCCGCTGAATTTGTATCTCGACGAACTCCACGCGCGATAACTTGTGTATCTGCAAGATTTGGAAAGGATTTCGTCGTGAGCAAGTGAAAGACTACGGCTTCAGAGTTTGCTAAGGAACCGAGCAGAGTGTTCAAATGACATAGCCATTTGCCGATCTAAAGTCTATCTGGCCTTGTTAGTAGCAACCTCTTGGCAAGCTGCGCTTAAAGCGACCTTGACACGAGATTGGAGTTTCGACATTTCGTTGTCGAATAATGCGACAAATCAACAACCCATTTATTTCAGCATCAGTGACACACCAATGTATTCTAGCTTTTGTTTGTTTTCAAACGGTAATGGAGGTGTGTACTTTTGTAGATTCAATAACGAGTTGCCGTCATCAAAAAAGACTGAGTTGTGAGGACCCGCTGATTATGAACATATTCTCGCTCACCTCCTAATATGACAAGCAAGGTCTACGCAAGGTCTTTGCGGTTCTGACTCAAATGTGTATCATTCAAGATATACAGAAGTTATTTCTACCCCTAATAGAGGCTTGTTATAAATAATATCTACAGCGGCCTAGGATACATGCCTGAGAAAGACCCTCTGATAAATTATTCTTTCTATTCCGTATATCCAGCTTGCTTCGTTCGCCACAGCCTCTTTTGGGTGCAGAATGAGGAGAATGGCGCACAAGTAAACAAATTAGCTACGTCAGATGCCCACCGGAAGCACCAGGATATATCGCTGATGTTAAAGCTGGATACGAGCAACTGATTGGGAACGGAATGTGTGGCTTTGATTCAATGGCTGATCATTATAGTCGAGCAAGCAGTATTTCAAACAGCTCAAACCTGCTTACCGTTAATCGCTCAACGTTGCTCGCACGTTTCTGCCATTTGGCAATCTGGGAAATGGGGTACTCTGGTAAGTGGCAGAGGGCGGCGGGATATCGTGGCCCTTGCCAAATCGAACGAAATGAAACTAGAATGATCTGAGGTACGGAGTAGGTAAGGCGGGGTAGCTAGCGGGAAAAGATGGGGAATCGGATAAGCGTACATATTCCTTGTTTAAGTCTGGGAACTACCGATGGATCTGCGTTGTCTACGCTGCCGTGTTAGCCGGAGGGCATGCAGACCACGCAGCGGCCAACGTGGCAAAGACGGCATACGGGTTACAATGACCCCCCGTTTGATGTGGGGTGCCGGGGTCAAGTTTGGTTTTCCGGATTCTCCGGTTGAGGATATCGGCATACATGATTGGCATTTCGTCGATAATCTAGAAGACAGATGGTGAGATGGTGAGACCGTGAGATGGTTGAATGAGGCAGTGACGGGTAGACCATCGTCACGTTTATAGTACCTCTGTCCCGACAGGCCTCTATGGTTTCCTCCAATGGCATAGATACTGGGATACATGGTAGTCTTTTCCAAAAAAGCTTCTATTGCGTCGAGTATCGAGCGTGATACCTATACGGCGTTGATCAGACGGGACGTATATGGCTACCATTGTGGACCTGTGAGACCCTACCCTACGGGGGAATGCTTTGTGACTGTACTGTACCTCATTAGCGCTGACTTCTCCATCCCCACTAAGCTAGGGTGGAGCATGAATATATAATCGTGTAACTCTGCGCCCTCGTTCTGGTCTCCGTATGAGCTACTCCAAGAACTTGATAAGTTGGGGACAGGGGAAAAGAGGAAAGAGATTTATTTCTTCACCTTCTTTCTTTTCGGGACCATTGTTTTGACTCTTGTCGCCTGTTTCTCCTCAATCTTCTCTTCTCGAGCACACTCGAGCTCTCTCCACAGAGTGTATAGAACCAGCCCATCATGTCGTACTTTGGTCTTCGGGGCAAGTCCCTCAGTATTCTACTGAGTATAGTCGCAGCCACAGCGTTTGCTCTCCAGGGCTACGATCAAGCCGTCATGAACAGTCTCCTGACCTTGGATACCTTCAGCCATCAGTTTCCCCAGATGAAGAACTCCGATATTGAGGGTGCGTGCCTGTCTGCTGTCTTTTTCAGCTTTGCTTCTGCTCCCCGCCCCCTCCTCCCCTTTACGACATCATGGCGGCTGACCGAGTGTTCTCTTTTTCGTACAGGTACTACTGTGGCAATTTACGAAGTTGGCTGTGCGATTGGAGCGCTGTCTTGCGCCTTTGTTGGTGATATTTTCGGTCGCCGTCGCACCATCTTCATTGCGGGCTGCATCGTCATTGTTGGT
This sequence comes from Colletotrichum sublineola, assembly GCA_020631755.1. Classification (NCBI taxonomy): domain Eukaryota; kingdom Fungi; phylum Ascomycota; class Sordariomycetes; order Glomerellales; family Glomerellaceae; genus Colletotrichum; species Colletotrichum sublineola. The sequence goes on from JAHSQG010000010.1 coordinate 1,780,999, forward strand.
GTCGTGATACAGAGCAGTTCATTCTCTCTCGGACAGCTCATCGCTTCCAGAATCATCACAGGTTTGTCAGCTCCTAGCCCCTAACCTGCTGTATGGGTATACAGCTATCCCGCAAGTGCAAACTTCGCTGACTGGCGGGTCCTCCCTCTCTCCGTCACAGGTCTCGGGGTTGGTGCCTTGACTGCTACCGTCCCTATGTGGGTGTCCGAATGCTCAAGTGCCAAGGAACGTGGTCGCCGTGTGCTGCTGCAGGGCTTCTTCGCCATCGGTGGCATTGTGGTCGCCTCGTGGATGGAGTTCGGCCTCTATTTCGTCAAAAACAACCAAGTGAACTTCCGCTTTCCCATCGCCTTCCAGGGCTTATTCGCCATCATCATTACCTCTCTCGTCATGTTCCTGCCCGAGTCCCCTCGTTGGCTCATCAAACAGGAGCGCTTCGAGGATGCGAAGAAGGTCATGGCTGCCCTCGAGGGCCTCCCAGACGACTCCGAGGTCATCAACGAGGAGCTTTCCCTCATCCGCGACGCTTACGTCGAGGAGCAGCACCAGGCTGGATCGGTATTTACTATGGGGCCTGAGCGACAGTTTCACCGTGCTGTTCTCGCCGTTGGCCTTGCCGTTCTTGCCCAGATGTCTGGCATAAACATTGTCACCTTCTATTCCACAACCATCTTCGAGAAGCAACTGAACTACTCACCTACCGAGGCTCGCATCTTTTCTGCGTGCATACAGGTCTGGCAATTTATCGCTGCCGGTTTTGCTCTTGTACTCATCGACAAGTTTGGCCGCCGGAAGTTGCTCATGGCTGGTGCTTTGGGCATGTGTGTTGCTCAGACTTCGCTTGCAGGCCTTATGTCCGACCTAGGCAACAAGTCTGCGGCTGAAGCTGCCATCTTCTTCTACTTCGTGGCCATGTTCTTCTTCCCCGTCGGCCTCTTCCTCCTCCCTTTCATGTATGCTGCCGAGATATCACCCCTAAACATTCGCGCCCAGGTCACCGCCATCAGCGCCTGCGCCAACTGGTTATTTAACTTCCTTGTTGCAGAGGTGTCCCCTCGTGCCATGGAAAACATCGGTTACAGATACTACATGGTGTATGCCTGCATCACTCTCTTTACTTTCACGGTTCTATTCTTCTTCTACCCGGAGACCAAGGGTCGTACTTTGGAGGAGATCGACGACATCTTCATTCAGTCAAAGAGTATCTGGGATCCAGTCAAGATCGAGAAGAATTTGCCTAAGAATGCTGTGGCGCTGGCTGAGCGAATTCGCCATGTTCACGATGACGAGAAACACAACGTAGCTCACTCAGAGAACGTGTAAGGAAATCAAAGCTACTACTTTGAAACAGTAAGATTTATGTATATACAAATACGGGTTGAGAACTAAAAGCATGACGATTGTTGTATGTACATTCCCTCTCAAGTATTATAAATAGAATTAGTAGCGCCATAGCTGCTGGAAAAATATCCTTGGACGAGTCTCGCTTAAAACAGTACATGGACAAGAGAAATGATAATACTATAATTACTGCCGAGATATATGTTTCTCATGTACGTTGAGCGCTTTGGATTTGTTGAAACATCCAGCAACGCTACAATCCTATTAGTCAACCAAGCCGACCTCCCTATATCTAACTGAGTGACAGATATCTCAGATATCTAGGCGTTTTACCTACTTACATGAGGAAGACCAGTCTTGGCATCGAGGCACGCGCGCTCTTGAAGCAGCTGAGGAACATGCGCATGCTGCTCCTCATCTCTGTTTTCCTGCCCGGGCAATTAAACACAACGTATCAAGGGAACTAACTACCTTGCAAGTTCGTGGCACAAGAAGGAAGTTAGTTTATACACCCGTTACTGACATGACGCGCAGCATACTGCACCGTCCGATCCAGAGCCTCCTCTTTGTTCCTTACAGCCGTCGTCGGCGCGTTCGTAAACGTAGTTACCGGCGCGGTCGTGGACATAAAGCGTTTCGAACGTTCCATTCAAGTCCAAGGCCGTCTACCTTGCCGTCCTCGCCTGCACAATCACCCCCTGGATGTGGAACGCCGTCGTCGAGAGCCGCCTCTCGGCCATGGCGGACCCTCCATCCTCGGACCTCGGCGGCGGCCTGTTCTTCGACTCGTCGTCCGCGGTGTACATGGTCTTCAAGTTTTTACTACAAGGTGTTGCAGGCCTACATTTACTGGCTCATGGCCGAGATCTGGGGCTCGCAGGGACGGTGGCGACGTCGCGTGCACGACGGGGATCCTGTGGTCGCGGGAGGAGTCCGTCGGGAGGAGTCCGTCGGGAGGAGCACGATCGCGTACGGCGTGGTCCCGCTGATCCCCTTCACGCTTCTTACGGTCTTTGGCGGTTGGAACAAGGGCGCGCGGGGGCGAGTTTGGGCAGTCGAACGAGATGGACAGCCACCTGGATAGAGTGGCAGTGCAGGGGAAGTTGGAGGCAGCATTAGGAGCTGTTGCAAGTATGTCACGGGAAGGCACTTTGGAGAAGCAAAAAGGATCCGTTTATAGATATTTTCTCAAACCTGCCTTTGGCTGCATATAACCAAAGGTGATTCCGCTGTTTCCTCAGCTACAGGGCATACAGCCTATCTGTTTTGTAACATCGCGGAAGTGACTCTAGCAACTCGGTCACCACCCACACCGCAACCATCAAAAAGAGTACCAAACACCGACCGCTCTTTTGTCGTAGAAACTCGAGACAGTATTTTAAAAAATAAAAAAGAAGTCTCCTCGCCGGGGAATTGAACCCCGGTCCCCTGCGAATCAACCCGAGCTCAACTACTCAAGGCATGGTGACAAGCAGATATCCTCACCACTAGACTATCGGGGAATTGTGGATGTTAGCATCCAGTGATAGTGGGTTTGCCGAGGCAGTGTTTCCATTCAACAACTTTTAGGACGTTTCGCTGAGCCGGCGGCTCACAAGAACGCTTTGCCATAAGTCCATAAGAAATAGAAGATGATTGATTGAAATCTCAGGAAAATACCTGGCATTATTGGTGTTTGGTATTTGATCCAGCCTGATAAGTCCCCTCCCCTTTTAGACCCGATCGGATTCATCGCATAACACACTCACACCGATTCTCGTTCGTCGTGTTTGTTAGACTTGAGGTAGTACGGCACCATACTCCAGTCGAAAATAGGTAGGGTATAGAATGACTTGATTGAGGGTACGGCTACGAACCAACGTTGTATGACAAAGATTCCTGAATAGGCAGTTCACTGTTGTTATCGCACAAGACCTCAGTGCTGCCAGGATGAGGCCACGCGACACGAAACCCACTCAGCTGCTGCTGCCTCGATCAAATTGTAGATCGTGAATGTTACTGGAATACTCATCACTGGCGAGGACAACATCTTCTTCGGCAATGAAATGCCTTGAACGCGTCAGTTACAATGAATCCAAACATTTAGTCTGATTCCCGAGCACCGACACGTGATCGAGAACTACCTCGGCCGGCGGATGATTGCAAACAAGAAAAAGCGGATTCCCAGCATTTGCATCAGGGACCAGGCAGTTGGAAAGCGAGAGGAAATCCGGTATTGTTGGTTGCCATGGCTGCGAAACCCGCTTCCCAATCCTTCTAGGGAAGGAGAAGATTAAAAAATCAAAAAAAAAAAAAAAAATCATATCCCAGGGCAGAACTTTCACAAAACGGGAAACGAGGAGGAGGAGGAAGAGGAGGGTTCCCATGTTGGACGTCCACTCCATTCTACACTATAGATGGAATTTGACGTCGGCGGGGAGGGAGTCGGGATTCCCGGGCGAGGAATCGGGGTGGCGAGGCACTCACACCCGCACCCACACCCTCACATTTCACTCGCCTACACTTGGAATGCCATATTGGGGCAGGTCGAGTGATGACGCCATTTGACGTAGCTAGCTGTGTGCTGTGTCGCGCCGTGCCGTGACCAACGGTGGACTGATTCGACACCGACAGCTTTGCCTGGGAAAGGGGGGGGGGGGGGGGAGGATGAAGGTAGGAGAATAGAGAGAGTAATTACCGTCGTTATCTATGTACCCGGCATTTGCATAGGGGTCGGCCTTGCGTTTGATGGATGGCTGATTAGATTCCGTCAGTGTTGTCGCACACCCCGCACATCAACAACGCAAGCCCTTCCGGCCAACCTTATATCACGGCCCCGTCTGCCTCGTGATTCTAGCCTCATCCATCTCTCTCTAACTCTCTCTCTCTCTCTCTCTCTTTTCTCTCACACATACGCTCACCACATCTCAGCGAATCAAACTCACTCATCCGTCCATTCCTCACCGACTGTTGCCGCAGCTCTCTGACTACGCTTCACGCAGATAACGCAAGTGACCCTGCAACCATGGCCCAGGATCCCCCCGCCGAGATGCGCCGCTGGCAGATCGCCGCCCCGGGCGCCTTCATGAAGAACCTCGCCCTCGCCACCGTCCCGACGCCCGCCGCGTCAGCCCTCAAGCCGAACCAGGTGCTCGTCCGCGTCGTCGCCGCCGGCATCAACCCGGCCGACTACAAGTTCCCGGACCTCGGCCTCGTCGCCAAGGCCATGATCCCCTTCCCCAAGTGCCCCGGCATGGACTACGCCGGCCGCGCCGTCGCCGTCGGCTCCGCCATCACCGACGTCAAGCCCGGCGACGCCGTCCTCGGCCGCATCGACCCCATGTCCGCGCAGGGCACCCTGAGCGAGTACGTCGTCGCCGAGCGCGACGGCGTCGCCTCGTTCCCCGGCGGCGCGGACGCCGCCGACGCGGACCTCGAGAAGGCCGGCGCCGTCGGCACCGCCGGCCTCACGGCCTACCAGACCATCGCGCCCTACGTCAAGGCCGGCGACGAGGTCTTCATCAACGGCGGCTCCGGCGGCACCGGCACCTTTGGCATCCAGATCGCCAAGGCCCTCGGCTGCCGCGTCACCGTCTCCTGCTCCACGGCCAAGGCCGAGCTGTGCCGCTCCCTGGGCGCCGACGACATCATCGACTACCGCGCCGCCGACGTCGTCGCCGCCCTGCGCGCGCGCGGCCGCGTCTTCGCCCTCGTCGTCGACAACGTCGGCAACGCCCCGCCCAACCTGTACAAGGCCGCCGACGACTTCCTCCGCCCCGACGGCCGCTTCAAGTTCGTCGGCGGCGCCTTCTCCCTCGCCCAGGCCCGCAGCCTCGTGCCCAGCCTGCTCCTGCCGGGCTTCCTCGGCGGCGCCAAGCACAAGTTCGAGGCCTTCATGACCAAGAACTCGCACGACGACCTCGCGCAGATCGCCGCCTGGATGGCCGAGGGCAAGGTCCGGACCGTCGTCGACTCGACGTTCGAATTCGAGGACGCCGTCAAGGCGTACGAGAAGCTCAAGGAGGGGTCCGCCGCGGGCAAGATTGTGGTGCGTGTTACGAAGAAGGCCTGATTGAGATGGTCAGGTAAAGGGGCGTGGGGAGGTAGAAATTTGTACGGTTCTCGTGAAACGGGATTGTTATTATTTGGTAATTTTTCTTTCTTTGGATTCCCCGTGGGGGAGGGCGTGGGCGGGTGGGCTGGCTTCCTTTCGGCGTTCTTCATGGCGATTTCCCCTCTTCTTACTACAAAGTCTTTTTTTCACATTTGCGCCAATCCAGCCCTGTCCCATTGCATAATAAATACTAAGAAGCAAATCATGGCCACTCCGCCCCTCTTCAGCCACGCAGTCATTGCCAATTGACTTCCTTTGATGGTAAGCACTAATGTAAGGTACTTACTTCCCTTGCCCCCCCCCCCCCCCCCCCCCCCCCCCCCCAAGCGCCCAACCTTCGCTATCTGATTACTCCTGTGATCGAGCACGAGCCAATTTGTCCTTCATCTCATCCCGCACATAGGCAGTACTGTGTATGTACTATAGGTCGGGCCAGTACGTGCGCTCACACCACAATCGCCCGGCCCTCCGAGACATTGTCCCGCTGGAGCAAGCATGCCACTGTCTCGGTTGGGTCGCGAGGGCAAAGCAAGCCCCTCGACCGCTAGTGACGTTTGCCTCCGACGCTCCCTCACAACGGTTGTTTTGGACCCATTACCCCTGCCTAGCTGTCTGTCCTGTTCTTGATCCTTCCACATGGTCGAATAGGAGAGGGGAGGCGCATATTCATGCGTCATGTGATGCTAGTAGATCACTATACGTACGAAAGCTGCTGGCAACTAACGAGACGAGACACACAGTAGGTAGGCAGCGAGCGCGCCCTCATTTCAATATCACAAGACAGTGCTCTGAGACCTGGGTTGAAATAAAATTGTGCATTTGCGGGTATCTCTTATGTTCACGACAAAATGGGAGAGAGGGCGTCTGCATCGACTCGAGGCTGTTGCGCATCGCAGCATGACTGGCGAAGGAAGGTGGATTTTGCAGCGTCAGGGTAGCAATGCCGTTCAATTAAACGCAAAGGCACGAGATGCGTGCTTCTGCCACGTCTCTTCCGAGAATCTGGACTGGAGAAGGCGAAGGAGACCCTCGGCCTCATCGCTCCGACCAAGTTTTGTGAGGTGGCTGACGGCATCCATGCCCATATATATGACTCTGGCGACCAGACCTTTCGCGGCCAGATTGCTGTTGGACTCCAAATCGCACAGGCGATCGTCTCGTAGGAATTTGAGGGCGCTTTCGTGGTTGGGTTTGGTGGGATGATGAAGCTCCAAGTGTGCGCGGTCAAGTCGCAACGGCCGACGGATGTGATTGGCAGTCCTGAAATATGACTCAAAGAGCCCAGCCGAGGGCAGCGGCCTTTTCCATGCTTCGACGGTCGACTGCCAGGACAGAACCCGCCAGGGAGGCAGCAGGATCCGAGACTGTTCAGGGACCGACCTCCATGTCGCATCGGCTCTGAGTAGCGCTGAGAAGGCCGTGTCGAGGTTCCTGTCCATCACGTCCGACTTGGCCGCTACCAAGCTGGCGACCAGGGACCCCACGATCTTGCTATTCTCCTCCACCTGGCCTTCGCCCTGAACCACTCGGTCTGCCCACATCCATGCCACCTCCTCCAGCCCTTCGGCCACCATGAATGGCACAAGCTCATGGACGAAGTGTGGATCTCTGAGAAAGTCGAGTGTCCGTTCCATGCCGGACGACCTGAGCCATTGAACCACCCGCAAACCGGCTGAGGATGCCATCATGGCGTCGGGAACCGAAAGAGCGCTCGACTGGAGAATCTGCTGGCGCTTGGTCCGCAGACAACCGGTTGCCGCCTTTCTTGTCATCATGCCCCGCGATACGGCCTCGTCGAAGACGTCCATTGGGTCTCGTGGGGTTGCGAAGGCCACATTGTTGGGCTGGATGCCGCTCTTGAACAGCGGGTTGGAGAGGATGGCGCGCAAATGGCGGTCCGTCGGTCGGTGATGTGGGTTGTGAGAGGGGGAAGAGCGTTGGGAGGTGGCCTTGGAGACGGAGGAGTCGGCATTTTCGGGAGCGTAGCCATGCTCTTTGTCGAGGTTCTGGCGGAAGGATGTCTTCAAGACGTCGAGGAGCTTCTTTGACTCCTTCGAAGAGAGAGGTAAGGGTTGGTGGATTGAGGGAATGGCATTTTTGATCGAGCTCAGAGGCTTGGTGGTGAACATGGCGGCAGTGTGGATTGGATTCGAGATGGAGAAACAAGAAAAAAGAACAGCAGCACTGATGGTCCTTCCCGCTATGTCGCGCCGGTATGCAGGTCCGGGAGAGCCTGTACCCTTCAGAGGTGCCGGAGGATGGTGGGGTTTGTAACTGTCTCGCCGACGGGTATGCGGTGGTGTGGTGATGTGCTCTCAGGGTGCCAGACTAGGTAGGATACGCATCATCATCGTGCCATGGGGTGGATGTTGCTCGCCGAGCCCGGCTCTGTCATGCCACTGACGGTCATGTGACCTTGAGGAGTGAGGAGATCTCCCCTTACGCCTCAGGCTCGAAGGCACATGACAAGGTATCTCGGTACGTAGCGCACAGGAGTGGGTCCTGTCGGGCGACGGGAGGGAGATTCTATTTTCCTTTCCTGTGCCGAAAGGGAGCTCCCCCCTGCGCGGGTCCAAGATACGTAGATGCACAAAGGTGTGGGTGGATTGGATGGTTTCCATCATGGCGAGATAATGGCCCTCGTGCTGCGTTCAGCTGGATGCAACATCAGAGTTGCGATGTATTACTGTATTGAAAAGCTTCACAGCGGCGCTACGCGAACTGCTGGGTCACCCATCACCACGCAGTTCTGCGAAAGACCAGGGCTGGTTTTGAGTGACGAATACCGCCTCGTGACCAGCTTAAGCATACCCTGCAAAGCCAGCTTGGCCCCAGCACATACGACACATGACGACCAGGGGAGCTCCGTCCAGAAACCCAAGACGGAGCCGAGGAGAAAAGCAAGGCGATGGAACGCCCTCGCACGGCACGGCATGGCTAGGAATTCCATATAGGTAGGTACCCAGACGGTTCGACGAGCCGATAGGCAACACACAATGCCGACTGTTCAGTATAGTACAGTACAATATCGGCCGGAGGCGGTTTCTGACGCAGGGCGGCTCAGCCCAGGATGCAGCTTGCCAAAGCAAGTAAACACAGCAAGCACAACGTTACAAGGCAGGGCCGAACAATAGCATTCAGGCGGTTAATGGAATAGGTATAGGCAATTAGCGACAGTTTCATTGAAACGGCCAAAGTTGAAGGGCAGTAACTTGCAACATAGTTCATGTCGGCTTGGGCCTTGCTCGCTTTGGTTGGCATTATGCTCTCTGCCGTACTGTACCTACCTAGCGTACCAAGCACGATGTATCCAAGCAATGACTACCTATCCGTACGAGTAGGTATTTATTTATTGGCCTCGCTTCCTTACCTCATCGGCCCCCGCAAAGTGGAAAAGGACAGGCTCCAGACAGGGAAGGACCCCAAGTCAGGTACGGGGCAGGTAAGGAGGTACCTGGGTTGTGTTGGGTAGGTAGGTAAGTGCCAGGTGGTAAGTATCGCGGACTACCTACGTATCTAAGGGTAGCGTAGTGTACATCGTACCTTTTTTGCCAGGCAACCTCATGCACGGCAAAGCTCGCTTGGTTACCTAGGGGTACTTTGGCGCATTGCTTTGGGTAGAGGCGAACTGGTGTACCTCTACATCCCTCAACCCGAGGATTGGAGCAGTGGATCTGCATGAGCCCGCAAAGAGCTGGCAGAGCTAATCCGAATGCGGACGAAGGGGGTTGCAATTCGCTGCAGGCGGTTGCTCAGGCCCCAGAAACCTTAGCTGGCAACCCACTGAGCGACGCGAGGGAGCACAGGAAAGGAAGAAGGAGAAGGAGAAGAAAGGCGAGAGAAGGAAAAAAAAAAAGAAAAAAAAAGAAAAAAAAAAAAAAGGACGACGGCAAAATAGGTACGTACATTCCTTGTCCAAGTGCGACAATGCCTCCAGTACGTACCATCGGACCTTGGCTTGTCTGGCAGCTCATTCATTGCTACTGGTAGGTACCTACCTCATCTCACCTCACCTGACCTGACCTCACCTAAGCTGGCCCTCGCATCAATCACATCACATTATCAACTTTCTCCAATTAGAGAGGGGCTGTGAGATCAACAAGCCCAGTGTGTACGAGTAAGAACCAATACTGCAACTGCAGGGCGAAGCAAAGATGGAGATAAAAAACATACCCCTCGCGATCTCGGTGCTGTTAGAATTAGAACAGGCCATTGTATCCTTGGTGCGTGTGCATAACAAAGACATATCCAATCCGTACACACACACACACACACACACACACACACACACACACTGACTATGCTTCCCTCTCACTCTCCACACTCCCACTCACTCACGGACCTTGACCCTTTGCTACCCAATTGACTGCTGCCACTACATTGGTGCTTCTGCCACGCTGCTGCAAGCCCACAGCCTCCAGCCTCCAGCCTTCAGCTGCCACCTAACAACCAAAACTAGACAGGCCGACGACGCTTGTTCCTTACTACTACTTTACTGTACATTCATTAACTACCTAGCTACCTAGCTACCTAGGTAGTGTAGTCTATGTAGGCAGGTACAGTAGCAGCAGTCCCCTCCAGCGCACTGCTGGTGGCCGTGCTCAGGTAATAGTGCTTGCTTGTACCTACCCACCTTATCTACGTGACGTGGTACTTGAGCAGCCAGCTCAACTCTACTGGATTGGTCTGAATTGGATGGAATTGGACCGGACTCGGCTGGGTACCTGGACAAAAGAGTGAAAAAAAAAAAAAAAAACCTCCCTTTGGACTTTTTCCTCAGTTCCCTTTTTGCTGCCTTGCCTTGCCTGCCTTGCCTGCATTTGCATCCATCCGTGTTCCGCCGCCTTTGCACAAACATATTCCACCCCCATCTACCTACCATTCACACACCTCCTTCTTTTCTCCCACCAACATCCTCCTCCACCACCAAACCCTCAACTTGTCTCGTCTCGTCTCGTCAGCCACGACCGCGACGACGTCGTCTCTCCTACCTTGCGGCACCCTTTTCTTTTCCTACTTTTTTTTTTCTTACTTCCCCCGCCTCACCATCCGCTCGAGTCCCGCAAAGACCAACCAAACCACCACCCCCACCAAAGCTGTCGTGTCGATACGGGACAGTCAGATAATTGATTCCTCCATTTTTTCCCCATCGTGGAAAAAAACATTCACTCCCCATACAAATAAACCCAGCAATGTCTGAGGTACAGACTCGACCTGTTGCCTCGCGCGGCAGAGGTTCTGGACGCGGTGGCAGAGGTGGCTTCGCAAGCCGGGGCGGTCGCACATCGGCCAGACCTAATGGCGATAACTTCGACTCCAAGATGGATGCCGACGACGCGACTTCCTTCGAGGACCAAGGCGAGCTCGGCGAGTTGAAGAAGCAGTATGGATCCAAGGCGCCTCTCATCAAGGAGCTCTTCCCCGATTGGTCAGAGCAGGATATCCTCTACGCTCTGCAAGAGACGGATGGTGACGAGAATCTTGCCGTCACTCGCATTGCTGAAGGTACGTCGTCACCGCATTCCTCCTCATGCCACATCTTCCCACCCTGTCTGCCTGCCTGCCATCCATCCACCCTTGAGCGCGACAATCAATCCCCTTCGGCCTCATCCTCCATCGCCCGCCTACCTAATCCGACCCGCTCAACGCCCTTTCTTTCACCCGGACACTGCTAACTTTCCCTCTCCTCTTTATCCAGGCACCATCTCTCAATGGGGTGAGGTGACGAAGAAGGTCCCCCGCTCCAAGGCTAAGGACTCGACGACCGCAGCCTCCAACATCGACTCATCTAGCGCCAGACCGGCCCGTGGCGGACGCAACGTCACCGACGCTGGTCGCGGCCGCGGCAGAAACGCCGACAGAGGAGGCCGCGGTGGTGGTCGAGGCAGGGCCTCAAACACAGCAGCCCCCAACGGCACCCGGCATACCAAGGACACTGCTCAGCCGCTCTCTGTCCCCACCGAGGAGTCGAACGCATGGGATACCCCCAAGACGGACACCAAGGACGCGCCTGCCGAGGACCCCTGGGCCCCCAAGGAGACCACCGAGAAGCCTGCTGCTGCTGCTGCTGCTGCTGCCGCGACCGAAGCCCCCAAGCCTGCGGGTCCTGCTCCCAAGACGTGGGCCAGCATGCTCCGTCAAACCGCCGTCCCCAAGCCCGCCCCGAAGCCTCCCAAGCAAGAGTCCGCACCCAAGCCCGCCGAGCCCATCGAACCTTTGCCTCCCGCAGCCCCCGCCGCCGCCGCCGCCGTCGCCGCCGAACCTACACCCGAACCTGACACCGAACCGGACGCCCAACCCGAGCCCGCCCCCGAACTTCCCGCCGAGCCAGTTCAGGAAGAACCAGCCCCTGCAGAAGTACCAACTGCCATCGAACCCGAAGTGGTTCTGCCGCCCTCCAAGGACCAACTTACTGAGACGAATCTTGAACAGGTTGCCGATGAATCGCATCCTCCCGCCACAGCTACTGTCGCGAGCACTGCCGCCGACTCCTGGGACCCTCGCCTCAATGCCGCCAGCGCTACCGCGACCCCGATCTCGGCTTCGCAACAACAACACCAACCCATCCGCCCCGCTGTCCCTACCACTACCAGCGGATTCGCCGCTTCCGCCATCAAGGCTACCACCGAGCGAGGATCCCGTACCCCGAGCTACCAACGTCGCGTCCTCGACCAGGAGGAGGCCGTACGCATGCCTGGCAACCGCGAGGTTGACCGCGCTGCCGTCCAGTTTGGTGCTTTTAGCCTGAATGAGGACGACGACATTGATGGTGATCGTGAGGAGCCCGAGACCAGAGCTCAGCCTCCTGCCGACTCCCCTGTTGCCCATCCTCGCACCTCTCTCCCCCCTGCTCCTCAGCAAGCTCCTGTCCCCGAGGCCATCGGCACCCAGAAACCTGCGCCGGGTCTGCCTCCTCCTGCTGCTGCCGCTGCTGCACCCACTGGTACAACTGCTCCGACTAGCAACGTCGCCGACTTTGCTAATGCTCCCTTTTCAGGTCCCGCTGGCGCTGCTCCCCAGGCACCTGCTGCTCAGGGTACGTTCCACATTACATCGGCGCCGCAACCTGTTGCTTCTCTGTTTACTGACCCGCCTCCAGTCCCTCAGCCTGCTGCTGCTGCTGCTGCTGCTGCTGCTGCTCCCGCCCAGCCCTACTCCCGATTCGGACAGACCGGCCCCCAGGAGCCGTCGTCGTTCCCCCAGAAGTCGATGGACCCTTTCACCCAGCCGAACCAGCCCCCCTCGGCTTCCCAGAACCAGTTCGACAGCTTCCCCAACCAGCCGTCGCAACAGAACCAGCAGCCCGGTGGGGCTTTCAGCTCCGCGCCGAGCGAATACTCTTCCTACTACACCGCCGACCAACAAAACCGCCCTCCTTACAATTACTACAACCAGCCCTACGGCCAGCAGGGCGCCCAGGGACACCAGGACAGCGTGTCTTCCCAGCAGCGGTCTTTCGGCGGCTATAATGCTTCTCAGGCTGATAACCTCAGCCAGTACCCTCAGAGCGGCGGTCTCCAGAACCAATCCCGCTACGGCGGTGTCACCAACGACGCCCAGAACAGCGGACACACCACCCCGAACCCCACCGCTCAGAGCCAGCAGGCGGCCAGCCAGGCCTCGCAGCCCCAGTCTCACGGCCAGCAGAGCTACCCCTACAACAGCCACCCCTACTACAACAACGCCTACTACTCGAACTACATGAACTACGGCCACTACGGCCAGGGAGGATACGGCGGTGCTCCCTATGGCAAGGGAGGCGTCTACGGCCACCCGTACGGAATGTCGCCCCAGGGTCCCTACGACCACGCCTCGTCCCCTGCTGCCGGCTTCGGTCAGTCTTCTCTGCACCGGGCCGACAGCGGTCTGAGCTCCGGCCTCGCGGGCGGCGACTTTGGCGGCCGCGCTGGTTCCGCTCAGTCTGCCAACCAGCCCGGTCTTGCCGGCAGTGGCTTCGGTGGTGTTCAGGACACCTTTGGTCGCGGCTCCTCGTACCAGAGCCCCGCCGGTCAGGGGTTCAACACCACTGCTCAGCCCAACAACGCCGCTTCTGCCAACGACGACCTGAAGCCTTTCGGTGACAGCAAGCCTGGCGCGGGGCCCTCACCTTCTCTTGGCGGCGCCCGTCCCGGCTCGGCCACCAACACGGCCTCTGGCCAGACAGGCCTGCCCCCGCCCCAGTCCGCTTCCCAAATGGGCGGCTACGGCGGCTACCCCAGCCACCTGCAGGGGCACGGCCTCCACGGAAGCAGTGGCTACGGCATGGGAGGAGCTACTAGCGGCCAGCACGGCAGCGCCCCGTTCGGCTCTTACGGCCAGCAGCAGCAGGGCGGCTACGGCAGCGGATACTACGGCAGCGGCAACCAACAGCAGCGCGGCGGCTGGGGCGGAAACTACCACTAGGAAGGTAGTGGTCGACGGCCATCTCATCCACGTCAGTACGACATGAGAAGAGGCGGCTAAGGCCTCGGTGCCTACGAGCACGTCGCCAGCTATTGATTGCGCTTTGTTAGCAAACGAGAACTCTCTTTGAGCCTGCAGGTGGGTTTTTCCTTTTTTTTTTTTTAAAAAAAAAAGGAAAAAAACTGCAGGCGGCAAGGATAATTCAATGCGGTCTCTTTCTACGGGGAAACTTTCTTCTCTCTACTCATTACCTATGTGTATGGTCTTCGAGCGTGTACGATCTATCAAAAAAAGAATCAGGGAGGGGAAACACATTCGGGATATGGTCATCGGCCGCTACGGAATCGTGTTTTTTTGTTGTTTTCTTTTTTCGCGATGGGGAGGTCTACCCAGGCTTTTACTCGAGAATGATAGCCCGGTTGGCGTGGTATGCGGCCTTGAAAATTCAGTTGAAATGACAGATGGAAACGGGATCCTGGTGGGGAGGTTGGTCGTTGGTCGTTGCCCGATGGAGGGCCCAATAACTGAGATTGAACTCCTTGGAAAGGAGCATGATAGCCAAAATGAAGAACCTTTGGCACATGATATTGATGTCTTTTGCAATGATGTGTAAGGTATTGCTTTGATCGAATCTGGGTGGCCGAATCCAGGTATAGAAAACCAAACCCCTTGACCCGACCGTTTCGAAGGTAGCGTCATTATAGTTTCACGAAGCTCGGAAAAGCTGTAATCAGTCAAATCATGTGTCTCATTGTAAGGAGACGGCTGGGTCGTTCTGGTTCCCCTCCTGCCTCGAATCGTCATGCCGATACGGCCTGATGGGAATCTTTCCTGGGTATCTATAGCAAACTCCCAAGAATCACAAAAAGTTGGGTATCATCTGTTTCCCCCCCCCCCTCTACCACATCCCCCAAAACTAAAATAAAAACCAGGCCCCCAAAAGAAACGAATCCCAAATCAACAATGTTGTCTCCCCCCTCCCTTCCTCCCTCCCCCCTTTCACCAAGCCATCTAGGCGCACCACGAGCTGGCCCAGCGGCCGAGCTCGTCCGGGGCGCAGATCCTCCGCATGTCGTCCTCGCGGAGGGCCAGGAGCACCTCCCAGGGCGCCTCGCCCTTTGTGACGCCGCGGCGCTGCATGATGTTCATGCTCCCGTCGCTGGCCGACCACGTCTTGCGCACGTGGTCGGCCGGGCCGCCGCCGCCGCCGCCGCCGGTGCCGGGGATGCCGAAGTCGACGTCGGCGCCCATGTGGACCCAGACGCTGCAGCCCAGGCCGGCGTGGTCGGGACGCAGGGCCTTGCGGAAGGCGACGCCCTCGGCGGTCGGGTCGGCTAGGGAGGCGGCGAGGGCGATCCGCGAGGGTATGTAGTCGGGTGAAGTCACCCGGGCCACGGCCTGGCGGATACGCCAGGCGGCGGCGGCAACGGTATCGATGGCCGCCTCTGTAGTCATGCTGCTGCTGCTACTGTTGTTGTTGTTGTTGTTGTTGTCTCCCTGCACCATATCCTTGACGCTGGCGCTGGCGCTGGTCTGGGTGTACACATTGCCCCAGGCGTCCGCGGAGAAGGAGGGACAGAGACGGGGACGGGCGTCGGCGGCGGTGGTGAAGGACGTCGTGTCGGCCGGGTCGAGGTGGGGGAGGCGCGCGCGGGTGGTATGGACCCAGATGAGGGCGGAGAGGGTGTCAACCATGGAGACAAAGGCGTCTGGGCCGTGCTTATTGCGGATCTCGGCGAGGCAGCAGCTGTGAAGCTCCTTGAGGGTTGGGTTCTGGATCTGGAAGAGAACGCAGACGGCCTTCTTGGCCTGGGCTGCGTTGTTGGTCACAGCAAGCTTGTCCATGCTGGAGACGAGGGCTGTGTCGGCCGTGAAGTCGTATTCGGGGAACACAGCGTTCTTGATGTCGGTTTCTTTATAATGCTCCATGCTAGGCCTGGCTAAAAGAAACATTGTCAGTATATGTGAATAGGAAAGGTTTGTGTAAAGTCACGGGAGATTGGGGGGAGGGGGGGGACTTACTCATATGCTCGCGAACAAAGGTCTGGCCTGGAATTCTCTCACAGCCTGTGCCAAAGAACTCCAGGAAGGTCTTGATAAAACCACCATCAAAGATTGCGTGGTGAGTCGCGAAGCAGAGCATCAGGCCGCCATCGCCGACTCTAGTAACCTGCAAGGTGACGGGAGGGCACGACTCTCCAGGCTTCGGGTGGTTGGGGGACAGAGAAAGGATATCCTTGTCCATAGCTGAAGGAGGCATGCCTCGGGCTTTGAGGTCCTGGTAAGTGAGGCCGCCGAGTCTTTCACGAGACTGATAGGCAAATAGGTCAGGTCTCTGGTAAGGATTGGCCAGATCCTTGTTGTGGCGGTAATGGAGCTCCAGCTCGTTAGGACGGGACGGGTAGCTGGCAGGTCGGACCTGGCCGGCAAGAAAGGGCCATCGGAGGAGAGAGGCATGGAACCGGCTGGTGATGTGGCCCAGGGCTGTGCCGATCTCGAAGCTGGCGTCCGTATCAAAGATGAAGATGGTTCGAACGTAGATCCGGGGCGCAATCTGGTCCAGGGGACCGAGGGCAACGTGGGGGGTGATCTCGATCCTACCCATAGTTGGTGATGTGAAACAAAGGCAGTAAGGTCTTTTTGATGGGAAAACAAAGTGGTTTGTTGAAGATGTGGTTGTGAAGAAGAAGGGAGTTTTAGGCTCGTAAGCTTTGCTTGAGATGTGAAGGTGAAGGAGGAGAAGACAGCAAGCGATCTGGGTGACTTGCTTCCAAGAGAAAGATTTGGTGGAATGAAAAGTGCTGTTTTGCAGAGTGGAAGAAGAACGGCTGCAAAAGAGGAAGGGGCTCGAAGAAAAAAGTGAAGTGAATTGCAAGTGAAAAAGGTGAACCCGGTAGCTTTATAAGGTGAACTGGCACAGTAACGGAGATGGGTTGGTGTAGAGAAAGGTGTGGCTTCAATTCACTTTGCTAGAACCCGGTACGGCTGCAATTTTATATCCTCAAAGTCACACATTGCTTGAAGTCTTGTATTAGAGTTCACAAACGGTCTGTTGGGATCCATGGTGCACTTGTGTGGGTTCAGGGGACGAGTTTGCTGCCATGTGCAAGATTGTGGTTGCTTTGGATCGTGACCAGGTGAACAACGAACTATATGACCAGAAAGGATCCAGTTCATTGAGTACCCATCACCATAGAAATGTTTCCCGGAAACAGCAGCTGTGTTATCTAAAATTCAAATAGATGGGTATATTAGTGTGGGGGGATATATCTCGACAAAGCCAAAGACAAGACTTTGTATTGTGTGTTTGAGATCAACGTGGACAAAACATGGTAAGCATATGTTTCTTTATGACCAGCTTGACGAGTCAATTTCACATCTTTGTCATACGGCCTTGTGAAGCAAGCAATGTGACAACAACCGGAAAAGTTCGGACTGGAAACTTTTGGGTGGAGCGTAGCATGGTGAAATAGCAACCTCGATCATTATTGAAGACTAATTTTCAACACAACTACTACTATTACAATGCAGTCATATCCATCAGAAAACTGCCAACTAAACGCCTCGTCGATGGGCACCACACTCCTATCCTGAACAACTGGCTCTCCCACAGTTCCCCTGACATCGTCCGCCAACCCACCCGCGCCGCAGACCATGTCGCTCTTCTTGCCGTTCCTTGTGAGCTCCCGGACCACGATTTACGCGATCGATGGCCTCTCGACCCTCAACGCGGGGTCCAAGCTGCCTGATTTCTCTCCCACCTCCCGGAGGAAGCTATCATCTCGCACACCATAGCATAAGCAGGCACGAACTCCGCCAAACGTCTTGGAGATGGGGACGACGGCCGGATGCCGACGCGCCCTAAGATGCAAAGAGGCAGTGAGAGACCTGGCGGACGGCAAGTTTGGCCTGATAGGACGGCTCGACGAGCTCGGATAGGCGGATGAAGACGCCGTCGGCGGTACCGGACGCGAACATACGTGTCGTTCTCACCTACGGACGGATGAGGAGTGTCGCTCAGGGGCCGATCCTGCCGGTGTAAGTCAAGGTCGAAGGTCAAAGGCCCGGTTCCAAGGCTCCAGTAATGATCTCTCAGATGACTGATGGCATAGAAGCTCAAATAGCCTAGTATCCCTGAGCATATTCCACCGCAAAGAATGCAAGTCACCCGCTTTAGATCCTCGAGATGGCTAGAGCCGTTCTACTGAAACCAGCAACTCCAGCCTTCACATAGAGAACGGGATTTTCACACTCCATATAGACGATCCCTTGTTGAACACAACTGAACTTTGGGTAAGAAACAAGTGAAAGGTGTCTTGATATCAAGGCCAAGCTTTTGGCTGAAAGCTCCCTCCGAACGAAGAAGCACCTCCTGCCTCCCAAGTGTGCGTCTACTGTTTCTACGATCTGCTAGCCTCGTGCCTGTCTTACATCTTGGCAACATCCTCTAGGATCATCTTCAGCAATCTTTCAGCCTCCTCCATCCATGAGTCGGTACTCTCCATCCGCCGGCGACATTCGTCCCGCTCCGCAGCCATCTTCTCTCTCTCGATCCTCTCTCGCTCAAGTCTTGAACTGGCCGCGTCAAGCTCTCTCCCGGCTGCCTCGAAGCCTTCCCGTAACAACCTCGCCTGCCTGCGGACCTCCTCAGTCTTTCTGGCCCTTCTTCGCTTCTCCCGTTCCCTGGCGCGTCGTCGTATCTCAAACGGGTCCACGCTTTTCTGCCACTTCCGGTACTTCTGCCACTCCCGATGGATGTCCGCGTATCCTTGGTCGTATTCTGCTCGCCTGGATTCGTCGCGAAGGACTTCCCAGGCCTCTTGGACCTACAAGCAAGTGGGTAACAGTGAGCCAATGCGCAATTCGTTTTGGATATCGGACAAGGGGGCCATCCAGACCTGTACGACTTACTCTGCGAAAGTCTTCTGCGTCGATCGTTTCCCCAGGAGCCTGTTTGTCTGGATGGTACTTCTTTGCCTGTTCCAGATATGCCTTTCGGATTTGTGGGAGCGCTGCGCTTTGCTGAATCCCGAGATCCCCATAGTGGTCAGGAGTCGAAGGTTGTTGCATCGTGGATAGTGTTTGATTGGTACTCAAAACAGGTATTGACAGACGTCAGTTTCTGACAGCTGGCACTAGACAGGTTTGCAAGCCCTTGGCCGAGTCTGCAAAAGAGTTGGGTATACGGAGCCTGAAGAGTTGTGGAAAGAATACTTGATAGCGTTGACGTATGCTGCAAAGAGTTTCCCAACATGGACCGAATGCAAGCTTTATAGCTACCTCGGGTTTTCTTTCTCGTTCTAGATGGTACCACTACCTCTGAATCAAAACTGTTGACAAAGCCATGTTACTGTGTATCTCATGTCTCAACTTGCCTTGGTTCTTGCAGTATACATAACTACAGGTACTGCCAAAGTCGGATGTGAACAACGAATTCTGACATGTCATTGAAACTCAGGTATTGCACCAAGAACAAAAGAAATTTCATGCAATAATGTGACTGTTTATGACAATTTATATGCCCCAGAAAGTTCTCGGTGTTACTTAATTAAACTACGATAGTGAAGGAGAAGCACGTTATAATAACAAAAGGGCACTCCACGTGCAGCCGCAGAGTCAACAAGTCAGAACAGGTAAAGCTTACAATTAAGGATCCAGATAAATAAAGCTAGGGGTAAAAGGGTTGGATTGTTTACTTTCCAAGGGAATTTCCGTTTTCTAGAATGACTTACATGGACGTCCTGATAACGCAAAAGTCACTGGTGAGGCCCAACGGATCACGCGGCGTTGGAATGCCTTGTGTCAAGCCCAGCGGCCCCCGATATGCAGAGCCCTTCCGGGTCTCTCCGCGGTCTATGACCGAATCTGAAGGTAGCCTATGGATGCAGCTCTATTTGCCTTAAAAGATTCATCCAGGCCTAAGTCGCTATCAATAGAACCAACGCGCGAAATGTCTTCCAATGATGACCATGTCAGTCGAAACTCATGATTCGCACAGTCTGAAGCGAAGCTTCACTTTTGATTTGACCTCTGTTGGTTGATTCTAAGCGACAGAGCATAAGTACCTACTTTTATGCCGCACATCAATCCGCACATTCGCATACCCCCATTACCTCTAAAGAATATTTCCTCGTCTACACTTCTTCTTGACTTTAGCCTGTACGTTAGGCGGTCCGAAACAACGTCAAGGTCAAACATCTTATCCAGACATCCTGTATTACCCCCTCTCTGCCCCCTCGCGCTCCAACGCCTCGAGCCTCTGGAGAATTTCGGGCAAATCGGGATGCTTGTCTACGTCTAGGTTATTTCGAACAACAGTCAGCACATGGCCTATGGACAGGTCCTCGTCAAGGGCTCGGGCGTATTCATATGCGGTGCGCGTGGTGTTGCGAATGTCTCGTCCATTCGTCTCGATCTGCCCTAAGAGTCGGTAGGCTTCCTCGGACCACTCGGGGCTGCTGGAGACTCCGCCGGCGATTTGGGATTCGTTGTTGCGTCGACTGGCGCGCGTCAAGTGCTGACGCCAGATGTTGGTCCGCTCGGGAGCCTTGAGGGTGTCGTACCGTATCGTGATGTGTATCCGGTTGTAGAAGGCGTTGTCGAAATCCTCCAGGCGATTGGTGGTGAGGAACAGCATGCCATCGTAATATTCAATCAGGCGGAGGAATACTGTGCATAGAATCAGCTACCTTAGCCTGGCCATCAAGCCATAATTAAGTTTTAGGAGACAGCTAACCAGCAACGATGGCATTCCGCGCCAGTTCTGTTGTTATCCTCCTCGTCATCAACACATCAGCTTCGTCGAGCAACACAACCGCACCCCAGCGAATCCCGAGACGGAATATGTCGAACAGCTGTTTTTCCAGTTGCTGAACATTGATGCTGAGCTCCCCCGTCGATGCGTGGTAAAGGGGGCGGCGAGTGCTTTCAGCCACACTCTCTGGAATTTAGCATATCAGCTCCTCAAACCTGCCTGACACATTAATCGGTCATCATCGCTTACCTGCCGTCAATGTCTTCCCTAGCCCAGGAGGACCATGAAGAAGAAAAATGAGTCCTCTTCCCTTTCGCTTGATGACATCTTTGTAGAGATACTTGTCTTCTCCCCTTGACTCTGAGCTGAAACTCTTGACGAGACTCTTTACTAAGGTTTTTGTCACGTCACAAAACGATACCGTTAGTAACTTAGGTAGTAACTAACGCTTATATATCTTATGACACACCCCCCAGATTTGACCTAGTACACGTTATAAGTCAGATCTGCACCCTTTTGTTATAGGAGACCTAAACGTAGGTGGTATAGACTATACGCTCCCTTAGACTCTCTAGGATTTTAGCTAAGGGCCCCTTATAGGAATTAAACCTATAGTGTTTACATAAGACTTTAAGCTTATTACTATAAGTAAGTACTAGTACTATTATAGCACTAAGCAGGTAGAAGCTAGGCTTATAACTGTTACGTCACAAAACGATACTGTTAGTAACTTAGGTAGTAACTAACGCTTATATATCTCGTGACAGTTTTCTTCTCTTGGGTAAGTTGAAGACTGACGAAAGGGTCATCTTTCCATTGGATATCTGTAAGCCCCGAAATGAAAATCTCAGCCCACGCTTTCTGAAGCAGTAGAAAGGCAACAACAAATGGAGGGCACATGAGGTAGTCGTCGTCTGTAAACTGTGAAGTAGCCCATGCCATTCTCAGTTTCCGCATCCGTTGATTGTATATCAGTCTTGACCTGCGTCGTCTCTGGGCAGCGCTGATATCTGAACTACTGTCCGAATCAGAGCTTGTCCCCACCGGGGTGTCTTGGTCAGACATTGCAGTCGCATTGCCGTCTTCATCGTAATTCTCATCAGTGACACCTGAAGAATCGGCTATGAACTCGTTTAGACATGGCGAAATAAGATTCTCGTGCGTGAGGAATGTGCACACTTCACTTTCCGCTTTCCTATGAATCATGACTCGTTGGCTAGCCTGCGTGTCAATGTCAGCGTCTGCCCATTTCCTCGGCTAGAGTTGAAGATATTCACTTACCACCCCATGTGCATTGAATATGTTCCTGCTTCCCATGATTTCACCCAAGCGCCTGGCGTTCTCTCCCGGATCTAGTATTATAGGCCCGTCATACTTCATAAATGTATGCGAAGCCGAAGAAAGGTCGAAATATCTTCTCCCCCGCGCAATTAGTCTTTGTCGAATATCGTTTTGCTCTTCTCTAGGCAAAAGCCTCATTGGGAAGCAGTCTAAGTCCTTTGCGGTAATGTTCACAATGGCGTCAGAGACTGACCCGAATGGCCATGAACACCTGGTCAAACCGGACGTAGGTCCGTTGTGCCTGGTCACAACACCATGCAAGATATGAGTATATGAGCTTCCGGGACCCACGAAAAACATCTCTTCCACTTCTGTCACGAAGGCACACTCTTCGTACACGTGTTTAGTTTCAGGACCTGTACCAAACCTCCTGTACACGAACTCGTGGGGCCGTATGAGCGTCCAGTGTAGATTGCGCCTGATTTTACCCTTGGGTACCAACTCTTCGTAGGGCTCAATGATGCGCTTCAATGCCGGCTCCATGGAAATGAAGGACAACAGCTCTGATAGCCCCTGCTTCGTAGCCGTATCTGTGTTGGTTGAGTCCTTCAGAGCCTTAAGCTGGTCTCGTAGGTGGAATAGACAGAGAAAGGGATGCTTGATGACAATTGGTGTCGTGTCCAAGTTCAGCTCTTCGTACGGCCTGCCGATCTCCTTAAAGATCTTGCATAGGCTGCGTGACTGCAATTCGAGTCGATACTCGCGGAGACTTAGGTCCGCTCCGAGAACCCGGCGTAGAATGATGGCATATCCTCGCCAAGGATGGTCAATGTCCTTTTCAATCCGTCTTTTTCTCCCAGAGGATTTTTCGGCTGGCAATACTTGAATCTGATTGCGCAAGTCCCGAAACTGGACAAGTCGCTTGACTTCTGGAATCCATTGTGTCGTTTGGCTGATGTCAAGTTCGTCTTTCGTTTTCTCCTGCCGAGAGCTTGATACACCAACTTTCACGGGCGGGCCTTTCTGCTTGTCGTCTTTGTTTAATAAGTTGTCAGGTTCGTCTGCTGATTGTTTCCCGTCGACGAGAATGGCGTCTCGTTTGAACTTTCCTCCGATGATTGCGTCGTATCTCTTGAAGATTTCCGCGGAATCCATACTCTTTTAGAAAAGGGCATACTATTCCTGAATTGAAGAGCTTCTGCTTGGACGAAAAAGGATAAATGAGTTATGAGCATGATCGTCTTAAGTGGATTTCATTTGCACATTCTCGAGTGTAACCAAAAGTCCAGACATTGCTGCCTGATTGCCGCCACACTATTATGAGAAGTACCCAAAGGGTGTGAAGAAGGTCGTTACGACTCACAAATGCCACCCCCCCACTATAGACAGCCTGTTACGTCACAAAACGATACCGTTAGTGACTAGGTAGTAACTAACGCTTATATACCTCGTGACACACCCCCCAGATTTAACCTAGTACACGTTATAAGTCAGATCTACACCCTTTTGTTATAGGAGACCTAAACGTAGGTAGTGCAGACCGTGCGCTCCCTTAGACTCTCTAGGATTTTAGCTAAGGGCCCCTTATAGGAATCAAACCTATAGTGTTTATATAAGACTTTAAGCTTATTACTATAAGGGAGCACTAGTACTATTATAGTACTAAGTAGGTAGAAGCTAGGCTTATAACTATCACGAGTTAGAGCATATAGTAGGGCATAGAGGAATTAAGGTCTAAAAGGCTTATCCTATCTAAGTGTGAGACTAGAGAAGACCTTCTGTATATATATGTAAAGTGTACGAGTAATGAGTGAAACGCTACGTGATAAAGCATATGACAAAGCAGCTGCCGATGGCTGAAGCTATTGTGACACAGCCTTACTTATAAATAACTCAGCTAATAAACGTTCGCCGTATCGCATCTCTTACCACTAATGGCCATGTTGCGTAACAGCAGAATATTGATCACCTGATTGTCATTTCTCATTACTATTGGAGGTGCAATTTGACCAGGTGGCGAGAATTATGCACTAAAATAACACGTCTTGCTTGCTTTTCATTGGAGTTTGTCTAGGTACATATAGACGCTAGACTTGTTGGGAAAGGAGGTAACCTGGATGACATTCCGGATATTATACCTCCTGCTCAGCCTGACTGTTCTCTTCATGAGTGACAAAAAGGGGGACAGTTCCGTGCTGTTGGCTGATTTACATACCGAAGACCTGTTCCGTGGCCTTGATAACCAGTTTTAGCGATTTCACCAGACAAAATGAATTTTCTATTCATGATTGATGATAGCAAGTCTCAGCCCCATGACGAAAACCGGCGGCGTAAGACGCGGCAATATCCTGATGTGGGATTGACAAACATCGGCGCCGAGTCTCCAGGACCCGATGCGGGCCTCCTTGCACCCGACCAGAGCGAGTTGAAAACGACAATGGAGGAGGTCATGAAGTTCATCAAAGCATACAATTCTTACACACTGCCAGGGCTTACTGAGTCAACCACCGACCAGCCCAAGTTTGACGAGGTGCGTCAATATGGCCTTTCCGAGGAACAAGAGTCACAGCTCTGGCAACTCGAGACTGAGCGGCTCATCTTTGCCGCAACAAAAAGCCAGAGTACAGGGCCGTTCCGCTTCAGAACGAGCGAGGATTGGCATGCCGACACAATATCTATGGAGTATTTGTCAACAGAAGTTTACTCAAGGTCAGTTTATTTATGAGGGCGTTGAGGGCAACCCACGCCTCTTCCTTACCGATCCGAGCATCTCTTAGGCGTTGCTCCAAGATTTGGATTTGAAGCGTGTCCGGTTGTGCAGCAAATTCATCTATGGACGAAGCAGAGTAACTTTTGGCGTCAGTCGCCCTTAAAGTTTGTAAGTCCGGCAAATCAGAGAATTCGATATGAACGGGGTCGGCGTTGTCAATTCTTTCGATGATATGGGGGAGGTACATCAAAGCCCATAACTTTTGATGGAGCTCTTCTTCAATTTCCGTGCTCTTATCGTCAAGGAAACGATTGGAAGCACACTTTTCGAGAGCATCTTGTTGTCGTTGGTAGAATGTTGTGTCAACCTTGGTGATTCTTTTGATGACCGCAGGATAGTGGTTGTTTTTGTGGCGCTTGTACCACAGGCCAAACTTTCCATCAGATGCCATGTTGAATGTTGTGGTATCCACGGTGGAGTAGTCAGAATGTTGAGCAGAACAGATGGCTTCGGTACCGGTACTAGAGACGCGGGGTAAGAGGGACCGCACCTTTCAACGCTCGGCAGGGGTGTCCGCCAATAGACGTGGACATAATCAGACAGGTTTTGGGCAGCAAGTGTCAGGTAGGGGGTCAATAGGATGAATTGATGAGTATGAAGAACGACTATGAGAATATCCCGGCTATCTATATAGTGAGTGGAAGACCCATTATACTAGCATATCCTAGGCAAACTTAGTCATGCTTGTGTGACAATCGTCGTAACGAGTGTACTGGGATGGGCTGTCGTACCGTGAAGCTATTCTGAGCTTCCAGGAAAGGACTCACTACGTAGCGAAGTACAGCAATGCCATTGCGGCTCTGCGCGGTCCTGTCATTGTCTACTAGTTCCCCGCGACACGCCAATTGGCCGCCCGTTAGAGTGCGTCGAAGCCCTGCGCTCAAAGTACCCACGACGGCCAGCACAACAGGCGATACGCCGTGTTAGGGACGAGCAAGTGGATCGCTAGGCAGTGGCAGGCGGGCTTCCAGGAGGGCTTCTCTGGCCATGCACTACCCCGAGAGCAAGCCCCGCAGCGATCGATCCTTGTCCGGGCCACGGCTGCTAAGCGCTCGCCAAGAAGTGAGGCCGAAGCCGATGGTCCCCGGTCGAGCAGGCTCCACCTGGGGTCGTATCACTGCATGTTTGGCTTGGCTATTCCTAGCTTCCTGGGAAGGACTCGATCAGAACAACAGATTCAACAGACTGTGAATTTGAAATGATCCATTGGGGACGCTGAGTCTCTTCTTAAGGTAGGAAGGCGGCGAGCTTTACTTGAACATCTTGGAACGCTGACGGCAGTCAGTCTCAATGAGATACAGCAAAAGTCAGATGCAATCAGGAAGATCGTGCCCGTGGGCAATGATTCTGTGGAGGATCTTTTGGACGTCGGCAAACTAGAGATTTGACGTATTGTCTCAAGTGAAGAGTCAAACTACGATCCACAGACAGAAAAGAGACGGTTGGTTAGCTGGACAAATTAATTTACTTCGATCACATATGACGAGTGTGACATAACTTGAGTTCGAACAGTACTTGTGACTGGTGGCTTTGGTCATGTGTCCAAGTTTATCCAGATCCAAACTTTTATCCAAATTTCCGATCACGCCCTTACTCAGATTTCCATTAGAGTTTTACCAGACCTCAACAAACAGAACCTAAACATCAACAATGGCTGGGAAAATCAAAATCTAACAATCTCAAAGTGTATTAACCATGCTTCTTATCTATGTAAGTGATTTCTGGAGGCAACCCCTCCTTATCAACAGAAGGTTCTAATGATTATCTCATGATCCAGAGGCTGGTGAAGGTATTTGTGATTGTTTGTTGGGATGCACATCCCCGTCAGAAGGTCGCTGTTTGACAGCAGTAACATCGAAGTATTCCCCTTTCCAGCTAGAGACCCGTTGTAGGCTTCATACTGTCAATACAGCCAAATTGGCTTCGATTTGAAAGAACGTGGCGATCCTGCAGGCAGGCACAGTGCAAGCGCCCATGGTCACTTCTATAAGATTGGGATCTTGGTCAACATTTTCATGATAACTTCTCAAGGGAATAAGTATGCACTAATCCCAGGGATACCCGTCTTATGGAGATGTCACACCCCAGGAAACCTCTTGCTGCCTAGGGTCACTGGTGACCGTAACTACTGCAGCATAGAAGACATTGTAGCTTGGCCAGAAGTTAAGCGACCCTCATCCAGTGTAACAATATGTCAATTAACCTACATGGAACTTAAGTTTATGCTGTGGCAATAACAAGCCAAAACTGTTCACTATTAAAGAGCCAACAGCTCCCCAAGCAGACCATTGTCCATACCGAACCCCCAGATAAACAAATGCCTTCCTCTCTTCTCGCCAACGAACTTTTTCTCATAAAGACATCACGGTGTTATGACTTTGACCATGGGAACTAGAGGAACCGGCTTGGGAAACCAGGCCATACTGGCTAAGATCGACAAGCTAAGAGAGTTGAACATCGGTGCGACGATTCCATTGCCCCAGGTAAATCAACCTTGCGTATTCATTTTCAGATAGCTTATGTTGTGATAGCTTGTCGTTGTTGGAGATCAGTCATCTGGGAAGAGTTCTGTGCTGGAGAGCCTGACAGGATTCTCTTTCCCTCGCGCCCCTGGTCTCTGCACTCGCTATGCTACTCAGATTACATGCTGTCGTGAGCCGCAAACGTCTATCCGTGTCTCGATCATTCCTCGCCCTGGCGCAGATGAGATACTCAAGGGTAAACTTATTGAATTCAAGCGCTCCTTATCGAGTGTTGATGGCGATGACTTCGTCCAGGTCTTCAAAGACGTTCGTGATAGCCTCATTGATTTGTTTTGCCCCGCTAATAGCGTTTCAGGCCAACGTTGCTATGGGCATCCGAATGGATGCAGCTCACAAAGAAGATGGGCTTGTCGCATTCAGTGAAGACATCCTCAAAATCGAGATCAGCGGACCTGACGTTAGTTCTTCACAGCTTCCTAGTTCCTTTTTCTTTGACTGACCTTCTTTGAATAGCAAGAGCATCTGACGGTCATTGACGTCCCGGGAATTTTCCGTGTACCCACGCCAGGTGAGCTACGTCTCCACTGGAAGTAGGCATCCACTGATTGACGGGCGTTCAGGACTCACCACAGAAAGCGATATCGTTCTTGTCGAGAATATGGTGAAGTCGTACATGACTAACCGCCGAACTATGTCAGTCCCCGCGTTTCATTGAAAAAGCGACTAGCTAACTTGCGGTAGCATACTTGCAGTCGTATCATGCAGCGTCGACATTGCCACTCAGGAGATTCTTAAACTTGCCGAGATCGCTGATCCTGAGGGTGTGCGAACGATGGGTGTACTAACGAAGCCGGATCTCGTTACAGAAATGGCCACCCAAGGCGCGATCGTTGATCTTGTTCTCGGAAAGCGCAGTACCCTCAAACTTGGATACCATGTCGTCAAGAACCGTAGCGCAGATGACAATACCTCAACACTTTCCCAGCGTGCCGCTGCCGAAATGGCGTTTTTCATGGCACCTGCTTGGTCACCCGTCAAGGATCGCTGCGGCACGTCGACCCTCAAGCACAGGCTCCAGGAGTTGCTGTTCCACATTTCCAAGCAAGAGATTCCCCATGTTAAGTCGGATGTTGAGCAGCGTCTGCGTCAATTTAGGGCTGATCTAGAAGCCATGGGGCCATCCCGAGCCGATCCGAATTCCCAGAGAATGTATCTGGGTAAGCTGGCCTCTAGATTCTCAGCCGTCACTCAGGCTGCTTTAAACGGTTATTATGCCAGCGACAAGATTTTTGGAAGGCGGCCTGACTTGAAACTAATTACTAAGATCATGAAGCTGAATGAGGTCTTCTCGAACGTTTTCTGGAAACGCGGTCACAAGCAGCACTTCGGACCTACGTGGGACGATGAGGGGGAGGACTCATTTGGACGCACCATCGACCAGCTTCCCTTTGAAGTCCACCTCGCTAGATACTCCGAACTTGAAGGTATAATCTGTACGGATGACTATCGATGCCCCAAGCCCTTGAAGGGTCCTATCATGAACCACATCGAGGAGGTATTTGAGTCAAGCCGTGGACCCGAACTTGGAACAGTAAGTGCTGCTGGCTGCGGATTGCATCGCAACTCATTCATAACATCATTCTAGTTTGGTGGAACGATCCTTGCCACAGTCTTTGAAGAGCAGTCGGAGAAATGGCAGCACCTTACGTTGTCCCATGTGAGCAACGTAATTGCGCTGGTCCACGATTACATTTTTCAGCTTCTTACGGAGTTGTGCCCAGAGAAGCAGGTTAGAGATAACCTATGGAACACTATTTTACTCGACAGGCTGGTGAACTCGTACCAGCGGGCGATGAGCCACTCTCGCTTCCTTCTAGATATCGAGCGTGAAGGTACGCCGAACACTTTCAACCATTACTTCAACGCCAACCTTCAAAAGAAGCGATGCGAGCGTATGACCAAAACGTTCAGTGATATGGCAGTTGCCTTACCTCGGGGGGATGACAAGGAACGATACGTGCCTATGAGTAAAATAGGTCAGCATGCTGTCAATAAGGATAACGAGCAGCAGGTGTGTGAGGATATCCTTGATACTCTAATGAGCTACTACAAGGTATCTCGCAAGCGCTTTGTCGACGTCGTTTGCCAGCAAGTTATTTTCCACCTCCTGCTTGAGGGTGGCGGCAGCCCGCTGAAAGTTTTTGACCCGGAGCTGATCATGGATCTCGACCACGGGAAGCTTGAGCAGATTGCAGGGGAAGACGCGGAGTCAAAACACCAGCGGCAGGTCTTAGAAAGGGAGATAGCAAGCTTCCAGGAGGCCTTGGAGGTCTTGCGATCTTAAGATCGAGACATATGACGAAGCACAGCCTCCTCGAAGTCTGATAGTATCCTCTGAGTCGGCAAGTGGGGCGCATTTTCTTTGAGGAATCGATGCAGGCAGACGAACCTGTCACTGGCTGTAGCGGAGACTGATGGTGGTTCATCAGGAGACTTGACATATAGGGAGCCTGCTTTAGTGAATGGATGCTTCTCAAGCTCCGCATAGATCTCAGCGAGACCCTGACAGACCCTTGTGGTGTCTCCCTGACCATTCCAAGGATTGCCTGGCAATTCCTCTATCAGAAGGAAACAGACCCCAATATCATGATCGGTACCCTCAGACGGAATTCCGAATGAGAAAGCTCGTGGCGCCGGTACTTTGGTGTTCTCTAGAAACTTCAGGGTTGCATACTCGCTGCGAATCAGATATTCCGCGAGAGTAACAGGGAGCCGAACGGCGAAGCCTTAAACCCGCGGCACTCGCATAAGCCAGGATGGGGATCCATCACTGAAGCGGATGCAGTCGTGAAAGTTGGCACATCCTGTAAGAGAATCTGGCCCAACTGCCTTCGATGGGTACTCGATAACGCATCGTTTGCCATCGTTTAGGCTAGAAGCGAGTTCGCAGACCGCCTCATCATTAATCTGAGCACGAAGGCGGCCTATTTCCTCGATGATCAGTCTTTCGTAGGCTGCGTCATCTAGGTCCTGAATATGGTGCAGTAATCAGTAAGCATAGTCCTATGCTATCTGTCAGGGTGGCGCTTACCCTGTTACTGCAGTGGTGGAAATAATGGGATATGTGAACTCCACAGAAGTGCTTGCGGCATATATCGCACCCGGCGTCAGCTGCCCGCGCACTTGGTCCTTTGCATATCGAGCAGCTGAAGAACCTATCCGTCATTCTTTGATGCTGCTGTAGTGAACGATCAAATCCTGATACGCAAAGACGTCAAGGCGGAATGAGAAGCGGGTTAGGAATGACTTGCCTGGCAACTGGCTTAGGGTGTGAACGGCCGCAGGCCTAAGGCCAAGATCAGTGGCCAGGGGGTATATCCGGTTACATAACTGCCTCTGAGGGATATCTGGAGCCACTATGCCTATAACAACTAAAAAGTCAGATTTATGTAATATATCTTTCTGAATCCCCTATAACTTACTACTAAAAGAAGGAAAGCGTGTTTTTTTCTACTGTTAGTCTTTATATTACTAAAAGGGTAGCTAGCGTGGTTAGTAGCTAGTAAAAAGTACGTAAAGAAGGATAATAATAATAGATAACTATAATATTCTTATAGTAGTTACTACTATTACTACTACTATAGTAATAATAGTATCTACTACTACTATTACTATTATTAATAATATATCTATAAGTAATAGTAATAACAGTAGATAATATACCTATCCTAGTAGTATTACTTATATAACCTAAGTAGTTGTAAGGGGGCTATGCGCCAACAGGACATATGGCCTGACGGGAGTACTTTAGGTGTTCCTTAGCTAAGGGTCGGCCAAGCCTTACTAACTTAAGGCTTAAGGCTAAAGTTAGGAACTTAGAATCTTTAGCTTAAAGTCTTTATACTTAAATAGACCTACCTTCTATACCCTTCCTAGTTATAGCCTATAGCTATACCCTTATAATTCTTTAAGCTTTATAGACTAGGATAACTAGTATAGGATAGAATATTAGGTTACTAGTTAGATAGTAAATATTTAGTAATCCTTAGGTAAGATAAAAGTTATAATAAGCTATAACTACCTAAAACCTATAACCTAGTACTACTAACTACTTCTATAGGTAACTATTAGGTATTACCTTACCCCTATAATATAGATCTTAATAACCTTATTAGAGAGGGGTAGTAGGAAGCTAAACATAGGTTAATATATTAGTACTATAAACTAGTAAGGGATATCTCTAGGGGTTATACCTAATACTAAATATATAGTAAAGGATTAGTATCCCTATTAGTAGAAAGAGGTTAGACATATAGGCTATAAGAGGACTTAGGATAAGAACTAAGTCTAGTTAGTATCCTATAAATATTCTAAATATAGTAGGCTAAGATATAATATTAAAATATAGAAATATAAAGATAAAATTAGGAACTACTCTAAATACTTACTAAATATATATTAATAAAGGACTAACTAAAAGAATATAAAAAACCCCTAAACTATAATTATAAGGTACTTAATAAAGATACTATAATAGCCTAAATAGATAATTAGATAAAGGCTATTAAGGAGGTAAATAATCTAAGGGTAGAAGCCTCTATAGGGTATAAGATTATATAGGCTTTATCTAAAGTAATAGTATTAATATAAACTTAATAGAGAAACTACTATATAGGCCTAAATAAGGATATAAATTAGGATAACTTCCTTATATTTATCTACTAAATATATATTAACCCTATAGCCTAAGAAAGAGAATACTATTATACTCTTTTTAGTATAAAGAAGAAAATAGGAGATTCCCTTATAGTCTTCTTTATAGAATAGTTAGTAATTTATAGTATACTTAGGAATAAGATTAAGGAAGATAAAGAACAAGTATTTAACTTCTTTTTTAGACTTCCTATAGTACTCTAAGAAGAGCTAATCTATTAGAAGGTAGAAATTAAAACCCTACGCTAAGTAGTATAAGAAGCCTAAAGATATTAGGAGTTAAATTATAAGTTATATAGTAACCCTTTATAGAATAACTATTAGAAATAACTAAGAGAAGACATAGATATAAAATAATACCCTCTACTATTCTAGAGATTAACATCTTAAGCATATAGCTAGGCCTCCTCTACCTCTATATTATCCTCTAGGTTTAGTATATAGGGGGTATTAAGAGGTAGAGGATAAATAGCTAACTATAAAGTAAGTACCCTATAATAAGGTAATATTATAACTACCCCTAAATATTATAACTATAGGATACTAGGCTATATGTTAACCTCTTATAAGGAACTAAGGAATAGTAATAACATACTAATTAGTTAGTAACTAGATATCTTAAAGGTAAGAGTAAATACTATTCTTACTAAGATAAGAGTTTAAGAACTCTATAACATAGGAAACAAATAGGTAGGGTTAATACTCTAGATTACCCTACTAAGAAGGATATAATCCCTATTAGAGAAACTACTACTAATAGAGCAATTATTCTATAAGGATATACTAAATATAAGGTTAGTATAGATATAAATACTTATATATAAGTAGATATTATTAGCTTAAGCCTAGTAAGATAACTAGGCCTAAAAAAAGCAAATATATTATACCTAATACTTATAGGATTTAATAGAAAGGAAATAAAGCTAAAGGTAACATATTAGGTAATATTCTTCTTAATTAACTCCTATAGATAGCTATAAAAGATTTAGTATCTATTTGCTAAGTCTAAAAAGCCTAAAGGGTCTAGTAACTTACTATTATTATAGGAATCTATAGGGTGAGAGGGAATTATTATTAATATAACTACTAACACCTAGAAGTATAATTATATATTACTTACTAAACTAAAGTAGATTATAATAGAGATTATTAAGAATTATAAAAGGGTATATGTTATATATATCTATAGAGCTATACTAGAAAATAAACCTAATATTATCTCCTTAGGTAAGGAAAAAAAAGAAAGAAATCTATAAGCCCTACTTCCCCTAGAGTTAGAATCTAAGTAGGGAACGTTTAATAAAGAAGTAGTAAAGATAATTAATCCCCTTCCTAATACTAAATACTCTATTAATCTAGTAGAGGATAAAAAACCTCTATTTAAACTAATATACCTACTAAGTAAGTAATAACTTAAGGAACTATAGTCCTATATTACTAAGAACTTAGTAAATAGTTATATAAAGCTATTAGTTAGTAAGGCTAGTACTTTAATCCTTTTTATCTTAAAGAAGGATAGGATAGTATAACTCTATATAGATTATAGAGGACTTAATAAAGTTATAATTAAGAATAGGTACCTATTACCCTTAATTAGTAAGCTCTTAGAAAGGCTTTACTAAGTAAAATAAATCTTAAAGATTAACCTAAGGGATATATACTACTATATTTATATTAAGAAGACTAACTAGTAGAAGACAGCCTTCTATATAAGATATAGGTACTTTAAGTATACTATTATGCTATTTAGATTAACTAATACACCTATAATATTTTAGGTATATATTTACTAAGTGCTTAGTAATTTAGTTAATATATACTATATTATATATATAGATAATATTATAGTTTATTTAGAAACTAGGGAATAGTATATAAAGGATATTAAGAGGGTTCTTATAAAGCTCTATAAAGTATAGCTATATATAAAACTTAGTAAGTATTAATTCTATATAAATAAAACTAAGTTTCTAGGATATATTATTTTACTAGATAGCATCTTAATAGACCTAAATAGAGTATAAGTAGTTACTAAATAGAAGCTACTATAGTCTATTAGGGATATATAAGTATTCCTTAGGTTTTATAACTTCTATTAGAAATTTATACCTAAATACTTAGGAATTATATCTCCTATAATATCTATACTTAAGGGGAGTAGTCCTAAGTAAGAATAAGAGTTTAATTAGACTCTAGAGGTATAGATAGTATTTAATAAGTTAAAGGTTGCCTTTTGTTTAGTAACTATTCTATAATATTAGGACCCTATATAAGAGTCTAGGGTTAAGATAGATATATCTTAAAAAGTAATCTTAGGGATCCTATCCTAACTTTTAGATAGTTAATAGTAACTAATTACATACTTTTTATAAAAGCTATTTAATATAGAGTAGAGATAGGTAATAGGATAGTAAGAGCTCCTTACTATAATAGAAAGCCTAGACTACTAGGCATACTATCTATAAGGGATATCTAAAGTCTTTATAGTACTAATAGACTATTAGGCCCTAAAGGGTATTATTAACACCTTAGTATAGGACCTTTATAGAAGGCTTACTAGATAGGTCTACTACTTATTAGTATTTAACTTTAAAATATACTACTACTTAGGAGTAATAAACCCTATAGATAGACTATTAAGAAGACTAAATTATATAGAAGGTAAAGTAGTATATAATAATATACTCCCTACCCTCTTAAAGAAGTTAAGACTAGTAGAAAAACTCTTATTAAATAGCTAGTAAACTATTACTACCCTAGAAGAGGGGAGTAAAATAGTAATTACTTTTATATAAGCTGTTAGAGCTACTATAAATAGGGAATATTCCTTACCCTAAAGTCCCTATAGGACTAGAGGGTCCTAAAGTACTACTATAAAAGTTATAGCTATAGAAACCTATAGCTAAAAGGGCTAGAAAGAATTATAGAATACTTAGTAAATACCTAAAAAAGGGGAGGAAACACCTAGAGCTAGGATTATTATTCTAAAGTAGTATATCCTATATATAGTTATAAAAGAGCTTATAGAGTATAAAATAGTATTACTCTAATAGCTATTAGACGCCCTAGAAGATTTTATCTAAGGACTATAGGCTAAAGATAGGAACTACTAGAAGTAGGTAGTAAGGGCTTATAGATTAGCTAGGGAATAAAAGGGGTACTACCTTAATAAGAAGGGGACCCTATTCTATAAGATAAAACTAGTTATTCTAGATAAAGTATTATTATACTTAGTAATTATTTACTAATACTATAATAAGCTAATAATAGGCTATATAGGAGTAAATAAGACTTAAGAACTTATTTTAAGGTTATTCTACTAGCTAGATATCCTTTTAGATATATAGGATTATATCTAAATATACTAATAGTACTAAGGGGTTAGAATACCTAGGTATAAACCTTATAGGGAACTCTAGTTATTACTAATACTAGTATATCCTTTTAAGGAAATTAATATAGACTTTATTATAAGCCTATTACTAAGTATTTAGGATATTAGTACTAAATATAATAGCATCCTTATTATTATAGATAGAATAATAAAGTTTACTATATTTATTCTAATATAGAAGACTATTTTAGTAGTATAGCTTACCTAAATACTCTATAAAAAGGTAGAATATAGATTTAATACCCCTAGGGGTATTATTAGTAATAGAGATAAACTCCTTATAAGTAAATTCTAAAAGGAATTTACTATAGAAAGAGAGATCTAAAGCTAACTATCTATAGTATACTACCCCTAAATAGATAGATAGATAGAGAGAATAATCTAGATACTTAAGAAGTATCTCTAAGTATATACTATAGGATTAGTAAGTTAATAGGTAGTCTAGCTCCCTAAAGTAGAGTTTATATATAATAATAGTTACTATATAACTACTAGCCTATTACTAATAGAAGCCCTATATAGGTATAATCTAAGGTATATTAAATATATCCTCTCTACTATAAGAGTTATAGTCTAGGGAGTTAAAGAGAGACTTATCTATATTAGTAAACTCTAGGTATATATATAGCTTAATTAGGAAAAGGCAATAAGTACCTAAGCATAAGGATATAATATAAGACATACCCCTAAGGAGTACTCTTATAGAGATATTATTAGACTATTAATAAAGAATTTTAGGTTTAAGAATAGAAAATTAATACTAAGGTTTATTTAAGTAGTAATTATAGAAAGGATTAGCCCTTAAGTATATAGAGTATACTTACCTAAAAAGTATTAGTATATATATAATATATTCTTAGTATTTATAATTAAACTATAGAATATCTAGTAAGGGTATAGTAATAGTTAACTAATCCTCCCTAACCTTAAAGACAAACTAGAAGAATAGGAGGTAGAAGAGATTATTACTAGCTAGGGTTTAGTAAAGGACTACTAATACCTTATTAAATAGGTAGGGTGGCCTATAGAATATAATACCTAGGAACTAGAGGAATACCTATATAATATATAATAGAAAGTTACTATATATAAGAAAGCTATAAGGAGGAAACATAAGAAATAAGATAATAAATAGTATAAAATTAGGTTATTATTACTAAGTACTTACCTAGCTATAGGTAAAAAGAATAGTTACCCCTATTAAATTAGGTTAGGGGCCTACCTAAGGTATCTTAATAAGAAAAATAAAAAAAGTAAAAACTAACTAAGTAGAGAAGAATACTAAGTTAATAAAGCTATAGGTAAAGGGTTATAAAGTATATAGTAACTATTACTACTAACTAAATCTTAATATTATTATTATTAGTATCTCTACTACTATTTCTATTACCCTTATTATTATTATTATTACCCTCTACCTTAGAGTTTATAGGAGACTACTTATTACTAGTAGACTACTATTCTAACTTATAATTATATATAATATTATATATAATTTCCTTATCCTTATTATACTTATTAATAAAGGCTTAGTTAGTATTCTTTATATAGGGTATATATCTCTTAGCCTTTAGGTTATAGGTATTATACTCTTAGATTAATAACTACTTAGTAAGCTTTTAGTAAATAGTATAAATATAGTTATAGTAGTCTTTATTAAGGTTATAAAACTTATAAAATATATAAGGGATTACTAGAGGGTTAGTAACTTATTTGCCTTTACCTTTCTTCTTCTTAGCCTCTTCCTTATCCTAGTGCTTCTTCTCTATAACCTCCTGCTCCTTATAGATATAAATAGCTTCCTTACGTATAGCCTCCTCTTCCTTATACTTCTTCTCTATAGCCTTTTTCTTCTTATATTAGTTCTAAATAGTAATTAGAGTAAGACTACTTAGTAAAGAATTATTATTAGTAGGAATATTAATATACTTATTATTATTACTATTATTATTACTACTTAAGATAGTAATAGTAACCTCCTTACTCTTACCCTTATTATAGTAATACTTTATAGAGTTAGTAGTAGTACCTATAAGCTTATGCTTCTTCTAAGGTGTCTTAGTATTAGTTCTATAAGTAATTAGTACTAACCCTATAATATAAATAGTATATATAGGCATAAGGTTATCCTTATAATTATTAACCTTCTTATAGAACTTAGCCTACTTAGGGAAACATTTAAGTTCTCCCTTACTAACTAGCTTATTAAAGTATTTACCCTAATAACTATTAAGGTATTTAATAAGTATTTATAGACCCTTTACCTTAGAGTTATTATAAATATATATAAGTTAAAGCTAATTTAACTAATCTATAATATTATTAAGGGTAATAATACCTACCTAAAAAAATAAGTTAGCTAAGGTAAATACTTAGTAAAGGAACTATAATAAACCTAAACTTAAATTATTAAGCTTATATATTTATAATTAGATACTAACTCCTAGATAGTAATATATTAGAGCTAGAGTAGGTTTATACTATATAAAGGATTAGTAATATACTTACTAATTTTAGTCTAAGTATAGGTAATATACTAAAGAGACTAGTTAATATACTAAAGTTTAAGAGGACTAAGTTAATACTTAGTAACTAATTAGTAAAGGTATATATAGTAATTCTAGGTAGATTATATAGTACCCTAGAGTTCCTTTAGAACCTAGTAAAATAGATTAGAGATACTAAACTCTTAGTAAAGGACTAGTAAAAACTTATAGTAGAATACTTCTTCTTATTAATATAGTAGGTAAGATAGTTTATAATATAGTTAGCCTAGTAGTAAATAAACTTATTAAGGTTATAATAAATCTATCTAAGATAGTTAATATAAGGAGTACCCCCCTTTAAGCTATTAAAACCCTTATTTAGGTTATATAGCATCTAGAGGATACTAGTAACTTAGATAATAATACTTATAATTAGTAATAGGTTAGTAAGGGTATAATAAGAAGGGGAATAAGGAATAAAATAGATAAAAAGAAGAAAAGGAAATATAGTAACTAATTAGTATATAGTTAATAAAGTAATAGTAAGAAAATAGGTAAAATAAGAAAAGTTGTTAATAAAGAAGTATAGTAAAAGGTTAATAATAATATAGTACTAAGAAAAAAAAGAAGAAAAAAGGAAAATAAAAACCTTACCTTAGGGGAAGAAAAGGAAGATAAAAAACAAAAATAATAATACTACTATATAATAATAAGGGCTTAATAGATACTTACTAAAAGAAATAGAACTATTAGTATAATAATAATAAAGTAAGGTAAAGGTAAGGTAAGTATTATTATATTAAGTAAAGCTATATAACAAACTATTAGACTATAAATAGAAGTACCTAGTTTAAAAATAGGTAGAGTTAAGGGAATTTTATTTTTAACTATAAAGGAATTATAGTAAAGAGAGGCTAAAAGTATACTAGGATTTATAATACTAGAATAGATCCTATTATCTAATAAAGAGGTTAATAAAATAGCTAGAGTAGAGGGTAATTAGTTAGTAACTACTTA
Organism: Colletotrichum sublineola; assembly: GCA_020631755.1. Taxonomy (NCBI): domain Eukaryota; kingdom Fungi; phylum Ascomycota; class Sordariomycetes; order Glomerellales; family Glomerellaceae; genus Colletotrichum; species Colletotrichum sublineola. The sequence continues at coordinate 1,819,734 of JAHSQG010000010.1, forward strand.
GTACCTAACACTATAGTCTCTACTTATCCTTAGGGACTAAAGATATAAGGAGGGGGGTAATTATAAGGGGGCCATATACTAACAAGACATATAGCCTAATAGGAGTACTTTAGGTACTCCTTAGCTAAGGGTTAGCTAAGCCTTACTAACTTAAGGCTTAAGGCTAAAGTTAGGAACTTAGAATCTTTAGCTTAAAGTCTTTACGCTTAAATAGACCTACCTTCTATACCCTTCCTAGTTATAGCCTATAGCTATACCCTTATAGTAGTTAAGTACTTTTTTAGTAGGTTAGAGGAGTAATTTACTACCCTTTTTTATATAGGTAAGGCTAACTTTTATTAACTTATAAAGTAGCTTTATAATAGTAAATAGGTAAAAGATACTATATATTAGTTAGTTAAGTAGAAACTACTAGTATTTCTATATATAGTTAGGTAAAGAGAAACCTAGTAAAATACTACCTACCTATTCTAAATAGCATAGAGTACTATAAGTACTATTATTTATAACCTCCTTATAGTAATAGTTACTCTTTATAGTAAAGTTATTACCTAACTAGACTAGTAGTATATATCTCTAACTATAGAGCTGTTACCTTAGGACTACTATTTTACTAGGTATATTAGAGTAGTTAATAGTACTCTTCTTAAGGCCTATATACTACTTAATAACTAGAAGAGATTCTTCTACTATAAGGGTTATATATTATAAAACGTCCTTACTATAGTTAACTTTAATAGATTATTTATATATATATTAGTAGGAGTAGAGGGGTTAATAAACAATAAGTCCTTAATAAAGTAAGTAATTAGTAGATTATTTAAAGTTCCTATAAGGCGTTATTGCCTTAGTAATACTAGATTTACTTATAGTAATAGTATTATAACCTTATACCTAGGTAAAAAATACTACCTTTAAGAGTTTACTTAAGGTAGTATTATACTAGTAATAAGGAAGGAGTTATATAATATATACTACTTAAGGCTTTAAGTTATAGTTAAAAAGGCCTTTAGTAAGCTAAAAAGAATATAAAAGATACTATAGGTAGCTATACTAGAGTATAGCTTTAATAAGTAGATCTAATTTATATATGTAATAATAGCCTTATATAACTTTATTTAAAAAGGTAATAGTAGTAGTAAAAGTAAGGTTAATAAGGAGTAGTTATTAGTAAGGGTAAGTAGGTAGGTAGATATTACTATTAGTAATAAGTTACCTATAGAAATTTAATATAATACTACTATAGTAGTATAAGAAAATTAGGTAGTATATTTAGTAGTACGTAATAATAATTAACTAACTATTTAAGTAACTATCTAACTATTTAATAATACTAGCTTTTTAAAGAAACTCCTCCTTACTATTAACTAACTTTATTACTAACTAAGTAACTACTATATAAGCTAACTTTATAAAATATAATATAACCTTAGCTATAACCTAGTTATCTAACTTACCCTTAAAGAGCTGTTAATAGTTATTAATTACCCTAGATATATTATTAGATCTAGGTTCTTATTACGCTATTACTATTATAGCAGGCTAAGGAGTTATAAAAGTAACTATAGCCTTACTTAACCTACTAAGGCCTTACTTAAGGGTATAGCTAAAGGAGGTTAGAGTATTATACCTTTCTCTTCCTCCTCTTATTATTTTTTACTATACTAATTATAGTAAGTCCCCTAGTAATTCTAATATTAGTAGTAATAATAAAAGGGGATTTATATTAGGGTTAAATTCTTCTCTTCTTTTTCTCCTATTATTAACTACTAACTATTATTCTTCTTTAGCCTTATCCTCTTTATTAACCTCTTACTAGTTATTTACCTTATTAACCTCTATAATATACTAGCCTATTACTACTTCCTCTAGCTATAACTTACCTATCTTATCTATATATAGGAATCCCTTACTACGTATAGATTTAAGGTAAGGAAACTACTCTTTAAAGGTCTACTAGCTCTCCTCTAACGTTATAATAATACTAGTATTATTATTATACCTAACTCCTAAGTAAATAAGAGTCTTTACTTTATAAAAAGAAGCTAGTAGGTACTAATATTTTATATATAAGGTAGTTACTAATAACTATAGGTTAACTTTATTTATTCTTAGTAGTATATTTACTATTACTTACCTTATAACTAGGCCCCTTATACCTATTAATACCCCTTTATTAACTTACTACTAGTAGAGCTAGAGGAAGAGTAGTATATAGGTATAGTCCTATACTACTTAAAGTTAACTACCTAGTTAGGCAGCCTTTTACTTTTTCCTTTATAGTAGTATTAGTAGTACTAGTAGTAGTAGTATTATTACTAGTAGAGGTAGTAATAGTAATACTAATAGGGATAACTATATATTACTCTACCTATTACTATTAACTATAATTAATTCTTTAGGTAATAAGTTTATTATAATATTAAATATTAGTTATTTTAGCTATAAATCTAATAATATAAAATATAGGTATAAACTCTTCCCCCTTAGTTACCCCTTAGCTTTAACTTTTATAATAACATAATATTACAAACCCTTAACTATTTAGGTAAGTAGTTAAGTAGTAGTAACTATACCTACTTTAGTAGTATAATAAGTATAAAGTTAGAGTGGTAAGGTATTAAAAAGTCCCTCCTAGCTACTAATCTTAGCCTTAGGCCTACGGCTGTTCACACTCTTAGGTATTAGACATATTTCTAAGTATAAAAGTAGGGTAAAAAGCTTTCTCTAGTACCTAGTACCTAAGTCCTTATTTATTTTTATTTATTTATTATAGGTGAATAAGGCGAATATGTTAGGAGGGTGTAATAGTAAACTATAGGTAAGATTTATATTAAATCGTAGGGATTATAATAGTTAGTTATTATGTATATTTATATATTATGTACGTATGTATATCTAGTTACTTATATGGAAATCTAGAAATAAGGCTATCCCCTTATAGTAGAATCCTAGTAAATCCCTAGTCTCTAATTAGTCTAAAACCTTAGGTATCTACTATATATATAAGGCTAATTACCTATATATTCCCTAGCTACTTACTATATTATTTCTACGTATTTAATATATCCCCTTAGGGCTGCCTAGTATTTAGGTTGTAATTTATCTGCTTATATACTAGGGTAGGCCTAAAATATAAGTACGTAGCGTAATTACGCCTTAATATCTTATATATTATTACTCTCTATAGCCTTATATAGCCTTACTTTATCTTTAGCTAATTTACGTTTATAATTAGCCTTAAGCCTTATATATTAGTTACTTATATTTATTTACTATATAAATATAGTAAAAGGCTATTAAGAGAGCGCTTTTATTATTCTATTAGCTATTATCTTAGCTAACCTCTAATACTTTATAATAATCCTTCCTTTTATAACTTCTTACTATAGCTAGTAGTTATAAATATCTATATAGTAGAGTTTTATTTATAACTAGACTATCTCTATAATAACTAGACGTATTATTTATATATTATTATAATTAATATAAATTATTAGTCTATTTATAGTAGATTAGCTAGCCTTATTCCTTAATATCTCTATTAATTAGGCTATATTACCCTATTTATTAGGTAAGTTTACCCCTAAGGCTATAATTAATCTACTTATAAAAAGCACTTCTTTTATAGCTAATAATAGTATTAGTAATTTAGCCTTAGTAGTTAATATTATAACTATTATTTATTTATTAGCTTACTATATTATTATACTACTAAAAAGCTTTATTATAACTACTTATAAGCTTTTTCTATTAGTATTATTAGTAAAACTTATGTCTAATAATACTTCTAGTATATTATTTATACTACCTTCCTTAGTGCTATATTTAAGGTAGAGGTAGTAGGTTTTATAAAGGTATTTAAGAATATAGTCTATAGCTTATTAGTAAATAGTACTAGGGTTATAGTTAAAACGTATAAGCTAGCTTATAGTAAAAGTAACGTTAGGCTATATTATTACTACTATATATAGTATTATCCCTACTTTTTATTAATATATTATAACCTCTTATAAAGAGGCTATTATTTTATTTAGTATTAGTTCTTTTTTACTAATAGGGGTTACCTTTATAGTATTATAAGTTATATAGTCCTTATATAGTAGCTTTATAGCCTTTTTATAGTATATTAACTATAATAGCTATATATACTTTACCTTTTAATTATAGATAACCTTAATACCTAAGAACTACTAAAGTAGCTTACTACCTTTAAGGTAGTATTACTTTTATAGGGCTTCTATTACTTTATAAGTAATAAGCTTATCTTTATAGTAAAAGGCTAATATATAGTTATCTATATAGAAAAAGAAAATAAGGCTTTTATATATCTAATAGTAGTTTTTACCTATAATATAGTAAAATCTAAGCTTATAGAGGCTATATTTAAAGTACCTTTACTATAGTAGTAGTAATTATTAAAGTCTATATAGTACCTTTTATAGCTAGAGGATTTTACCTTCTTTATAATAGCCTAGTAGTATCTCTATATATATAGTTTTATTAAGTACTATATATATAAATGTATATACTATATTATATTAGAGTAATTCTAAATTAAATTACGTAGTAATAGCTATTAAAGTCTTAAATAACATACCTATAAGTATTAATATATATGTATTATATATATCCTTTACTTATTAGTTACTATATATAATAAGCCTTACTTTAAATATTATTAACTAGCTATACTTATTAAGCTTATAGGTATATACTTAGTAGCACCCTAGTACTTTATAGCTAGCTATAGCTCTCTACTTAACTATTAGCTATAACTTAGATACTTTATAGCTATAGAGATAGCTTTTCTCTATTACTTTAAACTCTTCTTTATATAAGTAGTTCTTTAGCTTACTATAAATAGGTAGAGGGCTAAGTTCTTTCTAATAAGTACTAATTTAGCCCTTTACTAGTATATATAGGTAATTAGTCTATAATACTATTAAATTACTAGATAAAGTACTACTTACTATAGTAGGCTTCCTCTAGGATTACCCTATAAGGAAGGCTAATTTAAATAATACTCTAGCCTTATTAATAGTTTATTTTATATAGTTTATATACATAGTTATCTCTATAGGTAGATTTATATATATAGTTTTTTTTATAAGTTAATTTATATATATATAGTTACCTCTATAGGTTTATTTATATACTATATAGTAGTCTCTACTTATATAGTTATTTATATAGTAATCTCTATAGGTTAATTTATATAATATATAGTTATCTCTACTTATATATTTAGTTACTTACTCTTCTTATATCTAAGTAGTAGCTAGTAATAATAGGGGTTTTTATAGTTATAAATAGTATTATTATTATTTTTACCCCTTATATTAAACTCTACTAGTATGCTAAAAAACGTAGCTAGTAGTAATAGAGGAGGCGTTAGAAAGGGGGTAAAGGTTACTTATATATATAGGTATGGTTTTTCTATACTTTACCTGTTACTTTATAGTACCTTAGTATATATCCCCTTAATAATATTATTTAGCTCTTCTTTAGCCTTATTAGAATAAACAGGCAGCCTAAGGGTAATAAGTTCTTTAATATGCTTTTATATTACTAAAAGGTCTTTATTATATAATTTATTTAGGAGGTTATCTATAGATCTATTAAAGAGCTCTTTTTTATTAAATATAACGTTATATATAGTAAATACCTTATTCTTTATTAGGTACTATATATAGTATAAGTTACTTAATATATATCTAATAAGAAATCTAATTTATATATATAGTAATAACTTCTTATGCTTATTATAGCCTAGCTGTATATTACTTATTATTACGTATGTATAATAGCTATATACTTATAAGTATAATAAGTCTAGCTTATTATATAAATTAGTATATCCTTTATAGTTATTAAAGTAGGAATACTAGACTTAATATAGTAATTTCTACCCCTAAGATACTAAGGGCGTTTAGTTATAAAGGTATATTACTATAGTAAGTGTTTTTAGCTATAGGACTTTAGGTAATTTAGTATTAATTCTTATATATCTTACCTTAATATTAATAACTACTATTACTTATTCTATAGCTCTATTTTAGGCTTAGGTATTTAGTACTAAAACCTTAATACTTACTCTACGTTTTACTAATATATTTATAACATACTTATAGTAAAGGATTTCTCTATTAGTCTCTATTACCTTAGGCTTTATACTATACTTTATATTAAGTTATATAAGTAGGGTGTAAATTATACTCTTAAGTACTTTACTTTTATAGTCTTATATATAGAAGTCCTATATAAGGCCTAAGGCTTAGTAACTAATAACTATTATTAAGTTATATCTATAGTATCTATAGTTATAGTTATAAAAGTTAATTATAAAGTAGTTACCTAGTTATATAGCCTCTATAGATTTATAGGGTTACTATTATACCTATTACCTTATTTTACCTTAGCTATAGGCTATATAGTCTTAAATAGTAATATCCTTTACGTTTATAAGGTATACTCCTTATATAGTATTTATAAGGCGTTAGAGGGCTATAGCGCTTAGGTAGCTAAGTCTCTTATACTATATCTTAATATTACTATAGATTAGCCTCCTTCTTATCTATATTATATACCTATTTCTCCTTTATAGTACTAGAAGTATATTATTAAAGCCTTTACGTACTATAAACATAGCTGCTATATAGCCTTTACTTATTAGGTAGTATTTAAGGACTTATTAACTATCTTTCTCCTTAATGTATCTAATAAGGGAGTAGTTAGCCTAGTATAGACTATTATTTTTAGGGCTAGTATCCTACTAGATACCTATTTTTTTTAGCTTTATAAAGGATATAAGATTTATAGCTAAATTATAGTATAATATTATATCCTTTAGCTATATATTTATAGTACCTTTTTTAAATTAAATCTTTACTATAGTAGTATTATATACCTTAATTACTATATATTATATACCTACTTATAGGTAGTTACTAATAGGTATACTATATAGGTTTATAAACTATAAGGTATTATTAAAGATATAATCTATTATAGTTAAATCTAATAATATTAACTCTTTTAGTATATATATTAGTAGTAATAAGTAGAAGGCTATAAAGGCCTTAGCCTAGTAGTAGCTATATAGTTACTAGTCCTTTTACTATATTTTACATACTTATTTAGTAAGCTCTTTTAACTTATTAACTTAGTTTTCTACCTTATAGATACGCTACTATACGTTATATCTAAGTACCTATCTTTTAGGCTAGCTTTCTAAGTATATATACTAGTACTTTACTAGTAAATAATACCTATTATAAGCCTTATATATAAGCTATTATCTTAACTATTATTAATTATTATTACCTATACTCTTTTAGTAATAGTACCTCTTTTAACTACTACTACTATTATATAGTAATTACTTAGCTTCTTTATTAGCTAGCTTAGTTAGGCTATAGGCACCCTATATAGCTTAGCCATATAGCGTTTCTTTAGTTATTACTTTAAGCTGCTATATTATATCCTTTAGTACTACCTTTTAGCTAAGGTTTATAATTATATTACTACTAGTATATACTATAGAGTATATATTTATTTATATAAATAGTAGGCTATATTATAATACTTATTAGAGATAATAAAACTAAAGAGCTAGTATAAGGTATAACTTAAGTTTAGCTCTAATAAGTATGTTATATATAGTATCTTACTTAGTTATTTAGGCCTCTATCTCCTTATTAGTAGATAGTTACTTTACTATAGGCTTTATTAGTATAGTCTTATACTTAGTTAATACTTATACTATATATACCTACTTATTAACGCTTATAGTAGCTATAAGGTTATCTATCTATTAATAGACTTTATTAGTAGCCTTATAGTATTATATAAGTAATTTAATAGTAACTATTTAGTAAATAGTATTCTTAAAGTTAACTACTTACTTTTTTTACCTCTTATAGGTCTTCTTTTATGTCTTATACTATAAGTTAATAGTAGTAAATCTCTTAAGGTTATTATTATTAAGGTCTATTAGAGACTTAGCTAGCTAAGGCAGACGTATAGTACTTAGTATAGCTATAGTTTATAAGTATATAGCGTACCTACTTTTATCCTTAGTTCTTAACTTTACAAAGTTAGATATCTTAACCTTATATAGTTACTATAAATAGTCTGCTATATTTAGCTATAACTTACTAGCCTCTAGGTTAATATATACCTATATATTATTATCCTCTATAAGGCCTTAGATAAGGTTAATCTATAGGGGCTAGTTATACTTTATATATAAAGTAACTATATTTATAGTATATTTCTTTATATATTCTATTATAATTAATAGATATCTCTATTTAATTAGAGGGGCGTTTTAGCTATTATAGAAACGTATATTAGACTATTAATTATTAAATTGTAGGGATTATAATAGTTAGTTATTATATATATTTATGTGTTATGTATATGTGTGTATCTAGTTACTTATGTGGAAATCCAGAAATGAGGCTATCCCCTCGTGGCGGAATCCTAGTAAATCCCTGGTCTCTGATTGGTCTAAAACCTTGGGTATCCACCGTATATGTGGGGCTAATTACCTGTGTATTCCCCGGCTATTCGCCGTGTCATTTCCGCGCATTCAACAATTTGGTTGCCTCCCTCGTTGGAGAAAACGTCGCCTAACCCGTACCCTCCATTACGCGACTTTAATAGCGTGGCCTTCCAGAAAGACTGGGTTGTTCGGGGCTTGTTCAAAGCAACCACTACCTTCATGTCACGGCCTTTCAACGAAAAAATGAACTCGCAGGGCACAAGATTCCTGAGCAAGGATTTACCAGCCCTAGGTGAGCCCATCTACCACGGTTGGAATGATACTTTAACGTGTGACAGAACGAACTTTAATTTTAATACTATATCTGTCTTCCGCCCTTGGAATCAATGGCCTTTTCAAACACGTGTATCATACCATTGTAGAGCTTGTCTACAGCTTCAGGTGAGCCGTCGCTCCCTGTCCAGATTACTCCGTCCCGCGGAGGAAACAAAACTTGGCGTAGGCTTTTGGCGAGCGACTTGAGGGAGTCGAACTCCGGGGGGAATTCCTCCAATATATTTTGAAAATTATCCTGATCCATATCAGAAGACTTGCGTACCGCTAGCTCTTTCCAGTCGCCGTTGCTCCATTGTCGAAGCTTGCTTGTCTCTGGAGGATTCTCCGCGTGGTTTGTTATGATTGTCCACAGGAAAACGTAGAGGAAGGACTCTAAGTCGTGCCGATAAGTATGATATTGACCTTTCAGAACGCCAATAGCCATAAATGGTCTGGTGCCGGTAATTCCAGGTTCTTCTTCTAAGTCTTCGGCGAGCTCTATTGCGGAATCAAGGTCTATCAAGATCCCTTTCGGTTTTCCTTCATCTTGGTTATCCAGAATGATCATGTTGCCTGGAGATACGTCTTGGTGAAGAATTTTGGCGTCATAAAATAGTGACCGGTGACACTTGATAGCATCAAGAAACACTTGAAGCAATTCTGTATGAGAGTGAAAAGTGCGAAGGGATCTGCCGAGAGGAGAAGTAACGCTACAGGAAAGGATACGATTTTGAAAGAGATTACCGGTTTCTTCTGTATAGTCGATGAGTCCGTTGACACTGCAAGCAGCATGTTGTCGTTGCTCATCCACCCTTGCATGTCTCTCGTGAGAGTGTGTTGTAGCGAATTTTCTGTGTGTTCCCCATCGAAGACTTCGACGCAGATTTGCCGTATTCTCAACTTCCTTGTAGTAATCCAAGGAGATAGCACCCCAGACGCGTTTCTCCTTGACCAGTTTCAGAAGCTCGCTCTCTGGGCGCTGCCTGGCCCAGCGCCATTTGAACTTCAAGACGTAATCCCATTGATTCGAATCAGGTATTCTAGCCCGGTAGCAAGTTGTCCCGGTGCCAACAATGCCTTCACGCGACGCAATTGGCTGGCTTTCGAGGTAGAGTTTTCCCAAAGAGGGCATGGCCACACTATCAAGGATAATGTAGCTGCCTCCCTTATCCGTCTCAATGATGTTGTTTTTTCCTAGGTCCTGGTCTGTCATCCGCTGGTAGCTAAGGATAATAGAGAGAAATTGAATGAAATCTTTCCGAATATCGAATATGTCGCTACAATATAAGCCTGATCGATCAAATACCCAAAGTTCGATCAATGAACCGCGTATGTAGAAGCCGTGTAGGAAGAGCCGTGTAGGCTGACTGGCGAAGACATGTTGTGCGGAGCGACAGAGACGTAATAGTCCATCCTGATAACAAACGCAAGCAGAGTGCTCAAACTGGCCAACAACCTGAACATGGTCCCATCTTGTCGGTACGTTGGAAGCCGGCGAAGTGGGCATGGTCAAAAGGAGACGTGCACCACCCTCAGCATCTTCTTGCTTCGGGGCTCTGTTGTCGCTAGATATATCCCAGGAACCTCGAGCGCCGTCAAGCTCTCGCGATACATAGTTGGAAAACCATTGTATGAAGCTGTCGGGTGATGGGGCAGCCGATGGAATTGCACAGTGGCCGCTAAATCCTCCGGGTATCTGAAATTCCAATGAAGCATCTTGACGGACATATTGAAAGTTGCCAAAGTACTTTTTGATAAATCCGCTCATGGGGCCGTGCATGCGGCCGTCGATGTTATCAAGGATTTCTTGGTCGTCCATCGCGGAGGCCACTGGAGCTGGGGGATGGTTTACCGCCGGGTGATACTCCATGGTCAATGGAAAATGGAGTGCGAATGGTGGTGGGTAGTTGAGGTTGAGGTTGAGGATGAGGACTTCCAGGTACGCTCGAGTTGCGACCTCATGTGCTGCCTCAATATTTTTAGTTAATGCGACCAGCTTATTCCGGCAAAATCCCCGGTGTTGATGTGATGATGTAGAGAGCGTAATCACAAATCAGTCATGTAAAAAGCGAGAAGGGCGGGTGTATGCCCGGGAGGGGGGGTGGGGTATGTATCACAATGGCAACGGGCGGTTAAACAGTCACATTTCATTTTACCCCTACAAGCGACAGTCTGTGATTGGATTTGGAGGATCAGCAGGGCAAAATAGCATTCACCCCATGCAACTGCGCAATTGCTGCCTAGGCGGCTCATCCGGCGTCGGGCAACTAAGCCACTTCCCCCAATCAACAAGTTTCAGCCTCGCCCTATCGGCAACTTCCAACTGGCTGAGAGGTGAAGAGCAACTAAATTTGGGCACTGTTTGTCACCTTGCATCGACCCCCTGGTCGCCTATTGTCACAGCGCCAAGCCAATCACACAGTATTGTTATTCAGACTACCAATGCCATCGGCCAAACACGAAAAAACCAGTCCACTACATGTGGGCTGCTTTGGGATCTGCTTCGGATTCAGCTACTTCGGATTAAGTTCATAAAGTGCGAGAAAATTACTCTACCTTGCCGGCGTGAATTCATCTTAGATCCCACAAAAACTTTCTTTGCTCTCTTGAGTTGCCAAGTTTGACCCATGACGATCGTCCCCTCAGCGCTTGTCCTTTGGTAACAAAATGACCACACTCGTCGATACCTTCGTGCCTTCCAGCATTTACAACACCTTGCCCCTAATTAGCCAAGTTGCCGGGGCACCCACGGACCACTCCCAAGATCTTCAAGACCTCCGCGAGTTGCTGAACAAGCATAATGTCCCGAAAGGTGTCAGTGTTCGACTGATCCACAAGCACTTTGATACCACCGAGGGCGAAGTCATGGTTTTTGACAAGATTTCGGTCCCGGAACATGGGGTTGTTCAGATCATGAGGCCTATTGTGCCACCAAGCGACAACCAACTTCGAGGCATCCATTATTTCGTCAATAACAATGCGTCCCTCCAGGCCTATGAGTATGGCAACTACGATATACCCGACATGAGTGGTCTACAGTCGTTCTTAGCCGAGTTCTGCAGTCTCGTTTCTAAGCGAGGTCTACAGAGAAAATTCGGGCTCAAGCTTCAGCGCGAGGATAACGCGGACCAGAATGGATGGACCGAGTACGAACTACACTCGAAGCGCGGCACCATCATGTTCCCGGACGGCATGCCCATGCCTGACGGGGAGAGTGACTACAGTGTTACCACAGAGTGGAAAGCGATATTCAATGAAGTCCCGAGAACTTGCAAGCATTCTACGACCTGTAGGCACGGGCGGACAACGTGCAAACACTGCAAGCATTGCAGCAGCCATCCCGACGAGAGTATTGCCAACTCTGGTAATGAGACAGGTTTCTGTTTAGGTAGGCAGAAGATTCTGCCAGGAACTCCGGTCCATGATATAGTAGATCGAATTATTGCCGCGTTCTAGCCAGAAGAATGGGGAATCATTTGGATTTGATTTCTTTTTGTTTCGGTCAGTGGTTGGGAGTATGCAGTGCCAGTCAAGCCAAGGGTAGGTTGAGGGGACGATGCACCTACAGAAGGCCTCTCCTGTTCACATATACCCGTACTGAATGCCTTCGCCAATCATGTATGAGAATAGTTGGGTAACAACGGTGGCAGCGAGCAGTGTCGATGTGAACACGATTCCGATATGACATGCCTATATCACTCCTTAGCTCCAGCTTAGCGTTCATTAATTAAAGCTGATTAGATGTACATGTCCGATTTCGTGCTTTTTGTCTCCTTCGAGCCCACACTCATACTTTCTCCCGTCTTGCTGTAGATTGCCGTGGTTTAGTATACTATTAACTGATGCCAGAGTCGTAAATGCGTCCAACTTGTCGCATGTCTTCGTGTTACCGTCTTCAACTTGCTGCTTCAACGCTTGCAGGTCGCCTCAGACCGTCTGCAACTCGTCCTTGATTGATCGGATTTCCTCGTTCGCCGTCCGAAGTTTGGTCGTGGCTTGTTTGAGCTTACTCTAGATATCTGTCACAATAGCTTCAGCCATCGGCAGCTGCTTTATTAGGTGCTGTATTACGTGGCGTTTTAGTTATTACTTATACAATTTACGTATATATATAGAGGCTCTTCTCTAGTCTTATACTTAGATAGGATAAGCCTTTTAGACCTTAATTCTTTTATACCCTACTATATACTCTAACTTATAATAGTTATAAGCCTAGTTTTTACTATAGCTATATATATTTAACTTTACTTTATCTTTTAAATTAAATAAAAAGAGTATAGCTTATAACCCCTCTAATTAGCTATTATATCTAATTAATAACTAACCCTTACTAAGTCTATTAAACTCTATAGGAAAGATAACTAGCCTATATAGTTTTAAATACTAAAATCCTATATAAAGGGATTAAATATATAAGAATATATTAATTTAGACGCCTTAAATACCCCTTAATTAGCTCTTAAAGAATAAGAGATACTAATAATTAACTCTTATCTTACTAAATTATAAGATAACTATAATAACTAATATATATAAAAAAAGGAAGCCTATTAGAAGAGTTATAAGGACTAAGAAAACACCTATCTAAGTACTACTCTAAATAGTAAAATAACTCTAAGTAAGTACTTTATAACTAAAAAGCCTATAAGACGTATTATAAAAATTATAGAAATTAAGGAGATATAGGAAATTAAATTCTAAGAATACTCCTATTATATACTTATTATTAACTAGTAAGTAAAGAGTATCTAAATAATTAACTCTTAGATATTAAGTACTATTTCTATATAAGGTATTTATAATATATATATAAACGCTATTTATAATAGTAAAAAGGTAATAGTCTAGTAAGTTATTAGATATCTATAGAAGGTAATAGGCTAAAACTAAGCCTTTATCTAAGAGATAGTCTAGTAGGACTATATTATAGTTCTTTAAAAAGTAAAAGGTAATATTAATACTATATACTAGTATAAAGAATAATATATACTTTATCTTTAAGCCTATAGATATAATATACCTAAAGTTAAGGGAGTATATACTTTAATAGCCTTTCTTAAGGCTATAAAGCTTTAACTAGTACTAAGCTAGGGAGAATATAAGTACTAAGTACTTTTAAAGTAACTTAGAGTAGATAAACTAATAGAGTTAGTTAAGAAGCTAAGTTAGGACTTTTATAACTATATCTATAATACTAAAAATATACCTAAGAATAATACTACTTATAGTACTTACTTAACCCTAGTTAGATAATTAAATAAATCTTTAAATATATTATAATAAATAAACTTAAACTACCCTAATAGGTATAACTACCCTTAGAAGGTTTTATAATATAGTTATATTAAATTTACTCTAACTAGTAAGGTTTTAAATAGTAGAATAAAAGTAGTACTATCCTTATTAAAGGACTATATCTAAGAAGTCTATATAGAAATTATAAGGGGTAAATAGTAGTTAATCTATTATAAGCTAATAATAATAAGATAGCTTATACTAATAGGTAAACTTTATCTACTTAACTATAACTTTATTACCTTAAACTCTTTTTAGAAAAAGGTAGATAAAATAAGCCTTCTTAGTAATATTATTACTATTACCTTAGGTAATATTAGCTTTAATATACTAAAAGTAGTCTTTACTATAACGCTTAGTAGCGTATATTTACTTTTATAGAGTACTATAATAGATAGCTATAGTATAATATATATTATTAATAATAAGAGCCTTTTAAAACCTAACTTATATATACCTTTTAGACTAAACGTGTTATAGGCTAAAAGGGGCGCCTTTTAGCTATAACTATAGCCTTAGTTAGCCTAGTAGATCTAGTAGATCCCCCGGCCTAACTATTAGCCTTAGCCTACTTAGTCCTACCTAGTACTAGCCTATATAACTAGCTACTACTAGCTATAGCCTAGTTAGAATTTATTAACTAATTTATTTACCTCTTTTAGCTGTGTTAAAACGACTTTATAGAGGTAGGTATATTCTTACTACTAGTTAGTAGGTATAGTACCTAAGTTATAAAGAATATATTAAATAGCCTAGGAGGAACTAAGTCTATAGATCTTACTTTAACTAATATAGTACTAATAGAAGGGTTTTATATTAATATAGCCTTAGAAAGCTTACTTCTTAAGGGTAGACTTTAGTACTATAAAGAGGACTATACTATATGTTTTAGACTAATAGACTATAGTAGTATAGTTATTAAACTTACCTATAAGTAGAACTTAGTCTTTATATAATATAAACCTATTTATAACTACTTAAAGGTACTATAGATAGTAATTCTAAGGAGCCTAGTAGGTATTATTATAATAATAGGATAAGGATTATATAGAAGATTATACTAATAGGCTAGAGAGAGAAGTAATTTAGTACTCCTTTAGTACCTTTAGTCTAAATATCTTAGTCTAATAGTACTTTATTAGCTAGTTAGTAAGGCTTATAGAGTATATATTATAAGACTAAGTTAGTATTAATATTAGGACTATACTTTAATATATATAATAGTAGTTATCTCTTAATCTATTTTAGAATTAAGGGTAATATACCTATAGTATTAAGTCTACTAGGATCTTTTTAACTTCTTAGAGTCCTTTACTAGTTTAAAATAGCTCCTACTAATATATAATAAATATACTAGCCTTATAATAGGCTTCCTATTAATAAAGAAGACTAAGGATCTTATCTTTAAATTATTATAAATACTTAAGGTATAGGTTAGGTAGT
Organism: Colletotrichum sublineola; assembly: GCA_020631755.1. Classification (NCBI taxonomy): domain Eukaryota; kingdom Fungi; phylum Ascomycota; class Sordariomycetes; order Glomerellales; family Glomerellaceae; genus Colletotrichum; species Colletotrichum sublineola. The sequence continues at coordinate 1,835,296 of JAHSQG010000010.1, forward strand.
AAAAGAACCTTATTATCTATAAGTTCTAATATAATAATAAAATAGCTCTTCTTAGCCTAAATATAAAAAGGGCCTATAAGAAGTAGTATAAATCTATTAGAATAGATATTAAAACCCTACTACTAAATATAAAAGAACTAGTTAGGGCTACTAAAATAGTAGGTTAACTAGTTATTAAGAAATTAATTAAGATACGTATAGGAGTAAACCTCCTAAAAGGGCTTTAAGATAAAACAGCCCTTACTACTACCTATATATATAGAATTAGCCTAAAGGAATTACTTAGCTAAATATCTCCTATTAAGAAAGAGCTTAGTTAGCTATAATAATACTACTAATAGTAGTAACCTAATTTACTAGTACCTTCTTTAAGGCTACTACTTCTATACTAAGGGGGACTCTTTATATATAGCTATAGGGTATACCTAATATAAAGGGATTATAAAAAGGGTATAAGATAAAAAGACTATAAAGTACTTCCCTATAGGTACCTAAGGTATTTAGTTAGTTATATACTAAATATATATAACTTATACTATATTTAGGTGCCTATACTAAAACTAAGTAGGAAAGGGATGTCTAGTATATAGGATAGATAGTATATAAATACCTAAACTATACTATTATATTTCTACTATTATTACTAGTATACCTTAGGTGCTAATAAACCTAAGGTAACTTACTACTACTAGTAAAGAGTCTTATCCTCTAGAATAGATACTTATAGGCCTAATTAGGGTAAGGAGTATCTATACTTTATAGATTTAAGGTTTTTAGGGATAAATTAAGAAATATATACTATTATTACTAAGGGTATTAAAAGTATATAGGGTGTAGTTTAGGACTTAGGTTATAGTAGAGCTATATAAAAGGATATAATAATACTATACTACTCTAAGTAACTTAGGTTTTATATCTAATCTAACATAAGGAGGTATAATCTATTTAGAGCTTTTAAGGTCTAAATAGGTATATTATCCTCTAATTAGATATAGTAAAGATCTCCTTATTACCTAAGTTACTATACTAAACTATATTAATAAGAGTATAAGGCTTTAGTTTAGACTATAATTTTTAAAAGATAAATAAGTATATAAAAGAGTACTTATGTTTCTTTAATCTAGGGTGTGCTATATTAATCTAATTATACTCTCTTAATAGATACTTAAGTAAGTATTTATAACTTATAAATACTTAGAAGAAAAAAATAAAGAAAGGAAATCCCTACTTATTAACTTCTAAATAGTAAATACTATAACCCTAGCCTTACTTTAGTATCTAGTTATATATACTTAAAAGTCTATAACTATTACTAATAGGATTCTTATAATAAAATATACCTTAATTAGACTATAAATGTTATAGGCTAAAAGGGGCGTATAGCTTATAACCCTAGATAGGTTATAGTTAGTTACGTACCTATAGGTATAAGTAGCTATTAACTTAGGGAGTATTATAAGTTAACTATAGAATACTACTTATACCTAATTATACCTACCTTTTGTCTATACTATTGTTGCTTTATACTTACTTATTTGTTATCCTTTACTATTTTACTATTCTATTTTACTCTCTTGCTATGTATCTCTATAATACTACCGTCTATTCTATCTAGTAGTACTAGCAGCCTATTTACCCTATTAGATCTATAACAGCTGCTAGGAGGACTATGTTAAGTAGTAGCATAACTAGTTTATTTAAACAACGCTGTTAGATGCTTCTAGAAGCTTGTAAACCTAGGCTTAAGGGAGCGGCTACGTAAGATGCCAGGCTGTTAGACGCTTTAAGAGCTTACATACTTAAGAGAGCTTAAGGAGCAGCTACGTAAGTCTAAGTTCTGTTGTTAATGTTCTAGCCCTCTAATAAGCAGTCTAGAAAAAGGCTGCCTGGCCGAGATAATAGCATAAGGTCTAGAGCCTTAGGGGCCCTTAGCCCTCTCGTAAGGGAGGGGGAGATAACATAGTTTTTATATTAACATAGGTTATATACCCTTGTTACGTGACCTACCTATATGGGTATAACCTATATAGTCTATAAGTCCTAATATAGACCGGCTAGATAACTATCTAGCTAGGCTACGCCTTTTAGGGTAGTAGGTTAGGTACTTACCCCTTCTAGACTATAATAAGTAGTAGTATAACTACTTTAAATTTAGACAACCTTAAATTTCTTTTCTTTATAGCTATACTATAAAGGAACATACCTACCCTAAGGAGATCCTTAAGGAGTAGGCATATAACTTCTATAGCTAGGCTATATTAAGGACCTCTAATAACTATTAATATAGCTATAGAAATACCTAACCTACCTACTAGCTATTAACGTTATAAAACACCTTTATAAGGATATTAACTACCTCTATTATGTTAAATTCCTTATAGATAAACCCTACTATAGCTTAGTTAACTAGTAGAAAGGGTTTAAACTTAAGCTAGGTATAGAAAATAATACCTACTAAATAAAGTTATATATTTAGCTAGTAAAAAGGATTATTTAATCTATAAGGGAAAACCTAAAACTAGTAAGTAAACTAAGCTTAGCTCTAATACTAAAACCTCTATCTTAGACAAACTCTTAGATGTTATAGGCCTTAAATTACCTAGTTATACTAGAGAGGATTATAGTAATATAGGAGCCTAACTATTACAACCTAACTAACTACAGGTGATATAGGCCCTACTAGAGCCCTAGAAGCACAGGCGGCATAGCATCTTATAAGAAACAGGCTTATAGAGTAAGGCAGAAGGATAACTCCCCCTAGAATAGAAGAACTATAGATTAAGTTATATAATAATAAGAAGGACTAACATATAATAAGTAGTCCTAGGATAGAACTAATATATCCTATATAGTCCTAGGATAGGACTAATATTCTAGGGATAGTCTAGGATACTACTAGGATATATAGGATTTATATATAGGATAGACTAAGTCTAGGACTTAAGATAAAACTACTATAGCTTTTTAGTAATTAACTTATAATATATTTTCTAAATACCTTTTAGACCTTAATATTATATTTACTATTATCTAAGCTATATAAGCTACCTTTTAACCTATTAACTACCTAACTAATTACTAAGTAATTAATAGACTAACAAGCTAATAATACTATTACTAAGTATTAACCCTAGCTATACTTCTAGTAGAAACCTACTATTAGGAATCCTAATTATAATACTTTAATTACTCTTATTAAGTAAGTTAACCTTAATACTTACCTAATAGTAATATAATAATATATCTATAAAGAATACTCCTACCTCTTCTAACTCTAGCTCTAAGGGTAAAGAACCTACCCCTATAGTTACTAAGAACTTAGATAAAGAAATAAAGGATATAGAGAACTAATTAGATAATAATAATAAACTTATGTTTACTAAAAAGGTCTATAAAAGCCTATAGAAGTATATTAAGAAGAATAATAAAGATATAGCCTAAATATAAGGTATAATTAATAAGGTTTATACTTAGTTATAGAATAAGGATAATAAAACTAAATAGCTAAAGGCTATAATTAATAAGACCCTTACTAAACTTAAGATTAAATTATAAGAAGCTAATATACTTAGGTAAGAAGTTAAGACTCTTTAAGTAGCTACTAATATTATTATAACCCTATTAGATAGGTATAAGAAACTTAAGCTTAACTCCCCTAGAACTTATAATAGTACTTAAGGATAGCTTAAGAGATTCCTAATCTAAGTATATACCTACTAGATATTCTATACTACTAATTTTAGAAATAAAGTTAAATATATAATCTATATAGGAACTTTCCTATAGGGGAAAATACTTACCTAGTTTAAACTATTCCTAAAAGAATTCCTTATATATAATAGAACTATTAAACTATATTTAAGGGAGACCTAGTTAATCTTTAGAAGTATAATAGGCTTTAAATATACCCTAAAGTTATTATTCTAAGACCTAGATAAAAAATAATAAGCTAAATAAGATCTTACTAACTTATAGTAAACTAAGGTAGTATCTTACTATATAGTAGAATTTAGACGCCTAGTAGCTAGACTTAATATTACTAATAAATCCTTAATCTTTATATTTTACTTAGGACTTAAGGAAGATATTAAGAATAAACTAGCTAAGATTATAAATACTCCTAAGGATTTTCTCTTATATATTAAACTTACTATAAAAATTAATACCTAGCTATTTAAATAAAGAAGAAAATAAAGAGAGAACTAAAGACCTACTACTAACTTAAGGAAATAATATAACTAAGGACTATAACTAACTAAACTATATTAGTAAAATAAGAACTAGTAACTATATTATAATATACTTAGTACCTCTTATAGGTAATATATAGGATAAATAGATATAAGTATTACCTAGAAATAAAATAATAAGGCCCTATAAGATATTAAAATAGTTAAATACTATAACTATAAAAAGATAAGATACTATATATAAGACTATTAATAACCTAAATGCCTATAATATAAGGCCTTACCTAAAGGAATAAAGAAAGCTAATATAGCCTATAATAAAGCTCCCTATAGGTTACTCTTATAGACTACCTATTATTATAATAAGTATACTATTTACTAAGATAGTAAGGAATAAGCTAGATAGTACCCTAAGGAACTAAAAGGGAAAACTATTATAATTACTAAGAAGTAACAACCTTAGTAGGAATAAGCTTCTAAATAATAGAACTAATAACTTATTAGAGAACTTATCTAGGCCTAAGATGCTATATAGGAATAACTTAATAAGCTATATATAAAAGACACCCTAGATATTAATATACCTATATAGTAAGTAACGTATTAGGGTGAGTGACGCACCTTAAGAAAAGTAGGGATATTTTAGGTAAGCTGTACGCAAAAGTGCTGTTATGTAATTGTTAGACCTCCTTAGCAATTATGTAATAGTACTTTTGCGTGCAGTCCACCTAGAAATACCCTACTTTTCTTAAGGTGTGTTGCTCGCCCTAATGTGTTGCTTGCTATATAGGTATGTTATTACTAAATAACTAGAAAAGTATATCTAGGCCTAAGGTAATTACTAAAAGTAACTATAGCTTAAATAGGATATTAAAAATATAGTATTTAAATCTATAAAGCTTAGAATATAACCTATAAAGATTATTATAATTACTTATAAGTAACTAATCTTCTATACTAGTAAGCTAATTATATAAACCCTAAGTAAGTATAATAAACTAGTAATCTAAAATATAAATAAGACTATATACTACCTATAATATAGGCTAGATAATATATAATAATAAATTAAATAAAGGAAGAAGGACTAAAAGGACTTAGAACAACTAGTATAGAGCTACCTATAGCTCTATAAAGTACTTAAGTAGTAGTATAGATAAGAAGAAAAGCCTATAGACCCCCTTAATATCTTAAAACTTACTTAAGAACTTTAATTAGAAGTATAAAAAAGACTAAAGCCTACCTAGGAAATTATATAGTATAAGACTATTATAATAGTAAGAAAAGGAAAAGAACCTAAATAACTATAGTTTATACCCCTAAGACTCTAATACTAGGAATACATACCTTAAGACATAATTAAGTACCTAAGAATATCCTCTAATATCTATAATACTTCTAACTTAGAATCTTTTATAGATAAATTTACTCCCTAAAGTAAAGTTAAGTAACTAGCTATAAAATAACTAGTAGAACTAAAGAGAGAAATAACCCCTATAACTAAATAGACTAGTAAGAAATCCTAATATATCTAGTAGTAGGCTTACTAAAACTCTATACTAACACCTTAGGATATATAAAACAAACATAAGGTATATAATAATACCCCTAAACTTAAGAGGAGAAAACAAAAGTACCTTAAAGAATAACCCCTAGTATAAAGAAATAATAATAACTAGATTATTTATTTCTATAGAATAGAAGATATAGATATTAAAAACTAACCTATAGTATTAGTATAAGAAGAACTAGTTTTTAGAGATTATAAACTACTCTATACTATAAACCTATACTACTATATAATCTTTTAGGCTAATTATATCTATAATAAATATTTAGTATACCTAGTAAATAAGAAAAAGTATATATTCTTCTTATAAAGAATCACCCCTTAATACCCCTTATATAATATATATATAGATTATAACCTATATACCTAGATAGTAGAAAGCTACTATAAATAACAACTCTACCTATAACCTAACCTAAAATACCTACTCTTATATAATAGTAGTAGAAGGTACTAGTTAAACTACCTATATAATAAGTATAAATACTATTATAAAAGGAAAGTATAAGTATAGTAAAAGGAAATTAAGGAAGTAAAGACTTCTTAGGTTAAACTAAAAAATAAGGAATACTAACTATAAAGGGACTATAGGAGGTAAGATAAGACATAAAGTCCCTATATATAATAAATATAGAAGACAAAGCATACCTTATTTATAATATTACTATTAATATATAACCTACTAGAGTTATAATTAATAGTAAAGCCTATATTAACCTAATATTACTATAGTTAGTAAATTAATAAAAAATATTATAATAAGAGAAAGAATAACTATATTACCTATAAACTATTAAAGGAGAAGTAGTTATATATAGTAAAGGAACTATTAATAAGGAGACTATACCCCTCCCTATAGTTATCTAAGGCTAATACTAGTAACTAGTCTTTAATATAATAGTAATAGGAGATATAGACATAATATTAGGAATACTATAGCTATAGAAATATAACCCTAATATAAACTAGAGAATAGGCTAACTCTAGTAGAGAGACTTAACTATAAGGACGTATTATATACTATAACCCCTAAGTAAGCCTAAGTAACTAACTTAATATATTACCTATATTAGAAGGATTAAGCCTATAAGAGACTAGTAACTTATATCTATAGTAACTATAGAATAAATAATATAATAATAGTATATACTAAAAGGGTAAGAAAATAATAATTTAAAGGAAGACTATCTTAATATAGTACCTCTTAAATATTAATAATATATAAAACTATTTACTAAAGAACTAAAAATAGGACTACTAGAATATAGACTATATAACTATAAGATCTAACTCCTAGAAAGGAAGCACCTAAAACTTAAACCTATCTATAGACTAAACCTAATAGAAAGAGAGATACTTAATAAATAGCTAGATAAGAACCTTAAGAAAGGATATATCTAACTATTAGAATTACTAGTAGGGTATTTAATCCTCTTTATACCTAAAAAGAATAGAAAACTATAACTATATATTAACTACTATAAGCTTAATAAAATTACTAAGAAAAATAGTTACCTACTACTACTTATTTTAGAGCTATAAAACCTATTACATAAAGCTAACTAGTTTATAGTACTTAACCTTAAGGGAGCTTATAACCTTATCTATATTAAGGAAGGAGATAAATAGAAAATAGCATTTAGAACTTAATAAGGACTATTTAAAACACTTATTATACTATTTAGACTTACTAATATACTAGTAATATTCTAAATAATAATTAACTATATACTTTATAAGAAACTAAATATCTTTATTATCTACTACCTTAATAACATCCTAATATTTTCTAAAACACTTAACAAACATAAGGAATATATATACTAGGTACTCTAGAAACTCTAAGAAGTAAAACTCTTAGTTAAACTAAAGAAAAGTAAATTTTATAAATAATAAGTTAACTACCTTAGATTTACTATTATACTAAGAAGTATCTATATATAAGCTAGTAAGGTAGCTATAGTTAAAGATTAGCCTATACCTTAGAATATAAAAGATATTTAATCTTTTAATAGCTATATTAACTTTTACTAAAAATTTATAAAGAACTTTAATAATATTATATAACTAATATAATAACTTACTAGGAATAATACTAAATTTAGATAGACTTAACTATACTAGGAAGTATTTAATAAAATTAAAGAAATTATTATATTAGAACTAGTCCTTAAGATACCTAACCTAGATAAATAATTTAAAGTAGAAGCTAACACCTCTAACTTTACTATAGGTAGACAACTTAGATAATAAGATAAGTATAGAAGACTATACCCCTATATATTCTTCTCTAAAGTATTCTTAAGACTAGAATTAAACTACTAAATCTATAATAAGGAACTTATAGTAATAATCTATATATTTTAAGAATAGAGACCTTAACTTTTAGGAACTAAGCACTAAGTTCTTATATACTTAGATTATAAGAACCTTATATACTTTACTACCTTAAAGGTTCTTAATAAAAGATAAATTAGATAATTAGAATTCCTATTAGAATTTAACTTTAAAATTATTTACTATAAAAGAACTAAAAACAGAAGGGCTAATACTCTTAGCTAAAGAATAGATTATAAGGTTAAAATTCTAAAAGAAACTTATATTATCCTTAAGAATAATAATACTAGAAACCTTATACCTATATAGAAACTTATTATAATTAGTATGTATACTTATCCTAACTTAATTAATAAAATAATACTAGAATAGATCTATAAGATATATAGTACTAAGGTATATAGATACTAAGGAGTTATAAAGATATTTAAATAAATTAGATAATACTATAATATATAAGTTATATAAGAAGAAGTAGCTTTAGTAATTAAGGACTATAATATATATAAGAAAAGTAAGAATAGTCCTTATAAGCTATATAGGTATATTTAACTATTACTAGTACTACTAGAAGTATAGTACTTAATCTCTTTAGACTTTATTATTAAACTACTAAAGTTAAGAGAACTACTTATAAAGACATACTATAATAGTATCTTAGTTATTATAGACTAGCTTATAAAGTATATATACTTTATCTTATATCTAGAATCTAGTAATATAAAAGAACTAGTATATACCTTCTTAAAGTATATTATTAGTAATTATAGACTACCTAAGGAAATTATGTTAGATAGAGATAAGCTATTTATATCTAAGTTTTAGAAATCTCTAATTTTATAACTTAGAGTAAATTACAAACTATTAACCTCTTTCTACCTGTAGACTAATAGATAAATAGAATAAGTTAACTAGATACTTAAGTAGTATCTTAAGTACTATATTAACTATAACTAAGATAATTAGGTACTACTACTACTAATAGCCTAATTTACCTATAATAGTACTACTAGAGAAAGTATATAGAATTCCCTATTTTTCCTTAACTTTAGACACTAACTAACTATATATAGAGAACCTTAATAAGGACTATAAGCTCTAAAAGCTATAGTAGATATAAATAAACTCTAAAAAATCTAGAGTAAAACATCTTTAGATCTAGAATTTATTAGGTAATAAATAAGGAAATATACTAACTAAATAAGGGTTAAGGGACTAACCTTTAAAGAGGGGGATAATATATACCTACTATACTAAAACATTAAGATAACATAACTAAGTAATAAACTTAACTATAAAAAACTTAGACTATTTAAAATTCTTAAGAAAATTTTAGATATTAACTTTAAACTTAACTTACTAGATATAATAAAAATACACCTAGTCTTTTATATCTTACTACTTAAACTAATACTAAGAGGATTAAATACTAATAACTATATTATTATTAAATCTAATAAACTAGAATATAAAGTTAAATAAATTATTAACTATAGAATAGAAAATAGTTAAAAAGAATACCTTATTAAATAGAAAGGCTATAGATATAAAGAAAACTTATAAGAACTAGTTAAGAACCTCTAATATACTTAATAACTTCTCTAGAACTATTATAAGTCCCTAAACTAGACGCCTCTACTAATAGACCTAGATCTATAAACTTATTACTAATCCTAAAACTTATCTAGTTAATATTATTATTAATACTAATAAATTATAAATTATCTACTACCCCCTACTTATAAGTATCTAGAGTATAAAAAAGGTCTTTATTATCTAACTCTTATATACCCTAATAAAACGCCTCCTTTTAATACTTATAAACCTTCTTATAGATCTTATAAATCTATAATAATTAACTAGTAGCTAGGGCTATATCTAATTAAATTTTTACTAACTATATATAAAGGGCTATAAACTCTTTACTAGCCTTCTCTTCTTTTTTATCCTACTCCTTTTACTAGGTATTTAGTTTTATTACTATAAAAAGAAGTTAGTAACTAATTAAATATAAAAAGACTACCTTACCTATAAGTAGAAGCTATAAGCACCCTATTATACAGCTTCTTCTTCTTAATATATAGAGCATATTATAAAGACCCCTTACTAAAGTAATAAGTAACCTTTATATAGTAGTAATAAGTATAAAACATATTAAAAGGAATAGACTAAGACTCTATATAAGATAAGAGAGCCTAGTATTTATAATCTTTTAGTAACATCTTTTCTAATTTTAATTTTAATTTTACTATACAACCTAATATAGTATTAGTATTATAAATAAAATAAGGAAGCATAATTAATAACTCCCTAACCTAGGAGACATAACCTACTTATAGGTCTTAAGGGTAAGACCTTTTAAGGGGAAACCTAATATTACAACCTAACTAACTATAGGTAATATAGGCCCTACTAGAGCCCTAAAAGCATAGGCAGTATAGCATCTTATAAGAAATAGGCTTATAAAGTAAGACAGAAGGATAACTCCCCCTAGAATAGAAGAACTATAGATTAAGTTATATAATAATAAGAAGGACTAATATATAATAAGTAGTCCTAGGATAGGACTAATATATCCTATATAGTCCTAGGATAAGACTAATATTCTAGGGATAGTCTAGGATACTACTAGGATATATAGGATTTATATATAGGATAGATTAAGTCTAGGACTTAAGATAAAACTACTATAGCTCTTTAGTAATTAACTTATAATATATTCTCTAAATACCTTTTAGACCTTAATATTATGTTTACTATTATCTAAGCTATATAAGCTACCTTTTAACCTATTAACTACCTAACTAATTACTAAGTAATTAATAGACTAATAAGCTAATAATACTATTACTAAGTATTAACCCTAGCTATACTTCTAGTAGAAACCTACTATTAGGAATCCTAATTATAACATAGCGTTAAGGAAAAAACCTTAAGAGCTGTTACCTATATAGAAGATAAGATTATTAATATAGGACTAAGAGTTAATAAAGCTATTACTAAGGCTAAGGGAGTTAAGGCTATTACTAGGGCTATAAAGAAACACGCCTCTAACGCTACGGATAGCACTAAAGACATAGCTAATAATATTAATACTATTATTAAGAATATATATACTAAGGGTAATAAACTTATTAAGCTAACTAAGAAGATTAATAATATAGTTATTAAAGTTAATAAGGTAAATAAGCATATTAGCCTCCTTAAGTATAAGGCTAATAACCTAAATACCCTTAATAAGTTTAAGGGTAATAAGTTTTATACCTTAGTTTAAAAGGTTAATAATATTACTATAAAGCTTACTACCCTTACTAATACTATAGCTACCTTAACTTACCCTACCCCTATCTTACTAGCTATAACTACTACCCTACTATACTACCCTACTATAGAGAAGAGTACTAAGAGAGCTATAGAGCTCCTAGCTTATAACCCTACCCCTAAGAGATTATAGGTGTTAATTAATAATAATAATAAGTAAGGGAACTATTAAAAGGATATAGGAGAATTAAGGAGTTATATAGAGATAGAGGGGAGTATAGACCTATATATAGATATTTTATTCTTAGTACCCTAATAAGTACCTCTTTAAGGAGGGGTACTTATTATAGGCTTAAAAGGGTATATAGCCTATAACCCTAGATAGGTTATAATTAGTTACGTACCTATAGGTATAAGTAGCTATTAACTTAGGGAGTATTATAAGTTAACTATAAAATACTACTTATACCTAATTATACCTACCTTTTATTTATACTATTATTATCTTATACTTACTTATTTATTATCCTTTACTGTTTTACTATTCTGTTTTACTCTCTTACTATATATCTCTATAATACTACTATCTATTCTATCTAGTAGTACTAGTAGCCTATTTACCCTATTAGATCTATAATAGCTGCTAGGAGGGCTATGTTAATAAAGGTCTAATTAGGGTAAGAATATTATTAAGAGTATAATAAATACTACTGTTATATAAGATTCTATATATTCTCTCTATGTTTATATCTCTTTTTTATATATAAATCTATAATACCCCTCCTCCCCTATATTACCTATTACTTTATAATTAAATAGCCCTCTACTTAATTAGGCCTATAGAATAAAGAAAACCTATAAAAAAATAAAAAAGTAAAACCCTACTCTATTCTTATTATCCCCTATTCTTTTTTTTCTTACTCTTATGTTATATATTATAGAGGAAAAAGAACTATTAAACTAAGTAGTATTCTAAATATAAAGTAAGCTTAGACCCTAAATATCCTTTTATACCTAATTAGGCTTATAAATTATCTTACTTATAGCTATATAAGCTATAGCCTAATTTACCTACTTTCTTATAGGTAGCCTTTATCTCTCTCTCTTACTTCTCCTTATTAAAAGTATCATCTTAGTTAATACTTTAGTTATAGTATATATAACCCTACTAACTAGGTATAATAGTTAGGCATAAGAATAGTTACTATAGCTTTTAGTAATATATAATAACCTTATATAGGTTATTAAAAAGACTAATATACTTATCCTTACTATAGTTAGTTATAGACTTAACTTTATATTTTTATAAGGCTTTATGTTAGTCTTTAGTATTAACTAGGGTAAGTATATAGGTATAGTATAGTTTTTTATTCTTTATATAGGTTACCTAAGCTATAAGGCTTATATTATAAATTAAAGTAGGGGCTAAAAGATACTAAGGGGTAACTAAGGATATAGGTAGTATTAGTTCTCTATCTTTATCCTAAGGATTATTATCCTCTCTACTTATATTAATATTATCCTAATTAGGGTTAGGGGGAGGAGTAGTAAGCTAGGTAATTATTTTATTATAATCTTTTTATAAAGCCTTAAGGTAAGTATAAGTCTTATTCTTCTTACTTAGGCTAATATTATATAGAAAGAGTTTAATATTTATATTATTTATTAGATACTATAATATTAACTTATAAGATAGTAGAGCTAAAAAGTAATTATAAAGTTTATCTATAGTAAGATCCTTAATACTCTTTAGAGGAGGTAACGTTTTATCCTAAGGTAGTTATAGCTATTAAAGCTAATTAGGCTTAGTCTAATTAAGGTAAGAGGATAGTAATAGCTTTTTAATACTACTATTATAAATATCCTAGTATTTCTTTAAGTTATTCCTATCTATAGTAGAATTAAACCTAAGTAATTTATATATATTTATTATATACTTTATATCCTCCTATATAATTAAGGACTTTTTATCCTTTTAGGCCTTAATTAGAAGCTTTATAAGATAATAGGCTCCTTAGTATCCTTTAAGTATTATTTTTAAAGGTCTTTTAATTTCTTAGTTAAGTTATGCTTAGTATTATAAGGCTTAAGCCCTAAATATCCTATTTTCTATTAAGGAATATAACTTTAGGACGTTATTAGTATCCTAAATAGATATCTCCTTATTATCTTTCTAGCATAAAGTAGTAATACTATTAAAAAGTATTATTATATTCTTAATAGTATTAGATATAACTATAGTATCCTAAGGGGGCTTTAGATCTTTTAGGGTATTAGTTAAGGTAACTTTTTTTACCTTTTTAGGACCCTTTTTAGTCTAATTAGGGCTAGAGGATACTTATTTCTAAAGAGTCTAGATATAATAGTCTATTAACTACTTTAGCTAGGGGTAGAGATCCTTTATATTACTAGGTAGGCTAAATTCTTAGGTAATCTATATATACTAGTACTTCTTAATATAGATAATAATATCTCCTTAATTAGGTTACTAAATATCTAGCTAAGTAGTACTATCCTTAATATAAGAGATATTATCCCTTATATAGTACTAAAGGAATTCTACTATATATAGTCTATAAGCCTATCTATTACGTTATTAAGGACTATTAATAATACCTACTTATACTTAGATAACTTTAATTAGGGTAGGATTAGCTTTAGTACTATAGTAGAACTTACTAAGGTAGTTAATATTAATAGTAAAGTAATAAGTAGACTCTCTACCTTATAGGCTATTATACTAAAATAAGTAGCTAGTAACTTAGTTAATAAATAGTATATAAAAGTAGTTAAGATAATATATAATAAAAGTAAGGTAATCTACCTACCTAATCTAATCTAAGTATATACTCTAGGCTATAACGTTTAGTTATATTAATAACTAAAGAGGATAATTTATAATATAGTAGTCTACTTAAGTATCTTAGGCTATATATATTATTATAGCTTAAAGGTTATTAGAAGTAAACTAGACCTACCTAATTAGGGTGCTAAATATATTATTATTATAAAGTAGGATCTTTAAGGGGGTAATTTATATAGTTAAAAGTAGCTTATTTCTTTCTAAGTAAGTATAGCCTAACCTTATTCCTAAATATAGGGTTATTCTAGAATCTTATATAATATTAGTATAGAAGGTAGTATTAGTTAGTAGTACCTACTTAAGTAGGATAGCCTATTTATATAATACACCCCCTTAGGTAGTAGTAGCTAGGGTTATTATTACCTATACTATACTACCTAAAAATAACTAAGTATAAAGGGAAAATATTATATATAGGACGTTATTATATAATAACTAGCTAACCTAATTTTATAGCCTATAGTTAGTAAGGCTGTTTTATAGTTAGTTAGTAGGGTAACAGCTATATAGGTTATTTATAACTATAGATATCCCTTATGTTACCCTATATTACCTTTTTCTTTTTCTTTTTTCTTCCTTATTAATAATAATTATAACTATAAGTTAGTAAGAAACGTTATATTTTTTATATATATTTTTTTTACTCTTCTTATTACTTATAATTACTAATTATTTACTAATTCTTTTCTTATATTAGATGCCTTATAAAACTATCTCTATAGGTAAGGCCTATATATATACTATAGCGGCTTTTAAGCGTTATAGTTACCTAGGTCTTATACCTAATAAGTTACTAGTGTTAGTAGCCTTACTATTATGCCTATCCTTACCTATATTTAGCGTTTAGGAGGAGGGGGGTTATCCCTCTAAGGTCTTAGGGGAGTAAGATACCCTTAAGGATATCTATATGTTTTACCCCTTTTAGTAATTTATTATGTTTCTAATTAAATATATAGCCTCTCCTTCTTAGTAGTTATAGTCTAAGACTAAAGAGACCTTTTAGTACTATACTATCTAGGCGTTTAGTATATATCCCTCTTTATATCTAATAAGTATTATAGTTCTAATTAATAATAGATAAAGAGTATCCTTAGTGTTAGTATCTAACTCTATCTAAGGATAGCTCTAAGGGTGCTAGGTAGTATAGCCTAAGGGGTAGTAATAAAGTCCCTTCTTTATTAATACTTAGTATATTAGTTATATACCTCTTCTTATTACTTTTATTCCTTATTACTAACTTATTATATTTTATAGAGAATAGATTAGGTAATATAGAGTTACTCTCCCTTTATAGCTTACTCTAAGAGGTACTCCCTCCCTTCCCTAATCTTAAGAGTATTATAAAGGAGGGTAATAGTAGTAATAATATTTTTATTATAGCCCCTAAGTATCTAGGGCTAGGGGTATTAGTAGCTAGGGTACCTATTATTAGTCCTTATAACTATTATTTCTATAGTACCCTTATAGGATAAACAGATAGTATATACCTCTTAGGAACTAACATACCTACATAGCGAGTTGCGGATTATAGCGAGTCGCGTACTTCCTTATTGTACGTTAAAGGCTACTTTTTCACCTATTTTTTAAAAAGCGAAGTTAAGCCTAAAAAAGGTCTAGTTTTCAATAATAGGCTTTGATAAGAGTTAAATACTAAGAAATAATATTATAGAAATTATTATCTTATTAGTTACTAAGGTATAATACCTAACCCTTATCTAGAGAGCTAGATAAGAAGTAGAGGGGTTAGTATAGTCTAGTAATTTCTATAATATTATTTCTTAGTATTTAACTCTTATTGAAGCCTATTATTAAAAACTAGACCTTTTTTAGGCTTAACTTCGCTTTTTAAAAAATAGGTGAAAAAGTAGCCTTTAACGTACGATAAGGAAGTACGCGACTCGCTATGATCCGCAACTCGCTATATAGGTACGTTAAGGGTAAATACTATTAGTATATATTATTATAGTACTATTATATACTACTTATACTAGCCCTTATAGGCCTAGCTAATACCCTTCTAGCTACTTAGTTAGTACTAGTAATACTAAAGAAGGTATATATATCCCTTATTTTATATCTTTACTTTACCTTATACTAATATTATTATAATATAGAGACTTACTATACTTTAGTATAAGGTATAGGTAGTCCTACTTTTACTATTATAGGTAAGGGGGGCTACTATACCCCCTTAGCTTAAGGAGGAGGAGGAGGAGGATAAGGAGGGAGAGTATAGTAAAGTAGGTAGTAAGGTAGGCCTATCTTATAGAGGTATGCCTTATAAGACTCCTACCTTACGCCCTATTAGTATTATTACCTTTTAGGTATATATAGTATGTTCTAATATTAATACCTTTATTAGTAAGATTATCCCTAACCTTAGGACTTATACTACGTTTTATACTCTTCTTAATATATATATAACTACTCTCTTCTATAGGGGTAACTAATACTTCCTAGCTAGTAGGCTGTTACTTATTTTACTTATCTTTTAGGCTTTTTAGCCCTTAGGCTGTTTTTTAATTTTAAACTTATTTTAGCCTTTTATTTATTATTTCCTCTTTCTATCTAGCTATAACGTAGTTTACAAGTAAGTAAGCCACATAAGCGAGTAAGCCACTTTTGTAGCACCTGTACGATAATATATAAGAGAAACTAACTATAACACCTTAAAATTTATTTAAACTATTTAGAATCTTCTTCTTTAGAAGTAGATTTAACTTTCTAACACATATAAGTATTATAACTAGTCTCTCTATAGATACCACATCGTCGCGTACGTAATTCTATCCTCCTTATATAACTACTACTCTAACCTATTTCTACCTATAACTACTCTATTATATCTATTTAAGACTTTATATCCTATACCTAATTAATTATAAGTATTCTACCTTTCTAAATCTATATTTTTTTTATATAGTAATAGCAGCTTAATTACTTATTTACCTCTTAATACTTAGTTATTTATACCTATAGTAAAACCTAGTTATATATAACTACTATAATCCCTTTCTTTAGCTACTATATATACCTAATAATTAATGTTAAGGAGCTATTTTAGTATTATATAATATAATTTATAATAAAATTAGACTATAAAGTAAATTTAATTAGGTTATTTAGTATCTTTAGAACCTAAGGTGCTAGTAGGCTAGTAGAAGAACCTAGTAGTATTAGTATATAAAGCTTTATATCTAGCTGTAAAATTATATATTCTAGGTCGTATAGAATAAGGCTAGTTACTCTAAAGCCTACTTAAATATTTAATATTATTATTACCTTATTATACGCCTTATAAAAGGCTAAGAGGAAGTCTTCCTTTATAATATATATAATATATACCTATATAAGGACCTTAATTTCTTAGCTATACGCCTGTTTTAATAGACTAAAATACCTAATATTAAGAGGCTAGAGCTTATATAATAAATAAGGTAGTATATAGAGTATAATAATATTATACTTCTTATAGTATAGCTTAAAATTAATAGAATAGTAGCTTTTATAGCTATTAAGGATAAGGAGGTAGTAAGTACCCTTTATACGACTTCTTATATAGAAATTAAAGTACTTTACCTATTCTATGCCTTTCTTATTTATTATCTAACTATTTTCTAAGAGTATAATTACCTAGTTAGGTAGGAGGGGGCTATTATACATCTAAGAGTTAAGATAAACCTTACTTATAAAGATAATATATAGTAGGATAGAATAGCTATATAACCTAATACCCTAGATTACTATAACCTATTCCTAATTCCCTTATTATACTCCTCTTAGCTTGCTATGTTGTTTAGAGGCTATAATAACTATTTCTAAAGACATCTTACCTATTATAAACCTAGTCTTATTAAAGTTATAGATATTATTATTATATATCCTATACTTTATAATTATATTTTATATAAGGGAAAACCACATATAATATATATTAGGATCTTTATAGAGAACCCTCTAATAGTTAATTCTTTAATTAAAACACGTCTTAAGCTTAGGTTGTTGTTATATAAAGTTTAAGGCCTAGTTTATTCTAACACATCACACGCCATAGTTATAAAGTAGTAGATTAGCTATTTCTCAAACAGCACTTAATCTTAGTGAAAATGCTTATAAATCTAGGTTAATAATATATTAAACAATAGTCTCCTCTTCATATAAGGTTAATTTCTAGTTATATAGCTAGGTGTTATGTCGTATAGGTTAGCTATCTCTTTATTGTTAGAGGGTTATATAAGATATATTATAATAGGATATAGCCTTTTATATAGTTAATTTTAGGTTTATTTTAAGCGTATTAAGCACTAGGACTAAATTGCTTTTGTTTAAATACTATACTATAGTTATAGGTAGAGAAAAATAGAGGGAAAGATAGGTTGTATAAAAGTCTACAAAAGTAGCTTACTTACTTATATAGCTTACTTACTTATAAACTACGTTATACTATATGTCTTATAAATTAAGTATAGCTCTAAAGTACTTAAATTTATCTTATAGGAGATTCTTTATTAATCTATTAGTAGGTATTTTACTTATAAGAAGATAGACTATATTAACTTTACTATCTATATATACTTCTTATAATTATATATTTTAGATATTAATATAGTAGAGTTATATAGTAATCCTTTCCCCTTCTCTTATAATAAGGCGTATTATTTACTAATTATTATAGTATACTTTCTAAATATTATCTCTAAGATCTAGGGAAATCTCTTAAAAGAGATACTAAAGCGCTATTAGCTCCTTTATTATATACTTAAGGGTGAGAAGTTCTGCCTTAGTTATTAATATTATTATAGTTACTTATTATATAGCCTTTTATTATATTAGTCCTCTAAATAGGAATATAATATATCCTTATAAGGATCTATAGGTTATAATATTATCTCTAAATAAGGTGTTACTTATAGCTAGAAGCTAAATTCCTCCTTAGATACTAAATTAGATTAATAGGTAGAGGGTATAAAAGAGATACCTAATATACTATCTTACTACCTATATATATTATAGGCTTAGGTTTATTAGGAACTTTAATAGTAATAAGTAAGTAAACGTAATGTTAAGTTAGATTATTATTACTATATATAGTATTAATCCTACTATCTCTTAGAAGGTTTTTACCTTATTTAGTAAAGTAGTACCCTTATTTAAGAAGAAGTTAGTAGTTAGTTAAGGTATTACTAGCTATACTATATTATTATATTTAAACTTAATAGCTATATTATAGATATATTAGTTATAGTAGAGGTATATCTTTCTATTAGGATAGTCTTAGACTATCTTAATACCTAAATACTACTCTATATTACCTATATCCTTTATATTATACGTCTCTTTAAGGCCTATAATAACCTTTATTCCCCTTTCTATTCTTAACAGTAGGTATGTAACTAAGATATTATTAATATTAAAGAGGACGTATACGTTATTATTATTAGAAATAAAGAGGTAAGGGTCTTCTTTATATAGGTAAAGCCTTAGTTATTTAAGAGTCTTAGAGAACTCCTTAAACTATAAAAGGGGTGTATCCCTTAAGCTGTAAAGCGTATATACTATTATTATATATTTACCTTCTTATTAGTATCCTTCTAGTAGGTTATAGTATATTAGCTTACCTAAAGGGTCTTATTTAGTATTGAGGAATATATTTATAATATTAAATTACTTAACCTTAAGGTTAAATTATATAGTAATTACTATTATAACATAAAAGGTTTATACTATAAGTATTACTATATATATCTTAAGGAGGGGATTAGTTACTTAGAGATCCCCTTATATAATAACTTAGGCCTTATAGTAATTAAGAAAGCCTTTTAGATCCTACTTATATATCTAAACCTACTTAAGTAGTAGTAGCTTTATTCCTAGTAGGATAGAAATTCCTACCTAACCCTAACCCTATATAACCCTTATCTACTCCTTTAGATAAGAGAACTTTCCTAGTATATAGGGTTAGGGTTAGGTAGGAATTTTTATAGTATTACTTAGGGTTATATAACTAGTTAAGAAGCCTAAATTTTAAAACTAGACCTTTTTTATATAAGAATTTGCTTTTTAAGAAATAGTTAAAAATTAAGGTTTTTCTAGTAATAAGAAGTAGTTTACTTACTTATATAGCTTACTTACTTATAGACTATGTTATTTAGTATTTTAGTTAGATAATATAGGTGTTATAGGCTAAAAGGGGTGTATAGCCTATAACCCTAGATAGGTTATAGCTAGTTATATACCTATAGGTATAAGTAGCTATTAACTTAGGGAGTATTATAAGTTAACTATAGAATACTACTTATACCTAATTATACCTACCTTTTATCTATACTATTATTACCTTATACTTACTTATTTATTATCCTTTACTACTTTACTATTCTATTTTACTCTCTTACTATATATCTCTATAATACTACTATCTATTCTATCTAGTAGTACTAGTAGCCTATTTACCCTATTAGATCTATAATAGCTACTAGGAGGGCTATATTAAGTAGTAGTATAACTACTTTAAATTTAGATAACCTTAAATTTCTTTTCTTTATAGCTATACTATAAAGGAACATACCTACCCTAAGGAGATCCTTAAGGAGTAGGTATATAACTTTTATAGCTAGGCTATATTAAGGACCTCTAATAACTATTAATATAGCTATAGAAATACCTAACCTACCTACTAGCTACTAATATTATAAAATACCTTTATAAGGATATTAACTACCTCTATTATATTAAATTCCTTATAGATAAACCTTATTATAGCCTAGTTAACTAGTAGAAAGGGTTTAAACTTAAGCTAGGTATAGAAAATAATACCTACTAGATAAAGTTATATATTTAGCTAGTAAAAAGGATTATTTAATCTATAAGGGAAAACCTAAAACTAGTAAGTAAACTAAGCTTAGCTTTAATACTAGAACCTCTATCTTAAATAAACTCCTAGACGTTATAGGCCTTAAATTACCTAGTTATACTAGAGAGGACTATAGTAATATAGGAGCCTAACCTACTATAGAAACCCTAAGACCCTTAACTACTAGACTAAAGTAATATATTAAGTTAACTATTAGAAAGGGATATATTAATAACTTCCCTTAAATCTTAGGGTAATCTACTAATAGAAGGTATAAAAAACCTAGAAACTACTAAAGGGAAGGAGATCTAGAGCTAAGACCTACTAGTAAAGATAAGTAACCTATAGTAGTAATTATACTATACTAAAGGGGAGCCCTACTCTACCTAATAAGCTTTAAATAGCTTTGTTTTTTAGACCTAATTCCCCTACTCCTAATAACCTACCTAAGGGTAATAATATAAGCCCTTATACTAAATGCTTAGATAATTCTCTAGTACCTAAGGGTATAGGCCTAGCCTATACTTAATAGGTCCCTTAGGCTTCTAACTAACTTAGGTAAGCTAACCTACCTAAGGGTAGTAATATAAGCCCTTATACTAAATGCCTAGATAATTCCTTAGTACCTAAGGGTATAGGCCTAACCTATACCTAATAGGTCCTCTAGGCTTTTAACTAACCTAGGTAAGCTAATTTACCTAAGGGTAGTTACTACCTTAGTTAGGTTAGATAGCATATATACTACTAAACCAAACCGCCTAAGCCCCTACCTAGATAACCCTATCTAATAGGATAGTATAGTATATACTACCCTAAGGGTTTAGACCTATTATACTATAAATAGGCCTTACGCCTTTACTAAATCTAATAGTATGGATAGGACCTCTCCCTTAAGGATAACTACTTATAGGCCTACTAGTATAGTAAGGTCTACTACTTAATAGACTACTATAACTAGGTATGCTAATAAGGTAGGGTACCCCTATAATAGACCTAATAATTAACACCCTATAGACATTCTAAGTAGATATACTAGTAGATAACCTACTAAGGGTACTTATAGAGTAGCTATTAAATATAGCCTTAGTAATAATAAATACTCTATTAATAGTAGCCTAAAACATATTAGCTAAACCCTATATAGGTATATTTTAGCCTAATATAGATATAAAGAAGTACTCCTTTAAGCCTATTTTTTATAACTATTAAGCTATATACTATAGGGATATTAAACTATAGATCTAAGTAGTAGAAAGCCTACTACTAGACTAAGGGGCTATTAATAAGGTTAGCTAGAATATTACTTAATACCTAAAGGGATCTATATAAAACTAGTAGGAATTTTAGCTATTAGATAGTAAAAGAATATAGTTAAAAACATAAGGGTAGGGAATAATTTTAAACTAAATAAAACTCTAGTTTAGCCTTACTATAGGAGATATATAGAAGTAGTTTTAGGAAAACTTCTTCTCTATAGAGAAGGTCTTTAGGGATAGTAATATTTATGCCTTTACCTAAGAGTACTTTAAGTATGCTTATACCTAGAGAGATTACTCTAATAAGTAGTTACTTACTTACCTATACTACTATCTTATGCTATAGCTATAATAGTTTCTCTATAAACTTATAGACATAGATACTTTAGACTCTTATGTTACCCTTATAGAGGAATATAGGAAGGCTATAAGAGATATAGTAGGAACCTCTAGATATAACCTTATATATATTAATAATATATACTTCTAAAGATAGGTAAATACTATTATAAGGAATAACTTAATATATAGGTAAAGTAACTCCTATATATACTAATATATAGTGTTTCCCTCTCTAGATATCTTATTAAACTAGAGTAATATACCCTAGGGATTAGGAAATACTACTAATAATACTTACTATATTAATAGTAATATAACTCTTAATACCTAATATATTATAGGGAATATATCTTATATAGTAGGAAATACTCCTTATGCTTAGGGTAATATACTCTATATAGGAATAAATACTCTTTATATTCTATTAAATATAACTAATATAATAGTAGATGCCTTATATGTTATAATAAATACTACCTAGATAGAGGTAAACTCCCCCTATGTCCTAGGGGATATACCTTAGGATAACCTAGATAGAGTAGTGTATTAGTAAAATAGGGGTTAATTCCCTAACTAAGGAAGGTTTAACTAGAACTTAAGGGAAAATACCTAAGGGGGATAGGGAAGCTATAAAGAGGACTAGCCCTACTAGAATAACTAGTAGAAGGAGATAGGGGGTAATCCTACCTAGTAAGTAAGAGACTACTAGCCCTAATAAGAAGGTTAATAGAATAGTAGGTAGAAATAGTAAGCCTATTATATCTAAAGGAATAATAACTTTAAGGATAATATCTAGTTTATATAGGAAACTAACCTAAATATAGATACTATTATTAACTAACTTATTAATAAGGGCTTTATCCTTAATAAAGTTAATAAGATACCTACTACCTTAGTAGACTTTACTAACTTTACTACCTAACTATAAACCTATAATAGTAACCTACCTATACTAGAGATAAAGGCTATCCTATAGGATAGGGAGGAAACCTTACCTTAATAGGATAAAGTAGAGAAGTACCTTACCTAAATAGAGGAGTCTATAAGAGATAAGGATATACTCTAAGCCTAACCCCTATAGGATAAGTTAACTAAAGTACTAACTAATATAGATATAGTGAATTTTACCTTTTAGTAAGGAGAGGTTATTAAAGTAGTTATTAAGCCTAATAGAAAAAGGGAGTACTATAAGAGGACTTACCTCTAAGTTAAGGTAAGGGCTAATAAGGAATTAGAGGACTATACTATTTATATAGACATAGGCGTATTAGTTATCCTAGTAGACTAAAGCTAAGTAATAAGTTTTATAAAGAACCTATATTTTAATATAATAGAGCTATAGATAATAGGGGTAGTTAGATTATTATTTACCCTATAAGAAAAAGTCACCTTTAAACTATATATAGTAGGAATAGTAAAGGGAATAAAGATTAAGGTATATATTATAGTTATAGTAGGAGTAGTAAAAAATCTCCTAGCTAAGCTATTACTTAGTATACCCTTCTATAATAACTATAGTATAATAGTAGACTTTAATAGGAAAACTATAACCCTCTACTCTATATATAATATAGTAATCCCTATATTAATTAAATACTATTTCCTAGTAATAAGAAGGTTAATAGTAAAGTATAATACTATTATATACCTTAGGTAAATATACTACCTACTAGTTAACTACCTTAACCTCCCTAAATAATTTAAGGAGGATAGTATAAATAAGACCTACTAGGTTTACTCTACCTATATATATATCCTTAATATAGTAGTAGACTATAGGACCCTAAAGATAGTACTAGTATATAATAAGATAGTAGAGCCTATTATTATTAAGAAGGGTACTAAGGTTAGTTAAATTATACTAATATATAGGGAAGAAATAGTATAGTAGATTAGCTAAGAAATATTTATATAAATTACTAATAACACGACTATAAACTTTACTAACCTAACTAAGGACTTTATAATAATATTAGAAATAGTAGAGGAGGAGATAAAGATAATAGATAAGGTCCTACTAATCCCTAAAGAGGTACTAAACTATAGTATTAGTAAGCTAGATATCTACCCTATAATAACTAACCTCTATAGTATAGAGATCTATATAGATAACCTAAAATTTACTAAAAAACTTTATAACCTCCTTAACTAATACTATATCTACTATAACTATAGGATAATACCTATCCTAGATAAGGAGAAGATAAGGATTAAGCTTATTAATAGCTAGTAGAACTAAAAGTCTTATATTAAGGTGTTTCTATTAGGACTTAAGGATATAAAGTTCCTTAATAAAGAAATAGAGAAATAATATAAGAAAGGGAAGGCTAGTTAGTAAATTAGCCTAGTAGCCCTTATATACTTAATCTTTATTATCTAGAAGTATAAGGAGGATAGGATAAAGGGGAAAGGATATATAGTAGTTAATATATACCCCCTTAATAAGTAGGTATCCCCTAATATCTACCCCCTCCCTAACTAGGAAGATATTATATAGTTACTTTAAGGGAAAAAGCATATAATAATGTTTAATACCTTTAGGTTCTTTTACTAGCTTAGTATATATCTCTAGTATAGAAACTAAATAGTAATAATAAGTCCTTATAGACTTAAGTACTCTAATGTTATAATAATAGGGTATAAGAACTTACCTATATACGCCTAGTAGTTTATAGATTATTTATTCTTCCTATATTATTACTTTATTTATATATATATTAATAATATTATAGTCTTTAGTAATATAAATAAAGACTACCTCTAGTACCTTAAGATTATACTAAAGCTATTAGATAAATACTATATTTATATTAGAGTACTAAAGTTATTTATTAGCTTCCTATTAGTAAAACTCCTTAGCTATATTATAGATAGTAATAGTATCTAGAAAATAGACAACTATATTTAAGCCTTCTAGTAACTTACCTTTCTATATAGTCTATATAATCTAGAAATATATCTTAGGATAGGTAGCTAGCTATATACTAGATTACCCTAGTTTAATATAATAGCTACCCCTCTTAATAATAGGAAGATAAGGCTAGTAGTAAGGCTATAAAAAGATAATATACTTAAGCTAGGAACCTTATGTTAAGCCTAAGTAAAGATTATTACTAAGGAGACTTTTAACCCTATACCTAAGGAACTTAATACCTAGAAGATGCTATAAGAGAAACTCTACGCCTAGGCTATATAATTTTACTATAACCCTAAAAAGCCCCTCTTCTTTAAGATAGATATATATATTAATAGCTTTAGGCTTATAGTCTTTTAACTAGATTATAACTAGGATAGTAAGAAACTACCTAGAATTAATATACTAAAGGAGTATATCTAGCTAATTTTATTCTTATTATATACTATAATAGTAGTAGAAAAATATTATAGTATAACTAAAGTAGAGATTACTACTATTATATAGGCTATAAAGAAACTCTAGAAACTTATATAGTCTAATAAGTATAAAGTTATTATCTTAATAGACTATATAGTAGTAAAGGGTATTATTACTTATATATTACTAAGAATACTAGACCTTAATAAGGTAAACCTTAAGCTGGCTAATATAGTAAATTACCTATCTTAATTCTACCTAAAGATATTCTATATACCTAGGAAACTTAATATAGTACTAAATATACTCTCCTATCTCCCTATTACTTATCCTAATCTTAATAAGTATTTTCCCTATAAGGATAAACTTATAGATATTAATAATAAAGATAATATCCTAATCTCCTTTACTAATATAGTAATATAGTATATAGGAGATAAACCCCTAGCTCTAGGGAAGGCTAATACTACTATAGTCTAACTTAATAGGGACTTTATATATAATATTATTACTAGATACTAGGGTAATAAGAGGTTATATATCCTACTAAGACTAGTAAAGAAGGTACTCTCTAGTAGGATGGAGTATATTACGCTAGATAAGGTAAAGGAGAACACCTAGGGGCCCTAAGAAAAGTAATAGTACTACTATATACTCTTATAGGAAATTAATAAATAAGGCCTCTTATACTATGTTAGTATAGATAGTATTAAGAAACTCTATATACCTAAACTAGTAGTAGGATATATACTAGAACTTACCTATAATAGGAAGTTTTACTTTAGTATTAATAGAATACTAGTAAAGCTTAGAGGTATTTATATCTATAGGAAG
Source organism: Colletotrichum sublineola (assembly GCA_020631755.1). Classification (NCBI taxonomy): domain Eukaryota; kingdom Fungi; phylum Ascomycota; class Sordariomycetes; order Glomerellales; family Glomerellaceae; genus Colletotrichum; species Colletotrichum sublineola. Next base: position 1,862,136 of record JAHSQG010000010.1, read on the forward strand.
AAGAAGATAGTTAAGAAGTATATTACCTATTACCTAGCTTACTAAGAAAACTAAATAGACTACTAGAAGGCTATAGGATCCCTCTAACCTATTATAACTCCTAGTATACCCTATTATACTATATTAATAGATTTTATAATAGATATACTACTAGTTTTAAGCTAAAGGACCTTCTAGGTATTACCTAACTTTAACCTATTAGACTCCCTCTATACTATAACATATAAGTTTAGTAAGAAGGTTATCCTTATCTTAGGGAATATTTAGTATAAAGCTTACTACTAGGCTTAGGTATTACTTTAGATACTTATAGTATGTAATTAGGGCCTGCCTTAAGTAATTATTAGTAATTATAACCTAAGGTTTATATTAGTAGTCTAGGTATTAATATTTAATACCCTTAAGGTAAAGCTCTTTATCTCTACTATATATTACCTCTAGACTAATAGATAAAGTAAAAGGATAAACTAGATAGTTAAAATTATAATCTACTTCTATATATATACTAACCTAGATATCTTATAGATAGATATAATCCTATTACTATAATATATACTTAATAACTCCCTTATAGTAATAATTAGCTACTTACTAAATAAAGTTATCCTTAGCTTCTAGCCTTATATAGTACTAGAACATATTAGTAGTAAGGTAATACCCTTTAAGTCCCTAGAAGTCCTCTAGGAGACTTACTATATAGAGGTACTAGCCCTTATTAATACTATAGGAGTAATTTAGAAGGAGAGGTTTAATAATAAGTACTATAAGGTAGAATTTACTAAAGGAGATAAGGTATACCTCTACCTAGGTAAAGGATACTTACTACTAGGTAAGCCTAAAAAGAAATAGTTATTATAGTATATAAGACCTTTCTAAGTTATTTATATAGTTAGACTAAGAGTATATAAACTTAACCTACTAAAATACTAAAAAGTTTACCTAGTAGTTTTAATAGTATAGCTTTAGAAGGTAGTATAAGGTAAAAACCCCTTTAGTAGAGAGGAAAAACCCCTAGAACTAGTAAAGGTTAATAGTATACTAGAGTATAAGATTAAGAGGCTTATTAATTAGAGGATTAAGTAGTAGAAGGGGTAGCCTATAGTTAAGTATCTTAATAAGTAGAAGGGATATTTACTAGCTTTAAATATATAGGAACCCTATAAGAATCTTAAGCTAAATACTAGAGAAATAGTTACTTCCTATAAAAAGGAGTAACCTATTAATTAGGTAGTTAAGGAAGGAAGGAAGTAACCTAAGTAGCTTACCTATTAAAAGCTACCCTCCCTCTACTAATAACCTACTTATACCTTTCTTCTATTAATAACTACTATTATACTATAGTATATTATATATCTTTAACTACTACTATAAATATCTATATATTTATGCCTTTTAATAAGAGCTTTATTATCCCCTAGCTACTATATTTCTTTATAAATAATACCTATATAGGTGTGTTATTCCCTAATATAAATAAATATATTATTATTCTCTTAAAGGGAAGGTACCTACCTCTTACTTCCTTCCTTCTAAAAAGCTAACTATTATTCCTTTTATTTTTTAATACCTATTATTTAGGGTATATTAACTTACCCTCTTATACTACTTACTTTTCTATTTTTTAGACTCTTTACCTACTATTATTTCCTCTTTTTATTAAGCTAAAATATTACTAGTATTATTACTAGTAACTTTACTTCTTAACTATAATAACCTATATTAGTACTACTATTATTAATAGTATAGTTAGTATAGTAGATAACTTAGGAGATTACTAGTAGTATAACCTTAATAAGAGAGGTATAAACTATAGTACTAATAATATAGGATTTAACTAGGATTAGTATAACTTTAACTAGTATATTAATCCCTAGCCTAGTAATAAGATAGTTACTAACTAGGACTCTCCCTATAGGCTCCTTTTAAACCCTAGCTTTTACCCTATTAACCTTATCCTTCCCCCCTCTACTATGCTAATCCCCCTAATCTATATTAGCCTAGTAAACCTTAGTACTATTATAATAGAATAAGATAAGAATATTAAGATAATTAATACTAGTACTATTTAGTCCTAGTAGGATAAGGTATAGTACTTATAGGATACTATAGTCTAGCCTTAGTTAACTAATAAAGACCTTATTAACCCTAATAATATATTTAGGGAGTAATATAGAGAGACTAAGGATAATAATACTAAGAGTCTAGTCTTATTAGTCTATACTAAGGATATTAAGTACCTAAAGGGTATAAATAATTCTAGTAATAAGTAGGAGGAGTATATTACTAAGAAGAAGATTAAGGAATACCCCTATAAGGTTAAGGTATATAAAGTATACCTTAAAGAGTATAATAAGGCTATAAATACTAGCTATAAGCTACCTAGCCTATAGATAGTAATAAGACGTCTTAAGATAGCTAGACGTAAGGTAGAGTAAGCTAAGTATAAGGTAGTATAACCTAGCCTTATAGAGGGATAATATAAGTAGTAGGACTAGACTACCTTATAGACCTTAGTAGTTATACTTTACTATACCTAGTTAATTCTTATGTTACCTAATAAAGATAAGGAGTATATTCCTACTTAGGCTAAGGCTCTTACCTACCTTAAAGAGGACTTTAAGTACTACCCTAACTATCTCCTTAAAAAGAAGACCTAAGCCTAGCTAGAGGGTTTCTATAATACTTATATAAAAGTACACCCTAGTAAGTATTAGTCCCTTATATTAGACCCTACTCTTTACTATATACTAGATATAATAAATAAAGTCTATAATACTTTTATAAAGAATAACCTATAGACTAAGTACCTCCCCCTATATATTTATCTTCTAGGTATACTTTTTATCTACTAAAAGGGTAATTATAGTACTAAGGTTCTTAGTACCTTTCTTCTTATCTAATATCTAGATATAATCTCTATTCTAAAGATATATTATACTAGCATTAAGGGAAAAACCTTAAGAGCTGTTACCTATATAGAAGATAAGATTATTAATATAGGACTAAGAGTTAATAAAGCTATTACTAAGGCTAAGGGAGTTAAGGCTATTACTAAGGCTATAGAGAAATACGCCTCTAACGCTAAGGATAGTACTAAAGATATAGCTAATAATATTAATACTATTATTAAGAATATATATACTAAGGGTAATAAACTTATTAAGCTAACTAAGAAGATTAATAATATAGTTATTAAAGTTAATAGGGTAAATAAGTATATTAGCCTCCTTAAGTATAAGGCTAATAATCTAGATACCCTTAATAAGTTTAAGGGTAATAAGTTTTATACCTTAGTCTAGAAGGTTAATAATATTACTATAAAGCTTACTACCCTTACTAATACTATAGCTACCTTAACTTACCCTACCCCTATCTTACTAGCTATAACTACTACCCTACTATACTACCCTACTATAGAGAAGAGTACTAAGTAAGCTATAGAGCTCCTAGCTTATAACCCTACCCCTAAGAGATTATAGGTATTAATTAATAATAATAATAAGTAAAGGAACTATTAAAAGGATATAGGAGAATTAAGGAGTTATATAGAGATAGAGGGGAGTATAGACCTATATATAGATAGTTTATTCTTAGTACCCTAATAAGTACCTCTTTAAGGGGGGGTACTTATTATAGGCTAAAAGGGGTATATAGCCTATAACCCTAGATAGGTTATAGCTAGTTATATACCTATAGGTATAAGTAGCTATTAACTTATGGAGTATTATAAATTAACTATAGAATACTACTTATACCTAATTATACCTACCTTTTGTCTATACTATTATTACCTTATACTTACTTATTTATTGTCTTTTACTACTTTACTATTCTATTTTACTCTCTTACTATATATCTCTATAATACTACTATCTATTCTATCTAGTAGTACTAGCAGCCTATTCGCCCTATTAGATCTATAACGGCTACTAGGAGGGCTATATTAATAGGGTTATCTAATATATAGCTATATAGATAACTAAGTATAGTATATAGTACCTATTATTTACCTTATTAATAGCCTCCTCTCTATTATAAAAGAAGGTGTTAAGGAAGTTATTTAGGTCTTATTTATTACTCTAATAAAAAGCTAAGAAGAGTACTTATCTTATAGGTAGAGAGTTACCTCTTAAGGCTATAGGATAATATTTAGCTTTAGGCTAGTAGGTTAGTATATATATTACTATACCTAGCCTCTCTAGAGGATATTATTAATATTAGCTTATTTTTATTATTTAGCCTTATTCTATATAGAGTAGATTAGTAATTTAATTATATAGCTATATATTATTTTAGGCTTTTAGGGTTATATTAGAATACTAAGTATTACCTAGGTGCTTAGTAGTTAATTAACCTCCTAGTAAAATAGGTTATAATCCTAAGTTTATATTTATATTATTACCCTTATTATAAGATCCTACTACTTAGCTAGGGCTAAGTATCTTACTTATTAAGTTACTTTTATTAGATATAGCTATAGTATGTATTATACTTAGTGCTAGTATTATCTTAGGAGTTTAAACCCCTTCCTTACCTTATATAGTAATACCTTAATTAAGTTACCTAATATCTTAGGTATTCTTCTTAGTATTAGTATATAAGGGAGTTTATTACTACTATATTATTATTATTATACCTAATATCTTTATTACCTTATTTATTAATCTAAGTATATCTATAATTAAGTCTTACTTATAATCTTTATCCTTAATAATATTAATAATACTTTATACTTTTAGTTTAGCTATTTCTTCCCTATTTTCTTTTATCTTTAGGAAGAACTTTATTTTATTAAAGTATATATTATATATAATAATAATATATTATAGAGAGGGAACCTAAATCCTATAAAGGTTATATATATTTTATATATACCTTATAAGGTATCTAATATATCCTCTAGGTTTAACTTTAAATTATTATTATTATATTTCTTTCTTATAGCTATCTATTAATAGATAGGTATAATATCTATATATATATATTTATCCCTAATAAGGATAAAGGTTATATTAGAGTACTACTATATATGCTAGTACCTATTAGTAAAAATACTATTTAAACTATACCTCTTCTTTCTTAATAGGTGTTATCTATCTATAGTATTAAAGTAGACTTATAATATATATATATATTATAGTAAGTACTACTTTAGGCTAGAGTTTAAATAGGAGTCCTAATAAAGAGAGTATCTTTATAATCCTTATAATAACTTCTTAGCCTGCTTATTTACTACTACCTACTAGCTCTTTTATGTTTAGTAGGGGTAGCTCTATATTAATCCCTTACTTTACTACCTACCTCTTATACTTAGTTTTACCTTTAATACTAATAACTAAATGTTAGAAGTAAGAGTATTCTCTAATACTTTTATACTTCTTTATCTTATATTTCCTCTATTATAGAGATTTATATATAAGATATATATATATATATAATCTATTAAACTAGTAGATTAATATATATATTAATTACGTAAGTAGGTAATTACGTAATTACGGCCTAATACTAGAAGATTCTATAAGGAGTAAAATTAGCTTTACTACTCCTCTCTCTAACTATCTAGGTTATCTCTTTAAGTTAGGGTTATTTAGTTAGGGTTAAGTTCTTATGTGTTATCTAGGTTAATTTCTAAGTAGCTTACGTAAGTATAGAATATTCTAGTAAGCTAGATATAGTTATATAAGGATAGGAATCTCCTATATTCTAAACTACTGTCTTTCTCTCTAAGTAAGTAATATCTATAGTAATAATCTAACTATTATACTCTCTTTATATCTTCTATCCCTTTAACCCCTTATATTCTATATATCTTTACCCCTATTATCCTATATTCTTACTTCTATAGGATATATTCTTATATAGGATATCAACTATCCTATATATCTTTACCTATTGTTCTAAGACTAAAGTATCCTTATCTTAGTGTATTTTATATACGTATATGTTATATTACTAGTCTACCTATACTATAAAACGTCTTAGTATAGGGAATATATTATTATATGTCTTTTTAGGTAGTGTAATACTAAATAGTTAGGTAGTATACTTATTTCTTAGAACTATAAGCTACTTAGAGTAGTTAAATCTAATAGGGAAGTTAAAGAGATCTTATAATATATAATAGTATAGGCGTATAGACCTGTTTTCTAATATTTATTTTAAAATAACTTAGCTTACGTATATAACTATATAGTACTTATACTCTATCTAAGTTAGCCCTTTAACTTTTACCCCCTAAGCGCTATATAGGAGATATATAAAAGCTTTAGTACTAAGATAACTAGTCTAAAGGTACTAAGTATAGGCGTTATTATTATAATTAATTAGGACGTTTCTTATTAGATAGAAAGTTATTATTATAAATACTTAAGTATTAATAAGAGAGGTAAGGCTATAATAAATATTATTATATAGTAAGGGTAAGTAAGAGGAGATAGGTATATATTAAAGAAAGATAAGATTACCCTTATGTTTAAGGGTCTTTATTATAATACTCTTCTTATATATACTATAATAAAGAGTATAATTTAGTCCTAAGTACTATAAGTCTACTTTCTTCCTAACTAAGCTCTTAGAGATAATATTAATATAAAATTTAGGAATATAGGCTACGTTTTATAGCATAAGGTTATATATTTTAGGCCCTTTAGTACTATTAAGTATATTCTTTATAACATATATTTTATAACCCTTAACTATATATAAAGTTATACTAGATTTAATATAGCTCTCCTTTTTATTATGTTAGTATAAGCTAGGCTTAAAGAGGTCTCTATTATTAATAATATAGATCCCTCTATAGTTATCTAGTATAGTACTCTTACTAAGTATATATAGGCCTATAATTAGAGATAAGAAGATACTAAGTAAGGAGTATACTAGTATTAGAGTATTATTATAGAGTACGTTAGGGTCTATTATAACTATAATAAGGGTTATAGCTAGATACTTTAAGGCCTCTAATAGCTTTTATAAATTTAATTTATTACTCTTATATTTCTAACCTTTCTTCTTAATCTCTAAGTAAAGGTTAGCTTATTTTAGCTTTATAAGTTTATTCTAAATTAACTTAATAATTAAGTTACTTAGAGGGTGTTTTAATAGTCTTACCTTTCTCCTAACTATATATTTAAGAAAACTATAGTTTGCTATACTCTAAAAGTAGTTAGGTTATTTATAGGGGTATTTATTATAGTGTTTCCTATTAGTACCTAGCTTTAGTTATCCTCTAAGTATTATATATACCTTAGTTACTTTATAGGACTTTAGTAGGGCTAAGTATAGTAAATTACTAAGTAAATCTCTATATTATCTTAGGGTTAAATAGCCTCCCCTACGTTATTTAGTTTTTATAAGATTATTAAGTTTATTAGCTACCTAAGAAGGGGTAATTTATTACTTAATAGCGTATAGGAATATCTTAATTATAAGAGTACCCTTAATTTCTAATATCTTAAAGGCTTTAGCCTTTATAAGGGTATTATACTACTTAGTAAGCTAAGTTATTAGATCTCCTATTAATAAGGCTTATAAGAGAGTTTTATTATATATTTCTTTAGTAAAGTTAATTATACTATTATATAATAGGGTATATTATTCCTAGAGTACCTTAATTATTACTTAAAGAGTAAGTTTATAGCTATTATTAAGTAATTATATCTAGATACTACTTATAATATCCTTAGAGATAATAGTATTAACTTATAATATAAGGAGCTTATTTAACTTTTACTACTTATATATATAAAGCTTTTTTAATAATATATCTTTTATAGTAATAAGCTATTTATTCTTTATTAATATATTATCTATTATAAGTAATGTAGTCTATAAGTAAGTAAGCTATATAAGTAAGTAAGCTACTTTTCTAGAATTTTATATAACCTACCTTTCCTCTTACTTTTTTCTACCTATAACTATAGTATAACATTTAAACAAAAGTAATTTAGTTCTAATACTTAATACGCTTAAATCTAACCTAAAATTAAGTATATAAAAGGCTATATCTTACTATAATATATCTTATATAACCCTCTAATAATAATACTATAGCTAACCTATATAACATAATATCTAACTACCCTACTAGAATTTAACCTTATATAAAGAGGAGACTATTATTTAATATATTATTAACCTAGATTTATAAGTATTTTTACTAAGCTTAGGTACTATTTAAGAAATAGCTAATTAACTACTTTATAACTATGGCGTGTAACATGTTAGAATAAACTAGGCCTTAAACTTTATATAATAATAACCTAAGCTTAAGACGTGTTTTAATTAAAGAATTAACTATTAGAGGGTTCTCTATAAAGATCCTAATATATATTATATATAGTTTTCCCTTATATAAAACATAATTATAAAGTATAGGATATATAATAATAATATCTATAACTTTAATAAGACTAGGTTTATAATAGGTAAGATGTCTTTAGAAATAGTTATTATAGCCTCTAAATAATATAGTAAGCTAAGAGGAGTATAATAAGGGAATTAGGAATAGGTTATAGTAATCTAGGGTATTAGGTTATATAGCTATTCTATCCTACTATATATTATCTTTATAGGTAAGGTTTATCTTAACTCCTAGATATATAATAGCCCCCTCCTAACTAACTAGGTAATTATACTTACTAAAAATAGTTAGATAATAAATAAGAAAGGCCTAGAATAGGTAAAGTACTTTAATTTCTATATAAAGAGTTATATAAAGGGTATTTACTACCTTCTTATCCTTAATAGCTATAAAAGCTACTATTCTATTAATTTTAAGCTATACTATAAGGAGTAAAATATTATTATACTCTATATACCCCCTTATTTATTATATAAGCTCTAGCCTCTTAATATTAGGTGTTTTAGTCTCTTAAAACAGGCGTATAGCTAAGAAATTAAGGTCCTTATATAGGTATATATTTTATATATTATAAAAGAAGACTTCCTCCTAGCCTTTTATAAGGTATATAATAAGGTAATAATAATATTAAACATTTAAGCTAGCTTTAGAGTAACTAGCCTTATCCTATATAATTTAGAATATATAATTTTATAGCTAGATATAAAGCTTTATATACTATTACCTCTAGGTTCTTCTAGTAGCCTACTACTAGCTTAGGTCCTAAAGATACTAAATAACCTAATTAAGTTTACTTTATAATCTAATTTTATTATAAATTATATTATATAATATTAGAATAGCTCCCTAACGTTAATTATTAGGTATATATAGTAGCTAAAGAAAGGAATTATAGTAGTTATATATAACTAGGTTTTACTATAGGTATAAATAACTAAGTATTAAGAAGTAAATAAGTAACTAAGCTGCTATTACTATATAAAAAAAACATAGATTTAGAAAGGTAGAATACTTATAATTAATTAGGTATAGGATATAAAGTCTTAAATAGATATAATAGAGTAGTTATAGGTAGAAATAAGTTAGAGTAGTAGTTATATAAGGAGGATAGAAATACGTATATAATAATATAGTATCTATAGAGAGCCTAGTTATAATGCCTATATATATTAGAAAGTTAAATCTACCTCTAAAGAAGAGGATTCTAAATAGTTTAAATTAATTTAAAGGCGTTATAGTTAATTTCTCTTATATATTATTATATAGGTACTAAAAAATAGCTTACTTACTTATATAGCTTACTTACTTATAGACTATGTTAGTAGTAGTTTAATTAGCTTATTTACTATATTATAATTAACCTCTAAAAGGTTTTCCTATATAATTTAGGCTAAGTAGTATATATTGTTTTATAAGTTATTTTACTTTTTAATATATTCCTTATAAGTAGGATTACTAAAATACTCTAGAAGCTTAATATATCTATCTAAATTAATATATTACTAAATTTCTTAGAATATAGTAAGGAAATAAAGTAATATAAACTATAGATATTAGTCCTTATGTATAGTAGTTAGACTATATAGCTTTTAATTAGTTAGAAGACTAATGTTTATATCTAAAGTTATTAAGGGTTATAACTAATTAACATATAAGAAAGAGTTATTTTAAGAAAGAAATATCCTTAAAGATTTACTTTATAATAGTAGGGGTTAGTTATGCTTATAATTAAGTTAGAGCTAGGCTTATAACTATTATAAAGTAGGATCTTTAAGGGGGTAATTTATATAGTTAAAAGTAGCTTATTTCTTTCTAAGTAAGTATAGCCTAACCTTATTCCTAAATATAGGGTTATTCTAGAATCTTATATAATATTAGTATAGAAGGTAGTATTAATTAGTAGTACCTACTTAAGTAGGATAGCCTATTTATATAATAATTATATAGTCCTAGTAGATAATAATCTACCTTTATTATAGTCTATTTCCCCTAGGAACTATTATCTTTATACCTAGTAGCCTATCTTACCTTTATTATTATTATTAGGATAGTTATATTACTTAATACCTAAGGTAGTATAGGTAGAGTATTCTTAGTATTTAGTACTAAGTAGTCCTTTAGCTTAGTTAGGATAATAGGATTAATAGTTATAGGATTTAGAATATCTTTTAGTAGCTAGAGTGCCTAAATATAAATATAGGTAGAATATAAAGGTCTATTAACCTAAATATATATAACTCTTAGATTAGAGAGAGTATCTATCTTATTAGTAGTAGTATAGTCCTAAGTAAGCTTATTATAGTAATTTTAGACCTAAATATTATTTCTTTTACTAGGGGAAGAAGTAACCTAAACTATATTAATAGGAGTAAATAAAGCTATTATAAAATAATAGGTAAGTATCTAATTAGGGTAAAAAAGGTATAAAAGGTAAAGAAAATTATTTATAAAAGATTAGGGGTAAAATAAAAAGGTAAAGTAATTATTATTAGTAATATATAGAGGAAGAAGTAGTTTATACTAAGGTTAGTCATAGTTAATTACTTAATATAATAATAAGAGAGGAAGTTAAATAAGTTACTAAAAGGGAAGGAGGAGCCTAAAAGGGATAAAAATCAGATAAAATAGGTATAATTAAGACTAAAGTAAGGCTTCTACTAAAGTAAAGTTTACCCTTATTATCCTTTATAGTAAATTATTCTTTCCTTATAACTTTACCTTCTTTATTAGTTTATAATTCTCTTCTATTAATAGGTAGGTACTAAGTATAAAGAAAATCTCTTCTTCTTAACTAAGGCCTCTTCTTTTTCTTCTCTTTACTACCTTACTTTTTCTTACTATATAACTCTTATTACTTATAGTAGTATTAACTCCTATTTTTCTAACTTAAATCTTTCTCTTATATTTTAATTAAGCTTTTATTATACTAACTACTTATTATCTTAAGATTACTTTCTAGCCTTAGTTCTTTTTATATCCTTCTCCTAATAAGGGTAACTTTATACCTATTACTCCTCTCCTCTTAATAGTAAGTTCTTCTTATTTCCTTACCTCTTTTAAGTCTATTAGCCTAATTAGACTAGGTAGCTACTTCCCTTATATAAAAGGACCTTAAGTACCCTATTAGTAAAGTCTATTATAAAGTTTAGTTTACTAACTCTATCTATAAAGGCTAGAATTAAAATATTATTACTTAGAACTTTTAGAATATAATTACTTATAGTAACGTCCTTTAGATTATTTAGTAGTACTCTTATAATAGTCTCTTTAAGTGCTAAATATTTATTTATATTAGATATAAAAGAGCTTTTAGATGCTTAGCTTAGAAGCTATTAAACTTATTGGGATCATAAGGGTTAGTTGTGATATAGTTAACCATACGTATCGGGTGGCAAATAACAAATAATAGGTGGTCTATTCTGAGGGTCTATTACGTGTTGCTTCAAAAGGGGGTTATCACCGTGTGGTTGAATAGCAGTAATATACCTAGGAATTCAGGGGAATTCCCCGGCGGAATATCTGTTCTTCCGCCGCCGGAATATCAGCGTTATGGCCGATATTCCTCAGGCAATTAATATCACAACACTAGCAACTTTCTCTTATAGGGAAAGTCGCTATTAAACGGCGTAAATACACAAATAGCAATATCAACCAAATAGTCAAAAACAAATAGCAAAAGAGTAGTAAACAAGCCATATCTATCTCTCTCTATTAGTATGTTCTTACGTATATAATACCTATCTGTTTATCTAGATCCTTACTATACTATTACTAACTAGTACTTCTAGCATGCTATTTAGTAACAACTTTATAAAGCTATTAGTAGGGTTGTCGCTACTATAGATCTATTATATCTTATATATCTTATAGCGTTTATATAACTAGCAAAGGGCTATAATGTTAATTATAAGTTACTTCTCCTTTGTGGTGCTAAGTTTTATAAGACATTTATAAAGCAAGTATAAATTAGTATAAATTACTATTAGAATAGGTAGAATTACAAGTCGCTTAGTAATAAGCATAAGGGTAGTTCTAATTACATACGCAATATCTATACTAGCAACTATAGTATATATCTTACTAGTAAGCATGCTTCTTATAACTCTTTTATACTTTATAGAGCTAAAATAGATAATATTCCCTATTATAGTGAATTTACTAGTATTATCTAGGTTCTACTCTATAGTTATATAATCCTTACTTTTCTTATTTATAAGGATAATAATAAAGCTAAGTTATGAAGTAAGGTTAGCGTTATTAGTAAATAATCCATCTATAAATACCAAGAGTTTTATAGTCTTAAGGTTAAGTAGTATAAATTAAAGGCTACATTCTAGATTCTCTATCTACTAGGTAATCCTATAGTTAAGGGCTTTTATGTCTTTATTAGTTAGCAACTAGTGTTATATAGTAATAGAATAATTAAAGCATACTTCCAGCTAGTAAATTAATATAATATACGCTCCTTATGTGTATTACTCTATATATTGCTTATGTAATTATAGTAAGCTAAGTTTAATAGGTTATAGTTACTTTCCTTAACCCTTTTAATATAGGGTTACCTTACTACTATTATTAAGAAATAGCATGCCTCTATTAAATATTAGCAGTTAGTTAGTAGTGAGGAATTACTTAGCCTTTATGCTAAAGGTTGCCTCTTTTAGTATGGTCTCTTTATAGTCTAAGAAAGCCTTATTTATTAATCTAATAGTATTATTAGTCTATATACTAATTATTACGAAATTTCTGTTATTCTTTACAGATATTAGCAAGTAGGGATTAAAGGTTAACGTATCTATCTAGAGCTTCTTTCTATAATAGTTATTATACGTTACCTACTAATAGGTTCTAGCTTCTAGTATTCTATATAGTAGTCTTATTACTCTTATAATTATATTTATAAGATAAAGGTAGCATATCTTAATAGGCAGATAGGTAAGAATTATATAGTTAAGGTTAGTTATAGACTAAGTATATACTTATGTAATATCTTATAGCTAAAGAATATATCTATTACGTAGTAGTAATAGCGTAATAGTAAGGATAATACGCTAGGCTATCTGCTATATTATAGGGGACTACATTAGGATTATGCTTTTCCTATTGTCTATATAACTTTAGATAATAAGGCGGGATTTCTTATATAGGGCCTTATTCTTCTCTTTTACCTTATGTATAAGCCGTAATTTAAAGATCTATATCCCAGTATGTTCTTTCTTATTATGTTTAATAATATGGAATATACCTCTTTTAGTAAGACTATTAATCTCTATATTATTAGAGTATTTAAATAGCTTTCTAGGTATAGTAATTACGCCCTTCTTACGTAACTCCATAGTAAGCTTATAATTAGCCTCCTCTTTAGTAGTTAGAAATATATTACCTATTAGAATAGGGTTAATCTCTATAAGGAAGGTAGGGATTAGGTTCTTCCTTAGTTAACTATGTCGTCTTTATGGTAGTTCCTCTAGGCTGACTGTAATACTCTCGCAGGTTGCTTCTACAGGCTTGTTAGGCTCTTAAACAGGCTTAATAGGTTCTTCAGCAGTTAGATCAGGCAGTATGCTTTCTTCAACTTTATTAGGCTAGTAAAATAGCTTAACTATAGTAATACAGAAGTTATATAGTCCTTATAGTAAATCTACTATATAGGTTATACTATTATTTATAATAAGTTAGAAGGGGCCTTACTAGCCGCCCTTCTTACGCCAAACTTAAATAAGTAATTATAGTAGTAGGGTTATAGTTACTATTATATCTAGGCTGTTACGTATTATAAGTATATTATTAACCTACCTTTTAGTATTAATTTATTAGACTTCTTCTATAGCCTTTTTTATAGCTTCAGCTTGTTAGGTAATTAATAGTAATAGAGGGGAGTTCTCTAATATACGTAGGTAAGCTCTAAAGACAAGGAGGGTAGGCACAAGGCCGTTAGGGCCAGCAGTATCATTAATTGCCTTTATAGCCAGCTATAGGGCGACTTTAAGTTCTACCCTAGTCTTAGTATAGATGATTATATATGCCTAGTAAAGAGTAGTATAATATCTCTTAACCTTTCTAATACTATTATATACCTTAATTAGAACTTCTTTTACTTTAATTAACAGCAATTAAGCGGTACGTTTAAATTCTATAGCATAGAAGTTTAATCTAGCGTTAGTTATTATCCAGTCTAGCAGGCTAAGATACATATCTATCTAGCATATTTATAGTACCTTAAATGTCTGTTCTATAGTAACTAAGTAGAGAAATTATACTATATTAAATACTATTATACTATCTATAACATATAGAACAGGCCAGTTACTATTAAGGTATACTATATTAATATAAATCTTATAGTTAAATTTATAGTTATCTCTAAGGGTAAACTTAAATCTTCTAGGGGCTTTTAAGTTTAATTAATAGTAATAGCAAAACTTAGTTATCTCCTTAATATTTGTAATATCTATATTATAGCCGGCATATTATAGCACCTTATAGAGGTAATTAACTAATAGATAGCTAAATTGTTAGTATATTTAATAGAGTTTAATGTTAGTAAGGTAGTATTATGCTATGCTGTATTTAGGTTTCTCTAGTAGTATCTATATGTAACCCTATTTATATATAACCAGCATAATATTCTCACCCTAGAGGAGGATATTCTTAAGGTTATTAAATTATATTCTATAGTAGTCTATATCTTTTAGGTAGAGTAGAAATAGCGTATTAGAGGTCATAACATAGAAAGTAAGTTTACTAAGTAGGGTAGGTATCTTTATAGTTCTAAGGGATTTAAAGTGTTTACTACTTCTAAATTATATAGTTACCTCCCCTATATAGGCTATATCTAGTAGTATTTCTTTTTATAGCTACTTATGTAGTACTACAACTTAACGTTAGCTAGCTATTAATACAAGAGCTATACTAGTATCTAGCATTATTCCCTAGAATATTATTATAGAATATTAGTCTTTAAATATAAATATATTACTATCCTAGTTAACTTTTATAGTAGGTTTACTAACTTCCCATAGGTCTTCCTTTATCAATATATAGTAGGTAGCCTAGTTACATAGTTATGTAAAGACTTTATAGCTATTAATTATATTCTTTCTATAAAATAATATTAACATAAAGAAGATATTATCCTATAAGTATTCTTTAGCTATATTATATTCTTTATCTTCTTTCCTATCTAGGCTATAGTTACCTTTATATTCTATAAGAAACTACTTAAACCCTAGTAAAGTCTCTATAAAGTACTAGCTCTTATACTTCTAGAAGGACTTTTACCTTTTATTATCTAGGTATTTATTAGACTAGTATCTAGGCTTTCTGTATATAAAGTACTTCTTTATTATAAAGGTACTCTATTCTTAAGTGTTATTACAGGTTATGCCTTAGTTGTTCTACTATAGCTATAGCTGTTAATTCCTTTAGCTATTATACTTATAGTTAACCTAGTATTAGTTCCCTAGATCGCTAGGGTCTTTAGTGATGAATTGTGATTTCTTATTACAAACACTTATTATATTCCCTATACCGCTACGTAATTATGTATAGAGTGTAGTAAACGTTACAGGTAGGTTAAGGAGGGCTATGGCGCATTCTAGGATGCCTTAGCAGTAGTTAATAAGCATATCTTAGTATTCCTTATCTTCTAGTAGTCTATAGTGCTTTATTACCTTTACTAGCTTAGTGACTTTTATAATAAGGAGGTTAAGTATCTCCAGCTTATTCTTACTGCTATTCTAGTATTTAATTAACTTAAAATTAAGTTGTTATAGCTTAGCTATATAGGCCTAGTAAACTTCTTTACCTTTAAACTTTAATTTAATTCTAGCTATTAAAGCGTTAAAATTGTTAGTATATTTACATAGGGTAGTAGAGTAATACTCCTATAGTTCTAAGGTAAGTATTACTTTAATTATAGTTCTATATTAATTGCTTGTGATTCCTATACTTACATAAAGATTATAGAAGACTAGTAACTTTAAGTCAATTATGTTATACACGTCCCCTCTATACTTTAACTCTATATTATTACTATAAAGCTTAATAAGATTAGTTAATTAACATAGGGTTAGGCTGCTATTTTTAGGTAAATCCCTAGGTATAACAGTCCTTTATACCTCTATAGATTAATTAGATAGGGTGGTTAATTCCTTATAGGCTGTGTATTAATGGCTTTCTTATATAGTTAGAATAATAAAATTCAGGTTATTAAATAAAGTCTGCCTTATATCTATAGAGTTTCCTACTCCTATTAAGTTTATCTGCGTTTTCTTATATATATTAGTAATATTCTTAATAAAGTCTTTATTCTCTATTTGTTTATAGAATATTAGGTCTAACTTCTTAGCCTCTTTAATCTAGCTTTTAGTCTATACTTTATACTTCTCTTAGTTAATTACGTTATAGACGCATAATACTATAGTTCCTCTACGTTTATCTATAAGTATTCTATTACTAATAATAAATACTCGGACTTTCTTAATTAAGTCCCTATTAATGCTTTTAAAGTCGTTAAGGGTCTAGTCTTTAAGGTTATTAGCTAGGCAGGCTTTAAGGCCTTAACTATAATTGTTATAGGCCATCTATTCTACTACATATTTATAGAGTATAGCTCTAAGTCCTTTACTTTATTTAATCTATTCTAGAATATAGTTAAAATTATAAATTCCCTATACCTATAGATTAATATAGTCCTTAAATCTATAGGGTATCTCTAGTAATATTCTTAGTATAGCTCTTTTTATTATAGTTAATAATTATCTTATTCTAGTAGATTTACTATCTTATATATGTATTACCTTTTTAGGCTGCATAGGTATAATTAGGTCTTCTTTACCATAAGTTATGTTTATGTCTTAAATATTGTTTTGGCTTATGAATTAGGGTGTTTTTTATAGTTAAGTATAACCTCTCGTAACGTAATAAGGTCTACAAGTTAGTTATGTATTTTAGGCTTTAGTCTTACTGGCCGTATAAGGGGTATAACTATACTATCTTAGCCTAAACAACCAGCACTTTCAGAGATAGAGGGTCACAAAAGTAGCATAAATCTAGTAGACTTTTAGTCTCTTCTTTATTATTAATGGTGGTTAGTATAAGTAGGGTCGCAAAAGTAGTATGAAATCTAGTAGACTTTTAGTCTACTTATCTCTTTTATTAAACCTTTACTAATCTATAGTATCTTTACTAAGTAGTGATTTTAGTAAAGAAGACTACTCTAGTAGTAATATTCAACTAGTTAGTAATAGTTAACTAGTTAGTAATTTAACTACTAATTAGTATTAGGATCATAAGGGTTAGTTGTAATATAGTTAACTATACGTATTGGGTGGCAAATAATAAATAATAGGTGGTCTATTCTGAGGGTCTATTACGCGTTGCTTCAAAAGGGGGTTATCACTATGTGGTTAAACAGTAGTAATATACCTAGGAATTCAGGGGAATTCCCTAGCGGAATATCCGTTCTTCTACCGCCAGAATATCAGCGTTATGGCCGATATTCCTCAGGCGATTAATATCACAACAAAACTACTTTTAGGCTAATAGTAATCTTACTATTTATAGCTTAAGAGGTTAAAATACTATTCCTTATAAATATTATAAAGATAGATAGATAGCTATTTAATTTAGTACTAATTAAGTTACTACTTTTATTCCTTTCTAAAAATATATTTCCCTTTTAGGTATTTATAATAATACCTACTCTAACTATCTTTATTATATAAACTAGGTTTACTACTACTATAGAAGTATTAAGTTTTATTATAAATATAGCTTTAGTATTATAATTAAAGGTACTTAAAAGTATTATACTAGTAGTAGTAGTATACCTTTTCCTATTCTAAATAATATTTTTTTAATTAACTCTAACGTAGTCTATAAGTAAGTAAATTATATAAGTAAGTAAATTACTTTCTAGTATCTATATAATAAAGTATAAGAGAAATTAACTATAACGCCTTAAATTAATTTAAACTATTTAGAATCCTCTTCTTTAGAGGTAGATATAACTTTCTAATACATATAAGTATTATAGCTAGGCTCTCTATAGATACTATATTATTATATATATATTTCTATCCTCCTTATATAACTACTACTCAACCTATTTCTACTTATAACTACTCTATTATATCTATTTAAGACTTTATATCCTATACCTAATTAAATATAAGTATTCTACCTTTCTAAATCTATGTTTTTTTTATCTAGTAATAGTAACTTAGTTACTTATTTACCTCTTAATACTCTATTATCTATACCTATAGTAAAACCTAGTTATATATAACTACTATAATTCCTTTTTTTAGCTACTATATATACCTAATAATTAATATTAGGAAGCTATTCTAATATTATATAGTATAATTTATAATAAAATTAGATTATAAAGTAAACTTAATTAGGTTATTTAGTATCTTTAGGACTTAAGCTAGTAGTAGGCTAGTAGAAGAACCTAGTAGTATTAGTATATAAAGCTTTATATATAGCTATAAAATTATATATTTTAGGTTATATAGAATAAGGCTAGTTACTTTAAAGCCTACTTAAATATTTACTATAGTTATTACCTTATTATATGCCTTATAGAAGGCTAGGAGGAAGTCTTTTTTTATAATATATATAATATATACCTATATAAGGACCTTAATTTCTTAGCTATATACCTATTTTAACAGACTAGAACACCTAATATTGAGAGGCTAAAGCTTATATAATAAATAAGGTAGTATATAGAGCGTAATAATATTTTACTCCTTATAGTATAGCTTAAAATTAATAGAATAGTAGCTTTTATAGCTATTAAGGATAAAGAGGTAGTAAACACCCTTTATATAACTCTTTATATAGAAATTAAAGTACTTTACCTATTTTAGGCCTTTCTTATTTATTATCTAACTATTTTTAGTAAGTATAATTACCTAGTTAGGTAGAAGAGGGCTATTATATATCTAGGAGTTAAGATAAATCTTACCTATAAAGATAATATATAGTAGGATAGAATAGCTATATAACCTAATACCCTAAATTACTATAACCTATTCTTAGTTCCCTTATTATACTCCTCTTAGCTTACTATATTATTTAGAGGCTATAATAACTATTTTAGAGGATATCTTACCTATTATAAACCTAATCTTATTAAAGTTATAAATATTAGTATTATTTATCCTATACTTTATAATTATGTTTTATATAAGGGAAAACTATATGTAATATACGTCTAGATTTTTATAAAAAACTCTCTAATAGTTAATTCTTTAATTAAAACACGTCTAAAGCTTAGGTTATTATTATATAAAGTTTAAGGCCTAGTTTATTCTAATACGTTATATACTATAGTCGTAAAGTAGTTAATTAGCTATTTCTTAAATAGTACTAAGTTATAGTAAAAATACTTATAAATCTAGGTTAATAATATATTAGATAATAGTTTCCTCTTTATATAAGGTTAAATTATAGTTATTTAGTTTAATATTACGTTATATAGCTTAGCCTTATTTTTATTATTAGAGGGTTAAGAATAATATATTATAGTGTTTTATAGTCTTTTATATACTTAATTTTAGGGCTAATTTAAGTATATTAAGTACTAGGACTAAATTGCTTTTATTTAAATACTATACTATAGTTATAAGTAGAGAAAAGTAAAAGGAAAGGTAGGTTATATAAAATAGCTAGAAAGTAATTTACTTACTTATATAATTTACTTACTTATAGACTATATTAAGTAGCTTTATTATTATAAGCTTATAAAGCTAGTTACTAACTAAAAGAAGACTTTCCTTAAGAAGAAGAAGAATATTACCTCTATACTTAATAGTACTATTTAGGCTTAGGATTCTATTTAGTAGAATAAGGGTAAAGAGGACTATAATAATAGCCCTAGTAATAATAATACTTAATACTAGGGGTTTTAGGAAAAACTTTTTTTAGGTTAGGATAATAATATATTTTATTAGGGGAGGGGTTTTAAGTAGTTCTTAGGTCTAATTAGGGTATTCTCTCTTATTTATTTTATCCCTAAGGTTATTTTTTTTAATAAAAAATAGAGTTTAGGAAATATATAACCTTTATATAAGAGGAAGAATATATAATAGTAAATAAAATAAAAAATAAAAAATAGAAAATATAGAAAAATATATATATAAGGAAAAGTAATATAATAGACCTAATTAGATTAGGTTTAATATCTCTATATACTAAAAATCCTTATTTAGGTTCTAAGTAGAAATATTAATAATAAGAGTAGTTTTTTTCTTTAGTACCTAAAGCTCTTTATATAGGATATTATTTTATCTTAAAAGTTTAAGCTAGGCTTATTATAATTATATAAGGGTAGTATTAGTACCTTAATTAGGCTTAAGAGGTTAATTAAGTTCTTAGAGTTTATCTTAGTAGTCTTATAGAGGAAAGTATAGGGTAAGTTTATTATAAAGTCTTATTTATACCTAAAGAGGGTCCTTAGATTCCTAGAAGCTATAGTTATTTTAGTAATACTACTTTAGGTAGTATCCTTTATATATAGTACGTATTATTTCTTTACCTCTTAATATCTCTAGGTAATAAGAGCTAGACTAATTAGAGATAAAATATACTTAGAGAGGGCCTTACTAATAGTATTAAAGCTTTTAGGCTTTAGACTTATTAATTACTTACTTCTTATTAAATATAAGAATAAGATCCTTAGGCTAGAGCTTTTCCTTATAAATAGTATAGTAATAAACTTAGTTATAATAATTAGTAATCTTCTAGTAGGCTAATATAACGTTTTTAGTAGTAGTATCTCTATCCTCCTTAAGCTACTAAAATAGTCTAATATATATAAGGAGCTTCTAATTAGGGTTATAAATATGTCCCTAGTCTAATACTCTCTAAGTAGTAGTATTTTCCTTAATAGGTATAATTACTTTATAGCTATATATTAGGAAGAATAACGTAAATCCTATAGGTACTTAAATAGTAGTCCTATCTATAAAAAGGGTAGTATATAAGATATATCCTTAGTCTTATCTCCCTCTATCTAACTAAGTTAAAATACTATAGGTAATAGGCTTATATCCTTATTTATTAACTCTATTTACCCTTAAGTTATATACTAATATTACTTACTTAGTAATACTATACTTTATATTAAGTATATCTACTACGCCTTTATTTTTTAGGCCTCTATTAAAAAGAAGCTATCTATAGATACTATAGTAATAGAATATATCTTCTTATATAAAATTAGTAACCTAATTAGATCTAGCTTTAAGTATTTATCTAGCCTTAATCTATCCTATTATATTATATTAGGCTTTAACTAATACCTATAGTCTAATCTACTAGATATCTAAAGAGACCTTTATAAATAGTATTTCCTTAGGTATAGTACTAATATACTAGTTATCTATATAGGCTAATTAGGCCTTTTAGTATAAAGGGTATAAAACTAGGCTTACTTATACTTACTAATATATATCCCTTTAGAAGTATAAAAGTATAAGTCTATAAAAGGTTATATTATATCCTTAGTATTTAGACTTAATATAGGTATGTTTAATTAGGTAGGCTTAAATCTTAGGATTATTAATAAGTTATTATAAGATAGGATAGTACTTAGTTAGTCTTATATAGAGATATCTATCCCTAGCTATAAAGAATTATACCTCTATCTTAAACTTCTTATAGTCCCTTACTAAAATACTATCTAGGTAAAGTAAGGTTTTTAAATAAAATGCTATTTACTTAGTTTAGATACTTTAGAACTAATCTAAGTAGAGCTATACTTTAGGAAGGGTATAAAGGTAAGAGGACTTTAAGACGTTTAGAGCTAAGATAATACTTAGTATAATAGCTAATATATAAATAAAGTAGATCTTAATAAAATAAAAGCTTATATTAATATAGTCCTTAACCTAATTAGGGTCTTTATACTTAGTATAGTTAGATAGGCCTAGTA
Source organism: Colletotrichum sublineola (assembly GCA_020631755.1). NCBI lineage: Eukaryota > Fungi > Ascomycota > Sordariomycetes > Glomerellales > Glomerellaceae > Colletotrichum > Colletotrichum sublineola. The sequence goes on from JAHSQG010000010.1 coordinate 1,884,449, forward strand.
GTTTTCTTAATAGAGTATTAGCTACTATATTTTTTATCCTTAGAATATACTTAATATTAAAGTTAAAGAGGTAAGTCTATATAATCTACTATATAATTAGGGTCTTAAAAGGTTATAAGAACTACTATTAAGCTATATAATAAGGACCTAAGTATTAGTCTCTAAGAGGAACTTTACCTTATAGACGTAGTTTTAAAGCTTCTTTAAGGTTATTAAGACTACTTATAACTCTAGTTTCCCTAAATTATACTTAAGTTTTAGTCCTCTCTATATACTACTCTTATACTAGGCTACTATACGTTTATTACTAATTATTTAATAAAGCTAGCTACCTTATCCTTAGAGACTAATATTAGTTACTATAATAATAAGCCTAATACTAAAGCTATAATTAATATAAATAAGAATAGGTACTAATATAAGGATTATCTTAAGAATTCCTATTCTATTAGCCTAATTAAGTCCCTAAATAAAAACTATATTCTTTATTATAAGTTATTAAAAAGAAATAGTAATTTTAGTATATTAGTCTACTTATACCTTATAAAAGCTAGCTAACCTAATAAATAATTAAACTTTAGTAAAATCTAAATATTCTTTCTACTTAAGAATCTTAATAATATTAGCTTAATTAGGCTAATAGCCTCCTAAGCTATAGAGATATCTTATAATAGTTACTATTTTCTAAAGCTATTAGGATTTAATAGGCGTAATAATATAACCTATTAGTTTTATATTAAGAAGGATAGTATTAAGGTTTTATAAATATTTATAGATATATTAATAGATTTTAGGCTAATTAGGGAGCTTAGTATTATTATAAGTTATATAAGGGCTATAAATAATAATATTATCTAAAAAGTCTTAGTAGTAATAAGGGATAAAGTTATAAAGAATCCTTATTATAACCTATATAAATTAGGCTAGTAAGTTAGTAGCTCCTTATAGTAATATATATATATATATAGTAACCCTAGTAGGGTAGTAAATATTATTAAATCCCTACTTTCCTCTATAAGGGGAACCTAATTATACCTAGACTAAATATCTAAAAGGGATAGTATCTTATATATTCTAAAGTCTTCTAAGAATATCTTAATGCTAAGTAGAGTAAATATATTATATATAGTAACTATATTTATATGTATTACTAAGTTAATTAGGCGTAAGGTACTATCCTTCTTTTTAATAAGGAACTATAGGTTCCTTACTACCCTATAACTCTCCTCTAGAATCCCTTTTATAAGTCTTATATAAAGGATCTTTATTACTTTTTCCTTAAGTACCCTTAAGATAGGGATACCCTTTTTATATTAGGCTTTATATAGTACTATTCTAATTACTTATAGAGGAGTAACCTTATAATTAATTAATTTATACTCCTTAAACTCCTAAGAAAGGGTAGCTTTATAGTTAAGGAGGATCTTAATAAATAATTTCTTTTTATAGGAAGTAAGATATTTAATAGTCTTTATAATCCCTTTAAGTTACTTAGGCTTTAGTTAAGAACGTAGTTTAATTAACAAAAACTTAAGTATAATTAGGCTAGTAAATACTCCCCTAACTAGCTATATTATCTTCCTAGCCTTAGCTAAATTCTTAACCTTTTAGAGGGGATCTCTTTTAAGTATTAAACTATCTAATAGTATATTATCTAAAAGGTAAATCTTCTTATCTTTTAACTTATATATAGTTATAACTATTATGTTAATATTATCTTAATTAGGGTTATACTTTTAAAAAAGGGTATATTTCTTAGTAGTAGTAGATATAGTCTAAGTTACTAAGGCCTATATATAGTCTATTAATTTAAAATAGTTTATAATCTTATATAGTAGATTACTTCCTATCTTCTTAAGGTTTATAGCTACTTAGGAGAGTATAACCTTTAACGTATAGGCCTAATTAAAGTAGTTTAGATCTAAGTAAGGTATCTCTTAGCGTTTAGAGTAATAAGAGTAGTTTCTATTAGTATACTTCCCTATTATTATAGTAGTCTTATAAATATCTTAGACTATTAGTATTAATAAGGGTGTTAAAGCTAATTAAGTAAGTAAATTAAATTCCCTTTTATTAATAATTACCTACTTATTATTATCTTCTTTAACTTAGAAACTAAGGTTTTTTAGTCTTTTAGTAAAGGTCCTAAAGTCTTTACTAAACTTTAGTTTTCTAAAATAAGATAATATTAGCCCTAATTAGGTAATACTCTATATAGAGACTAAGTATAATTTTCCTACTAAGGAATATATAACTAAGTATTTCTAGTAGATAGGATTACTATAATTAGTTTACTACTATATAAGAAATTAATCTTTAAGTAAAAGTAGAAAGGGCTACTAAGAAGTAAGGGCTTACTTATTTTACTATTATCTATAATAAATATATTAGTTAGGATATAGTATTTACTAATCTAAACTAAAATAATAGTTACTCCTTTAAAGGTTATATATAGAGTTATAAGATTAAATATTATTATACTAAGATATATAGGCGTAAGCTATAACCTATATTTCTAGGCGTAAGACTTTAAAATAATATTTATCTAAGTACTACTATTAATAATAGCTTAAATAATTTTATTCTAATTAGGTCTAAAACTACTAACTTAGACTTATAATATAAAATAGGGTATTATAAACGTTAGAATAATTAACTTAATAGCTTTAAGGTTAATTACTCTTATTATATTAACCTAAACTATACTATCTTAAAGGTTAGGTAAACTCTTATTATAAGACTTTAAGATTCCTCTTACTTCTAGCTACTTATAAGGTTTAACTTCCCTAATTAGTTTAGCTAATACTTTAGGGTAGATATCCTTAAAGCTATTATTATCTAATAGACCCTAAATACTTATTATAGTATCTTTATTAAACTAAGGCTATACTTTTAAAGTAACTAAAAATAAGATAGATATATTCCTACCTAGCTTTTAGGCTATAGCCTAAATAGAAGTAACCCTCTTATTAATTTTATCTAAGTTAGGGATATCTAGGTAAAGAGTTATATCCTTAATAATAGTAGGAGTTTAAATTATATAGTCGTCTAAATAGTATTAAATCTGTTTAGCTAGGTAGTTCCTAATACTTAAATAGGCCTAATTAGGCTAAGGAGATACTCTTAGAGGCGTAAGGAGTTAGTCTAAGGTATAAGTATTAATATTTATTTCTTTAGGTTAGGACATAGTACTTATATTACTCCCTTAGTAGGAATAGTCCTTAGTTATAAACCCTTAGTTAATAATATAAGGCTTTATCTAATTAGAGTAGTAGAGAACTCCTTATAATAGTCCTCCTTAAGAGTAGGTTATAATATCTATTTAAGCTTCCCTTATTAAAAAGATATTAATATATATAGCTAGATTACTAGGTATATATTAAATAAGGCTAATATAGGTATCCTAGGTAACTTATAGTCTCTATAATTAGATTTCTAACTAAAAAGGCCTTCTAACGCCTTAATTAAGTACTCTTTTAGCTACTTATACTAACTTAGGATATAAGGTACTATTAGTAATATAGTTTAAAATAACTACTTAGTTAGTTATATAGTTAGATCTCTCTTTTATAATAATAGTATTAGGAACCTTAGTAACGTCTATATTATTACCTAATAGCCTTCTAAAGTAGTAGGTATTATAATTAAGTATAATAAGGCCTACTTACTTATCCTCTCTTAGCTAGGGATATTTTTAGTACTACTTACTATTATAGTTATTATACTAATATTAGTCTAGATAGCTACTAATAAATCCTAGCTATTAAAATAAAAATAGTCTATTAGGTAAATTTAAATATAACTATTACTAACCTTTATTACTAAAGACGTTATAGTTTTAGGTAATAATAGGTAAATACTATATAATATATAGTCTAGTTATATTAGTATTTATAATTATTATAAGAGCCTTAAGCTTTTTAGAAAGTTTAGTAACTAAGTTAGCTAGGATCTAAATATCTATAATAGCTAGCCTTAAATTAATACTAGTATAGCCTTAATTAGCCTTAGTAGCTATTTTTAAAATACTAGTTAGGGTTAAGAGGGGTTTACTAATTATTAAAGTATCTAAGTTACTATAGTAATTCTTATACTTAGCCTTTTAGCTAACCTATAATAATATATACTTCTTAAAGGCTCTAAAGTTACCTTTTTTAAAGAGATTAATAGGCGTTATACCTATCTATAAGGCTACTAGTTAGATAGTATTCTCTATATACTATTTTATAAAAAGTTTAATAAGCTTTTAGGTAATTATAATAGGCTTATTCTTAGCTTAAGCCTTTTTATAAATACTTTTAACCTTTTAAAATAACTTAGTAGTCCTAACTAAGTTATCCTCCCTAATTAGATTACCCTAAAGAAAATCCTATATATAGTAGTTAGGATAGAGGATAACTTCCTTATTAAGGGGGCTATAAGTATCTATTAAGTATTTCTTTAATAATACTTAGGTATATATCTCTAACTTAATTTTTACTATAGCTTAGTATTTATTAGGTAAATACTATAAGAGTATAGTAGTCTTCTTTTAATTAGTATAACCTATAAGTATAAATAAGGCTTTATACTTATCTAAAAAGTTAGTAATATTATAGCTATTAAAGGTAGGTACTTTAGTAGTATCTAAAGAAGGTATCTTAATTATAAAGTATATATAGCTAACTATTTAAGTCTATATAGGCTACTTAGTAGTACTTATAAGGGCTTCTTAGTTAGTAATAATAAGGTTAAGGAGCTTATTTATAAGCTCTTATTAGGTATAAAAGTTACTTTAGATTATTATAAGTTAGCTACCTATAATAGTACGGTAGGTAACTATAAGTACTTCTTTAGTCTAATTAGGTAGTATAGTTAGATAAGGATTTAACTTAGTATATCCTTAGCCTTCTTAGATAACCTTATTATTATTAGTAGCTAACATACCTATATAGCGAGTCGCTACTTATAGCGAGTCGCCACCTTTCCTCTACCCTTCTACCTTATATATAAGTAAATTCAGCTATAACATATAAAATTAATTAAAACTACTAATCACCCTCTTCCTTATTACTATCCTAAACTACTTTATAGGTTTGTGTGTTATGTCCAGCCTTTCTGTAATTGCTACATCGTCACGCGTGTGGTTTAGTACCTTCTGTATGACCCTCCTTCTAAGGGTTATTCTCCCCCCTAGTACTAAGACCTTCCTTTTCTCCTTATAGTACCTCTGCTTTAGTAGTATTAAGTGACCCTCTAAGATATAGTCTAGTCTTTTTTACCCTCTAGTGCTTACTTAGTACCTCTATCCCTATACGAAGCTTATAGTTCTTAGCCTTAATAATAGTAAGCCTATAGGCTAACTTACTAATACCTTTAGCCTAGAAGTTAATTACTTTATATATTGCTAATAGTAAGCTACCTTAATATGCCTAGATCTTCTTTTTAAGGGAAGTAGTACTTTATATGCCCTCTACTACTATAGTTAGTGTCTTTAGGTCCTAGGAGCCTTAGCTGCTTAGCCTTAAGTTTGATAGTGTTAGAGTCTTTAGCTTGAAATCTAGTTAAGAAATAACTACTTTAGGGTTAAAAGGTATAAGGCCTGCCTGTCTAAAACTAGCTTATATGTTATTTTTGCCTATAGAGGTAAAGAATACTACTTTAAAGGTAGGAAAGAAGTTATCCTTTATAATATACAAAATTTATATCTATATTATCTTCTTAATTTCCTTACTATATAAGTACTTTAATAGGCTAAAACACCTAACATTAAGAGGCTAAAGCTTATGTGATAAATAGGGAGGTATATAAAAAGCAATAATATTCTCTTTCTTATAGTATTTATTAAAGTTAGTTAATTTATAGCTATTATGGCTATTAAGGATTAAGAGGTAATAAGTACCCTTTATATAAGACTTTATGTATTAATAAAAATGATTTAACTAATCTAGGCTAATGTTATTTGTTATCTATCTATTTTTGCTTAGATAGATGCGCCATATGGCTAGGAATTAGCTGTTTTAGTACTAAGAGAGGAGGTAATATTTACCCTTTATAATAACGTATAGAGGTATCGCCTAGCTATCTACATATACACCCTAAATAATAGAAACCTATTCCTAATTACCAGGCTGCTTTATATAAGGCCTTCCCTTATAGTTAGAGGTTATAACAACCTTAGCATGTAATAGCATTCCTATTAGGAAGCTAGTCTTATTAAAATTATAGATATTATAATCCTATATCCTATACTTTGTAATTATGTTTTATATAAGTACAAACCAGCCTTATATAATTATAGGATCTTCTACTAAGGCCCTCTAATAGTTAATTTAATATTAAAATTGCATTTTTAATTTAGGGACGTATTATATAAAGTTCTCTACCTATTAGGGTCTAGTATGCGTCCTGTTATGTGCGTTAAGGAGTTGGTCGGCCATTTCTTATACGTCTTCTTGTCGCAGAGGGAACCCTTAATTAATTAGGTTAATAACTTATTTAAGAATCACCTCCTCTTCTAATATAGTCATCTTCATTGAATTTAGTTGTCTTTTGCCTTGTGTGACGCGTCCAGCGCGTCGGTTGCGAAGGGTTGTTTAGGGGACCTTATAAATAGATGCTGCTTTTTTTACAGACATTTTTAGGTCTTTCTTAATAGCCTGGAGGGCAAGAATAATACAACTTTTAATTAAGGTAGATTATATGTTCGTACGTAGAGGAAAGTTAGTATAAAGGTCAAAAAGGTAGAAAGAAAGGAAAAGTGGCGACTCGCTATGAGTGGCGACTTGCTATGCGGGTACGTTATACTAAACTCTAAGTTATTAACGTAAGGCTCCTAATACCTACTAAAGGTATTTCTAATATAGCTAGTAACTTAATTAGTTACTCTATTAGTAGGGTCTAAAGTAAATAAGGACAGAGTAGCTTTAAATATTTTAGTAGTTATCTTTTATAAGGGGCTTATAATATATATATAGTAAATAGTATTCTAAGTAATAGATTTTATTAAAGTAGCTTATATTCTTTTAATAATTCTTTTAGCCTACCTAATAAGTCTAGTTAGGGTAGGGAGAATTATATATATAACTATATTTAAGGCCTAGTATGCCTAGAAGTAAAGGGTTATCTTTAATATAGGGTTAGTTAGTTTTAGACCTAGGTAAAATATTTAGTTATAATAGGTTATTATTACTCTTTTATCCTTAATAATTTATTATCTTATTATTAAGATAGCCTATAATTTAATTAGGCTAATAACTCTATAAGAATATATAAAATAGTAAGTATTAATAAGTAATATAGTTTTTAATATCTTATAGCCTATACTAAGGAAGTAGTTTAGTATCTTAAGGTTACGTTAGAGTACTATTATATAAGTTAATAAGGGGTTTCTAAGTCCTAAGGGATACTATAATAGGTAGAAAGTTCTTTAGCTCTAAATTACTAAGTAGTACCCTATAGTAAAGCTAGTATATAATTATAGTCTAATAGTTAATAGTTATATCTTTTATAGGTTTTTATTAGTCTTAATAGCTTTTATAAGCTATTAATAGGCTTTTTATTCTTTTTAGGGTCTAACTTACTCTTATACTAGAGTTAAGTTTAGTTAGGTTAGTTATAAGTTTACTTCTTTAAATAAGTAAATTATTTATACATTATTAGGTTTTATTTAAGTTAAAGTATTTACTTAGGGTTAGATAGAGATATTTATATTACTATATTATTAATAAGAATATTAGTAGTTTAATTCTACTATAAGGTACTATTAAAACTAAGTAGGAAAGGGATATTTAGTATATAGAATAAATAGTATATAAACACCTAAACTATACTATTATATTACTATTATTATTACTAGTATACCTTAGGTACTAATAAACCTAAGGTAACTTACTACTACTAGTAAAGAGTTTTATCCTCTAGAATAGATACTTATAGGCCTAATTAGGGTAAGAAGTATCTATACTTTATAGATTTAAGGTCTTTAGGGATAAATTAAGAAATATATACTATTATTACTAAGGGTATTTAGTTATATATACTTAAAAGTTTATATCTATTACTAATAGGATTCTTATAATAAAATATACCTTAATTAGACTATAAAGGTCTAATTAGGGTAAGAATATTATTAAGAGTATAATAAATACTATTATTATATAAGATACTATAACGTAGTACATAAGTGAATAGTCCACATAAGTGAATGGTCTATTTCCTTATTGTACGTTAAAGCCTTATATTTTAATCTTTAATATAATAGTAATTCTAACTCTAAAATAAGATTAAACTAGATAAATAATAATTAATAAGACTTATATATATAAAATAAAATTCTAAGATTTCTTAAATATTTCTAATATATAAAAACTAGAAACCTATCTTATCTAGTTCCCTACTTTTAAAGAATTCTATATATAGCTTATAAATAATAGTTTAAATTCTAGAAGATTTAATTATATATATATAACCTATATTTACTTTAGATTATAAAGTTTTATAAGTTTTAGTAAAAGTCTTATAGAGATATAAATTATTAAAATATAAGGCTTTAACGTACGATAAGGAAATGGACTGTTTACTTATGTGGACTATTTACTTGTGTACTACGTTATATTCCCTTTATATTTATATCTATTTTTCTATATATAATTTCCTTATATCCCTCCTTCCCTTATATTACCTATTACTTTATAATTAAATAGTACTCTACTTAATTAGGCTTATAGAATAAAGAAAACCTATAAAAAAAAACGAAAAAGTAAAACTCTACCTTATTCTAGTATAATTACCTAGTTAAGTAAGAGGGGGCTATTATATATTTAAGAGTTAAAATAGACTTTACCTAAAAAGATAATATATAATAGAATAAAATAGCTATATAACTTAATACCCTAAATTACTATAACTTATTTTTAGTTTTCTTATTATACTCCTCTTAGCTTATTATCTTATTTAAAGGCTATAATAACTATTTTAAAGGATATCTTACCTATTATAAACCTAGTCTTATTAAAGTTATAAATATTAGTATTATCTATCTTATACTTTATAATTATAATTTATATAAGGGAAACCTATACGTAATATATATTTAGATCTTTATAAAGGACTCTCTAATAGTTAATTCTTTAATTAAACCGTATCTAAAGCTTAGGTTATTATTATATAAAGTTTAAGGCTTAGTTTATTCTAACGTATTATATACTATAGTTATAAAACAGTTAATTAGCTATTTCTTAAATAGTACTTAGGCGTACTAAGAATACTTATAAATCTAGGTTAATAATATATTAAATAATAGCCTTCTCTTTATATAAGGTTAACTTTTAGTAGGGTAGTTAAATATTATATTATATAGGTTAGCTATATTATTATTAATAGAGTATTATATAGGATATATTATAAAAAGATATAGCCTTTTATATAGTTAATTTTAAGTCTAATTTAAGTATATTAAGTACTAAAACTAAATTACTTTTATTTTATTATAATACTATTATTATAAGTAGAGAAAAGTAAGAAAAAAGAGTATTTATTCTAAGTTATTTAAAAGTAAACTATTTACTTATATTAACTATTTACTTATAAACTATATTAGTTACTTAGGAGATAGTTATAATACTTCTTAACTTTCCTTATATATTTATTTAAACCTAATTTTAAGTCTTTATTTATATATTAGAAGGGTTAATATATTAAAGTAGCTAGAGTATTTAGTAGTAACTAAAGTATCCCTAAAATAAGGGTGCCTCTACTTTTATAGGTACTTTAATAATTAATAGTCTAAGCTATTAGCTATATTAGTAGGCGTCTAATACCTACCCCCTACTGTTTAATTCTATAGGCTATAAGTTTAAGTTTAGCTAAATTAAGGGATAGATAACTAATAAATCTACTAAGATTTAGAAAGAGCCGGAAATCTAGAAATTACTGCTTAGATCCTTTATAACCTAGACTATCCTAAGAGGGTAGATAAGAGCTTATTAGTTAGTAAATCCCCTAGTATAAAAATCAGGCTTAGTATAACGTATAAGCCTAAGGGGGTGTGTTAAAGTAGCTAGAGTATTTAGTAGTAACTAAAGTATCCCTAAAATAGGGGTGCCTCTACTTTTATAGGCGCTTTAACATAATAACTACCTTATATAGTATAAGTAAAAGTAATAGACTTCTTTATTAGATTAAAAAGAGGTATTTTTAAAGTTTAGTAATAAAAACTAAATATAAATAAAATAAAAGTAGTAAATCTACTAGTAAGTTATAAAATTAATAAGTAAATAATAGAAAGAATAAAGTATTAAAATATAGAAAATTACTTTATTTATATCTTATAGAATTACTTAGAAATATTCCTAGCCTCTATACTACTAATAATTTTAGCTTTACTTACCTTACTTTCTCATACCTTACCCTTAGTAGGCGCTTTTCACCCTAGCTTACCTTCACTCACCTAGTACCTCATCCTTAAAGCAGCGTCACTAGGTGAGCCTTAAGAGAGCTTTGAACACAGGATCCGTGGGATATGCTGCCATTCCAAGCGAATTCTGGCAGACACGCGTATTGGCAGGACTGGCAAGGTGTGCTACTAAACTGAAATATCTCATACTCGACCCAGGGGAGTTCGTGGAAAGGAGCCTTGAAGATGGACAGGATATTCTGGCCAAAGAAGAGGCTGTTGATTACGTGGAAGAAACGCTACAGCCTATGCTTAACGTCATTACTGACGACTTCAAAAACGTACACAACCATCGCGAGCGTTCATTCCATGTCAAGTATATGGAGAACCTCCTAAATATCGGGGACGTACCCGTGGATCTGCATTTTATCGAAGTGGCATTTTCTTCCACATGGGCTCTTGATATCCTCCAAGCCATATTTTCTGATCTCAAGGCTAGAAAGTTATCTGGGAACTCGGTTGACGCTTTTGATATCTGCTCCATCGTTTACAAGACGGGCTGGAACGATATGCCAACACTTCTGAGCCAGGGCCGCGACGGCGAGATTTCGGGAACGAGTGCGCGGAAACATCTCAGATCCCTACACGAGCCTAACCGTATCATTAGCCATGTGGCCCGCACGATTGAGAATGAGCAAAAAAGCAGGGTAGGGCGCGCGAAACCAACACATGGAGACGCGAACGGCTCTTTCGGTGCGTCTCTTATTCTCGAAAGACAAAGCAATGACGGCAAAATCAAGACCGAGGCGCAAGCCAATAACAGGCCAACTGAGACCATGAATCTGGATTGGAGCACTCTCGCCGATGTCGTTTCAGTCATGGTTCCCCTCTTATGTACCCAGAGCAGTGTATTGGGTTATTTAGACCTGGCCGAGCTGCTCTTAGGCATCGGGTCGTTCACCAGCTTCATCAACATAGGCTCGCTTCCCACAATCAACTTCTCGGCATTTGTGTCTCTACGAACCAGATCATACGGCGAACAGATTCAGACCAGCATCCATGACATTGATTTTCGACCATTATCACGCTGTCTCTTAGCACAAGGCCGCCTTTATACGTGGAATGGGGGGCCGTCTGTCGGAGCAACGGAAGCTCCGTCAACACGTACGTGGGCTGAACTTCCGCTTGACAATCGGCAGAAAGCTGTGCACGAGGCCGAGATCAAGCTGAAGAAGCTCGAGCGCACGGTGCGCAGTTGGGTGATCGAGGAGAAGGTCATCGTGGTGATGCTGCGAGCATTCGTGGTGAAGATTATGGCGCTATGTGGCGCGCTTGTCGTGGGTGGCATCTTGGCAGGTATACTTCTCGGCGAACGCTTGCAGGGCGTTGACCCGTTCAATATCACGACTCTTGCATGGGTCTTGGCTGGGTTTATTATCCTTGTGGCCAAGAGTCTGTTCGTAAGCGAATGGCCGTGGCGCGACTTCCTCAGGGGACGGGTTCCCTGTCGCAGCGTATCCGAGCTGCATACCGTCACAGGCGTCGACGAGCAGGATATCATGGAGTACCTGTTGGCAAAGGAGCCATACACCATACTTATCACAAAAGGCCCCTTTAACCGCACCTTCACCCGCCGAAGCAATGAAGGTTTCTCTATTGATGCCAAAATGGAGCTTCACACGCTTGTCGCCAGCGGCATCATAGTTTTGAAGGTAGCGACGCAGATGGGGCCAGCCCTGGTGTGCCTTGATATTAGGAGAGGGGCCTCCGGCCGGTCAGTTATCGAGCATTCAGATGGCCCCGAGGATGACGAGCAGTTAGTAGGCTGTTTTGACTTCCCCGAGGCTTTTGACAAAGAAGACGAGGTGCCATTGCAGACATTATCAAGTAAAATGACCTGGACACGAATTTTAGGCGTGTATAACCGCCCTTTTAAGAAGTTTAGATAATAAGGCTAGGGCTTAGGGCAGTAACTAGATACCATATATCTCTGACTTTTGTAAGCGCGGACCTTCTGCAGGGCTGGAGATACAGGTTCTAATTGTAACAGACGTTGACAACAACGCCTGCTTCAATAGCCCTTTTGGCTTGGCCAAGTCTAAAAATCGAGCCAGAATGCCAAAAGATCCGTCAGTGCTTGCAAACTGCATATATTCCCTTCTCACGTGTGCGTTACTACGCATCTTCTAGAGGAACGTACTAAGCCCTATCCTGCTAACAGATCTCCCTTATTCATCATCTGTTTGCCAGGCAAGCAACCTGCTCACCCTACTTATGCAATCATAGGGCAGCATGTAATCTACCAGCGCCTAAGACTTATAGTAGCATCCTGACGTCACGTGGCACTAGCGTTTCGAGCAGCTGTTGAAGGAGAAGCTGCTCCCTGCTGCGTATTGCGCCTACTTAGACGAGCTTAACTGCCTCTATGCCCTGATGAAGGAAGACAGGCGGATGCTGTCCAACGGGTCTTCACCCGTGGTCTTTCATCTGCTCATCCCAGCATGGTACAAGATCGACGTGAAGGAGCCGCTCCACTTCCCCGACGAGCTCCAGCCACTAAGGATTGCGGGGATGAGGCACAGCGGCAAGCCTTTGGTCTCCTTCAACCTCCCGGCATCGCAAGAAAACCTTCTCGACGGGGTAGCGAATGTCTTAGACCCCGAAGGACATAACATGAGAGCAGAGATTGCGGATGCCGCCACGTTCTTGGTGGGTGGCGGTTGGGGTACCAACGGGGTTTGTCTGGCGACCGGAGTGTTCCTGGGCGGTATAACAGGACTGGGCGCCTTAGTTGTCATTCCAGTTTGGTTCGGCGGCTTCATGAGTGTAGGAGCACCTGCTGCTGCGTACGCTGCTCAAACTATTCATGGAGCACTTCGAGAGAATGCACCTAGAATCATCGGTTCAGATGATAGGTTGGCTCGACGCTCTTGTTAGTAATTATGGAGGGTGTCACGATATATAAGTGTTAGTTACTGCCCACATCACTAACGGTATCGTTTTGTTACGTGACAGAGGGCGTGTCAGTATCTGCACGTAGACTGTTATATTGAATAAGACCAAGTTTTATGTTCAATCACTTTTGACTCCTTTTTGTAAATGGAATTTCTGGTATATTATGACTAGCAATAGCTGTATAGAATTATCTTAGCTTTATAATCTAATTCACTATTTAGATAATGCAGTTCATAGGGTATATCTAAAATCTGGATGTCTGTCACCCTTCTTTCCCTGGTCGATTTCTCGCGACCTCTCATCAATGCTCATGATGTCCCTCTTTTTGTTGATCCTGTTCAACCAAGTCCACATGGTAAAGTACCCGACAGAGGCAATGGTAATGGTGCATATTGAAACCGCATGGCCGATCGTGTACCTTCCATCCGACGCGGTGATGCGGTAGATTTGTCCCGCCATGATACCCGCGCTGTTCCCAATGGCCTGTTGCAAACCGATGGCCGTCGCGCGCTTGAAATAGCCTGCATTGGAGTTGCTAACCCATGTAACGTTCAGGCCAACGACGCAATAAATTCCGGTCGCAGTAACAAAGGTTGCAAAGTAGAGGACAGCCGTCGACTTCATACTCACTCCCAGCATGAGAGCGTATCCTGTTGCGGTGACAAGAGCCATCGGGACCATAAAGACGGCGCGCTTGTTGAGCTTGTCGGAGCAGTATGCGATGCCCAGGTAGACGGCAGAGGCCCAGATATAGACGGGAACTGTAAGCAACTGCGTCTTGATGCTGCTGTATCCAAAACCGCGGATGATGACCGGCAAGAAGGTCCCGAATCCGAACGAGCATGTGTTCGCGCAGAACTGGCAGCCCGCCGAGAGCCATACCTTCGGGTCCTTGAAGGCTAGTTTCACCTCCTGCTTGTCAAATGTCTCTGATTCTCCCTGGTACACCCTGGATTGCTCTGCACGAATACGCATCAGGGCCTTTTCTTGTTCCGTAAGCCATTTTGCCGACTCAAAGCTGTCTGGCAGCAAAACGATGAAAGCGAAGCCAACGGCCAACGAGATGATCCCTTCTACCAAGAACAACCAGCGCCAGCCAGCAAGGCCGTTGGCACCATGGAGGCTCGTTAGGCCATAAGCCAGGAGACCACCGAAGGCGCCGGACAGGGCGGAGGCGACGAAGAGGTAAGAAATTCGGCGCGCTTGTTCCTCTCGCTTGTAGTACGTGCTGAGATAGAGAGTGAGGCACGGGAAGAGACCGCTTTCGAACACGCCGATAAGAAGACGGGTTGCCAACAAGCCTGCGTAGTTGGTTATAAAGGCCGAGCCAACAACAGTGGCGCTCCAGGAGAGAATGAAAAAGGGGATCAGGCGGCTTGGTCGAGCTTTCTTGAGGATCAGCGAGGCGGGAATCTCGAATGAAATGTAGGTAACTAGTGGTTGAATTAGTCGATGATTGGATTGGCGTGAACGGCTTGCAAACTTACCATAAAAGACCGTCACAGCAACATTGAGCCTGTTGCCGTACAAGTTCAAGTCCTCCGTCATTCCCGCAATTGCTGCATTGCCTGCGACTCGCATATTAGCATTTGAAAACAGACCAAACCATGCCCAATGTGTCATACCGATGTTGCTGCGGTCAAGGTAGGCGACCAAGAAGGCAATAATCATCATCGGGGAGAGCCATGCGTCCAACTTCCTCAGCAAGCGCTTTTCCGCCTCTGGGTCGATGGTGAGGTTGGAGCTTGCTACTGCCGACTGAGGTGAATCGACATCTCCGTCTTTGGCCTCAATGAGCGCTTTCTCGAGCGACATCCTCCAATCGTGTACGATATGTTTCTGTCAGGTGAATCGGTCGGGAAGTTGACGCTGTATTGCTGCACCTTATGAGACTGGGGACATGTCTGAACAACGAAGTACAGCTTGCTGCATTAAACATATATCCATATATTTACGGATACACAGGTGCCAAAAGCACAGTGAGGTCACCATATTCGCCTATCTGGCAAACAAGGCCATTTCCCGACGCCAACCCCCTTCTCGTCGGGGAATTGTAGTGCTTATCGCTGCGTTGGTTGATGATCCCTGTGACCGAGCGGGGACAAGAGTCGGGAGCATAGAACTCTCTTATCTCTTGGGTGCGCGAATAGCGTGGGACGGCCAAGCTTCCCCTCGGCCAAGTGTGGAGGAAACTTGGCATTTCCTCTGTAGGAGGACATGAAAACCCCGACATCGCCCTTTTCCTCAGGAAGAGAGACAATTTCCCGATCTCACAACTAGTTCCTGGGCTCAATGGATTCAACAGCGGCCCAGCCGGCTGCGACAGCGCCGAAAACTCCGAACACACGTAAGAGGAAACGAGGGAGGCATGCCGTTGCGTGCGAGTCGTGTCATCGGCGAAAACAGAGGGTAAGATAGCAATTATTTCTTCATAGGCTTGGCATGGTACGATTGCATTTCCGAGTGAGCTGCTCCGGTTGGGGCAATGTACCGAGTACGGCATTTGTTCCTATCTGCCGTCAGATGCACCAGTAACCCCGATGATTCCCTCTATGATTCGAAGAGCAGCTGGCTCTTGCTAGTGGAACAGGGATACTAGGGTGCGGATAACTTGCGATGATGTGCTGACCTCGGATTGTCAGTGTAACGGATCGCAACCATGTTTCAACTGCGAACGTCGAGGGGTTGGTTCTTCTTGTTCATACAGTCACCTTGCCGACGGTATTCGTGGAGACAGATCTGGTCAGCAAGCACCTGCTCTAGCTTCACCCGCAGTCAACTTTACAACACCAACGTCCCCTCTCGCCACGAGCGCTATCCCCCCGGACGACACAGAAAGACCCGATGGATCTTCAGCATCCGGCACGATCCCCTCAAGAAACTCAAGTAGTGGAGGAAGGCGGCAAGGTGAAAACGGTCAAGATCAACAGTCGGAGTCACTCGTCGGCAACCTGTTCAAGAGTCGCGATGCACCCTCTTTCTTCGGTTCCTCCTACTTTGGCCCTCAAGCCGCAGCCAAGATCATACAAGCCCCCGCACCAGAACTTTCGTCCGGTCTGTCTCAAAAGGCTAAAGCAGGCTCGACGCATTCATTCCGCGATGAAGGTGGCCCTTTCTCGCAGATATGGGAGCTTCTCGGGTTGCTACCGCGAAAGAAGTCCACCTGTGATCGATTGACGGACTGCTTCCTGAACGAGCTTAACTGGGCAATTGACGCAGTACAGCCAAACTCCTTTAAGGCCAAATACGAAAACTTCTGGTCTCGAAAGTTCGGCTTCGATGACTTTGCCACCATCGACCTCCGCTGGCTGGCGTTGCTGTTCATTGTTATGGCCTACGGTGTGCTCTTGGACTGTCCAAGACCGCGGAATAAAGAGGTCCAACGTGAAGTCTACGACACCTCGCAGCGGTTCTACTGGGCTGCTCGGAGAGCTATTGTAATTGCTCCGACTTTCTATGGCGAATCTACCGATCTTGTCCGAGCTGGCGTTCTAGTAACCCGCTACCTGATCTATACTCGCCGCGTCCCAGAATCGTGGCTAACAACCAGCTTCGCGATGCGCATGGCTCAAGCCCAGGGCATGCACATCGATGGCGAGAGGTGGAGGCTTCCTAGGAAGGAGACAGAAACCAGAAGGCGGCTCTGGAGCAACCTTTATATGCTCGACAAGACCATCGCCCTCGCTCTCGGACGACCGTTTGCCATCGTTGACCAACAGTGTCTTGTGAAACAGGCCTCCAACGTATGGTTGGATGACCTTGGCGATGAGGAAGCGGCGACTATCCCAGAGGCTCCTCTGTCAGAGCCAACTGCAAGCGTCTTTAGCCGCCTTGCCCACGAGCTTGCTGTTGTTGTCGGAAAGATCCAGGAGCAGTGTTTTGGCCTGTTTACCGTGTCTTATGAGACAGTCTTGACACTAGACAAGGATATCGATGCCTGGAGAGGCAGTTTACCACCATACTTCGACCTCAAAGAGCCCGACACGAGCAAAGACGAACGTCTCCCATTTTTACCTTGGCAAAGACTTCATCTGCATAGCATGTATCACTTTGCGCGGGTGACCCTTCATCGCCCGTTTCTTCTCCGGCAATCAATCACAAACAGATACCAGCACAGCCACGATGTATGCATCGCGTCCGCTTGCGCAGATCTTGACATGGGTCTCAAGCTCTTCAGCCAACCTCTCAATGACCGCTTGAAATGGTCCCTTGGTCCGCACAACCTCTTCAACAGCGCTTTAGTCCTGGGTATCATTGCCGTCCGCGATCCCCACTCGCGAAGGTCGCAGGCCATTCTCGAGGACCTGGCAGCATACTGCGAGATGCAGAGGAACGACGTGTGGCTCAACGAGTTTGCCATGGCCGAGGTCAAGATTATCGAGTTATGCGTCAAGAAAGCCCGACAGTCACAGCCACCACCGGCGAGCACTGTGGTCCCTCTCTCTCTTGCATCTGCACCTCCGAATCGGCGGCCCTCGCAACCGGTTGGGCAGAGCCTGGTGATGCCCACGCAGCCGCAGCTGTCGGTTGAGAGCCCCGACTTTGACCCTTTGATGGCAGGGCTGGGGCTTCCGTACAGCACAACGAGCGCGCAAATGACTTGGGATGACCCGGGATTCTTTCTACCTGAGAACGGGGACTTGTTGCAGTGGGAACATGTTCTCAATACCATCATGTACGACCAAACAAGTATCTGAGCATAGTTTTAGAACCGTGGACTCACGCAACTGAAGTTTCTTGGATCATGCACAAGACGACATCACCATTAGGTTTACTAATAGGCTGTAAAGTAGTACAGTCTTGATTTCTATCCCAAGATTCTCGACATTGAGACGGAAAGCGCTCCATGGCTTAAGCCGCTGAGATTTCATCCGAGGGACCCCTCAAATTCACAAATCACGATTGATGAGAAGTATTAGGGGATCATATTACATGCTCAAGATCAGATGTGTATCTTTTGTTGATGGAAGTAACCACTAGCCCCTGAGTGGTATTCACTCTTCAATGCTCATGCGTTCATATCGCATCAGTGAATGCCGTTAACTTCAACCTCTTTAACCCCATTCACTCCATTGACCTCCTTAACATTCCTGCTCGTCCCACCAGTAACCTGATGCGGCTTTTCTTCGTATTCCACCTTGTTCACTAGACTGCCCAACCCGTGGCTCATCACAATGCGAAGGTCATCCCCAGGAGCCAGGAAGACCGGCGGATCCCTGCTCACGCCGATTCCGTGAGGCGTCCCAGTCATAATCACCGTTCCTGCCTCCAGCGTCGTACCCTGAGAAAGATAGGCTACAATCTCGGCAATTGAGAAGATCATATCGTCTCCCTTGCCTTCTTGCATAACCTCGCCGTTGAGGACCGTCTTGAGTTCGATGACTGAGGGGTCCGGCAGACTGCTCGCGCTAACGATGCATGGTCCCATGGGCGCGAAGCCGTCAAACCCCTTGCCGAATCCCCACTGGGCGCCCGCAAACTGGTGCTTTCTTGCCGTTACATCGTTGGAGCACATGTAGCCCAGCACGTAGTCCATGGCGTCCTCAACGCTGACGTTCCTTGCGTCGCGGCCAATGACAAGCGCCAGCTCGGCTTCATAATCCGCTTGCAAGTCGGTTGCTTGGTGAGGGATGAGTAGCGGCGCGTTTGACGCGTTCAAGCAGCTGGCTGGCTTGAAGAAGAGTGTAGGGTGTTCTGGGAGTTCAAGGTTCATCTCCTTGGCGTGTTTGCGGTAGTTGAGGCCGATGCACCGTATTGTGCCAATTTCCTTCCGCGTCAGAGGCGGCAGCAGCTTTTGGATGTTGAGTATTCTTGACGTCGGCTCTACCGAGGCATCAAGTGCTGAGGTTCCGGTGAAGACTCGAGCTGAAACGGGAATAGATGCCGCGAGGGCAGCTCCAACTAACACGGTCTTAGACGGCTTGGCAAATTTCGGAGTGCAGGTGTTCTTACCATCCACATTCTCATCAACCGGCTCTCCGATATACTCCTTCCAATCGCCCTCGGCAATGAACCGCACGAGACGCTTCCATCTCTTAATACAGAGTTAGTATATGGAGGATGAATCAGACCCCTGAGACCAAGAAGATACGCACGGGAGTCATCATATTGATCAATTCGTAGGCAAAGGGCAAAGACTTAAAAGGAGACTCGACGAGTCAGTAGCTTGCGTACGTATGGAAAGAAAGCGGCTATGTTGGTTCGACGATAAGAACATGTTTGGTCTACCCGAAGCGACGACGGATATAAAACGCCAGAGGACCTGCCATTGCGACCGTTGACCGGGTGTTAACCCTGTTTCGGCGCGTCGGGTATCATGCATCGCAGTGGCATTTCCCCGACGGCTTCGGGAAATTTTATCGGCTTTACGAAGAGAACCAACCGTCTCTCATATCAAGGCTTCAACCCCGCAAATCCACTTCTCTGCAACTCAACGATCCGCCAGCAGATAAGTAAAGTCGAGCTGATTGTTAGCTGCTCGTTGGCGTGGGTGCCGGGCTGTCTCTCTCTCTCTCTCCCTTTTTTTTTTTTTTTTTTTTTTTTTTGGTTGAAGCGTGATCAATGTGCCAACGGCCGGGCGCAGACTTTGTGGGCTACTTAGACTAGGCAGGCAGCACCACTACATAAATATTACGTACAGTATTATGTTTAGAACAGATTTCATGGAAACAGACAAGAAATTAGACAGAAAGCAAACGGACACACTAAGACTGATGAGCTCTGAACTATATTCAAACCAAGCAAGTTATAAAAAAAAAAAAACGTAATGACCCAACTGAGTTCTGAATTGCTTTACGACTGCTATATAAAAGCCAGACCTAGTCTAACTTCTCCAGACTTCCACTTCATCCATCATTATTACTGTACATCATGATAATCCTCTTTCATTATTTACTTCTCGTATTATCGCTCTTAGGGGTACATGCTGGACTCCTAGAGGACCACGGATACATCGTTGAAGAATACGCCAATGGTCTGTACTACGTCAAGTCTGATCAGTATGTCAGTAGTTCCGCGCCTCTAAATAAGGTCAGAATCAATACCGACAGTAAGGTCATGACTATTTATCTCGCATATAACGGCTTGGAAAACGACCACGAAAACAAATTAAGGATGTCTCGGATTCTGGGAGCCTTGTGTGAAAAGGGGTCAATCGATCCTGACGACCTAGAATGGGTTGTTATTGGCGATGTCGAAAACCAGGCTACAAAAGCTACTATGTAAGAATACCGCTAAAAGCACAAGCTTACCTTCAGGGATGAGATTCGAATTACCCCGGACGAGAAGGAAGATTGGGCCATTTTCAGCGACACTCCTTTTTACAAAGCCGTGTACTACATGTTGCCAAGGAAGGGCGTTGACAAAATCATTAACAAGAATGATGGCGGGAACCAAGACATGTATCTTTCTATTGGTTAGGTCATGATACTCATACCAGATGTGTTACTATATAGTCATTGAAGTATAGCTAACAGACAACTGGCGGTTGATTGGTAAGGCATTACCGCGGTCCGGGCCGTTTGCTTAGCTTGAACAATTACAGTCCGTTGTTGTTAGAAGACAGGGATAATCGCTGTACTTCATCCGTACATCTAGTTTGTGTAGCGTAAATGTATTTTGCTATAATATACTGTATGCTGCGGGGCCTCTGCCCCCACGCTATGTACTTACCTTAGGCCATGTGTAAGAGCGTAGTGCCACTAGTCTAGCAGTAAGGGCAAATAAGTAGTGTTGGCAGCAGGGCTTTCACGTTCGCAAGCACTGACGGGTCTTTTGGCATTCTGTCTCAATTGGTTAGAGCAGCCCGGCCGACAGGTTAATCATTGAAAAGGGCGTTACTGTCAGCGTCTCTGACACACTATGTTAATCGCATTTGCTTCGCCCTGTAGATTTGCTGTTTATCTACTGGTACATCATTGTTCAGTGGCTATGTATTAGAACTGTTTGTATATCACCAGGTGGGTGATACGGTTAACCGTACGTATCAATAGGCAAAGTGACGAATAATAGGGGTAAATACCGTGGTTCAATTATGCGTAACTAGAAGAGAATTATCGTGGGTTCTGCCACGAATGGTTGGGTGAATAACCCCTGAATCCACGGTGGATCCGCCGACGGATCAATGGTTGATCCGCGGCCGGTTATCGGGGTTACGCCCGATAAGTCCGATGGGATCCGCGATAGTTGATATCGCAACAAGAACACTATTGACACCTACCCCCTTAGGGTGCGTTTGTTCACTCTATTGCCTTGTCTCCTAGATGCATCTACTGGTATTATTACATGATATTATGTAAATAAAACAACACTATAGCGTCATACGAGGGTTCCAGAATAACCTTGGTCAAGAATTCCATTGAAAGTAGGGGCTCCATTCCAGCACTGACAAGAGCGAAGCGATGGATTTGCTGCAAAAGCAAATACAGTAAAGCCTGGATACCTTGCTAGACACGCCTCACCGCATTCTCCATAGTCTAGAGGAACGGGGTTAATGGTTCCTAAGGATGTTGTTCCCGTGTAATAACTCTGATTACAGTAGCTCATAAACTGGCGTCCGTCTGACATAGTAAATGGATTGGTCTGATCGGAACAGGAACCAGTTATTGGTGTAGGAGTAGCAGATGCCGAAGATGTAGATGTCTCTGTCGAAGATGTAGATATGGATGTTAAGGAAGTAGACGTCCCTACCAATGTAGAAGTCGTTGTTGACGTAGATGATTTTGTTGACGCAGAGGATTCTGTTGATTTAGAAGTCTCGGTTGACGTAGAAAACCCTGTTTATGTAAGTAACGTGCTCATATAATAGCCAGAAGCCGAGCTGACAGAAGAGTCTAATGACGTACTTGTTGTTATTGCTTGACTTTGTGACTCCTGTCTTGAAGGAGCGAGGTCAGGTAACATGCTTGTGGGAGTGACAGGCGTCGTAGTAGAAACAGATTCGGCTGTAGTGGAAGAGATAGACGTAGAAGGGCCGGGTGCTGTGAAAGGGCCAAAAGCAAAGCCAACAGAGGGGTCGGATGGCGTGCTTGTGGACGTGACAGATGCTGTAGCAGAGCCAGATGCCGTAGAAGAACCAGACGTGGTACTAGTAGATGATGAAGCCGTTAAAGGAGCAGGCCCAATAGAAGCATTAGACGACGTAGATGCAGATGAGGATGAAGCGAATAATCCCGTGGGAAGCCTGGAACTAACGATCTGGCCTCTAACACACTGGTCGGCTTTTTGGGTTGAATATATCATTATCTTGCAAGTCGCTGAAGAGCATCCGTGCCTAAAGGGAATAGTTCTAGTACTCACCTGGATAGGCGTATAAAATGGACGGCTGGCAGCTACCAGGTCCCGTTGAGCCGAAGGTAAGGTAGACCTGGCCGGTCGAAACTTGGCAGATGTTTGCCTCGCCGTTGGGGAGGCCCGAGTTGGCGAAGCGGAGGACGCCGCCGACGATGTCAAAGCCGCCGGTTATGGCGTTGACGGGCGGGATGCCGGCGTTAAGCACTTGCCTAAAGGAGTCGCCCGGGCTGTAGAAGGTGGAGCTGCCGGCGTTGAGAAGCTGGCCCAGGGAAATGGTAAAGATGCTGGCAGATTCGCAGCTATCGCGGTTGCTAGTAGGGTCGTTACTCAGGAAGCCGCCATAGGCTCGCTTCTGGAGACCTCGCTTGCTGGCCCCTGGCGCGGGGAAGACGAAGAAGATGATAGAACCGGAGTTGGCGCCAGCAGATATAGGGGAGGGGGAAGACGCAATGGCATTGGTGGCGGTTGGGGTGGCTGTGACGGTGGTTCCCCCAATGATACTCTGGGCGTTGGTGATAGCTCCCCCAATGGCGTTTTGAACGTTGACGGTGGTTCCCCCAATGACACTCGGGATGTTAGTGGCGATTCCCCCAATGGCGTTTAGAACGCTGACGGTAGTTCCTCCTCTGACACTTGGGATGTTAGCGGTGGTTCCTACGCCCGGGGCGTTGGCGATGGTTCCCCCAACGGCGTTTAGAACGCTGACAGTGGTACCCCCAATGACGGTGACGATGTCGGGTGCCATCGAGTTCGTGGCCCGGATGGTGACGGTAGTTCCTCCGATGACAGTCGCGATGGCATTAAGGCGGACGGTGGGGGTCGGGAGGGGAGCCAGCTCGAGAAATGTCGATATGTAGGTGAAGCAATACGTCTCAGGCTCAGCCGGGCCAAGGGCAGCTGCATTGCCGAGCCGGGCGATGAGGCTTAAAAGAGCGAGTATATGTCGTTTGTCCATTGTTCCGAGAATAGTACGGACCTAATGGGCCGTGGAAACGGATAAATTTGAAATATGGGGTTTGAGTGAGGAAATGTACGAGTGGGTTCTGAATGTGTGTGGATGATAGCTGGTGTCATTGATATGCAGACGACGGTGCTTGTATGGGATACAAATACAAAAACCTCTAACAGAAACGAGGGGAGTTGGCTGATAAGCTTGATGCCACATGACACGCAACACATGCAACATTCGTCTTGTAGACATGCACTTTGGAGACAAATCGAGAGCGTCATTTACGCCAAGGGAGGGGAGCAACTAGCCACATTCGATCCGTAGTGGCATTCCTGTTCCTGGAACCGCAAGACTCAAGGGCAAGTTCGCGACTTGTGGTTCGACAACGCTCGAACCCCTTGAAATGGAGTCTGGAATGCCGACACCGAGATATGGAATTTCGATTCGAGATTAGAGATGGCAATTCGAGTAACACAGACCATAAGGTCCATTCCCCTGGTACTCGGGCCTCGTGACTTAGACAGCCACATCCGATCTGTGCGGGCTTTCCTGCTACTTAGACCACATGGCTTAGGGGTAAATTTTAACCGTATTTTGGCAAACCCTCTTTAACAAACCCCCTTGAGATAGAGTCTGGAATGTTAACGCAGAGACCGTACAATTTGCTCCGAGACTGTAACGACAACTCGAACGATACTGACCTGTGGCCGTTTTTATCAAGCAGCGGATCGTGAGACTGAACCAAGACAGTCAATCTAAGCAACAGCCCCCCAAGAACACTCCGTATCAACTGAGACGTCAGGACTCGCGTCTCTGCCAATCACAGTCGCAACACTTCATCATCTCTTCAAGCTAGCATGCTGTTCTTGTTGTTATTTCTGTGCTATTTAACCCCGGTAAATTCTTGTCGAGAACAAAAGATGCCTGGGCTAATCAACTTCAATATCTTAATTCTTCAGTTTTGTGTGCTCACTGCGCATCGTCCACTCGTTTGAACACGCTCGTTCCCAAACATTCCTCCACCCTTAACTCTCGTTTTCCGCTTCATAATCATCCATCATCTCTGTTGGAGTCCCTCGTCTCTCTTGGACTGCTTTGGCTCACCACTCTTTCCTTTCACTCTCTATCACACTACAGTCGCTGACGGCGACAACCACCTCCTAATGCGTCAAGCCATGTTTATCCTAGCGGCTATCCTTGCTCTGACCCCCGCCGCCGCTCAGCAGGTCGTCCTCGCCGTGCGCACTGCCACTGTCACCCAGTGCGTCACCGCTACCGGCGGCGCGGTCCCCATCTGCGCCTCCTGCACACCGGCCCCAACCGTCCAGCTGCCCACCGTCACCGGCGGGCCTATCCGCGTCCAGATTCAGGCCCCCGAGTGCCAGCGCTGCGGCTGCAACACGTGTACCCAGATTCTTAAGTTCACCACTGAGTACGACGCCTTTTGCCCCACTGGCATCACTCGGCAGACGTACGAGTGCACTGAGACATATAAGGGCATGCCTGCAATACCCACCCTGCTCTCTGCCGAGCTGCCCCTTGGCTTCACCAGGGATCTCCAGACCTGCTACACCTGCGGCCCTACGCCCATCACCGCTACCATCACCCGCCCTATTACTGAGCCCCAGGGTAGCCCCATTAACGTTTCTGCTGGTGGCTCCGGCTCTGGCTCTAGCTCGGGTTCGGGCTCAGGCTCTGGTTCTGGTTCTGGTTCTGGGTCTGGTTCTGGGTCTGGTTCTGGGTCTGGGTCTGGGTCTGGAGCTGGCTCAAACAGCGTACCACATACCTCCCTCGGTACATGTAAGCACATCCCTCCAATTGTATCATCAACTTCATATTCAACGTCGCTAACAACAAAATTCTCGTAGCCCCGAGTACTGTAACGACCGCCGACTCTCAGGCCATTGTGCCCCTAGCTTTCGGGCAAGTCGCCATCCTCTGTATGAGTTTCGCTTTGACTTCGTTTGTTCTATAAGCGCGGCATCGTCACGAAAAGTAGTACATGGTTTGCTGGCACCCCTTGTTGGAGATGAAGTAGGGATAGGCGGGCCAGTTGTCCGACACAGAGCCAGCGTAGACACGCCGTCTGGGATAAATGTCAACAGCCTGTATGAACACCAGAAGAATGATGGCAGCAAGGTGCCACCTAGAAGCATGTCGATACCACCACGTTGACCATTTCAGATTTAATTACTGGAGTTCTACATAAAACATGTGTTTCAGTAGTGTTTTTACCTAATATCTGATACAGAAAGTCTATATCTCACTTTTGTAAGCTGTCTCTCTGTATTGTAATCCCGAAGGGAATGAGACAATTGCTTCGATAAGAAATCAGCCTATCCTAATACAAAATTCTGATAGAGATAGAAAGCGCTAGATCTGCTGGTTTCTATCAATCTTTCTACGTCTAACTCGTCCAACGAAGCCTTAAGTACATTTTGCTATCATTATGTCTCGTAACTCCTCGATCATGCGCACATTACTTTGTTCCAAAACTATACTGACTAATAGCTCGGTCCACGTGGGGGGGAATCTAGACGCGCCGGTGCACTCTGAGCCGGATAACTCTGCCGAGGCCCCACTCCTCTAGAAGCTACGCTTCGGTAATTCCGCTTCTTTGCATCCAGGCTTCCTGTCTAACAATATCAATCCATCTTTCACAGTTAAGATCTAGAGAGGAATTTCGGAAATTCTCTGTAAGCAATACCACACTATTCCTATTCTTGATAGCGTTTACGAGCACAATTGCCCAGCAAATATTGTTAGCCCACTAGCATATGTGGGATTATGTCACAATCGTCTATAGCTGCACTATAACCTTGCTCCTAGCAGTCGTTTGATCTGCACTAGTATGAGGCTGGTATCAAAGTTCATCTGACTTTTTTTTTAATTGTATATCGAGCCTTGTTATCCAGAGGAGATATAAGTTTTGAAGCATTAATATTTTCCCCTTCATTACACCCTTTCCCACCACGTAGTTAGTACTTAGATAACTTTATAAAGCTATCTCATGACCGCCTCTCATGAATTTCTTCCACCAAATCACTCTTTCATATCCAACACTCATCTCTTTATTAAATATCTGTTATATTCTTCCATGATGCGGTCCTCTTACTTGCTTGCTCTCGCTGCTACAATTACACTAGCTGTTGCACAACAACCCTGTCCATCAATCGCTATCCCAGTCGACAATGATGTATTCGAATCCGGCTTGACCGAGTTTGATGGGACAAGTGACACCGATGGCAGCAACCCTCCACTTATCCAGTATACGCGACCTACAGGAAAAGAGACAAATGGGACCTTAACTATGGTCAACAATGATGTGTCTGCTCTTAGATACTGTGTTTCCGCGTCCCCTAAAGAAGCCTGTTTCTTTATTGACCAACAAACGACGTGCATAAATACCTTAGACTGGCCCAGTGTGGGTGGATTCAGTCTTTTCGCGGGAGGTAAGAATACTCTCCTAGCCCCAGCGTTCTGATTTATACTGACTTTTTCCAGCACCCCCCTCCTCCTGAGATAAAACGTGGGGCACTGAAGGACTGGTACAGACAGCAAAGCCCTCTGGCGAAATTCATGAAACAAGCGATTAGAACCAGGCTCTGTGCCTCGACCGGATTTTGTGTTGCACTCGGCATTAAAGTAGTTTATTTGCTATTACGTTACCCTTGGTTGATCATATATTGCTGCTGAATATGAAGAATCTCTCAATACGCTCCAATGGTTTAGAGGATGCTAGATCTCCTACATGCCTGAGATCCTTGAACACATGGACTAGGCTCCCGATCACATTATCCTCATTAATTGTACCACCTACAACCATAGTGATATTATCGCGTTGAGCAGTGCGGCTTTCCCAGAGTTCTAGCTCAAACGTTATGTATATTAGGTATCTTCCCGTCTGCTATCCAATACGGTTTGGGATCTCATTTCTATGAGCTGCACCTCTGTGTAGAAACAAGCAATGGAATAATACTGGAAAATCAGCCCTTCATGACAAATACGTTTGATGAGATGAATAAACCTAGATCTACCAGTCTCCGTCCGAGCTTTCTACGTCCGATTCAGCTAAAGCCTCACGTTTATTCTGCTGTGTTTCTCGTAGCTCCTCGACCATGCGTACGTTGCTTTGTTCCAAACGGCTCAACTGTACGTCATTTCGCCAACCATCAATTTCCTCCGGCACGTAGAGTGACGAATGAGCCAACTCATTAACAGCATCCGAAGGCAGAGCGTCGAGTACGAGTACCTTGATTACCAGGTCGGGCAAGTTCTTGATTGTCTGAGAAAGCTTCTCGATGATCTTGTCTGCTTGTGGTCTGTCTCCGAGCAACCGTGACAAGGAGTCGAGGATTACAAACACCACGTCTTTTTGTTCCAGTAAATCGAGGAGCCCATGGAAAAGTTGCAAGGCGTATTTATACTTCTCGGTGGATCTCTTGATCAGTCGCTTCTTTTGCAGCTCGAGTAACGACATGTCGACTCCCGGTCGTTTTTCCAGGCAAAACTTCATCAGTTGGCCGTTTAGACTCTTGAGAACAGCCATTGGACCACAGGATGGCTCGTCAAAGGTTTCATTCGTTCTCAGCCCACAGAAGAATGTCAAGATAGGATAATCAGTCGACTTTTGAAGTGTTTCGGCGATCAGAGCAGCCGTAAAGGACAGTGAGTGAAACAGACCCTGCGGTGCATTTTCGCATCTGATATTCAGAAAGCTGGACTCATCAAGGCGCATCCAGTCACGGACTTCAGGGGATGATAGAATCCATTCGCTCTTTTCCATATCCTCCAGTGTAAGTTGACCGAGACCAGCGCGGATACACGCTTTGATGTGGTCGTCGGAAGCTGGGTTAAAGTTTCCGATTGATGCATTCCACACGTCGACGACTTTGTTGTTTCTTTCTAAAAGCATGGCTTTGTCGCTAGATTCACCCTTCTTCATAACATTCTGTTCAGCTGATTGGATAGCCAAATCATCCAGATGCTGTACTACATTTTCTCTAAGTAAATTTTACTGGAAACACACATGGACAGATGTGCTTACCACCGCCGTTGACTGGGTTGAAGTGGGGATTACTTGCGAAAAAGCAGTGGAGAGTGTTGCTGAGTATTTCTTGGAGATTGCCTCTTGTAACTGCCTTTGAGTTGCCCTCATCCAGTGTCATGGCGATTTCTAGTTGTTGTCAGTGAGGGCATCCACGCCTCTTATCAATCTGCAAGTGATTTTTGGCTGCCACTAGATGATTTGACTTACTACTTGCAACGTCCTCGATCCTCTGTATTCCTTCATGCATGCGGCCCATGCGACGCTGAGTACACACATCCAATTCTTCCTGAAACTGGGAAATACTATCATCTAGAGACACCAAGGCATTGCTAACCTCATCTTCTGCGCCGAACTTCATTTTAGACTTGACCTTAGCTGTTGGCGTGTTGTCAGTAATCGCGTTAGAAAGCAAATTGGATACATATGGTCAACGAACTAGTGAAATCCATGGTCAGACCGTTGATGACTGCTTCAAA
This sequence comes from Colletotrichum sublineola, assembly GCA_020631755.1. Lineage (NCBI taxonomy): Eukaryota > Fungi > Ascomycota > Sordariomycetes > Glomerellales > Glomerellaceae > Colletotrichum > Colletotrichum sublineola. The sequence continues at coordinate 1,913,545 of JAHSQG010000010.1, forward strand.
AACCACAAAAATGGCAACCAAAACCCCGTCAGCTTTTTCATGTAAGCATTTCGACTTGATGTGGAGATCTGACAGCCTCTGTATCTTGTTCAACTTTTTGGGTATATCAGCAAGAGCAGTTTCGACGGCTTGTCTTTTTTTCTCGTGTTCGTCTGCAATCTGCTTATTGCCGGACATCAGTTATGCAATTTACCCGGTACCAAGATCATATCATGTTCCATAACGCACCGCTAAGATGGTCATAAGGCCTCCCGAAATGACAGATCCATAGGTATCACTAGGAATCATAGACATGATGGCACCGAGAGCTGTATCCCGCTTGTTTGCGCTCTTGAAACACTTCCGGGCGAAATCTTTGCAAGCGCGCAGACTTCCCGACCCATCCCGGTGCTCTACAGCAGCGGTTGCAATTTTGTAAACGTAGCTGAGGTCACAACGTGCCGGGTCTTGCAGGTCAACGCCGAGGTTTTTGAATGCCTTTCGAGTTGCCATGTTTTGCACAAATCTCTTCATGGTGGCCTCAAAAAGCTCCAAGCGTTTCTTTGATTCATCGAAACAGTTTGTGAGACTGCCACTTGTCAGCCCCATACTTTGCAATAAATGAGACCATACTTGGTGACAGACTCTGGAACCTCGCTTCGTGGCACGAATGCATCAAGTTCATCTACGAATACCAATTCGTCTAGGGTACCCGTAGCCCTGTAAGCGAATCTGGCGGCGCTGTTTTTTGTTGTTACTAGAGGAGAAGGAGGTCTGGGGATAACCTCGTTATCCATGGTTGCAGTGTCGGCCATCTTGAACGAAGCTTCCCTTCACTAAGCTGTTCCGTCTTAGAAATCAAGATTGGGCATGAATCTGGAAGCGCAGCCTTTCCCAGAAACCCCGCATAGCAGGAGAAGTTACTTGGAGCGATGTGAAAATTATGACCAGGGCGTTGTTTCTTTTCAAATTCTTCCCGCCGCTAGTAACCTGCAATGCATGTCTCTGCATCTTTCGACTAGTCTGACACCAGAACAAACCAGTCATCCGCTCAAGGTGACCTTAGCCACCCCTCTTCAATTTAGCTGCCTAAAGATGGGGACCAGGCTAGCCAATAACGCAATGGCAGTTGTGACGAGGATGCAATCCATGCAGCAAAATTCACTTTCCTGCATGCTCCTCCTATAACACACGTAAGGTATGCATGATCCCCATGCGGCCCGGTTCGGGCAAATTACGGTGGGTTTCTATCTTACGAACCACGCTAGATGCGGTAGAGAGACTATTGTACACCTCATGCTGCCGCCTTTCCCCTCTCGTTATTAAGAAGTCCAAGGTCGACCATTTCAACAAGTTTTGATTACATGCTTCACGACTGATCATCAACATGGCCGCCCTGATTGCTAACAATCGCCCGCGCGTCGATCATATGAGCACCCGAGACGACAAAATGGCTGGCGAGGATGGTCCAACTTTTGTGCACGGAGACAATTCGAAGCCAACTACGGCCCAAAAAGACATGGGAATTTCTAGTCAGATCGAGAACGGGTCGATGACGGAGACAGACGTTACTCAAACCGAGCCAGCAAAGCCTGATGAGAACAAAACTGTTGAAGCGCCCGATTCTCTGGTTAACGACGAGCCAATATCTACTGACAAGTCGGTTCCTCTGCCAAATGAAACAGCTGAGATTAACGCCGCCAGAGGTGCGACCGACGGCAGCCGCACTCCTCCGCCAGAACCCACAGACTATCACCCGCCTGGAAATCTGTACCGCCAATACCTAGACATGGTCAAAAGGATTTCTGCAGGTGAAACTGGAGAAAGCCTTTTGACTGGTGTGATTGATTATATGAAAGTTGTCGATGAGCGGCTCTCTACTATCGAGGGAAAATTACGTATCAACGAAGAAGGGCCCGCCGAGGAAACCCCCCCGCCACCAAGTCCAGATGAAGACTTCGACCCTGAGGACATCCGGAATGAGGTCAAATTTTTCGAAGCGGTAGTGGACGACTTCCGTTCATCCGGCGACCTGGTCGACATGGCCGCCGACCAGGGTCGGTTTTCCTATACGAAAGACCACCCGCAAGTGCTACGAGTCTTATACAACAGGTTACCAGATGCCATGACCATCGACAAAACCAACCCAAAGCCGGGGCAAATTGACATCACTTACATAAGCATCCTGTCCGAACCCATCGCTTGCTTTTTCAGAGATGTGTTATCCCTGGACTGTGGCGAGGACCATTACTGCGTCCGCCTCTCGAAGCCGTTTCGTCCCCTGATCAAGAACATAAAGCCGCTCAAAGACCATCTTGCCAAGCTTGAAAAGGCTTATGGGTATGGGAAGAACAGACTCGATGTACTGGATGAAGTAGCTGACGATGTTATTCATAGCCATCTTCAACTGAACCACACACCAAACGAAGCAAACTCCGGCACCGAAGACCCAATGAAGCCTGTCGATAATGACTTTGTAGGTGCCGGTGAGCCTACTGAGCCTATTTCAGCGCCTACACCGCCTCACCAAGACGAGATCTCCGAGAACCACGAGAAGCCTTTTTTGAGACCCATTGCGCTTGCACATTTCAGAACAATTATTCAGTTTGCAGATCTTTATCTGCAAAAGTCTCTAGAGTCGTACGCAAAGCTCAAAGCAGGCGAGGAAGACAAGGTGGCTTTTGAAAACATGTGGATGCTTTTCGACGCGGGAACCACCATATATTGCCCTTACAGAAGCGGCAAAGAAACGTTTGCTACTACGGACTTTCCTGGTGACATGACAGTTATCAGCGGAAATACCCCACTGTTTGATGATGTTGAGTCCCGTGCTAGGTACTCGCCTCAAGCGTACTGCGTCCTCTCGACTAGGGGTGGCACGTCTTTGAAGACTGCTCTCATGCCAGGTGGTATTCAGGAAGACGTGGAAGAGAATGATTTCCTACTGAACGTTGACGCATTGCTGCGGCTAGATCGACTGGACTTGCTGCGCTACGGGGACCAAGGAGGCTTTCGCAAAGAACCGATAACAAGACATGCTCCTGGAGGTGCCGCAACGAGACGAAACAAGAACACAACATCCAAACTGGTAATTTCGTGCTTCAACGTGGAGTATGACGGTGACCGATTTGGTACTCAAATAGAACTGTTCGAGATCAAGCCCTACAATGGCCTGAAAGACATACGAGATCTCGAGGTCTTCCCGGTGCAATACCTGAAGAGCGAAGAAGTGAGCCATATGCTGCAAAGAGGTCGGAAGTTTCTTGAGCTCACGAACAACGGTCATATGTCTTACGAGGGGACCACTGCGGGAAGCACACGAGAGACGGTATGTTTGATAACCCTCAATCCGGCCTACCGAATACTAGGTGTCTAACAATTAATATCTCGTGCAGATCAATAGCGAGGTTATCGTTGACTTCAAGACCGCGTTTGAACGAAGCAGCGAGCTGCCAGACATATCAGAAATCAGACCGAGCTTTTCGACCGAAAGCCACTGGCCGAGAACAACCGACCCAGGGCAGGGGGAAGCTCATGATTGGTACGAGCATGATAAGGGTTGTAACAATGATCACCGCCGCTGGTGCTATGCACCGGGTTGCCAAAAGGCCACATACTACGGACATCAAGATGCACAGAGTCAAAAGGTCCTGCGAAGACTTGCCTCATTTTTCGACATCCATGCTACACAGCAGGCAAAGTCGAGGAATGCTCGCGAAGAGTTCAGGCTCTATTTCGAGGAAAACGGCCTAATGAGTCTCTTTCCGGGGGTCGTGCCCGGTTATGCCTTGCGGAACCGGAAATGGGGTACGCTGGAGCACTCATGCCCACACCTGAACCCAAATGATGGGCATTCCGGACTTCTGCTGACTTGAGGGTATTTAGTACAACTTGATCTGGATCGACTCCAGAACGTCCACCACGGCGACGACTGGAATAATCTCGTCCTGCCAAAAGGCCATAGGGAGATGGTACAGGCGATGGTTGAATCGTACACCAGACGGCCAGATGGTTCTCATACCATGGATGATCAACTTTCCGACAGAGTTGAATTGGATCTTGTTCGAGGGAAAGGTATAATTCATCCTAATTTTGTCATCTTGGCACACATTAACCCTTGAGTCTTATAGGCAAAGGATGCATAATCCTACTTCATGGTGCTCCTGGCGTGGGTAAAACTTCTACCGCAGGTATGATGTATAAGGTTCCTCTTCCATGTTAACTAGAATCGCTTCTCTACTGACACTGAGGATCTGAAGAATGCGTGGCAGCATACACTAAGCGGCCATTGTATCCCATCACTTGTGGTACGTTAGGGAGTTGCCCAACCTACACGTTTGGTAGCAGATGGCTGACCCAGCATTCGCATTCTCGAAACAGGAGATATAGGGCACCTCCCGGATGTTGTTGAAGCAAACTTGGAACGACACTTCAAGCTGGCTCACAGGTGGGCTTGCGTGTTGCTGCTAGATGAGGCAGATGTATTTCTGGCAAAAAGAACCGTATGGACGCCCCAATGGCCCAGCCGCGACAAAATACGCAGCGCTAACATCGCATAGAAAACCGACGTAAAGCGTAACGGACTTGTATCAGGTCAGTTTTAGCGAACCACCACAGAAAAACATACATACTGATGACGCTGGTCTAGTTTTTCTTCGCATACTGGAGTACTACCCTGGTATCTTGTTCCTGACGACCAACCGGGTTGGTGCTATTGACGATGCATTCCGCTCCCGGCTCCATCTCACGCTGTACTACCCAAAGCTTCTGGAAAAGCAAAGCATCAAGATATGGAAGAACAACATAGGGAAGCTGAAAGAAGTCAATGAACAAAGAGTCAGGAGGGGCCAACAACCTATCAAGTACGACAAAAATGAGATCATCAAATGGGCCTCGATCAACTGGGAGAATCTCCAGTGGAATGGCCGGCAGATCAGAAACGCCTTCCAAACCGCCATTGCGTTGGCTGAATTCAAAGCCCAGTCCCGCAAGTCCAGAAAGAGAGAGGACACCGAAGGCTCATCACCCACTCCCAAGAAGCCAAAGCCCCCTGTCCTGGACCAAGACACCTTCACGCTAATTGCAGATGCCTCGAACCAATTCAATGATTATCTCCTGCAGACACACGGCCAAGATGAAGAGACGACGGCATCCAGAGATCAGGTCCGCCCGCCCAGCTTTAAGGCGAAGCCCACCAGGATCAAGAGAGTGGAGGAGTCCTCCGAGTCTGAGTCGGATTCAGAGACAAGTTCTGGGTCAAGCCGTTCGTCAAACTCTTCTGGGCCGGATTCCGATGTTGAGTCGGATGCCACTGTTGGTTCGGTGTCTGCCGAGTCGGATTCCGAGGCCGATAAGAAGAGCAAGAAGGGGAGCATAAAGAAGAGCAAGAACAAATCCGAGAAGTTCAAAAAGGAGAAGAAGTCATCGGATGGGGCAGAGAAGACAAAGAAGAAGAAGAAGAAGAGGTCGGAGGGTTGAGTTCACATGAAGGACTATTGTTCGCAAGCACACAGCTAGAGGCCCAAGCTCATTGACTAGGACAAGCTTACCGATGGGTCCGCGATATCAAAAATATGACCCACGAGTGAGTCACACACTCGACTCCACCGTATCCTCTATTAGAAAATTAGAATTTCAGATTCTCAACAACATCAAGCACAATAGCTCAGGGGTAGAGCGCTGGGCTCATAACCCAGAGGTCCCTGGATCGAAACCAGGTTGTGCTATCCTGTGTTAACGTTTTGTCTTCTATTCCTTTTTTGCAGTGTAAAACTGCTTCCCACATAACGAGGCCCACTTTGAGAATTTTGTTTGCAATTTTGTCTTGCTACAAGGTTGATTAGGTTAACCAGCCGATTTATGCGTGCCCAGAAATAGTGTTGACAGTCTATAACTCAGAATAGTTTGGAGGCGGGAACACCAACGAGCAACAAGCAACAAGCCATAACAATAACTCTGCTGCATTTGTCTTTGTATAATATCTACTCGGACCAGATGCAGTCTTCATATAGTGACTTACTGTTTACTGACAATAGCTTTGTGGTTCAGAATCACAGACACCAAGCCTTGTACAACCCTTTTGTCCAATGAGGCAACTCGACTGAACTAGAAAGCCCGGAATCCGGTTCAAAGATGAGCCAATAGCAACCCCTTGCTGTGGCTTCCGTTTGCCTACAGGCGGAGATATGGACGTTCTTTGAGTTCTACAAGCTGTTAAAACCTTGGCGATTCTCGATCCGCATTGTGGCTACTGAGGCCCCGAACAATACAGATGGAAGTTGAAGGGACCACAAAGAGCGATGCTCTTCCAATCTAATGCCACTACGTAGTAGGTAAACATATAGTATACTTAGTCCCCATCTGTTCTCAGACAAATGGCAGAACAATCCTTCTCGCAGTATCCAGAACCAGCGATACGTAATCACTTCATGAAGGGCGGTAACCTGATATAACTCAAGCGGAACTACAACAAAGTTTATCCCTACTAAGTAAGAAGTATTCAAGATCCCGACCGTCTCTCTCCTTTCTCTTTCTCTGGAGGCTACAACGAGGGAACGATAACTTCAGCTATCACGTCCTGAATCAGCATCACTCTTTACTCAATATGCAACGCCCTTCAACTCCGGACTACTACCGAGACCTCGGCGTCGAGCAAACAGCAACGCTCGAAGACATCCAGAGAACATTCGGAGTCCTGGAGAAACAGTATTGTACAGATGGAGCGGGGAGACCCCAGAATATCCGGCATGACAGCGCTATGTCTGACAACATATCACAAGCGCAAACGGCGTACGAGGTTCTATGCCGGCCATCAGAACGCGCGAAATATGACAATCATTATGCAAACGTCAGGTCTGCATGGTTTCGGTACCGGAAGTGGAGCGAGTGGCAAAAGGGAGAAAACACGATGGTAGTAAGAGGGCACAGCCCACGCCACAACAAGCTCAGGAGCTACTCGCACAAGTTCATGGACAAGATGACGGAGCGCAGAGCGCAACGGTCGATGGTCTTGGTGCGAGGCACGTCTCGAAACATCGGGCAAGAGGAGGTTTCAGACGCCGCGGAAGAATCTAAGGAATACCACAGCCCACAATCGCGGTCAAAGTCTTCTTGCGCCACAGATACTGTAACCGAATGCGATGCCATCGAGCCGGAATCAAGGTCTTGGGACGAGACGGTCCATAGCCCCAGGGAACATTATGCAGATTCGCATCCACAGAAGCGCTTCTGTCCCAAGGCCCACCATCACTGGCAAGGCTGGTGGCCAGACATGGAGGCTTTCCTTCCTCCCGCCTGTCCCCGCTGCCAGTTGTTTGCATCAAGCTTTTATTGCTCAACGTGCAATACGACAGTCTGCTTGACCTGCAGATTGACGTAGTCACGGCGTTTCCGTTCAGACATAAGTCAAGGAACCCACATTTCGCCCACCCCTGGATTTCGCCCACCTATTTACACCAAAAGTGCTCTTTTTTACTATAGTATTAACTTAACAACCCTTACTCTAATAAATCTATTAAAAATATATATAGGAGTATTTTATATATACTTAGTATATAAAGAGTTATATTTAGTTTCTATTAGTATTAGTACTAGTATACTACTAAATAAATAAAAGGTAAAAATACTAGTAATTTTAAGGAAAATAAAACTTATAATAAATTTATATATATTTATTATAAAAAGTTAAAATAAAATATTTAAGCTTATTATATCTAATATTAAAATAATATTATATAATATTTATTAATATAAGCTTAGATAAGCTTATATTAGTAATATAAATTTCTTTTAATAAACTTTTACTAGTTAATATTTATACTTAGTATAACTAAGTATATAAAAGTAAATTAATTATATATAAAATACCTATATAAGAATAAGATTTATTAAAGTTAATATAAAGTATTTTAAGCCTTTTATATATACTATATATAAAGTTATAGTCTTTTTACTAGGTGTTAAGGAATACTAGTAAAATATACTAAATCCTTAACAATTTAAAAATAATAACTTTAAGTATAAAATACTTATTATACATAAGAGATTATACTATAAAAGTATTATATACTAGTATCTATAAGGTATATATACTTAGATCTTTTTTTATAAAATATTAATCCTTATATATATATAGTTATATACTTAATTAAATATAGTATATTATTTATAATAACTTAGTATATTATAAGATAAGATAAGAAAGAAAACCTATATATATATAATACTAGCCTTTAAGTACGTAGGGTATTTATTATAGAATTTTAATATATAGGGCTATATAGATATAAGTATTATAAGTAGGCTAAGTAAGTAGGCGAAAACCAGGGTGTTACAATTAGGATTCCTAACAGTAGGTTTCTACTAAAAGTATAGCTGGGGTTAATACTTAGTAATAGTGTTGTTAGCTTGCTAGTCTGTTAATCACTTAGTAATCAGTCGGGTGGTTAATAGGTCGGAAGGTAGCTTGTATAGCTTAGATAATGGTAAACATAATGTTAAGGTCTAAAAGGTATTTAGAGAATATATCATAAGTTGATTACTAAAGAGCTATAGTAGTTTTGTCTTAAGTCCTAGACTTAGTCTATCCTATATATAAATCCTATATGTCCTAGTAGTATCCTAGACTATCCCTAGAATGTTGGTCCTGTCCTAGGACTATATGGGATATGTTAGTCCTGTCCTAGGACCGCTTATTATATGTTAGTCCTTCTTATTATTATATGACTTGATCTATAGTTCTTCTGTTCTAGGGGGAGTTATCCTTCTGCCTTACTCTACAAGCCTGTTTCTTATAAGATGCTGTGCCACCTATGCTTCTAGGGCTCTAGTAGGGCCTGTATTACCTATAGTTGGTTGGGTTGTAATATTAGGTCTCCCCTTAAAAGGTCTTGCCCTTAAGACCTATAAGTAGGTTGTGTCTCCTAGGTTGGGGAGTTATTAATTATGCTTCCCTGTTTTATCTATAATGCTAATACTATGTTAGGTTATATAGTAAAATTAAAATTAAAATTAGAAAAGATATTACTAAAAGATTATAAACGCTAGGCTCTTTTATCCTATGTGGAGTCTTAGTCTGTTCCTCCTAATATGCCTTATACTTATTACTACTATATAAAGGTTACTTATTGCTTTAGCAAGGGGTCTTTATAATATGCTTTATATATTAAGAAGAAGAAGCTGTGTAATAGGGTGCTTATGGCTTCTACTTATAGGTAAGGTGGTCCTTTTATGTTTAATTAGTTACTAACTTCTTTCTATAGTAATAAAACTAAATACCTAGCAAAAGGAGTAGGATAAAAAAGAAGAGAAGGCTAGTAAAGAGTTTATAGCCCTTTATATATAGCTGGCGAAAATTTAATTAGATATAGCCCTAGCTACTAGTTAATTATTATAGATTTATAAGATCTATAAGAAGGTTTGTAAGTATTAAGAGGAGGCGTTTTGTTAGGGTATATAAGAGTTAGATAATAAAGACCTTTTTTATACTCTAGATACTTATAAGTAGGGGGTAGTAGATAATTTATAATTTATTAGTATTAATAATAATATTAACTAGATAAGTTTTAGGATTAGTAATAAGTTTGTAGATTTAGGTCTATTAGTAGAGGCGTCTAGTTTAGGGAGTTGTAATAGTTCTAGAGAAGTTGTTAAGTATGTTAGAGGTTCTTAACTAGTTCCTATAAGTTTTCTTTATGTCTATAGCCTTTCTATTTAATAAGGTATTCTTCTTAACTATTTTCTATTCTATAGTTAATAATTTATTTAACTTTATATTTTAGTTTGTTAGATTTAATAATAATATAGTTGTTAGTATTTAATCCTCTTAGTACTAGTTTAAGTAGTAAGATATAAAAGACTAGGTGTATTTTTATTATGTTTAGTAAGTTAAGTTTAAAGTTAATATCTAAAATTTTCTTAAGAATTTTAAATAGTCTAAGTTTTTTATAGTTAAGTTTATTATTTAGTTGTGTTATTTTAATATTTTAGTATAGTAGGTATATACTATCCCCCTCTTTAAAGGTTAGTCTCTTAACCCTTATTTAGTTGGCGTATTTCCTTATTTGTTACCTAATAAATTCTAGATCTAAAGATGTTTTACTCTAGATTTCTTAGAGTTTGTTTATATCTGCTACGGCTTTTAGAGCTTATAGTCCTTATTAAGGTTCTCTATATATAGTTAGTTAGTATCTAAAGTTAAGGAAAAATAGGGAATTCTATATACTTTCTCTAGTAGCACTATTATAGGCAAATTAGGCTATTAGTAGTAGTAGTACCTAATTATCTTAGTTATAGTTAATATAGTACCTAAGATACTACTTAAGTATCTAGTTAACTTGTTCTGTTTGTCTATTAGTCTGTAGGTAGAAAGAGGTTAATAGTTTGTAATCTACTCTAAGTTATAAAATTAGAGATTTCTAAAACTTAGATGTAAATAGCTTGTCTCTATCTAATATAATTTCCTTAGGTAGTCTATAATTACTAATAATATACTTTAAGAAGGTATAGGCTAGTTCTTCTGTGTTACTAGATTCTAGATATAGGATAAAGTATATATACTTAGTAAGCTAGTCTATAATAACTAAGATGCTATTATAGTATGTCTTTATAAGTAGTTCTCTTAACTTTAGTAGTTTAATAATAAAGTCTAGAGAGATTAAGTACTATACTTCTAGTAGTACTAGTAATAGTTAAATATGCCTATATGGTTTATAAGGACTATTCTTACTTTTCTTATATATATTATAGTCCTTAATTACTAAAGCTACTTTTTCTTATATAACTTATGTGTTATAGTATTATCTGATTTATTTAAATGTCTTTATAACTCCTTAGTGTCTATATGCCTTAGTACTATATATCTTATAGATCTATTCTAGTGTTATCTTGTTAATTAAGTTGGGATAAGTATACGTACTAATTATAATAAGTTTCTATATAGGTATAAGGTTTCTAGTATTATTATTCTTAAGGATAATATAAGTTTCTTTTAGTACTTTAACTTTATAATCTATTCTTTAGCTAAGAGTATTAGCCCTTCTGTTTTTAGTTTCTTTATAGTAAATGATTTTAAAGTTAAATTCTAATAGGAATTCCAACCATCTAATTTGTCTTTTGTTAAGAACCTTTAAGGTAGTAAAGTATGTAAGGTTCTTATAATCTAAGTATATAAGAACTTAGTGCTTGGTTCCTAAAAATTAAGGTCTCTATTCTTAAAATACATAAATTATTACTATAAGTTCCTTATTATAGATTTAGTAGTTTAATTTTAGTCCTAAGAATGCTTTAGAGAAGAATATATAGGGGTGTAGTCTTCTATACTTATTTTGTTATCTAAGTTATCTACCTATAGTAAAGTTAGAGGTGTTAGCTTCTACTTTAAATTGTTTATCTAGGTTAGGTATCTTAAGGACTAGTTCTAATATAATAATTTCTTTAATTTTATTAAATGCTTCTTAGTATAGTTAAGTCTAGCTAAATTTAGTATTATTCCTAGTAAGTTGTTATATTAGTTATGTAATATTACTAAAGTTCTTTATGAATTTTTAGTAAAAGTTAATATAACTATTAAAAGATTAAATGTCTTTTATGTTCTAAGGTATAGGCTAATCTTTAACTATAGCTACTTTACTAGCTTGTATATAGATACTTCCTAGTGTAATAGTAAATCTAAGGTAATTAACTTATTATTTATAAAATTTACTTTTCTCTAGTTTAACTAAGAGTTTTACTTCTTAGAGTTTCTAGAGTACCTAGTATATATATTCCTTATATTTATTAAGTGTTTTAGAAAATATTAGGATATTATTAAGGTAGTAGATAACAAAGATGTCTAGTTTCTTATAAAGCATATAGTTAATTATTATTTAGAATGTTACTAGTATGTTAGTAAGTCTAAATAGCATAATAAGTGTTTCAAATAGTCCTTATTAAGTTCTAAATGCTATTTTCTATTTATCTCCTTCCTTAATATAGATAAGGTTATAAGCTCCCTTAAGGTTAAGTACTATAAACTAGTTAGCTCTATATAATAGGTTTTATAGCTCTAAAATAAGTAGTAGTAGGTAACTATTTTTCTTAGTAATTTTATTAAGCTTATAGTAGTTAATATATAGTTATAGTTTTCTATTCTTCTTAGGTATAAAGAGGATTAGATACCCTACTAGTAATTCTAATAGTCTGATATATCCTTTCTTAAGGTTCTTATCTAGCTATTTGTTAAGTATCTCTCTTTCTATTAGGTTTAGTCTATAGATAGGTTTAAGTTTTAGGTGCTTCCCTTCTAGGAGTTAGATCTTATAGTTATATAGTCTATATTCTAGTAGTCCTATTTCTAGTTCTTTAGTAAATAGTTTTACGTATTATTAATATTTAAGAGGTACTATATTAAGATAGTCTTCCTTTAAATTATTGTTTCCTTACCCTTTTGGTGTATACTATTATTATGTTATTTGTTATATAGTTGCTATAGACGTAAGTTGCTGGTCTCTTATAGGCTTAATCCTTCTAATATAGGTAACATATTAAGTTAGTTACTTAGGCTTACTTAGGGGTTACGGTATATAACACATCCTTATAGTTAAGTCTCTCTACTAGAGTTAGCCTGTTCTCTAGTTTATATTAGGGTTGTATTTTTATAGCTATAGCATTCCTAATATTACGTCTATATCTCCTATTGCTATTATGTTAAAGACTAGTTACTAGTATTAGCCTTAGATAACTATAGGGAGGGGTATAGTCTCCTTATTAATAGTTCCTTTACTATACGTAACTACTTCTCCTTTAATAGTTTGTAGGTAATATAGTTATTCTTTCTCTTACTATAGTATTTTTTATTAATTTACTAATTATAGTAATATTAGGTTAATATAGGCTCTACTATTAATTATAACTTTAGTAGGCTGTCTGTTAATAGTAATATTATAAATAAGGTATACTTTATCTTCTATATTTATTATATATAGGGACTTTATGTCCTATCTTACCTCCTATAGTCTCTTTATAGTTAGTATTCCTTGTTTTTTAGTTTAACCTAGGAAGTCTTTACTTCCTTAATTTCCTTTTGCTATGCCTATGCTTTCCCTTTGTAGTGGTATTTATACTTATTATGCAGGCAGTTTAACTAGTGCCTTCTACTACTACTGCATAAGAGTAGGTATTCTAGGTTAGGTTATAGGTAGAGTTGTTGTTTATAGTAGCTTTCTACTGTCTAGGTGTGTAGGTCTTAATCTATATATATATTACATAGGGGGTATTAGGGGGTGATTCTTTATAGGAAGAATGCATGCTTTTCCTTATTAACTAGGTATACTAAATATTTATTATAGATATAATTAGCCTAGAAGATTATGTAATAGTATAGGTTTATAGTATAAAGTAGTTTGTAATCTCTAAAAACCAGTTCTTCTTATACTAATACTATAGGTTGGTTTTTAATATCTATGTCTTTTGTTCTATAGAAATAAACAATCTAGTTGTTATTGTTTTTTTATACTAGGGGTTATTCTTTAAGGTACTTTTGTTCTCTCCTCCTGAGTTTAGGGGTATCCTTATATGCCTTATGTTTGTTTTATACGTCCTAGGGTACTAGTATAGAGTTTTAGTAAGCTAACTGCTAGATATACTAGGATTTCTTACTAGTCTGTCTAGTTATAGGGGTTATTTCTCTCTTTAGTTCTGCTAGTTATTCTATGGCTAGTTACTTAACTTTACTTTAGGGAGTAAATTTATCTATAGAAGATTCTAAGTTAGAAGTATTATAGATATTAGAGGATATTCCTAGGTACTTAATTATGTCTTAAGGTATATATTCCTAGTATTAGAGTCTTAGGGGTGTAAACTATAGTTATTTAGGTTTTTTTCCTTTTCTTACTATTATAATAGTCTTATACTATATGATTTCCTAGGTAGGCTTTAGTCTTTTCTATACTTCTAATTAAAGTCCTTAGGTAAGTTCTAAGATATTAAGGGGGTCTATAGGCTTTTCTTCTTGTCTATACTACTACTTAAGTACTTTATAGAGCTATAGGTAGCTTTATACTAGTTGTTTTAGGTCCTTTTAGTCCTTCTTCCTTTATTTAATTTGTTGTTATATGTTATCTAGCTAGTATTATAGGTGGCGTATGGTCTTATTTATGTTCTAGATTACTAGTTTGTTATGCTTACTTAGGGTTTATATAATTAGCTTGCTAGTATAGAAGATTAGTTACTTATAAGTAATTATAATAATCTTTATAGGTTGTGTTCTAAGCTTTATAGATTTAAACGCTATATTTTTAATATCCTATTTAAGCTATAGTTACTTCTAGTAATTACCCTAGGCCTAGATATGCTTTTCTAGTTGTTTAGTAATAATATCTAGGGTGTCTTTTATATGCGGCTTATTAAGTTGTTCCTATATAGCATCCTAGGCCTAGATAAGTTCTCTAATAAGTTGTTAGTTCTGTTATTTAGAAGCTTGTTCCTACTAAGGTTGTTATTTTCTAGTAATTATAATAGTTTTCCCTTTTAGTTCCTTAGGGTACTATCCAGCTTGTTCCTTACTATCTTAGTAAATAGTATACTTATTATAGTAATAGGTAGTCTATAAGAGCAACCTATAGGGAGCTTTCTTATAGGCTATATTAGCTTTCTTTATTCCTTTAGGTAAGGCCTTATGTTATAGGCATTTAGGTTATTAATAGTCTTATATATAGTATCCTATTTTTTTATAGTTATAGTATTTAACTGTTTTAACATCTTATAGGGCCTTATTATTTTGTTTCTAGGTAATACTTACGTCTATTAGTCCTATATGTTACCTATAAGAGGTGCTAGGTATGTTATAATATAGTTATTAGTTCTTATTTTACTAATATAGTTTAGTTAGTTATAGTCCTTAGTTATATTGTTTCCCTAAGTTAGTAGTAGGTCTTTAGTTCTCTCCTTATTCTCTTCTTTATTTAAATAGCTAGGTATTAATTTTTATAGCAAGCTTAATATATAAGAGAAAGTCCTTAGGAGTATTTATAATCTTAGCTAGTTTATCCTTAATATCTTCCTTAAGTCCTAAGTAAAATATAAAGATTAAGGATTTATTAGTAATATTAAGTCTGGCTGCTAGGTATCTAAATTCTACTATATAGTAAGATACTACCTTAGTTTACTATAAGTTAGTAAGATCTTATTTAGCTTGTTGTTTTTTATCTAGGTCTTAGAATAATAACTTTAGGGTGTGTTTAAAGCCTATTATACTTCTAAAGATTAACTAGGTCTCCCTTAAATATAGTTTAATAGTTCTATTATACATAAGGAATTCTTCTAGGAATAGTTTAAACTAGGTAAGTACTTTCCCCTATAGGAAAGTTCCTATATAGATTATATGTTTAACTTTATTCCTAAAATTAGTAGTATAGAATATCTAGTAGGTATATACTTAGATTAGGAATCCCTTAAGCTATCCTTAAGTACTATTATAAGTTCTAGGGGAGTTAAGCTTAAGTTTCTTATGCCTATCTAATAGGGTTATAATAATATTAGTAGCTACTTAGAGGGTCTTAACTTCTCGCCTAAGCGTGTTGGCTTCCTATAATTTAATCTTAAGTTTAGTAAGGGTCTTATTAATTATAGCCTTTAGCTGTTTAGTTTTATTGTCCTTGTTTTATAACTAAGTATAGACCTTATTAATTATGCCTTACATCTAGGCTATATCTTTATTATTCTTCTTAATATGCTTCTATAGGCTTTTATAGACTTCTTTAGTAAATATAAGTTTATTATTATTATCTAACTAGTTCTCTACATCCTTTATTTCTTTATCTAAGTTCTTAGTAACTATAGGGGTAGGTTCTTTACCCTTAGAGCTAGAGTTAGAAGAGGTAGGAGTATTCTTTATAGACATGTTGTTATTTTACTATTAGGTAAGTATTAAGGTTAACTTACTTAATAGGAGTAATTAAAGTATTATAATTAGGATTCCTAATAGTAGGTTTCTACTAGAAGTATAGCTAAGGTTAATACTTAGTAATAGTATTATTAGCTTGCTAGTCTGTTAATTACTTAGTAATTAGTTAGGTAGTTAATAGGTTAGAAGGTAGCTTATATAGCTTAGATAATATTAAATATAATATTAAGGTCTAAAAGGTATTTAGAGAATATATTATAAGTTAATTACTAAAGAGCTATAGTAGTTTTATCCTAAGTCCTAGACTTAGTCTATCCTATATATAAATCCTATATGTCCTAGTGGTGTCCTAGACTATCCCTAGAATGTTGGTCCTGTCCTAGGACTAATTAATTAATTAATTGATTTATTCCTACTCGGTTTCAGCCGCTTAATTAGCAGCTATGCCTGGATAGTAGGGTTTAGCTAACTGCTGATACGCTTTAGGTGTTAATCTATTGCGCCCTACTTCGCTAATACAGAACATTAACTAGCTATTTCTAAATTTCCTACTTTACTCTCTAACCTCTATCTATATTTAGCTAGTCCCCTTATATAGTTTATGGTTCTCTACTAATATACCTATATATCTAGATTTAGTTAAGGTCTTACTCCTCTTATAATAGTTCTATTTACCTATAGTCTCCCCCTAATACTTAGCTTTATCTAGGTTATAACTTAATCCTATATTACCTAAGGATCTTAGTCTGTTCTATAAACCTAATTACCTTAGTAGCTGCTTTATGCTTGTTTAGTATAACCTAGAGATTATGTTATCCTAGGAGGGCTCTAAGTTCCTAGTGTTAGAGCTATTAATACTTATAGTATTATAGTAGGATATGTAATACTATTTGTTGTCCTTCTTAGTATAGGTAGTTAGTACTAGTAATACCTAGTACTCTTTAGCTAAAGAGGAAATCCTAGAGTCTAATCTTTTCTATACGTATCTAGACTAGGAGCATGCTCTAGTGTTTACTAAGCCCTTTATAGGCTTAAAGGACCTTCTTTATTAGCTTTAGCATAAGGTAGAATAGCATCCTTCCTTATGTCTTAGCTTCCTAGTCTGTTTGCTATTTTTAGTATGACTACTTATATAACTAGGTCTTAATTATAGACCTTAGCTTAAATAGGGCTCCTAGCTTATCTGCCTTAGCACCTATCTATCTGTCCTATCTCTATCCTATAGCTTCCTTAGTAGTAACGTCTACTGCTTTATTGCCTTAGATACTAGTATAGGTAGGGACCTATTAGAGTTTAATATTAAGTCCTTATTTATAGAGGGCTTATGTCTTATCTGTAATAATCTTAAGGAGGTATATACTAGATCTCCCTTTTAGTTTTATAGACAATCTAATAGCAGCTTGGTTATTAGTATAGATAAAAGCTTTGCTTCTATAGTTTCTGTTTTACTTATCTACCTAGGTTATTTAAAGGGCTAGAATAATCCCCTATAGCTTACCTATATAGACTATTAATATAGTATTATTACCTATATATAATTTTCTAGTTTACTCTATAGTTATATAGACTATAGTAGCTCTAATCTAGCTACTAATACTACTACTATCTATATAGATATAGATTATATTAGTACTCTATTCTAGATACTATTAGTATTCTTTTTCAGCCTATTCTATGTATCTAGTAATCTAGATGTATAGGCCCTACTACTATAGAGGTATAATAAAGGGTGGTATATGCTTAGGCTCCTTGCTGATTGTCTCTTGTTTATTAAGCAGTTGTTTTACTATTCTTTATCTTAGGCTCCTTTTTATCCCCTTACGTATAGGAGCTTCTACTATACCTACTCTACTAATAGTATTAATATTATGTTTTTATATCTGTTGTTTAACTAGTAGGAGATATATCTCTATGTCTAGTACTAGGAATAAGGTCGCTCTATACGCCCTGCTTATTATCCTAGCTACTCTAGCTTAAAGCCTTTATAGTCTATAAAGTATCCTTTTAGTATAGCCCTTCTCTCCCTATCTACTATTTAACTATAGTAAGCATGTATATATTATTTGTAGTATAGTAACTCCCTTATAGATTATTCTTATCTCTCTAGTCCTTACGCCCTATATAGAGTTGCCTAGGCTGCTAAGTACTATAATAGTATTTATTACCTTATGTTCTATCTTATTTATATACTACTTCTACTTAAGGGATAAGTCTATAATAAGACTAAGGTATTTATAGGTTGTCTTAGGCCTAATTTTACCCTATTAGCTCTAAAGTATTATACCTATATTAATTCTAGTTTTTACTTATATGAAGTAGGTAAGCTAGAACTTTTTGGGTATAAAGACAGACATATAAGTAAGGGCCTACCCCTTAGCTTTCTAGAGCATTTCTTAGAGTTTCTAGTAGGTGTCCTTAGTGTTATCTCCTACTACTAGGATTGCTATATTATTAATAAAGCTAGTGGCTGTTATGCCTTTAGCTTTATTATAGCTGTCTAAGAGATCTGTATTATAGAAGAGGTAGAGTATAGGTAATAGGGGTAATCCTTAGGGGATGCTAGTGTTAATTCTATATACTTTAGATTAAAACCTATCTATATAGATCTCTGTTTCTTATAATCTAAGGAAGCTTATAATCTATTATACTGTTAATTTGTCTATTTGTCTTTTCCTTAGGTTATATAGGAGTTAGTAATATAAAATATTATTAAAGGTACCTAATATATCTAAGAGGAGTAAGCTTACTACCTTTCCCCTCCTTAAGCCCTAGGTATTATATATCTAGTTAACTATTTAGTGTAGTATATGTTCTATAGATTATTGTTTTCTACCTCTAATATAGCTGTCTAGTAGTAATCTATGTGTTTTAGCGAGGTAGCTTAGTCTTTTTATAATTATAGCGTCTATGGCTTTTCCTATAGTATTTAAGAGGGCTATTAGTCTATATGCTTTAGGTGTTATATAGTTGTCTTTACCTAGCTTCCTTAATACTACTATAGTAGACTTTCTAAAATATTATAGGTAGTATCTAATTTAAAGGCTTTAATTAAATATATAAGTAAGGTGTAGTGTAATCTATTGTCTTGCTATCTATAGAGCTCTATTAGTAATACTATTAAGGCCTAGGGCCTTTAGTAGTACTACTTCTTAAATAGCCTTATCTACTTTAATTTTTATTATTAGTAGTAAGGTAATCTAGTTGCTATATAATATATTATTAATATCTTTAAGGTTTACCTCTAGAGGTAGAGGGAAGAAGGTTTCCTTAAATAGTGCTGCTTTCTCTTTAGGGGTAGTAGTAATCTTAATTATGTTAGGTTTCTTAATCTCTAGTATAACAGTTAGTAGTTAATTTTATCTATTCTAGGCCTATTTTATAATTCTCTATAGTAATATAGGAGACTTAGCCGCTATTTTTACTACCTTATAGTATGCTTATTATAGTGCTTTCTATATAATGTAGCCTTTTCTGTTTCTTACCTTTTTATATACTTCCTAACTTTTGTCTATCTGTTACTTACTATATACCCTATAAAGTTGTTTTGCTTTAGCTAGGGCGTTTACGTATTTTTTAGTCTAGCTGGTTCTAGATTTTAGTAATAGGACCTTAGTTAGTATTAATACCTTAATAGTAGTTAAGAGTGCTTTAACTATTACCTTTATATAGCTATTAAGTACTATTTTTATTCTAGGTCTCTATAGTTATAGCAGTAAGACCTATAGCATCTAAATAAGTGTTTTCTTATTAATAGCTTTCTAGTTTTACTTCTTTTCTAGCTATAGCTCTACTACTACTAGGTTTAGGGATATTACTATAGGTAGGTAATTAGAGTTATAGTTAATATTATAGTCTACTTTATATCTAATAATCCTATTAATAAGGCCTATTATAATAAGGTATAGGTTAATAGTTGTCTAGTAGTCCCCTTCTTTATATGTAATAGTCCCTAGTTATAGCTAGCTTATAAGATTTATATTATCTATAAGGTCTAAGAGTTTTGTTGCTTTGTGGTCTTATACTTAGATATTACTTCCTCCCTATAGCTTATAGTAAAGGTTAAAGTTGCCTATAATAATTTGTTTACTATCTTGGTGTATTTCTAGTAATTTCTGTAGTTTTTATAGTACTTATAGTTAGTTTTCCTCCTAAAGTAAGGGGTTATATATGTTATGTATAACTATAGGTAGTTTATTATCCTCACCTATCTTAATACTAATAGTATAGAGATCTCTACTGCTCTTATTAAACTGCTATTAAGAGTAATTAAGCTTTCTGTTAATAAAGTAGTATACCCTAGCTAGTCCTCTTTCCTTATTAGATAGGTAGTAGAGGTAAAATTAGTCCTTAGCTAGGTGGTATATTATTATGTTAAAGGGGTTCCTCTATAGTTCCTAGATAGTAATAATATTATAATTATTAATATTTAGGTTATAGAGGAGTATTACTATAACTATGTCCTTAGATTTTCTTATGTTATACTATAGTATTATAAGTATATATTGTCTATTTATTTGCTATTGTTAACTATAATCTCTATTACTATGCTGTTATTTGTTATCTATATATTTAGGTTAAGTACTCTAAGTGCTCTTTAAGTCTAGATAATTATACGTCTTAGGTATGTATTTTCTATAGCTACTATAATTGTCTCCTCTAATTCTATAGTAGCTACTAGGTTAGGCTTTTTCTAGACCTTCTTTGTTAGTAACTAGCTTCGGCTTAGTTGGTTCTCCTGGGATTAACCTAGTTTTAGTGCTGGCTGTATAATCCTTAGGTTTAGCCTGGTCTGGGCTTCTAGTCTTAGGGCTAACTATAGGGCTAGTTATTCTAGGTGGTACCTTGGCTATTAGTTATAGGTAGTCTTAATCTTAGCTTTCTTATATATCCTAGTAGGGTACCTACTATTCTATGCCTTGTGTTTGCTATAATATGTGGTGTATTTCCTAGGTGTTTCTATGTTGTTTTTTAAAGGGTAATCCTAGGTTAAATATTCTTATATATAGTAGCTATATGTTATTATTGCCTTATACTAGGTTCCTATATAGCTGTATGTATAGTACTTAAAGTATTACCTTAGATAGTAGTATCTATTATATTGTTTATATTAGAATACCTAGCCTTACTAGATAAGTCCCTTATTAATAAGTTTATTAGTGTCTTCTGCCTTTAAAAATTCTATTATAATTAATAATATAGTCTTCTTACTAGCTAATTAGGTTAGCTAGCTAATATACTTAATCTTTATAGTAGGGATAAATACTTTGTTATCCTATAGTAGATTATCTCTAATCTTATTAAAGTACTTTATGTCTATTAAGCTAGTCCTTATGCTATGTGCTAGTACTCTATAGGTTAGGATCTATACTACAGCTCTATTACTAATATAGGTTTCCTAGTCCTTAGTAAACTAGCGTAGGGCCTCTATATCTTTTGTTATGGCTGTCTTAATACTTAGGTTGCTACTCTTAAGCTAATTAGTAGACACTACTTTAAGCTTATAGATATACTTATTACTACTTTCTTTAATAGTATAGTCTATATACGCCTTAAGGTTATAGGAGTTTATAGCTCTTATGCTAGTAATAGTAATAGGGTCTCTAATATTTATAATAATTTTATATAGAGTCTAGGTCTAGGATGCTCTCTAGTTATAGGGGTTATATATGCTTCCTATAAGTCCTCCTTAGGTGGCTATACTAGCATATAACTATATAGTACTCCCCTAATTTATTAGTCCTAGTACTTTAATATCTTTTATAACCTTAGCTGCTAGCTTGCTGGCTTTCTAAGCCTCCTTAGTAGCCTTACTAGCTGTATGTGTTGTGTTAGTGTTCTCCTTAAGTTTAACTATATGTTGCTATAAGGCGATCTTAATAGTTCTTATTTTATAGGTAGTATTCTTATTAGCTATCTTAGTTTCTACTTATAGGCTCTTAATAGCCTAGTGGAGGTATCTAAGCTTAGGTAGGTTCTGTAATTTAATAATTAGGGAGAGGGCTATAATAAGTGTAGTCCTTATGGCATGTAGGTTAAGGGGGTTTCTATTTGTAGTATTAATAGACTTAACTACTATCTAGAGGTATCTACTAAGTTTAGTAGTATGCTCTTAGTAGTATATTAGCTATAGTTACTCTAAGGGCTATAGGGTTGCTATAGTGCCTATGTTACTTTAGGCTTTATAATAAGTACTAGGCTATCTAATTAACCTTTTAGAGTATATTATAGTGCTATTTTTACTTAGATTTTAAAAATTTTGTTCTTGCTTTTGGTAATGTTTTTCCTGTCCTAGGACTGTATGGGATATGTTGGTCCTGTCTTGGGACTGCTTATTGTATGTTAGTCCTTCTTATTATTACGTGACTTGATCTATAGTTCTTCTGTTCTAGGGGGAGTTATCCTTCTGCCTTGCTCTACAAGCCTGTTTCTTATAAGATGCTGTGCCGCCTGTGCTTTTAGGGCTCTAGTAGGGCCTATATTACCTATAGTTAGTTAGGTTGTAATATAGGGGTAGGCAAAATGTAGGTTCCTTAACTTACCTGTCTTTATATAAGTAACTTTAATTAGTTAGTAAGTTAGGGGAGTTTTATTAGGAGTGCCTTTTCTTATACTTTACTATTATTTATAATTAATTAATTCTATCCTACTTGGTTCTAGCTGCTTAATTAGTAGCTATGCCTAGAAAGCAAGGTTTGGCTAATAGCTAACGTACTGACGATAAGTTATAACGCCCTACTTCACCCTATTGTTAAACTAAGGCTAGCTATTTCTAAATTCCTTACTATACTATCTATCCTATATGTTAGTTCCCTCTATTAAAGAGTCTCTTTCTACTACCTCTTTTCCTAGCTATCTTCTTTCTTACCTTTAGATTTCCTCTTTTATGTCTTCCTGCTTTAGCTCTATTAGTACTTACTATTATGTCTAGTTCTATCTACCTCTAGTCTCCCCTTAGTACTTAGCTTTACTTATTTCTCTTATCTATATCCTCTTAGACTTATTTATACTATTTCTTAGTTAATCTATAAGTCTTTTTGCTACCTACTACTAGGTTCCTATATAGCTCTATATTTCTATCTTTTTAACTACTACTACTGTCTACTACCTGGAGTTAGGCTTAATTTACTAAGTATAATACTCTAACTATTTTAATTTGTCTAATTACTAAGTATAAGAGCTCCTATATAGATTCTATAAATATTATTATATATTAAAAGGGTAATAATCCTTCTTTATAAAGGGGGTAATAGGGGACTAGTCTATCTATAATCTATAGTGTTTTTATAGTATTAATTATTATATACCTAATATCTAGTACTTTCTCTATATAGGAGGTAATACTATTCTATTAGGCTTATTATTATTATTATTATAGGATATTATAAACTTTATTAGGGGTAATAGGCAACCTATAACCTATTAGTAGCTATTATATTAATATGTGTTTAGGTGTGGTTATGTGCTTCACGTAATAGCCTATAACCTGCCGGCAGTAGTGGCGATAGTGCTGTCTAATAACATGTCGTGCTTTGTGGCTTGCTCTTGAATTTTTGTGGTTAGAGCCTGCCTGTAGCTACAAGTAGGCCCTTTGGATGTAGAATTAATGCCGAGGATGACATTGTGCCCAAAGTGACCTCTGCGGGCGCGAGCGGGCGTGGTTTGATCAATTTGGTGCTGTTTTTAAAAATTTCGTTCTCGCTGTTGCTGATGTTTCCTTTACCATTATTCAGTCAGAAATACCTAGGATTATTATTTTTACTGTCTGGAATCTTACATTCTTACAACTTGACCGGGTTTGACGTCTTGCTAATTGGGGCCATGCAAGTCTTGAGACTATTGTTATCACGAAGCATGGGTTAAGTGCAAAGGAGCAACAATTCGTATTAATACAACAACGATAAAGCATAATCCCATAACTGGTTAACAGACTGTTCATTTGTGCTAATTCCCGGGAGTGATTGAACAGGCTTCCAGCAATGTTGTCAATGAGTCATGAGTAGAGAACCGGGGCACTTGAACATCGACCCCACACCAGTGGAATTGACCGGCGTTGTGGCAGAGTGGTCTAATGCGCAAGACTAGAAATCTTGTTCCTTCGGGAGCGTCTGTTCGAATCAGGCCAACGTCGTTTTTTGTTTCCTCAGTCCATGATGTAGGTTCGCTTTTTGTTTTGCTGCAACTGCAGCAGTCTTTTTGACACCGATCCTTCAATGTAAAAAGAAATAAGCGCTTTTCACTTGCTGTGTGATTATGCAATCGTCCTTTGCCTGTAAAGGAGCACTTCTCGCTTAGGTTAGTTTGGTGTAAGCGGATTAATAAGCGAGCAGACCACTCCTCTTCCGATCTCCCAGCTTCGGCATGTGTGTTCCTCCTCAACCATTTGGTCCGGTCTCATTGAGGTGATAGTCTGAAACGCGTTCCTGTGAGATTCATAGAGTTGGTCGCCTCCAAAGCCGAAGGTCAGTCCCTAATTGACCGACATCGAGGCCACACAGCTCATTGCAACTATGGATGCGACAAAGCCCAAAAGGGCGAGGCAGAGGAAGGTAGATGTCCCCTTCGCGCTTTATAGATTCTCAGGCATGGCATAGTGGTGGCCAACGGCTCACTAGGTTTCACTTAGGCTTGTGACCTGTGCTATCACAAGAAAATTAAATGCGACAGAAGAGAGCCCCTCTGCTCGGGCTGCAAACTGTATAATAACTCAGAATGCACTTACACCTGCCCCACGCGGGCGACCGCCCTCAAGCCAAACCAGTAAGTGGATATAAGGCACGTAGAGGCGGATAGTCTAGTTGATGATATGCAATTTCCAGTCTCAAGAAGATCGAGATGCTGGAGGCACGGCTGGCGCAGCTGGAAGCGCAGAACGACCACGGGCAACCCTTGCCCCAGGACCTGGCCATTATATCCACAGAGGTTGGCTCACAGCCTCGGATATCCGCTGAAGATCAAACATGCGCTCTCCATTCCGCATCAACAGTTGACGACTGTAATGCATCCTCGACGGGCCAAAACATCCCCCGAGAGGCCGACGTCAAGACCTTGCCACCCCTCAGCCACATTTTCCCGGCGATAGAAGACTACTTCCAAAACTCGAACCAAGTCCTTCCTCTCTTTGACAGGGAAGCCTTCATGAAAGTGCTCCGCGGCTGGTACGCACACCCAGCGTGCCGCACACCGGATACATGGGCGGCCGTCAATGTCGTCCTCGCCCTGGCGAACCGACACTCCTATGCCTCCAGTCTCGAGGAGACTCAGAATATGCGGCGGTACGTCTGTAACGTCCAGTCAGCCTTGAACCAGCTGGTAGCCAACGAACCGAGCCTTCTGGCCCTGCAGACCATTCTGGGACTGGTGCTGGTGTTTCACGGCTCGGCAGACCAGGGCCCGGCCTCGGTCATGATTGCGACGGCTATGAGGTTGGCGCAGACCCTCAAGCTACACACCAAGGCCGGGAACCAAAATTTCGCACCAGAAGAAGCCCTCCAGCGCACCCGGGTGTTCTGGGTCGCCTTCATCCTCGATCGCGACCTGGCGATGCGGACGTCGCAGCCACCGATCCACCAGGACGCAGACATCGACGTGGACCTCCCGGACGCCAACCCCCCGGACGGCGCGGGCCTGATCTGCAGCAGCTTCTCGGGCCAGGTGTTCAATTACTTCCGCAGCCGCGTCCAGCTGGCCTACATGGAGGGCCGTCTCCACGCCATGCTCATGTCCGTAAGGGCGCTGCGACTGCCCGAGCACGAGCGGGGGCGGAACGCGCTCCGCATTCGGGCTATGCTGGACGGATGGCTGGAGGCGATACCGACAGACTTCCAGCCGCACCTCGTGGCGGAGACGGTGTCCAGGGAACGCCTCCGGTACCTCTCGCTGATGCACTACACCCACCTCCAGCTCGTCGCGACGACGCACCACGCAGACTCGCACCATTTGGAGTGGATGCAGGAGATCCTCAACTGCAGCAAGAAGCAGACTATCTGCATGCGGTCCGACCTGGCCACTCGACTGCCAAACTGCTGGGACAAGCTGGTCGCGCAGGCGCGGACGTGCATGCACCTCTACGCGGCGACGCCCGAGAACGATTCTGCTCTTACGTGGTACGACTTCGAATTTTGAGACGCCTCAACTTGAGACATGTTTGCGGCTAACTGAGCTCTGTTCCTAGGTTGGTATCGTGCGGCTACCTCACGAGCATCATGTTCATCACGGTCAACAACCTCGCGTGCCCGGACAACCCGTTCCGCCAGACCGACCAGAGCAATGTCGATTCGGCGCTCCTACTTCTCGAGCGCCTCATTAAGGCCACTGATGACGGCAGGCTAAAGAGGATCCACGGCGCTTGCATGGAGCTCAACAAGAAAGCGCGGCAGACCGTTTCGTCCTGCTCCCAGGGTGGCTTCATCGACCCCCCGGGGCTGGAATTTGGCGATGAAGATCCTCTCGACGCCGGTCGCTGGGGCTTGCCGGATGGCACACTCTGGGAAATGGGGTGCTGTGCTACATTCATATAAGCTTCTTTTATTCTCAGAGTCAGTCCACCAGGTCTTTGTATCATTCCCCTCCTAGCCAGCCTTGATCCGTTTACTCTGCATTTGTTCATTTCTTTCATCTAATACAGCCATTCATCAACTTGTATTCCTTATTTGATCCAGAATGAATCCAAAAGACATCCATCAAATCGACAAAGACCTTGCTCATCTTTTCCGTGAGGCGGCCATGACACAATTGTTTTTGATCCGCGCGAGGACTTCGTCGTCGCCACACTCGAGGATCGCTGTGCGGGCGTCATCAGCCACGTTTGGTCTCATGTGCAACCGGCGCCAGAGCGTTTCCTATGCGCGTCGTAGAAAGAAGTAGAGGTCGGTCATCAGCAGGAAGTCTGCAAGGCGCACGAGTCGGGCGAACGTTGTGAGTGGCTGGAAGGCTGGAAGGAGGGCGATGGCTTCATTGGAGGCTTTCTCGTAGTGGCGGCGAGCTTTGATATTGGGTGAGCCTAGCATGACCTCTGTAACCTCTACAAGCAGGAGAAAGGTCTGGCCGTCGACATGCTCAAGGTGAACAGCCTTTGTAATGGTTTCTTTCCAGCCTCCGCGGAGGCACACCCTGAAGAAATCCGAGTTGTCGCAAAGCCAGTCCTCTTGGACAGACACAATAGCGTTGCTGAGGAATATTTCTGCCATGGGAGGGGATCCGTTGGAAATTGTGAGTGCAATGACCTGAGGTTGGGAATCGCCTTGTCCTTACTGTAATTGCTTGTCGTGCGTTGTTTTTTGCCTTTTGGCTCGATGGAACTCATCGTCCTCCATTGTGCGCCTCTTGTAGGGCTACAAGAGGCTGAGGTGTAGAAAGGGAGAGGGTTAAGTGAAGACGCTAGGTGAGAGGGTCAGAAGAAGAGACTAAGAGACAACAAATCCCTTATGTAAATGGGAAGGAGCGGACTGCCTTCATCTATGTATAAATTCCCTCGACTGTACCGGAAGCACCATTTTCCCGGCTTTCTGTCGAGTTTGAAGCAACCCCTTTGCCCTCCCTGGTGGCATTACGCTATCCATTCCAAACGTAATTGCCTCTTGCTACTGTTCGACTTCAACTGGGCTACTTTTAGCGGCAAATAATATGTGCGATAACCCTGGGATAAGCGGGTGGTGGATCAGGTAAGCGTATGATTGTAATTGCCTCTATTATTAATTAGCGTCGACAGCTAGCAAAAAACCATTTGCTGAATTACAGAGTCGGGAGGTTCAAACGCGACCTGAATGAATAGCAGCCGCAAAATTAACAATCAAAAGCAATGAATCCTGAAGAGTTGATCCCGAGTGCCGGATCGAACTGATACAAGAAAGCCGCGCATAAAGAGCAAATACATGTGATAATACAGTTGGTTCAAGCTTCGTTGCATCAGCCTTTTTATCTGTTGCCTGAAAGAGGGCGAAGGCAGCCATCTTAGCAGGTCATTGCTGAGACTCGAAACTCCCAGGCGATGTGAACTGAGCTTGCTTGCTAGCCTGACCTTCGCGCCGTGATACTTTGTGTACATACTCGGAAGGCTTGATCAATGTCATTCTTATGGCCTTCTCTGACTAAGAGTCATTCCAATATTATAAGAGTATGATTGTCTGCGGAGAAAGACGTTTCTCGGCGATGACATCCATATACTCCCCTTCCATCAACCCTTGTATGTAGCATTCGCCGACCAAGAACCGCACGTTTCCGCCCACTCCGTTCTTGTTATTCCTGAGAACTATCGGGACTGAGCAGCCAGCAATAATCGCAATGCGATCTCCTGGTGCAGTTCCGTCGGGTACGAAGCCCAGTGACCTCTCTGTGATTGCAAATCTCCTATTGTTGGAAAGCATCATCTCACAGGAGTATTCGAGACTTCCCGGGTAGTCTAGGGTGGCCTTGTGTGGTAGCCGCGATATTGTTTGGCATATTTTTCGGATTTGTCGGTCTGATATGTGACAAACTCTCCCGTCGCAAATTGACCTATTTCCGGTAAGAGCTCTCACAAAGGTGTCCCGAGGTCGACCATCTTCATCAAGGCACATGCCCCTCGCTCCGGGCAGATTCAGCCAGTCGTCCAGTGGCAATGATAAGTGCATGAATCCGCGCCCACGGATTGTACAGCCAGCATCTCCGACGCTCTTGACTGTATCGACCAAGAAGCCCTGCGCCTTGAGAGGAACGTACCGTCCCAATCCTGACACTTTGCATGCTTTGAATTTCAAAGAGGGTGATGACTTGACGAAAGAGCGACCCGAGGCAAAATAGACACCATTATTGTGTATTCCGAACCTGTGAGTCGGGTCGTGGTTGACGTCGCTGGCTCCGATACATCTGTAGCAGTAGTCAAAATTCAGACAATCAAGGCATCGATATCCCGTCCCCTTGATATTCTCTCCACACCCGTCACAGGATCTGCCGCTGCCATGTGGCACTTTACAAGCCTTGCAAATCTTTGGTGCATAATTTGGATGGTCCAGTCGTAAAGCAGCCAAAGGCTGCCCGAAAGTTGTCAAGCTTTTGGTGTTGTATCCATGAATAGGAATAGAACAGAAACCGTCCGTTCCAATCTTAACTTGTTGCGGCCCAAACCACGGGATCCATCGGGACGGATGAACTTCTGTGTGACTGTGCACGCGACGGCAAATAATGTCCAGGGAACCGGTGCTACGCATGATGTGCAAAACAGCCTGCCCATAGAGGTCTGTGACCGTGTTGTTCTCTGAGTAGTCAGGAACCCATTCTTCTCGCTTTATGTCGCTTGCCAATGACAGGAACGAATAAATGCCGTCCCGAGGGTCATAGGAATCAAAAGAGGCGAAACTATCAAGCAGTCGTTCAAGCCTGAGGGAATCGGTTTCCCCTTCATATGCTGCTTTGCACACGTTGGAAAGTCGCATGAGGTTTTCCAGAGGATCTAAAACCGGAGCTGGAAAGAGGTGGGATAACCCATGCGGTTGTTTGATAGTAGTCTCGGTCCAAATTTCCGCTTGGGGGTCTTGTTTGTCCAAATACAAGGGAGTCTTTCTGAGTCCGTCGCAAAGAATGGCGATATATTCGAAACAAATTTCTTGGTCCCCCAGATAGGCATGTTTGTGGGCTGATAGAACAAACTCTTGAACCACCCAGCGTCGGGTAAACCAGGGGCGTCTGATGAGGTCAAGGAATGCTTTCCAGGAAGCCTTGGATCTAGAGTTGACCAATTCTGTTGCAGCTTTGTCTGCCTCTGGGGTGATTTTGGCCTTGCCAGTACCTTCGACGTGGTAACAGGCACGTACATCTCTCATCAACTCAAGAGCAAGGTGGCTGTTTTCTGATGGTTCGCCCAACCACACAATAAGCGGTCGACCTTTGTAAACCCTGTCCATGTTTCGAACTTGGTAGGCCTTTTCATGGTTGTCTTTCTGATTAATACAAATTGCATCAATCCAGAAAGTCTTCGGTCCAGGAGTACCGCGAAGCCGTCTTATGAATGATTCCAAATTTGGCCTGATTAAAAATCGGTGCCATGTGGTGTGTATACACTCTTTGATTGTATACTCAAGCTCCCTTGGTCGAGATGTGAGGATGGAGAAGGTATCTGTGTTGGCTATACCCAAGTTAACAGACTACTTGGGTGTGAAAATCAAGATGCTGTTTTACATTTAAAGCAGTCGCATTCTGTATCCTCAGAATCTCTGAGGAACATTACAGATGATGCGTCTTGTTGACCCCATGTATACGATACAGGCTGGTATGGCGGAGCATCGTCACGTCGGCAAGTGATCAATTCTCCCCAGATGTCTTGAGCATGCTCCGTACCGGCAGGCAATAACTTGAGCAGCCTGATGCAATCCTCTGGATCAACTAGCGGGCGGTAATCATAGTATGCCGTGAAAGACATCGAGAAAACTGGCTATGAAAGTAGTATATCCGCGTTGTTTTGCTGGTGATTGTAGGAAATTGACTGCCACCAAATTTTACATATTATTGGGGATTTCTCTATATGTAATGGGATCTCCCCAAATTGTCCAATGTCGCCACATAGATGGCAAACTTGGAAGGAAGCACCAAAATGTAGGCAGATTCAGGGACCAGCCACAATCCTTAATTACTAGGTGCACATTCAGATAGGGCAATCGGGCTGTGCTGATATCTCAAAACCGGCCTAGATGACGTTGCATAAACGCAGCTAATGACGTTGATATGCTGCAACAGCAGGCGGTAGGGTATCACAAGTTCAGGGATAAGGAATGACGCGCCTAAAAGCTGCAGAGGGTGTGACCAAATAGTATGCATACCTAACCTTAACACTTAATCGCCGACTGCCCATTTGCTCGGCGAAAGAGGAGGGGTCAACGCTGATTCTGCAAAGCCACAACTGTTGAAGTACGTATACGGCGATTAACCTTGTTCAATTCGTTGATGTGTATGTGTATGTGTCTGGGCCCATAAGTGCCCCTATTTCCAATTGCCTAAGGCTAAATACAGGCGTTATTGTTTTTCCTTGTTTTAGGTGGGGATTACCTATAGCCAAAATGCGCCTGACACTCTCCCTATGGGTGCGGCCGGCGCCCTACTTCATAGCCCATTTGTTGCCCATACTTTGACAATAAGGGGGTGCTTAACTTTGCCTGCAATCTTAGTCATCCCCAGGTACATTAAGTGGTGCGGAGCGTGGCAGTTTGTGTGTATTCACAAAGGTTTGGTAAGAGGTACAATTGCCTGTCAACTTTGGTAACTCGTACCTGCATCGCATTTTTCACCTTGAAAACATATCTGGTGGCCAATCATCCAAAGTCCCGTCAGGGCATTGTGCGTCTTATAACGCTCATGATCATAACTCATACAAACGTGTATCTTCAGGTTTTACCGGCACGTCTCAGGATCCTCTTCTGACCATTTCCCTGGCCGTTTGTTATCCTGGAGGTCGATTTCTTCATGCCGTTCCTTGGATCCCGCCTTCAGACTCGGTCTGGTTGGTTTTTGTCCTTCCCATTTCCCCGCCCACTAAGTCCGACGTTGACGATACATCGTGCGTGGCCACGCGTGACCGCCGCGCGTGGGTCTCTGACATCGTTCGCGAGGTTCGCTCTGAGCCCGTCGAGTCCCTGGCGGACCCCTGCGACCGCGACGAAATGTGCATGAACCGGAGGATTTTTGGCAGCACTGTCACCCAGAACTGACGTATGTTCGGGAGGCAGGCCACAAAGATGCCCACGGCGAGCTCGATGGCAGACCAGATGGAAGTTTGGAACAAGACTACTGGCAACATTAATACTCGGACAAAAAGTAGGGGGGGCATGCCTCAATGTGGGTGGGATCTGACCATCACTGTCCAAAAAGGCCCCAAATGGCCGAATCACCTTGATACGATAGCCACTAACCGCGGTAAGGCTTTGACCCTTAATTAGCAAACTGTGCCCTATCCCGGAAGCAGTACTGGCTCTAGAGAACTCTGCCTCTATCTCACTCACAATATACCCATGCTAAACATGGACATAACGTCCAGCTTCTGCTTCAGCGGAACGTTCAGCTTGTAGATCTGCGACGCCGGAAGCAGCAGCATCCAAACATCCAGAATAAAATTCAGGGCGCCGTGGGATAAGGCGGGCGGGTTCGTGCTGTAGCACCGGCCCTCGGTCTCCCCTGTCCATCCCTCCCAGGCATAGTGTAGGGGCTGGCAGGAGACGAGCGCGGTGATGAGGAAGGAAATGTATAGCAAGAGGTTGAAAGCTTGTGTAAACCACAAGACCATCCGGAACCGGTGGTCGGGGAAGATGCGGAGGTACAGGAACAGGATGGACGCCTTGATGAAGGCCAGGCCCAGCACGTATAAGAAGGTCGAAATGAAGAACATCTTTGGTTTCGAGTTAGCTTTTACTGACGACGGGTAGAGAGGTCCGGAGAAGTTCCATTCTTACTCTTAGACCTAGAGATATCTGTGAAGCGCTAAGGTACCACACGTCTCTTCCAGCCCCGGCAACTGCAGCTGCAAATGTACGTTAGACTCATATTGAAATCAAAGCATTGTTCCGCAAGCGCTTACTGACAAAACCGACGGGTGTCAAAGCCGCGA
The DNA here is from genome assembly GCA_020631755.1 of Colletotrichum sublineola. Lineage (NCBI taxonomy): Eukaryota > Fungi > Ascomycota > Sordariomycetes > Glomerellales > Glomerellaceae > Colletotrichum > Colletotrichum sublineola. The sequence continues at coordinate 1,945,971 of JAHSQG010000010.1, forward strand.
AAGCAAGCTGCAAAATGGTCAATGACGTTTCGGAATGCTAAGTGAACAGGAGAGGGCGAGTAGTACATATGCAATCATAATGGTTGTGTCGTCCCAACCCCAAGGCGAAATCCTCATGCATTTGTGACCGATCCGCGTGATGATCACAAGGGTTGTGAACATGAAGAGGGCCATCTGGATAGACGGTATGACGTTGTCCTTCTTAGCCACGGGGTCGTTACACAGGGTACTCGTATAGTTTTTGGCAACTGAAAAGGCGCGGCCAGTCAGCATCGATACCCGGTTTTGACCCTATCCAGCGCGGTTTCTCTCACCCAGCATCTCCTTGACGGTGCAGTTCGCAAAAATGCAGCTTTGAACATAGCCGCAGAAGACCCTATCGTTGCACATGCATGTCTGGTCTGTAACAGAACATATGGTTTGGCCGAGCTCTTGAAGGGTACATTGTACCTAAGCGTGTGAGCAGGTGATGTGACGAGGGTGTTGCTGTCATGGGTAAGGGTTATCTCACAGCACAGGGCGGAAGAACCTGGGGCGGCGTCGGATCCAATGCACTCACGATGCTTCCCAGCATGAAGAAGCAAGCAAGCAACGCGGAGATTCGGACGGCAACCATGTCGACGGCTGTGTTCCGCTGACTCTCGAAGGTTGGAAATTGGCAGAAAAGCAAGCGTCACCGTCTACTTGACAAAAGACGCCTGGTCATAGTATGAATCTATGCCCTTGGCCCTGGGCGAAGCGAAAAGGAAGGGGGATTCACAAATGGATATAAGACGAGCAGTTTTTCTTGACTCAGCTCCTAGAATACATATCCCGCAACCCTCCTAGGAGCCCCATACAACGCCATGTGGGAGGTCGTCGGGCCAGGGGGCGCTAACCTTCCCAGTGCCGTTGAAGAGTCCGATAATCCGCATGGCAGGGTCAGTGACCCAGTGGAACCAAGCCCCTCCTCACATTATGAGGATAACATGATGGCTTTGTAGAACGAGATGGAGAACGAGATGGAGAACGCCGCAAGGTGTTTGTGACTAGCCCTTTATAGATGCGCACTGACAGCGATCGTCCTGCCTTATCAGCGCACGAGCCGCACCAGTATGGACCCCAGGGAATAATAGCCTCCGAATGCGGCTCCGCCGTGGACATGTCAGAGTGCCGCGCTAGTTACCTGCAGCAACTTGGCATGTCCAAACACTCCTGGCATGGATACTTGCCTATATGACATGGTTCCCTCGCCTTGGAGACTCTGTGATAAACCCACACACGCACAACTGACTGCTTGCGTGGTGAAATAAGGATTCCGTACGGCATGAAGGCGAAGCAACATCGTCGGCGAGGGGCCGCCGTCCGCTCGGACCCCCCGTGAGCGGAGCCGAATCCGCACAGACGGTGTGCGAGGGCGCAGCAAACCCCGCCGGTTCGTCAGGGATGGAGCTGTGGCACATTGGATGGTAGACCGAACGTGGCAAAGTATGGCGGAGCGTGAGCCACTCAACAACGAACAGGTCTCCTACAATGGTCTAGTGTAGTGGTAAAGGCCTGTACTCAGTATGCTATGTGATGCCCCTGACCCTGTAAGGAGTCAACTTGAACCTGTTGCCTAGCAAGAGGGAACGGAATATTAACCAATTGAGCCTTCTACCCTTCTCAAAAGTAGATCTTGTTATTACCCCTTCTTGTCTAGGGTTTCCGCATACCATGTTCCTTTGAGCATTATGTCGAATATGCTATATTCTCTCTTCCTGTATAGCTAAAATGGGTAATTAGACAAGTGGATTATAATACAGTATGAGCAAAGCTGCTAGTATGGAATCGTTCCAGACCCTCAAAAGCGATCTAGCCCAGTTCACCCACCACATAAGTATCACGATACGTATCCGTAGTTTATAACCCAATGCACTTCTGGCCTGTGCCACATCTCAAGCTCTTGAAATGGTCTAAAATACCCGATAACACAGAACAATTACTGAGTAAGCCAAGATGCAATCAAATACCTCGACAACAAAAAGGGTTCTTGATCTGCAACGCGAGTCGCAGAAACAAGCTGAAGGAAGAAAAGCGGGGGGGTAAAATCCAGCAGCTCCCGGACAGCCAACACACGGACCTTTGCCAGATCCGATGCCCACAATCTTTTGCGAGAGGATACGAATCATCCGATGGCCACCCCATATGACACTGGTTGATGTCGGTCGAGAGAGAAGTGCAACACTTCCCTCCCCGCGGGCAGGAAGGCGGGCATCTTGGGCATCGTGAGGCATTGGGGCGGTTCCCAACGAGTACGGCGGGCGTCAGACCTAGGAATGGCGCTCTGTAGGTAATGATTCATAAAAGCTTATGAGGCCGACAGAGCAACGGAGCCGTCAGTAGGGCGGGCGCTCCGAGCCGGTTCCGGAATTTGCAGCGCATCGCCGCAGAACAACATGGGGTTAGGTGCTCTCTCCAAGGGCCAACGCCCGTGAAATGCGTAGGAAATCCTACCACAAAGTCCTTTTCGTTGCGTTTGACTAATACAGCTTGATATTGGTGGTTTTGGGGTATACCAACCACCATGTCCCTGTGATACTTTATCAAAATCTATCGTGGTACCCTCACGTTCACAGAACAGCTTTATGGGACTTCTCCAGGACCGTCATAGCTATTGTTTCGACCCTTTCAGACCGGCCTCGGTTGGATGTGTATTATACGTCCCGGCCCAGGCGGTCTAGTAGAGGGTAAAATGACGGACAACGCTTAGTGTGTTAACAATTTCCAACATCATTAGGGTGTAGGTAGCAAGCGCAGGCAGAATAACCATTCTCTATTACTTAATCAAACCAATTCAACCACCTGAATTCTGACTCCAACCCCAACTAACTTACATATATTGATATTGAGATGCTGAAGAAGGGTTGGCAGAGGATCTGTCTTATCAGGCTTACGGTAATGGTTTAGCTTGTCAGACTGGATTGGCCATCCGTCATCTTACCCCCACGTGGCTTTTTCTCAAGCGCATTTGTCCTGTGCTGCCGGGGCGCAATGATTGTGCATATGCATGTGCTTTCACCGGACTTCCACTTCTGCTTGGGCTAACGGCAATAGGTAAGACGGTTACCAGAAAGAGTTAGTACACTAGCAGCACCAGAGTGAGAAAACGAGAGTGAGAAAACGAGGCTCAGATGTTAACAGAGGCCCTTCATAGATCAACCTAAATACAAGTGAAAGTCCGCGTATATGGTAGCAGAGAGATCGTGGGGCTTCGTGGGGCTCCTTTGTGATTTACCTAATGGAACAACGAGATTCATATGTGTTGTCGGAAGTCTTTGCCCGATAGAATGTACGTTAAATGGAAGCGTTGAATAAAAAGTATGGCTCATGGGAGCTAATTTATCCAAAATAAAAAAGATAAAATAAAAAAAGGCTGGCTACATGTCACTGACCAGGCTGAAGACACCCTCATGGATGTACGGAAAAGATCACGTAAGCTTGATGCCAACCAAGCTGATGCTGATCGCCTCATGCTGCATGCGGATTAATAAAATTTCTTCTACTGGACCACAGCCTGATGATAAGTTCTTGGGTCTATCTGGGAGAGGTCAGGCAAGCTTTCGTTTCCTGGCAAGTTGGCCCCCAGAAGATAAGAGATGAGGGCCAAATTCGGCCAGCCTGATCCGAATCTGACGGATCGTCGAGTACCGGATATTACACCTGCCATTCTGGTAAGGCAATACCCTACATTATTGATGGATCCAATGCCGGATTGCGGCGAAGTAGGGCTTCTTGTTCGACTTGGGCGAATGGGCACCGCCCCGGTGATGAGGTCTGCAAAGGCAGTTTGCACGCGGCACCGTAACTTCGCATATGCATGTGGGCTTGACCGAATGACCATGTTGGCCTAAAGTAGCCAACGCCTGGGTATTTGCCAAGGACCACAATATGCTCAAGTATGGTGAAATCAACGTGTTTCGGCCGTTTTGAGGGAGAAGTATGCATGTGGCTTAAGAAGGAACGTTACGTCGCTTCCAACGAGGAAACACACACTGAGAGAGAACTCTTATCGAAGACGATAGCCTGCTACGTGGAAAAGAAATACCGCAGGCGTTCTATTCCCGATCACTACACAAACCGATTCTCCTCTCCCGCTTGCGGTCATCCCATCTTCCTGCGATTCATTTCTGTCTAAACATTGCCAACAAATCTCTCCTTGATAAAGGAAACTTAATCTAAACATACGACCCTTCCTCTATCTTCAAGCTCTTGCTCTCATATCGACTAGTCACCCAGCCAACATGACTGTCAGCAGAATGCCGCTGCTCCTCGTGGTCCTGCTGTGGGCAGGATCCGTGTCTGCAGACGGATATGACTTTGCCAACAATCTCTTTTCGGACCTGGCTCCGTAAGTCTGCCGGAGTCACTCTTTTTAAGTTGTATACGCTAAGAAATGCCCTGTGGTCAGGCTGCTGGCGCTCTTTGGAGAACGAGTGACTATGCAATTCATGAGTGGAGCTATGGGCTGGGCCGATACCATCATTCTTGCCATGGCTCCTCTTGGTATAATTACCGCCATCGTGGGAGCTATTCGCGTCGGGGGCCCCACTTGGCTTAAGGCAGTGATCGGGAGAGCTCGAGAGAATCTCGCCGTAGCCGAGGCCGAGTTAATGTCATCAACCTCGCAGGAAGTTTGTGAGCTTTGGAATGGCCAAGAGATCGTGCGGTGTATGGGCTCCCCTTCGGTTACCGAGTTTATCTGCTTGCTACCCAAGAATACCAGCAAAGGGGCTCCTGAAGTAGTGGTACAAACCTCACAAAAGGCACTGAAAGATCAGAATGATCATCTCGAACAAATCGGTGAGAAGCTTGTATTTTCTCATCACGGCCCATTTCTTACTTCTCACTTTAGATTTGAATATCAAGAACGGCATTTATCGACGGCGAGATTCTAGGGAAAATCAGGACCCAGAGAAAAGCCTAGCGTCTCCGTGTCAAAACATCATCGTTACACGGAATCACTCCCTCGACGCGCCGAATATCTACGTCAATGCCCATCAGCAGACTTCGAGAGAGAAGTTACGCGTCGTCGCAGCTTTTGGGACCATTCTTCAACTTTGTGTTCTTTTGTACTCCAGATTCGCTACATATCACCCGACCTTGAAATTCCAGAAGGATGGCAGTCCTATCGAGAGTTACGCGTACCCTTGCACTGCAGTTGGAACGCTTATTTTGGTGCTCGGAATGATATTATGCGCCCACGTCGTGGATAACAGCACAACGGAGGAGCGATATCAGCCAAAGCCAGAGATAGACATGAAGGTTCGAATGGTTTGGCTACAGCAAACCAAGATTGTCAGTGACCAGGTTTTTGGATCCTTTGTGATATACGCAACGAATGACCAACCTTTCATCACGACATCGAGACGAACTCAAAAGGTCAGGGGTGGACGGCCTCATCCCGCAACTCGCGATGGAAAACATTCGACATCAGATGACTCAAACAATGTCTCCGCAACAGCCGGTGAAGCCGCTTCTCTGACTCTCCAAGTCAAGACGGTTCTCGGGATGATGACAGCTCTCACAGGATTCGTCCTGCAGTTTGTTGGTCTGCGAGGGTTACACTGGTCGGCCTCGGTTGCTCAGCTCGGTGCAGTCTTGGTCATGCTAGGTCTCAAAGCATGGGTTCGACGTGGCCTCGCGACGCCACCCAAAGCCATATCTTTGCCACCAGGGTACGAACTTGACTGGTTTGCAAAAACGCTAGGAGAAGTTGGCCAAGCACCTTGGAACAGTGAAGCAACACCTGGGACGGAAACTGAACCGACAGGCTCTGGAAAGGAATTGACTAGTGAATGGATGATTTCGTGCTGTGGAGACGCGCACTTGGGGCCTAAGAAGCGAGACGAGTGCCAAGGCGATGAACAGAGCGACCAGCTGAGTGACATATCGCACCTTAGCAACGAGGAAGCTGCCATGTCGAGGGACTCGGAACGTTCTGTGACAGGTGACGTCGTCATCGCAGATGCTCAGAGAGTGCTGAAGATCCGGAAGGATCATGGCTATCTAGCCAAATGGCAAGGAAATGCCTCTGCGGAAGCTGTTTCTCTTGCCAGGGCAATCGAGATCACGATGAATGCCTTAATTGGCTCTTCCACGGCGATTCCTGGCACCTTTTACTGGTCCCTCGACGCCAGCTACGACGGCACAGGCAATTGCCCGATCAACTTTGAAATTGCGCGACAACCTGACGGGAAATGGAAGGCATTCGCGAATGAATACGAAGCAGCGCTTTCCTTGTGGCTCTCCTCTGCCAACGACGAAACGAAAAAGGCAGCCCGGCTTTCCGAACAGAATAAGGGAAAAGCATCCGGGCCCTCTTTGGAGAACGAGAAAGGAACCGAACATCGCAACAACAAGAAAGATAACGCGCGGTTGCGCATGGAGGAGTCGAAAGGAGAGATGGGCCTGCGGGTTGTAGGGTCACATACCACAGCCCTCCGCCGAGATCTCCAGTGGTGGGTGCCGAAAGACTTACTTCGAATCTTCGGAATCAAAAAACACCAAGACCATCAGCAACTCGAAGAAACTCAAGAAAGTGGTCAAGAGGATGATGAAAAAGACTTTCTAGAAATGGAAACCCGCAGGATCATCGGCTATGGTCCGCAAGATACTCACTGGCAAGGAACGAGTGATGGGACCAAGAAGCCTCAAGGCTCAGTTCGATTCAGTCGAACAGAGTTAGTTGCCCAACGACACGACACACTTTTACCAATTCGATGTCACAGATGATCTCGATGCAGCCCCCTTCCTTGCAGCAGAGTCGTACTCTTCTACGCCCTTGCTATTTGCTCAGCACATGTTTTCGGCATTCATGTATGCTGTAGCGGGCACGAAGGAAAAAGAAGAACTCTTCCAGGGCGTTGCCGATGTACAACCCGCCGCCAGTGGTGCTACGACTTGGAAATCTTTCACGCTCCAGAACGCAACCATAACTGCAATGGTTCAAGAAATCGAGACCTCTGGTCTTGGAACCCTTGCAGATATCTATCTTAGCGTCATACCGCCACTGAGCGAAATGAAGAAACTTCCCCGGGTTGATGATGCGATCATCGAAGTAGCAAGAGCGCAAGCTAAGCAGCATGAGCAACTGCAGCATTGGAAAGAGGCCACTGACATATACTTGTGGCTCTTTCAGACAGCAAACACATTCAAAGGACAAGACATCGTCGCCAAGGCCACGACAGTGTTGTTGGAGTATCTAAGACAAGTTGTGTCAACCATCAACTTAAGGAAAGACGAAGGACAGTTCATCCTAGACCCTCTCAGTAAGGCGGCATACAATATACAGGAGATTCTGAAAGAGTCTGCCGACCATCAGATCCTGTTGAATCTCATGGAGTTGTACGAGAGCCAAGATCGTCAATGGGAATGTGAGGCGATCTACAGAGAGGATGCCCAACCCAAGCCAGAAACAAGCTACAGACAACTGAAAGCGTTCAACTTCACCAAATTGCATGAGGCAGTCCGAGACAATAGCATGGATCAGGCTGAAGAAGCTGTCAAGGACCCCGAAATGGTCAATGCAAAAGACATTCACCGTTGGACATCTCTTCATTACGCTGCCAGAACGGGCAACTCGAGGATGGTTTGGAGATTGCTCAACAATGGAGCGGAGGTCAACTCCCTTGACCTGAATGGATACACACCATTTCATTACGCTTGCCGATCCAAACCCAAAGTGGATGGTGATGGGAATGCCTCAGATGAGGACCGAAGGAGAGTGATTGGAAACCCCATCCGTGAAGCCGCTGGCTCAGAGGAGGACAGAGAGAGAGCGATTGGAAACCTCATCCTTGAAGGCGCTGATGTCAATGCACAGGGCAGAGATGGAATGACGCCACTGCACTGTGCATCAATAGAGGGGAATGAAAGGATAGTGAGTGTGTTGATTGAGGCGGGAGCAAATGCAAACATTTCAGATGCCTCAGGAAGCACACCATTATTTTTGGCAGCACGCATGGGGGGGACACAGTATGTCCAGAACCTCTGGGAGGTTACCGGGAAAAGACTTCGTGACAATTTCAGCAGAGATTCTCTACACCTAGCAGCCCTCTCTGGAAATACCGACTTGACTGAATGGCTTCTGACCCAAGCGTCAGACAAGGAAGTTAAAGATCGCAGAAAGTACAGACCTCTACACTGGGCAGCAAGGAATGGACATGAGGACGTGGTGAAACTACTCATCAAGCATGGTGTTGAGATCAAGGCCAAAGATCAAATGGCTTACACACCACTACACAAAGCTGCTGAAGGAGGGCATGAGGGCGTTATCGAACTGCTCATAGACAATGGTGCAGAACCAAAGGCTGAAACCCTGAGGGGCGGGACACCACTACACGAAGCTGCCAAAGGAGGGCACGTGGGTGTTGTGAATCTGCTCCTTCAGCGTGGCGCAGAACTGAATGTTCAAGACCAGAAGGGTATTACGCCGCTACACAAGGCTGCTGAAGGAGGGCATGAAGATGTTGTGAAGCTGCTCATCGACAAGGGGGCCGATATCAATCCCCGAGGCACGTTGGGCAATTTTGATCGTCGAGCTGATGATTTGGTTGGAAGAGAAAGTCTACTCAGGCCCCTCCACTGTGCTGTCAGGCATGGGCAAACAAACATTGCGAGGATTCTTATGGAGAAGGGGGCGAGTACGGAGACTCCAGACGACAAAGAGCCAACCTTACTGAGTCTGGCTATCGGAAGGGGCGATCTCGAATTCGCAAAGGAACTCATCAAGGGCAAGTCTGATGTGCTCGACCAGAGACATGGGAGGAATCTCAAGTGGAAAACGCCGCTATTACACATGACTGCTAGAAACGGACATGCAGACATTGTCAAGTTTCTTATCGACATGGTTGACAAGCAATGTCGGGATGAGCGTGGCAAAACAGCGCAACAGGTAGCCTCTGAGAGGCGGCAGGAAGCAGCCGAGTCTGGAGCCCTTGAAATATGGAAGGGCAGAGAGCAGATCAGGCGCACCGTCAAAGACTTTGACGAAGTCATATCACTTTTGAAATAGTGAGAAGGGAGGGTCAGGGGCTTGGGTTGTATATAGTAAAGCTATTCATTTCTCTGCCAAGGATCCTGGAATGTAATTCATACTGCCCTACCGTTCACTTCCCCCAAGATGGAAAGACTGCGGGTCTTGAATATGACTGCTACAATATAATATCCCCTCGCAATACGGGGTATTAAGGCAATGTATCCGCCTTTCCAAATGATTCTGTCGTAATCACCTAGGGAGTCGAGTGACAGAGAGTGCGTGTCCTTGATATGCTAAACCATCATGTCATCAACCTTCGACATAGCTATTGGATTCACAACCAACCCACCAAGGACAACCGACACAGGGGTATATATAACCACCTTGACACCATGCAAGACACGACGCAAACTTAATCATGTCGGAAAGAGTTACTTATTAAATGTATAATGTACTCCCACCGGCTACGTGCCGGGAGATTCGTGTGGGGAGCGCTGCTGGGCCCCCCATGCAATATTCAGTCTACGTCTCATCTCTTTGATCATTATCACTTTGTGAATCAAGGGGGAAAGCTCCAAGGGGCCAAACAAGCACCCCGTTCCGCAACCGCATTCCTCATGGGACATTTCGAGGCTCGGTGCCCCCCTTTTCGCTCAACAAATCAACGCCGAATTTCATGCATTTACATGGACACCAAATCCCTGGACCGCGGGTCGACCCTTTACTCTATCATCGCTCACAAAAGAAAAACCCATCATCCGGTCAGCTTCTCATTTTACCATCCGTCGTTGGGCCGCCGCCTCGACCCGCGGAAGTAGTCGTACGTGGACGGGTCCTGGTCGAGCGTCTCAGCGTCGGCTTGAGGGAGTCCACTATAGCCCCTCGGTCCGCCGCCCAGCGCGCCCACAGTGGGGCCCGCCGCAGGAGGACTTATGGGCATGCCCGCAGCGTTACGCACAAGCGCCCTGTCGCTTTCGTTGCTGTTGATATGATACAAAGGGCTACGAGACCGGTCACCCATGGTCGCCTGTTGAGCGAATCCTGCCTGTGGTGAGCCCAATCGTGTCGGCGACTGCTGGCCGTTGGCGGTGGGCGACATGTAGCCTGGCGGATTGGGTTTGTAGGACGAGGACCCTGACTGAGCAGAAATATCGCGTCGCTGACCCGTCATGCCACCCTGCAGCTGAACGGCGGTGGGAGTTCCGGGACGGGAGCCGTAGTCAGACATGGATCCGGGCGTGCCGGGGCGCATGATATCGGGATCCTGGCCAAACAGATCACCATTGCCGTGCTCGTCAGCGAATTCTGCTCTGTTCTTGTAGAATTCGAAATCGAGATTCGACTCGGAGACGAATTCGAAGCCGGGCACATTAGCCGACTTTCCGGGCTTGCCAGAGCTCATAGGATCCATTGCGTATGTGTCCGAGTAGCCCGAAACGCTCATCATGTCGCCGCTGTTGGCCTCTCTTCCGTCCGAAAGACGGCCCTTGTAGACAATGTGCAGATACGGCTGTGCTTTTTGGTGCACCATTGGCGTGATGAGCGGCTTGTACAACGCAGGGTGGCCGAAACGCGATGCCAGGCGCTCGCTGCGCAGGCGTGTTTCCTTTTGCATGCCGGCTTCGGGGTGCTTGGCAACGTTGGTCGTCGACAGGTAATGGATCTTGTCGTCAAAAACCCGGACGCAGACGATCTTGAAGATGATCAAGAGAATGGGCAGAGGGGCGATGGCCAAGGCCTGTTTGTGGGTCGCCCAGTCGGATCGGGCCCAGGCGCTGAGGAAGAAGACGCAGTTGGACAAAAAGACAGCAAAGAGCATGCGGTTTACGAGGACACGCCAAAACATGCCTCCCGACTCGTTCTTGGTGACGAAGATGTAGAGAAGCAAGTACTTCTTGAGCCAGTAGTCGATGGCGTAGTACAAGGTGGCGGCCGGGAGGACCAAAGGCTGAATGCCAGAGAAACCCAAGGCGACGGTCGCATAGTAAAGGAAATAGTTGTAGTACATGGCGTACTCGAATGAGGGAGGAGCTGTGAGCTCAATGAGCTCTCTGGGGGTCGGGCTCGAGAACTTGCGCACGAAGAAACTGTAGACGAGGGTCCAGAGCTGGGCGAGGTCGATAGCAGCACCGAGGTTGCGCTGAAGAAGCCACGTGACCCAGAAAGGGCTGACTTTGCACAAGGCCGTAAAGAGTGTCGTCGCGAGATTCTGGTCAATGATGGCGTGCCAAGCATCGGTCCTCTTGTCGTTCGTCTCGGAGACAACAGCGGACACAAAGGACCAGACGGCACTAAAGAGTGAGAACACAATGAGGTTGTTGAAGACGAAGAAGGCGTAGAGCTTGGCCATGACGTGACGCTCGCGACCCGTCTTGGTCTGGTCTCCGGCTTTCATAGACAGCCGGCGGAAGATGATGGGAAGGACGAGATAAACAAGCGACGTGATGGCGGGCGACGCGATACCCTGGACGATAGCCCACCAGTTCGGGTCCCTCGCAAGCTCTCGCTGGAACGCCGGCCATACGTTACCGAGATTGTCCAGGTTGATCAAGAAGATGGCAATCATGGCGTTGGGGGCAACCCACACAAAAGTGAGCAATGCGATCCAGAGGTTGTTTACAATACGCCTCCACCGACGAACCGAGGCGCTGAGAGGCAGATTGTCCCAAATGATGTCGTTCGGGCGAGGGGCCAAGGTGATTACCGCGCCGTGCGGGCGCTTTTTGCGGCAGGCGTAGGCGATGTTGTGGGCCTCGGCGATATCAGAGTAACTAGCAAAGCCGTAGGGCATGGTGCTCCGCTTGTCAACGCTGAGTCGGACTTCCCTGATCTCAAGTTCCAGCTCCTTGATCCGCTGCGTCAGGTACTCGATGGCGTCGACCTTTTGACCCTTGGGGTACGTGGCGAAGGACGGATCCTTCTTGGAGGGCTTGCACATCGGACGGGCTGCCGGGAGCTGGTCGGGCTTCTTCATGTACTTGGCCAGGACCTGTTCCAGCTTGCGAACGGTGTGGTCGTGCTGCTCGATCAACTTGGGGAGATCCTTGACGTTTCGGGCAATGGCAGTACGAGAGAAGGAAGAAGCGGGCACGACTTCGTCGATAAGTCTTGCAATGCCCTCATCCGAACATCTGGCCTTGGGAATGTCGTACATCTACCATTGTCAGTTTCGACTCCGGAAAAGTGGGCGTTCCAGCAGCACTTACCATCAGTGTCCGTGCATGCAAGCTGTTCTGGTACTCCTCGCTCTCGAAGTACTTGCGGCGGAGCAGCATGACCTTCCGGTAGTTCCACCACAAGAAACCCATGACGGTGAACGTAATCATGTACGCGACGGCGACCTGGGCCCAGTACGCTTCGCCCCAGACGGCTATGGGTGTAATTGCATCGAGCCAAGTCTCGTCAATGCCCTCTGTGCGGTTAGCCATATAAGTGGGGATCAGGATAGCAAGACAGAAGACGGAGATGGTCAAGAACATGTAAAGACACATGCGGATGAAGAGGAGGAAGATGGTGGCGTCCATGCCGGCATGATGGACCATATCATCCTCAGTGGTCTTCCATAGAGGCGGGATCCAAGACCATAGCTTCTTCCCTATGGGCGGAGGAGCATGTTTTTCGTCGGCATGTTTAAGCTTGGGTGCGTAGACGGACTGGTTGTATGGCCGGAGCAGGGAGAAGGTAAGGGCGATGCCGACGGTGACGCCGAGAGAGGTACCCAAGGCAGCCCAGATGGAGTTCTTTTGCAGCTATTTTTCGACAGTCAGTAAGCAGAAACAATGATGGTACACGCCTGGTCGAGGGAAGAGCGGTTTCGCCTACCTGTTGGCTATAAGGATTCTTGATCAAGTCCAACAACTGCTTGCCTGCGTCGACACTCATTTCGGCTGATGGGCCCCCTCGGGGCGCGGAGGGTTGGGAAGTGTCTCCAGATGAATTCCGGCGGGCAAGGAGACGCCGGAGGTCCTCGTTGGCGATGCTATCTTTGCAAGAGGTGTCGGATCAAGCGGCGACGATTCGGAGGGAGAAACGGCCGGTCGGTTGGCCGTGACGTATTAAGGGCGGTGATGGCGAGGTTTCTCGGACGTATTACGCGGGATTCGTTGATATCGCAGATGTAAAGGACTTTTTCGGATTGCCCGTTCGTGCAAGTGTTGACGGGCGTACAAAGACTGGCGCAAAACGACAGGTGGGTGACGACGACAAGTGAATGACGCCGGGGGCCGCAACGAGGGTCGAGGGGGAGAAGAGGTCGTCGGGAGGGTTATTGCAAGGGGGGAGAATTGGGAAAACGAAGGATGAGATTCTCAAGCGAGCGTAAAGAGCGGAGGTTTAGGTAAGTTGAAGTAAGGTACGGTACAGAGTGTACGGGATGAAGAGGTTAAAGAGACGGCAGGGGGGGAGGAGGACGAAGGAGGTAAAGGGAGGGATGGAGTGCAGATGACAGATGGGAAGCACGTAGTGTAGTGTGGTTTGTTGAGCCGAGAAAGGATTGCGTATGTCACTCCAGGCACATCCCAGTCCTATGGGTGCGCCGATATCCGGGTGTATCGCGGGAGGAGCGTGTGTACGGTTGACTCTGCTGGACTGAGTCCTAGCTTAATCATAGTGCAATGTTGTAGCGGCCAATAGAGCAAAGAAAAAAAGAAAAGAAAAAAAAAGAAAAAAAACACAAAAAGAGCCTGCGTAAGAGAACCCGGCGTAAGGGATTGGCCCGCCCCTCACGTCCCTGCAATTTTTGCGCTAATGGGGTCTCGAGGAGAAAAGACCCACTCTATCCGGCCCACCATTGTCAAGCTGCCCAGTTGGCGGTACGTACCTATTGCTTTGTACTTTACATACCTATCCGTACGAAGTGAAGTACTCCGTAAGTACCTGCTTGCTGCTCATATGTCAGGTCTTGCATTCTCCCTTTGAAATAGATGAGTGGCTGCTTATCACCTTGGCTGACCGCAAAAATGTATTCGTAAGTGTTTGTACCGTGACAGCAAGCGCGGTCTCCATGTTTCTCCATGTTTTACGTATGTTCCTCATGTATGTCTTGATCTGTCCACAGCTGCAGGGACACTGGTTATGTGCGTTGGAAGTGCAAGTCCTGGAGGGGGGGTGTTCAACCTAAATTGCTTGTATCTGTACCGAATCTCGGTAGCGACTTGCCCACGGATAGGTAGGCACGATACGTACCCCATCCGCCCCAGAACGGTCCCTCCAGTCTCGTGGACGGAACTACGTGTAAAGTACAGACAACCTGCTGGGCAGCGGGCTTGAGATGGGCCTGGTTGAGCAACCTGGCCGTAAGAAATACAGGGGGGGAAAAACACATACAGACACAAACTATCATCCAAAGAGAAAGCAGCTCGCCCTAGCCAAAGCTCGGGACACCTCGAAGGAGCATGGGCCCCCCCCCTCCGCCATCCCTCGTGCCAAAGAAAAAAACCGTCTTCTCGCAGGCGCATCGGCAGGCCCGCCGCTCGCTGTGGCTGGTGGCTATTTTTGACATCCAAAGTGGGGTCTAGCATTGTTCATCCTCACCCACACCACGCGACAAGGCCAAGGACTGAATAGGGCCCTGTGCCTGCACAACTGCTGAGAGAGGCATAGCATTGGGGGTTGATGAATCCATGAATACGAGGCGGCCAACATCCTGCCCTCCCCCCCCCCGCTCCATTCCATGCAACCTCTTCCAGCGTCCGGTGTACAGTGGCTCTGTTCCGGCCAGCAGCTACCGTACACTGCTGACATGCTCGGGATCATTTGTATTTTATTTTTTTTTCGTCGCGATGCGCTGCTACGCTTGGCCGATGTTCGGGTTTGCGTGATCCCCCCGTCCGAGGAACAAACGCAGATCTGCACCTTGGAGCAGAGGGGTGGACGTTCCAGCTATAGGAAAGAGTGAGAAAGAGGGTTTCTGATTGCGTGTGCGCGCTAACGGCGAGGATGCCATCATCCAACATATGTGACGGAGAGAGAAAGCGCCTCCAACTCTGATGCTGCAAGCCCAAATTGTCGAGCCGCCGCCGTTTAAGGAAGAAAAAAAAAAAAAAAAAGAAGAAGCTCAATGTTTCCTTCCGTTTCGTACCGTTTCGATATATCCTATGCGCCGGAAAGGCGGCATGTCGATCGCGGCTCTTTCATTCCTCCAATCTTTCAATCCCATTGCAACGTTAAGCGGCACCCTGCGCTCGGGTGTCAGGGTAAGTGACGAACAGGGGGGCCAGTCTTTGGGTTATGGTTTCCCCCCTCGCGTGAGCCAAATACCGGCAGGCCTCGCATGTCTTCAATCAGGGGAAGACCCCCTTTAGCCCCCAAGGTACAGAAAATGCGTTCAACAGGACTGGCTGTGCATGGGCTTCTTGGAGAACTTGAGGGCAGAGATAGGAATAGAGTAGTGTAGGTGTCCCCTTTGTGTGGAGGGATTTGCATAAAAAGACTGGAGTCAATTGAACGGATCAGTGTCCCTGGGGACTCAACCAGAGAGAAAAAAAAAGTCCGAAGTTGGCACGGGTCAAACTCAATGCGAAAGCCACAATGCCAGTCAGGAGACAGCAATCGGCTGTGCACGAGTGATCGTCAAGATGCTCCCCTTATAGACGAACTACATGATACATGAGCAGGATAACAAAAACAACGCCATGAATGCAAGGGGAATCGCCCACCAACTTCGCCACGCTGCGCTTGCTGGGATTCCCCTCAAAACCTCACGCGCGCGAGTCGAGAATAAGCATCCTCTCCCCCTTTCTGCAGCAAAAACCAGCTTTCTCTGGCACACTTCCCATCCTTTCAAGTCACGAGGGCTTCAAAGCAGGGCCCAAGTGCCTCCTCCATACCGCCAAACCATCCCAAACCATCCCCCAAGCCCATAGGTGTTCCAGAACAGCAGCTAACGAAAAAGAAATCCTCGAGTTGGGAAACGAATCCCATGGAAACGGAACGGTAGGTGGCTAAGGAGCGCCGCCTTTTCATCAGCGCCAAGAGCCGGCCCGTTTCCCGCCCAGTTACGTCACAGTTCCCGAGCCACCAATTCTCCGTTGATTCTCTTCGACCTGCCAAAAAGCCCTTCCCTTCCCTGTGGCGCGCTTTTCCCACATTTTTGGCGTCCAAGGAACGCACGGCAATCCATGCGTAGAAGCCCGCGCGAAGAAGCCGTTCGCCTTTCCCCCTCGATATCGCCTAGCGTCCCTAGGAGAGCGAACTCTTTTCTCTCTCCCCGTTTTCCCCTTGTTTACATGGGGTTACATTCCTCACGACTCGCCCGTTTTTTTTGTTTTTTTGTTTTTTTTGTGCATTGCCGCTTTCCGGCTCGAACGAACCGTCTTGTTTCTCTCCAAACACTCGTCTTGGTTTTTCCCCTTTTCTGCGTTCCAGCCAGACCGGCACTCGCTCGGGTACCTGACAACTAAATTCAAACAGGAAAGAAAGGGGCAATGTCGTGGCACAAAACGCAGAAGAAGGGGTCCGTCCCGGCAGTCCTCTTGCCCGGTACCCCTCTCCTTCCATTCCGTGGTCTTCAACATGATCTGCAAACCCTTGACCCTTGGTGACGCGGTTGGTGGACCCTCGAATTCCATCACGGTCTGGGCCGAAGAGCCACCAAAGGACCGCTTCTGTCGACGTCATCGCTCACCCTTCCTCTGGGCCTTGTCTATATCCCACTTGGGTGTCGCTCTCCTGCTCGGCCATGGCAACATGCTGATCACTAGGATCAATGGTTTGGCACGACCGGTCATCATTCGTGCCGATTCAGAAAAGCCCGTCCGTTCGTTCACGAGTCGAGCTTAGCTATGGCCCGCCAAACATGTCCGAAGCCGACACAGCACCATCACGAGATAAGCCGCCGGTCGTCTTGGCAGACATCGTATCTGTGATCAAAACGTGATTCAAAGTTGCATGCAAGCATCGTATTATATACAGATCCCTCCCCCCGATCCCTTAAATTCTTGGTCCACATTCGTGTCCAAGCAAGAAAGCAACAAGTCAACTAAATAAAAAATATGATGTGCACCACCTTTTTGCCTGACCATCATGACCATACGAGGATAGGAAATATACCCGAGTAACTGGCTCTATCCGAGAGCCTTGGTCGACGAGTGTTCATGTGCTGCCTGCTATCCTGCAAGCAAAGTCGACGCGATGTTCGTCCCTTTCCTGAACGACCACACTATCCACGGCTTTAAACGGGGCCCTGAGAACGAGTCTTGCGCGCAGTCCTACCGACGGGATGGATGACCTTCTTCACATTTCTTGCCACCTTATGACCCAAAGATTCCTTTTCCTTTTTCGGCGATTCCTTAGCTGCGCCGTTCGAAGGAGGGCGGCCGGGCCCCCGTTTGGCCTTCTTCTCGGCTGGCTTTTCCTCCGTCTCCCCAGCGCCGTTGATGCCGTTGGCACCATTGGCACCATTGGCCCCGTTGGTCTCGGCGAGGTCATTCGCTTTGCGCTTGTCGCCAACCTTGGATTCAGACGGGGTAGCCTGCAGCGCGGCTTCACCTTCGCCCGCGGCAGGTTCGGCATCGTTGAGAGCGCCCGTCATCTCGACATCCTTGGTTGCGTCACCGTTGACAGCTTCAGCCTTGTCGGTGATGGGTTCCTTGATTGGCTCGTCCTCAACTACGGGCGCTTTGGCGGGCTCTTGCGCGATGGGCGCTTCTACCGACGCCTTGACAGGCTCGTCAGTTGGCGCAGATGTCGCGGCCGGCTGCTGGGCAGGGATGACTTTGGGCTCTTGAACGCCGGTTGTTGCGACTGGGCCATCTTGGTCGGGAACCTCTTCGACGGAGGCAGGCTTTGGCGCATCAACTGCAGTGTTTGTCGCAACCGGCGCATCCGCTGGCGGGGTAAGCGCAGGCGGTTCCTCCAGCTTGGTAGGTTCGGCGACGGGGGCAGCTGACGTCTCGGGCACTGGCGCGGTTTCTTCCTTTTTCTCGTCCTTTTTCTCCTCGGCAGGCTTCATCTCGGCGACCTCAGGCTCCGTGGGCTTGGGGTCTGCGCTGGTAGTGGTTGCGGCAGTCTCTGGGGCTGCGATCGGGAAAATGATGTTAGCGCATTATGGTCCGGGCATGGTGTGTGAAGAGCAACAAGAGAGCCTCGCTTATACAGCACATAGTGTTTGACCAAGGCGAGAGGCGCAAACATCAGTAGCCGTACTGAGTCGACGCGATCACAATAAAAGCTTCGTGATGCTTCGCACTCACCCTTGTCGGCGCCGGCAGCGGCGGGAACAGGTCCAGTAACGGGAATGGGATCCATGGCGATGACGTAAAGCGGTGTTGGGGGGGGCGCACAGTGCGCGGTCAGAAATGTCGCAGTCGGTCTTGGATATGGGGCTCAATGGCCGTACTCAAGTATAGATGGGCGTTTGTTGGTGATGAAAATGGCTACGTTGATGTCAATTGAAGATGAAAAAGCTGGTATGAAGAGGATGAGGTTGGGTTGGAAAGAGGAGAGAAGAAGGGATGAGAGAAGAGGGAAGAAGAGGTGAGGTTAGAGTCGGAGTCGGAGAAGCCGCAAGGAGCATGGGAGCTCCCTCCCCTTCATCTGCTGGGTTCACTGCAACCACACGGTAGGTCGGTCATCGCACAGAAACATGGGGTAAGGTAGGGGAGGTTCCACGGAACGAATCAGCAACGGCAAGGGCAAGGACGGCCATCGCCTGGTGGGCGCAAAGTGAGTGAATGTGTGTGTGTGTGTGTGCGCGCACGCACATGAACGTATCTGCGCGGGCATGGGGGGGAGCTGTTCTAGCTGCTAAGCTTAGCTAACAAACAGAACAGGGAGCGGACCTCAAGCGACGAGAGTGAAGCTATGAGGTTACAAGCAAATGCCGGCGAGAGCAAGGTTCCCCCTCTCGCCGCAAAAGCGGGTGGAGAGTAACCTTGGTCCGCCGTCATGTCAACCTGACGTGACGAAGCAGCTCCACGACCGCCGGTGCAGGGCTGGAGCTGGAGTTTAGCCCCGGTTAAGACCCGGGTAACCCAAAAGAGGCCTAGTCATCTATCTCATGGGGCTGCTGAGCTGGATTTGATGGGGGGGGGGGGGGAGGGGAGAGAGAACCCAGGCCGACTTGGGCGAGTTGATTCTCTGGCCGGTGATTGTTGAGTACCTAAATGTGATTGAACGGCGGCATAACATAACCGTTTCCACCGTTCTGCAGGAAACAGCAGAGAATAGACGAAGGTGTAACAGAGGCACAGAGCTCCTTTTTGGCGGCAGACACAGCTAGATTGTGTTGCAAGTTCGTCTCAGCGGTTATGACGCCGACGGTTTTCCCATGGCGGTGATGGCCCAAGGACCATGTGCGTGTCCATCTCGACGGCACTGTGTCGTCGTCCCCGCCGAAACAGCAGCAGCAAAAGGAGCACACCTCAATTTTTTCCTTTTTTTTGGGGGGGGGGGTTCTTTTTTTTCGATGAGTTTCCCAGCCACTCCCGCTTGCCAGGTCAGAAAGCGGCAGCGTCGTCGTGTTGCAGCAAGGCGATGCGGGGAGGGCGGCGCGTCCCCCACTCCTAGCCAACTTGCTTTCCTGGAACCAATGAGCACTCACCTTCGACCCCGAACCGTGGTCTGAGCTTCCGAGTTTGCTGCACGCCATCTGTGATCGGCTCGAGGGCGTATGAGCATGTGCTGCGGTGCCATACGGCTGATTGCATCGTTATCGAACGGACAGATACAGGCCCTGTATCCGTAGTCTACACGTTGGCTTTAACAAGTAAGTCCAAGAGTGCGAGATGAAAAGTGAGATGACGTTCATGTCCCGGAGCTCTGTTGTCCGTGGAGCATGTCATTGGGCGTCGTTACCACTGGACCGAGACGACACAGTCACTTAATCCCCAAGCAACATTTGAAAAGTCAAGAAACGCTTACTAGCAGTCGGAGAACTCGAGAAATTCAACAATTAAGTTTTTTCTATTGATATTTCCCTTCTTGTACTCTGTTTTCTTTTCTACGCCTGTGTTTGAACAGTAACTAACAAGAAATCCAAGTTGACTAAGCCGAACGAAAGGGCGTGTGTGCAGGTGGCAGAAGCTACATAGGAATTACAGCAGAGTGCTAACAATAAGCCAGACACCTCAACATTGCAATTGGAATTAGGCGCAAACATAATAACCAGAATCTCGCAGTTGAATTATTGACGTCGTAAATCTCGAGAATCTGAAGCATGCAAGCTGGGAGACCCCTCCTGGTGCTTGTTCACCTTGTCACCCCCCCCCCCCTTGGATCTCAGGGGCTAGGCCAAGCTTAGTCATCCATCACTCTAGGTGCCAAAATGGCATTCCACCGCCAAAGGACAGCATCGCCGTGCAGCTTCACCCAACGCGCAGCCAACTTCATCACGCTCCTTTCCTCCCCGCCCGCCCAAGACCACCGCAACTTCCTTCCACTTATTCTTGTAATCATACCAATTCCATTCCGTAGCAACAATGGCGCCCAACAAGTACTCGGTCATCCTGCCGACCTACAATGAGCGCCGCAACCTCCCTATCGTCACCTGGCTGCTGAACCGCACCTTCACCGAGAAGTAAGTTGCGTTTGCGTCTTGCACCTTCCCAGAGCGCGCCAGATACCCCTGCTCTCTGATTCAGGCGCTTCTTCGCGTCGTCCGAAAAACCTGCTGACCTTGACTCCCCCTTCAACAGCAAGCTCGACTGGGAACTCATCATCGTCGACGACGGCTCCCCCGACGGCACCCAGGAGGTCGCCAACCAGCTCGTCAAGGCCTACGCTCCGCACGTCATCCTCAAGCCCCGCACCGGCAAGCTAGGCCTCGGCACCGCCTACGTCCACGGCCTGCAGTTTGTCACAGGCAACTTCGTCATCATCATGGACGCCGACTTCTCCCACCACCCCAAGTTCATCCCACAGATGGTTGCCCGCCAGAAGGAGGCCGACTACGACATCGTCACAGGCACCCGCTACGCCGGCAACGGCGGCGTCTACGGCTGGGACCTCAAGCGCAAGTTCGTCTCTCGCGGCGCCAACCTCTTCGCCGACACCGTCCTGCGCCCCGGAGTCAGCGACCTGACGGGCTCCTTCCGCCTCTACAAGAAGGCCGTCCTTGACAAGGTCATCTCCAGCACCGAGAGCAAGGGCTACACCTTCCAGATGGAGATGATGGTCCGCGCCAAGGCCATGGGCTGCTCCGTCGCCGAGGTGCCCATCACCTTTGTCGACCGCGTCTACGGTGACAGCAAGCTGGGCGGCGACGAGATTGTCGAGTATGCTAAGGGCGTGCTGTCCCTGTGGATGAAGGTCTAAGGGATGAAGAAAAGAAGCAAAAGAAAAGGACAAGAAGCGGAGACATAAAGGAGTGATACGATACCGAGGGATATTTGTTCTTTTGTTGTTGCAGGAAACAATTGGCATGATATGGGCGTTGGGGAAGGGACGGGAATTGAGTACCGATACCTAATTATTGACAAGTCACATAAATTCTACATTCTGTTCAGTCATGTTGAGCCCGTCCAGTGTCCGCTCGCTCTCGGTGTTTCTTTTCATCGCTAGAAACGAGCCCTCTACATGTTTCGCCCGCCCGTCACCATGATGGTCTGACCGGTCACGTAGCTGAAGAGCGGACTGACGACAGCCAAGATGACAGACGCCGCCTCGGTCGGTGTGCCGGGCCTTCGCAGCGGGATGTCGGCGTGCGCTTGTTGCTGCTGGCCCGCTCCCTTCTGCGCCTGCGGGATCCCCAGCGCGATCCTCTCGCCGCCGGGCCCCTCGACGAAGGCGCCCTTCTCCTTAGCGTCCGTCAGGCGCGTCGTGATGTGCCCGAAGGCGACGGTGTTGGCACGCACGCCGAAGGCGGGCCCCCACTCCTTAGCGACGGTCTTGGTCAGGCCGGTGACGCCGGCCTTGGCCACGGCGTAGTTGGCCTGGCCGGCGTTGCCGGGGACGCCCGAGGTGGAGCTGATGTTCACGACGCAGCGGTTGGCGCCGTCGCGCACGCGGAAGTACGGGGCGGCGGCGCGCACGAGGCGGAAGGGGGCCGTGGCGTGCAGCGCGACGATGGTGTCCCACTGCGCGTCCGTCATCTTGTGGATGACGCCGTCCCAAGTGTAGCCGGCGTTGTTGACCAGGTGGTGGATCTTGCCGCCGCCGAACGAGGCGGCCTTGGCCACGAGCTCGGTGATGTAGTCTGCCGAGAGCATGTCGCCGGGGACGCTGAGGGCCTGGCCACCGCCGGCATTAATGCTGTCCGCGACCTCTTGGGCTTTTTCTACGGGGGGTGGTGGGTGTCAGTGAGGATGAGATATGGTTCAGAATGTTATTGAGTGAAACGTACTGGCATCAATGTCCGAGACGACGACTTTCGCGCCTTCGTTGGCGAACAGCCGTGCTGTTTCGGCCCCAATCCCTTGTCCGCTGCCGGTGATGATAGCCACCTGGCCGGCAAGCATTCCCTTGGGGTAGTTGAGATGGGAAGCGATTTGCGCTACGCGGTCCGACATGGTGTCGACAAATGCGGTGATGGCTGGCTGATGTTTACCTTTCAATTACAATACGCTTGTCACAACTAATCTGCGACTCTCCGGGGGCGGATATTATACAATTCCTGAGCTGAGATATAAGACGAGCACCCGATGATGAGTGCAATTGGAGCTTCCCATCGAGACCAACCCCCCTGAGCTGCCGAGGTTCCCCGCGGTTCGTCTATCCGCCCCTAGACGAGGTACCAGTGGTGGGATAGAGCTGTTCGGTATTGAGTAACCAGATCGCCAGAAGCTCGGATCATGGGTTCCCCGAGATGAAATGCTCTATTTTAGCCAGAGAGGCCGTATTGATATACTCCCTGCTATGCATCAATGGGGACGGAGTCTCTTCTTGGTTCGGCACTATTAAAGAGCATGTCATGTTAAACATCAGAAAGAGTAACCCCAGTCTTTTTCCCTCTTGGAAGCGACATCTGGGGTATTCATTCGTACCTGAGCTCCAGCCTTGGCGCCCCGTCGGGGATTAGATAAGATAGAGGGAAGGTGGGATGTCTCCGCCTCTGTTTTGAAACAGGTGTATATCCCACTCTCTCTCTCTCCCCCTCCGCCCCGTCGTGCCGAGCCCAAAATCACCAAATCTGTTTTGAAACCATGTCAAATCGCGGAGGTCGAGGCAGAGTCTTTCGTGGAGGAAGAGGAGGCGACCCCGGCGGCGGAATTGGTGGCGGTGGTGGTGTCGGTCGAGGTGGTCGCTCACATTCGGGTCCTTGGGGGAGACTCAAGCCCGTCGACTTGGACCCTCTTGACAGCATCGGCCTCCCCTCCAAAGGTGACACAAGGTGAGCCTTCACCCCGTACATGTAGATTGGCACATGAGTTTCTTGGTTGACGTATTGATGCGGCCCAGGCTTCTAGACTTCAAGACGCAGGAACGGTACTACACCAAGATCGTCGAGCGCTACATGACCTTCTGCTCGGACGCCGGCGAGCGCGACGAGCTCCTCCGCCGCTTCGCCTCACTCGACCTCAAAGACTACCCCTCTGTATCCACTGCCTCGTCGCCGCGCCTCGACGACCCCGCTAACACAAAGGCCCTCTCCGACGTCATGATGGCGCTGCGCAAGCTCCGCGAGGGCATCGTCGCCGCGAAGCGCACCGACGAGTTCGCCATCCAGGCTTACCTGTTCAACATCCGCCTCTCGGTCTTGGTCAAGCACCCCGAATCCTACCACCCCGCCATCCTGCACGTTCTCCGCGCCATACATCCCGCCCGGAACCTGACGAGTGTCGAGCTGCAGGAGGTCCTGGCCTACCTCGTCCTCGACGCCGCGTGCCGCCGCGGGGACCTGGCTGAGGCGTACGCGATCCGCCACCGGTACGGATTGCGCGACGCCAAAGTCGACGCGCTGCTGGCGGCGCTGACGCACGACAACTACGTCGCGTTCCGGAAGGTCAAGAGGAGCGTCGACGGTCACCGGGCAAAGCTGCTGGAGTTCGCCGAGGCCGAGATGCGGACGCATGTGCTCAAGTGCTTCGGGAGGACATATCTCGCCGTCGACCAGGAGTGGTTGGAGAGATGTGCCGGAGAGAGTTGGGAGGCATTGACGAAAGAGCGTGGTGTCGGCTGGGAGCTTGACGGGAATAGGGTCATCATACGGAAGGTTAGAGCCAAGTAAAGGGGTGACCAAGGAAAGTAGGATGAGCGTATGCGTGCATTTGATACCCCTGAATTACAAAAGCGTTTGGCAATTGGGCTTCTAGAGACTCTGATTTGACTGGTCACTTGGACAAGCAACACTCCCGCAACAACTGGGCCTCCTCCACTTTGAGTACGGGTCCGAATCGGATGTAGGCGGAACACCGACACCCTCCTTCAAGCGGCCACAACACACCCAGTACATTTTGTTTCCAGCCATCACAAGACTGGACCCTCTCAAGGTTGGCAACGGACTGGGCCGTCCTGGATCGTTCTTTTCCCCAGCCTTTTTTCTCATGTCGACAGCGCGGTAATGACGCCTTCCTCAGCCCTCTTTTCTTACTGGCCGTCATAATACGCGCATGTAGGTTCGTTATTGAACCGGACGACCTCACGAACGACTTGAGTCTCTCCGAACAAGTGACTGTCAGCCAATTGTGCCATCACACAATTGAACAGTCTCATCACCAACACTGCTTCAACATTGCTGGCCCCCAATGTGCCCGAATCTTCTGATACATTTACCCGGAATAGCGTCCCTAGACTTGCCAAAAGATGAGTTCACCATCCAGGGGTAGATGCGACCTTGGCTGAAAGGCATACTTTTCAACCACCCATGCCTATTGGTGCTATTTTGTTCCTTTCTTCCTTGTTGCGTCAAAATCCAGACCCAAACCCAGATCGATGACAAGCCTCAATAGAGACTTCCCATCTTCCTACTCTTTTGGCTTATCCGTTCGTGTAGACCGGCTCAAAAACTTCTTCGGCTATGTTGCGGTACAGCGAGTTCAGCTACTCTCCAGCAAGCCAAATATTTTTGCCACATCGCTGCTCGATACTTCCTCATGCTCTAAGTCTTGGCCTACGGTTTCTGGCTCCATATTGGCGGATGCTGTCCGTAAGACGTAACGTCTTTCCTCTGTATACCAAAGTGTAGGATTGATTTGGACATCGCACATCTTACCATGAGACGAAAAACAAGCCTCTATTAAATCTATGCATGTACGTAGTTTATATCTAGCCTCTCAAGTTGTTCCTGATGACCTCTAAATCGTCTCTAGAAACCCTTAGTCTCTCGGTAACATAACCCTCGAAGCCGCCATACTGGTTCTCGATCTGCTTCATAAAGAGGTTCCAAGTCGAAGCCCTCAAACTGCAAAGGTTGTAAAAGTTCTGATCGTCAAGCCCGTTGGCAACTGCATTGTCTCGAGCCGCCCTCTCGAGTAAGACATCACGAAGCGGTTCCGACCCAATACGCGTGATCATGTAGTCCAGAATCAGGGTGTCATCGTCTGAGCCGGCAAGAAACAACAGCAGAGCGGCCACGATGCCAGTTCTGTCACGCCCCACTGGAATGGTCCCTCCAAAGTTAGCTGTGGCCTCGCCGTAGAGAGAAAGAGAGAGAGAGAGAGAGAAATGTCTCCTGAGGTTCGACCTACGTGCACAATGAAACAGGAACGGCTCGTTCGGCCTGTCTCGTACGTGCTCCAGAATCGTCTTGAAAGTGGGCGCGTAGACTTCCATAATGCGCATGTACATCTTGCAGTAGCCCTCCTCACCACCGCCGCTAGAGAAATCGGTCATGTCGACTTTGGTATCGTATGGGGTGGAGATCCAATCGTTGCCTACTCCTGGGATCTCCGGCTCGGGGTACTTTTCCCGCTCATCTCCCGACCTCAGATCGAAGATCCTTTTGACCCCAAGCTGCTTCGCGATGACGGCCGCGCCTGATTCGCCGACGCCCTCGAGTGAGCCGGAGCGGAACGCGAAGCCCGGCCGGACGGCGCTGCCCGGGACTCGGCCGATGTCTCTGGTGTTGAACGTCCCGGGGACGGAATGAAACGGGGGCCTGGCGAGGATCGCGGCACATTCCGACTGCTGCAGTGGTAATCGGACGTCGGTTGCCGCGACCTCAAGTAGCTTCGCTACAGAGTACTCTTGATTGGACATTGCAAAGGGGAGTCTGAGAACTGCGTGAGGTGTAGACAGATGGGTGACAATTGAAGTATTAATCAATTACCTATGTCATACACGCTTACGTGTCTTTTGTTCTACTTATACAGATATAAGAAGGAGGCGTGTGGTTAATGAAGGAAATCTGGCCGGGGCCTCGGAAAACGCATTGACCCGGAGCCTCCGCGTCCGCGGAGGCCGATATGGGTCCTCGCAATGTTTGATCAACCAGGATCACTTAAAGCGTCTTCAAAGATGACGCATTGAAGTTGGATCAATGGCTGGCTTTGGATATTACAGCCAGCATTAGGTATTGAGTAGTGGATCAGGGGTTCGTCCATCGCCGAGTCGCTGTGAGTTGCGAGGCGCCAGCGGACCCATCTGGTGGCCGGCGGCACTGCAGAGCGGAACAACTTGTCAATGCCTCGGTTCTAGCCAAGCCTAACGAAGGTCACGATAGTTAGCACTACCGAGACAAAATGATCATCAAAATGCGTTTGTGGTAAAGAGTGGCCTTACCACAATCCATGCAAGAGAATTGATTGAAAATGGGCTAAGCTTAGTGTATTGACGTCCTTCGAATCCCAGAAACAAGGAGCAGCGCCACCCTGGGTTGAAGAGCCAACCCTTATCCAAGGAATAAGCGGCTTTTTCACCCACATCCTAGGAAAATTAAGCTTGTAACGACGTACTTTTGGCTAGCAAACAATGACGCTGGTTGGGAGAGAAGTAGAAGTAGATCACAAAGCTTTCTGGCTCCATTGCGCTCGTACAACTTTCGTATGGATCAAAGAGCAATCTTCAGCTAGCCTCAGATAATCTTCTGGCCGCATCTCAAAACAGAAAGTATGAGAATGTCTCGAGACATAACATGAAATGCTCAACTTTCAAAGAAGCTATAGTTGTATTCCGATATCAAGCCTCGAAGATATGAAAAACTTCAATAAACTTGAGAAAGGATGGGTTGTGAAGACGGGGAAGAAGAAAGCGAAGCCAAACTCCCTCCCTCACCGGCGAAAGGCAAGTACGCTTACATCAGTCCTTACTACCAAATAATGCAGTATGCCGTTAACTAAGATAAAGAGGTCTTAGGTTGTGTTTGTGAGAGGGATAGAGGTTTAGAAGTCAGGCCATATCTACAGAAGATGACACTAGTGGCTAAACTATTCCTATTTTTAGAGAAAGAGGAGAGATAAACAAACACCATAGACAAAATAGTTTTCGAGGCTGTTTTATTGAAGTCTTGTATTCCGATAGGAACCCTCCAAGGCTTGCGATTGCACGCTGTTTGACTTTCATGTCATCATGCTTTGTTCTTCGGGTTCAGAACTTGAGACGGGGTTTACTCGGAGAAAGCAAGGAAAATAATAAGTTTGAGTATGGTGAGGTCAGAGAGATATGCCGGCTGCGAGTTTTTGCGTCCACGCTTCAAGATCAGTAGCCAGCAACTCCATCAAGGCCGCGTCTACAAAAGATTCATCCCACGTCAGGGTAACAGTTACTTCTCCGCCAGCGATGCCTGCCACGTTGACAGCGAAGCCGGGTCCCGCTGCCATGGCTGACTGTGAGAACACAGCGCGGGTCAGCTTCCAGTCTCCTTCGACGGTACCGCCGCGAATGGCACCTAGGTTGCTGACCTCCCAGCTGTTGCCGCGCTCACTGCCATTCTTCTTCGTGAAGAACTCATGGAAGTCGCTGACGTACTTCAACATGGCTGTGATATCATCATGAGGCAGAGTTGCCAGCCTATCTCGGAGCTCGTTTTTGACAGAAGCTGCAGCGTCCCAAATCGCTTCCTCGAGGGTTTTATGGGAGGGTTTACGCATATTTGTGGTTAACGCCCTAGATATCGAGTGTTCCGTTGATGTGACGAGAACCGAGATTTGGTTGTTTACATCGAGCCCCGTGGCAGCAGGAACAAAGCGTCTCAAGCTGACGGCCGAACTTGGGTTAAAAGCGGGTGCCTCAGAGGCGGGAAGGTGGCGAGAGAGTGAGGCGGCGACGAGTGCGTGAAACAATGGTGTCAGGGTCATAGAATGAGCCCGAGAGGCCGCCAGGAGCCCAATGGTGGTAGCAGCAGGAATCCGCAGAATGCGGACGGTGGTCTGGTAAGGCATTGAAAAGTCCATGGCGCGAGCTTTCCAGGGAATAACCTCTGGCTTAGTCTTCAGCCAAGAAGGGCCTAAGGCAGCCCACAGCTCACAGAGCAAGTACGACCAGCTAATCCGTCCATCTATGAGATGTTCCTGTGGTCTAGGCAGTACCGGTGGTTCCGGAAGATTGAGATGATTCGCATCAAGCCCCGCAACGGCGACGGGATTGCTGAGTGCTTCAAGGAGCCGCTTATGGAAGATGGAACCGCTTGTGCCATCGCCGATGGCATGATGAAACGAGTAGATGACGTCGATCTCTACGGGAGAACCCTGGAGTTGTTCGATGGGAATGACTGCAATCTTCCAGGGTGGAAGCTGGCCAACGTGTGGCCATAGCTGGTCGTGCTGAAAAGAAAGATGTTTACAAAGGGCCGCGTCCGCTGCGTCTGGGTGGGACGGCCCATACCACTGGATCTGTGCTGTGAGGTCGATACGTGGGACATGAACGTAATAAGGGGTTTGTTTGTCTTCATCGACGATGCCAACGCGCATAAAAGGTTGCTCTATAATGACTTGTGCAACGGCTCGGAGGAGCTCCGTCTTGAGTTCTTCGAGGCCGGTGCCAGGTGGGACTGCATACCGGCACGCCACGGAGACGCATCGATACAAGCCCAGCGAGTGACGGGCAGTGGAGTACTTCTCCCTAGACTTCGTTAAACTTTAGCATAGCAAGAAGCCGGTTCCCTGGGACGTTACATATTGCCGCATGGCCGCACTACGGCTGCTGTAGACGCCATGGCGTGTGATGGACACTATCAGGGCCAAGATTGAAAGCGTTTATGGTGGCTATGGTCCCTTATTGGCGTCGGCGTTCCTGAGATGGAATAAGGAGAGATTGAATTTTGCATCGAGCTCCAGTGCTGGACATGGACGACGTGGGAATCGTCCAGAAAAGGCCTAGTTTCCTGACCTTGCCGTGCGTCATCCAATTCGGAACAGATGACTGGACAGGGGTGATTCAATGAGCTGGGCCTTGCCGGTGTACCATAATCTTCGGTTGGGATATGAATAGTAATGAGCTGTGGAGGCCTACTTTGAGTGAGACCAGCAAATCGTTGGCTGGGAATCTCTGAGGCATCTGCGCCGTTGCTGCTGCATTGATTCCAGCTCGTGCTTATCTGGGAACAGCGTATCAAAGAAAACGCCATTCGACGCTCGTTCAACGTCTTTCAATGCCGTGTTCCTGGTGTAGGCGGATCGTCTTCCCAAACGGTATTCAGAGTCCGAAATTAGCTAGACGCCTTGGAGCCCAGACCCTGTTGACCGGGAGCTGCCGATTAGTCAGACACGCCGATGGGCTTTTCCGATCCGATTTTCGCGATAATGGAAGGGGCCATGTGGGGGTTGGACCCAAGAGGGAAAGAAGTCTAGGGTGGGCCTACCCCGGTCAATCTCCACACTGGAAAGACGCGGTTCACCACTTGCTCGTGCGCGGTCCCAAATAATAATTGACCTTCTCATTTGCGCAATTCATTTCCCCTGACCAAGGTGCGATTTGAGACGACGATGATGACCCTTACAGCTTCACACCTTGCCTGCATCTGATTGTTCCGCCAAGTTGAACGCGTTAAACTATGATAAGACGCGAATTATCGTCAAATCGCAAACCAAAATAATGCAGCTCCGCGCAATAGCAGCCTGACCCTGTCCTGACTCTCACCTCACTCGTTCAAGAACGCGGTCGTGATCGCAAACCGACGTCGTCATGGACCACAACCGACCTCCTTCCCGTGCTTTTGGAGCGCGCCCGAATCGCCGCGCTTCTACTCATCTGACAATCGACGAAGAAGGCCGAAAGCCCTTATTCTCTAAGCCATCGAGAGAGACTCTCCAACCGCGCAATCCTGCGCAGACAATACCGGGAACCAACCGCTTTGGCTATTCGCCTACGAACAACAACAACAACAATAACAACACCAGCCCCAATGTCCGCCCACCTTCAAGAGCTGCGATTCCCCGGCCATCGAGTTCTGCATCACAGACACCCTCAATCAACTCCAACCACTCAGCCGAAATTATTTCTCCTGGCTCTCGTATCCCAAGACCCAAATCGATGATTGGGCTATTCGCCAAAGACACTGGTGCCCATGTCGCCGAGGCTTGGAAGTTGGCGGGAGGGGAACCGGTTCGGACTCTCGAAAAACCGCGAAGAGTGTCGCCCGCTATCGACGGGTCCCCTAGTCCTGCCCCGCGGCCCTACATCAGCCGACAAACCCACGATGAAGCCAAGCCACGACGAACGCTGGGAAAAGAGGCAGTCGACTACTCCCGAGCCAGGCCTCTTTCGAGATTGTCGACCGACTCTCTACGCGACAGCTACGTCGCCCAGTATGGAAACAGCCCTGGGTCGCAAAACAGCCTCTCGAGCTCTGGAAGCTTCGACCGTCGACTCAAGGAATACGAACGCCAGATTAGTCAATCGCCGAGCGCCTCACGGGAGCCAGACGATCTCCTTGGCAAAATCAGGACGAGGCCCAAGATGACCGAGAATAGTAACACTTTGGCGAGACGTACAAGCAACGGCAGCCTTAACGGAGCCCAGGACCTGGGTCGAAGGGCGAGCAGCAGCAGCTTGAGTGGCAATCAGAACTTGGGTAGGAGAACAAGTTATGGTGGTTCGAGCACCAGCCCCCGTCCCGGAGCTTTCGCAAAGAGCCACGTCCCTGAAGGTCGAATCAAGGAATTGTTGCAGCAGGACGAAATGGGTATCAAGCGATCCGTCAGCACCAGGATGGGCCAAGAAAGTGCGGCCGATGAGCCACTCCCTTCCATCGAGACGTCTCGCCTCTCACAGGAACCTACCCCGCCAACATCGCGGCCGGCTTCTGCGAACCCCGAAATGTTTTCACCGGAGAAGAGCTACGCCTGGCAGCTGGACGCAGATTTCACGGCAGGAGACTTGCAGGTATCGGACAGTCCGCGCATAACAATGGGTGGTACGGCGTACAGCACAGCTCCGAACGGACAAAATCCCGCCACCACTGCATACGATGCCCCCGAGGCAAACGGGCCCTCTAGGCGGAATTCATCAATGGGGATCACTCCTAGGGCAGGGCGGTCGAACAATAGGATTGATGAGATTCGCCAGCGGGAAGAACGGGCCAACGCAGAATTCGCGGAGCAGCAAAACCGTCAGCTACGAGCTAGGAACACGAAGCTGCAAGAGATTAGCGAGCGAGAAGCCAGGGCTGAAGACGAGATAGCTAAGCAGCCAAGAGCGCAGCTGCGTTCATACTACCCAACTCCTGACGACCATCCGATTAGCGAGGATCTCGAGGAGAGCCCTCGGCCGAAGAATACGAAGCTTGACCAAATACGCGCACGAGAGACCGAGTCCTTGTCAAAGAGGGCCATGGCCTCCAGCCGACTGGAGGAAATCCGGGAGCTGAATTCTATGTTAAGGTCCGTGTCTCCAGAGGCTCGGCATAGCGGTGAACTTGACAGTGAAACGGCGCCTGCCCACGAGACAGCCAGAGAAGATACCGGAGCAACAGGGGGGGGTGGCGAGCATATACCCAATACTCCCGTCACAGTGTACCACAGCTACATGGCTTCCAATGACCGGAATCCGCATGTCATGTCGCCCAAAGAGACTCGCAAGGACCTATCAAGTCCCAAGCCTGCGAGGCCTCAGGTGGCACACACAAGAACAGACTCGAGAGACTTGCTTCAGAGACTTGCGAGAGCTGCTAGCAGCAGCCCTGCTCCCGAGGCTCAAGGCCCGCCCGAAGTCACGGCTGAGGTGAAGAAGCTTGATAATGATAACAACGACAAGCCAGAAAAGCGTGGTGAAGACCGGGTCAGTCGACGTGACCACGCAAGTCTTCAGAGCCTCCAGCAGGATGAGTCCGAAGACAAGGTCAGTCGACGTGACTATGCAAGTCTTCAGAACCATCAACAAGTCAAACCCGAAGACAAGATCAAGAACACAATGTCTCTTGCGGAGCCGAAAGAAACAACAGAAGAGCCCGTCAAGGAGGGCCCATTACGGCGACGCAGAAGTGAGCGCAGAAGTGAGCCCGAACGGCCGGTTCCCGAGCCGGTACCGAAGGCCAATCCGCCGCGACCTAGTCTTAAAGAAGACAGCAAAGCTCCCGAATCGGCCCTTGTTGAGAAGGCAGACGATCTACCACCTCGCCCTGTAGATGAACTGAAGTCATCAGAAGAAGAGAGGCCGAAGTCTACCGGAGGATTTGCTGCACGACGCCGAGAACGCCGTCAACGCTCAACTGATTCTGCTAAGAACGATCGAAAGAGCATGGCTTCTTCAGACGGCGATCCAACCGACCGCATCGAACAAGAAATGAAACTCTTTGCGCCTGCCGATAACCAGTCTGAACGAGGATCGGTGAGAGCACCATCCGTAGAGCCCTCCACCGAGGATGAGGATAAGAACTTTTTCGCCGATGAAACCCCCCGACCTCTCAAGGTCGACCCGTTGTCCCTGCCCACTCCTAGAGTCACAGGCGCTTATGTTGAAACGCCTGCGACGAACCGAGTCGAGCACGTCCAAGAAGACATCAAGCCCTTGACCAGGCCTGAGATAACGTCGACAGCAAGCGACAGCAGGCCGCCGACACGTCGAGGCCCGCGGCCTCCATCCAGGGCAGGCTCCTTCTCTAAAGTTGGCGAAGCAGGTCCCAAGGCAAGTGATGACAAAGAACAGTGGTCACAGTCGACAGGGACAGCTACAACCTCCACACTGCGACGTCGCACTAGGTCAGCCTCGCGACCACGCCCTCCTCTAACCAACTCGGTTAAACCGCCTACTGTCAAAGATGACCTCCTTGAGCTTCAACGTAAACATCAGATTGAGGACTCGACCCTCGATGATTTTGAAGAAATGTTCAACTTAGAAACACTTAAAAGCACACACCCTCCTGAGATCGAGTCTATGCTTGACGAGATCTCGATCAAGAGAGAAGAAGTCGCGGCGAAGCCAAACCTCACAAAGACGGAACGAGATCGAGAACTGGAGCAATACGACAGGATGAGCAAGACGTTGAAAGATGGACTTCTCAACATCCGTACAGCCAAGCAAGGCATCGAGCGCCTAGAAGGTCAGGTATCCCATGCCGAGGGCAAACAAGGCGATAAGGCTATGGACAAGGAGGGCTCAGAGAAGCAGCAGTCGGAAAAATCGTCGCATCATCGCCATCACCCAGATCATGCCCGCGACTGCCCAGATTGTGTCGGAGCAACTCCTGTCAAGGAGGTTTCCTACCTTCACTTACCTGTGCCGAGCCTCTACAAGCGCAAGCCTTTCCGGTTGACTTTCGTCGGCCTGGTTTTCCTTATCGTCTCACTATGGTACGCTGCTGAGTCAGTCATGTGTGAGTTTTACTGTCGACCTGCTACCTGCTCCTCAACACCATGTGTCTGGTCCTCGACAGACCCGACCTGGGGTGTTGCCATCCCGGTGAAACTCGATGAGTGGGCTACAAACGGGTGGGGCCGCCAGGTCGCCAACCAGCTCTCTCAAGATGCCTCGGATCTTTGGGCAGATGCCGTCGACTTTGTCACCGGTACCGATATTGCTACTGTCGACATCAATACCCTCGGCTTCTACGAAAAGCGGCAACACCGCCGCCGCCTCCGCAAGAAGGGACTAATGAAGCCGCCTGTGGAGTCGTCAGCGGACAAGGCCAAATGGGATGCTTGGCACGCCGCGCGCGTAGCCAGCGAGAGAGTGGAGAATGCAAGGGAGATGGGGTACGATATCAGCGGGGCAGACGAGAGCTTTGAAGATGACGAGATGTTGTGAGGAGGTAATACTAGCCATTGTACATTACTGGTTCATATGCTGCGGTTTTGCCAGACCATAGCATGCTGGATATGGCACCTGGGGGCATAGAACGCCCTTTAGTAATCAAATCTTTGCAAGGAAGTCTGCTCTCTTTGGTTTACACTTGGCGGAGTGTCAACCCGTGTCACAATCGGCTGAGCCAAGCGAAAACTATAGATTCACATGCGCAAGTACGGCCATGCGCACATAGCATAACCAGGTTTAATCGAAGTTGGAAACTATCGGAATCATTTGACAGAAGTAGAGTGATCATAACTTCGAGGCCGTGGAACATTGTTGAAAAAAGATATTGTACTGCGCTTCGATGCACCGTCCACTTAAAAGATCCGGACCCCCCACCCGCGGAGAGCAACCTCTGGGACGAAAATTCACCACGGCGCTTCGGAATGTCACACAAGGCTATGGTACTCTTTGGGAGGAATTAAAAATCACAGTTGGACCAAGCTGATTACAAATAAGGCGAAAGGCAACCCCTCGTTTACCTATGTCGCAACGCCATGTATGTCATCATGGAGAGCTTACAAATCCAACGATAACACCATCATTGTACACACGTGCCTATATCATTCACTCTGAATCCCTCTTCCTGGGCTATGAACCCTCACGCCGTTCACAAGCATCTAATCATCAATCTCTAAAAGCAACAGACGGACACCAAATCGGCCTTCTACAATGGCACCCATCCGCGTCGGTATCATCGGGCTCTCCTCCTCCGCCAAGACGGCCTGGGCGAGCAGAGCTCACCTCCCCTACCTCCTCTCCCCGCGCGGCCGCTCGAAGTACACCATCACGGCCCTCTGTAACTCGAGCGTCGAGGCCGCCCGCCGCGCCATCGAGACCTACGGCCTCCCCGCCGCGACCAGGGCCTACGGCAGCCCCGCCGACCTGGCTGCGGACCCGGACGTGGACCTCGTCGTCGTCTCGACGCGCGTTGATCAGCACTATGACACGGCGCTGCCGAGCGTGCGGGCCGGCAAGAGCGTGTTTGTTGAGTGGCCGCTTGCAGAGAACGCCGGGCGCGCGCGGGAGCTGGCGGACGCAGCGCGGGCGAGCGGGGCCCGGACGGTGGTCGGGGTGCAGGGATGGTTTGCTCCGGCGCTGCTGAAGGTCCGGGACCTGTTGAAGGAGGGGCGGATCGGGAAGGTCCTGAGCAGCGAGGTCAGGTCCGCCGGCGGCTCGGTCGACCGCGAAATCATTCCCACCGGGTTGAAGTACTTCACTCAGCGTGAGATCGGGGGGAACGTGGTCACCATCGTGTTCGCCCACTGTAAGTCAAGTGATCCTTCCATCCGGTCGGCGCATGTATGTGTGCGTGTGACCTGACTGACATGGTCATCTTTTAAGTATTTGACCAAATTCAATACGTTGTGGGCGAGGCAACCATCCAGCACAGCCACGCCCAGATCCAACGGCCTAACGTCCGGATCCGCGACTCGGCGACTCAACAGATCGTCGAGACGGCCTCGACCGACGTCCCCGACTTCCTCGCCGTGACAGCGACCCTCCCGGCTTCGGACTTCGTCGCCCCGAACGCCACCCTGCTCGCACGCTTCCGCCGCGGCCAGCCGTTCCCCGGCGACCCGCAGCTCGCGTGGACGCTCCACGGCGAGCGGGGCGAGATCCGCCTCACGTCCCAGGACACCGCGGCATTGCAGGCGTTCGCGGACGGCGACGCGGTGCGGATCGAGGTCCATGACTTTGCGAGCGACAAGGTCGAGCGAGTCGCGTGGGGGTGGGAGGACTGGCAGACCGAGCTGCCCGTGCCGGCCCGATGTATCGGGGCCGTGTACGACGTCTTCGCACAGGGAGAGGGGGCGGCGGGGCTGGCGAGCTTTGATGACGCCCTCAGGAGACATGAGCAGTTGGCCGGTCTGCCTTTCAGTTCTGGCTGAGCGGGGGCTGCGCCGTGAGTGTGAAAAGAGGTAGTTGGTGGTAGCGGAAGCCCAGGTTTTGCCAATGAAGTTACCCATGTGGCCATAGGCCAGCCATATTTTCTAATAGTTCAGCCAATCCAAATATCCCGAAGCAGTCGTCATTTCAGATATTTCGTTCTGCTTGAACTTGTACGGAATTCTGGTGTCGAGGCCTCCAATTCGGTTGACTTATCAGCTCATCAAAAGCTCCCACCGGAGCTGAAAGGAAATGACGAGCATATCATATACAAAGGACCTCAGCTCAAATTCTGCAAAAGTACACCTGGCAGACTTCTTTGAGCTCCGCTTTGACCGATGTAAGGACCGAAGCACATAAATATTAATAAACGCTTCACAGGAATAATCCAACGTCACATTTAAGTTGTTAGTAAGATATACGACCTCGGGCTATTTTCAGTTTCTGCGGGTATCGTACCCTTGACATAATCTTAATGCTGAACCTTTGAAAATGATGTTATATCAAACCAAGTTTAACCATATGATATACCACAGCGTCGTCAACTACACACATCTGTTTTTGGTCCTCATCGACACAAGGCCTGTCGAAGTGACATGTCCCCCACTGACAAACATAGTGAAGTCCACCGGGTGGGCTTTGTTCACGTCCATCAATTTGCATCCTACTGGGGCAACCGCAATCGCAACGAGGGTTTTGTGGGCGACAACCTCGGAGATCGGCAAAACAGGAGAACTTGCAGCAGGAGTTACATATGTAGTACGGTCTCCCGGCGTTGCCTTTTCGGTTGGACGGGCCTGCGACGCGGAGGCTGCAGAGTTTTCCACACCTTAGACATTCGGGAGGCGGGATGTCGCCCACGGTCACTGCAGGCGCAGGTTCAACTGCAACTGGGAGAGTTCTAGGCATAATTGAATCCCGGGCTTGATGAAGTACGGAGGTCATTAGCTTGGAAGCATAATGACACGATTCTGACCATACCTTGATGACAACACGAGATTCGACGGATAATAAGGCACGGACAGATATTGGTATGGTATGTGATGACGTCGATGAGAATGCGGTGTGAATATCCTGCGGGGTTGTGAAGAGACTCTTATACGATCTCTCTGGGTTACGTCCTCAACGAAGAGAGTCAGTCAACTTTAAACTTAAGGCCAAAGTCTTTAGATTCGTTTCACCCAAAGAATCTACCTTCAGATGTGGTTCGAACTGCACGCCATATCTCAAAACTTTACGCAATATCAAAGTCTTTTAACAGGCCATAAGGATGCATCCTCGTCCCACAATAGAATATACCCAAGATCACCCTTAATACTGCACCAAGACATCTAACCTCAGAAAGTTGCCGTTGATGATTTGTCAAGGCATGTTATGAGTCAGAGAGGTAACCTACCTAAAAGGGTCTAAAGTGGTTGTTGCGATATCAACTATCGCGGATCCTATCAGACTTACCAGGCGTAACCCCAATAACCGGCCGCAGATCAACCATTAATCCGTCGGCAGATCCACCATGGATTTAGGGACATTCACCCATCTATTCATAGCAGAACCCATAATAATTCCCTTCTAGTTACGCATAATTAAACCGTAGTATTTACCCCTATTATTTATTACTTACCTATTAATACGTATAGTTAACTATATTACCTACTTAGTAATATACTAATACTAATTAGTAGTTGATTTTTACTACTATAGTAGTTATCTTAATTAATTCCTACTTTTATATATAAACTCTATAGATTAGTAAGGTACTAACTAAAAGAGATAAACTTTACCGCCCTTATAGTAAATTATTTATACTTAACGTACCTGTATAGTAAGTAGCATATTATAGTGAGCGGTGTATGTCTTTCTAAATCTCCCCTCTCTATCTCTAGGATAACTTTCCTCTATATACGAACATATAATCTACCTTAATTAAAAGCCATATTATCCTTACTATCTAGGCTATTAAAAAAAACCTAAAAATATCTATATAAAGAGCTGCCTCTACCTTTAAGGTCCCTAAATTAACACTCTACTACTAATATACTAGACGTATTATATAAGCTAAGATACGTTTAAAATTAATAAAGATAACTATATCTAAAGAGGAGGTAATTCTTAAATAGGTTATTAACCTAATTAATTAAGGGTTTTATTAGTATATTACTAGGTAGGTAATATAGTTAACTATATGTATTAATAGGTAAGTAACAAATAATAGGGGTAAATACCATAGTTTAATTATACGTAACTAGAAGAGAATTATTATAGGTTCTACTATAAATAGTTAGGTAAATAACCCCTAAATCTATAGTAGATCTACTAATAGATTAATAGTTAATCTATAGCTAGTTATTAGGGTTACGCCTAATAAGTCTAATAGGATCTATAATAGTTAATATTATAATACTAGCAACTTTCTCTTAAGGAGAAATTTGCTATAGATTTATAACATACCTACATAGTAAGCGACGTATTATAGTAAGTAACGCACGTCCTCCTAAATCTATCCTCTCTATCTTTAGGATAACTTTTCTCTACATATAAACATGTAATCTACCTTAATTAAAAGCTATATTATCCTTACTATCTAGGCTATTGAAAAAGACCTAAAAATGTCTATATGAAGAGCTGCCTCTACCTTTAAGGTCCCTAAATTAACCCTCTGCTACTAACACGCCAGACGTATCACATAAGGCAAAAGACAACCTAATTTAATAAAGATGACTATATCTAAAGAGGAGGTGATTCTTAATTAAGTTATTAACCTAATTAATTAAGGGTTCCCTCTATAATAAGATAATATATAAGAAATAGCTAACTAACTCCTAAATATACGTAATAGGATATATACTAGACCCTAATAGGTAGAGAACTTTATATAACACATCCCTAAATTAAAAATATAATTTTAACGTTAAATTAATTATTAGAGGGCCTTAGCTAAGGATCTTATAATTATATAAGGCTGGTTTATACTTATATAAAACATAATTATAAAGTATAGGATATAGGATTATAATATCTATAACTTTAATAAGACTAGCTTCCTAATAGGAATACTATTATATACTAAGGTTATTATAACCTCTAACTATAAGGGAAGGCCTTATATAAAGCAGCCTAGTAATTATAAATAGGTTTCTATTATTTAGGGTATATATATAGATAGCTAGGTAATACCTCTATATATTATTATAAAGGGTAAATATTACCTCCTCTCCTAGTATACTAATAGCTAATTCCTAGCTATATAGCATATCTATTTAAGTAAAAATAGATAGATAATAAATAATATTAGCCTAGATTAGTTAAATTATCTTAATTAATATATAAAGTCTTATATAAAGGGTATTTATTACCTCTTAATCCTTAATAGCTATAATAGCTATAAATTAACTAACTTTAATAAATACTATAAGAAGGAGAATATTATTACTCTTTATATACCTCCTTATTTATTATATAAGCTTTAGCCTCTTAATATTAGGTATTTTAGCCTATTAAAGTATTTATATAGTAAGGAAATTAAGAAGATAATATAGATATAGATTTTATATATTATAAAGAATAACTTCTTTCCTACCTTTAAAGTAGTATTCTTTACCTCTATAAGTAAAAATAATATATAAGCTAGTTTTAGATAGGTAGGCCTTATACCTTTTAACCCTAAAGTAGTTATTTCTTAATTAGATTTTAAGCTAAAGACTCTAACACTATTAAACTTAAGGCTAAGTAGCTAAGGCTCCTAAGACCTAAAGATACTAACTATAGCACTAGAGGGTATATAAAGTACTACTTCCCTTAAAAGGAAGATCTAGGTATATTAAGGTAGCTTACTAACAGCAATATATAAAGTAATTAACTTCTAGGCTAAAAGTATTAGTAAGTTAGCCTATAGGCTTACTATTATTAAGGCTAAGAACTATAAGCTTTATATAGGGATAGAGGTACTAAGTAAGTACTAAAGGGTAAAAAAGACTAGACTACGTCTTAGAGGGTTACTTAATACTACTAAAGTAGAGGTACTATAAGGAGAAAAGAAAGGCGTTAGTACTAAGGGAGAGAATAACCCTTAGGAGGAGGGTTATATAGAAGGTATTAAACTATATGCGTAATAATATAGTAATTATAGAAAGCCTAGGCATAATATATAAACCTATAAAGTAGTTTAGGATAGTAATAAGGAAGAGGGTGATTAGTAGTTTTAATTAATTTTATATATTATAGCTGAATTTACTTATATAAAAGGTAGAAGGGTAGAGGAAAGTACGTTGCTTACTATAATACGTTACTTACTATATAGGTATGTTAGTACTTTACTAGTTAACTATAAAGGGCCTAAAAACATAATAAAAATAAAGATCTAAAAGTATTATATACTTTTTTATATAATAAATCTATTATATATATAAAACCTATCTATTTATTTATATCCTTACTATACTATTACTAATAAGCTCCTTTGGTACCTTATTAGGTAATAACTTTATAAATCTATCTACTAAGTTATTATTACTATAAATCTATTAAATCTTATATATCTCCTAGCATTTATATAACTATTATAATACTATTATATTAATTATAAGGTGTTTCTCCTTTATAGTACTAAGTTTTATAAGATACTTATAGAGAGAGTAGGAGTTAGTATATATAACTATTAGGATTTATAGGTATTTAAGGTAGTTAGTAACTATTACTAATATAGTAGTTATTATATAGGTAATATTAGTATTAGTAACTATTATATAGATCTTAGAGGCTAATATGCTCTATATAACCCTCTTATACTTTATTAAGCTAAAGTAGATAATATTCCTATTAATAGTAAATTTACTAGTATTATTAGGGGTTTTTATAGTAGTATTATCTTTACTATATTACTTATTTATAAGAATAATAATAAATCTAAGCTATAAGGTAAGATTACTATTATTAGTAAATAATCTATTAATAAAGATAAAGAGCTTTATAGTTATAAGGTTAAGTAGTTAAAAATAAAGGCCTTAGTTAGGGTTCTTTATTTACTACTTAATTTATTAGTTAAGCTTTTTAATATTACTTATATCTAGTAATTAGTACTAAGTAGTAATAGAGTAGTTAAAGTATGCCTTAGGCTAGTAGATTAAGGCGATATATATACTATAGGCGTACTACTTAACATACTATTAGTATAATTCCAGTAAATTAGGGTTAATAGGTTATAGTTACTTACCTTATCCCTTCTAGTAGAGGTAAATATTACTATTATTATTAAGAGAAAGTATACTACTATTAAAGGTAATAGGTTTACTAAGCTTAAGGAATTACTTTAGCTTTACTATAAAGGTTACTTTTATTAGCTTAGTATCCTTATAGTTAGAAAATAATTTATCTATAAGGCTAATAGTATTATTAGTCTATATACTAATTAATATAAAATCTTTATTATTTTATACTAAAATAAGTAGGTAAGGGTTAAAGGTTAAAGTATCTATCTAAAAGGCTTTTCTATAATAGTTATTATATATTACCTACTAGTAGGTTCTAGCCTTAGGTATACTATATAATAGTTACTTAACCTCTATTATTACGTTAGTATTATAAAGGTGTTAGATCTTAATAGGTAGTCTTATAAGAATTACGTAGTTAAGTAGGGTTACTAATTACATATATATCTAAGTTATATTATATAGCTATAGAAGGTAGTTTTTAAGTAATAATAATAAGGTAATAGTAAGGATTAACTATTAGGCTATTTACTAAATAGTTAGTAACTAGGTAAGTATTATAGCCTTCCTATTATTAGTATACCTTTAGATAATAAGTCTTAACTTCTTATATAGGGTCTTATTTTTACCCTTAATTTTATATACTAATTATAA
Organism: Colletotrichum sublineola; assembly: GCA_020631755.1. Classification (NCBI taxonomy): domain Eukaryota; kingdom Fungi; phylum Ascomycota; class Sordariomycetes; order Glomerellales; family Glomerellaceae; genus Colletotrichum; species Colletotrichum sublineola. The sequence continues at coordinate 1,987,752 of JAHSQG010000010.1, forward strand.
CTTAAATACGTAAATACCTCTATAGTATTTCTTATTATACTAGACAATATAGAACATACTATAGGCTATTAATCCCTTAATCTCTTAGTAGTTAGATTATTTAAATAGTTTAGTAGGTATAGTTATTATACCCTTCTTATAGAGTTTAATAATAAGCATATAGTTAGTATCCTCTTTTACTATAAAGTAGTTAGTAATTAATAGGTTAGTCTTAGTAGTAAATATCTCTACTAGGTTCTTTTATAGGTAGCTATAGTATTATTACTATAGCTATTCTATAGTAACTATAATATCTTTACGTATTTTACCTCCCTACCTATTAAGAAGCTTAGAGGGTAGGGTAGTAGTACTAGTATTTTATACTTATATAGTATTATTAGGATCCTCCTTATGTTAGTAGTAGGGTTTTACTATAGTAATATAGAAGTTCTATAGGCCTTATAGCAATTTAACTATATAAGTAGTACTATTATTAGAAAGTAACTAGAATAAGCCTTACTAGCTATTCTTTTCTTACTATATATAGATAAGAGATTAAAGAGGTAGTATAGTAGTAACTATAGTATCTAGGCTATTATATATTACTAGTATATTATTTACCTATCTTTTAGCGTAAATTTACTATATTTCTTTTATAGCCTTTTATATTATCTCTACCTATTTAATAGTTAATAGTACTAATAGTAAATTATTATTAATTTATAGGTATATTCTAAAGACTAATAGGGTTAGTATAAGGCTGTTTAGGCTAGTAGTATTATTTACTACTTTTACTACTATTTAGAGCATAACTTTAGGTTCTATATTAGTTTCTATATAAAATATCTTATATGCTTAGTAGAGAGTAGTATAATAGTATTTAACCTTTCTAATACTATTATAGGCCTTAATAGGTATCTCCTTAACGTTAATAGATAACATATAGGTAGTATACTTAAACTTAGCTATATAGAAATTAAGGCCTATGTTAGTAATAATCTAATCTAGTAGGCTAAGATATATATTAATCTAGTATATCTATAGTACCTCCTATATATATTCTATAGTAATAGTATAGAGGAATTATATAGTATTAAAGGTAGTTACTATATCTACTACGTATAGAACTAGCTTATTACTATTAAGGTATATTATATTAATAATAATCTTATAGTTAAACTTATAGTTATTATAAAGGGTAAATTTAAACCTTCTTAGTACCTTTAAATTTAACTAGTAGCTATAGTAGAACTTATTAATTTCCTTAATATTAGTAATTACTATCTCTTAGCTAGTATATTAGAGCACCTTATAAAGGTACTAAACTAAGGGGTAGCTAAATTAGTAGTATATTTACTATAATTTACTATTAGTTAGGTAGTATTAGGTAATAGTATGCTTAGGTTACTCTAGTAGTATCTATATATAGCCCTATTTCTATATAATAGGTATAATTATATTACTCTTTACTAGTATATTAGTAAGGTTATTAAATTTTACTCTATAGTAGTCTATATCCTTTAAATAAAGGAGAAATAGGGTGTTAGAGTCTATTATATAGAAGGTAAGATTCCCTATAGGCATAGGGACTTTTATAGTACCTATTAACTTAAAGTAATTACTACTACTAAAGTAAATTATTACTTTACTAGTACGTAATATATCTAGTAGAAGTTTATAGTTAAGATACCTTTTTAATATAGCATATTACTACTAACTAACTATAGATACTCTTACTACCCCTAAATCTAGTATAATACCCTAAAAAGTTATAGTAGAGTAATAGTTATTAAAGGTAAATATATTATTAGTAGTAGGTTTCTCCTTAGTAGTCTCCTCTTTATATAGATTATCCTTTATAATTACATAGAGTATAGCCTAGTTATATAGTTAGGTAAACACCTTCTAGCTATTAATACTATCTTTACTATAAAAGGCTATAGATATAAAGAGGATATTACTATTAAAGGGGCTATTACTATTATCTAGCTTATATTTATCCTTAGCTCCTTTAAAATTAATAGTGTTTTCTATCCTCTTATAGTTAAGCAGAAAGTAATTAAATGTTAATAGTAATATATCTATTAAGTATACGCCTTTATACTACTAGAAAGAAGATTAATATTCTTCTTTATTATACTTAGTTAACTAGTATCTAGGTTTCTTATAGATAAAGTACCTCTTTATTATAAAGTTACCCTTACTTATTAGGTTTTTATATAGTAGGTCTATTTTTAGCTATAAGTAATAGCTATAATTACTATTATACTTATAGTTAACCTAGTATTACCTATTATTACTAGGGTATTCTTTAGTATAGTACTAGGCCTATAGTTTATAAAAAAGTATAGCGTTAGCTATACTATTATATAGCTATATATAGAGTATATTATATATTATAGGTAGGCTAAGTAATACTATAGTATACTTAGGTACTCCTTAGTAATAGTTAATAAGAGTATTATAGTATTCCTTATCTTTTAGTATACTATTATAGATTATAATACATACTAGCTAGGTAACCTTCTTAATAAGTAGATTAAGGATTTTATATTTACTTTTCCTTAGGTAGTTATATATAATAGATTTAAAGGTAATATAGTATAGCTCTATAATCCTAATACTATAGACCTTATTACTTTTAAATTCTAATTTAATATTTACTATTAGTACGTTAAAATTACTAGTAAATCTATAGAGATTAATAGAGTAATACTCTTAGGTATTACTACTTAATATTATTATTACTATAGCCCTATACCTACTAATAGGGATTCTAACGTAGTTATAGAGCTTATAGAAGGTAGGAAGCTTTAAGTTAATTATCTTATATTAACTACTTATATACTTTAACATAGGGTTATTAGAGTAGAGCTTAATAAGGTTAGTTAATTATTATAAAGTTAGGATGTTACTTAGTACTACTCAACTATTAAATTAAGTAGTTAGTATAGTAGATTTATAGTCTTATAATCTCTTAACTATAACTATTATTAGGGTTAGGCTTACTTAGGTAGAGCTTTTACTTAATAGTAGTAGTAACTTAAATAATAGGTTATAATAGGAAGAAGCCTATTATAACTAAGTATTTTTATACTATTTATATATCTTAGGCTTAGCTATAGATTTAAGGTTAGTTAATAATAGTTATCTTACCCTTAGTAATAGGTAGATCCTATAACTTAGTAACCTATTAATAAATCTAAGGTTTATAGTCCTTACTTTAAACCTTAGGTTAGTTCTAGCTACTTTATTAATCTCTTCTTTAGTCTAGATATATATATTATTAGCCTCTAATACCTTATATATATAAGAAGTAACCTACCTCTAGTTTAATTTAACCTAAATACTATTATTAATTAGGAAGTTATAGAATTTAAGGAGGACTTCCTTATTAATACTATTATAGTCTTTAACCTTTTATCTATAGAGATAATTATAGGCCTATTACTATAGTTAATTAGCTATAAAGTCTTTATATTAGGCTTTTATTATAAAGTAGATAATAGTAGTATCTAGTATATAGGCTCTATATTTTTACTTAATACTACTAGGTATCTATAAGGGTATAGCTATAGGCTATAACTAAAAAGGGTATAGAAGGTAGGTCTATTTAAGCATAAAGACTTTAAGCTAAAGATTCTAAGTTCCTAACTTTAGCCTTAAGCCTTAAGTCGGTAAGGCTTAGCCGACCCTTAGCTAAGGAATACCTAAAGTACTCCTGTCAGGCCATATATCCTATTAGCATATAGCCCCCTTATAATTACCCCCCTCCTTATATCCTTAGTCCCTAAGGATAAGTAGAGACTATAGTGTTAGGTGCTAAGTAGTTACTAACTAATTACCCTCTACTCTAGCTATTTTATTAACCTCTTTATTAGATAATAGGATCTATTCTAGTATTATAAATCCTAGTATGCTTTTAGCCTCCCTTTACTATAATTCCTTTATAGTTAAAAATAAAATTCCCTTAACTCTGCCTATTTTTAAACTAGGTACTTCTGTTTATAGTCTAATAGTTTGTTATATAGCTTTACTTAATATAATAATACTTACCTTACCTTTACCTTACTTTATTATTATTATACTAATAGTTCTGTTTCTTTTAGTAAGTATCTATTAAGCCCTTATTATTATGTAGTAGTATTATTATTTTTGTTTTTTATCTTCCTTTTCTTCCCCTAAGGTAAGGTTTTTATTTTCCTTTTCTCTTCTTTTTTTCCTTAGTACTATATTATTATTAACCTTTTGCTATACTTCTTTATTAATAACTTTTCTTATTTTACCTATTTTCTTACTATTACTTTATTAACTATATACTAATTAGTTACTATATTTCCTTTTCTTCTTTTTATCTATTTTATTCCTTATTCCCCTTCTTATTATACTCTTACTAACCTATTACTAATTATAAGTATTATTATCTAAGTTACTAGTATCCTCTAGATACTATACGACCTAAACAAGGGTTTTAACGGCTTAAAGGGGGGTGCTCTTTATATTAACTATCTTAGATAGATTTATTATAACCTTAATAAGTTTATTTACTACTAGGCTAACTATATTATAAACTATCTTACCTACTATATTAATAAGAAGAAGTATTCTACTATAAGTTTTTACTAGTCCTTTACTAAGAGTTTAGTATCTCTAATCTATTTTACTAGGTTCTAAAGGAACTCTAGGGTACTATATAATCTACCTAGAATTACTATATACACCTTTACTAATTAGTTACTAAGTATTAACTTAGTCCTCTTAAACTTTAGTATATTAACTAGTCTCTTTAGTATATTACCTATACTTAGACTAAAATTAGTAAGTATATTACTAATCCTTTATATAGTATAAACCTACTCTAGCTCTAATATATTACTATCTAGGAGTTAGTATCTAATTATAAATATATAAGCTTAATAATTTAAGTTTAGGTTTATTATAGTTCCTTTACTAAGTGTTTGCCTTAGCTAACTTATTTTTTTAGGTAGGTATTATTACTCCTAATAATATTATAGATTAATTAAACTAGCTTTAACCTATATATATTTATAATAACTCTAAGGTAAAGGGTCTATAAATACTTATTAAATACCTTAATAGTTACTAAGGTAAACACTTTAATAAGCTAGTTAGTAAGGGAGAACTTAAACGTTTCCCTAAGTAGGCTAAGTTCTATAAGAAGGTTAATAATTATAAGGATAACCCTATACCTATATATACTATTTATATTATAGGGTTAGTACTAATTACTTATAGAACTAATACTAAGACACCTTAGAAGAAGTATAAGCTTATAGGTACTACTACTAACTCTATAAAGCATTACTATAATAAGGGTAAGGATAAGGAGGTTACTATTACTATCTTAAGTAGTAATAATAATAGTAATAATAATAAGTATGTTAATATTCCTACTAATAATAATTCTTTACTAAGTAGTCTTACTCTAATTACTATCTAGAACTAATATAAGAAGAAAAAGACTATAGAGAAGAAGCATAAGGAGGAGGAGGCTATACGTAAGGAAGCTATTTACGTCCGTAAGGAGCAGGAGGTTATAGAGAAGAAGCGCTAAGATAAGGAAGAGGCTAAGAAGAAGAAAGGTAAAGGTAAATAAGTTACTAACCCTCTAGTAATTCCTTACGTATTTTATAAGTTTTATAACCTTAGTAAAGACTATTATAACTATGTTTATACTATTTGCTAAAAGCTTACTAAGTAGTTATTAATCTAAGAGTATAATACTTATAACCTAAAGGCTAAGAGATATATACCCTATGTAAAGAATGCTAACTAAGCCTTTATTAATAAGTATAATAAGGATAAGGAAATTATATATAATATTATACGTAATTATAAGTTAGAATAGTAGTCTATTAGTAATAAGTAGTCTCCTATAAACTCTAAGGTAGAGGGTAATAATAATAATAATAAGGGTAATAGAAATAGTAGTAGAGATACTAGTAATAATAATATTAAGATTTAGTTAGTAGTAATAGTTACTATACACTCTATAACCCTTTACCTATAGCTTTGTTAACTTAGTATTCTTCTCTACTTAGTTAGTTTTTACTTTTTTATTTTTCTTATTAAGATACCCTAGGTAGGCCCCTAACCTAATTTAATAGGGGTGACTATTCTTTTCGCCTATAGCTAGGTAAGTACTTAGTAATAATAACCTAATTCTATACTATTTATTATCCTATTTCTTATATTTCCTCCTTATAGCTTTCTTATATATAGTAACTTTCTGTTATATATTATATAGGTATTCCTCTAGTTCCTAGGTGTTATATTCTATAGGCCACCCTACCTATTTAATAAGGTATTAGCAGTCCTTTACTAAACCCTAGCTAGTAATAATCTCCTCTACCTCTTATTCTTCTAGTTTATCTTTAAGGTTAGGGAGGATTAGTTAACTATTACTATACCCTCACTAGACATTCTATAGTTTAATTATAAATACTAAGAACATATTATATATATGCTAATACTTCTTAGGTAAGTATACTCTATATACTTAGGGGCTAATCCTTTCTATAATTACTACTTAAATAAATCTTAGTACTAATTTTCTATTCTTAAACCTAAAATTCTTTATTAATAGTCTAATAATATCTCTATAAGAGTACTCCTTAGGGGTATGTCTTACGTTATATCCCTACGCTTAGGTACCTATTACCTTTTCCTAATTAAGCTATACGCACGCCTAGAGTTTACTAATATAAATAAGTCTCTCTTTAACTCCCTAAACTATAACTCTTATAGTAGAGGGGACGTATTTAATACACCTTAGATTATACCTATATAGGGCTTCTATTAGTAATAGGCTAGTAGTTATATAGCGACTATTATTATATATAAACTCTACTTTAGGGAGCTAAACTACCTATTAACTTACTAATTCTATAGCATACGCTTAGAGATACTTCTTAAGTATCTAGATTGTTCTCTCTATCTATCTATCTGTTTAGGGGTAGTACGCTATAGATAGTTAGCTTTAAATCTCTCTTTCTATAGTAAATTCCTTTTAGAATTTACTTATAAGGAGTTTATCCCTATTACTAATAATACCCCTAGGGGTGCTAAATCTATATTCTACCTTTTTATAGAGTATTTAGGTAAGCTATACTACTAAAATAGTCTTCTATATTAGAATAAATATAGTAAACTTTATTATCCTATCTATAATAATAAGGATACTATTATATTTAGTACTAATATCCTAAATACTTAGTAATAGGCCTATAATAAAGTCTATACTAATTTCCTTAAAAGGATATACTAGTATTAGTAATAACTAGAGTTCTCTATAAGGTTTATACCTAGGTATTCTAACCCCTTAGCACTATTAGTATATTTAGATATAATCCTATACGTCTAAAAGGATATCTAGCTAATAGAATAACCTTAAAATAAGTTCTTAAGTCTTATTTACTCCTATATAGCCTATTATTAGCTTATTATAGTATTAGTAAATAATTACTAAGTATAATAACGCTTTATTTAGGATAACTAGTCTTATTTTATAGAATAGGGTCCCCTTCTTATTAAGGTGGTACCCCTTTTATTCCCTAGCTAATCTATAAGCCCTTACTACCTACTTCTAGTAGTTCCTATCCTTAGCCTATAGTCCTTAGATAAAATCTTCTAGGGCGTCTAATAGCTATTAGAGTAATACTATTCTATACTCTATAAGCTCTTTTATAACTATATATAGGATATACTACTTTAGAATAATAATCCTAGCTCTAGGCGTTTCCTCCCCTTCTTTAGGTGTTTACTAAGTATTTTGTAATTCTTCCTAGCCCTTTTAGCTATAGGTTTCTATAGCTACGACTTTTATAGTAGTACCCTAAGACCCTCTAGTCCTATAGGGACTTTAGGGTAAGGAATGTTCCCTATTTATAGTAGCTCTAATAGCTTATATAAAAGTAATTACTATTTTACTCCCCCCTTTTAGGGTAGTAACAGTTTGCTAGCTATTTAATAAGAGTTCTTCTACTAGTCTTAACTTCTTTAAGAGGGTAGGAAGTACGTTATTATACGCTACTTTACCTTCTATATAATCTAGTCTTCTTAATAGTCTGTCTATAGGGTTTATTACTCCTAAGTAGTAGTATATTTTAAAGTTAAATACTAATAAGTAGTAGACCTATCTAGTAAGCCTTCTATAAAGGTCTTATACTAAGGCGTTAATAACACCCTTTAGGGCCTAATAGTCTGTTAGTACTATAAAGACCTTAGACGTCCCTTATAGATAGCATGCCTAGTAGTCTAGGCTTTCTACTATAGTAAGGAGCTCTTACTATCCTATTACCTATCTCTACTCTATATTAGATAGCTTCTATAAAAAGTACGTAATTAGTTACTATTAACTGTCTAAAAGTTAGGATAGGATCCCTAAGATTACTTTTTAAGATGTATCTATCTTAACCCTAGACTCCTATATAGGGTCCTAATATTATAGAATAGTTACTAAACAAAAGGTAACCTTTAACTTATTAAACGCTATTTATACCTCTAGAGTCTAATTAAACTCTTATTCTTACTTAGGAATACTCCCCTTAAGTATAAATATTATAAGAGATATAATTCCTAAGTATTTAGGTATAAATTTCTAATAGAAGTTATAAAACCTAAGGAATACTTATATATCCCTAATAGACTATAGCAGCTTTTATTTAGTAACTACTTATACTCTATTTAGGTCTATTAAGATACTATCTAGTAAAATAACATATCCTAAAAACTTAGTTTTATTTATATAGAATTAATACTTACTAAGTTTTGCATATAGCTATGCTTTATAGAGCTTTATAAGAACCCTCTTAACGTCCTTTATATACTATTCCCTAGTTTCTAAATAAACTATAATATTATCTATATATATAATATAGTATATATTAACTAAATTACTAAGTACTTAGTAAATATATGCCTAAAATGTTATAGGTATGTTAGTTAATCTAAATAGCATAATAGTATACTTAAAGTACCTATATTTTATATAGAAGGCTGTCTTCTACTAGTTAGTCTTCTTAATATAAATATAGTAGTATACGTCCCTTAGGTTAATCTTTAAGATCTATTTTGCTTAGTAAAGCCTTTCTAAGAGCTTACTAATTAAGGGTAATAGGTACCTATTCTTAATTATAACTTTATTAAGTCCTCTATAATCTATATAGAGTTATACTATCCTATCCTTCTTTAGGATAAAAAGGATTAGAGTACTAGCCTTACTAACTAATAGCTTTATATAACTATTTACTAAGCTCTTAGTAATATAGGACTATAGTTCCTTAAGTTATTACTTACTTAGTAGGTATATTAGTCTAAATAGAGGTTTCTTATCCTCTACTAGATTAATAAAGTATTTAGTATTAGGAAGGGGATTAATTGTCTTTACTGCTTTTTTATTAAATATTCCCTACTTAGATTCTAACTCTAGGGGAAGTAGGGCTTATAAATTTCTTTCTTTTTCTTCCTTACCTAAGGAGATAATATTAGGTTTATTTTCTAGTATGGCTCTATAGATATATATAACATACACCCTTTTGTAATTCTTAATAATCTCTATTATAATCTACTTTAGTTTAGTAAGTAATATATAATTATACTTCTAGGTATTAGTAGTTATGTTAATAATAATTCCCTCTCGCCCTATAGATTCCTATAATAATAGTAAGTTACTAGACCCTTTAGGCTTTATAGACTTAGTAAATAGATGCTAAATCTTCTATAGCTATCTATAGGAGTTAATTAAGAAGAATGTTACCTAATATATTACCTTTAGCTTTATTTCCTTTCTATTAAATCTTATAAGTATTAGGTATAATATGTTTACTTTTTTTAGGCCTAGTTATCTTACTAGGCTTAAGCTAATAATATCTACTTATACGTAAGTATCTATATCTATACTAACCTTATATTTAGTATATCCTTATAGAATAATTACTCTACTAGTAGTAGTTTCTCTAATAAGGACTATATCCTTCTTAGTAGGGTAATCTAGAGTATTAACCCTACCTATTTATTTCCTATATTATAGAGTTCTTAAACTCTTATCCTAGTAAGAATAGTATTTACTCTTACCTTTAAGATATCTAGTTACTAACTAATTAGTATGTTATTACTATTCCTTAGTTCCTTATAAGAGGTTAATATATAGCCTAGTATCCTATAGTTATAATATTTAGGGGTGGTTATAATATTACCCTATTATAGGGTACTTACTCTATAGTTAGCTATTTGTCCTCTACCTCTTAATACCCCCTATATATTAAACCTAGAGGATAATATAGAGGCAGAGGAGGCCTAGCTATACGCTTAAGACGTTAATCTCTAGAATAGTAGAGGGTATTGTTTTATATCTATGTCTTCTCTTAGTTATTTCTAGTGGTTGTTCTGTAAAGGGTTGCCACGCGACTTATAATTTAACTCCTAATATCTTTAGGCTTCTTATACTACTTAGCGTAGGGTTTTAATTTCTATCTTCTAATAGATTAGCTCTTCTTAGAGTACTATAGGAAGTCTAAAAAAGAAGTTAAATACTTATTCTTTATCTTCTTTAATCTTATTCCTAAGTATACTATAAATTACTAACTATTCTATAAAGAAGACTATAAGGGAATCTCCTATTTTCTTCCTTATACTAAAAAGAGTATAATAGTATTCTCTTTCCTAGGCTATAAGGTTAATATACGTTTAGTAAATAAATATAAAGAAGTTATCCTAATTTATATCCTTATTTAGGCCTATATAGTAGTTTCTCTATTAAGTTTATATTAATACTATTACTTTAGATAGAGCCTATATAATCTTATACCCTATAGAGGCTTCTACCTTTAGATTATTTACCTCCTTAATAGCCTTTATCTAATTGTCTATTTAGGCTGTTATAGCGTCTTTATTAAGTACCTTATAATTATAGTTTAGGGGTTTTTTATATTCTTTTAGTTAGTCCTTTATTAACATACGTTTAGTAAGTATTTAAAGTAGTTCTTAATTCTATCTTTATATTTCTATATTCTAACGTTATATTTTAGCCTGCTATATTTAAAATATTTATAGGATACTAACTAGACTTAGTTCCTATTCTAAGTCCTCTTATAGCCTATATATTTAACCTCTTTCTACTAATAGGGATACTAATCCTTTACTATACGTTTAGCGTTAGGTATAACCCCTAGAGATATCCCTTACTAGTTTATAGTACTAATACGTTAACCTATGTTTAGCTTCCTACTACCCCTCTCTAATAAGGTTATTAAGATCTATATTATAGGGGTAAGGTAATACCTAGTAGTTACCTATAGGAGTAGTTAGTAGTACTAGGTTATAGGTTTTAGGTAGCTATAGCTTATTATAGCTTTTATCTTACCTAAGGATTGCTAAACGTTTACTATCTAACTAGTAACCTAATATTCTATCCTATACTAGTCGTCTTAGTCTATAGAGCTTAAAGAATTATAAGGGTATAGCTATAGGCTATAACTAAGAAGGGTATAGAAGGTAGGTCTATTTAAGTATAAAGACTTTAAGCTAAAGATTCTAAGTTCCTAACTTTAGCCTTAAGCCTTAAGTCGGTAAGGCTTAGCTGACCCTTAGCCAAGGAACACCTAAAGTACTCCTATTAGGCCATATGTCCTATTAGCGTATAGCCCCCTTATAGTATCTTCTTAATATTAATAATACCTTATAGCTATAGGTTAACATACTTTATATATACCTATAGGATAAGGTATAAGTCTATAGTATCCTTAGCCTCTTATATATCCCCCTACTATATTACGTATATTCCCTCCTCTTTATATTAGCCTTCTTATAGTATTTCTTTAGCCTCTTTAGTAGACTAGTAGACTAGATTAACTTTTTCTTCTAGTATTATTATTACTACCCTTTATTAGCCTAACTACCCCTTAAACATATGTGTTTCTTCTAGTAGACTAGAAGGCATATCTATATATTAGAGGATTTACTACTAGTAGTATAGGTAGTAAGGATTTATAAGGTATTTATAGTACTTTTATATTAATTTATAACTTTACCTTAGACTTATAGTAGAACTTATTACTTATTAAATTAAGCCTTTATATAGTACTTATTACTTATTAAATTAAGCCTTCTTTATATAGTACTTATAGCGCCTATTATAATAGGCCTTTTTCTTTATATAGGATCTATATAGTATTTCTTAGTAGTTAGTATGTAAAGTAAGGTGTTTTTTATAGTTAAGTAGTAATTTCTTAATACGTAATAAAATTAGGGTTATTTATAGGATAGCTATATATCTTAGGTAACCTTTTAGTTATATTAGTTTATAACATACTTCTATTAGTAGCTTCTAATTAACTATATAATATAGTAATAAGTATAAATAATTTACTATAAGGGTGGTAAAATTTATCTCTTCTAGTTAGTACCTTACTAATCTATAGAGTTTATATATAGAAGTAGGAATTAGTTAAGATAACTACTATAGTAATAAAAATTAACTAATAGTAAGAATTAACTACTAATTAGTATTAGTATATTACTAGGTAGGTAATATAGTTAACTATACGTATTAATAGGTAAGTAATAAATAATAGGGGTAAATACTATGGTTTAATTATATGTAACTAAAAGAGAATTATTATAGGTTCTACTATAAATAGTTAGGTAAATAACCCCTAAATCTATAGTAGATCTGCCGACAGATTAATAGTTAATCTACAGCCGGTTATTAGGGTTACGCCTGATAAGTCTGATAGGATCCGCAATAGTTAATATCATAATAATATTACTTACTTAGAGAGAAAGACAGTAGTTGAGGATATAGGAGATTCCTATCCTTATATAACTATATCTAGCTTACTAGAATAGTCTATACTTACGTAAGCTGCTTAGAAATTAACCTAAATAACACGTAAGAACTTAACCCTAACTAAATAACCCTAACTTAAAGAGATAACCTAGATAGTTAGAGAGAGGAGTAGTAAAGCTAATCTTACTCCTTATAGAATCTTTTAGTATTAGGCTGTAATTACGTAATCACCTGCTTATGTAATTAATATATATATTAATCTACTAGTTAAGTAGATTATATATATATATATATCTTATATATAAATCTCTATAATAGAGGAAATATAAGATAAAGAAGTATAAGAGTATTAGAGAATACTCTTACTTCTAATAATATAGATTACCTTAATCTACTAGCCTAAGGTATACTTTAACTACTCTATTACTACCTAGTATTAATTACTAGATATAAGTAATATTAAGGAGCTTAACTAATAAATTAAGTAGTAAATAAAGAACCCTAACTAAGGCCTTTATTTTTAACTACTTAACCTTATAACTATAAAGCTCTTTATCTTTATTAATAGATTATTTACTAATAATAGTAATCTTACCTTATAGCTTAGATTTATTATTATTCTTATAAATAAGTAATATAGTAAAGATAATACTACTATAAAAACCCCTAATAATACTAGTAAATTTACTATTAAAGGGAATATTATCTACTTTAGCTTAATAAAGTATAAGAGGGTTATATAGAGTATATTAGCCTCTAAGATCTATATAATAGTTACTAATACTAATATTACTTACGTAATAATTACTATACTAGTAATAATTACTAACTACCTTAAATACCTATAAATCCTAATAGTTATATATACTAACTCTTACTCCCTTTATAAATACCTTATAAAGCTTAGTACTATAAAGGAGATACACCTTATAATTAATATAATAGTATTATAGTAGTTATATAAGTACTAGGAGATATATAAGATTTAATAAATCTATAGTAATAATAACCTAGTAGATAGATTTATAAAGTTATTACCTAATAAGGTACTAAAGGAGCTTATTAGTAATAGTATAGTAAGGATATAAATAAATAGATAGGTTTATATATATAATAGATTTATTATATAAAAAGTATATAATACTTTTAGATCTTTATTTTTATTATGTTTTTAGGCTCTTTATAGTTAACTAATAAAGTGGTATAAATCTATAGTAAATTTCTCCTTAAGAGAAAGTTACTAGTATTATAATATTAACTATTATAGATCTTATTAGACTTATTAGGCGTAACCCTAATAACTAGCTACAGATTAACTATTAATCTATTAGCAGATCTACTATAGATTTAGGGATATTCACCTATCTATTTATAGTAGAACCTACAATAATTCCCTTCTAGTTACGCATAATTAAACTATAGTATTTACCCCTATTATTCGTTACTTACCTATTAATACGTACGGTTAACCGTATCACCCACCTGGTGATATACCAACAGTGGTACTTGCTTCAAGGTAACAAGACATGCATACACGGTCGTTATACTAGTGAATTGCCTTACGTACCAACTCTGTGGAGGGACCTGAGCAAATTCCATTCTCATAATAGACGTAAATCGATCTGTTGGTCTGTGGGTTTCTTTGAGTCTGCTTCATTCGTACCACGATCGAGAGACATTTGCGTCAAGGATGATGATAATATCAAGGCAATCTTTTTACTCAGTGATTTGGCCAATCCAATATTTAAAGCAGTTGTCATATAAGCTGTTTCCCACCTTGTCTAATGTCATGATATAAGCCGCAATTGCGCAGTGGCAATTACGGATTCGCTTTCGTCACGATACCTAATATTATAAGGATTCGGTGTCGAGGCTAGTCTGGTTGACTCATCCGGCGACCTCGCATGCTGCCTAACGTAGGTTAGACCGCGGCCTTGTCTACAATATAAACAAGCGCAACTCTTGAACTGTGGTTTGATCGGCTCTCTCAAAAGTGAACAAATATGCACACCTACGTCCGCATACACCAACCTCCCCCCAACATGGACACATCGCCGATCTATTTCTGGCGCGAGACCGGCCCAGAAGGCTACCTCTCTCAGTGGTGGGCCAGCGACCCTTCCACCTCCTCCTCTTCGCCCCCCGTCACCTTCAAGACCGCGGAGCACTACATGATGCACGGCAAAGCTCTCCTTTTCGGCGATGCGGACGCCGCCCTGGTGGTCCTCCAGGCGGACCACCCGCGCAAGGCGAGGGCGCTCGGCCGCCAGGTCAGGGGCTTCGACGAGGCGCTGTGGGCATCCCATAGGGAGCGCATCGTCCGCGAGGGGAACCTGCTCAAGTTCCGCTGCGCGCCGGAGCTGCGAAGGAAGTTGCTGGCGACGGGCGAGCGGGAGCTGGTCGAGGCGAGCCCGCTGGACCGCGTCTGGGGCATCGGGTTCAGCCCAGGGGAGGCGCCGACGTCGGATCGGCGCCTGTGGGGCCTGAACCTGCTCGGCAAGGCGTTGATGGAGGTCAGGGCGGCGTTGAGGGAGGAGCAGGAAAGGGAGAGGCAGCGGGAGGACGAGAAGAGCAGGACTCGTGCGGAGAGGCGACGAGCCCAGGTGCAGGACGCCGCGGGGCAGGGTGAGGAGCGGACGGTCCTGTCAAGACGAGTGGGGGAAGGGAGAGAGGAAGGGGGAAGACTGCTCGGGGCTTGTTTGGGGTGAGGACGCTTAGGTCTCGTGGTATTATATCGCAAATATGGTAATCGCCTCTCCTACAACGAGAGACATCTCTCTTCTACACGTACACACATATAGCCTTTCAAGAGCGGTGTTTGGTTTTGTTTCTCCCTCCGGCCGACAGCGCTTCGCCATTGCAGCAGTATCGCCCAATGTTCGCCAGTTCCCATATGCCCCCCCAGTCTATTTTTTGTACAAGTAATAAAACACTTTTTTGTTGGCTGAAAGGCTTTTTTTTTTCTTTTGCGAGGGGAGGGGTGTTTTGTTCATCATCCAAACATCCTCGGGCCTGCCTCGCATTCACAATCGAGAGGAAGGAATGACCCCCCGATATAAAAAGGGGAAGGGGGCTCACGTCCTTGGTGGGTGGTTAGTTTAGTAGTAGTCCTTTCCGCTCTTCTGCATCTCAATGAGACGCCATCCCCTCGTCTCGGGGTTGCTGACGTCCTCCGGCACACGGGTGATGCCGATGGCGTATGTCACCAACTGCACCTTGTCCTCCATGCCGGCCGCGAGCTCGCCGGACTTGGCGTTGCGGTAGACGTGGACCTCCTGCGTCCTGCAGGTGATGACGAAGACGGGGATTTCGCCGGGGTCGAGCATGCGCGCGCGAACAATGTCAACGTGACGGATATCGAGGATCTTGCCGTCCGACTTCAGGCCGGCCGTGAGGTATTGCTTTGTCAGGGCCTCATACACGGAGTACTGAGCCTCGGACAGCCAGAGCTTCAGGGTCTCAATGTCGCCCTTGACGTAGGCGTCGAGGACCTCGGGAAGAATGTACTCGCGGAGCTCCTTCAGGAAGGGTTCCGTCTGGAAGTTGGGGTCCATCGTACGGAACTTCTTGATGACCTGCGCGGTCTCGTTCTCGGCAAACCAGCCTCCAATCTTGTCCGTGACCAGTCGTGCGGTCTCGATGAGGGGGTTGTCGGATTCGCGGTACACCTTGCCGGCACTGAAGAAACCCTGGGCGAACTTGTTGGAGTCCTTGAAGTCCCTCCATGCCTCCTTCCAGGCGGCGTCCTTGTGAATCGTAACATTGGTGCCGGCGCTGTGCTGGGGTTAGTTGCGTGCTACAAGAATGAGCTCCTGTCAAACTTACTTGGGGTCCTCCTCAAAGACCTCGGGCTTGCCAGACTTGAGCGCCTCGGCCTCGCGCCTCTTCCTACGCTCCTCCTTCTCAACCCAACCGCCGTAACGGGAGCTGCTGCCATCATCTATGACATCCTTGACGTTCTTGTAGGCCTCGGTCTCACGAATGGGCTTCGTCGCCTTGTCGAGAGCGTCTCCCGTAACGCTGGCGACCTTGCGTACGCCCTTCATCGCGGTAGTGTCCCAGGTCCAGGCGGCACCCTTGCCGATTGCACCGGCAGTCGTCTTGACGGCCGTGGTCGCGGCGGATGAAATGGCACCAGACGACTTCTCGTAGGCTTCGCGGGCCTTGCGAACCCTCTCGCTTTCGGCGAAATCCTGGATTTCACCAGACAGTGCCTTTGTCGACTCGTTCCACTCCTTGGACTTGCTGAACTCGCTCTGCAACGTCTCTCTGAAAACTTCCCACGGGGTCTTGTCACCGTGGGGCGGAGGAGGCGGCAAATCCTCCTTCTTTTGCTTCTGCTCGCCCTCTTGGCCCTCCTCTTTTCCCTCGGTCTTCTCCTCCTTGGAAGACTCCTCCTTGGCCTCCGACTCGGCTTCCTTGGTCTTTGTCTCCTCGTTGGTCTCAGGCTTTTCGGTCTGTTGTTTCTGGGGCTGTCGGGCCGTCATGTGAAATGAGCGCGACTGCATCGAGCTCGAGACGAAGCGGACATCTTCGGGGAGGAACTGCGACCGCAGCGGGGTGGTTCGGAATGCGGAGGGCTGCCGTGAGAATGCCAGCGCAGCATTGCCACTGAGCTCTGTGGATAGTAACCGGCGGTATGCAGGCGTCCTGCCGTGGGTTTGAACCGCTCGCGCGGAAGCTCTGACGAGAGCATTCTGAGGATTACTCCTCGCTGCTTGCACTAGAGAGTTCATAATGTGTAAGATTCCAAGCCGACCGCCTCCCGACGATGAGCAAAGAAACAAACAGAAAAAAAAAGGGACAAGGGGAGAGGGGCAGAAGGAAGATACGGATGACGATTCGGGGGGCGAGTAAAGGTGCAGAGAAATTTTGGCTCGCGACGGGACCGAGTCCAGACTTTGGAAGCTCTGCGATTTCGGTTGGAGGCGGAGCGCGGAAAAAATCTGGGCCCCTGTTCACCCGAAGACAACCCGGCGCCCCTATGGTCTCTCTGCACCAATCAGACGACGGCAGTGTCTCCAGACTTTGAACGGGAGCTTGACCAAATTTCTGAAAACTTCACGGGCCATCGTCACGTTGCAGGCTCTCCCAACTGCGACAGCAAGGCCGCACATCTCTCGCAATGACATCCGCGCCGACGACCCGCCTCCTGGCGAGATCCATCTTCCAGAACGCCGCTCGCACATCATCGATCGCGCGATGCTCTCCTGCCCTCCTCCGACCCTTCTCCCAGACCCCAGCACCACGTGCCGATGAAGCCAAGACAGGAGGCCAGGCGCTTCTCGCCGCCATGTACGGCTCGCGAGCTTCGACGACACCTAAATCTTCTGCCTCAAGTTCGACCGACAGTGCCCCCAGCTCACTGCTTGACGCTCTGAACCGTGCCTCGGGCAAGACGCCCAACACCCCTGGCGCCATCGGCTCAGGTCTCGACGATCTGGTCCCCCAACAAGAAGACTTGCATGAGCCATACCACATGCACGTCTACTCCCACAAGCACAACACACATGTCACAGTCACAAAACCAGACCGCGGCGCTATCATCTCCCTCTCGACCGGCAATATTGGCTTCAAGAAGTCCAAGAGAAAGGGTTACGATGCGGCATACCAGTTGACGGCGTATGTCCTTGAAAGGTTGAACTACGGGGGATGGCAGAAGAAGATCAACAAGCTCGAGGTTGTGCTGAGAGGGTTCGGTGTCGGACGCGATGCAGCAGTCAAGGTGCTCATGGCCCCCGAAGGCAAGCCTTGGAGGAGCAAGGTGGTCCGGGTGGCCGACTCGACGAGACTGAAGTTTGGCGGAACGAAGAGCAAGAACCCGAGGCGTATCTAGCAGGACGACGACTCACGGCGGCTGGAAACTGTGGAGGACACAAATCAAACGCATGTACAATATCTGTACAACTGTACTATATATCGCAAGAGCAGTCTTCCTTGCATTGAGGTGTTTTATGTCGGGATGCAAATGTCCACCCCCTCTGGTATCAAGTGCTATACGCCGTCCAACACCCCGAGAAAAACGCCAGTCCAGTAACCCCTAATGTGCCGCGTGGATCGTATCATCGTTGGCGACTATGGCCTTATTTCGGAGCAGGGGCCCTCTCCGTGACAGGCAAATCGCGCCCTGCAGTGTCCCTTACGGCCTTCTTGCCCTTGCCGTTGCCACCGCGGCGGCGTTCTTCCTCGCTGTCCCAGTCGGCATTGTCGGCTTTGCCCTTCACGTTCTCGGCAAGGAACCGGGGCGGTGACTGCTTCAGCATCCTAGAGCCTTCGTGTGCATGGTCGTCGTCTTCCTCTAAGAGGGCACCGTCGGCAGTTTCGTACTCGGGCGGGTCGATCCAGTCGCGAGGGACGACGCAAGGTAAAGCGACACCGATGCTTGCCGCACGGTTGAGCCAGCCGGGTCCGGGACGTCCGGTAAGCTTCTTGCATAGGTATGAGGTGAAGTGGTTACAGTTCTTGGTCAAAAGATTGTAGGAAGTGCCGAGGAACTCCCTGGAGGCTTCTTCCAGTATCGCATCGATCTCGGCCTGGGTCGCAAAGGTGAATCCGTGGAGGATCTCGGACTTGAAGGTGCCGCCGGGGGGCTCGGTCTTGGGCTTCGTCCAGTAGACTCCCGTCACTCCGCGTCGCTCATGTCCGCCGTATGCGTACTCTCTGCCATTGATGACGACACCCGAGTGAAGAAGCGAGGCACCGACCGTCCAGAGGACGGAGGATAACCGTCCTGGCTGGCGAATTGATTAGCAGGCGGTGATGGTACCACCAAGCACCGAGGTGGGTCCAGCAACTTACAGGAAGCAGATCGTAAATGTGGATGATAACTTCGGTCTTTGATAGCGATAATGTCGATCTGTGCGACGCAACGGATTGCCTGGGATTGCTCGGTCGGGGAGACATTTTCGACCAGCTATGTAAGCAGTTTCTTCTTCTTCTCTCTCTCTTCCTCTTCTTTCCTTCGCCCGAGCGTAGAACGTCGCAAGGCAGTGCGAGACGTTTCCTAAGTGGAGGAGGGGCTTTCGGGGGGGAAAGATGAGACGAGGTAAGAAACGGAGCTGTTTAAGTATAGGTACCCGAAGTGATAAAGATGCTTTCTAGGGGTAGGGGATTGTATAAATCTATGCGAACAGGACAAAGGTAAATGGGATGTTTCGGTAATCAAACCGTCTCTGAACAATTAGCTGGCTGCCGAAAACACTATGCAGCCGGCAAAGAACAGCGTCTTGCTTCCTCCGCCTCTTCCTCCTCCTCCCCAACACGCTCCCGTCTGTCATCGCCTCGCCTCACGGCCACTCGACATTGGCCAAGCATTAGCTTCGGCGACGCCCGGCGCAGGATGAGGACGTTAGCTACAAAAGGTAACGCAAGGTCTATTGTTACTGGCCGAGCAGAAAGATACTTTGGGGAGCGGGCACCAGCAGTATAAAATGCGCGCTGACGGGCGGGTCGGCAAAGTACTCTTCACCGCAAGCGGGCTGCGCCAGATGCGATCCAATGAGAATCGGAGTAATGAGGTCAGAGGTTGTGCAGCGAGTCGCGACATAACCTGCAGTATCCCATCCCAGCCCCGCGCTTTGCTCAACCTTGCTTTCGGTGCAGTTGAGCTGCACTTTCCCAGCTACGCAAGAAGGTACGTACCGGGACGGATACCTAAGGTGTAAGCAAAGTCCTACCTACCTAGTGCCCGCCCAGATACCTACATAGGTACAAAGTACGATTACTTAGGTAAGCTTCGACTGTTTCTTCCCACCATCTCACCCGGGCTTTTATTCCACCGTCTTGCCGAACCCTTCAGGTACACCCCCCGCCCCCTCCGCCCCGTTCCTTCTTGGGTGGGGCCCGTTAAATTTCATCTACCAAGGCCACACATCCGCCTGGCGCAAAAGCTTTTTCTTCTCGATCAACAATCTTCGTGATTTCTTCCTCCTCTTTCTTCCTCTCTCTTCTCTACCGCTCTACTCTCCCAAGCTCGGGCAATCCGTGTGATTGAGGGCTGGTCGCACAGCCACAGTCGCCAAAACGACGTCCTTCATACTCCTCCCTCTCTTCGCTTCTTCATCCCCCTCTTTGCTCCCCCGCGCAGCTAGCTCTGCCTTTCGCCAAGCTCCAGTGCTCAAGTGCACCGTACTTTACAAAACCACCCGTCAGTACGCAAAATCAAGACGCACCATGCCTCCCAAGAAGCAAGTCGTCGAAGAAAAGATTCTCCTGGGCAGGCCCGGTAACAACCTGAAGAGTGGAATTGTGGGTGCTACGCCTTAGAACCTGTGCGGGATCAGGCTGACCCCCTCTTCAGGTTGGCCTTGCAAACGTTGGAAAGTCCACCCTCTTCCAGGCCATTACCAAGTGTAACC
Source organism: Colletotrichum sublineola (assembly GCA_020631755.1). Lineage (NCBI taxonomy): Eukaryota > Fungi > Ascomycota > Sordariomycetes > Glomerellales > Glomerellaceae > Colletotrichum > Colletotrichum sublineola. Next base: position 2,008,896 of record JAHSQG010000010.1, read on the forward strand.
TGGGAAACCCTGCCAACTTCCCCTATGCCACCATCGACCCTGAGGAGGCGCGTGTCATCGTCCCCGACGAGCGCTATGATTGGCTTTGCGAAAAGTACAACCCCAAGTCGCGCGTCCCTGCCAACCTGACGGTCTACGATATCGCTGGCCTGACGCGAGGTGCCTCCACTGGTGCCGGTCTCGGCAACGCCTTCTTGTCGCACATCCGCGCCGTCGATGCCATCTTCCAGGTCGTTCGTTGCTTCGACGATGCCGAGATTATCCACGTCGAGGGTGACGTCAACCCCACCCGTGATCTCGAGATCATCAGCGATGAGCTGCGGATGAAGGACATTGAGTTCACCGAAAAGGCCCTCGAGAACCAGAAGAAGAAGACCCGCTCTGGTGGCAAGGGTCTTGAGCACAAGAAGGCCATGGAGGAGCAGGCCACCATGGAGAAGATTCTCCAGTTCCTCAAGGACGGCAACGAAGTCCGAAAGGGCAACTGGGGCCCCAAGGAGGTAAGACAGAGCCTTTTGTTTCCTTCGTGCCCTTTAACAAAGAACACATGCGTCCCCCCCTCGTTACATGATGACAAAGGACCTATGGTCCGATATTTATAAACCCAGCTCTTCGAAGGCCAAAGGTCTACTGAGATAAGAAACCCATTCTGATATGACATGATATCTCTCACTTGGTTTTGCATATTGATCTGCAGGATCTCGAGTTAACGATTTCCTAGGTCGAGGTCATCAACCCCTTATTCCTCCTGACTGCCAAGCCCGTCGTTTACCTGGTGAACCTTTCGGAGAAGGACTTCATTCGGAAGAAGAACAAGTACCTCCCCAAGGTCGCTGAGTGGGTCAAAGAGCACGCTCAGGGTGATCCCATTATCCCCATCTCTGTCTCCTTCGAGGAGCGTCTGACACGCTTCGAGACTGAGGCTGAGGCCAGGGAGGAGCAGAAGAACGTCGGCGCTGAGTCCGCTCTGCCCAAGATCATTCTTCAGATGCGCAAGGTCCTCAACCTCGGCAGCTTCTTCACCACCGGCACGGACGAGGTCCGCCAATGGACCATCCGCAACGGCACCAAGGCGCCCCAGGCTGCCGGTGTCATCCACACTGATTTCGAGAAGACCTTTATCCAGGCTCTTGTTTACAATTTCTCGACCCTGAAGGAGCTTGGCAGTGAAGCCGAGGTCAAGGCCAAGGGCAAGGTTATGACCAAGGGCAAGGACTACGTCGTGGAAGACGGAGACATCTTGCTCATCAAGGCCGGTGCTGCTAAGGGCTAGAGAACGAATATCCGATGGAAAATTCAGATATTAGGGTTGATCAAAAGCTCTGCCTTTCGGTTTAGATATCCTCGCCGGTTAATAGAAGTCTTTGCCACGCCACCTTTGCCGAACTTGAAGTGATTAGTCTCCCATAAACATCGAATGCGATTAACCTTTTAAAAACCACTCTGGTAGATGCAGGATTCTGTCGAAGGGGGGCCGAAGGGGGTGTTGCTGGTGACGATCAAATAACCGCCGTTTCTCCGACTTTGACACACCCTAACTCCCCGCTGGTCACGGCGCGGCACGGACCAAGTGACATCGGTACCTGAGCACTTCTGGACCATGCGTATCTCCTTGCTTCTTCATCAACACCTTCCACAATCATTGGGTCTTGGGCCAACAATATGAGCCATCCATCAGTGAATCGCGGACATGGCCGGACCATATCAGTTACGAGAGGTAGGTTTTTCTCGTCTACTCACTATACTTGACTCTACGGCCTCTATTACGCTGTTGTGTGCCCATGCCCTTCTGCTGCTGCAGTGGTCCTCCGAGGTGCAACAACTCAAGCCTTAAGAACGAAGCCCGGACCAGAGGACAGCTGTGTAAGCTAAGGCGCAGATCAAGCTGACAATGAACCAACATTTAGCTGTTCGTCCCAGGTCTTCTACCAAGGGTCCGCTGGACTTGGACGAGTAGGGCGCCTCTCATCCATGTGCGACTCATTGACTCATACGCTCTCACAGCACACCTCTGAATGATCCGTTGTCGCCCAAGGCTGCCGCAAAGGAAGAACCAACGCAGCAGCGCCCGATATCCGGTCAACGCTCACCGGCTGTGCCGCATTCCCCGACACCGCCTCTGAAGACAACAGCCACCAAGGACTTTGGCTTTCTCCTGCGTCCAGAGATTTACCACAATGTCAACCCGGCCAACATCCCGCTTGCCTTTAGAAACTCTTCCAAGCAGCCTCCAGCCGATGCGCCATTGGAAGACCTTGTGGCCAAAGGTCATTTCCGAGCGGCTGCCATCGCTGCTGTTCAAGAACTCACAGCCACAGGGGGGCCGCATCGAGACAGCGTTGACCCTTCAGACCATTACAGAATATTCAGCTTGCTGTACACGCGTCTGGCGTGCCTGACGCTCATCGACGCAACGTCGATAGCGGCGCAGGAGGTCAGAGCACTGCAAGACCTCAACGCCGGTATCTACATTGACGAGACCACCGGCGAACACCTCGTGCCCTGGGAGCTGCGGGTCCTCAACGTGCGGTTGCAGGCACTCAGCTTCAACGACCCGCGGAGGTCCGTCATGAGCTATCACGATTTGGCGAGGGAAGCGCGAGAGCAGATCAGCAAGGCGAAGACCCGGCGCGACAACTCGGCACGGGAGCTTTGGAAGGCACGACTAACAGACCTGGGCATCAACGTTGCTGGTGCTCTGATCGAGATGGACGATCTGGCTGGCGCTGCGCATCACTTGAACACGCTCAACGATCACGGCGACGGCAAGATGGCGCTGTCCAGGGCGCTTCTGTGGCTGCACCTTGGTGATACGGAGGCCGCACGTAGCTGTGTTCGGGACTCCGGAGAGGACGGAAAGCATGCTGAGACGGTCGTCACCGCACTTTATCACATGGCCGAAGGCGAATACGACACAGCACTGCAATCCTGGCAGGAGCTGAAGGAGGAGTTGGAGGATGAAATGGTCGGAGTCAACCTCGCGGTGTGCCTCCTATACACTGGCAAGCTTACAGAGGTGAGACTCGTCTTTGAATTCCACATGATGCCTTGCTGACTAGAAAGGCCCGGTCCGCGTTCGAGGACATGGTGAACAATGGCTACTCGTCGCACACCCTTCTTTTCAACCTCAGCACGACGTACGAGCTCTGCACCGAGCGGAACCGCAATCTTAAGCTGAGACTCGTCGATAAGGTTGCCGAACTTGACGAGACACCGCGGGGCTGGGAAAAGAACAATGCAGACTTCAAGCTGTAGAAAAATAAACAGGATGGATGTTTGTTCGCATATCCGTGGTGTCCGAAGGATGACACCCATCCAATCAGAGCCGAGCTGTCGCCCCCTCACTTGCAAAGCCACCCTAATAAACTTGCCAATGAACGGAGCTTCGCACGGATTTTGCATACGCAATCAGACCGTCGCTTTGCTTACCAAGATGCTTAGTTAAGTTTAAGTGGCTTGCATGCTGTAACAGAATGACAAACCATTTACGAACAGACGATGCGCTAATCAGTATAGAAAGCCAAGCACGACGGGGCGGAGTTGGGAACTCTCCAAGTGCGGTCAACAGATCTCCCGCGGTTCCCGGACTAGGGTCCGTTCAGCCACCGATCATATCATGATCTTATATCTACTGGACGGGAGTTGGGCCAAAAAGCCCGAAGGTGTCTGGGTGCCTTGTCACATATAGTCTTGTGGCTACATTAATCGTAGACCACACAGTCCCGACCGACGAGATTATGGCGACCGAGTTGCAGTCGCAGACAATCAGCCTCCTGGAGAAGATCGCGCGATCGCAAAGGGTCTTGGAAGAGAGAGTCGGTGCGATCGAGAAGCTCCTTGGTCACCAAGGACCTGCACCCTCCTTTCCGCAATTCCGACGGCTGCCGCCCGAGCTAAGACACCGTATCTGGTCACTCGTCATCCCCACCCGAGTCCTGCGGCTATCGAGGCAGACCAGCAAGAAGCATGCAGCGCTGCCCATGAGCCCGCCCGCCATCGCCAACGTCTGCCGCGAAGCGCGAGCGGTAGCAACGCGAAACGGGGGAATCGTCTCCCTCGAATACGATGCCGCCAACCCCGAGAACCCCGCGCGGACGACCCGGCACTGGTTCGATAGCTGCCACGACGTGCTCGAACTGGACGGGCGCGTCGACGTCGCGGGCGACGAGCCGCGCGGAAGCAGGGACCTCGTCCGCGACGCACAGCACATCCTTGCCCCACGCGCTGAGGCGGAGTGGTTCGCCCGCCTGTTCCGGCAGACGGCCCATCTCAGGCGTCTCAGCCTCAGGTTCGACGCCGTCTCGGTCAGCTCCTGCACCTGGGACATCGGCGTCGTGAGGCGCCTCTTCGGCGACGCCGGCACCGTCGTCACCATGGACCTCGAGAACGCGGGCGAGATCACGTGTGTCAAGGGTATCTTGCAGGGGTACTGGCGAAACCCCCTATTCTGCGCATTCGACCTAGAGGCCTGGGCGAGAGAGAGAAAGCCCGGCGTCGGGACGTGCCTCAGGGATAAAGATTGGATGCAGCGGTTGCCGGAGACGTGGATGAGCGAAGTTGCGAGTGGGTGGGTCATGGCCAAGATCGGAGTGGAGGCTGAAGGACATGCTAGAATGGGATCGAGAGGGCAGCTGAACACGGAAGTGTCAGAGGCGGAAACACAGGCTTCGGCGGCTTCGGCAGCGGCGGCGACATTGGATATGGAGCACGACTTCGTCAGGGCTGCGCTGTTGGCCATGCCCCAAGTGAAACTCGTAAGGGTGTTTTCCCACGATGAGATTCATGCTGCCTGTCGTCCGTAACATTAACTTCCATATCAAAGAGTGGCCCAACAAGCCTGCTTCCACAACGCGCGAATTGAAACAAAAGGCTTGAGGCTACTATCGGCCTCCGTCCCCCTCTTTGAGTTGTTCGAGTTGAACCACGCAAAGAGGAGCTCCGGACCGCGAGCGTGTGGCTCGAACTAGTGAGATAGCAAGGTGGTACGGGCTTGGCATGACTTATCGGCTGCCCAGCCATCTGTGTCTGTTTTTTTTCAACTCGCACGTAAATGTAAGAATCTCTCTGGGGTCGCTGAAGCGATCCGCTGGAAAGGCATTCTCTACCACTCGGGCATGATATCGAGCCCGTTGACGCGTTGCAGCCACGACTTGGCGCCGGGTGTGAGCCACTCCCAAATCTCCTGTACCCTCCCCTCGTTGTGCCTTGGCTCCTCGCACCGCATCTGTGGGTGTATGCACCGCAGGCACACGCCCCCCTTCAGCTCCTTCTCCCGGAACTCCCCCGCGCGGTGCCACATGAGCGCTTGGTGCCACGGCCGCCACACGCGGCCGGCCCTCTCCTCCGCCGCGCCTTCCGGGTACTTCCAGTCGACAGCGGCCCGCCCCGCGCGGTCCTTTCCCGCGTGCCTGGGAATCTCCTCGGCGCGCCGGATGGCCTCGTTGATGGACATGTACGGCATGCCGCGCGACAGGACGTCACGGTCGATGCAGCGGATGACGGCATTGACGACCTCGGCGGGACGGGCCGGGCGCGGACGCCACCACCGGCGCTTGGGCCGGGAGCACTTGCAGACGGGGGGGTTAAGGATGGGCTGCATCAGGGAGGTGTACAGTGAGAGGCGGAGCTCGTTCCGCCGCTCCTCCAACGCGACTTTGGTCCGTGTCAGAATCTAACGTTATAACACCAATGTGTGGGAAAACATGGGAGAAACCAAACTCACGAGCGACCCTCAAAGCAATGTTCTCATCGAGGCTCCCCCGGTCCTCGGCCAGAGGCCTGAAGCTTCCGGACACCTCGGCCAACAGCCTCCTCGACCCGGCCTCGAAGCCCCGTTCGTGCTTGAACCAGTACGCGGCGATGAGTAGATCCCGCCTCCTGGGGCAGATGTGGCCCGACCTCGCCACGTCTTCCATCGCTTCGGGCCGCAGCCAGTGCTCGGCGGCCAGCGCCATCGCGGGGGCGCAGTCGTACTTGTCCGCCAGCACGGCGACGGCCAGCACCTCGCCAGGCGAGGCGTCGAGGATGCCCGGCCGCGATGCCCCCACGGCCGCCGCGGCGTCGAGCGCCCTGCTGTGGATGACCCTGCATATGGTCTCCATGGCGGCGGGATCGTCGTCCGGGAGCGAGACGCGGGCCGGGTTCGACGGTGTGGCGTCCCGGAGGGCGATGCCCTCCCCGAAGCGGGCCCCCTCAAGCATCGAGGCGAAAACGGGGGAGGCGTTGGCGAGGATGAGGGCGTGGACGCGGATCTCCACCTCGGAGGGGCCGACGACGAGGACGAGGTTGCCATGCGGCGCGATGGGCGGGCGTGTTGTTTTTTCGGGAGAAGCACGGGGGTTTTGGTCTTTGTCTTTGCCTTTAGTCGTCTGCTCCGTTAGGGCTCTGAACGTGTTAGCGGGGGGGATTGTGCAACAGCAACTTCTGCGATGGCCTCACTTACTTGATGTACAAGGAAGATATTGATTCGGCGGAACTGCTGCTACTGCTTCTGCTGCTGCTGCTACCAGACATCTTTCCTTCGATGGATGGGTTTGCTCTTTGCCTCCAACTCGTTGTCACTCGATGTGCCGTCGCAACTCATCATATACTGCAGCCACACAGAACCACACAGGCAACCCGGAAAACAGCCAAAGGACTAAAAGTCGAGATGGGTAAGCCACGTTTGACGGCGCGAGTGCTGCTAGGACCCGTGCTTTGTCGTACGTGGTGAGGCCGGGGGTGGTCTAGGACTCGAATAGCGCAACGGCCCGTGGTGGCGAAGTTGGACCATGGCATTCTCTCTTGCCTGAACCCCTATCTCCAGACGAAATAGGACTCTTGAGCAGGGTCAGAGGTCATAAACGTTGCTTGTACGGGTCTGCCTTGCCGTCGACACACTGATACGCAGAGCTGGAATGTCTGTCTGCCTAACGCGGATTCTCTGGATAAGGTGTCGACATGGGTTAGTTGGCCGAGCCTCTGGTGAGCCGATCTTCGGGACGGGTCATGCCTGTGCGCAGACCTTGAGCCAGATCAACCAGATTGTACATATTGGTCGATTTTTTTGTGGTGAAAAAGGGCATTTTGCCGGTCGCTGTTCTCCCAATTCGTCTGCTAGGAGTCTTGGTCAGTTTTGAGGTGCAAGCGAAGATCTGGTAGAAAACAATTGCTGGGAGGTTTAGGGTGAGCTGTTGGCCAGACCAGTGAGCATGTTGACTTTTAACAAGCAGAGTTTCAGAACTAAGTGCTTGTTTCAGTTTGCCAGATGTTCTAAGACGGATCACTGTTCCTCCTGGCTTGAGAGCGCGAAGGTTTGTTGATGAACAGTTTGATACTCCCTTAAGGAAGGTCGACAGAGGAGGGTTAGACATCGAGGTGCGCGCTTTGATATCAACACTGTATTGCAGCTGAACGTCCCGCTGTCAGTCAGGAGTCACAGCGGCTCTGGGCAGATCTCCCTTTCTAGTTACCTCACGCTTACCGCTGTAACCCACAGTCCCACACCGTACACACAGTGTGACATCGATCAAAATCCGAGTTTCAACCTACAATTTTCAACTCGCTCTCACTCGCTCACTCAATCACTCACCACAATTACATGCACTGTCAGCGCCCAGTAGCCGCGTCGCGATGGTGAGAACACGAGCTCGCAACAAAACAAAACGCATCGCCGTCATAGACTACGGCTCAGATGGCGAGCCGCCAGACGTCCAGGATGATCTTGACGATGAAAATTTCGAAGCGCCGCCCCCGGACCCAGAAGATGGTGAAGATGACCCTATGGACGTCGACGGCGAATTTGAGGCCGACGATGATTTTGAGGCCGACGACCCTTCCGGTCTCGCACTGGATGGCCCGCGGAATGCCGGCGATGACGATGAGGACGAGCTGCCCGCCTACACCAGCTCCGCTGGCCTAAAAAAACTACCAGTAGACGTGGTTGCCATCGGGACCTATCACGCAGATGGGCGGCCCACGAGGCACTATACCGGCGCGCTGAAGCGAGGTCAGAGGATACAGGTCCTCGACTTCTTCTACGGACCACAGGAGGAGGCTGTCGGCGTTGCCAGCTGGTTGTTGAACCGGTGGGCAGGGTACGCGGTTCTGCCAAGCAAGTTACCAGACGGGCCCGCGCCTCCGGTCCCGAGCCCCTGGCTGGACCCAGAGTTCTTCGAGGACCAGCGCCGGTATGCGAAAGAGTGGTTTGATAGATTGAAGGACGCCAAGGGGGCTACAGAGGGCGAGAGGCAGATGAGCGCTGAGGAGGCCGAGGCGTATCGCCTGAAGCCTGGCGGTCATTTGGTGTCCGTGATTGGGCCATACCTGGACCAGCAAGAAGTCAAAATCACACCTTACGACGGTGTCGTATTGTCCGAGTCGGGATTGCCATTGACGAACCATGCTCACGCGGACGAAAAGTCGGCAGGGTGGATGTTTGACGTGGGCGGCATCGTCGTCGGCATGGCATGGGCCAGCCGAACGGAACAGGAGGCGCAGATTCTTGCGCTTGCTGTCATCCCACACACCGATCACGTATTAAATTCGGAGGGTTCTTATGATCAAAATAAGGGAATCATTCAGCTGTGGGCGCTCTGTGGCGAGAAGGGCCAAGACGGCATCACGAGACCTCTTGCGAGCCCAGCCCGTCTTACTCGAACTATCTGTTCTGACTGGGGTAGGGTAACGAGGCTCAAGTGGTGTCCGGTGGCGTACAGAGAGAATGGTGCCATGGGCCTCCTTGCGGTTCTTTGTAATGATGGCCAGGTCCATATCGTAGTGGTCAAGGACATTGGCGACGACGAGCATGATGCTTTCAGTAAGACGCCCCGTACCCCCCCCCCCTTCCCTAACACATACTGATAACCGGCAAGCCAAGCTCGAAAACCCCATCGTCTCTCTCGGAATTCCCTCCGAGACCAACGTGACTGCCACATGCTTCGCCTGGGTCAACACCAACCGCATCGTTCTCGGTCACTCGGACGGCTCTCTTACGCTCTGGTCCATCTCCCCGCGCATTCTCCTCGCCCGCCACGACGTACACTCCACGCGCGTGATGCACATTGACACGGCCTACCCCTCGGACCCCTACCTCGTCGCGTCGACGCCCATCGCCGGCTACACCACGTTGGTCGACTTTTCTGACCCCTCGTGCGAGCGGACGAGCTTTCCCTGCTTTGCAATCACCCCGCAGCCGAACCTGCTTCAGTGGCACGACCACCTGCGAGGCTTCTTCACCGTCGTGCCGTCGGCGAACCCGCTCAACGCGTCGGTCGGCTTCGTGCACTCGCGGTGGTACGCAGCGCAGGTCCGCAAGGCTATGGACGGCGACCGGCTGCCCACCTGCCTCGCCGCGGGCACGCACCACCCCTTCATCCTCGTCGGGTACATGGACGGCACCGTCTGGGCGGCGAACCCATCAAACCGGATCTTTGCGTCGAAGCACCACTTCGGCCACAAGATGAAGATCATCGACCACCAGTACATCCCCCGCGAGCGGCTCAGCAGCTCAGTGCTGGAGCAGGATGATGGCAGTGGCGGCAAAGAAGGCGAAAGTTATCGCGGCGCATCGCGGATTCTCCAGGGCTTCCGGCCGGTACTCAACGTCAACTCCAAGGTGGACACGTGGAAGACCAAGGTGGCAATCAACAAGAACAAGGAAAAGAAGAAGGCCAAGAAGCCGAAAGCGAAGGCCAAAGGCAAAGGCAGGGGTAAGGCGGACGCGGCGGCGGAGGCGGAAGACGACGACGCGGACGTGCAGGGCGGCGCGGAGGAAGGGGATGGGCACTTTGCGGACCCCAAGCGCGCTGTGCTCTCGGAGCCGCTGACGCGGATCACGACCATGGCGTGGAACCCAAACCAGGAGTACTCGTGCTGGGCCGCGGTGGCGATGGCGTCGGGGCTCGTGAGGGTGATGGATCTCGGGTTGGAATGCTAGACACGGCCGGCAACGGCGAGTATAGACGTGCGTGCGCGTGAATGATACCCTCTATTTAAACAAAACATCTATCTATCTATCTATATATATATATATGTCTCTCTAACCATGGAGTCATTATGAAACCACTTCGACAGTGGACAACCGTTGGCGGTGAATCTTCATCACGGGCACAGCGAGCCCCCGGCGCTGTGGTGGTAGTCAAAGGCCTTGGCCATGCCGTACAGGTGCGTGACGGCGGCGGCGACGACGAAGAAGTGGAAGATCTGGTGGGAGCTGCCCCAGATGTCAAAGGTGCCGGGGGACGAGCGCTCCGGCCAGCGGAAGGCGTAGAGGAAAGCGCCGAAGATGTACATAGCGCCGTGCAGGACGACCCAGCTGAGGCTCATGCGGGCCTCCATCTCGGCGAGCCCGCAGACGACCGCGCCGTGGAGGACGGGGACGACGCCCGAGGTGCCCAGGGCGGTGAACATGCACGCCCGGAAAGTGCGCCATTCGGGCGCACGGAAGAACTCGATCCAGGAGACGGCGCCGCAGCCGAGGCCGAGGAGGGTGATCTTGGCACGGGCCGTTAGCATGTTTTACTCCTTTCAAGTTGTTTGTGTGTGTGTGTGTGTGTGTGCGTGTGTGAGGAGGGGGGGCGAAGGGCGCGAGAGAGCATGAGCGAGGGAGCAAAAGACTCACCGTCCCCAGGTAAAACTTCATCAGATCGGGGTGGCAGTAGAAGCCGTAATACAAGGCGGGCACGTAACTCCCGACGATGAGGAAGACGATGCCCGAGTAGTCGAGCTTGTTGCCCCACTTGGCGACCTCGGGAGAGTGGTTGCAAATGGCGTGGTAGGTGGCGCTCATGCCGAGGCAGGCGACGGCGCCGGCGAAGAAGCAGGCGAAGACGAGCACGTCGGCGGGCGAGGCCGTGTCGTAGCGCGGGGCGACAACGGCGTACAGGACGGCGCCGGCGACGAGGAAGGCGACGGCGCCGAGGAGGTGGGACCAGATGTTGACCGACTCGTTGTGCAGGTAGCCCAGGGACCGGAGGGAGCCGAGGTACGAGTTGGAGTCCGGGCGGTAGCCCGTCAGGATGAAGGCGTTGTCGCGGCGCCAGGCGGGGAGGTCGTCCCACAGGATGAGGAGGGCCTCCTCGACCTTCTTCTCGAGGCCGACGACCGTCGATTCCACCGAGGACAGGAGGCTCTCGGCGGCGGACGGGCGGCGGTTCCGGTTCCTGACGGCGCCGGACGCGCCGTCGGCGGAGGGGTTAGAGGCGGGCATTCTTCTTGGTTCTGTGGGCAGAAACAGAGCGATGGAGCCTTCTCTGAAACTCTATGAGTGAAACGGGATAATTTTGTAGGAAATACGAGTTTACGATGGCGGTAGGCTCTACGAATCCTTTCTTTTAAAAAGGCGGCGCTGTTGAGATATCTTGGATGGGTTGACGATTGATGAACAAGGGGTCACAACAGGGTTCTTTGCAATGACAGCCAGCGCGCCAGTTCAGCAGTGGCAGCTGCGGCGGGTCGGACCACTGCTGCAGGGGCGGGCACGCGGTTTAAAGCAGGCTTGGTGGGATGGGAATTGTTGAGAGTAGTCCTCTTCCAATATGTCCCATACATATCATATGCACATGCTTAAGGAAATCTGGATTCCCCCCTTTCCCGTCGCCCTTGGTTCGGCGCCAGGTCCGAGGCCTGTTAGAATTGACGGGACCCCGATTACGAGGTGCTCAGCTGGTGCCAAACGGTTGAGGAAGACGGACACCGCCGGCACCACCCTGCCGGACCGTCGGTCTGATTGTGCCCGTGCCGTGGCACACAAAGAGTGCCTTGAAGAGGTGCTAAGAAGTTAGGTAGGTACCAAGGTAGGTACAGTCGGACACAAGCCTTTCAACTGTGAGACGGGCACTGGATGGAGACGGGAGCGGTGGGTTCGGTGGGATTGCTGCGACATGTGTGCCTGGGACGATATGCAAATCTTTGCTACGAGGGGCAACATTCCCACTGTTTAGAGACTCTCCCGTTCCATTTTTTCTTCTTTTCGCTCCCTCTTTTTTTTTTGTCGTAAATCACCATGGCCCTGAAGAATTTCGAGTCAATGTCACTTTGAATCGTGAGTTTTAAAACCCGAAGGCCATCTGCAAATCACAAATCATGCTGCCGGCATCATCCATGCAAATACACGGCGCCAGTGTGTCGATTTCCCGACCGTGCCCAATAACCCTTAATATCATTTCATTGCATGCTCGTGTAGATAGGTATGTAAAAAGACGGCGCTCTGCCTCTGACTGGACCCTGGAAAGGCAAGCCCATGTCGATGCGCGCAGGCTGTCGACTCTGTATTCCCTCCGCGACGTCTCCTTGTTGCGAAACTGCCCTCAAAGATAATCGCTTTATTTCTTGCCAGACTTCTTGATGCCCTGCGTACCCGTGTTCAGAGGTCCCTTGCCGCCGGCCTTGGCGGCCATCTCCTTGCGAGCCTTCTCCTCTAAAAGGATCATCGGGTTAGTATCGATGCGCAGGCCGGAGAGAAAGGAGTAGGGAAAAGATGATCTGGACTAGTCAGTATGACCTACCGGCGCGCTTCTTCTCGAGGAAGGCGAGATCGTCCTCGTCCAGGTCCTTCGCCTGCTTCTTCGCGGCCTTGAGAGGCTTGGCCTTGCCACCTGGAGAAAGAACCTGTCAGCAAAACGCTGGCCGACTAACGGCCATGGAAGAGCAATAATCTAACCTTCACGGGATGCACCACCCATTTTTGCTGAGTTTGTCGAGGGGTATCTGGAACGTGGATGTCAACTTTGGGTGCGGGAGTGCCGAGGAGTAGCAAGGCTGAAGTCGCAGAGGTTGTCGATCGAAGAATCGAGGAGGAGAGAAGGAAGCAGGAAGCGCGGCGCAAAGGGACGGTCGGACGTGGGGTGAAAACCGCCCCTCATGGAGAAATCGGTCTGCGAAAATAAAGGGTCCCCGCTTACACTAGTTGTCTATCTTTAATCGCATTAAAGCATCCAGTGGCCATAGTTGGCATATATGCAATTTCCATGCATATAAACATAAGCGCCCGCCAGTGGATTCGGCGCAGTAACGGAACAATCCAACTGTGACAACTGACGTCGGTTCGGTTCCGTACATAGGTAGGCATAGATAGATAGGTAGTGCCTTGATTTCTCCGGTCAGGCGTCTCCTGCCACCACCAAAATTCGTTCGTCGCATTTCATCATCCCAGCCAGCAACACCAGCGCGCCAAGCCAGAAACTGTTGGACCCTTGGTCGCTGAAACACACACACACACACACACATCTCGTTGTCGACAGATAACAGCATTCTTCCTTGACGTTGCATAGCCATCACCTCTTCTCGCCCCCCTCTTTTCACTGCCCTCTGGTTTTCTCGTGTCGCCTTGCTTTCCTCTTCCCCTATGAGCTGAGTCGACACAGTCATCCGGTTCGCAAACAATTCCTGCTGCGCATCCATCTTCTGCTGATCTCTGCTGACACGTCGCTGCTGCTTTTCGCGAGCAAAAAAGACCTAGGGGACTCTTTCCTCTGGCGGAAACTTCTGCAATCAATACACAAAAGCCACGACGTTTGGGCAAGCCGTGGAATCACGCTTGCTGTCGCATCGCACCAATGGCGTCGAGTTCAGACGAAGGCGAGATCATGGAGAATGACACCTTGGAATTGAAGGCATCTTCACTGTCGAAGAAGTTTGAAGGAAACGGTGTTGACCGTCAAGACAGAACCCGAGATAGATACTCGGCCTCCAAATCTCCCGAGCACGACACGGCCATCAGGCACTATAATCCTTCGAGACGGAGCCGCTCGCCCCCGCCCCGCGGCTTCAAGCGCGCTCGCGACGAGCGCGACTACGTTGGCGGAGGACGACAGGACTCGCGACGCTACCGCGTGCACTACGATGATAGCCCGCGAGATGACTACCGCCGCTCGCGCGTTTCATACGAAGATCTGGACCGTCCCTCCTCCCGTGGCTCGAACCACAGTTACGACGGCCGTGACAGGAACCGAAGCCGTGACAGAGATGTATATCGGGAGAGAGACAGAGAGCGCGATCGTGATCGAGACCGTTACCCAGACAAGAGGCCGCGCAACCGCACCAGATCACCGTATCGCCCCCCACACAAAGATCGAGGAGTCCGAGATGATTACTATGGTAGAGACGGCGGACGCGATCGCCTTACCGACTCGTTTCGTGGCCTGAAATACGACGACCACAGAGAACGAGAGCCACGGAATGGGAACACGCCATCGAACGGGGTCGCTGTAGGGAAGGATCCTCGTGCTGCCAGAGACGATGCTAAATTTGTGAAACACTCTGCAGACGACGGGAAATCTGCTGCGTCTCGTTCTCGAGACCAGACGTCCGTCTCTCCGCACTCTAAGAGGACTCGGTTTCTGCTAACACCGGAAGGCAGCGCGCCACAGGTGGTTGAGCCTGAACACAGCTATGACGAGCCTGAGGAGCCAATGATCATTGATGAGGAGGCAGAAATTGAGCGCCGGCGGCGCCGTCGTGATGAACTACTTTCAAAATCCAACTCGGCGACTCCGCTGCTCGTCCATGCGCTTCACGCGGCTGACAAGCCGGCCGTTGCCTCCCCCTCACGAGATGTCACACCAGGCACACCGGGTACGGATGAAGTAGGCACTCCAGGCACAGGTAAGAAATCTAGCTTCTTCTCCTCTGTCGGCTCCGCTAAGTCTTCAGATTTCGGGTCACCCGCTCAAGAAGGGAGCTCACCTGGTGCTATTGAGATTGTGAACGAGAGCGACCTTATGAACACCCACGGAGGTGGACAAGTCAATGAAGAAGACGGACCCTCGGCAGCGGATTATGACCCCACCATCGACATGAAAGAAGACGAGAGGCGTGACGAAATGCGATACGGTAATGTTGGCGTTCACGGCGAAGCTCCCGATGCGCAGGTTGAGACGCAGGTCCAAGAACAGCCCCAGGAAGCACCGTCGAAGAAGCCCACGGGCGACGACGACGACGATGATTTTGACATGTTTGCCGAAGACTTTGACGATGAGAAGTATGCTGCTCCCAACCCTGCCAAGGCGGCCGTCGTGGATGAGACCAAAGCTTCACCCGCACTCGCTCCGCCCAACGGCGCCATCCTCGAGGGTGATGATAAGGATGGGTACTACAAGATTCGCATTGGTGAGATCTTGAATGGCCGGTATCAGGTCCAGTCCACCCTGGGTAAGGGCATGTTCTCAGGTGTCGCGCGGGCCGTCGATATTACGAACAAGAAGCTGGTCGCTATCAAAATAATGAGAAACAACGACGCCCTGAGGAAGGGAGGTTTCACCGAAATAGCCATTTTGCAGAAGCTGAACGACTCCGACCCGGAATGTCGCAAGCATATTGTCAAGTTTGAGCGACATTTCGACCACAAGGGTCACCTGTGTATGGCGTTTGAACACCTCAGCCTGAACCTGCGAGAAGTACTGAAGAAATTCGGGAACAACGTTGGCATCAACCTGGGCGCGACGAGGGCGTATGCTCACCAGATTTTTATCGGCCTTGCTCACATGCGGAAATGCAGTATCATTCATGCCGATCTCAAACCTGACAACATCTTGGTGCGTATCCCCGCTCTCAAGAAATCCGAGAGGATTTTCACTAACGCGTACAAGGTCAATGAAAGCCGAAATGTCCTCAAGATCTGCGATTTGGGCACCGGCATCGACAAGTCCGACGCTGCAACGGCACACAACGAGATCACACCGTACCTCGTCAGTCGCTTCTATAGAGCACCCGAGATTATCCTTGGAATGCCCTACGACTATGCCATCGACATGTGGTCCATCGGCTGCACGTTGTACGAGCTGTATACGGGCAAGATCCTCTTCGCCGGCGACAGCAACAACCAAATGCTCAAGGCCATTATGGAGATCCGCGGGAAGGTTACGCCCAAGCTTTACAAGAGAGGTCAACTGTCAGCGATGCACTTTGACGAGATGGGCAACTTTATCAGCATGGAGAGGGACAAGGCGCTTGGAAAGGTATGTAATTTGCTCGTGTTGACTGTTCCCTGCGTGTTTTCGCTTTTCTCTTCCCCGTACGTCCAACGCTTCTGCATTAGGCTTGTTTCATACCCCGAGCCCAAGCACCAATCACTCCCTGAGGCCTTGTTGTGGCCGACGGTCCCGAGATTGTCTAGTTGAGGCGCAGTGCGACTGTAAGCGCAGGGGCGCGGCTACACATGTATGCATATTAGACATTCTGCGGGCCGTCGTGTCTGAGCGAGGGTCTCGGAGAGCTGGCGTTGCGATGGCCTTCGGCCACCGGAATGGTCATCGACAACCGCCATAACCAACGTGCAGTCGTCATTTTCGGATGGGTCGGACTCGCATGGCTTGCTGGGCCACACAGTCTCTCCCTCTCCCTCCCAGTTTGGAAGGGCCGGCCGAGCAAAGCAATCCCTTCTGCGGAGGACGCAAACGCGGGTAGATGTCTCAGAGACTACTACCACGGCCGCCGCATCATCTCATCTTCGCCCCCCATTCCCTGTTCTGCCCCCTAATTCTCTGCATGGAGGGTCCAGCGCGTCGGGTTGATGTGTCAAAGTCATCAGATATGATTCCACAACCGTGGGGACCCGCCTTACGCACGCTTTTTCTTTTGACCTATTTTGAACTTTGGATGCGTTTGAGGAATAGAAGCGGAACCGCCCGATGGAACTTCTTTCAGCCGGCTAACCCACCTTTGCTCCATACAGACAACCGCCAGGGTCCTGCCTGTCGTCAAACCGACGCGTGATCTGCGCACCCGCCTCTTCGCCGCATCGGCGGGAATGAACGACGCCGAGACTAGGGACCTCAACCATTTCGTCGACCTGCTTGAGCACTGCCTGACGCTCAACCCGGAGAAGAGAATCAAGCCTGCCGACGCGCTGAAGCATCCCTTCTTCACGTCGAGGGTCGCTCCACCGAAGCGGTAGGGTGTTGGACCTGACCATGTATAGAAAGACGCCCGTTGGGGGTGGTCGTAGTATCATGTCTTGGGGCGTTGATTTTGTTATAGGTGTGACTGCCGGGGGTCCTTTCGTACTCTCGCGGTTGACGCACGCCATTGAGTTGAGGGCGTTTGGTGGCGTGGGTTGTACGCCGAGGCTGCAAGCTGCGTCCTTTACCGCGATGCGCTGGCGATAGAGAATACTGAAGATGTTCAAAGACAACATGGAATCACGATATATCCCACAATACACAATACTACTTACCACAAATTCCTCCCAGTCCACCATAATGTCTCTCTCGAGTATCGTCGGCCTTGTTCCTACCGTCCCGAAGTTTCGCTATCTTGTAATCCCAGAGCAATACCATTGAACAAGCGGTAGATGCTGGTAGCAAGAGGTTTAGAACGAATAAGTCGGCTCACATCATGCATGTGTGACCGTTTGCGGGCTGGCATGGGGAGATGATCTCGGGGGCAGTGCAGTAGCTCGCGATCGAGTCCCGAATGCCGCCCGTCTTCATTTTTGGTCTCCACGCCTCGTCGGGTTTGCCCCTCTCAATCTCATCCGTGTTAGACGATGGCCTCACCCTTCCCCCTGTACATTTGTGTCACATGTCAAGACATCTCCCGGTCTTTTCTTTCTAGACCAGTGGTGTGTGTGTATGCGCGAGAGTGCGTATCATTGTCTCGGGACACGCTGAGCTGTCCGGCGTCCACAGGCACGGACGGGGCTGCAATCAGGACATGCGTTCCTGAGGGGATGACGACCGGACGGGACGGGATGGAGGGACATTTATCGTGAGACTTGATGTTGGATGTTGTCGTGCTTGGAGTCTGAACCCTTGCGAGGGGAGGCTGGGAGCATTACGTCGAACGAGAGGCGCAAGGGTCCGAATGGGGTTCGAAAGGGGGTCGACGGGACTCGGAAAGCACATGGAACCTCGAAGGGTCCAAGAACACTGAGCAAAAAGGGGAGTCGTGGTTTCTTTGGAATGAACTCTTCTTCAGTGCGTGGAATCAGGGGCGATCGAGCAATGTCTGTGGTGTCTCCCCGCCACCTTGGATTTGTCAAGCAGAAAGATCGCGCGCAGAAAAGGGGGGTTCTCAAGTCCAGGAGATCATTGCGATAGGACATCCCATCAAGTAAAAAAAGAATAAAAAAGATCCCACCATACTTCTTCCTGGCGTCGTACGTCGTCTGGCCATCCGCTCTTGCGAGTAGTGTTCGACCTTGGTCTGTGGTCGGCTCATTCTGCAGGTCCGGGACTCGCGGGCGTGTCCTCAACTATGGGACGAGGTCCACGATGAGTCCATCCGCGTGGCCAATTTTGGTAATGCGGACAGGAAACCACAGCCCGCAGAACCAACCGCAGCTCACAGCGTGTTACAGCGCCTACTGGGACGAGTACGGTTCCGACACCCCGTCGCATTCCTACGCATCGTCCTCGAAGAACATGCACGACACACAGTCAGTCACAGAACGGACTTGCTGAGCTCTCTCCTTTCGGGGCACGATGCATGCGGTGCGTTCCTACACATTGGCGGTGTGGTTTGCCCGAGCTCGCGAAGTCCTCTTGTAGGCATGGCAGGAGCAAGCCGGCACCGAAAGTCGTGCCCCCCAACAGACTCTCCAGCGTATTCCATACTTCACCGTTGTTGGAGTGCATACCGCTCAGCACATACATCTGACTGCAGGACTAACGGGCGTTTTGGGAGCATGGGCGATATCGGCGGGCCCGGAGCAAAACGGGTCAACGGCAAGCTGGACGCACCTGGATCTCGTGATGATTCTGAACTGTTTGTGTTCTATGTACAGAAGGATCGTGTACAGGGACGTCCTGCGTACCCCCGGAGTGAAGAGATGTATCGATGTTGATCCTCCGCCTGGCTATCCGGTGTAAATGGCTACGTCCCGGTTTCCAGACGCGCCACGCAGGCCCACGCCGAACCCTCGTTGAATTGATACCCGGAAAAGGGGAACCAGAGGCTTCATCTCTCAGTACCGCATATCAAAACCATATCGGGTGAGCCCGGTCCAGAGTCCCAGGAGGACAAAATGGCAGCAAACAGTACACAGCAGGCATCGTATCTTTGCCCAATCTCGCCTCTGCTGCTTGGATATCTTTCCTCGAGCATTTGTACAGACCAAGCGAGCTGCCCAGCCTATTCCCGTCAATACATATCAATTAGACACTTGTATAACCGGATAGAAGACAAAGCATAAACTGGGCAGCCGGTTGACTTTTTTCTTCAGTTTATCTCTGCAAAGGAAAATATCCTCAGCCACACTCGCGAAGAAGATAGCTTTAGCTTCGACACACACGGCCAGAGCCATAAACGAACATTGGACGGGGCACGAGGCTAACAAGGGACGACGGCCACAATCCAAGACCAGGAGTGGGCGTTGCTAGTACCCCAACACGGGCACAAGAAAGCGACTGCGAACGCGAGGCACGCGAGGCGCGCGAGAGAACAGCGCAGTCTTGGCCTGCTGGCGTTTGGTGGGTATCAGGTTGGTAGCCTTTGCTTATTATTATTATTTCGCTTTGAACGTTTTTTTTTTTTTGACTTAACTGCCTCATCATCCCCCTTCTCTCTCTCTCACCCAGCCGGCCCATCGTGCTGACCGGGCGTCAATAAAAGAGGCAATATAATCGTCGCATATGACGGGGCTGTCGAGCCCAGCTCGCAGAAGGCAGATTGCATCGCACAAAGAAAATGGCAGACGCTGTCCTCCCCTTCCTCCCCTCGATACATAGACACACACCCCTTTGCTTCACGTCGGATTGCGGACGCGTACCACTCTAGATGGCGCTTAGGTCGGCCTCAGGTGGGAAACAGCAATGGTTCCACGGCATTTGGGGGGGGGCTGCGTGCAGAGCGTCGTCGTCGGTGGTACGACCAAAGAAAAACAATAGTAATAGAAAAAAAACCCCCCACGACAGGCGTGCGCATGATGGCGCTGGAGGGGCGATAGGAAGGCCGGCCATTCCAGCTAAGCTACAGTAATTGTGATATGAACCACAGGGCCCCCCAAAGGCCCGGCTGCTTGCCGCCTTGTTCGAGAGGTGGAGAGCAACACGAGAAAGGAACATCACGAAGTCGCACGCTCTCTTGTGAGGGAGGGGGTTAGTTAATGAGAGGGGGCGTGGGGACGGCGGGACGAGACAATCAAGATCACAAACGGCAGCGTCGTGTCGACATGAGTCGTAGGCTCGAGTGTAGGATAGGAAGCCGGCGGCCGACAGCCCGATGCCACAATGAGACAGAACGTGCCACCGCCCGACACTACTACCTGGCATCTTCACTTGCTTTCCGTAAGCGGCTGGACGAGAAGGAATTGCAGTGGGAAGCGGCCAGGTGTCACGATGCCGCCGTTACACTGCCCCCCCGAGGCGGCACCACGCTGGAAGTCACGATGCAGGCTGCCGAGATCTACGCTGTTGGCGGTTGTGCACCGGCGTCGCCGTGCCCGGTAGTGCCGAACGGAGCTAGCGGGGTGGGTGGGGAGAGAGCCTCAATCAATGAGGCGGGGGAGGGCGGAGAGATTGGCAGAGAGTCAGAGAGAGAGAGAGAGAGAGAGAGAGAGAGAGAGAGACCGGGAACGAGGGACTTGGAACGGACACCCCTGTTGTCTGTCAACTTTGTGTGTGCATTCGTATCTACCTTGGTAAAGGAACCAACGGGCGGCCGACGGACTCGTAGGGCAAAGCTTGCAGGTGGTCGCCCGCGATCAAACCAAACAGGACTTTAGACCAAACAGCCAAGGAAGTTTCCAACGATCATCGTCTTAGGATGGCCGATGGGGAAGAGAGAGGGTGGGAGAGGCGGGCGCGGTACCAGCAAGCAGAGAGGCACCCATCGTATCCTTCTCCCCCGCCCTTGAGCCTTGGCGTGGTCTCTCGCCCAAAGACGAACGACGACGAAAGAACGACGACTCGTAGAAGCTGAAATGTAACCGGCTGGGTGTCCAAGAGCCCGTTCGATGCGACCCTGGGAAATGGCACTCATGGGTCGACCCCGAAACTCTCGCCCTATCTCTCTCTCTGTCCTCGAGGGCCCCAGCTTCGCTGTACAGTCAGGGTCGCTTTCTTTCCAAGAAAGGAACGCGCGCAGATCACTCATCATCCACCCGAGGCGTTACATTCTCTTGTTTGTGTCGCAGCGGGAAGAGAGACTCGGGAGGGGGCCTGGGGGCTAACCAGCCAGTCGATCATAGAGAGAGAGTATCACAGAGGTGAAAAAAAAAAAAAAACCGGCCTCGAAGCGGGCACGAGAGGGGCGCCCGCTCACCCGTCAAGCCTTCTTACACTAACTACTACTACTCCCCCTTCTTCCGCCTCCCCTGATCCACTTCCCACCGCTTTGGGGGTCGGCGCCGGCCCGTTGGAATGCTCGCTCGGGCTGGCGGCTGGCCTTCTTGGACCCTGGAAGCCATCAAAACCGTCCTGCGTTTCTGATGGCATCAATGCCCCCGCCGCCGCTGTCCCCCCCTCCTCTCTCCCGCGTCTCAGGGGGGTGTTGGCATTGAAGATTTGATGACAAGAGAACACACGACGCGACAAGAAACCGCGCTTGACGCCAAGGAGTGTGAGGTCATCCGGGGTAAAGAAAAAGAAAAAAGAGGTCCAGGCGCACGCCCATCGCACGCCTTACTGTAGTATTACACCAATGTTTCTAGCCTCTCTTTCGTCTCTCATAGAGATTCCTCATGATTGGCGGGCTTGCCACCTTCCCCCACTCCAGCCCAGCCGGGGGAGGGGGGGGGACCTGTTAGTCCCAACGGCAGTTTGAGGTCCGTTGAAGCACCCGTGATAATTCGATACTGAGCGGGAGAGGAAGGGTGTGGTAGCGCGCATGCGCACGCTGAGATGGGGGGGCAAAGGAGGCATGACGGGATTTAGTGATCTGCAGGACAGGATCCAATGGTGAAGATGGCCCGTCATCTAAAGGCTTTGACCGACGAAACGCTGGCTCTGAGACTACGCAGTACTAGCCCATCCCGAGGACGCAGGTCAAATCGCGGAAGCTAGCAACCGAGTCGTTGCTCTCCCACCCCCAACAACCTTCTTATCGTGATATATGACAGGGTATGATATCACGGATTCATGGACGATCGGGGTAGAGAGCTCCACCATCGAGATGTCTCGCATTTTGCGCCTTCCTTCTCCGTCCTCGCGGCGCTCAATTCACGGCCCACTGACGGAAGGGAAACGTTGGGAAAGGGAGGGGGGTGTGGAAGGGGTATCCTCATGAACCTCCGTGGACGGTCTCTCTCTCTCATCTTCTAAACTAGAACAATGGAGGATCGAAGGTCAAATCCCACGCACCGGGCACTACACGAGGGAACGCCGCCAGTGCGGCGGGGCAAACGGATCGGATCTTCAGACCACTGACGCGGCATTTTTTTACTCCATATTGATTGATAACAGGAGAAGGTTTGGCAATGGTCGAATTGTGGTTGATCATGTCCGCCGCCGTCGTTATCGTCATCGGCCATCTCAAACGAAAGGGGGAACATTCCATCTCCCCTTAGCGCCACAATGCCTCACCTATACGACGAGGAAGGGGGGCGGTGTGTGGAGTTGATGAGTTGATGAGGCCATGTTCACCGTGGTGCAATGCTCGCTCGTTCGAATCATGAACCGGCCTAGATCATCCGTCCTCCTCTCTTCTTCCCTTCCTTACTACGTACTCTCTTTCTCTCTCCATGTTTCCCAATGCCATGGGTTCTACACTTCCGGTTGTGGGGCACAGGAACAGCTGCCAAGCTCGGGCGCCGATGATTCTTTTTGGGTTTGCAATTGACAAGTGTTTCGTTTGGACCGCTCTTGTTTTGCTGCTGCCCCCGGCACTGCGTTCGCCCAATAACGAACTTTTTTTTTTCTGGTGAAGGGATATCTCAGACGGCGACGCCTCTCCAACTGCCATAGACTGTGCGAGCCTGCCCTCAGAGAAGCCCGGGCCGTCCATGCGACGCATACTCTTTACGTACAGCCCAGGTGGACTGAATGATGGGGATCCCCAAAGGTGCAAGTGGCAATTTAATGCTCCCTTGCATCCATCCTTGATCCAGTCTTTAGGGTGACCGAGTTAACCGGTGTGTGTGTACGTGTGAATGCGTGGCTTGTCAGGAGAATCCCCGAGGTGTAGGATGCAGTTGCCAATAGAGTGTGCAGCCTGATTTCAACCCACTCACACTATACCGAACTCGTGCATAGCTTTCGACACATCGCGATGAACGTCACTCGTCAAATGATTCGTTGCTGGTCAGATAGTGTGTCCGGAGCCGCACGTCATTGATCGGCTCGTTCGGCGGGCTCTCGAGCTTCGAGGGTCCGTGAGGGGGATTTGAGTCATATTCCCGACTAGGTAAGGATGATGGTTCTTGAGGACGGACAGCGGACTTTGCAAATCAAAATTCCGACTGGCCTTTTTTCTTGGTCTGGGGCCCGTTGTCCGATGTGGCGATTGTGATGCTTCGGGTTTCTCCCCACGCACGTCTCTGATCCATTTGTCAGACGCGACAGCCTCAGTTCCGAGAGTTCTAGACCATCGCGGCGCTCAGTCCCTGCACTGCACTTCCGTGGCAGCGCCTCGTCGTCACGGGGTCTCAACTTGGACCCTCGAGAGACCCCTATAGGTATGCTCGAATGTCGCTTCAATGAGGCAGGCTTCGGGTACGTGGAAGAGGAGGCCGTGGCCTCGGTACCTGGCCCTGGAGGCCCGACAAGCACACGCTTTTCTGTTGTGATGACCGCCATCTTGTACCAATTGTCAAGCCCGTTAACTCTGGTGCGGCGTTTGTGCCGAGCAGCAAAATAGGACATTTTGGCCCGTTCGCTAGTGCAGGGAACAGAATGAGACACCTGTTGGGGAGAGCCTGCCGCAGCTTACCTGACTTGCACTTTGACGTTGGGAGAGAGAGAGGGCTTACTGATCGGGTTTGAGACGACGCGAAATGGAGAGAGACCTCCGGTCCACCGAGCCTTGCGAGGTTAAGCCGTCGGCCATGCTTCGGTGTCACACCGAAGCATGGCTGAGTGTATTTCGATCAACCCCCCAAAACCTGGGCACGTCTGTTTGCTTCTTCCCATCAGCTGGCAGGGGATCCGTTGATGAGCGAGGGCGCACCCAGACCGACCACAAATTGCGATCTTCCTCGCACTGTAAAAGTAAGCAACCCAGGGTCTCGCAGGCGCTGAATCGTCAAAAAGACTTAATTCAAGGGAGACCGAGGCTGGCGGACGGCGGTGACTCGCCGGCCCGCTTTGTTGGTGGACTGTTCAGCCCGAGTCGAAGGAGAAGAAGGTGGGGTTGGCGGAAACGAACGTTTGTCTCGACACACGGCAAAACAATAGTCTGCTTTTGCCTTGTGTTCTCTCTTATGATTGAGTCTCGGAGGACAGACCAAGATTGCCATGTGGTTCAGGATGGGCGTTGTTCAAGGTTGTAACAGTTCCTTCCAAAAAGGTTCCATCCGACCGGCGGCTGTGCGTTGATTTCCTGCCCGAACCCCCGTCCTGTCAAGGGAAGGAGGGGCATTGGAGTCCATCACGTAACGGCCGCCATTGACGTGCCTTTGGCCCGGCTTGCATTCGTGCATCGGTTCCGGGATCAAAAGCTCATTACGAATACCCCAAAAAAGAGGTTTATGTGTTGCGGGCTGGCTAGGGGTTACAGACGGTTCGCATCGATCAACTCTCGTCTGTAACCACGTCCGAGTCGCAGGATGATTTGATGAGCGCTAGGCCCTTTGTCTGGCCAATGTTCCCCAAGCCGCGGGAGTGTACGGGAGGCGATATGATCGGCTCATTTTGGCAGGGTTGCACAGCAAGTTCGCCTCCATAGCAGGGCAAAGCGCCGGCCGATATCGATCGACTGCTCCTTGTGCTATCGTCAAGGGCCACACGGGCATCAACGTGCCCGGGATGTCAAATACACGGCAAGGGCATCATCAAACAATAAATTGGGAAAAAGCGGGCGTACGCTGATTGGAACCCACACCGACGGGTTTGCTTTCCAGGTGGCGGCGGCTCCAGTCATCGCATGAACAGATCGGCTCCCCGAGTGACGGACAGGTTGAGCCTAGCCTGGCATGTTTGAGGTGCGTTGCGAGCAATATCGGACCGCACGTCAGAGTCCAAGCTCAAGGCGACAGAAGGCTGGATGGGTTCGGCTCGGACTCTTAAAGAGGCCCGTTTAATTGTCGATCACGCCGCCACGTAAGCGAGTGGTGCTAGAATGCCTATATTATCGACTTGCTTTACTTTGTATGTGACAGTTTGGAGTCTTGTGTTGCAGGAATGCTGGCCCGTCTCGGAGAAAAACCATGGGAGGTAAACCCTCTGCGAGAGCCTTGATAATGGATGGAGCTGCAAGGGAATGATGCTTGATAGGCAGCACGTCTGTGATGCACCAAGTACGAGGTCCGTGAGACATGCCGGTGTCTGCAAGCCCAGCAGTGATGAGTGAAGCAAGACCAAAATGAATGATGAGCTGTCAATGGCCTCGTCGGTTAGTCGGCCACAAACGATGCTCTCCTCGCATCCAAGACAAGCATGTCACCATTTGCCCGAATAATGTATCCATGGAATGTTGGCTAGATTATGCCTAGCTCGGCTGCCAGTCGTGCGATAAAGGCGCCTTCCACTGCCAGCTGGAATGCGCACCTTGTCTGACTTGCAGCAGTAAATATACGGAATATGTTTCCGAGACTCGTATATCTCACATTTGTTGTCACCTGGACGACGAGTTTGTCTTGGTGATTTCAGTTCAGCAACGGTGATTCGACATGAACCCCTTGACACCGATCGCTGTCCTGGCCCAAACGCCTTGACTTGATTCTCAACCTAGGCACATTCCCCGAAAGCAACACCACGATGCCCGGGTAGGATGATGTACCCGCCGTGATGTTTCGTGGCTAGGCGCTATTCCCGACAAAGCAGCACGAGAATAGCAGCATGCGTCTCCTGTTTAGCTGCTATGGCATATGGATCTCTCTTATTTGCCAAACAGATAGATCGCAATTGTGCACTGAGCCAATCGGCATCGGTTGCGGACGTTGGAGTCTCTAAGCAGCGCGTAAGCACTGCACAGGTAATGTACATGTACAGGAGCCGCCTCCACTGCTATGCTCCAACGAATCAGGGGAAGACGGAGGCATCATCTCCAAGCTGACAGGTCTCAGAGCACGGACGGCAGCGTGGCTTCAGCGAGAAGTCTAAACCCCAAGCAACAGCGGGACGAGGCCGCTACCTAATCTATGGGAAATCGAACGCATGCCTAGATTGACGACCGCGTGGCATCGTATTGGTCGGTGTGGCGATTCGCGGGCTGATGGACTTGTCGATTGCCCATGCTCCGGCGGCGTGGGTTTCAGTCCTCATCCATTTTAGGCCGACTCAAGCAAGTCATCCCAGAACGACACAGCCATCGCGCGATAATAAGGCCATAAAATTGATACCTGCTATGTAGCCCCCCGATGCGGGGGGGCGCAGGGAGACCTCCTCAACGGGCGTTTACAGTGCAACAGCCAACACTAGCCAAGACCCGAGAACGCCGAAGAAGCAAGGTGAGCAACAGCAATGGCAAATGCAGGTAGTAAGTAGGGTGCGGTTGATCAGAATTCACGATGGTCGTCAACGAACTCATTTCCATTCCCGGACTTGGACAAGACGGACGGGTGCACCGCACTAGTGTCTTTGACCTGCGCCTACAGTAGATGCTCTGCCGGCTCCACGTCCGAGCAAAGCAGCGGCAGGTAATGCGGAGGACAGTTGTTTGGTGCAGCCTTGAAATTGAAGACGGGGGGCGGCATCATGCTTCATCTAGATTGAGGGATCAGCAGCAGAGCGTGAGAGCGGCCCTGGGTACCTAGTGAATGACGTTTCACAACCCAGCCTCGCTTTGGGGGCTGACTCCCTGTGGGTTGGACTGCTTGGGTGCTTTGTCCGACACGGAGTGCTCGTGTCGTCAATCTGCCGAGTTTCGCGGCCGTTCCCTGGGCTTTTGTGAGGCTGGAGCCGGTCTCGAGCGGCTGGAACATGTCTTTTGGGGTGGGCCAATTCGGAATTCAGATGGTTGGGTCCGCTCGACGACGGGCGAGTAAGGATGGAATGCGCTGGCAATGCACCCGGAACCGTCGGCGTACCGGCACGGCAGTCATTCGTTCATCTGCCGGGTGTGAAGGCAATCTTGTCTGGTGGCAGCATCGGCCCTTGGATATCTTTTGTTCTCTATCAAGGCTTGGTTGGTTGTGCTTGTCTCCGAGTTCAGCCACTCTTCCATCATGGCGTGTGCCTTTGGGTTTCGGCATTGGTGTTCTCGATGGTTATTGGCCTCTTGTCTGCTTTGCATCGTTTCTCTCTTGCCTAGCGGTCGCCTTGGACGGCTGAGACGGAGCGGGAGGGTCGAGAGGCTAACAAGGGTCATAGGTTTTGCAGGACGGAACGCTGTCATTAGCAAAGACGTGATATTACTCGGATGCGCAAGCCCGTCTGCATACCTAGTATCCGTAGGGAGTAGTAGACATGTCAGACGCGTGATCCATGGATTGAAGTGCATGGGGTATCCGGAGCCAGCGTCGCAGAGTTCGGGACGAATCCAGGGTGAGATTCCGCACAAGAAGTATGGTCCAATATTGACAGGGACACAAAGCGAGCAAGGAGCGAGACCGGGGCGTTAGAGACGTCAACATTTCGAGATGTGCAGGGGACAGCATGGACGGAAGATTTGGACGATTAGATCTGACAGATGCGCTAGGCCGAATGAGGCAAACATGGTCCGTACGATGGGTCGATGAAGTTTCCTGCGCAGACCGCTTGTTTCTTTCTTTAGGCGGCGGGTGCATGGTCACCTGAGGCACAATTGTGTGTGTGTGTAGTGTACTGGGATGGAAAGTTGAGACCTCAGGCAGCTAAATGGCAGGCAACATGGCAAATGACAGGAGGCAGGTGGCAGGTGGCAGGTGGCAGGTGGCAGATGGCAGGTGGCAGGAGCTGCGGACAGAATGGAAGGTGTACTAAGCAGGTACGTACACTCAGTATTTATGTTGATTGGTGGGGAGGCGGGCTGATTGCTGGTAGATGTACAGCCACCTCGTTCCGCGATTCGCTCCAAAAGGAGGCGGGCGGGAAGGAAAGAAGGATGGAAAGAAGGATGGAAGGAAGTAAAGGAAGGAAGAAGGAAGGAGTTACCTACCGGGCTACCTACCTTAGCTGGCTGAGCACGGATACTCTTACCTGTCAACCTCGTTCCCTCCCCCCGTCTCACCACATCCCAATTCTCCTTCGTCGTTTGTTGCATCCTTTCCACAGATAAACAACGTCATTACTCAGCTTCGTCCAACACACACTCTGTTCCGTACAGGAGCCGCCGCCGTGATTGTTTGTGTCTCGCCATTTGACACCCCAGGCGCCAATCACCTCGCTCTATGGTTGGAATAGAGTAGAGGCCCACCCATCTGGCATAGTGCGGATGCCGTGCTCTGGTCGAAACGCCGCGTACCTTCAAATATGCAACGCAACCAATCTCAAGGCAGATGGTTTCCCGTCGAATATCACGGCCGGGTGGGTGAACAGACAGATCCAACCCGCCTTTGCATCAACCCATTCCTGCAGTACGGACCAGCTCCTGATAGGTACCAAACGCATCACGGTGCCTACCACCAGCTCCAGCGGCCTATGCATCGTGAACTTGGGCCTAGAACTGGATGCCATGGCACATCCCTCCCCATGCAATCGCCTGTCCAAGAACACCTTTGAAGCGACTCTCACCACCGAGTCAATATTATTGCTTCCACTGACCCACCCGTCATGACACTCACCTGGTGATCTGGCCAGCCGAGGGCCGCCCCCTACGAACTGTACCGAGTACCGAGTACACTATCGTACTCTATCGGACCCAAGGCAGCATTTGCCAATTTGCTGGGTGACAGTCCCACCACGGCCATCAAGTCCATTACGAGGACTCCCGAGACTCAGAAAATCATAGGGACCGGGGCGAAACTGGGTGGGGGGGTACGGTGCCTTTCCATGCCCTCTTCCTACTTCACATTACGACTACTCACTCTTTCTCTCTCTCTCTCTCACACATACTACGAATAGGTAGGTGCCCCCCCTGAGGAGTGGTCATTGGCTGTATGTCAAGAACATGCGACTGGATGCTACACTGCATCGTGAACCACGGGCGCTATGCTTCAATAGGACGCCCGAAATTGCCTATTGGGCCGGCGAGATCAGCATTTGCAGTCCATTATATGGGCCTTCCACATCATGATCCATCATAGCCCCGTCGTCGACAGCCTCACTCGTCGGGAATTTGTGCCCGGGGACCCCCTGTCGCCATGCCCTGTTGGCCGTTACGAAGTACGAGGCGACGGCGGCTGCGCTCAGTCTCCCACCTGCAGTAGCCAGCCCGGTGCGACTGGCAGCACCTACAGTGCAGTCAGTGTGGCACATCAAACTAGACACCATCTTCTCGTCCAGTCAGTTGGACGGCCTCGACCTGACCACTGCACCGAAAGAAACGCAACTGCGGCCTTAGGCAAATCTGCGTCGACATGCGTCGCCCCAACGGCGAACCAGACCTCGAAGAGACCCTCCCCGTTCCGCCCGTTTGCCGCTTCGAGCCACACAGATGTGCAGCCGGTCTGCAGGACACATGAACCAACGACGCACATCCAACGCAGCATTGCGGCGGGTCTCACTCATCAAGTCCTCTTGTACCAAGAAGAGATATGCTCCTCCATTCAGCTGCCCTCGTGCCCCGTCCTCACGACGCCGACCCGCTCTTTTCTCATCATGGAACGTAATCCCGGCCCGTCCATTCAAACGGTCGTTCCTAATCTCAGGCCCATGTGCGACCCATAACCACGTTGGCCGCCGTCACTGGAGATCGAAGAGAATGCGCCCCCCTTCCAAACGCAATCCGAATCTTGTTCCTTCGCCTGCCACCGTAACTCCACAATCACCGAATCCAGGCCAGTTCCTCCGCTTGCTGCTGGAGCTGCCGCTGCCTCGTCTCCGGCCCAGCTGGGTCTATCCGAGTGCAAAACTTGAGCCGCCGCCGCCGTTTGCCACCTTTACCATTGGAAGAGGCTACGGTATCCTTTGGACAACTCCCGCCTGCAGCCGTCAGAGTTGTTCATCATTTGCCGCGCTCCTACTGAAGTTTTGATGAGACTGGCCTAGCTGAACCGGCCACAGCGGCATGTGGCGGGCCCAAAACTATCTCTTCTCATGATGTCTTTTGGACCCGTCTTTGACGGATCCTTTACCCATCGTCGGAGCTGCCGTTAGCAAACACTGCCTGTTCACAGTCATCAACACAGTCTAGGAGGAGTAGGCGGGCTTGTTGGCCGGCGTTGCCAAACCTGCACAATGCGGATACACTTACACACGACTACAGGTCTCCAAGTACTAGCGCAACCAAGAGTGTGGTATCATTTCACCACTATGAACTACCTAGCCAAAAGTGCAGCATTCCTAGCCATTCACATCGACGTGATCTTTTGAGAATACTTAACACGGCGCCAACTACTTAGCAGTGTGTACTGCATTAGCCCGGGAGCACCATTCATTGGTCCGCGGACGCCATCAATCATCACCACGTCTCTGCTCTCTAGCCACTCGACGCAAGCATGCACCCGAGCCAGAAACGGCGGAGGCTAGTTGGCTGTGGGCAGCCTTGTTAGCCAATCATTGGAGGTGGACCAATGACTGGCGCAAACTGCAGATGAGAGGAGTAGCGGTGCAGCCACAAGGGCTGCTGGTCGCAGGCGCAGCAGCCCTGAGGGGGATGTTCGCTTGCCAGCCTCAGTGCCAATCAGCGCCTCCCTGAGGCCCGAACGGGAAGCGATGGGCAGCAGGCGAGCCATGCAAAACTCGCGTAGCATTGATCCGTCACTAGCCTGCGAGGCAGCTTCTGCAACAGAAAGGCAAGCCGGCCACCGAAGCCCACACTCGTTTACTCCCGGATTTCATGCAAACGGCTTGCCAAGCGCCACACAGGCATCTGCTCCTCTACGAGACCATGACAGTGAACCAATCAACCCTTGTTGCGTGTAGGCATCCGAAGTCTTTCGCTAACAGTAATGTTTGGCGGTGGTCGCAGAGTGTCCTGCTACCGAGCATCAGTAACAGGGCTGGTAACAAGCCATAGCACCCACCCACGCACACACACACACACACACACACATATCAGGCCCGGTAGGGTCCTTGGTTGCGGTGAAGGATACTGTGTCTCATTTCATCATGGTTGGACTGCACTTCCATGCCTGGCTCAAACATTTCTCAATGTTGTTTGGCTCAGCTTTAAGCCACTTCGCCCGGGCAACCTGCCCAAAATGAAGAAAAACGAAAGGGGAAAAAAAAGTACGCTTGCCCGGCGGTCAACGACAGCCGAGACGAGTTGGAAGAGAGAAGGAAAACTGCACATATCAAGTCACAAGGTGCTGCGTGTCGTGTCGTCTCACTATATGACGATGGGTGCTCACTCAAATGGACGTACCAAGGAAGGGCGAGCAGCCAGGCCAGCCAATTCCACTGGGTAGAGAGACCGGCATGGGCACAGGGCCCTACACTAACCCACAGCAAGAAATGATGTGAAAGGGCAAAGAGCAAGAGACAGACTGTGTCCCCTCCGTCAGGGTCGTCCCATGCGTGGACTAGGTGGGAGGCGTCGACTCACGCACGCCCCGTTTCTTCGATACCCATCGGCCATCCGTTTCGTCTGACACACCCAGCCAGTAGCCGTGACAGGGGTCGATGGAGCACGGCTGGGGGTGATGGATCAGAGTCATCACAACAGACCGCGCACCCACACGCACACATACACACCCACCCACACTCCACCCCCCCTTGGACGAGGCCACTTTACCTGGTGCGTCAGACAATACCTGCTCGTATATTGCGCAGAGTCGCCAATCAACGGTACTAGTGGCGTCCTGGTGGCGCTCCAACAGAGAAACTCTGCTGGTCACTCGCCCACCCCTAGCCTTCGGTCCACCCCCCAGCATTCTCACACGCCCTCTCCCTCCGTCTTAGCACAGCGCCGACACTCAGGCCTCAGGCCATTCCCAACTCTAACCCACTGGCCCGCCGCTCACGGCGAAAACTCAAGAATAGATGGTGCATTGGGTGGGCCCATGCCTAAGACATGGCAAGCTGCTCATCCCTGTACTGGTAATGTCGAAGACGACTGGGGGGTCCCAGGAGTCACTGTCCATAGTGAATGCTCCACACAACACGCCTCGACCGGGGTACGTAGACGTAGCGCTAACATCATTTCGCCTCGTTCCTCATCGGGGTGGTGGCAGCCATTATCAACCACCCATATCCCACTGTCGTGCAGTTTGGCAGAACTCACTTCGAGTCTCAATCACCAACTCTTCCAACTACGTTCCTTCTCCGTCGACCTCGTTACATCTCCTCACGATCCTCGGAGCACTGAATTCCTCAGTCGCCCTTCAGCCTCCGACCCAAGCGAACAACCTTGACCGACCTCTACGCCCTCTCCCAACTCCAGGCGACCAGTACATGCTTGACTCGTTGACTCGAAGTCTTGCGCACCTCAACTTCTCAACTCGACCCAAAGGACTCTCGACCCATTAGGCCAAAGGACATTACCCAGGTTTTATTTTGGATTCCCAGGATTTACCGACCCAAAGGACAAAGGCCGTTTCTACTTTTTTCTTCTCTATCTCTCTTTCCTATTATCTTCTCTCCAGTTTGGATCTCGCCTTCGAGACCCAACTAAGACCGCCAGAGAAAGGATTCCCATTTGGACCCGCAAAAATCACATAACATGCAGCATGTATCAGGATTTGGCTATCCCACTCCTCCCGCGTCGCCGGTGTACGACAACACAAAGTGTTCCATCCAGCAGCCCATCACAACAGCGCCCCACTGCCAGGCTCGATATGTCCCGTTAACGCCGGAGGCGAGACTGGGAAGATTCCTTGAGGGCAAGTTGCAGTTGACGACCATCCTGGGGACTGGCGCGTATGGCGTCGTATATTCAGCCGTGGATGTCAAGACCGGAGTTCGTTATGCCGTCAAGTGCCTCAGCAAGTTCAACCCAGATGGAACGCCATTGGACCGTCGACAGGTTGCTTTCCAGAACCGGGAGATCCGTCTGCACTATCTGGCCTCGGCCCACCCCAATGTGGTATCGATGCTCAAGATTGTTGACGACCCGGATTGCATCTATGTCATCTTGGAATATTGCCCGGAGGGTGACTTGTTTTTCAATATCACCGAATGTGGTCAGTATGTCGGGAATGACGACCTCGCCAGGAGAGTCTTCCTACAGATCTTGGATGCCGTTGAACACTGCCACTTTCTCGGAATCTACCACCGGGACTTGAAGCCGGAGAACATCCTTGTTTCAGACCACGGAGAGACTGTCAAGCTTGCCGACTTTGGCCTCGCTACATCGTCCGACCGGTCTGAGGACTACGGATGCGGCTCTACATTCTACATGAGTCCAGGTAGGCACATCACTCCCCAGGAACTTTCCTATTCCTCAAAAACCGCCCCTGAATACAACTGACATTTTCCACTTTTTCCCTTTATCTAGAATGCTTGGACCACTCCGCCAGGAGACCTTTCTACTTTTGCGCCCCCAATGATGTCTGGAGCCTCGGAGTGATCCTGGTCAACCTGACCTGTGGACGCAACCCATGGAAGCAAGCCTCATTTGAGGACTCTACCTACCGGGCCTATACCCGTTGCCCAGAGACCCTTAAGAGCATCCTCCCAGTGTCGGATGAACTGAACGACATCTTGGGAAGGATTTTCACCCGGAACCCGGACCAGAGGATTACCTTGCCCGAGTTGAAAGCCAGGATCCAGGCATGCGCGAGGTTCACCATCCCGGCGATGCCTACTGCCGTGCTCCCGACGCCCCCCGCTTCGCCCGAGCACATCACCGAATACGTTCCATGCGAGGACACGATTGTCGACGACTACGACAACGCTCTCTCACCCGCCTCGTCCTCTTCTGACGACGGCTCCACATGCTCATCCGACGACGGCTCGCTCACCTCGAGTGGCTCGACCATTGACGACCTTGATGAGGAGTTCCTCCAGGAACAACAGGAGGCCATGGTATGCCACGCCCAGGCGTTCGAACTGGAAGATCCTAGGACGGCCACTTTCACCACACAGGACTATGTTCCCGAACAATATACGGGACCTGTGCCGTCGACGGCGGTTGGACAGGACCACCTTCACGCCCAGATGCCTGTACCTGGCCACATGCCCGCTCAGATCCAGATGCAGGCACCAAGCTGCCCTCCAAAATCATTTGTCCAGTTCTGGTGGGGAGATGTGTTGAAGTATGCCCAGCATGCACCTTCAATTCATCCTCACGTTCCCTTCCACCACCAGGTCCCGTTCTTTTCTCACCCGCAAGGCTGCTACTAAGCCACCATATCCGTTACGCCAGCCTTTTCCAGGATACCATCAACACAAGGCACACTGGAATGCTTCGGCGAATCAACTCGCAACACAATACAACCATACCAACGTTTCACCCCATGGACGAGACGACCCATGGGGACACTTATTCCGTTATGAGATATGTGGACCATATTTTGCTCTTGGACTCCCATTCCGGAAAGGACCTGTCAAAAGCTTAGCGAACACAAAAGGTCCTGATTTTCTTTTGATCACTTTCTGTACACCCTGTACCGTCACAAGAGGGAGTGGGTTTTGTCTTATTATTTTATTCTTTGCTATTTTAGCGCGGAGTTGGGCTTGGAAAGAAGATGGGGAGGTGGATGTCTCTGTATTAAGGGATGCCCAGCGATGCATACAAGGCGCAACAGGATACAGAGATTGGCGGATTAGCTGGAGTTTCTTTGTTTTCAGGGACACTGGTCGCATTCGATTCTACACGCATGCTTCCTGTGCGCAAGCATTTAGGGAAGATTGCTGGACGTTCTTCAGTCAGTTGGACGATATCTGGGTTCCGTTCCAAGTTTGGATACTCTTGAGTGGTTGAACAACGATTGGTACAAGGGCTTTGGTTTTTGACTGAGAACGAGAGAGAGGGATAAGATGTTTAGACAATACCTGGGCCAAGAACCCGATGTCTCGCGACGAGGTTTTACGCGCGAGGAAGACTTGTGGAGTGGAAAATCCCAACTCCCGAGTCTGTTGGTAGGAAACAGCCAAAGAACTGAGCTGTCCTTCCATTTTTTTTGAATACAAAACATTCAAAAAAAAAAAAAAAACACTAGTCCAAATTCGCAGAGTAATTCCCCCCGTGAATCGGTGATGAATGTGACCTCTTTAACGTTTACGGTTATTAAATCTTCTTGGCAATCATGATCGGACACAGAAATGGCCGTAATACCTGTGAAGGTAAGGCGTCCTTCCGGAAGTATGGCTCGCATTTGACCCTTTCTGTCTTTTTTGTCTTACCCTCTTAATCCCGGCCCCCCCCCCCCTCCTCGATGCTACGCTAGGCCGTCTTCCAGAACGTCTCAAGAGTTTTCCATCCAAGTATGAGAGGAAAACCCTCTCGACAAACCCCGTAGCGGAAAGAGAGAAATGGGTTGTTCCCTACATCGAGCCCCCGCGTTCTTCCCTGGGAAAAAAGCCCGTAACTGTCATGGGGGAAGTGGTGTTTTTTCTTTCTTCTACTCTTCCATTTTGTGATTCTCCTCTCTCTCTCTCCGCCGTCGTATTCTTCTGTACTCCGCCGAAAGAACAGCCGCTTTGCTCGGCTGCGTGTGCGCATTGCGACCATGGCTCGCTCCTCGGCTTGGGATGCGGTGGACGGAGACGGAGCAGGCGGACAAGCGGCCACGAGTAAGAGTTGGGGGCTGGCGAGATGCCGGAGGGGCGGGTTAGACGACCTTCACAATCCCGAGTAGCTATAGATTGTCTTCCTTCTCTCTTGATTACGGATCTGCTAGGGGCGGTTTACCAACCCAAATCTGAGGTATCTACTTTGCGGAAACGGCACGGGAAGGAGGGGAGGGGGGGGAGGCAGCAAACAGGACATGAGAAAGAGATTGGTTGGTGCCATGGCTGGTGCCATGGCTGGCTGGTCGACAAGACCTGGACTGAGACGAAAGCCGGAGAACCCGCCCCGGCTTGTACTCGACTCGACTTTGTTTGGCCCGCCCTTGCGCCGTTCTATCTAAGGAGCAGCAGCAACAGCAGCAGCAGCATTCCCTTGGTGCGGGTTGCCGAGAGGTGGTGGATGAGTGAGCCGCGACTGGCTAAGAGTGCAGGATACATACCCGGGAAGGGGGGGTAGTAAACGCATGGCACGGCACAGCACAGCACAGCACAGCACAGCACAGCACAGCACAGCACAGCACAGCACAGCACAGCACAGCACAGCACAGCACAGCACAGCACAGCACAGCAAACGGCATAGCACGGCCGAGGAACATTACGCGCCCAGTAAGGTATTGATCGAGAAGAAAGCACACACGCACGTTCCAACAAGATCAGACATTTGACGTGGGTTAGGGAGGGGATGCTAAGAAAAGGCAGGGCTGTCAAGTTGGCTCTTGCTGGCGCCCCTCCCCGGCCCTGCCAAGGGAGATAGGGGTTGCTGATTGGGTCGTGGCAGATGTGGGAAACGGTCATCGTTCGCCCTGTTTTCTTTGGCCAGGTGGTGGTGGTGGCTGTGGTTCGAGACCATCCAACCCTTCCACCCTACCCACTCACTTTCTCTTCCCCTTGTGTCTCTTCTCTTCCCGGACCTCGAGTCGGCCCTACCGCAATGTTGGTACGTATTCCGTAGGTAACAGAGAACGACGAAGACGAAGGAGGACATTGGCGATCCCTCTTTGGGTTCTAGAGTGGAGAAATCGACATGTGGTTGGGCTGGGGGGGCTTATTTTATTTCCCTGGCGGAAAAAGAGAGCAACTTCATGGGTGTAACCAAAAGAGGGGCTGCGTTACCATCCGGTAGCTCATTACCAGGGCTGTGTGTGTTAAGGAATACCGCGTGGGGTTTTATTTTCCGTTTTATTGTTTCCAGATGTCTTTTCTGCTTTCTACCCTTCTTTTCCGGTTGCAATTTTGGGTTAAGCGGGGATTGATAGTGGATCGTGACATGGGCGCGTTTCTGTTTTTCTTTCTTTTTATTTCTTTCTTTTTTCTTTTCTTTTTTTTTCCCCCTTCCCCATCCACCCCCTCCATCTTTTTTGCATCATGGGTGGGCGCGCCCCCAAGAGACGGACCAGAAGGTTAAGCCTGGGTCGCATCCGGGCTCGTGCCCGGTTCCGTTTTCTTGGATGCAGGCGAGGTGTCATGTTGCACTCCGCCTTGGATTAGGTACTTCAGTCATGTTGCACTCGACTAGGTGGGGGGGGAAACCGGAGCGTAAGGAAGAAAATCAAGAAAGGCGCGGGAGGAAGGTTTGGATTCAACTCGGTAGCGTGACAGTCACGGAGAGAAAGAAGCGTGCTGCACGCCTTGACCGTTGTCACCTTATTACCAGTACACATGCATCACGGCGGCCAAAAGGTAGGTAGAAAAAGGGGGGCCATAAGGTAGGGACGCCTCGGGTGTTGAGTGGTTTTGGGCATGGAAGCATGGCATGTATGTGGGGATGGGTTTGGTTGGCTTCGGGAGTGTTGGCCAGCCAGTCGTGACGGGGAGGATATTCAGATACCATACGATAGGTCGTGTCGAGCATGAGAGGAGAGGTTGCAGGTATGCGGATGATGTGTATGTGCTGGCTAGTCTCTCTCCCTCACGCAGACGCTAACGCAGGTATGTATTTTTCGGTCAGGGGACGTATTTGTTCTTTATTTGCTATCTTTTGGGTTGGTATACGTGGTATTCTATAGGTAGGTAGACAGTTTGGTGAAGGCGCTACTGAGCTAATGGCGAGTTACGAAGCATGGTTGCGCAGCATCTCTTTCAACCACAGGTGCAGCTCATGGCAAGTATAGCTTTCTTTTTTTCAAACCCGCTCCGCGGAAAGCGGTTTGTCCTCGGCGTGTGCTAATCATGATGATAGGAGGAGGGACATTAGCTCTAGCCTTGCTCTGTTTTTACCTGAAAGTGTATCTATTGGGATGGCATGTCCGTCCGTCCCGCGCCTCTGACAGGAATAGGGCGTTACCGGACGAGAGAAACAAACATCCATTAACCCACAAAGGGATAGGAGATCGAGATGGCAAGGCCACCACCACGCCGTCTTGTGGGAGGAAAGGGTGGAAGGAGAAGGTTTCAAAGACAGCAACCAGAAGGAGCTAGCCTGCCACGCGTGATGCGATGGACTGCCCATTATGCAAGTTTAGCATGACGTCGACACAGCCCGAGACGGCTCTGACGAATAAGGGTTGTGGGTTTCGCCCGAGAGGCCTTACCCACGATCGGCGGATGCTGAATGGTTGGGGGCGGACTCGTGAGATGCTAGGCTATTTGCAGGCTGCGTGCATTTCCACGCCTGGCACTTTACAAGTGGGCTGCCCCCCCCCTTCCCTCGAGCACTAGGGTGGGAAAGGTTCATGGGCAGTATGGGCTCGGGGTGCTCGAACGGCCTACGAGATGCCGCAACAGGTGCGTGGGTGTGAGTGTGTGTAGGTAGTAGCATGATGGTATGGGAGACGGGAGACCTTTGGCGCGGACGAATCGGCGGAGTCCCTGCGGCGTTAGTACCATACTTCTACCTCACTGAAGGGGGGTGGGGCTGGGATGAGGAGACGGCGACGGTAGTTGGGCACCAGGGATGTATGTAGTAGACATGGAGCCGACTGAATGCGGTGTACGGATACTCTGTCAGGTACCTGCTTGTTTCTGACCGAGAAGCATACTTGGAACCCCCCGGGAAGAGCCTGGATAGGCATGCATCTTGGAGATAGCATTTCCTCCCAAGCGACACGCCTCCATCCATCCATCTTACACCGTCGACGTTCCGTATCCGAGACCTCTCTGCATACCATACCTACCACTCCTCCCGGGGAACAGCCGGCCAGTCTGACCATCGCTGGGGAGGAGAGAACTCTATTGCCAGAGCAGGCGTACTCTTGGCTTACTGGACAATAGAGTTTGACCGCGTTTTGGATGGTGGACAGGGAGGAGGGGAGAAATCGATAATGCTGTTTGTTTCGTTGCCGATCATTGGAAACCCGCAGGCAATTTGCCTGTCCACGTTGAGCGGGCACTGCGCGCGTCTGGACTCGATGCGGACGATGCAGAATGCCGTTTGTCTCCAAGTGCGCCAGGCCATGCAGCTGCAGCCGCACCGGCAGCATCAACAAGTCAGTTGATAGAGCCCGATGCGGCCGGGTTTGTACAAACTAAACCAAGCATCTCGATGAGCGGTGAGAGACGGGCCTAGGCCCCCGCCCACCCCCCGGGCTACGAGGTTTGACAACGACGACTTTTGGTAATGCATGTCGAGTGAGTGCATATGGCTTCAAGAATCTCTATCTCGACATAACATGATTCGTCCGTCTCTCTCTCTCCCTTTGGTCTGGGCAGGTCCTCCGTTTTTGATAGCCCGCATTGGGCTGAGCGCAGTTGTCACAATGGCTCTCTATTTGCAGCGACCGGCGGATCCTCAGCCCCAGTCTCGATGGATACTAGCAACTGACAGCTAACAGACCGGCAGCTAATGTGAAAAATGATGTGATAGAGGCTCGCCAAGTTTGCATTCTCTCTCTCTCTCTCTGTGTGGCTCTTTTTATTTGTTCCGTAGTCCACTTGCCGGTGGGCTGTGGAGTAGGCTAAGCCGACTATCTCCTCCATCTCGCGCCGGCACTTGAAGAAAAAAGCTGCAGTGTAAGCCCGGGTGCGTTCCCGCTACTGGACCCTTTCCCCTTCTACCCGTTCCCACATCATCCGACAATACGAGACCTAGCCTAGACCGCTTCCGCCCATGGGACATGATTTGGACATCTCGGTGGGACCAGTCCAGTGGTGCTAGACGGAGTCGCACGGAACTTGTCCACTTTGGGAGACCGAAGACATTACAGAGACAACCAAGTCAAGGGATGGGAGAGGACAGGTTCGACATGCGAGAGAACGACCAAGGAACAGGCGGTGGCAAGAGCTTCGATCCAGCCTTTTGAGAACAACGGTCGACAGGTGCGGCGATCGAAGACGCGGGAACAGCTTTCAGAGACATGTTAAGGAAGCAAGGGGGAGAGAGTGTGTGTGATAGCCGATGGTGCATAGTAGTTCCTATCCCTTTACAACGTGTACCGTTCTTTCGATGCCCAGACACAAGTCCACACGTGAAATAGCGCATATAGCGTTGCTGAAGCGAATGGCAATGTGTACGAGAGAGAGAAAATGTGCGGGTGCGTGTGTGTGGTGTAGTAGGTCTATCTGTTGGACACCATCATGAATGACGACGGTGAGCGCGGGCCGCACGCTGACGCACGTTCCGTCTCAACGTCCACCGTTCGATGGTCGGAACAGGCATCCGTCTAGGGTGGGAAACTCGCGCCCGGGGCAATGCCGCGAACGTCATGCCGAATGAATGGGGAGAGGGGGGCGCGGTAGTGGACGGAGGTGGGATCCGCACGGACGGGGCCGGCACTCCTAAGCCGGAGGATTACTCTGTAATGTGAACAGATGAGGGGTAGAAGCAGCACTAGAGGGTTGGAAAACGCCGGGCCTACCGGCCGACAAAACGACCTGCTTGACACCCATGACCCCCCCCCCCCCTTCATACCTTTCCATCTCACTACTGGTTGCAATACGATTGCATCGTCTTCCTCCCTTAGCTCGTGGCCCGACCGACCAATTCCAATTCTGACCTGGGCGATGGACCAGCGGTACCGCCGGTCTAGCTCGGTGAGACCTCCACCGACGTCAGAAGGCCATCGATCCCACATGGCAGCCCCAATCCTTAGAGACAAGCTGAGAGAGACCTTTTGCCGGGCCCACCTCCCGGCTCCCGCTTCCGGGCATATTCTTATCCCAAAGAACCGGGCGACCAGTCTTTATTCGGACAGTGATCTTCAGCGTGGTGGACAAAAAGTGCGCACGCGGTCTTAGGGGGAGAGGGGGAGTCTAGCAAGAGACTATCGCCGGCGGAACCTTTTCCCTGTCCGTTCAACAGCGAGGTTTCGAGCCGGGACAGTTGTTCCGCGATGGGGAAACTGGAGAGGCTACGCTACAGAGCCACCGCGGACTATTGAACGACGCGCCCTTTTCTTAACCCAACTGAAGGTGCGAGAGCAATGTTTTCTTGGTCTCAGTCATCGAACTACTAGTGCCGCCATGTCTCGTGTCATACGCCAGAGGATCTTTCCGCCCACGAGGTCTAGGCTGTACAAGATTGCCGAGAGATTGGCCTCTGAGTCTAAGCTGCCACCAATCCAACCGAAATCGAATTGCTCTGCGCCCGGAAGCCAACGTACTGAGGCACGCGGTCCATGCGGCCTCTCTCGAGGTCGCACAAGTACACAATGATAGTCACCTGGTTGGAAAATCGCAGCAAAGATACCGTGCCTGATGCTCTACATGACAGCTCTGTTCGGAAACGCAAGCGAGGACTTGACGATCCCGCTGGCTCGCTTCGCCAATCAATCTCCCACCTAGCCCGTTGGAAGTCAAACACACTTGTGTGTGTGTGTGTGTGTGTGCGCGCGCGGGTGTGTGCAAGTTATGGGCGATTTGTCCACTATCGAATTCAGCTTGGTTTACCGAAACCGATTGCGACGTCCACTACCTTAACCAAGCACACCACGCTGACGAAATGACAAGTAACTCTGCTTCCTCTGCCCTGAAGTAGTCTCAAGTCCATGTCCCCCCTCCCCGCGTCCCCTGACAGCCGCCGTCTGATGTTGTTCGACGCTATGAGGTCAGCACAGCGAGCCGCTTGCGAGCTTTCAGCGTCAGCCATTCCCCCTCTCCCACGCAATATCCCTTTGAAGACGACTGATTGGTCCGCCTTGGTCAACAGTCTGAGGACACGGCGTTGTGGCGGCAATGATAATCGGCCGGGAGTACGTGGCTGCAAACACACGCATTGACGACCATCGTGGCTGTGACTTAGGGACCGACCGAGCGGCCGCGCGACAGAGAGGCTACATGTTGACACTGAGCACGGCGGTTGGCAATCTTTGCTCGACATCCGGTCACGACACCGCGCACCCATCGTGCCATCCAACCGACCCCAAAACGGCAGTGAAATCAAGGCCTCCCTCCTTACTGGCGTGTGGATCAGCGGCCTAACCGTTTGCAAGGTAGCCTCGTGACGAAGCCGCGACGCCCACATAGCCCTCCGCGTTGCTTTTCATTGCCAATAGTCTGGCGCTACCATCAGCTAGACAAGGGTCCTAGCCCGCGGATCGCGGGAGAGGCATACGAGAAATCTTCCGACAGGCCCGACAGGGTTGTCTCTTGAGCAGAGCGACATCGCTAAACCAAGAGCGGGCGCACGGTAGCGCTTCTCTCGCGAGCTCTCTTCGACCAAGCCTTGCCCCGCGGTTAGACTAGGCTGTTTTGGGTACGACGCCTCTCGGGCCTTGAATGTATTGGGCAGCGGGACCAAGAGGAAGTCGCCCTCGTGGCGTCATGTGATCTATGCAGCATAGCGTTGCGAGGACACTCGGGAACCTGACTGGTGTGTCTATCCTCGCCCCCCTTCGGGGGACTGAGAGCGGGCTCTCGGACGTTGTCAATCTCATCACCTCCCGATACCCACTCCGCACAGCCGGAGGGGTGGAACCGCCCTGTCTTAGAGAGCTGTGGCGTGATGTGTGGCGGCCAACAGCCTTCACGACAGTGACTGCTTGCGGTACGCACACATTCAAGTAGGCGTGCGCCCACGATAGTCTGGAACCCGTCCAAGCGCGAGACAGAGCCTCCGCCACGCTCGAG
The DNA here is from genome assembly GCA_020631755.1 of Colletotrichum sublineola. Taxonomy (NCBI): domain Eukaryota; kingdom Fungi; phylum Ascomycota; class Sordariomycetes; order Glomerellales; family Glomerellaceae; genus Colletotrichum; species Colletotrichum sublineola. The sequence goes on from JAHSQG010000010.1 coordinate 2,051,603, forward strand.
AAACACCAGGTGCGGTCGTGTGTCATCGGGGGACAGCGCCAAGAAAGAGTGCTTTGGCATCGGCGTCATCGCGAGGCGATGATGGGCCCGGCGTCGGAGGGCACGGGACACGCACCGAAGACTTGCACACGGAGAAGTAGCCCTGACTGAATTCCTTTGATGCGAAGGCCTCGAGATGATCTCTAATGTGTCAAGAGAAAGGACGTGCTTGTAAAGATCCGCCCTAGTTGATTTGTAAGTGTGGTCTGGTGATCCTAGGAAGCGGACGTCGTTCTGGTACACCATCTTAACATGATGCGACAATTAGCTAGAGCATGTGTTGGGGGCCACGAGCCGAGCTGTGCACAGCACAGCATACTGAGTACAGACGTTCAATTATGCTGCAATACGAGTACCCAAGGGGCGTGGATGGATGTACCTTGGTGGTGGGTGGGCCAGATTTGAAAGGACGACTGGACAACCCGTGGCGCTTCTGTTCCCATCAGCTTGGGTGTGGCTGAAGGACCCCTATGCCCTGCCAATACATCGACAGCCGTGAAAAGACAGCCGGCACGGGCTGCATAATCTCGATGGCCATGACGCCCCGACGACCGCAGAGGGGGCCACGCGGGGGGAACCGAGTCCGAGAGCCGCCCCGTTGAGTCATCAAACAGTGCTCCCGTCCCTCCTCCCTTTCCCAGTCGACCAAAGCCAGGCAGCGAATCCTAGGCGCGCGGCGCCGGTGGCCCAGCTTGTGCGAGATGAGGAGGGACGGGTCGTCATCTGCCAGCCAGTGCTCCCAAGGACCGTGATCGACTCCTGGGACCCAACAAGGCAAATCGTGAAGCTAAGCGTCGGCCAGGCTGGCAGGGTCCTTGGCTACTCTTCTTGTTTCTTTCTCGGCGCTTTCAGAGTTTGGGCCCTTGCACCCAATGACTCGTCTCGTCATTCGGATAGGGCACTAGAACCACGCCGGGACGGCGTGGTCTCATTGACGCCGAGTGTGGCGTGGAGTGAAGGTATCCGAACTCTAAGTCTGGCTAAGGTAGTTAGATTGTGGGACGCGATGACAATCTCGCAGCACGCGTTCGTCGCGGAAGGCGCCGGCACGCGTGGTTGAGGACATTCGTGAGGGTACTACCATGGCCTGTCTCTTGCTCTATGGGGCGCGAGTAACGCGAGTGCGCGAAAGCTTAACCAAATGAATGAGATGTTGACTTACCAAGTCGGATCTCGATTTTCTTGCGTGATCTCGGGTGGCGCAGCGGCAATATTGGTGGTGGTGGTGGTGGTGGTGGTAGTGGTGGTGGTGGTTGAAGGGAACAGGCCATAAGCGGGCGGGCAGACAAACCGTCCACCAAGAACGGACAAGTTTATCTCGATCGAAGCAGGAAAGGGAGGAAGGACATGGGGGAGGTGGCTTGAGAGTTTGCATAGGAGAAGATTGTGGGTGGCCGCAATGGTTCTTCGATGGGGTTTGTTGTAGTAAAGTCTGACTCGTTCCCAACGCCGTTCGTGAGATTACCTGGGTTCTTGGCTGCGACCAAAGAGGCTCTAGAGCGCGCTTGTTCTGTGCAAGAATCGCGATAGGTCTCGTGGTTTGCGTGGCCTTTTCCGCTTCTTCCGTTTGCAGGGACAAGCCGTGGCTGCAGGCGTCTTTGTCAGCGTGGCAGCGGCCGCGACCTCAAGAGTTAGGTTTGCTGGTTCTGGTTTGGGGGTAGGGAAGGGGGCGGGAAATATCGTTTTCGGAAATGCTACGGTGCCCAGGGAGGGAAATGGTACTACCCTACCCCGCGCCCCTCCATCGTCGGACTTACACAAACGGACGGGGACGGCGAACCGCAAGGTTTTGGGCGGCATCTAGGGGTCTCCATACCGTGCGTGAAGGCCGCTCCGGCCGGCGAGGCTGCTCCGTGCCCGTCGGCTTCATGTCCGGAGTTCGGTCGGAGTTCTCGTGTGAAACCAGACCGGCTAGGATGGTGCTTGCTAGGCACCAGCGAACATAGTTTGAGCTTCTTTTGTTCTAAATTTTGGGAGGGCCACCTCGGACGACGGCAAGGGCCAGGTTCGCGGTGTTTTGGCAGACTTCAGTTGGTCCAGAAGAGGTGAACTCAGGAGAAGGGCAACTCCGAAGATAGGGTTGAGTAGCTTTTGCCCTACAACAGCTCTGGGCGAGTGAGACGGTGACAGCGTGTCCGGGGGCCCTTTTTTGGTTCATCATGCGCATCTCCCTGAATCAGACTCGCCAGCCAATGATGGGGGACAAAGGACGACTTTGAGTTGCGGGACGAAGAGCGAGGAAAAGTCGAAACACCCGCCAATGATGCCTTGCATTGGTGATTCGATATTAGAGATAGCCTTGCAGCAAGATTTCGGGTCTCTCGGGGTTTCTGCGACGATGAGTACCAAAGCTGATACTCGTGTGCGACTCCTTTGGAGAGTTTAGGACGAATCTCACACCAGTCTCATTGCTGAGTGCTCTTGGGATGAGGGAGAACCTTCTTTCGGGACGAAGCAAAATGGATGAGTTTCGGAAGCCCATGGCTTGCAAGTCATCAACTTTTGCCGACATCCTTGTCGGTCGATCTCTTATCACGGACGACTTTCGGATTCGTCAGAACGTGACGAACGCGATGTTGGATGTTGCTGCTTGCTTTTCTCGACTATACATAGTAAGGCTGTCCGCTTTGATGCCATCTTTCAGCAGGCTTGAAACAGTTTCCACAGGGATTCTTGAACCATGAGCTTAAGTCCACCGAGCCTTTGTTTTGTTACATTGCAAAAAAGAGCATCAAACTAGAAATATAACATGGGAAAGTCAATCTTTCGCATCATTCGCATCGTGGGAGCATCTAGCGAAACCCGCGAACGTGACCCTTTTTCTCAAGCTCCGCGACCTTTTTCGGATTCGGTCTAGCTAAATGCTATCACTTCCCCCTCTTGCCACTGTAACTCTATCTTAACTAAATCACCTGTCTCGACCCTTGTATCAATGTCAATCAAGCTGCCACCTTAGTCACACGGCTTGATTGGACCTCCGGGGATCGGAGATTGGGTGACAATGAGCCCGCCCGGAACAGCTTGTCGGGGATGAGTGGTCCATCCGGAACTGGGTTGCCGGGAATAATGGGTCTGACAATGATGTCCGTGGCAAGCCTTGAAAGCGGTGACGATAGCCTGGTCGAGATTCCAAATCTCAAACAGTAGGGCATCGTCGTAGATCAAAAGTAGGCTGTGAGGGTTGCGCGGAAACCAATCACATCCGGGTCCCTACTGAAGCCAAGGTCGAAGATTTGACGTTTGGTGGATGGGTCAAAAGTGGTGATTGCACCACCGAGGTTAGTGGTGTCAACGTTGACGCCCTTGCTTGCTAAAATGTCCACCAAGTTCAAGAGAATCATGCAAGTTCCGAAGGAGGGTTTTGTTCCATCGGTGGAGGGTTTGGTTGGGCGAAGCAAATTGCCAAGGACCCCGAGATCTCTAGTCCGCTCATGCAAGATTGGCGTGGGAAAGTCTAAGAACAGGTCACTAAGGCCAATCACATATCCGAATAGCCGCCATAGACAGTAGCAGAACATGTAAAGTTTGATTGACTTCGATCGGAGATCGAACTATTATGAGGATTAAGCTACGTGATTTTACTAGTCGATTCTGGGCTACAGCAGCGTAAGTTTGTGGGATAAGAAAGAGATCTTACCTCCCGCTTGCCGGGTTTGATTATTGGTTTATTGATGGGAGGAAGTAGGCTACGGCCACCTGAGTTCGAGGGAGGGGTTCCACCGTTTTCAAAGAATAAGTGAATGTAGTAATACGAGCATTCTATGTTTTTAACGTAACAATACCTATAGATCTGATCGTTGGAAAGGCGTGTAAGCTCAAGCATCAACTGTTGATCTATTCTGCCAATCCTACGTGAGTCAAGAGCCATGATTTTAAAATATTTTATACAATATCACCATAAACGCATCTTGATTTCAGTATTTCGCGAAATCCGAATTACGACCAAAGCTAGATAGCATCGTCATGTCTGGATATACCCAAGGGCTGGTAGGCTCTTAATAGGCATGTTGGCTAGAATGAGGGATAAAGCCCTTATAGAGGCTATTATAGTAAGGGTTAGATTTAAAGGCTGTTATCAAAGTATACCTACCTATTTTCTAAGTGGCCCTGATGTTGACCTCTCATTCTGGCGCCAGTATCTCTGACGCATTAGCCTAATCTATGGGGCGTCCCGGATGCCACCCGCTTTAACTAAAATTCGTTTGTTTACAATAGAGTGACATCGAGGTTGTGAGGCGCCATGTTATTGATGTCTTACAGTAGTTACTTGTTCGGGAGTGGATTGAATAGAAAACAAGCATCTGAACTTTTACAAACACTGTTCTTCGACCTGGACCAATATTGAGGTGCTTTGGACAAGACATGTATTGTTTGTTCTTGAGAGCTCAGAAAGCCCCTGCCTCCTGTTGCCCCGCACCGAAAGCTATTCAATATTCAGCCGGTTGATCGAGAAGTATTATGGGGAAGAGTTATTAAGTACTTCGTCCATGATGATGGAGCTGTGGGCCCCAGACAGTCTCCCACCAAGATGAATCAAGGATGGAATAATCTGACCCACTTCAGTACCGGAATGAAACAGAAAAATTGATATATAAACAATTGTTCAGCTATCTACCCATGATTTCGTCACTTCAAGGTGGCAAGGCATTGCAGCATAGCCTAGACCGGATGCTCAGATATATTTCTAAGCATAAAAAGCGGTTTACAATGCGGTGGGCATCTCGACATCGGCATTCACACTTTTAACTGCCTTCAGTTTGTATTTCGCGTGAAGTAATATAGAAATAGCCAGAAGTATAGTTACTTGATAGAACTAACTGCTCCAGGTTCTGATTGTCAAATATTCCGCTTTGACTTGACAAGGCGTCCGGCATGGCCGATGTAGAATATCTACAAGTTACTAAATACTTCAACATGAACCTGGTGCGCTTAATGAATAGCTTCACCGAGTAGCCCATGTAGTCGGCGTGCCCATTATTCCATGTCTATGTCAGTCCCTAACAGAAGGCTTTAAGCATCTCTGTCACTTGACGCTCTTCGTCCATCTCTTCAATCGACGCCTTGGATTTTCCACTGATGTATCAGTGATCTATCTGCTTCTGTAGATGTCTGTTGGTTACCAAGTTAAAACAAAGTACTCTGTCAACTCATTCTTACCTGTAATACCTAAAGCAAATCTAATGTTTTGGTTATGTAGTCTTATGAGCATTTGTTTATTTGACTGACCTCGCAGGAACTCAGCAAGGCTCGAAAAGACGTCTATATCTATTCGTTCTCTGAACTAGCTTGCATTTTTAACCTTGAGCTTCTCAAATTTTGTTATTCAAAGCTCTTTATTCGTATCTATATTCAGCCGGAAATGTTTAGATTTAATGCAAACGAGATACAACGCATTGATTCATACTGAACTGCTTATACCATCATTTACTTCCTACAGGGCGAACTATCCTAGACCGTTTGCAAGGGGCTAGACTCAGGAGTCATGATTTCCACCAAATAGTGCACCAAACTTCAAAGCATCACTGAGAAGAACGACAATTTATTAGATAAAAGAACCCAGGTGACCAAAGCCAGGAGGAGCATCGCCTCCCAAGATGGCATCAATGGCGTTAAGGTCACCGGGGTCGAAGAACTCAAACACATCAAACCCTGCAGGTCCCTCAAAAAGAGAGGCGTCGAACCCCGAAACTGATTCGCTATGAGGCGGAAGGTTCTCGATCTGCACGTTGTCGGCCATTGCAGGGCCCTCGCCAGCGGCCGTATCCCCTTGGCGAGTAGTAGTCGGCGTGCCAACGTGATCATTCGCGTTCTGCTCGTTCAGGGCGTTGGAGCAGACTTGGTCGATCTCTTGAATGACCTGCTCGGCCAGGTCCACCATGACGAGCGCTGAGCGGAACATGCCACTCAGCTCCCTGAGTACCTTACAAGTTGATTGGAGTTGGCGGCGAGACCTCGCGGTCAACATCGGAACTTTGCTGGACCGAAGCTCCCTGTAGGCTACTCGAAGAGAGAGGGATACGGCGTATGGTACGAACGTCATGTGCGACAACGAGTTGCCAAAATGATCTACAATCGCCGTTATTTTGATGGCAGAAAGAGACTGTCGAGTGTGTGCTAATGACAGGTGCTCAGATCGTGTTGATCCCACTGGGATACGGCAGGATAAAATTGCAATGCCGTGGTAGAGAAGCTCGATCGAGGCTGCGACACGATTAGCATCTTGGCAGTTGTTTATAGGTGGGAGAGGATTGCTGAAGCCTCACCCAGAAGACGGGACTCGACACCGAGGGCCTGTGCCTTTTCGACAAGGCTATCGAAGCTCGGAAGGTCTTCCATAACAACACAGCCAGTGTTCTTTGCTGCTGGTCGATAGAGGTCGATGATGCAGCCTAACAGAACGACAATCTCGAGGAACAGCCGGAAGCAGCTGTCTTGCTCCGCGATGCAGGCGTCCATGTCCCGTCCCAAGTCTCTTTCATGCATCATCACAGGCCGGCCATGAAACGCAGCGTTGAGCTGGTCCATTGCCCAGACGCAACAAAACAAGCGTGTCAAATAGGCAGGCTCCTCAGACCTCGCTGGCGGATTTTGAAGGTGAAGGCCAACTGTTTGAGCGTTGCTCACAGCTTGTGCCGCCAATTCGGCGGAAAGGTGACGGTCTTGGGAGAAGTGAGTATATAATGAGAGAATGACGAGAACAGCCACTGCCTGAACGCGATCTTTGACTAACCCGAGCCCGAGTGCCTTCCGGATAGCTGACGAAAGGCGGAGAGCAAACTCTGAATAGGCCAGGACCGCTGACGAGTCTTCACCGAGTGTTAGATACGGCTTTGCGCTCGGGTTGGACCCTGCCGCCAGACAAACGGCCTGCTTGCAGAGCACTTGTGATATAGTAGACGTTGGCTTTTCGAGGATATCTACATTAATTATAGGTAGTATCCGATGGACATCTCGGAGGTAGATCTTTTGAAGCTGGTCATAATGCTCTTTCTTGGGCAGTACGGCGAGGAACTGATGCTCAGCATGGTCCACAGAGACTGCGGAGGCAAGCTCTGTAGTTAGGTTGTTTTTGTTGTTCCTGTGAGAATACCATACACCCACAGAGTTGGACTCTGCATACCCACGGCGCGTTCCGGGACTATCAGCGAGGAAGGTCCCTTCTGGATTTAAGTCACCGACGAATCTATCCTCATTATGCTGGATTGATTCCTCATCAACTTTGAGCTCTGGACTAGAATTACGGGGCACCGAGTGCTCAGCACGCGCCGATGGAGTGGCGCTAGGTGAGGACGGATGAGCAACGTGAAGCCCAGGGCTCCTCATCGGGGGCATCGAGCCGGCAACATGGATGGACTCTGCCGCTTCACCGTCGCCTCCATCCTCCGGGTGGCTTGGCGAAGCCCTCACGACCGCCGGGCTGTACTGAAGGCCAGGGTCTATGGGGTTTGCTGCCTCTGGAGAATCGGTCGCGGTTGTAGAAGAACCAAGATCGACGAAACGGCCCCTCTTCCGCCAGTGAACCGTGTGCGGAGGTGGAGACTCTCCCTCTCCTAACGGATGCTCACATCGTTTCTGCAAAGCCCGTCAATCTTGATGCTCCGAACAGGCTTGGGCCGTCTTCAAGATTAGGTGACCTATGATTGGCCACAAAAGGGGGCATTCGAGCAGCAGCCTGTAGGACCAAGCTCTATGGAACGCGGATAAATGAAGCGGCACTGCATAAACAGCCGCTTGTCGGGATGAAGTGGGAAACTGAACTGACCTTTCGTCTACGGCAAGTATCGCACGCATGTAACGCAATCTTGCGCTTTGTCACTGGTACGTTTGTGGTGTTGATGAACTTGAGGTTGAGCATGGCGGCGTGAAGATGAAGGACCCGTCAACATTGTCTCGCGTAACGACCTCAATTCGTGACGTAGTTGTGGGGGATGTGGAGTAACTCGACGCCTGCGGGTCGGAGTATCCACGGCCGGGAATGCCGCTATGAGCTCACGAGGGAGAAGAACGACCCAATGACTAATTCTTGCACTATCTTTGCCATGGAATAAGAGGACCATTCAAGGACAAAACTCATTCTCGATAGTCGACTTGAAGTGATCGTCATACGTCCAATCTATCCGCCAGCAAAATCTCTGTGTAAAGCAACAGTTGTGATTGGATGTCCATGGCGGGGGTGGATCCGAAGCCAATGCCCATCACGTGAATCCCAAGTACAAGAGACCTCAGAATACCTGTTACAACGTGCCGATTTACCTAGGCCCTGACCTCATCCAAGTGACAAAGGCATTTGTTTGAGCCGAGGACACATCCGTCAACTTAAAAAGAGAATCTGGTATCCTCGAGCTGTATAAAATGCACTGGTGATCTGGACGGTGTAAGTGCTAGTGTCCATGGGCGAGCGAGAATTATGCAGGTCAGCGGAGAACGGTCGTATATGCGGCTCCAGTAATTATGGTGGCTCGTATTTACTATGGAACTAAGGATGCGTTTATCTTTGATCATTTCAGTATATATAAGTTTCACACGGCTTATACAACCCCTGTTTCAGGCCTTGACTAGGCGTTAGGAATCACTGAATCACATACATTTGATATGGGGCCTGAGTGATGCTTCACCTGACACCAGCGATGGACAAAAGGGCCAGAGTTCGATGCAGCTTACGTAAAATAATAAACGTCACTCTAACGTAGGGTGCGGGGTCGAGTGCATTGTGATGAGGGTTCCAACCCATGTTCAAGGCCGAGGGACCAAGTACCTAATGGCTTAACCCCTCTGCAAGTGTTGAGGTGAGGTGTGGGCACGTGACCCCACCTCACCTCCAGTGGGGCAGCCTCGGAGCCCACATCTGGCTCCCGCCAGCCCATAGTGGGCTTGGTGGTTTTTCTCTTTTCCTCACCTACGTCAGTTAGCAACAATACGATATTGTTGCCTCACTTCGTTGCGTCTCTTCGCTCCACAGGTTATGAGCTCCAGGCCACGATTTTTCTTTTAATCAAGCTGGCAGTATCTACCTCTCTTTTTAACCTCTTGATTACCTCGCGATAGCCGCGAGAATCGCCCTTGTTGCCCTTGTTGATTGCCCCGCGATCGACGTGTCAAGCAACAGCAACTTCACCTCCGACCAACTCCAATGGTCGCCTTGGATCCCCGCGTGTTGACGTATATCCGACCTCTTCAACCAACACGAATTTCTTGCCAACGCGGTGAGATCCTTCCCTCTTTTATTCACATCGCTGATTTTCACTTTACAGATCGTCAATTAATTAAGTATCTATTGAAGGGCAGTAATCCGCGAAACGTCTGTATACGCCTTCCATCCTGTGGAAGAAACGCCTGGGTTCGTCGTGTTGTCAGGCCACCTGCGGCTTGATTGATTCTTTGTATCTTCAGCAACATCTCAGTGCTACCCTTACGTGAGGCACCCCAACTTTGTCATGGCGGACGCCTATAATTACCGATTGATATCATCAAAGATCCCGACCCTTAAGGGTGAATCCAACTGGTCTTCATGGTTGGTACTTATTAACTCTATCCTCCGCGCGAACTGCGTTAAGAAATATGTTGACAGCGATGTCCCTAAGCCTGCTAATCCGGCTGAGAGAGCATTATGGGAAAACAATCGCGATGTTGCGTACAACCTCCTTATCTCATCATGTGACATGTTGATTGATAAGCTTCTCAACGCGGGTTGGGAAGATGATGGCAACCTATTCACACTTATGAGAGCCCTTGAGAGATACATCCCCAAAGTCTCTGAGGATGCCGTTGGAGCTCTTGTTGCTGAATTCAGCAAGGGCGACGCCCACGACTACAAGACTCTTCACGACGCCCTCAAACGCGTCCAATACCTCCGCGCCTGTATCACCAGTCTCTGTGGTGAAAACTCTGATCACTATTAGGCCATTCTTCTGCTTAACTACTTTAAGGCGTGCTTACCTGATATATATAAAAGATATACTAACGACTCTAAGAAACCTACTTAGACTGACGTTATTGAGACTATCTACACCCTTGCTTAAGATGAAGAGCAGAAGATAGGCCTTGCCTCATACCGCAAATCTGCTACTTCCAACGCAGCCACTTCCTCTAGCACCAATTCGGCGCCAGCCAATCCCGCCAAGAAGAAGGATTGCCCTACTTACCCTCATTACGGCAAGGGTCACACCGCCACGAAGTATTGGACTGCCTATCCAGATCTGATCCCCATGGATCACGTGTACCGCGATAACCTTCTCGCCCGCGCCGCAAAGCACATCTGTAACAAAGATTGTAAAGAGACTTCAACTAATAGCAACAGCAATGGCAATAGATCTTCTGTATTTGTTAAAGGCGCCTCTAGCATGATTGGTGGTTCTTTAGTTGGTAGACTTACCCTAAAGAAATCCGCGATGATGCTTAACAAGGCCATCTACACAGCAGTCAATAATAATGCCATCACAAGCTCCAACATTGTTGTAGATTTGGGTTGCTCCAACCCTGTCTTTAACAATCTTACCTTTTTCACATCCTATACTATTTGTGACAATCTTCAACCCTTTACAGCCGCCAACAGTAAGGAAGTCAAGCCCCTTAGATCCGGCATAGTTTTCTTCTAGGTTAAGGATCTAAATGACTCCTTATATACTATCAACTGGACTATTAAAGACGTTAAGTATAGCCCCCTCAGCCCTGCAAATCTCCTCAGCCCTAGTAAGCTTCGTAAGAGCCACATCAAATACGACTACGCCACTACAAGCCTTATCAACACTCAGTCACGTAAGGGACTTGCCAAAGTCCGCTGGATATCTAATGTGTGTATTATTAATACCGTCAACGGTACTACAATCCCTGTGGATATAGCGCTTGGCCTGGCAAGTGTCAAGACAAAGTCACGCCCCACACTGGATCTCATGTACCGCCGCCTTATCCACGCCCATCCTTCTTATGTTGTTGAGGCCTGCTGTTAAGTAGGTATTTGATTTACCTAGGATGAGATTAACTCTTTCTATTATAAGGCATATTATCTTATAAAATCCATAGAGATAATCAGCCGTAATGCTCCCCTTCTGCTCACCCTTATAGGTAAAGAGATACATCTTGATCTTGTTAAAGTTAAGCCACTCTTGATCCTTAGCAACTAATACGCCCTTTACTTTCTTAACTGCTACAGCAGATATTACTAGCTTACTCTGCTTAAGACCTATTACAGTAATGATGTTCTTGCTGTAATCAAGCAATTTAGCGCCACCTTTACAAATATAACTACTCTAAATATTAAGAGTTAGTTATGTAATAATACGCCTGAGTTGAAGAAGGTTCTTTGTAATCCTTTCTTTGAAGGTACTTGACTTAACCTCACTACGCCATATACTCCTTCCATGAACGGCGCCATTGAACGTGCAGGCCGCACTATCGTTAAGGCCGTACACACCATACTTATTAACAACAGTCTGCCAGAGGAGCTCTGGGACTATGCTGTCGACACCATAATCTAAGTGCTTAATCTCCTCCCTCAACCTAACAAGGGTAAGATGAGCGCCCACGAGATCGTTACGCAGGAGCTCAACCTCGCCAAAGATCACAAGCCGCCCCGCATTAAGCACATCCATACCTTTGGTTGCGTGGCATATATACATAAGAAAGGCAGTAAGCGCCCGCCTCGTTCCGCCAAGATGGAGCCCCACGCCATGAAAGGCATCCTGGTTGGATATAGCTCTCTGCGCGGCCACATCTACCACGTGTACATCCCTGATCAGAAGAAAGTTCTTTGCTACCAAGATGTTTGTTTCTATAAGGGCCTAGAGAAGATAGTCCTCTACCCCTTGGATGAAGATGCTATCCCTACTGAGATTGATCATGATATGCTCTTCAACAAACCCGACTTATGGATCTAGTATCCCAACCAGATCCCTTCTTCTAACTAACCTGGTATAGATAATACATCTGCTAAGGATACCCAGCCGGCTTAACCTAAGGATACTTATGATCAGGGCATGAATACCACAGATTATGTGACTCCTCCGCCTAATAATCACACTACTACATATATATCTTTCCTAACTAACAATGCTAATTTAGGTGACGACGATGATGACTTTACTAATACTATTTAACGCCAGGAAGCCAATCACCTTAATCCCGATCTGGATCCTCTTTCTATTAATACCCTAGATATAGAGGATTCTTTTGTTACTATGAGTGGCCGCCCGCGTTGATCTACTACTGTTAAACCACCTGGTTACTACTGAGAAATGGCTGGCACTTAACAATATAATAAGAAGGCTAGGTCTGGCCTGGATCATAAGATTATTAATAATCTTTATCCTTAACATGCTGCTACTAATAAGAAGGCTAGGAAGGCCTACCTTACGGCTGATATCTATATTAATGAGGATACCCTATATGTTATTAGTGCTCTGGCCGCTGTAGCTATATCTAAGATCCTTCCACCTGGATACTCTATCCCGCGCACTATCAACTAGGCCAAACAGAGCCCTTATTGGCAACAGTATTGGAAACCTGCCTATGACGTGGAGATCTAGTAGATGGTTGATAAACACACCTTTAATCTGGTTGATCTGCCTACTAGCGTAAAGTTGCTACTAGGTATGTAGGTATTTGATATTAAAACTAACTCTACTAATAAAGTCGTTTAATTTAAGGCCTAATAGGTGGTCTATAGTAACTATGAAAAGGGCGAATGGTCCTCTTAAGAGGTATATGCTGCTATTGCTACTACTACTATGATCTGCCTTTTCTTTGTAATTGTTGCCCTCTATAGACTTTACTACAAGATGTATGACTTTAATACTGCCTTTCTTACTGCCCTAGTCCCTAATGGAGTACATATATACGTCTGCTAGCCTACTAGATACTCTAATGGTACTAGTAAGGTCTGGTTGTTGCGCAAGGCGCTCTATGGATTATATAAGTCCCCTCTGTAGTGGTTTCAGCTTATTAAGTTAGAGATGGAGAAGCTTGGATTTGTGCTAGTTAAGGGGGAGATTTGCCTCTTTGTTAACACCTTATTAGATATGTACGCCCTTATATATGTCGACAATAATGTGGTGGCTGCCGCTAATAAGGAGACTATTAAGAAGGTCTATGACATGCTGAAGTTAGTGTGCCTACTGAAGGACCTTGGCGTTGCTACCTAATTTCTCGGCTTTTAGATACGCCGATCTGTCACTAAGATCTTCCTCTTGCAGCACAAGTACGCCAAGAGTATCCTCTAGCGATTTAGATACTACAATCTTCACCCTATTAAGACCCCATTGCCTACTCATGAGGATCTGCCTGTTACTTAGGTAAAAGATAAGTGCTCTGCTGATGATTGTCAGACTTATATTGAACAGACTGGTTGCCTCAATTGGCTTACTACTGGCACCAGACCAGATAGCGCCTTCGCTGTGAGCAAGCTTTGCCACGCTAACTCGGGCCCCTTAATCGCCTATCAGTGCGTAATCAAGCATCACTTTCAATACCTCAAAGGCACCACTGGTTACGGCATCATATTTGGAGGTATGGATCCTCACGCAGATGAGCAACTTTTGCTCTACGCCATGGCTGACGCCGCATTCGCGGATAACCATCCCTCACGCGTATCCACTGCTGGATATGTTGTCTTCTTTGCCGGCGCCCTGATTGCATAGAAGTCAAAGAAACAGACCTTTGTCACTCTGAGCTCTACGGAGGCAGAGTTTATTAACCTTACTCCCGCTGGGATTACCCTTATATAGATTCGACGATGTGTCGAACAGCTCCTCCAACGACAGATCAGTATACCCACAATCCTCTTTACCAACAGCGCGAATGCCTTTGTCAACGTGATGAATCCTCTCAACGAGGCGCGCACCCGCAGCATTAATGTTAGATATAAGTGGATCATACAGGAGGTCAATAATAATAATACTATCGCCTTAAAGCTTATCAAGGGCACCGAGATGGCCGCAGACGGTCTCACGAAGTCGCTCAACGCGATCAAGCACGCAGAGTTCGTCAGGATGCTAGGCATGATAGATGGATTGGATTGATGGATACGGACGGATATGGGATCATATGGAGGATTCACATCGGGACTTCAGCACGTTGGCTCCGGATCAATCGGGCCAATCGGCGAATCGGCCGACCTTTTGCCGAAGTATTCAATACTTTGAAAACTCCTCAGATTTGGAGGATTTGAGATTGGGCTGTTATTTTGCCTATTTCACCTTGTATGATAGATATATGGCCGCTGGCCGAGTCTGCGGGGGAGTGTTGAGGTGAGGTGTGGGCACGTGACCCCACCTCACCTCCAGTGGGGCAGCCTCGGAGCCCACATCTGGCTCCCGCCAGCCCATAGTGGGCTTGGTGGTTTTTCTCTTTTCCTCACCTACGTCAGTTAGCAACAATACGATATTGTTGCCTCACTTCGTTGCGTCTCTTCGCTCCACAGCAAGTGTCTCTGTTGAAGCCTTTTAGTTTTTTTTCTTCTCATTTATTACCCAAGAGATTCCAAAGATGTCCAAGCCTGGTCAGTTTCGAGCCGAGTAAGTGTGGGATAGCAACACAATAATAATCTAACCCTGAGAACAACTAACTGTTTCCCATGATCTCGGCGAGAATGTGTGTAGAAGCCGATTGTCTTCATGAGCTGATAAACTCACAGTCTCCCTGAGCTTGCTCGACACTTGCTCATTAACGGTCCCCACAGAATCCAGGACACTTCCCGACGCGTTCGAGTCATCCTGAACCAAGCGTACATTGTTGACACAACCAACGCATTTCATGTCTGGGAGCATGTTGCCTATCCGCAGTATTACGTGCGAATGTCAGAGCTCCGAAACTGCAGTTGGAAAGATAAGCAAGACATTCATCCTGCAGGAGATTCCTCAGCCGTTGCAGCCCATGTAGTCGAAGTCACTGTTCCAGGACCGAACGGTGTCAAGGGGTTAGTTACTGATCGGGTCTTGAGGTTCTCTGATGACGGGAAAATCGGTGGCGCGCTCAAGGGACTGGTAAGACTGGAGTTTGGGAGCATGGGTAAGAGGCCGTTTGATGAGCTACTGATGATCACTAAGATGATAATGGTTTTTAGATCAATGGTTGGAAGAAGAAACCCCCATCTACGTTCACCCAAAAGATCCATTCAAGCGCATCGACATTCTTCCCTCTTCGCGACCAGTCGAAGTCAAAGTTGCTGGAAAGAGCGTTGCTAAAACCGAATTTGCCGTCCATTTGCTAGAAACAGGCTTGCCTACAAGATACTACCTTCCATTGGCCTCAGTTGATCAATCGGCTCTTCGAAAGAGCGAACTGGTCACAAAATGCCCGTACAAAGGCGACGCAGAATACTACCACATTGTAGTAGATGGCGAGGAGCACAAGGATCTCGTCTGGTATTACAGGAATCCGACTCATGAGAGTACAGGCATAGCCGGTCTATTGTGCTTCTACAACGAGAAGGTTGACATTTTCTTGGATGGTAGGCTCCTAGAAAGGCCCATAACTTTCTTTTCCTAGATTAAAGTAAAGCAAGGGCAAATAGTCTTAATCTTATGGAAGCATGATCTGGAAACCATACTGACTGAAGCCTGGTTAAAGGTTGTCTTGGAATAGTCGATCCTTGTAAGTAATTGAGAAGGCCGGAAACCGCCAGTGACCTTTCTTTTTTTGCGTTGTCATATCTTTGATTCCTAGGTTGACGACACGTGTTATACATGGTGGCAGGGCTAAGTTATACACCCCCAGCTATGTAATATCGCCACATAGCCCCAGCTGGCTAAGCTGGTAAACAGTACTGTGATGCTGGCTATTGGAATAAGTAATGAGATAAGTGTTAGAGTAAGATACCTGGCAGAGGGTGTAAAAATTCGGCCGGATACCATCGTACATCTCTGCGCCTTCTGTAACATAAGCTTTTGGAAATTGAGCCACCGGGGCAACTCCGGCCCTTCCTACAGAGCATCTAGCTTCAAAGATGCACGCCAAGTGACCCTTCGTGAATCAACCAGAATTCCAGAAGCATCTGTAGCGGGCGCCCAAAAGGTAACCTTGCTACCCATCCCTCGTCTAACTTACTTTGGCATCACTCGAGCGGCAAACCATGCCAGACTCAACCTCGCAGAATCGAACATGAGTGCCGCGGTTTGTTGAGATGATTCCGTCCTAATGAAGACGTTTGTGCAGTGGCCGGAGAATCCCTATCGATGCTGCGTAACTGATCAGACGGACTTATACGAATACCTTGCATACGCCACTGTACATCCCGAACTCTATTTGCCGATTGACCCGCCCGACTTGCCTGCCGATGATCGCACGTGCAAGGGGACAGTACGCCATCACTCTAAAAGCTTGTGACGACTCGTAACTTTGCCACATACGTAGTGGCAGGGGGAAATAGAATATCCCCACCAGATTGCACCCACAACTGGTAAAGTCAGGATATAGCTTTTATGCCTTTTTATACAATAGATAGAGGGCTATCCTAACAACTGGCTGGTAGGCTGGCAGGCTAGCAAAAGTACTGTAGTAGGGGGGTAAACGTTAGTTACCAGGCAAGATATTTTATTTTGGCCTGCTACCAAGTAAGAACCTATATTTCCTTAACACTGACTTCCTCGGCTGCTCATGTGGTTCGCCAATTCTTTCGCTCGTTGTACTTAAAGTGCCACCTTGATCTGATTATTATTTTGTCAAGGAAGGATTTGGGTCTTTGTTTCCGATTTTATGTCAGTCATTCAGTAGTACTCCGGCGTTGAACCGTATGAGATGCCTTTGGTATCGAAGCCTTGAGGCGTATAATCGGTCATGAAAACTGGGGGCGCCATGCTGTAGAGGCTTCCAGGAAACATCTGCATGGGCTGCGTGCAGCCCATGTCATCCTGAATTGGTTCCTCCTCGGTAGCCTGCTCCACGGGCGGCTGTTTTTTCCGTTTCTTTAACTGAAGGAGATAGGCCTGCTGCGATGATGTGGGAACTGGTGTCAAAGATTGCCCGACGGACTGGAACACTGGTATGTCCGCAATGAGTTCGGGAAACTGTTCGATGAAGTCTCGGTCCATGGTCCAAGCGTTGATGTCCATAACTCTCTGCTCGAACATGGGTGATATTTGATACTGCCCCGTGACCACGGACTTCCTATACGTGTCGCGGAACTCGAAGGGCCACAGGACGTGTAAGTAGCGAGCCAAGAGTTCCCAGAATTGGTTTTTACAATAAGCATGTTGTCCAAAGACAAAGCGCTCTCGGAGACCTGGCCTAATTAAAGTCAGCATCTCTACCGCAAATTCGACGATAGTAATGAGTGTTAGGTGCTTACCAAACGATGAAGTCAATACCGTAGGAATGAGGAATTTTTTGTGATGGTCTGTATCATGTTAGCAGAAATATTCTTATTTTTTCCGCGTGATATGCCAATGTAATCTCCTCGTATACCTTCTCAGAAACCACGCCGGCACCTTGGCGTACCGCTCCGGCGTGGGGTAGGAATCGTACTTTAACAGTACATGCATCACCAGGAGAACTGCTAGTCGTACCGTGAGGGGACAGTTAAAGAATATCATCTCATCAATCCTGCGAAGCTTCTTCCACAGTTTGGACAAAGGTCTTGACTTGGCAACGACATCCCACCCCTCAAGCAACACACGGACTGGCACGTCCTCGTCATCCGCAGTTTCGTCCGCTTGCGCTTCCTTCGGGACATGATGCCTCTTGGTCAAGACTTGGTTGATGGTCCGCCAAATATTGGCCTTAGACGGAGCCGAGCCAGCCAGCGTTGGTGTCACAGCACATTCGCAGGGTGATTCGGACGGTGGTACGATAAAACTAACGTTGTCCGGGTCTTCGTCCTCGTCGTCGTCCTCGAGCTCCTTGGTAAAGTCTTGACTGTCTGGCGTGGAGATGGGAGCGCTAAACGCCGAGAACTCGTTCGGCATTGTTCCGACAAGCCCGAATTCATCTCCACAACTGCTGCCGTGAAAAATGTGGGCGCCGGTAGCAGAGGGAGTTTCGGGAGGGAGACTGATTGGTGTTGAGCACGAGTGCAACGTTGGCCTTGTCAGCATCTCAACCCGAGGGTCGGACAGGGATCTTGACTGTCCCGTCGGAAATGGTAGCGACGCTCTTGGGGTCTGGCGAATCGGTAGCACATGATTGCTGATTGCTTGCTCAATTGCTTTAAACGCGTCGATCAGGCTATCTCGCTCGCGGGTGATAGTGGCGAGGTGTTCCATGCAGGTCGACAACCTCGTCGAATCATCCTTCCTGAGTTCCTTGACTTGGGCCTCGAGTTCGGCAAGGCGGTTGCGTGTGCGTGCGCGGGACTGTCTTTGGGCTCGGCGGTCAAGCTCGCGTTTCCGGATCTTGCGGGCAAGCTCCTTTTCGGAGAGAACCTTTCCAGGCTGATCACTTGGCGGAGTAGGGGTATCATTTTGTATGTTGTCCAGTGCCATAACTCCAAAAAGATCCAAATAAGGATAGGAAAGAAAAGTAGGAGCGTGGGCGGAGGCCGGGCGGGGAAACGACTGCAATTGTGTACTTATTTTGTGATTTTCTCTACGTACTCGCAAGTAGAAATGGGGTAGTTGGGTGCGTCGGTGAGAAGACATGAACCCTTAAATCAGGCACAGATTGCGTCGAAGAAAGTAGGCAAGACGCGTATAAAGGGATCGACCGGACATCATTGGCAATCTAGAAACTAGGGTTGGGGGAAATCGGGATTTGAAAGGCAAATGTAAAGCTTATTTCTTGAGGCTTAATTGTCTAAGAGGGGGGGGGGGGGGGGAGGCTTAAACTCGACTCAGCTGTGCCGGTTCCAGAACGCACAGATGGGACAGAACAAGCTGAGAAAAGGGCCACGGAATGAAGGGTAAATTACCACACCCTTATTCTGCTCTGCTTGCCTGGCACTTTCTTGGGCGCGTTGACTTGCTTACCTTAGACTAGCTGAGCTGGGAGTCCGACGGAACATTAGCTGCAAACCTTCTGGTGGCTTCATGCTTTGATAGAGTTCGGGCGCGTCTCCGCACTGAAATTTGTCCTCTTGGCTGTTGAGTCAAACCCTTTTTTACGACGTCAGGACCAGCAGAGAGAACGGCATTTGGTTCCTGGAATGTTTGAGTTCCAATTCTAACGGGTTAATTAGTCTGTTCCCACATTCCGTAGTTTCTTTCTCGGAAGGGCCTATCATAGAGACGCGAAAAAGTATCAAGCCACATTACGAGCTAAGTTCCGGTAGTCAGGGTTAACAAATGCTAGTTGAGCTTACGGAAAAGCTTGGATATCGAATCGTCAACAACTAGGTAACCCATGTATCTATCAAAAAATGGTCAACGAGACATTCCGGCTTGGCGCTCGTGGTGCTGTCTGCCATTTTGTGATCCCCTAACTCGGTTTGACAGGCAATCTGCTTCCTCCCTCCCTTGGGTTAAAAATCAGATCCAACTCTGGCAACGATAGCGTAAAACCATCCTTTTGCCCTTCAATGAAAGCTCGCACTGTTTGCTTTGGAGCAAATTCCACGTCGTACCGGTGAATGATTTGGCTGGCACAGTACCGAGTCTCCATCAAGCCAAGCTGCTTGCCGACGCAGGAATATTGGCCTATATGATAAACCACGTCATCAGCTCCTGTAGCATGCAGATTCGTAAAACATTGAAGATATGAGTTCTGAATACTTGCTTACCTGTGCTAAAAGGTACAAAAACCGTAGGGTCGATGACCATCTCAGGCCGAGTGGTCCACCGCTCGGGAATGAACTCGTCTGCCTGTGAAAACAAGCGCTTGTCTAGATTTACCACGAGCAACCGTTAGAACGGGACCCACAGCCGAATATAACTCGGAGAAAACTTACCTCGGAGCATTGTGTATGTCGGCACTTGAATAATGGTGTTGCCTGGGATAAACACTCCTTCAATTTCCATGCCTTCGGGCGGTGTCATTCGCTGAACGCCCGACGGCACCGGGGGGTGTAGTCTCAAAGTTTCGTCGATGCACGCCTGAAGGTAAGGGAGCTTTGACAGAGCTGAGTGTTCCGGCTTCGCATTCTTTGAAAAAAAGTTGTCGATTTCCTCCCTTAAGCGGCTGTAGACGTCTGGTTTCCGAGCTAGTTCGAAAAAGAGACAGGTAAGTGACGCAGCAACTGTGTCACTAAGATCGAATTTTAGTCGAAGAAGCCTGAGAACTTGCCTCTAGGGTGAACGTACCTCCCGGCAACAATAATCAGATAGGAATCACCATATAGATTGAGATTGTCTTGCCATGTAGGCTCCTTGATCGTTTGAAAGTCTTCCAGAATCCATGAGAATACGTCGGGGCGGTCAGGTTTGTTCTTTGGTATTAATCGACCAATCAGCATCTTCCTCGAGTACTCAGCCTCTGCACGTTACCTTGATCCTGTCATCCACTTGGGACTTGACAAATTCCCAAAATCGTTTGTTGTTGGCATTTAGAATGGGGGTATTCTTGAAAATCGGGAAAAGCCACATCAAGTGGCTAAACATGCCAATAGTCTGCATATCTTGATGCAACGAGGTCATAAAGTAATGCTTGATGCCTTCCTTGAGCATCCCGAAGGACTTTCCAAAAGCCAAGTCTCCCATGACATCAAAGCTATAAAAGTTGAACCAGTCCGTGACATTGAATGGCTGGCCCTTGTGCGCATCGATCTGTGAAAGTAGCTGATTGGTATAATCTGCTACTCGGAACTCGTAATCTCTCAGGGCTAGTCATAGAATTAGCTCCAAATTCTAACATGATTTGCTTTGGAAACAAGAGCTTACCCTTGGAGCTGAACCCTTTGTCCCAGGCCTTGCGTCTCTGAGTGTGTTGCTGCTTGTCTCGAACAGTCTGTAAAGAATAGCAAGGGTGCAACACCTCGTACCAAGGACCTTTGGTGCATGGTGAGCGGTTAGAGTGGATCAGCGTGACTGCTTTCGGATTGCTGATAGATAGTTCGCTTGGGCCTAAAGCGTATCATGCAAAATGAGCAAGTTGACGCCCCTGACGCAATAAGGGCCTTACCAATTCTGACGATATCTCCGAATTTCTTGTGGAGATCTTGAACTTCTAAATGCAAGTGCAATTCTTTGACTGCTTTCGAGGTGATCCACAGATTGGAGAGTCTCGCCAGGAAAGGACCATTGAAGGAATTCAGCCGATGGAATGCCGCGCGGTACACAAGTAGGCTGCTGTACGTCCCAAATATGATGGCAGTGGTTAGAGAAGCCGCGGTTTTGAAGGCAGCCGCATGGCTTTGGAAAGTCTTCGGGGCCAGCCAGGCAAGAAACGCTGTAAGCAGCCCTACTCCCAAGGCGAAGTTACGGATCAACTTGGTGGTGGCTAAGTCCCATTCACCCTTGCGGAAAACGAACACATGAAGCTGGATGCCTATCGTAAAGAAAAGGGCGTGAGCCGGGAGAGGGCTCAGGCCGTCCATGTCAATAATCGAGAGATACGATTATATGAAGCATAAAATGTCGAGGAAGATGAAGAGACGGAGTGAACAAAACTTACCCAACACATTTAAATGCGTCAAAACGTAATTATAATACATGATGGGAGTGACGAGATAGGCTATGCGGATAACGATAGCCTGAGACAATAGCCCGTCGCCATCAATTGACTGATTTCGGCCCGATGCAGGTGATTGATCAACGAATCAAAGTCAACTTGTGAGAACGGAATATCCCTTGCAGCATGCCGCAAAGTGATATATGATGCATAAGGCTTTGATTGCTGCCGGTAATCAATAGCGTTGTATTACAACAGTTATGAGCCCGACAGATCTACAGCTGTTATGCCTTAATGGTATAAGCGTAGTGCTACGCTGAACGAACTATTATTAACCCCGCAGGTTTGATTCCTTCAATTGCGTAAACACATCTCCACCGGATAAGTCGGAGTTAACCACTTAGACTTTGGCGAGATGTATGTACCCACGTCGACGTAACGTTAACTCAGACCATCCGCTGTCCATGCCGGAATCCACTTCAACAAACAACAGCTGAAGTCTGTCTGGACACTCCTTACACTGTGGAATCTCGAAACTCAACATCTGAGAGCTTAAGAGGAGATCCATAGTGACGAGATTCTATAGAGCTGTGTTCCTATCTAGAACCATTCTTCTTTGTGTTCAACATTGGGTGTAATACTTAGACTGTGTTTTGGATCTGTGGTAAAACGAAGTAGCTGTGAAACCGTGAAGGATCGCCTTGGATACATACACCTCGACCAGGGTTATAAATGTTGGTTAGCGTGGTAAATTAAGCCAGAGGATCAGAAAGAAGTTGCTTTCCTTGAGACTTGCGAGGAAGGGTACCTTCGCAAAGTTACCTAGCCTCTTGGGTATATCTCCATATTGACGTTATGAATATAGTCAGAAGGGGCAGAGCGTGCCTTTTTATACTACATATGCGCGTGGGGCTTGTAATAAGCTAACATTTAGGACCCCCGTGGAGTGTACATTGGGCTGAACACATTGTTTCTTTAACTAGACAAACGATTCTCTTATACAACTTCGAAGACTAAATTCATATCGTCTAATATAACTGCACGCATCTGGCACGATAACACGTCCAATTAAACCGATCCGGCCTATTTTCACGTTCTTTAGGGCTCAAGATATAATCACTTGTGACGGTCTCAGCGGCCTGCTGAAAGAATCGCATTCTTGCCATGCAGTGGTCGGCTTTTGATTGCCGACGGATGCTGAATCGGCATATCGGGAAGAAGTGCGGGGTTCCCCAATGGCAGGGTCTTGAGCTGTCAAAAGGGTCCTTGCTGGGTTCTCGGGTCCCAAAAACATGCTCCTCTCTCCGTTGTAGACCTCTTATATCAGGAGAGTCATCTTACTAGACCCTCGCTGCATGTATTGCATTAGTTTTGCCGAGCAGAACGGATCATTGGCACCCCTTTCCACCGTGCTACACACGATGCCACCAATGCAACCGAAGCAATTGCCGAAGCAGAGGACTAGATGTGGTTTGCCGGCCCGTTTTCTGACCGGCGGACCAACCAACAGCTATAATGGTTGATTCGACCTAAGCCTTTATGCTGCAGCTTCTGGTCAGGCCAGCTTTCTTTGAATCAAGAAACATGGTCGGCTGAGGGCAGAAACATCTCAAGACCAAAGAGGGGACCAGCACGCTGCCGAGTTCGTAGCAGAAGCGCAGTCTGTGTGCGTGTGTGTGTCGGTATTGACAGTAAGAGCTCATCGCAAAAGGTACGTATCTTATCCTTCGCAGATCAGCTAATTCACGTTTCAACATCTGCCCCCCGTCTCAGTTTGGCCTGGCTGCCATGTGGATTCCATAAAACACCGCCGGTTTATCAGCAGAGCCCAGGCTTGCAGTGTTGGCCGGCGGTGTATTTTGGAACCTGTGCGTGCTGAGACGAGCGCAGCAGGTGGGGGTTCTTCATCGGCGAGCTACCCCGAATGGCAATGGGCTGCTGCTTTGGCCCCGCCCCCCGCGGAGCCTGGCTCCGTTCTGCGGATAGTCTAGGATCTTTGACAGTCATCGTCTCGTTGACAGTGGGGTCTTGGACGGTATACCTCGGTGGAAGATATGGGATCCTTGCGTCAACCCTGCTTTTCCCCTCCACGTCCTCCACTGGTCCGTTGTCCCTCATTATGTGAGCAATTGTTAATCCCTCTCACGTAGGTAAATAAAGATGGAAAGAAGGGTGCAGAAATAAAGTTAGGCTCAGTCACTTTCAAGTTCGGCCTGCCCGTCTCCTTTTCCATCCCTCTCCCGGTACTTTGTTCGCCCGATCTTTGCTTAACCAACTGCCAACATCCCACCCTGATACTCCCATACCGACTCCGGACCGCCACGTAACTTTGCGTCTTTGCTAAACGAGAAACCACCCATCATGGCTACCAACGGCACATCCAAGTTGGATTGGACCAAATTCTACAATGTTATCGACGGAAAGCTCGAGACCACTAGCAAGACCAGACACAACGTAAACCCTTCGACGCTCGAGGCCAACCCCGAGGTCCCTGTTTCTACCCCGGAGGATGTCGACAGAGCAGTGCAGGCTGGCAAGAAGGCACAGGAGGCCTGGGCCGAGACCCCTTACGAAGAGCGCCAGAAGGCCCTTGTGAAATTCGCTGAAGCTTTCGAGGCACACGTGGAAGAGTTTGCGCTGATGCTTTCAAAGGAGCAGGGCAAGCCTGTAAGTCACGGAGAGACATGCGCCTTTCTCGAGCTTCATCCATGCTAATCTGCCATGTGCCTGGGTAGGTCCAATTTGCACAGATCGAGATCATCGAATCCATCAAGCACTTCAAGGGAATGTCCGAGCTGCCGTTCCCCGACGAGGTTGTAGACAACAACCCAGACCGCCGGGTTATTACAAGATACACGCCCTTGGGTTTGTGGAATCCCCCCCTCAACCTAGCCCCTTGACTACGATACTGACTTAAGAATCAAGGCGTCGCCGTTGGCATTGTCCCCTGGAATTGTAAGTCTAGTCTGTTCCAAAACTTTCACGAGGCCAAGTTGCTAACAGTTGGCAGTTCCCATCCTTCTTGGTAGGAGCCCTCCGAGTATTATGTATCAATCACCGGCGTCATACTAATAGAAAATAATAGCCTGTGGCAAGATCGCCCCCGCGCTGGTCACTGGAAATGCCTTCATCCTCAAGCCCTCGTAAGTCTGATCACCTGCGCCTCGCGAGGCCGCACACTAAACGTCATCTAGCCCCTTTACTCCTTACTGTAACTTGAAGCTCGTTGAGCTTGCTCAGCAATTTTTCCCTCCTGGTGTTTTCCAGGCGCTCAGCGGTGACGACAACCTTGGACCCTGGTTGACTGCCCACCCCGGTGTCGATAAGGTCAGTTTCACTGGCTCAACCGCGACCGGAAAGCGTGTGATGGAGAGCTGCAGTAAGACTCTCAAGCGCATTACTCTGGAGCTGTAAGTGGCGTCACCACGGCATGAAGCTTGCTCGTAACGAGACTCACTGGTGAACTTGTAGTGGCGGAAACGATGCGGCTATCGTGTTCCCGGACGTGGACGTCAAGGCCATCGCGCCCAAGGTCAGTCAGCGTCAGCACTCGACTATATGCAGCTCGTGCTAACCTGCGCTAGATCACAATGCTGGCTCTCTACAACTCTGGACAAGTATGGTTTGAGAATAACCACCAAAGACCCGTGGTCGCTTCACAAGGTCGCGTCGGTGTAGTTTGCTGACAATCTCATGATCAGGTCTGCATCGCTATCAAACGCATCTACATTCACGAGGACATCTACGACGAGCTTGTCGCCGAGATTGCCAACGTTATCAAGAACATGCCCGTCGGCGACGGCCAGCAAGAAGGTACAGTCCTGGGCCCTGTCCAGAACCAGATGCAGTTCGAGCGCGTCAAGGAGCTCCTCAAGGACATTGAGGAGCAGAAGCTCAAGCTCGCTGCCGGATCCACGGCACCTGCAACCAACGGCAAGGGCTACTTCATCACGCCCACGATGGTTGACAACCCGCCTGATAACTCCAGAATCGTTGTTGAGGAGCCTTTTGGTAAGTGATAGGCATGCACACGAAAGCTCAATTAACCTCGTCTTCGTGCCCATTTTTCCTCCCAAGAATCTCAACCAAACTAACGTGGGGCGTCTTAGGTCCCGTCTTCCCCGTCTTGAAGTGGAGCGACGAGAAGGATGTCATTCGCCGCGCCAATGATACCCTCATGGGTCTCGGCGCCTCAGTCTGGTGCAAGGACCTTGAGAAGGCGGAGAGCGTCGCAAAGAAGATCAAGGCTGGCAATGTCTGGATCAACACTCATTTGGAGCTGCAGTACAACGCGCCTTTCGGCGGTCACAAGCAGAGCGGTATCGGACACGAGTATGGTGTCGGCGGTCTGAAGTCGTACTGCAACGCGCAGTCCCTGTTCATCACAAAGGCATGAGTTGCGAAGCCCTCTTGTTCCTCCGCATTTACGCGCTCATGCTGTAACGAGAAATAAAAGTTTTTTGTTCCAACTGTAAGGACTAACGTAGTTCACAAGCGAATGAATCAGACAAGCGAGTGAATCACTTCTTATCGCTAGGAGAACCTTACTTTTTAACTATTTATTAAAAAGCGATTTCTTAACTAAAAAGGCCTAACTCTTAAATTCTAGTTTTGATAAGGGTTAGACTTTTAAAAATAATATTATAGAAATTCTTCCCCTACCCTAACCCTTACTTACTAAGCTTATCTCTTATCGATAAGGGTTAAGCTTTTTATATAAGGGTTAAGGTAAAGTAGTATTTTCTATAGTATTATTTCCTATAATCTAACCCTTATCAAAACTAAGATCTAAAAGTAAGACCTTTTTTAGTTAAGAATTCACTTTTTAATAAATAGTTAAAAAAGGTAAGGTTTTCTAAGGCAATAAGAAGTGATTCACTCGCTTGTCTGATTCATTCGCTTGTGAACTACGTTATCTATTGGTGAGGATTTTGTGGATTTTGCACGTTACTCCACACAGCTAGCGGAGGAAATACCGCCCATAGTAAAGCGTCCCCTTCCGTTGGATTTTGACCTCCTCGACTTATCGGCGGACATTGGCTTTGCAAGTACGAGGCATGGGATTTATTGGGGCGAATTCTCCAGACCAGGCCAGACCACACACATCGTCGGTCTTTTGCTGGAGTAATTATGGAGTAGTAACGCTGTTGGTGTTGCTGCTGCCTGTTAGTGGGTTTACTATGCAGGACCCTTGAAGGATGAGCTGCAAAGGGGTCGGGCTAATAATGCACGGGGACGGAGACCGGTTGGGCTCGGTTAGGTATTAATTACTTACCATCGTTTGTGATGGCCAATTGCGGCAATAGTCCCGCGCATACATGTGACCAGCTATATTTCAGCATGCCACCAGGAATGAATACCGAAGTGATCGCCACAATCGCCCTGTAGAATGTGATTGAGGCGAAGTGGATATTCCCGTAGGTTTGCTAGGCTTTATCAACCACGACAGGAATGAGTTGTACCGTATCCTCTCGGCAAATTCGTTTTCCACTTCCCCACTAGACTAACGGAAGGAGGTTAGTAGGTATACCCGCGCTAGGCTTAAAATAGAAGGCGGTCTGCCAATTAATCCGCCACTTGCCAGCCAGCCAGCCAGCCAGCCAGCCAGCCTATCTACGGTTAACTTCTATCTACGGTTAACTTCTATCTACGGTTAACTTCTATCTACGGTTAACTTTGCTAACCTATCTAACCAACTAACTAACCCACCACGATATTTACAATGCCTGACTGCTAGCCGCTAGGCAATATTAATCTAAATACACTACTATTACGTAAGAAAATAGGTAAAAAGGCTTCGCCTATTATTAAGCAATAATATATACTAAAAAAACCTATCTAATAAGTTAAAAGGTCGTATAGGCTAAAAAAGAAGGCTAAAGTACTGCTATTTCTTAAGTACTAATAGTACCTATTAGATCTATTGCATACTTGTTAATAGGCTGGTGATACCCCTCTTAACCCTGCTAACGGCCTCCGCCGCCCAACCTTTCCTAAGGCTGCTAACCACTTTAAGATACCTAAGAATACTATTTAATATTAGTACTATTAATAAGATACTATTACCTACCTACCTATACGCTACTAGCCTAAATAGCTAGAGATAGAAGCTAACCTCTATAGTTACTTCTAGTAATAACAGGCTAGTAATAAAGTTATTTCTACTAGATGGTTTAAGCAGGAGGCCTAAGCCCTTTTTACAGCCTGATACCCTAGCACCTCTATTAGTAGCTATTATCCTATACACCCCTTCTAATTCTTAGCAGGCTGGTTTACTAGCTTTCTTTTACGCTAGAATATCTTATATTACTAGCTTATAAAGTAAGCCTTAAAGCTCCCTACTAAATACCTTACTATTATTACTAGCTTCCTATACTTTAACAGACGTGTTAGCCAGCCCTTACTAGCCTGTTAACAGCTGCCTGTTAGCACCCTCTGCTTTCTACCTAACCGTATTGTTAACTTTAATAAGACCCCTATACCTTTTAAATACCTTAATAGCTTAACTTAGGCACCCTAAGGCTCCTATATAGTAGCTAGAAAGACTAATAGAAGTAGCTAGAGTAAGCAGTAAGCTACTCTTATCCTCTATATCTTTACTAATAAAGTCTAGTAGCTATAACCTAAGCTAATATTCTATAGTACCCCTATAAATAATAGTAGGTTAATTAAGTTAAAGGAAGGTAAGAGGTATAGTAATAAAGTAACTATAGAATATAATAATACTACCTATAATAATAAATATCTATTAGGGTAGTAGCTAACTAATAAATTCTTCCCTCTTATAGTAAGTTAAGAATACCTTCTAGTTATAGACGTTATAACCTTCTATAAGACCCCTATAATACTATTATAACTTTAATCTAACTATATTATAGCTAGCCTTATACCCCTTAGTATAACCTCTCTTCTTTAACCTCTTAATACTACTATTAATAAGCCCTTTAAGTAGTAGTTATCTAAAGTAATTGTAAGGAGATCCGTAGTAGTCAGCCTGGTGGGTCTCAGCGACGGGTCGCCAAGCCTCCAACAAGCCAGCCCCACTACAGAGTTTTAACAGGTAGCCACAGCCGCACTAGAGGAACTCAGCAAGCTTAAGTCTTATAATATACTAATACCTACTATTAAGCCTCACCTAGTTAAGTACCCCTAGCTAATACTCTTATAATTCTTAAGCTTCTATCTCTTTAGAGTAACTAGCATAGGTAAAATAGATTTAAACAACAGGATACACCCTAAGAGCTCGCTAACGCTCTAGCGACACGCCACTAGCGTAGACAAGTTACAACTATCCGCAGTAGAGTACCTACAGCGCAACGCCAAGGATTAACCACCCTTAACAATAGGGCCTAAGTTACAAGACAACCACAAAGAAACACACAGAAGAACTTTATCAAGGGAGCGCTCTCCAGCCTCCCTAAGACTAATAGATAAGGCCGATAAGGCATTCATCACCAAGCGGTCGCAGAGCCGGCTGAGCGCAAGCACACATCACAGTGCTGGCGCAGCCACGCCAGGCTTAGAACCTATAGACCCTATGCAGGTAATAATATCATATTTCTAAGAGACCATAAGAGCTATAGTTAAGGAGCACCATAAAGAGAGGCAGTACCATAAGCGCCTTTTACAAGAGCTCGCCAATAGGCCGGCACAGCATCTTAGCAAGAAGGAGTATAAGAAGCCCCTAGTCTATAATTATAAGACTATTAGGGAGGAATCTACTAGTACCTAAGTAGCAGACTAGATTATTATAATAGAGGCGGCAAATAGGCTCTACCCTAGGAGCACTATTAAATAGTAAGTTAAATAGGCCCTTTTAAAGGTATCCCTAACATTATAGACATAGTAGTATAACTATAAGAGAGGCCTTACTAAGCCCTTAAAGTAGGAGGACTTC
The DNA here is from genome assembly GCA_020631755.1 of Colletotrichum sublineola. Classification (NCBI taxonomy): domain Eukaryota; kingdom Fungi; phylum Ascomycota; class Sordariomycetes; order Glomerellales; family Glomerellaceae; genus Colletotrichum; species Colletotrichum sublineola. The sequence goes on from JAHSQG010000010.1 coordinate 2,081,007, forward strand.
TTAGCGTTTATTTGCTAATAGCATGTCAACCTAGAGGCCTAGGAGAGGGACTACTAGTAAGAGCTAAGGAGGAAGCATATAGGTAATAGTTAGACCTTATTATAGTACCTTACTAAGTAGTTAGTAATATACTACAACTTAGGAATAGAGGGTGTAGAGGAGTTAAAGGCTAAGGCATATTAGTACTTCTTTAGCCTCCTGGCCTTATTATAGGATAAGATAATTTACTAGAAGACACCTATCCTCTGCCTGAGAGACATAGCGTATAAGGCGGACCGCCTATAGTCGCTACGTAACTACTAAGGGGTTAGTAACAACTTGCGGAAGGATAGTAAGAAGTATCTACTACCTACTAATAATTAGCTATAGAGGCTAATACTATTTTAGTAGGATTAGTAGAAGGAGACACCTAAGGACTTTAAATTATAGGAGTCCTACTATAGACTGTTTGGGGGCGACCAACACAGCAGGTAGTTACTAAAGGATTAGCTAGATAGAATCTAATACTATACCTATTTCTAGAAAGGGTATATATTTATTATATACCCTAAGAAGAAGGCTAGTAGTGTAAGTAATAGTAGGCTATTTAGTTACTAATTAGATTAGAAGGCTGCTATAGTATAGTAGGTTAGGATCTACCTAAGAGTTACTAAGCTTAACTTATTAGGAAATAAGTAGGTATAGGTATTACTACCTAGATATCTACACCTAAGAAACCAAGGGTACTAGTAGGACTTATTACTAAGGGTATAGTAATTATCCTATAAGGAGATATAGAAAAGGTTGTTAGAGTGGTAATAGATACGTATTTAGAGGTAGACCTTATTAGCCGTAAGTTAGTGTAATACCTAGGCTTAAAGCCTATAAAGGCTAAAACCCTAGTGTTAAAGTTGTTTACTAGTAAGACTATAAGCTAAGGGGTGGCTTACTAGCTAACCTTCTTCCTAATTAACTACTAAGGTTAGCTATAGAAGATTTAGCAACTAGCTGTTAAAGCTAACTATAGAGAGGACTAAGTAGACATCCTTATATTAAGACAGTCTATAGGCTAGGAAGGCATTTAGATTAATATAGCTACTAACAAGTAGTACTATAAATTAATCTTAATTATTAAGCCTAAGGCAATAGCTTATGATATTATTAAGAATAAGGAACATATGTATATGTTATATATCTCTTATGAAGTAGGCCTATAAAAGGAACCCCCTTAGTTAGAGGGCCTTCTAGAAGAACTTTAGAGTAAGATGGCTACCTTCAACAAAGGTTTAGCAATAGGGCCTTAAGTACATATTAAGGCTAAACACTTAATAGACCTTATACTAGGCGCAAAGCCGCCATATAGTCTAATATACCTACTAAACAAGAAGTAGTTAGAAGAGCTTTACTAATATATTACTAAGAACTTAGTAAACAGTTATATTATAAAGTCTGTTAGTAAGGCTAGAGCACCTATCCTCTTTATACTAAAGAAGGACAGTACTATATAGTTATATATAGACTATTAAGGCCTTAATTAGGTTATAATTAAGAACTAATACCCCTTACTACTAATTAGCAAGCTATTAGACAGGCTTTATAGAGCAAAGTAGATATCTAAGGTTAATATCTATAATATATACTACTATATTAATATTAAGAAGGAAGACTACTAGAAGACTATATTTTAAACCTAATATAGCTACTTTAAGTATATAGTTATACTATTTAGACTAACTAATGCTCTAGTAATATTCTAGGTATATATTTACTAAGTACTTAGCAAACTACTAGACATATATTGTATTATATATATAGATAATCTTATAATCTACTCTACTATAAGGGAGTAGTATACTAAGGATCTTAAGAAGGTCCTCTAATAGTTATAAATGTTTAGGTTGTTTACAAAACTCTTGAAATGCTTATTCTATTAATAGAGGGTTAAGTTCCTAAGGTATATAATTACCCCTAAGGGTATTAGTATAGATAAATCTTATATGTAAATAATTACTAAGTAGAAGGCACCTATATTAATAAAAGATGTCTAGACGTTCCTAGGATTTTATAACTTTTATTAGAAGTTTATTCCTAGATACTTAGGCATTACAGCACTAATAATAGGGCTACTAAAGGGACATAAGGATGCCTTATATGTATTTAAATAGACTAAAGAGGCTAATAATACCTTTAATTAGCTAAAGGTTGCCTTCTTATTAGTAACTATCCTCTCATACTAGAATCCCTAGTAACTTACCTATATAGAAATAGACGCTTTAGTTAAGGCCATTACAGCCATCCTATCCTAGCTAGTAGAAGGATAATAGTAACTAGTTGCTTACTAGTTATAGAAGCTTTTAGATATAGAATAACAATAGGCCACAAGACAACAGGAGCTATTAGCTATTATAGAGGGATTAAAGCATTAGGCTCATTACCTTCTAGGGCTATTAGAGAAGTTCATAGTCTTAACAGACTATTAGGTGCTAAAGGGAGTTATTAGCACACTAGTATAGGACCTTTACAGAAGGCTCGCCCGTTAGGTATACAAGTTGTCAGCATTTGACTTTAATTTAGAATACTAATTAGGAAAGATAAACCTTATAGATAGTCTGTCTAGAAGGCCAGACTATATGGAGGGGGAAGTACTATATATAGACGTCCTCCTAATATTAGTAAAGAAACTATAGCTAGTTAATAAATTACTACTAGAGACATAGCAAATAATTAGTAACCTTAGAGGAATAAGTAAGACTACTAAAGTATATATCTAGGTAGTAAAGGTATTACTTTATAACCCTAGCTATAAGGTAGATAGCTCTTAGGGTAAGGAATCCTCTCCTTAGGACTAGTAGTAGGCTATAGGGCGTCCTAGTTATTTAGTAATAATTACTACTATAACAACCTAAGGCTAGAAAGTAAGGGAAGATTTGGTAAACGCTTGGCGGGAAGTCGCCTAGGCGACTAAGGGGCCTAATAGAGCTAGGGTTACTATACTAGAGCAGTATATCCCACGTTAGGTTATAAAGGAGCTTATGCCTAACAAAATAGCGTTAGTACTACACCAAACGCGTAAGATAGAAGAACTTATCTAAGGACTATAGGCTAAAGATAAGTTTTATCTATTATAATTAGTAAGGGTGTATAGTACAGCTAGTAAGTTAAAAATGTATACTATTAATAATATAGGCACCCTGTTCTATAAGGGAAGACTAGTTATCCTATAGGTAGAATTACTAAGGACTAAGATCCTTTACTAATACTATAACAACCCTAGGGTAGGTTATATAGGAGTAATAAAGACTCTTAACCTTATCTTAAGAAAGTTCTATTAGGAAGGAATTAGTAAGGATATATAAGAGTATATTAAGGATTATAAGTACTACCTTAGCATTATAGTCCTATAGTACAAGCCGTATAGGTAGTTATAGTTACTAATATTACTATTATACCTATTCTAAGAAATCTTACTAGATTTTATTATAAGACTATTACTAAGTACTTATAATAATAGTACTAAATATAACTATATTTTAGTTATTATGTGTTAGATAACTAAGTTTATAATATTTATTCTAACTAAGAAGACGTTAAACATAGTATAGATAGTAAGGATCCTATACAAAAGGGTTAAATATAAGTTTGGGATACTAGAGGGTATTATAAGTAATAGAGATAAGCTATTTACTAGCTCCTTCTAGGAAGAATTTATAAAGGAGAGGGCGATATATTACTAACTATCTACTATATACTACCTACAGACTAACAGTTAAATAGAACAGACCTATTAGATACTAGAGAGATACTTACAACTATACGCTAAGGGCTTACTAAGTTATTAGGTGGCATAGTTAGATAAAGTAGAGTTTACATATAACAATAGTAAGCACTTAACTATTAGAGTATCTCTATTTATAGCACTCTATAGGTATAACCCTAGATTTATTAAGTATATGCCTAGCTATAAGGTAACTATGTAAGGAGTATAGGAGTATATTAAACATACTACTAAGGTTAGGAGGTAGGTAGAGTAAGCCTAGGTAAAGGCCATAGAGTCCTAGGCCGCCTACTATAATAAGAGGCACCAACTAAAAGAGTTCTATTATAGAGAGGTTATCAGACTATTAATAAAGAATATAAGGTTTAAGAATAAGAAGTTAGTACTATAATTTATTAAGGTGGCTATTATAAAGAGGATTAGGCGCCAGGCGTACTAAATCTATCTACTAAAGTAGTATAGATATATACATAATATGTTCCTAGTATTACTACTAGAACTATAGACTATAGGGCGATAGGTCGCTAAAGGTATAATAGAGCTTCTAGAGTTAGACCTTAAAGATAACATCTAGGAGGTTAAGGAAGTTATTACTTACTAAGGTAGTAGTAATAACCTTAGGTATCTAGTTAAGTAGGCTAGATAGCTAGTTAAGTATAATACATAGGAGCTACTAGACTACTTAGAGGGTACTAAGGAGGTAGTTAAGAAGTATAAGAGATAAAGGAAGTAAGTTTATAAGAAGTAGGATAAGTAGAGTACTATTAGTAACTATTTACTAAACATAAGTCTATTATAAGACTACCTAAAACCCTTTTTCTTTTCTCTACTAAATGCTACCTATAAACCTAAGAATAATACTAATAATATAGAAGGATTATAAGGCGATTAGTAAAGAGGCTATGTCTAGGCGTCTAGATTAAAAGGGTTAGATAAGGGAAGCTTAACAGCATAGTAAGCATTAAGCATAGTAATAAGGAGGTTATTATACTTATTAAGGGTAGTCTTCTCCTTATTAGTTAAGTCCTTAGGACTAGCCTATTTGCCCTTAGAGTAGCTAGAGTAAGGGCGCTTAGCGGCATGCTGGATGGCTGCCTGGCGGGTGGTGATCTTTTAGCAAGCAGACTCTATAAGAGGACGCTAGATGTTATTATAGAAAAGAGAGAAAAGGGCGTTCTTAGCGTTAACGGCTGTGGTAGATATCTAGGCGAACGTCAGCAAGCTATCACCAATAGGGCTAGAAGGGCTAGAAGGGCTAGAAGCCATGTTAGGGACTATAATAGAGTCTAAGCTTACTATATATATATCTATATTAAATATACTACCCTAGGTAGTAACCTTATTCTCTATGGCAATAAGGGTATTATTAAACTTTTATAGAATATTTACCTAAAAGGTGGTAAGGGGGCGACTAGCTACGTCTAAGTCTATGGCCTTACAAACTATTGCTAAGAAATCAGGATGGAGGGCCTAGAGAGTATTAATGGCGGAGCAAGTCGCAGAGTCCTTACTAACCTTATAGTGCTTAGTATGTAACTTAGAGGGAGAACCCTTAAGCTTAGACGCCTTAGACTTAGACATGTTACTATCTAGGCCGCTAGGAACATAAGTAGTAGTAAGTAAGTAATGCTTACTAGGAGTCTAGGTACTCTAACTATAACTAATAGGACTAGTACTATAAATAGTAATAATATAGGTTAGGACGTTATTTACTAAGTACTTACTAATAAGTTTATAAAACTTCTTAAACTATAGGAAGTTAGTAATACCCTTAATAGTAACACTAGGCTTAGCCTTAATATCATAAGTTTTAAGTAAATCTATTACTAACTATAGCGTGTGGGTATGGCTATTGTTGTAGAGGTATGCCGGCTAGAGGGTGCTAAGACAGTTCTGGATTTTATCCTTGTTGTTGGCGTTAAGAAGACTAGTCTATAGCATAAGTTAGTTATAGAGTAATTACAGAGGGGTTAACAACATACCTAGACCTAAATCATAAGGGCTATATGCTTATGGTTAGATATAAGCTCCTAAAGAGTTGCCTGCTTAAGATAGACCTTACGACTACCGACCGACAGGTTGGCGATATAGTTGCTAATATGCTCCTAGGCAGAAGCACAAGCGGCAAAGGTAACAAGGATACAGCTATAGTTAAGGTTACTAAGCTTACTATCTACCTCCTTCTAATAATAGAATATTAACATATTCTAAGTATACTATATAGTACTATAAAGCTCTTAGGGCACCTAAGACTATTAGTATACTTATAGAGTAATTACTAAATAGGTAATAACTTATAGTAGAATATTTCTTCTTATCTATTTAATAGATAACATACTTAGCTACATAGTAACTAGCAACACAGACAAGCTTATTAACATTACGGTACATACTAGTAAGGCAGCAGATATATAGAGTACCCCTAGTAAGGCTAGTAAAGCCGACATGTAGATTATATTTATAGTTAAGAACTATCTAGATTCTTAAGATAACTAACATTTTAGCAATAGGCCTATAACAGTAGGGCAAGAAAGAAGAAGTAAAGAGAAGGGAAAATAAAGCAAAAAAAGTTAATTATAAGGTAATTAAGTTAGTAAAGAGTTGCTAATATGTCGCTAAGCATAAAGAAGAGAGGAGGAAAAGAGGAAAACAATTAGCTAGTAGAAGAAAAACTTTTTACTAGGTAACATAACAGCTAGGAAAAGTAAGCTAGAAAAGTCTACCTAATATATATTCACCTTACTATTATGTAACTATCTTTTGTCTAAAGAACTAATACCTAACCTAGCAACTAGGTAGTAATATGTCGCCAAACAATAATATAAAACATTAAGAACTATAATAATAATAACAAGGTAGCTATACTAGTAATAAGAAGGATTCTATAACATATAAAGCTGTTAAAGGATATTCTAGGCTAAAAGGACTGTAGTTATTATTGGCGTTATTTATAATGTTACGTGATGACTTTAGGGATAAAGTCTTAGGGGGAGGGGAGTAATTGTAAGGAGATCCATGGTAGTCAGCCTGGTGGGTCTCAGCGACGGGTCGCCAAGCCTCCGACAAGCTAGCCCCACTGCAGAGTTTTAACAGGTGGCCACAGCCGCACTAGAGGAACTCAGCAAGCTTAAGTCTTACAATACACCAATACCTACCATTGAGCCTCACCTGGTTAAGTGCCCCTAGCCAATACTCTTACAATTCAATTGTAATGAGATCGCCGACCGGGCGCGAGGCACTCGGCGGGATCCATTATAAGGGCATGTGTGGTGCAGTGCTGGCACTAAGTGCCAGAACTGGTTGATCTTTTGGTCTATTGGTCGAGTTGGCACACCACCCGATTCGTTACAGTAATAGATAACTATATATAGTAAGTAGAGTAAGTAGTAGTAGCTACTAGCTAGCCCCTATAGTAGTCTACCTTAATAAAGCAGATTATAGTTACCTATACTGTAGTAGTAGCCACCTATTGCCTAGCTAGTAGGGCTAAAATAGTCTAGTAATCCTTTCTTTAGTGTAGAATTAGTAGGAATCCAGATAGCAGTAATATTAACAAGATATAAATTAAGGATATCCTAATTAAGAAGATATTATAGGATAGCTAGGATACTTTTAATTATAATAGATACGTTAAGAAGGAGGTCTCTAATATAAAGATACCTGACGTTAATACTAATAACAACAGTCTTAAGTATATATCTATAGCAGAAGACGTCTAGCAGACCATTAGAAATAATCCATAGGCACCTGTTGACTTGACGGGCCATGGCCGGGCATGGGAAATCTAATGTAACTGCGAGGTTTTTTTTGCTGGTCCTTACACCAAAACTAGCTTCTGACGTACATAACTAACCCCTGACTTTGCCACTCCAGATCCCTGTTTCTGCCGTCACACTATACCTCCTTCGGCCGCCAAGGGCAAAGTGGAAAACGAATTTGCCGAGAGGATACGGTAGGTGACCAAACTATTATGTGGGCATGATACTTTTACTGTGTTTTTCCAACTGTGTAGCCATCATTGTGTACCTCTGCGACCGCGCCCTTCTTAAGAGGGACGGACAGGCTTGTATTGGTACCTTGGTAGGTGACCAAACAGTCCGAGGTTATCACATAATGGGAATTGGTTTCGTGGGTTTTCAAAAACAGCCAAGTGATCTATCTACCTGGGCTATGTAACTCAGAATTGCCTTAGTGATGAGTTGATTGCATTGAATCAAATTTTCAATCGTTTCTGGATTTGGCTCCCCTGATTATCGTAACATAGCTTCCTTGTCTCTCTTCTAGCTCTAATTAAGGCGGCTTATTTAATTCATCTGCAGAGGAGAACACGAATCAATTTTGCGGTCACGACGTGTAATCCAGGGGAGCAATGACTTCCTGGCACCCCCCTGTGTAGCTCTGTGGCAAACACTCTTACATCATACATAGGCCTCATGGGTGCAAGCGCCGTACACACTCTTTCCGGTCGCCAGCTGTGGCAATCACGAACGCTAGCGGCTTGGTCAAAGTCATGCTTTGAGTCTGATTGTCAAAAGTAGCGTTCAGTCACAGGTGTTGGCTACAAGACCATTCTACCAATTCTTTTGGACAATGTTATAAAGAGGAAAGCTCTTTTTTCTGGTCTCTCCATGTGAAGCTTCGGAGAATAACCATTTGACATGATACTGTGAAGGGAAGTTGATGGTTTTTGTGTTTTAACTTATTTCGAAGTCTAAGCAGTGTTTGTTTCATTATCAGTTTTTACCGCACTTTTTAGTCCTCCTCACCGGTACAGAGCCTTCCATTTAATTGACAGCCGTATGTGATAATATACGAAGACTATAAGCCTTCTACTTACCTACAACCTTAAAGTATGCCCTGATTATACTCTTAGTAGTAGGCACCTTTGAATTAACTAGGCGAGGTATCTTCTCTATAGAGTGATAGTGTTGCACGTTGCGCACTGCACCGCTAGAGTCCCATTTTCCCCTTCACTTTCAATATGTTTGACTCGTGTCACAAAGTGATACAAGACGCCAATTACTACCCGCAGTTGACGCTGCCGTCTTTGCGACAACTTGATTTTCTAATGCTATCGGTATTACTCTTTGGAAAGACCTTACGTCAAGCTTGAGCCCGGAAGATCCAAAGTAGCCAGTGACGTCAATGTCAGACCCTTTAGTCATGGTCCTTGGCCCTAAATAGAGCAAAAGAACATCAGCCTTCGAGACGACTTAAGAGAGGCCTTTTCATCAGAAATAACCATGCGTTTTGGTGTAACATTGAATTGGCGATGCATGTCAGATGATACACACCGCAACTTATATGATTGCGTGCCTCAATCATTGCGTTACGCTAGCAGTTAGACATACCATTTTCCCACTGCCTGAACCATTTCGTTTTCCCCTGGAGTGGTCTATGTACTTTGGCTGTGTTGACACATAATTAGATGTCAATCATCATTAGGGAAGTTACACAACCTGCTGCCTCGAATCACAGCTATTAATAGTGCAAGGATAAGTCAGATCAGTTAAGTAGAGAACCCTTTTCGTCGACTGCTTTGTTCTGAATTCTTTTTCAAGTTTCCGAAATCGATGGACATTATATATATGTCAACGATGGCGGTTTTTTTTGATCCAATTCGAGCTGAGCTCCTAATTTGAAAAGATACCTTTGATGTTACCTTTAAGGGATCTACTTCGCGATCTTAGAGAAAGATCCGCTCCACGTTTGTTTCGCCCTAGACTTCCCGTTAAATAGGCCATTCGACTTAAGAATGTGCTTTATTTAGTTAGTCACGAGTCAGCCTATTCAGACTAATGTTAAGTATCGACTTTTAACAAGAATAACCTGTCCGAGGACGGATGCTGGGCAACGCCGAAGGTTTCCTCCGCACTAAATGGGCAGCTGAGCGGGTCTTGAACCATGGGGGCCCCGCGGTCATCCAATTGGAGTCACTCGTGAGGCATCACCATGCGATGACGCGATCGCGAGGCGCAAATCCGCAATCTTAAAGCTTTAAAGGTAAAAAAAGGCGCACGGCAGGAATTCCTAGCCGTTCTGGCGCGGTTCTTATCTCGCGGTAATGCATGTGCGAGGGTACCGGCCCGCTGTATTGGGTCCAGCGCCTCGAGATGTTTAAAAACCGTTTGCCAACCCCCTAACCGAACTTGCCTGCAACACCGAGGGCGCTGCTGGTTCGATCTCGGAAACTCGGAGACTACTGATGAGAAATTTGCGGACAGGGTCAACCAAAGCCAATCGACCCCGTACTCTGTTTCTTCACCCACTCGCTCCAGCGTTGCGATGTCTCGGTATCGAGCCTACGATAAGGATGATGATGACGTCCCCGTCATCGAGGACACGGGCGTCCGCGGCGCGTACGGGGATGAACTGAACTCGACCAATGCTGACTTCTCCGCCTTTGACCCGCACAGCGGCGTCAAGCGAGGCCTGAAGACGCGGCATCTCAGCATGATGGCCCTGGCAGGCATCATCGGACCCGGCCTACTCATTGGCGCGGGAGGTGCCCTCTCCAACGGTGGCCCGGCAGCTTTGCTCATTGGGTTTGGCGTCATCGGCATCATTGCCTTCAGCATCATGCAGAGTCTTGGCGAGCTCACCACCTTGTACCCCACTGGTGGTGCATTCACAGGACTGGCAGATCGTTTCGTTGATAAGGGCTTCGCGGTAGCTCTAGGATGGAACTATTTCATCATCTGGATGTGCGTTTTGGCCAACGAGTACAATGTGCTCTCCAGTATCTTCGTCTTTTGGAGCGATAAAGTCCCCTTGTGGGGGTACTTCTTAATATTCTGGGTATGTCGCTCTGAACAAGTTATGACGGGAGTGGATGGGCTAATCTCGTTTCAGACTGTCTTCCTCGGTTTCCAGCTACTAGGAATCGAGGCTTTTGGAGAGGCCGAGTTCTGGTTGGCTTTGTTGAAGCTCATGGGTCTGGTGGCTTACTTTCTTTTCTCCATCATGTAAGTGCTTACACATCAGCAAAATCCGATACCCTATCCCGCTCTAACCATTTCCAAGCTATGCCGCTGGAGGAATCCATGGGCAGGACGCCCTTGGTTTCCGGTACTGGCGTGACCCTGGTGCGTTCACGGATGGGTTTCGTGGCGTCGCCAAAGTGTTCGTCTTCTGCTCAACCTTTTACGCCGGAGTCGAGTCTGTTGCCGTCGCCGCCACTGAAACCAAAAACCCGCGTGCTGCCGTGCCGCTTGCCATTCGTCAGGTCTTCTGGCGCATCATCCTCATCTACATGGGCTCCGCTTTCTTCTTCGGTCTTACCTGCCCCGCCAATGCCGACGAGCTGGTCAATGGAGGATCTCGAGCTGTCAAGAGCCCCATGACGGTTGCCATTCAAAACGCTGGGTGGGAGGGGGGTGTGCACCTTATCAATGCTTTTATCGCAGTGACTTGTTTGTCGGCCGTGAACTCGTCCATATTCATTGGCTCACGCACTCTCCTGTTCATGGGTCAGGACGGAAAGGCACCCAAGATCCTGGGGAAAACCGATAGCCGTGGCGTGCCCATCCCGGCCATTGTCTTCACCAACCTCTGCGGCGCCTTGTCCATGATGAACATTAGCACGGGCGCCAGCAAGGCTTACTCCTACATTGTCAACCTTAGCGGCGTTTCGACTTTCCTCGTCTGGGGGTCTATTTCGTTCATTCACATCCGCTTCCGCCAAGCATGGAAAGCCCAAGGTCATGACGAAAGCTCTCTTCCATTCGTGTCGCTATGGTATCCATGGAACGCCTATTTTGGTTTGGCGGCAAACATCTTCTTGGCCATTGTGCAGGGCTGGACGACCCTTGCGCCTTTCGATGCCGGGTCTTTCGTCGACGCCTACATCCTGCTGCCCTTGTTCCCAATGATCTGGTTCGGGTATAAATTCTGGTTCAAGACTCATTTTTGGCGAGTGAGTGAGATCGATCTGCTCTCCGGTCGGCGGAGGGATCTCGACGAGTCCCAGGAGATTGAAACCGGTGAACATGATTTAAATAGGCTTCCGTGGTGGAGAAGGCTTCTGAAAAGCTTATAAATCAGAAATCACTAGGTGACGTATTGTATCATGGTGTCGACATGCATGAGATAGTTGCCGCTTCTTGCTGGCCGCAATGGTGGGTGGAATTGAGTTTAGTCGTCAGTCAAACATGTCGCTTCGGATGCCGGCGCCTCGAAGCATTTGATGCGGTTTGAAAGCAGTGTCGTAGTTACACATCTATCACTGATGCACCCATTCCCAAGCATGCATACCCCTTTAGCGGCGATATCATCCCAACTTTCCGAAGCGGATGGCCCGGTCCTCTTTTCGCACTCGCATACCCTGGCGCATATGCGCTCCTTGTGCGTCCGTCGCACTCGTCTATGCACATTAACTGAGATGAGAGCAAAATAGGGGCCAAAAGGTTTGAAGTTTCTCTCGTCACATCGGCCGATTGATTGGGCCCTTTCTGATAACAAATCTCCAATACCTCCCTTGGGAGTCGTCAAAAACTTAACCTCTTTCGCAACACGCGACTTATCCTAATGAATTTGAACTGACGACACTTCTGTTCGAAATGGGTTCTGTGTCAGTGGTATTGACCATGTCAAACTATCTGAGCAGTACACAGACGCCCCCGATACAGAAGTCTCCTGAAGATATCATCAAGACTCTCCAGCTTCAACTTGCGCAGCGTGCTGCTGGCGGGAGCGGCTTGGCGTCGACGAGCTATCGATACCTCAGAGATAAACGAAAAGCGCCGCACGAAGACCCGATTTGGGATAACAATGTGACCAGGCTCAGCCCCAGGGGAGAAGAGTTGCAAACTGTGAAAAGACGAGGAAACCAGTGTGCGGAGCGCGCCCGCGAGCTACAGCAGTACTTGGATGTTCTACAGCAACACGAGGCCGAGCCTTACATGCTCGCCCCATCGCCGACGCCATCGCCGACGCCACCACCGTTGCCCAACGCGGTGGCTTTCGCGCGCCTGCCGCGCCCCGTCATCATCCCCCAACGGCGCATCATGAACCGCTCGCAAGGATTCGTCTGCAATTATTCACCATCTTTGCGAGATGCCGGGATTAACGAGAAAGCATTCTCAACTTTCATCAGTCAGCTCAACAGGCTAGCTGAGCTCAAACCTCTTGCCCAAGCTATCGACTTCAGCGGATTCGCACACTTGTGCTCCAATACACATCACGATGGCTTCATCTCCATGGCAGTCGGCATGGCCTTCCAGACTGCCCAAAGTATCCAACATAGTACGGCGATGAATAAGTTTGTAGAGAAGGCAAACAACGAGCTCTTTAATCCGAAGGGCCTCGTCTGCCTTCTGATGACTTGGAAAGCCGAAGGTCCGGAAAGCATTTCGTCAGGTCGTGCAGTCAAATCAAGGCCAGTGCAGCTGGTAAAGCACGAGCGAAGAGTCAGAACAAAACGGCCGAAGGCAAAGAGCCGGCTCCAAGGGATGGGGATGTTCGAATGGCCTCAGCCCACATCGCTCGAACGCATCGACGGCGATGCGGCCGCCCCAACAGAGACCGGAATCTCAACGGCCTTCAACCAGCACCCCATGTGGAATCATGGAACAAAGTCCATTTACAGCCAAACAAACCAACATCTTGCCATACATCACCTGGAGGACCGTCATGGATCCCAGGTCGCAACGGTAGAGATCGGAGTTCTGGCTCACTCACAGCAAAGAGTACCGTTTCAACTAGCAGAGAATGCCGGCCTTATATCACTGAAATCCCAGGGTCAAATTACCCTGAGCAACTTGGACGGGTCTTCGACCTCGGAGGGGAGGAACATCAGCGACAGCGGGTTAAGCTCATTCTGGAATCCCGGCCCTGTCATATCGACTGGAGATGCCGGAGAGGAACAGATCGAGGATTGCTATTTACCCAAAGACTTAAAATGTTCGGATCCTTTTACCAATACCCTGTCGCCTTTGTTCCCCACCGGCGCGTTAAAGGCTTTGGAGACTGTAGGTTCAACGCAGCCCAGTTTGTGGATCTCACTAACGAGGATTTTTAGGAAACGTTGTACATTTTGATTGCCAATATGCCCCATGACGGAGAAACACAGAAAGATACGATTTGCGAGTCATAAGAACCGTTCAAGCCAGTTGCGCGTTACACAACCGTCGCATATTTCCCCCAAGCATGGAGTTATAGCATTGTTTGTCACTATTAGATAAGACGGTTATGGCCGCCTATGAGATAATGAATATCACAAGCATAATGTATCTTATCAAATTATCTGGCTCGTTGGCTAAAAGTATTTACAAATCCGAAACAACGAAAGCAAGAAGCCCGGTAATCCCAATACGCACTGCCAAGTGGTTCGACTAGGGAAGCATGCCGAACAGGTAGAGGTGACTTGAAAAAATTGTTGGACCTTACTTTCTGAAAAGCATTCGTTTTGGACATTAATATTATTTAAAACCCACTCCATTCTTCGAAGCTGTCATTGTATTTAAAGCTGACAAAACTTCTTGTATCTATAGACATAAGTCAAAAGCAGTACATGTATTCAATATGTTTAGGGTTAAAAACACCCAGCCCATTGGTGCCCACAATTACCCAGATAAACGGGTTAGGTGGATACGTGTATCTATAGAATGGGCATTAGAGGTTTTAGGGATTATAAGTAGATATAGAGGGTAGATCAGGCTTTAGCAGTGCGGTGTGTAGCAAACATAACTAGCTACTAACAAAGAACTCAAGATACCTCTCTAGATCGTCTTTACTTAATAATACTAATTAAAGGTCTATAAGAAGCTTTAATTAATACTTCTTCTAGTAAGTCTAGGCAGAGTAAAGGGCTCCTAGGCTTTCTTAAGTTATTATGATTAAGACTATAAATTAAAGGAGATAAAAGCTCTAGTTTAAGTAGGATTGAGGTTATAAGTAGGGATCAAAACATATAAGAATAGGTATAAACTTTTCTAGATTAGCCCTTACTAGAAGTCTTTATATCTTCTACGCTAATTAGAGCTGTCTAGTTATCTATATAAACAAAATTTTCTATATCCTGGCCTCCTGGCCTACCTCTGATCTGCCGACTCGGGCACCTTGCCCTGTTCCAATATAATCATAAATTAACGCAGTAATATCTGTCGTCTCTCATTACAAGATAATGAGGCTAACAAAGAGCTCAGCCGAATATCTATGGTCGCGCTAGGCGAAAGAGAATGCGGGGATGTCGATGGCAGGTGCACTCCAGGTTTTGCCTTCGTCAGTGGTTGTCAGGTCACCTGTGACGTTTACGCTCTTGCTGAAGGTGCTGTCAAGATTGGGGTCCGTATTGTTGAGGATGAGCGCGGTGTTGGTCCAGGCTGTTACAAGCGTCAGTCAGCTTGCCACACAATATTATGATTGACTTCGAGTGATAAACTTACAGTGCGCAGCTACGGTGCCGCAATCGTTGGCAGCACACTCAACAGCGGTTTTCCACCATCTGGCGATACCATCTGAGGTAGATAAGGTAATAACAGCCTTGCCGTTGATGGAGATAGTTTGTGTGTAGTTCTTGGAATTGTCGTCATATTGGTCTGTGGTTTTATTAGCATGATTGGAATTAGGGTAGAACTAGAACGCATTAAGCCAACACGTACAGTTCATGGTGACTTGGTCGCCTCCCGAAGCGTAAGAGCTGCTAGACTGAATCGTTCCACTCGGCTGAAGAGCACGGGCAAAGATTTCCCACTGGCCCTTAGCGCTGCGGGCAACGGACTGGACCCGATTAGGGCCATCGGTGAAAATATTGGCTGAAAGGGAGGCGTCACCGTTGTTGTTGACAGGTAGAGCGGGGAGGATGAGAGTCGAGGTCGCCGATTGGAGGAATGTGCCATCGATGATTGGCCCAGCGCTATAGGCAGGTCCATCGGTGGCGGCGGCCTGAACGCTAGCAGCAGCCGTTACGGCGAGAGCATAAAAGATTTGGCTTGCAGAAGGCATCTTGGCGATCAGTATGGGAGGTGAGAGTATGTAGAGTGATTCCAAAATACGTCGTCAATATCCTTAAAGATGTCCTAACAAACCCAAAGTCGCTCTGGAGGAAAGGGTGAATATTTATTACTTGTAATTCCTATGGCGAAGCATCTAATTTCCCCAACAGAGCAGCCGCAGCAGCTATAATTAGCTATGCTATGTAAATCTTTTGTCGTCTATAATCACAGCGACTGGTATAGAGTATAGAATAGTGGGCGGTTCGCCTTATCTACTACATAAAGTAGCCCGCTTCTTAACAGCCAGGACCTTGCGCATTTCTACATTTTAGCGAGATTTATAGCCGGGGGTTTTCTTTATCGTTGTTAGAGTCCGGACACTAAGTAGGTGTGATACAGAATTCAATTTTGCTATTGACCATACACCTATTACTACGCACAGCAACCCTACACTGTATGTACTAAATAGGGGCTGTCTGAGGGTAAATTTCTTTGAACGTCGCTCTGTGCTGTCGTGTTTTGAATGCACTTGAACTGGTAGAGATACGACTGTTTTCTTTCTTTCTTTTTTTTCCTCTTCTTTTTCTTCTTCTTCTTTTTTTTTTTGTGGGAAGGGCACTTAGGGAGTAGGTGGGGTCGGTAATACCTGGGCTGATACAGGTTGGGTTCCGCACTTTGTATGCCTGTCAATAGCCGCAACCCATTATCCGGAGAAGCCGCAAGCGACGATGTAACAGTGGGAAATGTGCCAACCAAGCTTTCTAGCATCTAAATCATTATAGTACTACTATGAACCTATACACATAGTGTGAGGTGCTACAACAGGAGGTAATAATTGTAATACAAGATTTCCTACATTATTCGTAACCGCATGTTAGTCAGTCGCGTGCATAACCCGTTTAACGTCTATGCATACACTCAGGAGGGTTCTGTTGGATTCACTGGGTGATAGCAATGAGATATCCCTGGTGGGCGGTATACCAATTGGTGAGGATATTCGTGGTTGCTGTTATTCTTGTTGTTGGATCTAGTGAAGTGGGCAAGTGGGTGAAGTGGAGGATTTGGTGTTACTTGTATTATTAGGGGGAGGAATATGTATCGTGATTCGAGTCACGTGGCATTTTTCTCCCTTCAGCGGTCCCCCAAGCCAACAAGTTCCTTTTGAATCCCCGTAGTAACCAAGAAACCGCTGCTTGCCGCTTTCAACTATTCGTCTTGGGCCTATGCCGCAAAAAGTTCAAGTATGAAAACATCATCTTGTGCTCTCGCTCGCACCGAGAAGGGTACGATAGTTACCGGGTATTATATGCAACAATCCAAGCGGGGTGCAATATGAGCTTAATGAGTGATCGCGTCGATACGCGACCATCTGGTGCATTGTCCCTGCCATCGTATTACTTCTGCGACAGTAAGTTTCCGCCATCATATTGACTTGGCCAACCCTACATCGCCCCTCCATTCTTGAAGTGAAATATTGACGCCCGGCCAGTTACAAGACGAGAGTGACCTGATTAGCTTGATCCATGCAATTATACCTTGAAAGCAGTACCAAGTAAAATTGCACGCCACAGTCACATGCTTTGATTCTCTCCGGCTTCGCCGTTGCAACCTGGTCATATGGCAATGTGGACGCCGGTGACAAGGAGAAGACTCGCCGGTGTGGGTTATGAAAAACCCGCTCGATTGATGAGCAAATCTTCATGTCGAAATTGTCTGAATCCTCATTTCATTCAGGTAGAAGTTTGCATGGCACCATAGAGCATTCGGCAGCTGATAGGAATGACGAATTCCAGGTGCTCTGCTTCTAGGCCATATATATAATATGCTGAGAGTTTAATAATGAGCAAGTACAACTGAAACAACCCAATAGTGATAGCAACACCATAACAACAAGTAGGATCACAGGAAGGGTTGGATACATATAAGTAATTATATGCTACTAATCAAGTCATTATAGCTTTACGTACTTTCAAATAGCCTACCAGGGGAAAAATCTATGAAGTACTTTAATCTTGACAATGGATATCTCATACTGTCCAATTCCTAGGCGCGACTGGGTAGTCTTATAATATATGGTAGACAATTGTAATTTATTTTTCTGTCAAAGAGTGGGGAGATCTTCTGTATCGTTGGTTATAGACGTAGTGTCAGTGTAGTGTCTTGACAAAGCTATTCTGCTTCCGGCTTCGGCCCGCGACAGTCCATACCCTCATAGTCCGGGAGGCTCCAGCCCTTGACATCTTCTCTGCCATTCACCGTCGTAAAAGCGTCTAACCTGAAGAACGCCAGCAGCCCCAGAACAAAGTTGAGAATCATAATGCCCAATGGAGAAGTGGGAACCTTCGTCCAGTAACCGGATTCGGGAGTGATTCCGTTCTGTATCTGCTCCATGAATGGGCGAAACTTTTCCTCATAGCCATGCAGCGCGCTGAGAATTGATCGCTTGGTCCCAGAGCTACCGCAGTGCTCCCATATTTCACCGGCCAGTACGTAGGCGCCGACAATCGCTGAGGTTGCTCCCATTCCCGTGGCCGCGGAGGGGCAATATGCGGCATCCCCCAGGAGGGCAACGCGTCCATCACACCAGGATGGCATTTTGACCGTGCTCAAACGCTCACAGTAAAAGTCATCCGACTCCTTGAGCCACTGGAGAACTTGTTCTGTCTTCCAACCCGCACCGTGAAAAACCTCTGCGAGTGCCGCTTTCTCTTCCTCCACGTCGTTTTTGCGGGCATTTTCCATTCGCTCGGAACGAACTTGACTGAACATATATATCTGGATTCGGTCTGCTCGATGCCTTCGAGTGAAGAGTAGACGTTTGCCTGGCGCAATGTATGCTGTGCCTTTGTATTCCTCCTCTTCCCCCTGCTGGAGCGGAGCTGTGAAGTAGGCAACGTAAACACCCAGGAAGGTGACAGGGTTGGGGGCTTCGGGTCCCAGCATCATATTTCGGGTACGAGACCACTGGCCGTCTGCCCCAATAAGCAGGTCGAATTCCCCCTTCTCTCCATCCGAGAACAGCACTTTGACGGATTCCTCCTTCTGCTCGAAGCTTTGCACAGTCTTTCCGAAAACATATTTGGCCCGTCCTTGAATGGAATCATAGATGATGCGACAGAAATCCCCTCTCATAATCTCGTATTCGCTTGTAAATCCCTGTAGCCCTTTGCCGCTCCTGTTTGCTGGGAAGTATGCTTTTTGTTTGCCGGTGCTGTTGACAAACTCCAGCCCTTGCTCATGGACCGCTTTAGAGTGGAATGCCTGCTCGAGACCCATGCGCTTCATCACCTCTACACCATGTCCACGAATGTCGATTTGCAACCCAGTCAGTCGCAGAGTGGGAAACCTTTCGAGAACCGTAACGTCGTGCTGTTGCTTTGTGAGCCAGAAAGCTAGGCTATTGCCAGCCAGGCCCCCGCCGCAGATGAGGATTTTCAGTTTCGCCATGGTGGGTGCAATTTCCTGTTTAAGATGAATATTGCCAAATGGCTTGGGGTTGACTCGAACCTATTGGGACTGGATACGAAAATAGGGCGATATTTATACCCATTGCGATCATTCCCTTCCACATTGACATGTCCGTAAAGCTCGGGGATGATCTCGGACATTCAAACTCCTCTCAAAGTAACCCGAGCATAATAGGCGACGAAATTGGTATGATTGTTGGCGAGGATACTTGGTACCCTTCGGGCTACGTTATATCCGGCTTATCTTTTTCTTGTCCCTTACGCCCATGCATCAATAGTAGATTCGGTAAATTAACGTGTAATCCCGAGTTTGCGTAACAACCCGCTCGGAGAAAAAGGAAACGAAAACTTGTCACCGGAACTCGGGGTTATAATGGCATTTTTAATTTGCCGATACTATACCCTATGGAGTTGGAGTGTATGCAACGAAAAAAGATTGAGATTCGCCCTCACGCGAAAAAAAACCGACCAGGCAAAATCCGAAGGATCGCCTTTTTTTATATTTTATAGAATCACTTGGCAGAATCCCTGCCTCCACACTACGGACAATTTCGGCATCGTTCACCATGCTATCTCGCGCCTTGCCCTTAGGGAGCAATTTTCATCCTAGCTCATACTCGCTCACCCAATGCCTCACCCTTGAAGCAACGTCGCTGGGTGAGCCCTAGAGAGAGCTTTGAACGTAGAATCCGTGGAATATCTATGCCATGATAAGTTGTTTTTGCGCATTGAGAATCACTATCCACTTTCGTCACTACACCTTTCTATAGGAATCTGGACCAGTCATGTGCTACATGGTAGTCATCGTTTTCCACGATAATTTATATGAGATTTGAATTCCTTAGAGATTTCTCATAGTATCAGTTGCATAGCGCCATCCGCCATGTTTGCCCTGATAAACATAAGTACGGGCACAAGGATGTTATCAGCAGACGAATGCTGCTTCTCTGTGCAGGTTCAATGATCTCCGAAGGCTCCAAAACCATCACTTTCTCTTCTCCGTGATTTTCAGGGCTACTCTGAGAGCATCCTCAAACCGGTCCCAGGTTACTGGATCCTGATCTGAAGGAAAAGAGCGGAATTTATGTTTAACCCATCTATGAAATTCATATGGGTCGTCTCGCTTTCTTTCCAGCTCAAAGTGGTTTACAATATCGTCCAAAAACTGGTCTCGCCAAATATTGGATTCAGTTGTGAAAAGCTTTTTGACACAACGGCTGGCCACCGCCTCGTAGATGAAGTCTGACATTGGAAGATCGTCGTGGTCGCAGATCTGGAGTCCCTGAGCAAGCCTTGTGCGAAAGAGCTGGGACTGAAACGTCTGGCCTTGTTTCTGGAGGTGAAACATGACGCGGTGATAGAGCTGGAAAGGTGTGATGTCGTAGTCTGCAGGGATGCGGTCTTCACCCTCAGTCTCCGTCAGACCCAGGAGCCCATAAACTCGGTCGCGAGGGTCTGTGCAGTCATACCCCTTGGAGAAGGCCAGCAGCCTGGTGAGCCGCGGCCGCGCCCCAAGCGTATCCGTAAAGGAGAGGCGTTTCGGGTCGGTTTGCCAGGACCTACGCAACTTGGACAGCTCCCTGCAGCCTTCGACGTGCTTCTCGATGCTGTAGTGATTCTCCTGCTTCGACAGGTGCTTGAACCCCAGGTTCGTCTGCTGCGAAATACCAAAAGGGCGGAACTGTTGCAGGGCAGCCCAGGAGATGGCGGACGACCCGCACACCACCCACAACTCCCTCGCCAGCGTGAACTCCTGCACGATCCAGATCCTGGACCAGTACGGCCGCGTGACGAACCACTTTGCGTCCTTGAAGGCGAAATTGCGCTTCTGAGAGCGGAGGTAGTGGTTCCTCTCTCGCCGGACCGTGTGTTTCAGACCTCGCAGGTAGTCGAACAGCAGGTCAATGTTGCCTTCCTCAAGTCCGACCCAAGCAATTACAAGGTGAGCCGTCGAGAAGATGTCTTTCATGAGGCCGACTTGGTGGCCGCGTTCTGCGGTGTCGTCTTGATTGACGCAGATTGCGTCGATCCAGAAATACTGCGGGAGCTTGGTGCTGGCCTTCTTCTGCTCCGATATGCAATTCGTCCTTTTGCTTGCGATGTGCACTAACTGTCCAAGGGCATGCCAGAGGTTCTCTCGGACTCGGAACTTTGCTTCATTAATCTCAATTTCGTGGCATGGTTCCGGCGCCCCCCAAACGTAAGATAATGCAATGAAAGGAGGCGCGTCGTCAAGCGAATGCGTAGTGAGGGTACAGCGAAGAGTCTCGTCCTCTTTTGGGGGCTGAAACCTCAAGAGTCTGATTGATCTCGCGTCGCGGTCCAACACCGAATACAGGCTCTCAAGGGTAGACATTGTCCGGCACGCCTCAAGGTTACGATTGGCAGTTTGACAGTTCTGATCAAGATAGGACGGCGGCTCGGATGCTATCGCAACTGGACGTGCTGTTCGGTATCCAAGCGCAGCGCAGTCCGTCCAACTTTGAGAGGGGGTGCGTCACTGGGCAGAGATCCCTATTCCACGGTCTTTGCTTAATGGTTGCGGTTTTGTGTTGCCGATGCACGTGAGTGGATTTACCCATCCGCCAACCTAGCGCTGATTCGGTCGTTTCTAGAGTGACTCAGCAGGAGAGAGGTCTTAATCCGACATTAGCTACGAGCGAGGAGACTAATCGCCTTAGATCGTGGATCCTACAGCATAGCTAGGCTCTCATTCATGGTACGAGCAACTCACCTACCCTTCAGTCAAATATATATTAGTGCAACAAGTAACCTCCATCATTGTAGACAAACACGACATGCGCTTGGTCCCATATTTCGTCACAAAATAGGCGTATGGCATCTTTACAAATTTGTGGATGAACGAGTGAGATTATTATTAGGTGCCTCTTGGGGAAGGGCAGACTCAAGCCCGGCACATCTTTCCGTTGGGTGCAACGTTCCACGCCTCACTGCCCACACCCTTGAGCACATAGAAGAGCGACTCAGGGTCATACTTCTTCTTGATGGCCAGCAACTTCGCGTAATTGTCACCGAAGAAGGCATTCTGCCAGTCCGGCTGCCTGAAGTCGGCCTCGTTCATGTACGAGGCGCTCCCGGGCGTCACGGACTGGATGAGCGGCATAAACTCCTCCGTCATGCGCTTCTGAGAGACCTCCATATCGGCCCACGGCGCCGCGTTATCCCAGTTAGTGATCAGCTGGAGTTGCATGACGGCCTTGCGCCACGCCGGGTGGACTGAGTTGTCGGGGGCACCGGCCGGCTTGTTATATTGGCCGACACTGCCGGCAAGAAGAACGCCGTTGGCTGTGAGGTTCCTGACAACCACCTGGTACGCCTCGTTGTTGTTCTCAATGACCTCGCGGGGGATCAGACGGCCGCCGAACTGGTAACGGGTCACCTCGAGGTTGCCTTGAGGGAGGGGACCCATGTAACGGGCATAGTGGTCGCGGTACGAGAGCTCACTGTACGCAACCGGCAGGGAGACGCCGATCTCCTCCATTGCCTTGGTGAACGGGGCAAGCACAACGTCGCGGACGTGGGCGGCAGTGGAGTTCCAGACGGTCAGAGGACGGAGTGCCAAGAACTGGGAGTTATGGAGGAAGACGACCATGGCGCCGTTGTCAGTCATGGCGGGCAGCAGCTCGTGGAACTTGGAGACGGCGGCGCTGAACTTCTCAGGCGTGGTGGTTGCGGCAAGGAGCTGGAAGCCTGCGCCGCCAACGGTCTGTTCCGGGTAGGCGCGGACGGTGACACTGGTGACGACGCCGAAGGTGCCGCCGCCGCCACCGCTGAGTGCCCAGTACAAGTCGGCGTTCTGCGAGGGAGACGCCACGACGATCTTACCATCCGCGGTGACGACCTCGAAGGCGAGTGTCTGATCGGCGGCAAGACCGAACTCGGTGGACAGAGCACTGTGGCCCCCGCCCTGGATGAAGCCGCCGGCGAGACCAACAGTGGCACACTCGCCGGAGACAACTGTGAGTCCCTTGGCGTGCGCTGCCTCAAGCACCTCGTATCCGAGGACACCCGCACCAACTCTGACAGCGGGGCCGGAGTAGTACTTTTCAGACCAGGTGGTGAAGTCCATCGACTTCAGGTGGTTGGTCCAGATGGCCAGAGCACCAGCACCAGTAGATCGACCAAGGAAGCTACAGAGTCCGAAAGTCAGCCGCCGTCTCTAAGGTGCAAGTATACGGTATCGGCCGTCAATGATCAGTGACTTACTCATGACCCGTGTTGCGAACAACGATACGGAGGTTGTTGTCTTTGGCAAACCTGAGAGCGTTGCTCACGTCTGCCGTGGATTGGACATCGACAGCATAGCTGACATAGTTGCCAAGAGTACAAGGGATAGCTCTGTCAGTGAAGGGGTCGCAGGACTGGTTGGCAAAGTACGACTGCATCACAGACGAGGAGGAGGGGAGGCTAGTGTAAGACCTGGTCAGCGCTTTATCAGTTGCGTGTGGTTGGAGGGAGAGACTGACTGGGTCAAGGGGTTCGACCAGGATGACTGCAGAGCCGCGCAGGCGTCGGCGTCGTAGGTGGGATCATGGCAAGGCGAGCCAATGGGGGTGGTCGCGACCAGACGTCCACCGACGGTGGTGTTCAGTCTATCCCAAGAGGCAGTGGACGGCCAGCACGCGTCACCAGGCAAGCAGTGGCACTGCTGCTTAGGCTTGGGGGCGACGGCGGCCGAAGTGAGTGTAACCAAGGCGGTGGCTACGGCCAGATAAGAGATCCTCATGTTGATGGCTTGAGTTGGACAAGTGACCAAAGGAGGTAAGAGAATGGATAGGGTGACAATCCAAGTGCAAGCAACAAGAAGTGTGACTGCCAATGCAGCTCATATATTGTTCCTCGCATCAATGAACCTTGTTTCTGCGTGATAGCCCCCACCCCTGAATAGCTCGCCAGCTCTACCTCGGTCCCGAAGGAACCATACTCGGCCCCTTTTTCTCGTCCGTTCAATGCCACGCGAGATCATATCAAGCAATACAAATTGGCCCCTATCGTCCTATCGGTCACTACACAATCGATAGACTGCGGGCGAGATACCCCAAACTGGCTCGAGTGCATTCCGGAGCACGGAGACCGCTGCGAAACCCTTGTCCAACGTCACCCACTTATCGGAGCGTAGTCGAAGAGCTGCCTGTTATGGAGCGGGCAACATGCGATTGCCACACGTTCTTACATGGGTTGCAAAAGGCAAGATACGACACGTCCGGGGGGGCGATCGGGCAAATCACCGGGTGGCCCCGGTGGAGTCATCCAGCCCTTGCGCGGGATCATCGGCCCTGCTATGTGTAATGCCTCCGGCCTAGTTTCGATCCCCCCTCCCCCATATTCCATCCACCTCACTGCCCACAAACCCGCAAACCCATAATTGCTGGAGATTGGCTGGGGTCGGTCGTCGAAAAAGGCTCAAGACTAATTCAACTACAAACGGACTTCTTGGCCCGGCCTGACTCCCACATTATCAATTCGATGTAATCAATTTGCTGCGCGTCCGAGCACCTGCCAGTTCATGTCCCAAACAGATGAATGCGGTGACAGGTTTTCTCCATGCAGAGTATACAGTAGTCTGTCCCATTTCCAGTCTAGCACCGGTGAGCGATGTGGATGCCACGTGCTGCAGAGTCTTCTCAATGGACCGGTCTTTAGCGGAGCCAGGATTCGAATTCTTTGGTTCTAATTTCCAGGATTCGCTTCTTATGCGGGTGCTGTGCCGCCGGTGATTTGGATCTAGGCTGCGACTTTCCTGTGCCTATGCCTGCAAGGGTTCTTGGCTACATCGTAGATCGGGGCTGGTTCCAGTTCGAGCCGCCAAGGAGCGTCCGAGCGTATGACCATCGACTATCACCGGTTAGTTCCCCGTTCTGACTGTGGGCGGGAGCCCTGCTAGTCCAGGTGAAGTGCTGATAGAGCCCCTGTTTGAAGTTTGTCATTAAAGTGTCACCGTCCACCAGAAACGTGTGACTTGAGGGAATGGCGTCTCATCAGCTCAAGCGAGGGATGAATTAGCGCGGCCCCCTAGAATTCTTGAACACGATGATGGCGACAATCACCCGGGACTGGACTAGACTAGGCTGGCTGCCACATGGAAGGTCAGGAATGTCTTCATGCAAGAGCGCCATCGACTTCATTTATGAAGGGGTGTTCATCCAGGTCACTGGTAAAGCCCCCGAGACGGAACCGCCTGCAAAACAACCATGGCCTCCTTTCTTCGTCTTGTGTTAGCCTTGGTCCTTGGCATCCTCGCCGTACAGGCGCAGCAGACACCCTCCGACAGCAACAAGCCAAACTATCCGGCCTGTGCTGTGAGTTCTCCCTTGATCTTGCTTTTTCTTAGATCTTCGGCGCGGGAATTTTCGGCGCATGAACCTATGCAGATCAATGACTGCGGGGGGTAGATTAGTTTAACTAACGAAGTGCTCATCCCTCCTAGACGAAATGCATCGCCAGCGCTTTCCGCGGTGGCTTCTGTGCTCCCACGAACCAGACTTGCATCTGTACTGATGAGCAATTCCAGCTCAACGTCACTGTTTGCGTGTCAGCTACCTGCACCATACCCGACGCTCTCGGTAGGCCTTGAATCCCTTCTATATTAACTGAGAGGAGCTTCACCGTCTAACCACAAACCTATATGCAGCTACCAAGAATGCCAGCCTCACGAACTGCGGTGCCCCCGTGCTCAACCGCGCCAAAGGATACGTCGTCCTCTCCAATACCATGGCCGTCATGGCGGCCATCTGCGTCTCGAGTCGTTTTGCGTATAAAATCTTCTTAGCTGGCCTCGACATCGGCTGGGATGACTGGTTTGTGATGGCGACGCTGATCGCCGCCATGCCGAGCTCCGTTATCACCGTCCACGGTACGACCGCCAACGGCCTCGGGAGGGACATCTGGACGCTAGATCCGCAGCAGATCACCAAGGTGCTCTTCTACTTCTACATCATGGCCTGGCTGTACTTCCTTCAGGCCGCCCTGGTGAAGCTCGCCATCATCTTCTTCTACATGCGAATCTTTCCCGCCAGGAATGTGCAGCGTATTCTCTGGGGAACAGCCATCTTCATTATCATATGGGGGTTGGTTTTCGTCCTTACGGCTATTTTCCAGTGCAAACCTATCCATTACTTCTGGACAAAGTGGGATGGGCTGCATGAAGGCAGTTGTGCAAGCGCCAATGCCGTTAGTTGGTCGAATGCCTCGATCAGCATCGCGCTGGATCTTTGGATGTTGGCGGTTCCGTTGTGGGAACTGAAGTCTCTAAAGCTGCATTGGAAGAAGAAAGTCGGCGTGGTTCTGATGTTTGTCGTTGGCACATTGTGAGTTCATCTGTCTTCCAGCACTGATCGCTTACCAGCTAACGATTTCCAAGTATGACTGTCGTTAGCATCATCCGCCTGCAATCTCTTGTCAACTTCGCAAAGGGACACAATGCCACGATGGACTTCTTGGACGTCAGCGTGTGGAGCACGATTGAGATCTGCGTGGGCATCATGTGCGCATGCTTGCCCGCTATGCGCATGATCCTTGTGAAGATTTTCCCATCCATGTCTGGATCGACGCTCCGGAGCAAGGGACGACAGTACTATAAGCAGTACGGCAGTGATGTCCGGTCGAGAACAATGATAAGCCAGCCACGTACCATCGGTGTAGTCTCGGTGGAGAGGAACGACAAAGCCCTGGAAGCGGAGGACCGGCAAATCAAGTTCCAGCAAACCTTCACTGTGTCCTACAGCGACACTGATGAAACGGATCTTGTGCCAATGAAAAATATCCAGAGGCCAGCGAGAGCGCACCATTAAGCAGTTTGCCAAAAAAGAATAATATTACGAGATGTATGAGCAACTATCTATCCGACACGCATAGAGCGATTAGAAATTTGAATTTATTTTCAAGAACAAACACTTTACGACGTATGAAACGCACATCTTTTGGGGAATACAATATGAAAAACTCGGACTTGGTATCGTCCAGCGCAATACAACTGCATCGCAGCATTCTGGACACATCAACCGCTCTGTTCAAACCATTTTTATTTTATCTGTAACCGACAGCTGTATCCAATCCGTAAGTGATCTAAGAATGATGCTTATGAAGGTGGTTGCATGTTCCCTTGCTTATATGCCCAATCTTTCTGTGCATCCCTTAGAACTTAGATAGCATCCAAATAATCCTCAATTTCTCCATTGGTCGGTCACCTGTGGCCTGCAACATTCTTGAAAACCACTTCCTCAAAATGTCATTGAATAAATATAACAGCTCTTCCTAGCCAAGGTGACGAAAAGGCAGAAGCAAAGTTTCAAGTATATAACGTTATAAACAAGACAGCTTCAAGTTACTTGTTTGAGACTTCGTCGAGATAATGCAAATAGTTCGCGGAAATGAAGAATAGATTACCAGGCATGATTCCAGTAAAGCGACATCGTGTTGCCCTATCATATGAGGCGGCTCGCGCTTCAAAGGCCATGTCACACTTTGCCATCCTCGTATAGACTTTGGTAACATTGGCAGGATTTCTATCAGAATACGTCGACCCAAGAGGTCGACACTGGAAAACTGGCGTCGACAGACATCGCAACCGACAGCTTCCTGGACCAGCGCTATCAATGGAACTGTTCTTGTAGATCTGACGGGGCTTGCTCATATAAAAGGGACCCTAGTTGTCACGAGTTAGAGTACACAGTGGGGTATATAAGAACACAGATTATAAAGGCTTAATTCTATAAAAGTAGAAGTATAAAAAGAGAGGTCCTATATATAGGTAAGTATTATAAGTAATAAGTAAGGTGCTACGTAAAAGGGCCCATAACAATAGTAGTAATTAGTGCTGGGATATATAGATAAAGCTATTGTGACACTAGTGCCTAATAAAGCTGCAGTGTTAATACGTCTGGTGCTGCCTGTTAGCAGAAAACCTTAATACATGCGACTCTGTGCCGCAGTTGTTGACAATTTGACATCTGTACAGGATGGAGTAGGTTGATACGATGAGTAGGCTGGAAAAGAAGCCGCGAGTTCCGGCATCCATGACAGACAACGTGCTGGTTGGGTTGCCCTAGTTCTTCCTATAGTCCTGGTCATTGACTCATGTTCGGGAGATGACCTCAAAGATACCCACCAGTACAACTGGAAACGAGAGAATGCTCATGCCTTTGCGGCGTTCTTTGAATTGAACGAAGGATATGGATGTTAATTGCCAACAGATACTTACTGGCGATCCGAAATAGGCTTCGTTTGACTGTGAAGCGTTTTACTATTCCGCAAGATAAGTACCTATGCAGGTTCTATGTTGGCATGCTGAGATATTGGAAGGCTTGACTACAAATCACAAAACCTGCCAGGTCAATAGGGCATTGATCCATAAAAGGAATTCTCTATTTTCTGGATAGCTCCATAGTTATTACTATTTAGTGATTGAACCCTGCAAGAGGCGGCCTTATTTATCCGTACAAATTATAAGATCGCATAACAGCATATATAGACATACCCCGCCGCGGGCAGTTACTTGATGCAAGTGTTGATTTCGCCAATAAAGCGAAATACGCTATTAGCAGATCATCCATGTGGAGAATATATTATGTCTGCAAGTTGTAGCAATGATCGTGTAAAACAATCTGGAAATGCATCCTAGGGATATTGCGCTTCCCTCATTATCAAAATGTAGTGAATGAGAGACATACTTAGTCATGATTCTGTATGCTACATACTGTCACAAATCTATTACTGTTTAGTGTAAGCAAGAAAACTCGCCTATAGCTTTGTTCCATTATTTCTCTCACTTTCGCTAATCTCCTAAGTGGCGTAGCTACCTCTTTTAGTAGGATTTGAATGATTACTTTGACAGGATGGATGGCATGACCGCAAGGAGCGTGTGTTCAGATACGATTTTGACACTGCCAAAACTAATAGACCGGATTTATAGAAACCACAGAAGCGTATCGAAGTGCTTTTTTCTCGATATATGGTTTCAAATTGCGTTCACGAGCACGAACTTACATGCTCTGAACCCAACAGGCAAATGAAAAGACCAGTAAGTACAGCCAAGGGATCTATAAGTGATTACCTTATCAATCTTCCAACTTCAACTAACCAACCAACCAAACCGGAGGTTAATGTTGGGCTGGCTGTCTCTAATGATGCGCTAGATGGGACAGGACGTCAACGTGGGAGTGTCACCAATATAAGTCTGGTACAATACTTCATGCGCGAAGAGACAACGGGCCGATGAGAAGCTAATGAAGAAAGTATCGAAGCATGTATAGAATCGCTCTGATATTTTGAACAAGCACACAGCCCGAGGCAGCTCTAATGAGCGACGGGAGAGCAAGGATACTGTGTCAGCTGGCCGAGTAGCATCCGACACAACCCGGTTTAGGAGATACGAGGCATGACCAGAAATCCTTGATTGGCGAGGCTGAATTAGGCCACTTCTGGAAATATAGAAACATCCTCTCTTGTGATTTCACGCGTGGAAAGACAACAGGGTGTATCCGGCGCACGCCTAGGTATCAAGCATGGTATGAGGCACGGAAGATAACTCTCAGGTGGCTTTTTTAGACACTTAATGCCGTAAATTTGGTGCTGTACTCGGCAAATATGTTGTTAAAAATCGCATTTTGGTTATTTTGTGGTGATTTACGAATCTCGTCAAAACACACCATTACCGAACACCGCTCTTGCATTCATGAACCAGAGATCTCGTGTTGCAATCCCATTTCTATTTGCTCTTCAAGGCCTTACTCACGAAAAATCGTTCCCCTTGATCCCAAGAAATTCCAGGCTAACCCATCTACAGTGGCTAATTAGGATGGTACCCAAGATAGTGGTTGATATGAAACCCCCAAACTACGTCTAGTTTCAGCTACTCATACGGCGCTGGCGGCCACATCTCCAACTTTGCCGACATTTTCGTCAGCAGCCAACCCACGACGGACGGCGACGTATCGTCCTGTCAGGAATGCTGTTCTGGCACTAGGTCGCTGTTAATCAGTGCAGGACCTACTGTGGACCTCCCAGAACAGTTGATAATATCCCTGACTGTCGCGCGGCTTCAGCCGATCTTTTTAATGAGTCATCCTGCCCGTTCTGCTTTGTTCTTGTCAGCAAATGTGCGTTGTTCATCTCCCTGCTTGTCTATCTTTACGAATGGGCCGTACAATTCGGCTGGCTTCCACCACAAACCTTTACATTTTACAGATATAAGCTAGGGCTGAAAAGTAAACAATCATATTTGTGTAGGTAGCCCCAATACACAGCCTAGTAAAATGGGGATGACCCTGTTAGTAACGGGTATTGACACATTGTTGCTAATAACTGTTACTTTTTTAAGTTTAGTTATCATTCTCTCTTTTACATAGCGAGCCTAGATTGTTTACTAGCTCAGAAAGAAAAACAAAGAAAGTGGAAATTAAAAAAGTATCATTGAATAATAAGCTTATAATATGTTGAACCTTAACTGAAGAGGCCGGTTTTGGCGGATGGGATTCACTGCAAAGAGTGATCCCGTGCGGGGGCTACATATCAAGTGCCAGGACTAAACTCATAAGCCAGATGCACTCAAATAGCTCCAGCTATCCAATGTCTTCCCTGTTCTATAGACACATGCGCATGAGACTCAAGATGGTCTTTGAGCGTTCCGTTGGGCATATCTGCACGTGATTTAGCTGTAGTCGTCAAGGTCTTAGGTTATCTTTTTCACAGAGCAAGGATAACAAACAAGACGATCGTATATTCTAGCTTCCATAGCTATTTCGCAGTATAGTTCCCCAGCGCGCTTGCCACCCGGCTAGGATGCCTTGCGGACGGTACCACTAGATAAGCGCTCGACGGCGAATGTTGAAGCGACCGCAACAAAATCGCCCTTCTGGTTCAAAGATGGGACTTCATCGTCGTGATCACGGTGTGTGTGTGTGTGTGTGTGTGTGTGGAAAACGGAGGAGTCATCAAACATGGCGGGGTCTGACTCTGGACATGTTCGTGCTGATGAAGCACTATACCGGATGAGAAGGATGATCAGGACACCAAAAGAGCAGCCAAGCCAGCCTTGTGGACTGGGGGCCTGGAGGCGTTACGGCCAAGCTTTCGTGTTTCCAAGCGCCCCTCCTTTCCATTCCTGGGGAATACGAGTAGCTTGTCCTTGGCGTCCCTCTGAAGAGGATCAGCTGCAACCCAAAGCCCAGGAACAAGCCCCAGGGTACCGAACGTCCGGGTAGGAGGAGTCTCTTCTTGCGACTGCAAGACGGGCCCACGAACCCGGCCAACCGTGCGAATGAGAAAGCACGGGATCGTGCAGAACACACTACCCAGAGGGTTACGTGAGGCCAAGGAGGGACGAACAATGCAAACAATGAGATGTTGGGGCTGCAGCGATTTGGGAATATCATTGGCGACACCCAGATTGTTGCATGCGACACAAGGAATGTCGCACGTTGGCGAGAAACCGCACGCGCCATTGCTGCCCCCCCTCAGCCGCACACAAACACTCAACGTGCTACTCCCCTCCAACACATGGACCACGACATGGGCCGTTCCCAAAAAACCGCGGAAACAAAACGATGACTGATGTTGGCTCTCACAAGATCTAGGCCACACCGCATGTGCTCTTAGCCGCTTTCGCGACACGGCAGGTTTCAGACGACGCTGCCTTTTTCTCTTTTTTTTCCTGGTCAACTGGTGTGTGTTCTGAAAAGCGTTCCATTCCCCATTAGACGAGTCAGACGGAATCGACTCGTCAGCGTCCGGGTTGCTGCCCAAAACAAACCAGGCGCGACTCGACGACATGTCTACTTTCCTTGACGTCGGGGACAACTGGAGCGACGAACGACAAGAAGCGCCGGAAGGCTCAAGCGCGGCGGTATCCGCGTGATGTGAATAACGCCGTTGTAGGCCCTTTTTTGCCGTCCGAGGTGGCGCACGAATCGGAGAAGGATGCAGAAGAATGTCTGGAGTGGGCGGTCGACGGACGCATGACCTGTCTTCTCTCTCTCTCTCTCTCTCCCCGGTCGCGAAACAAAACTAGAGCGAATCTTTACCTGCTGAAGAGTGAAGAATGCGGGTTGCTCGTAACTACCTAGTGGCGGCGGAAGAGGAGTCAATGTTGGAGTTCCCCCTTTTCCTGGCGGCGCTTTAGCCTAAACAGGAACCGAAAAAAAAAAAAAAAAAAAAAAAAAGGGTCAGCGACAACGGCTGGTCGACCGTTGAGTTGCGCGTTGGTGCGCGTGCAGACGCGCACGTAAGAGTTACCTATCTATGCCATCAATTGATCATGTCCTTCCAACAAGATTGCTGTCCTCGAACGGGGACAACGGCGGGGGTGGCGGCGGCGCGGGTAGGAGGAACACAAACACGGGCTCGGTGGGCGGCCAAGTGCTCACCGAGATGCCGAGGGGGAAAAGTAAGCTAGATGGGCCATTTTGCGCCTCTTTTTTTTGTTCTTCACTTTTTCCTCCTTCGGAGTGACCAACGACAAGCCCGTATCAAAGAACCCGAGAAAAAATTGAGTAGACAACTACTGGGTTAGGTTCAACAGTAATGGCAGGTCACATGGAATCAGGTGGCTGCAATTACAATGGTTTGAAGCGCATGTGAGCCATTTCATTCCAAGGTACGACAGGCCCCCGCGGTCCCAGTTCAATGCAACACGGTAATAGTGAACAGGTTGTGTTCGTACGAGCACCAGTTATCGAACCCCAGGAGCAGCGGAGGAGTGCGCCGATTCTGACCCTTGCACACACTTGAACACATCTTCCCCCCCCCCCCCCCCTCCCATTGGAGCGCATCGACGCGCAGGAGGATTTTCCCGCCGGACTCGCTTCATTGGGGCCCGATATCCGACGCTAAGGGGGAACATGGAGGCGGGTGGCACTCTGGGGTTCTGTGGGGCGTTTAGTGGGTGCCGTTGCGGGGAGCGGGGGAGGGGATTGGGGGAGGATGGGGGAGGATGGGGAGGACGGGGTTAGCGATGTTGGAGAGAAACACAGCTGTGCGGCACAGCTGCGCACTACGGTACCTTACTACGTTACCCGGAATCCCTAGTACGTCGTAAGGTAGGATTCACATCCCAGTTCCTGTCGTCCATTCTCACGTAGTGGTTGCATTTTGTTGGAGAGAGAGACAGGGAGAGAGGGGGGGAGACTGGATAAGCGAGAAAAGACAAGACTTTTAATAACATGCAGCCCAGCTCCAGCTCCGTTTTTTTGTTTTGCGTCCTTGTCTTTTTTCTCTCTGTCCGCCGTTGCTCCTTTCTTCATCCTAACCACCCTCTTTCCCTCTCCACCCACCCGACCAACACCTTCCCCTTCCCTCCTCCCTCTCGAGGGTTCAAGAAAACATGAGCAACACCGACTCCAAGTCGCCCGGCGACGACACCGCCAAAGTTGAGTCCTACACCGCCGACGTCAACCATGTCGCCGATGTCGACGAGAAGGCAAAGGTCGCCGACTTCAAGGCCGACGCCATCGAGGCCGAGCAGGCAGAGCATAACATGGGAGTGGTCGAGGCCGTGAAGCTTTACCCCATGGCTTCCCTCTGGGCTTTCATCATGTCCTGCACCATTGTAAGCTTCCTATCTACCCCCCCCTCAATCCATACCCCGTCCCTTTTTCATGAGTTGCCGCTGACATATGCCACGCCGTCTATCTAGATCATGGAGTCGTACTGCGTCTTCCTCATGGGCGCCTTCGTCGCCATGGACGAGTTCAAGGACCATTACGGTGTCCCCGATAAGGACGGCGGCAAATCAATCGAGGCCTCGTGGCAGTCCGCCCTCCAGATGGGCGGCCCTCTCGGCGCCATCATCGGTGTCTGCATCGCTGGTCCCATCACCAGTCGCATCGGATACCGCTGGGCCACCATTTCCGGCCTCATGCTCCTGAACGCCTTCATCTTTGTCTTCTACTTCGCCAACTCCCTCGCCGTCATGTTTGTTTCCCAACTTCTCGAGGGCATACCCTGGGGCATCTTTATCGCCAACGCTCCCGCCTACTGCTCCGAGATCGTCCCCATGAGGCTGAGAGCCCCTGCCACCCAGATGCTCCAGATGTTCTGGGCCATTGGCGCCATCATCGTCGGCGGTGTCTGCTACGTCTACGAGAGCAAGCGGGACTCGAGCGCATACAGGTTTGTACCCTCATCTTCCCCACCATCACTGACTTGTCGCTCGCTTCTTTTACTGACAAGACGTCGTGAACCAGGGTACCTATCGCCCTTCAATGGATGTTCCCCACGCCCCTCGCCATCCTCCTCTTCATCGCCCCCGAGTCCCCCTGGTGGCTGGTTCGCAAGGGACGCCTCGAAGAAGCCGCAAAGTCGGTCCGCCGTCTCGGCCGCGCAACCGACCGCTCGAGCATCGATGAGTCCGTCGCCATGATGCGCCGTACCATCGAGAACGAGCACAGCGTCAAGGAGCCCACCTACGCAGAGCTGTTCAAGGGCACCGACAGATACCGCACCCTCATTGTCTGTGGTGTCTACGCCGCCCAGAACCTCACCGGTAACCTCATCGCCAACCAGGCCGTTTATTTCTTCAGACGTGAGTTTTGCCCATCTATTAACTAAAACCCGATAGCCGATCCATCATCCGACTAACGCATAAATAAACAGAGGCTGGCATCGGCTCTAACCTCGCCTTCGCCCTCGGTCTCATCACCTCTGCCCTTCAGACCGTTTTCGTCATGCTTTCTTGGATTCTCACCACCTACCTCGGCCGACGTACCATCTACGTTTGGGGTTCGCTGATCAACGTCGTCTTCCTGATCGCCCTCGGTATCGCCGGTTCTGTCGAGAGGACCACCGCCTCCTCGTTGGCCATGGCCTCGCTGGGTCTCATCGTCTCGGTCGGCTTCACGCTGGGGCCTGCTCCCGCTTCGTGGGTCATCATCGCCGAGACGTCGGCCATCCGCCTCCGTCCCCTTACCACCGGTATCGGACGTGCGGCTTACTATGTCGTCAACATCCCTTGCATCTTCCTCGCAACCTACATGCTCAACCCAACGGTATGTTGCGTCCCACTTCCCCTTCTCACCCTGGAATCCTGCCATAAAGCAACTAGATTTACTAACATTACATCGTTTCAGGGTGTCGATCTGGGTGGCAGGTGCGGCTACGTCTGGGGTGCAACCGGCTTCGTCTGCTTCGTCATGGCGTATATTTGGGTGCCGGAGATGAAGGGCCGTTCCTTCCGTGAGATCGACATCATGTTCAAGCGACGCATTCCAGCTCGCAAGTGGAAGGAAACTGTTATCGATATCAATGACGACGAGTAGATGAGCTGCGGCTTTTGTGCTAGGGATAGCTTCTGGACCAAAAATAGTCCACAGACTTGACTAATGAGCGGCGCATTCGATACGACCCCACAGCTGGGGGAGAGGAGAAATGGGGATAACGTTAGGTGCTGAGGCATATCATGTCAAAACCTCTGACATGCGCTTTCTGACTCTGAAAGCGGACAGAGTTTCGGCGCATAGTAACGTCAGTTGCAGGGATCTTTTACCATATACCAATACAATCACGCGGTTTCCAACACTCTCATTGTGCTGAGTAGTTTTGTCGAGCCATTTGTGGCTGATGGTGTCTTGGGTCGAAACGTTCTGTGCCATCCTCCTACTGTTTACGCCACCATTGACTTGGTGATGGGAACAGGACCAGAAGCCCGTCTCATCACAACTTTGCCATAAGCCACCGATACAAGTGACTAAAGTCTTGGGTGAAATGAGAGTAAATGTCATCCCGACTAGTAAAGGGATGGGAAACTGCATCGTATCAGACCTTTTAACAGACGTATGTACCACAAGACCCTCGAAACCTGACCGATGCCGGGTAGTAAATGGGGCATTAGCAGCATCGCAGAATGCAAAGATTTCGGAGGGAGCAAAAGAAGATATGTTGGGAGAGAGACATCAGCTTTCTGTTCCGGTATGTTCACAAAGTGCCATGGTGAGCATGACAGGGGGAAGATGTTCAAATGGTCATATTTTGGGACGAACCTCTCCAGATGGGGTAAAGTTGCCGGCATCAAGCATTGTGGATCGCAGCTAGACCCAAAGAGGAAGGGTAAAGGAAACAAAAGAACGACGAAGAGGCGCCACGAAGATCGTCTTAAAGGAGCGCCCGTGTTCTCTCTGTCCAAAGCGGTGGAATGCGAAATGATAGGCTGAAGGGAGTTGCCAAGCCGAACGAGCCCACCGGGTGAACGAACATGGGTCATTTCCCATTATCATAGAGCTAGCATCAAACGAGCAAAAGTCGCCATTAGGAGCGTGTGTCATTAATTATATTCTGACACTGACTGAGGGTACAGGCTTTGAAACACCCGAGAGGAATCCGTACATCTACAAATTGGAGATTGGAGAACGCTTGGTGCATATACGAAGGCTCTCGTCCATAATTGGCCTAGATCATTCGATTCATGATATACCTCAAATTATTCGGCCCTGCCGTCTTCAATTGATGGGCCGTTCCTGTAGGTATCAACTCAGCCCGTGTCTATATACTTTTCTATTTTTCTAATCCAAAGTCAAGTGTTCATAAAAAGTCGTCCTTTTCCATCTCGGTAAGATTCTTTACACCCTTGCTGTCGTCTCACATATGCGAGTGAAGCGCATTGCTGACACGCAGGCAAACCCCGCCATCGCCATAGCACCAGCGTAATACGCGGCGGGTCTAAAGTTTTCCAGGCCGGAAGCGCCTCCCGAGAGAGAGTAGATACCGGAAGCGATCGGTGTTCCCTAGTTTTGACGATCAGAAAAAAAAAAAAGAAAGAAAAAAGGCTACACGGGCTACACAGGCGGCTGGAGGGTGAGACGACTTACAAAGAAGAACCCGCAAAACCACGTGGTCCAAATCACCGGGATGATGCTGAGGGTGTTTTCGGCGCCGAACGTGGCGCCGACGGCGATGGGCGTCAGGCTAAAGAAGGCGCCGCAGCCGATGCCTTTAAAGACCAGATAGACTGCAAAGACGCCGATGGACGAAGACAGGGGCCAGACGATGAGGGAGCTCAGGCTCATGAAGAGCATGCAGATCGCCAGGCTCTCCACGGGGCCCAGCAGCGTGTCCGCGACCCAACCTGCCACGATGCGCCCCAGAGTGGACGCTAGGTTCCACGCCGCGAGGATGGCGATGCCGACCTCCCTGGAGTAGCCCATCGACCTCGAGAAGATGGGTATGAAGTAGGGAGGGATGAAGAGCGGGAAGCAGGCCAGGATCGTCCCGCTCACGAGCAAGACAAACCGCGGTTGCTTGAAGCGGTACCTAGACTTGTTGGCTCTTGGTCCTTTTTTATTTGTAGGATTTTTGGGATATCAATCTCACCACTGCAACTGACGCGAGGCCTTTTTTCCAGAAACGGGTTTTCGCGGCAAGAAGTACGATGCGGGTATCGACACCCCCCAGAGGATGAAACCAAGGATCCGAAATGTCCACGCGACGTCGAGGTCCTTTACGAGAAAGTTGGTTGCGACGCTCATGACAGCAGAGCCCAAGCTCCCACCGCCGAAGACAAACCCCATCGCCAAGGCCTTGTGCCTCTTGAACAGACTCATCGGGGCAGTTGACACAGACTATAAGAGAAGTCAAGTGTTAGTCGGTGGGGAGGGGCTCCCCAACGGGGGTATCGTGTCCTAGACGCAAAGGAACTACTCACAAAAACACACAGCCCACCTCCGAGCCCGAAAATAAGGCCGTGCAAGAAGAACAGCGCGATAACGTGACGGGTCGCGAAGCTCGCGAGGACCTCGCCGAGCCCCATCAAGGCGCCGCCGATGGACGCCGCGCGCCGGTAGCCGACCCGGCAGACGATCCGGTCCGAGACAACGCTGAAGCAGATCATGAAGGACGTCGCCAGCGAGCCGACGAACGTCAGGGTCGTCAGGCCCGAACCTGTCGTCTCGACGAGCCGGACCTGCACGATGCCCCACGAGTAGACGACGCCGAGGTAGACGAACATGGTCAGCGAGGAGGCCGCGACCGTGATCCAGGCGGCCCGGCCATCGCACGTTTGCTCTTCCGCCTTCGTCGCCGCGCCGTTGGGGAGACCGTCGCTCGAGTGGTCTGTCTCGTGCCCGTCTTGGGGGGTCGAGGCCGGCAGTGTGTTCGGGTGGACGGGGTTCGTGGTACCTTTTTCGGGATCCATGGTCACAACAAATTAAGGAAATTTTTATCAAGATTTGTCTGAATGCAAATCCATTGAGGAGAA
Source organism: Colletotrichum sublineola (assembly GCA_020631755.1). Taxonomy (NCBI): domain Eukaryota; kingdom Fungi; phylum Ascomycota; class Sordariomycetes; order Glomerellales; family Glomerellaceae; genus Colletotrichum; species Colletotrichum sublineola. Next base: position 2,119,362 of record JAHSQG010000010.1, read on the forward strand.
GATTCGGACCGCCTTTTTCTCTCTCTTTTCTTTTTTCCTCGCTCGGTTTTGCACAGTTTATGCGCCCTCTAAAGACTGAACATGGTATGTTGGGGAGCCGGCTTTCGGCTTTCGGTCTCGGTTCAGAACCGACGTCGACGTTGATGCTTATTACACTGGACTTCATGGTGGATCACTCTCGTGAGCGTCAGACAACTCTCTGGTGCGGGACTGGCCTGGTGAGCGGTCATACTCCGTGCCCGGGTAAGATTGATTTCCATGCCGTTCGGGTTTGACCACTAGCGTCGAACAAAGTAGCTACATAAATATATCTGACTCGAAACGCATTTGTCCCCCCCCCCCCCCCCCCCTTCTCTCAGCAGCGTTTCTCTCCTGCAAGACACTATCGAAGCTTTACAGCCTTCACCGTTCTTGTTCCCACACCTTCGCTGCTGCAGCCATGGCACCCGCAAGAGTTGATGAGCTTTTCACGCCGGCCACTAACAGCCCAACCCCGGTCGAGGTCAAACCCAAAGATGGGGAAGGGCACTTGATGCACCGCTCTTTGGTCCAACACCCGTCAATGGTTGAATCCGCCAGCGGGGTATACCTTCACCTGGCCAACGGGCAAAAGGTCATCGATGCCTGCGGCGGCGCTGCTGTCGCCCTGCTGGGCCACGGCAACGAGGAAGTCATCCAAGCCATCGCCGACCAGGCCCGGAAAGTGAGCTACGTCCACACCCAGGCATACACCACCCAACCCGCCGAGGACCTGGCCAACCTCCTTCTCAGTGGCAAGCCCCACGGCCTGGAGAAGGCGTTCTTCGTCAGCAGCGGGAGCGAGGCTGTCGAGTCGGCGTTGAAACTGGCTCGTCAGTACCACTACGAAAAGGGGCAACCTCAGAGGCTGCACTTCATCAGCAGACGGCAGTGCTACCACGGCAATACCATAGCGACCATGTCCGTCTCCACCGTCGCGGCGAGAAAGGTCCCCTACCAAGGCTTCGGCTACCCCCACGTCTCTTACGTCTCGCCGGCGTACGCGTACCAGTACCGACGTAGGGACGAGACCGAAGCCGAGTTCACGGCCCGGCTCCTCGCCGAAATCGAAGCCGAGTTCCAAAGGGTCGGCCCTGGGAACGTGATTGCCTTTGTCGCGGAGACCGTGGTCGGCGCCACGGCGGGGTGCGTGGCGGCCCCCGCCGGCTACCTCGCCGGCGTCCGCCGGATCTGCGACGAGCACGGGGCCCTCCTCATCCTCGACGAGATCATGTGCGGCACCGGGCGCACCGGGACGTTCTTCGCCTTTGAGCAGGAGGGCGTCGTCCCCGACATCGTCACCGTCGCCAAGGGGCTGGGCGGCGGCTACAGCCCCATCGCCGGCGTCCTGATGCACGAAAAGGTGGTCACCGCTCTTCGGCAGGGCTCCAACGCGTTCAGCCACGGACACACATACCAGGCCCACCCCATCGCCTGCGCCGCGGCCTTGGCGGTCCAGAAAATCGTGAGGCGGGATCACCTTGTCGCGCGTTGCGCCCAGCTGGGTAAGCGGCTGGAGGCCATGCTGCGTAGCGAGTTGAGCGGCTGCCGGTCAGTCGGCGATATCAGGGGCAGGGGACTGTTTTGGGGAGTGGAGTTTGTCAAGGATCGGGAGACCAAGGAAACCTTCGATCCCAAGACACGGTTCGGGCTTCGTGTTCAAGAACGAGCTTTTGAGAAGGGAGTGGCTCTATACCCTGGTGCGGGCACAGTAGACGGATCAAGGGGCGATCATGTGCTGCTCGCGCCGCCATTTACAACCACGGATAAGCAACTGAAGGTGGTCTGCAGGGTCTTCCGAGAAGCAGTTGAAGAGATCGAGGCGGAAACGCTGTGAAGAAGGCAGCGAGATAGAACAACATAAAATGGACTCTAATTCAGCAAAGTACATGGCAGTCGCCGTTGCAAAGGAGTAGGCATTGGTTGTGTGTGTTGATTGTGCGTTATGTAGATACTGAAGGAAACGGTTAGTTGATACCCGTGCCAGAGGCCAGAACGAAATTGGCCCGCGGTATTGTCCCCAAAAAAGACCATCACAGACGAACCTCTCGGGGCAGAATGTGGATCTATAACTCTTCTATATTTGTTGGAGAGCATCTAGTCTCTGGTTCGTACTCAAGTTAGAGTAAATAGCTCTGAAGTATCAACATCTTCGAGCATCGACCACCAATTGGGCCAGAGACCCTGGTCATCCATGGTGCCCCTGGCGTCTATCAAGATCTGAGCGCTCAGCCCATTGCTGTTGTTTTGCTGCTTGTCGGTTAATACATCCCCGTCTGCGGCGCCTATCGAGCTCCTTTCGGCATTGTTGATCTCCTCTAGATGCTGTGCTGACCTGTCCACAACCCGGAACTCGTGCACGGATTGGTGAAGGACGTTGAAGTTGAACCGAGAACGGCCACGATATCTCTGAATGTCCGAAGTCGCCCTTTGGTACATCAGAGAGCCGTTTTGAATAGTTTTTAGCTGCCCCCAGGTTAGCATCGCTATGACGACATCTGAAAGTTTCCGGGAGGGTTGTATCGCGTACTCACCCAACCATCGCCAAGGTCCCAGACCTCACGGAACCTTTTGAGATATTCAATGCTCGAGTTCATTAGCTCTTCGGCTCTTGGACCATGACCGCAAGTCATGCGTGGAAATCTGAAGCCGTAAAGATTCATGTAGCATGAGGAGAAGGCGCAAAAGCCTGCAAAGGGCGTCATAACCGCCACGCCGCATTCTGAAGCCTCTTGGAGGATGCCTGCGAGATGCGCAGCTGATTCGAACAATTCTTTGGCGCTCTGCTCCCACCAACCAGGAGGAGCTTCAGCCTCCAGGGTGGGCGGGTCAATGGGCCCCTGAGGGGTCATGTCTATAGTCGGCAAAAAAGGGATGTATTCTCTCCGAAGCATCATAATGCTGCAACATCTCAGCCATCAGTGCTGGACCTCAATCTCAAGCCAGAGACTGCTCACCTTTGATAATAGATCAAGTTGAGATAAACAAACGACTCGCCGTATCCCAAAGTTGCATGCGCCACAACACTATTGTCGGGATAATGAAGTCGATGATGCTGTTTCAACCTCCAATCTTCAAGTTTGCGACGCGAACACGCCACCGGAGATGTTGGTACCCAAGGACAGCTCTCGGGCCGACACATCCCCGGTGCTCTGCGCCCGTCATTGAAGACAAAGGCCATTATGTCGGAGTAGATATCGAAACCGTCCGCCATGATGCCAAAGCTTTGATCGAGACCGAGGTAAACAGACGTGCTTGGCCCATTTGAGGCAGGGCTTTCACGTGACTGTTCGGACTGGGCCGGAGATGCCGCTCCAAGGGCAAACTCGGTCGAGGTGGGTGGCCGCGGAACATTGAGCTTGGCCATTTCTGGTTTCGGCAGTACGCGCGGGTTATATGTGCCAGAACTGACCATGCAGTCCATTATGAAGCACGCCCAGAATGTCCTTGTTTCGATGGCGGGAGTGAGGCTATCCGACTCCTTGAGATGGGAGATTTCGAGCGGGAAAGGCGCAACTCTTGAACTGTGAAGTAGTTGCATCATACGGATTGCAATACCTGCAGGCATCATCACGTCAGAAAAAGGGCATGTGTCTTGCGGGCCAGTTTGCTCACCACAATGCATCCAGGCTTTGTGAAAGTCGCGTGTGCCCCATTCATACAACGTCAGTATGAGCAGTGCCTGTATCACTTTTACATCCGGCGGCTGCAGTATGCATGCTGCCAAGACGTCGCACGCATAAGACGCATACCGTTCGCTGGCATACAAGAGCTGCGTTCGCAGTCGATCCGAGTCGGGATTTTGGGTTTTGGTCATTGCAAGTACGGTCGCCAGCAACGCTTTACATTCCCTTGGACAAGTTGATCGGAAAGATTGCATAAATGAAGAGGGGTGGATGACGCGGAGTTCGGGAAATTTGCGCCAGAAAGCCTCCAGCGCGATGAATACTACGTCTTTGGGAATCTGCTCAAGATGCCTGTCCATTTCCTCCCAACCATCTCGGTAATCAACCCTGGATGAGGGGGACGCTGGACCTCGAGATTGGGGCGCGGAGGTCAGAAGCCGTTGGGAGCTGACATCGTCATCGTGCGGTATTGACGGCGCCTCCTCCGTCGCTCTCCGTGCCTGTTTGGCCGCTCGCCTAGTAGATGCGACCTGCGGCCTGGTCAATGCGCAGTCGGATCTTCCCGACTTTTCGCATTTGCTACATGGCGGAGTTCCGTTGTTGACGCATTTGACCTTGCTCCGCCTGCGGAGTTCAACCGGGGTAAGCAGTGCTCAACTCGGAGAGGACCATCGCCGAAGCGGGGTCCGAGACCGGGGCGACTTACCGACAAGATTCGCACGAAAGACTTGACCGCATTCTCTTCCCAACGTAAGAAAATTTGTGTCGGTTCTGGTGAACCGAAGGAACGGAAATGAAGCTTTCGGCTTACGGCTTTCGCGGAACTGACTGGTTTTGTCCCTGTGGGTCTTACAAAGTTTGGTGGATCGAGACGACGGACGGCCCGCATACCACGGGCCCCACGTGTTCTCTCTCTCTCACCCGCCCTTACCCTCACTTTCACGCTGACTCTCACTCTCACTCTCACTTCCCCCCGCTCCTACAACATCAGTGTCCTGCAGCTTACGTACTGCATTCACCATGTAAATTGGTCTTCCGCTTTCCTCTAGCCTAGCGGCAAAAGGCAAGGTGGTTGCTTGAAAGAGCTAGCGTTTCGTAGAACGAGACTCATGTGTTAACAGAGGACTTTGTAGGTCAACCTAAGTAAAAGTGGGAAGATGCATTTACCTGGTGTATTCGGTAGAGGTACCCGGCGACTTCTTGGCTTGTGAGAGTAGCCCCTACATTGATGAAGGTACGGGGGGATGCTGCATTGAAAAGGAGGATGACAACGACGACGCATTTTTCTTCTGATCGTACGTAGTAGCATGCACAGCGAAGCACTGGTAGATGCGCCTTAGAGAATCACGTCCTTCCTAGGTAAGTTGCCCTCGTTTCGGGATTTCAATGTGGTCTCCCTCTCCCTCTCGCCCATGCGTTATTTTCCATTCAAGTCCGACAATCTACTCACCAATCCCAGACTCATCTTCGACGGTATGAGATCATAGTTGAACTAGGGCTATATAAGTATCCTTGAGCTGGCTTGCCCGTAACCGTCATTCTAGTTTCACTCATTTACATTCGGGGTTGTTGAAACTCACGTCTGTGACGCAACGATCAGATGATCGATTCCTCATAAATATGATGTTGGTGTTCAGATTGTTTGTTTATCCTTGTTACATCATGAAGTAGCCCATCCAGCCTAGGCTCGCATACCACGATATCCAACATAGGCAAGACAAAGAAAGGAAAAGACAAATAAGACGATAGCTACCGGCCATTTCGGCGTCGAATTTTGCTCAAATCCAGCCCAATAGATACTCCGAAACCTATGGGAAGGCATACAGTCAAGCATACAGTCGGGCTTTCAACGGCTGTTGGCTTGGCCCCTTGAGTCTTCTCTTGATTCGTTTCACAATTCAAGCACATACACAAACATGCACAAAAAGAACAAGAAGTTGGATTGTAACACTAACGTCATGTTCGGGTATCGCCGCGTCACTCAAAGGGCCCTTCTGAGACCCAGATCGCGCGTTCTTGCTCGAGTAGCACGGCACGCGTCAACCGGTATCCCGAAAAGCCACGTCGCCCCCCAGAACTTACCCGAGCCCTCTTTGGCGCCGACCCGCAGCTCCCTCTTGACCGCGCTCGCAAGCGACCACTTCCACCCGAAGACGGCCTCGGCGGCCGGGGCCCAGCCGCGGGACCCCCCGACGTCAGCCGGCTGCGTCTTCATCCACGGCACTGCCTCCCCCTCCCGCCCCAGCGGCGGGTAGTCGCGCGACAGCTGCGCGACCTGCGCCGCCGTGGCCGGAGCCGCGGGTGCGGCGCGGGCGACAGCCCAGTAGAGCCTGCTGAACGCCTCGACGCCACGGAACAGCGCCTCGTCGAAAGCGCCCGGGTCCCCGCCCGCACGACGGAGGAACTGGAGGTACACCCGCGTGAGGCGGAGCGCATCATTGGCGCGGCAGTCGCGCAGCTGAGGCGTGTCATCCGTCCAGAGCACCGTGGCGTGGTACGGGTGGCCTGGCTCGCGAGCGTTGCCGAGGTCGCCGAGCTTCCAACGCCCCGGATCGCTCTCCGAGCCGACAAAGACGTTGTCAAGTTTCACGTCGTCATGGCATAAGTTGTGCGCCTCGTGCAGGTCCTCAAGGGCCGCGAGGAGGGACTCGAAGGACGGCCGGAACGCGCGGTCCAGCTCGCGGTGCGAGAGGCCGCCGCCGGCGTCGCCGGAGGCGCGCAGCTTCTTGGCCAGGTTCTTGAGGGTGCCCGACTTGAGGAACGGCGTGACGAGATGCCATTTTGGCGGCTGGAGCGGGTTTGCGGTGGCTAGGAAGTAGTCCTTGACGGGGACGAACATTTCCTTGTTCGGATTGTTGCCGGGAGGTGATGGGCTGCCCTCGTATCCTCCCATCACTAGACTAATCGGTATCTCTGTCGGCCACCTCCTTGGTGGCCCTTCCGTACTCAGCATGCAGTTGCGGAACGGGCTCGACTCCTCGTCATAGACCTTGATGACGGTGTTGTTGAACGTGAACGTCTCGCCCTCGCGGCCTTTTCCGAGCCTCTTCCAGTGTCGCCTGTTGTCGAGCAAGGCGCTGCGCTCCGTGTTCGTCACGTCCATGTTCGGCTCCCACCCCGTGCTGGTGAGGACCGCTTCATCATACTCGGACAGGTTGTCGAACACGGTCGGCAGGTACTTGATGCGCATGGCCTCTCGATATCGAAAGTGCAGCTCGACTACGTGGTACATGACGACGACGGACGCAACAGCGAGGATCCGAAGAGTTAGCCGGGCGGCGAACGACTTCAGCCCCCTCCGATGAGCCCCCACGGGGCTCCAGTTCCGACCTTTCATCGTCGTGTACGAGCCAGAATATGCCGAACGGCAGATTAGGATAACTTGCGTGTGGGAAAATCCCCCCAATCCTCCCGGATCAGAGAGACGGGCCCCCCCTCTCATCTAATAAAGACGACCGCCAAGGGGGCCAGGTGCCGTTAAAAGCACGCGACTCCGTCCTTGGAGGCTGTATCAACCGAACTCACAAGATGAGCAGGTAGGGAGGGGATAACCCACTTGACCGGAAAGGCAAGCTACGCGACAACGTCTAATGTGGTGACACACCGCAGACGCGGAGGGGGGTGACACGTCGTCCAGCCATCCCCGTCATCAGCTCTCACCCACCAAAAGCAGGCTTGGCTTGTGGCACTATAGTACCGTCTTCCTAGCCGCTGAAACGGGCTCATAGGATGGGCTCGGCCGACGTTCTACGTCGTCGGCTTAGCTTCCAGAAACAGGGTGGGAGAGCCAAGGCAGAGCAGCCAGCCATGGCAAACATGCGCCCCAAGCTCAGCCACACCATTCCCTGATGAACCCCATGCGAGGCCGATCCGGAGGTTGGCCAGGAGGGTGTGTGTGTGTGTGATGGAGACCAATCAGCGCATCATACACGACTCCCAGTTTTTGCTTCCATGCTTTCGGAATGTGGAAAAGAAGTCAACTTCGGACACGGTGAGAGGGGGGGGACATGGTGCGGGCGAACACGCCAAGCCAGACAGACGATTTTGTTCTGGGATTCTGTTCCGAGCCAAGGTCCTAGGCACTCGAAACCTCGGGAATGACTTCAGTCGGTCCCTCTCCTGGATGAGTTTGGTGGACCAATGGAATTTGGTGGGAGGGGAGGAAGTCAGATTAAGGTCAATTTTGTGGTGTGTGAGACGGAGGGGGGCATCCCTCCAAAGTCCTCGGAAACTGTGCCGTCATTCGCCCGCCGGACAAGACGTTGGAACCCCCTTCTCTGCCTACCCAGGCACGAGCGTGATGTCATGGGTTCCTAAGCCATGGCCCAATACCTGTTCGCTTGCCGTGAATGTCATTCTGCGCTACTGGCAAGTCTCCCCCCGGTGGTTCCATTGGCGCGCCACGCCGTTTATTTTGAAATGACATCTTCGGCGTCTATTGACATGTCAGTGGGCGTTTCTCCTCCCACTACGGACACGTGTGCTGGCTGGAATTTTTTGATTTTCTTCTTCTCCGGCTACAGATCTGCGCTCGGATGTCCAACGGCAACGGTTTTCCTCTCCGGCTTCCCGTCTCTATCCAACTGAGTTCGCTCGCTTGTCCGCAGAGTGTGAATCGCCACACATGGTGCACGCCGAGAAAAAACCCAAACGATTGGTTGCAGGACGGATTGAATTCGAGCCTGTTTGAACTGCCCTATGCAAGGAGCCCCGAGCTCTTCATTGCCGCCTTTCCAATTGAGACAAGTCCCAATGTCTCGGAACTAGACAAGCTTTTGCTCAAAGCTCATAACATTCTTCTTGACGCCCCCCCCCCCCCCCCCCCCCCCCCCACCGGACTCGATGTGGCTTCCAGCAAGTTTGGGCCTTTTTACACGGCCATGTATGTCGTCTCCTGCCGGCGTGCTCTGTAGAACCAGAAAGAACCGGGCAGCCCGGATCCGCCAGTCTGAACCAACCCGGCGGAGAGCCCTCCTTTGCGCGTGCACGGTTCCGCTCCTCCTTCCCTTCCCCGTGCATTCTAGGATGCAGGGTCCACCAAGATATCCAAGTTGAGAATTCAATCTCACAGGTGTACTTGGAGGCAGAACGGCCAGCGTCGACTCATGTACGGGACGGGGGTTATGTCAAGGAGTCTGGCTGCTCTTGTTGACTTCCCCATGCCAGTTTTGCCCCTTGCGAGTGTGAGATTCCCCAGTCTTTCTCGAGAGGGGGGGCACTTGATGGCAGAAGCATAAGATAACGAGCCGCATGTGGCACCCCAAAGACGTGTTGGGGTGCATCGGCATCCAGGCGTTGGTTGGCTTTTTGTTGGATCCACGGTTTTGTGGTGTGGTTCTGCTCTCGATTCTTAACTACCACTCCTGGTACAAGGCTATAAGAGGGCGGACTTACTACTCCTTGGGCATATATCAATCACTGGTCCAACGATCATTGTCGGCCAGCCTGAGCACAGGGGCTAAAAAAAAGTGCATCGAAGACCTGGGTCCAGGCATGAGCACAGCGCCGTGATTGTGTCACTTCAGTGGATCTCGACATGGCATGGTTTTACAAAACTTTTGGAACATTCAACTCGTGGAGTTTATATATGTACAATCTCTTGACAAGCTGAGGCAACCCAACAACTCCCTAATAGGTTGATTTTTGAAGTACCGAATTAGGCCCCCGGGCTAATTTTGGAATGCGGCATATGCTGGAAGATATCGAAAGCACTTTTTGAGAATTTTGTTGTTTTTGTTGTTGCTCCGGACGACCCGTATTCATCAGTATGATACTCGTCCATCGCCCGTTCAAACCCTGGTCCCAATGCAAAAAAAATATTTTGTCGAACCTAGATTTCGTGTGTAGCCGACGAAACCCAACAAAGCTGGTGGTATAAGATGAGAGAGATAGAGAGAGAGAGAGAGAGAGCAAGATGCATGGACGCCTCCTAGTTCGAAAAGATGAGATTAACAAGAAAGAGATGGGTGTGGTCTATTTAGCCATGGAGACCACACGTTCTCTGGCGCATCAGCTCGCGGCGCTTCTTGTCCTTTTCTGTTAGGGAGTTAGCTTACGATCATCTGCTAGGCGGGGAAAATTCACGGCAATACTAACCTCCATCCCATGTCAGGAACTCGTGGAGGGCTGATCCGGACGGCACCATGGGCAGGACGGGCACCTTCTTGTCGGTGACGACCTCGAGAAGGGCAGGGCCGTCGGTGTTGATGAGCCACTTAAGAGCGTCAACAACCTCATCGGGCTTAATCACTCTGCGGTGCTGGACACCCATGGCATCGGCCAACTTCATGAAGTCGGGGTTCTGCTGGTGAGTGTGGGCGTAGCGGTCCTCGTAGAAGAGGTTCTGCCATTGTGTGACCATGCCCTGTTCCTCGTTGTTCAGGACAATAACCTTGACGCCGATGTTGAATTGAGCGGCGGTGGAAAGCTCGGTGAGGGTCATGTTGAAGGAGGCGTCGCCGTCGATGTCGATGACGAGAGCGTCGGGCTTGGCAACCTTGGCGCCGATGGCGGCGGGCAGACCGTATCCCATGGTACCCAGGCCACCAGAAGTGATCATGGTTCTAGGGTGTCTCCAGCGGAAGTGCTGGGCAGTCCACATCTGATGCTGGCCGACACCAGTGGAGATGATGGTCGTTTCCTTGCGGTCGGCGGTCAGATTGCTTAGCTCCTCAATGAGAGTCTGGGGCTTGATCAGGCCGGAGCGCTCAGCTCTCTCGTAGTCGGACATGGGCCACTTGGTCTTCCACTCCCTAATCTTGTCGAACCACTCCTTGCGCTCATCCATCGACTTGGGCTTCAGGAAAGGCATGAGGGTGCGGAGATTGGCGGCGACATCACCCTCGACGGCCTCGGTGGCCTGGACGACCTTATTGATGTTCTTGGGCATGATCTCGAAGTGGACGATACCACCACGGCCCTCAGCGGCGGCAGCCTTGGCGCCGGGGGCGAACTTGGCGACGTTGAGGGTGACACGGTCATCGAAGCGGGCACCGAGGGCGATGATGAGATCGGCCTGCTGAATGGCCATGTTGGCGTAGGCGGAGCCGTGCATGCCGAGCATGTGGAGAGACTTCTCGTCAAGCTCATCGAAGGAGCCCAGGCCGTGCAGGGTGGTGGTGACGGGGATGGACATCTTCTCAGCAAGCTCCTTGAGGAGCTCGGGGCCGCCCTCGGACTGGGAGATACCCTGGCCAGCGTAGATGACGGGCTTCTTGGCAATGTTGATGAGGTCGGCGACGCGCTTGATGGACTGCTCGAGCTGCTTCTGGAGCAGAGCCATGGCGGCTCTCGAGGCGGCGCTGGGCAAAGAGGGGAGGGAGGTCTCGGTGGGGATGGCCCTTCTTAAGACACCGGCAGTGACGTCCTTGGGAAGGTCAACGAGGACGGGACCGGGGCGGCCGCTGGTGGCGATCTCGAAAGCCTCATTGATGCGGCGGGGAAGCTCGGCGATGTTCTTCACCATGACGTTCCACTTGGTGCAAGCGCGAGAGATACCTGTGACGTCGGCCTCCTGGAAGGCGTCGCTGCCGATGGCGGAGGTGACGACCTGACCGCAGAAGACAACCATGGGGGTACCGTCGGAGAGGGCGTCCTGCATCGGGGTGATGACGTTAGTCGCACCGGGGCCGGAAGTGACGAGGACGACACCGCATTTGCCCGAGGCACGGGCGTAACCCTCGGCCATGTGGCCGGCACCCTGCTCGTGCTTGGGCAGGATGAAGTCGAAGTGTTTTGAGTTGTAGATGGCGTCGAAGACAGGGAGAATGGCTCCTCCGGGGTATCCAACTGTGAGTCACGGTCAGCCATGTCTCTCTCGTCTCCCTCGTCACCGGGGACCCAAAAAAAAAAAAAGCATTGCTTATGGGGGAGAGAGGGCGCAATAGGGCCACTAACAAATGTGCTTGACGTTGTGTCTCAACATCATCTCGTGGAAGATCTCTCCTCCGGTCTTGCCAATGAAGCTGTATACCGGTAAGCATTTCCGCGCGCGCTTACAATCGGGCAATAACATAGGGCATGGCGGCGGGGGCTACGTACGACTCGTCCATCTCAGGGCCACGGGAGCCGACGAGAGGTTGGACATGGCTGCGGTCCTTGTCGGCGACATTGAAGGCGGGTGCGGGCTGGTTTCGAACCTCACTACAGTTGGGAAGCACTCTTGTTAGTCAAACCGTCACATGAGTCACCTGGGTAAGCTACTTGTTGCCCCCCCCCAGCCCGAGACGGCTGGAGAGGCTGCACAAACGGACGGGAGAAAAGAGTGGCGAGCTTACGGAGCGGGCGAGGTGGCAGAGGTAGCCTGATGCCTCACGCCGGAAGAAACTTTCTTTGTGGCCTGGACAGCAGCAACGGCGGACGATGTGGTGAGGGCGCGGGGAGCGGTCGGCCTCGAGACGGCCTTGAGAGCGCGAGTGGCGTGGCGACTTCGGAGCATCATGATGGGCGGAGAGTGGAGAGGGTTCCGGGAGAAGAAGGAGAAAAAAAAAAGGAGAGGAAGAGAAGAGGTCACTCGGCGTGATGCCTCGTCGAGATCCTTGGAGAAGAGAGAAAGGCGGCTCGTCGAATTGGACGATCGCAGGGGTGAGGGAGGTTGTAAAAGTCGAGAGTCGTCGATGGAGGGGACGAGGGGAGGATGGGAAGGAGGAAAGAAGCAGTCACTGATTTGGCTGTGAGCAAATTGAGCAGATCTCAAAATCAAATTCGAGATTCGGACGGGGGAGGGCGCACAAACGCACACACAAACATAGACCGACTACCTACAACGCGCCTGCACACGCCGGCAGCGTTAGCTCGAGGAGTCAGAGGGGGGGCAAGGGGGAGGATACCTAAGGTACCTAGTTGGGCTGGGGTGCCTCCGGTAAAGGACCCTTCAGCAACGACTCAGCCAGGGACGGTATGTAAACTATGTACTCTGTAGTTAGATCAGAGAGGATGGGCTGCTGATTCGGCGGAAGGGAAACGAAAGAAAAAAAAAAAAATACCAAGAAAAAAATTATCGGCCGTCAATGTGTGGGGTAGCCAAACGCTGACTGGCTGGAAGGACGCGCTGAGGAGGCGAGAACGAACAAGCGTCACCCATCGGGGAAGGTGCACGGACCATAAATCCAATCTGGGGAGGCGATATCGGCCCCCCTCCTTCCCTTCCCCTTCCTCTTCTTCTCATTCCTCCTTTGCATATCTGCACTTTTGACTCTTACGTGAGTCTGTCTCACTTGCTTGGCAGTTTTGGTTGCTTGCGGCCTTCTTGTTGGCTAAATTCGTGTGCTTTTGCTATTGCCCGCTCTCTGCATCTTGCTGTCCACCGCCAATTGATACGCTACCTAGGCCCTCGCTTCTATGTCCCTCTCTCAGATCCTCCAAACTTGCATCTGCATCTGCATGCACATCCGTCCAGACTGGATTGGTTCATACCTCGATCCTATTGGCTGTCCATCCTTTTGACCCCACCACCTCCATCCAGTTCTTCTCCGCTCCCCGGAACCGCAAAAGGCGCGTAGAACCGAGGGAAAGTGAGAGGGGAGCAAATACACTCCGTCCGCATTTTCCCTGCCAACCCTTTCGTGCCAGCGGAAGGCCAAAGAACGGGCGGCATCGAGAAGGAGTCACCCCCGGTTTCTATCTTCCCCTATCACATTACCTCCCGCCCATTAGGCAGGCCACTGGGTAGATATCTAGGTAGATAAATACACCTCTCCTAGCGTTCTGAACGCCGAGTACCTAGGTAGTCGGTTATATACCCCTACACGTATCGTAGACAGACAGTCAGCGAAAGAGGTGTACATACTGCAATGATACCTGTTGCATGACAGTGGTGGTACATTAACGCCGCCTCTTTCTCATTCTCACGCATGCACATGCGGGAGCGCTAATAAGCTGTGGGAAAACGGTATTCTATCCTAACCGGGACGAAAGAGAGACATGGGAAGTGCCGCAACTCGATGCTCCATTCCAACCGGAGCCGGCGTTTGGCAATGCAGTTTGACAGTAATATACGGCAGTTGGGAAAAAAGAAAATACCCAAGACCGGAGGAGAAAATACCTGTTGCATTTTTAAATCTTTTCAGCGCTTATTTGCAACTCCGTAGACGCTCGACTCCCAATGCAGCCAGCCCTCCACTGCCCCAAAAACATGAAGAAACTCCCACTCAAGGTATCTTTGACATGTACGTACCGTGACTCCTCCCATTGCCGGCCAACAACACACGCAAATGAAAAGTTAATAAAAATAAAAACAAGAAACAAAAAGTCTTGTCGGACCCCGTTTTACTGCGGCCCAATGCACTGATTGATACTCATCGTCCCGTCTCCGCCCTCCTTTCCTGAGCTCCTCTCCTCCGCCCGCCTAGATTACATCCGGTGTTGGTCGCTCAACGGGCCGTGCGCGTCGTACCCAGCAGCCGGGTGGCCGTGCTCCATGAACGGCTGGCTGTCCGTGTTCTGGACCTGCACCGTCGGCGCCTTGGCTGGTTGCCTGGCAATCCTCGCCGCCTCGGCCCTGGCCGCGGCGCGCTTCTTCTGCTTCCTCTCGCGACAGCAGAGGAGCGTGATCCACCCGACCGCGCTCGTGATGGCCAACGCGAAGAAGACCGCCACCGCCACGCCCCCGGGGTACACCGTGTTGTCCAGCTTGAGGCACGACGGGTTGCCCGCCTGGTCGTCCGTGCAGAGCAGGCCCGCCGCGCAAGTCTCGAACACCACTTGCGTCGGGTAGCAGCCCTCCTTGAGCGTTACGCCCTTACTGAAGCCCGTCGAGATGATCGGGCATAGCGTCGTCGACTTGGTTGTCGTCGTGGAACAGGTGAGCAGCGAGTCCGTCTTGCTTTCCGTAGCCGTGGCCGTGTTGGCCGCCTCGGCGGCCGTCGTCGCAGCAGCGGTGGTCTGGCGCGCAAACACAGGGACGTGACGCTTGCGCAGCTCGGCGGGAGCCTTCTCGCCTTCGCCGCATCGATCTAGGGTCCATTGAGACTCGATAATGGCTTCGGGGAGCTCGCAGCCGGCGTGCATGTAGCATCTCTCGACGTCTGTCTGCCCCAGGTCGTCGGGGAGCATGTTGAGACAGTGGGCCACGGATCCCGGTTCACCACAGGCCGCAAGCCTAGCCAGCTCAAGAGCCCTCGAGCGAAGGCAGTGCAGCTTTGCCGGTGATAGAGCCGAAATCGCTGTCGCCGAGAGAAGCGCAACAAGCGCCGAAGCGGAATGGGACGAACGCATCTTGTCCGGGATTTGTGGGGGTGGTGGTGCTGCAATAACTGCCGGGACTGGGGTTCGATCGGGGAGGTGGGTGGGCGCCCAAGTGCCGACCCCAAAAATTTTGCCCAAGTCGAGTCAAAAGTCGGAATATAGAAGCTTCCTGATTCGGAAAGCCAGGTGGGTGTGGTAATCGCAGCAGCTCCTGCAGCCTTTGCTCGAAAAGGCCGTCTATAGGTCGGCTTATCTAGGAAAACGGTGTGCGAGTGGAATGAAGCTCGAGCTGGTCTGCTAGATGTCGGAGGAGACGCAAAAGGGACTAGGGAAATGGCAAAGTAGGTAGGTACCTTGTGAGGGGGGAAATAAGGGAAGGAAGCAGCACAAGGCCTCGAGGCGGGTGAGATGGGAATGAGCGTTATTAAGAGAAACGCAAAGAAGAAACAACGCCGCCGCCTGGCACTTTGGGGCTGGACTGGGCTGGGTCAGTTGGTGCTTATTTTGGCTTGTTGCCATTCTCGCTGGTCTCATTGCCTCTTTCTTTCTTTCTGAATGTAAGCTGAGGGATCCCAACGCTAAGGGCCACGAGCATCTGCAGCTCAGCACGGAGCCAGCCCCAGTGCTGCTAGTTGGAGTCCTTGGGTTGGTCAAGTTCTGGTCTCCTACCTTCCTACACTCCACTCGTTTGAGGTAAGCCTGCAGCACTTGGACCTTGGCTTGGACTGGTAAGGCTGGGGGAGGGATATGTTACCGGCCAGTGTTTGTTGACTTTGGATGTTTGAGGGGTCTTGGTGGTGATGCAACCTCCTGTGACACAGCCCATGTGGATTTCCCTTTCGGTTGCGGCTGGCGGAGCAGGATTCGTGGTGGCTAACGGCGCCCACCTCCATCCATACGTAGTTAGCTAAGCTGCTGTCTGCGATACCCTCGCCAGGGTTTCCCGTCTGATCTCATCTCAAGGGGGTCAACCCCATGCTGCTTATTTTTCATGGGATGAAGGCTATGCAGTGGTCTTTAATCTTTTGCTTCTCAGTCGCCTTTCTATAGACAAGCATCACACCAAGCCCCTCCGTCCATAAGCTACGATGGCTCCATCCGAAGTTGATGCAGTGTACCAGAGCTATCAGCTTACTGCCTATGGCTCCAAGTTAAGGTGGCTGGCTCATGCTGTTCTCGTCCCACGGCCTTGCCCGAAGCGTACAAGGGCGAGTTGGGTGGTACGGCGCAAACTTTAACAATGGCAGGCTCTTCCGGAAGCGAGGAAAACATGTTGCACCGAGTTTCGGTCGGTGCTAGGCATTGGATTCATTCTACCTCGCCGTGTCGGATTTGCTGTGTTATGTTATTCAGTGATAGGTTGCAGCATTCCTTACGCGGTGCCACTTTAGTCCACTTTTGACAGGAATTGCAGGTTATCTAGGAGATGAGGAAAAGAAAAGGCAGCCTCCACTTCCGAAGAAACGACTTCTCACTTTGTTTATTGTGCACCTGTGCGACCTTGAGAGTGACCGTCTTGAATACGTACCTTGGTGGCTGAAACCTGCCACCCTAGATTCGGGGCTGAACCGGCCGTCGGCACTGTTTGGGCGGCGCTGGACAGCAGCACCTGAAGCTCCTCTTATGGCTGCCACAAGGTCTCTCAGAATCATTTTTTCTTTGTGTCAAGTTGTCGTGTTTGTTCATTTACCGTCTTTGTGGAATAGAAGGGAGGACTATGCCGTCCCACCCGTTGTAAGGAGGCCTGTATCTCTGTCATCTCAGAACAAGGTGGCCGGGAAACGGGACTTGCGCGGTCAGACGTTGAAGACACCCACCTGTGACGAGGCCTCTGTTTCCGTTGCAGGCAAGGGAGTAAGCATACAGAACCATCGGAAGAGGGGCGGTCAGCAGAAGGAAGCATTCCTCCCCAAGGATGTGGGCTGAGTCGAGTTCGTCCGTTTGCTTTCGGCTCAGGGCGGAGCGGGGTGGCGTCAGCTTCCCCACTGGATGCAAAGCATACGTGGATTAGATGGATCGGTTCGGCGATGGGAGAGCGTAAGAGCAGCCATCGACTTTGGAACCTGATTCGTGTAGTCCTTGATGGAGTCTGTGGTGTTTAATCTCATCGTTTCCATACAGCTCTTCTGCCTAGGAGGAAGGAACGAAGGAAGGACGCGGTGCCCTGGGCTTTGCTGAGGAAACACGCACGAGCCTCCCATAGGCAAACGCAGCAGCACGTGGGGAGATGTGATTACATAACACATCATCACTATCGTACTTCGAACATGAGGTACTTTTTTCTTCTTTTGAATGTTATTACGATTATAAGAGACAGATATTTTGCTTTTTGCAGTGACTCAAATGCACTCATTGGCTTTCAAAAATGCGGGAAAAAAGCATAATCACCCAGGGAACGGGTTCAAATAGCCAGATTGGTGCAACTAAAGCCCCGACACTATTGACACGAACCTGTAGATGATTATTGCCTTATATTGCGAATCTCTACAACGTTATTGATGAGGGCGGGCTCCAACAATGTTGCCAGGTCAACTTTGGAAAACTCTGTGAATAGTCTCGCGATTTTTTCCCCTGCAGGCGAAGTTCCATTGGGTCGCCAGCCACCAAAGATCCAATTGTCAAGAGGACTGATCACCAAGACGATGCTTTCCCTAATGATCGTCTCTACCATCTAATCTTTGCTATTACTGCCTAGATAGACGTTAGTAGCAAAATTATCATGGCTATTGTGAGCCTCCAACAGGTTGTTGATGGAGTGGACGGAGTTTATAGATAAGCCTTCATTGGTCAGAATCCAGTGTCTTTGTATATGACGAGTCACAGCAAGACGCGCATAGGGTTTCTGAAATTCTACTCTGTTGCGACTTGGATTTGTGAACTTGATAGTCAATCAAATTCGGCAAGCAACTGTACGGGCGCAGCTGTGACCCCTTGGCTAACTCGCAGATTGTTTCCATCCAACGAACTGGCTGATTCTGTGTCCCCAGATTTGATTAGAACTGATCTCGACTGGAAATGTGAGATGAGCGAATGTCAGTCGTCCAATCCTTTTCACATGATGTGGCTGGGTGTGACAGTTGCTCAACCACGTGCTTGCGAACAGATCCAACACTAACACAGTAGCTAATCGTGGCTATCGAAGCCTGTATCTGGTCAGGCTCACATCCGCACGAGCCCCGTCATGTTTTTTCCACAAACGACGGTCCCTAGCATTCACGATGACGCTAATCCATATTGGACAAGGAGATGGTAAAACCCTGCCGGAGCATTTTCAACATGGATCAAGCGCAGGTCAAATCATCCTAACATAGGCATTGGCGAGCGTCGTTGGCGCCGGCTAATATGCGAAAAGACACATGTCGTGCTATGAAGCCAAAGAACGTCGGCATCTTGCCATGGTCGTTACACTGCCTCCTCTCACAACAACAGTAAACATAATCAGAAACGGCAACGTGATGCGGCTCATAGTAGAGTTTCGACGCAATTCCTGCGCGAGACATTCCCGGCCGGCGGTTTGCGTCGGGGGAAGGAACCGGCTCGGACCCCCAAAATGCAACGGAACCGCTAAACAACGACCCCGCCCCCACACCCCTTACGACGTCATCAGTCCGCGCCAGCTTCCAGAATCGTCAACCGTGCAACACACCTCACCCACGCTTGTCCGGCTTCTTATCAATCCATCCCCGCGGGCTTGCTTTAGTATTAAATCTCCAGCAAACCCTCCTCTCCAACTTTCTTCGTCTTGTAGCTCGGCAACTTAACGACGAATTCTCACCAAGAAGTGACAGTCCAAGGAACAAACACACTGAAGCCTTTCCCATCACCACAACCAAAACCGTCACAATGCCTCTCGTCGTTCCCGGTATCAACAACGAATCCTCCGGTGACAAGACCGAGGAGTGGGCCAACAAGCTGGTTGGAAAGAAGCTGCATGAGGAGGAGTCTAACGAGACGGTAAGCCGTAGCCCGCTCTCGGTTGCTGAGCTGTTCTAATGTTGCCGTCGACGCCCTCAGACATTCTGCAAGAGAGACCTTCCGGAGAAGACGCGCGTCATCGAGCCCGGCATGATGGTCACCAAGGACTTCGTCCCGGATAGGTTGAACGTGCACGTCAAGGAGGACGGCACCGTCTCTCACGTCCAGCACGGTTGAGCCGACACGGCGACGCTTGCCTAGAGTCCCCAAGAGATGCTTGACTCCGGTGACGGATACGCGATGGTTTTATGATAGATTTTTTCTTCTTTTTTCTGCATGACAGTACAGATATGAAACATTACAGAATACAATACTTTAAACTATTCTTCATCACTTGAATACTGTGATTCTGCATCCCGGCTCTGAGTGACGTGATGTTGCCTATAGCGCCCCCTTGGGTCGTCCCAACCCCCGCAGCACGACTGCCCCTCCATAAGTGCATGTCTGGTCCGCCCCGCCCGCCCGATTGCGGGGCAGTTTTCCTCTCTGCGAGGTTCGCTCCAAGCAACCCCACCATCGCCCACGACACAACCCACGACTCAAACGACGCGACGAGACTTTGACGACGACCGATTGCCGAAGATATCCCCATCCCCTGAGCATAAAGAAGTCGATTCAGTACCGCCAAAATGTTCAAGAAAGAGTACGCGTCCAATCCCCATCAATGCCCTCCTCTTACGCCCCCCCTCTTTTGAGGGGGGAAAGGTCCACGACGATGAAGGAAGAAAAGCTGACAGTTTACCCCTCCTCCCGCACAGCATTACCTCGGCGCCGAAGCAGAAGCTCAAGTCCTCGGTTCAGCGCTCCCTCCGCAACTCGCTGCTCGCGACCTACCCCCTCCTGAACCCCTTCATCGATGAGGTCATGCCCAAGAAGGCCTCTGTCGAGCAGATGAAGCTGCCCGACCGCTGCTCCCTGTACGTCTGCGAGCAGCAGCCCCTCTTCTACCAGCAGGACAATGCCACCCTCTTGCCCCACCTCCGTCTCGTCCACCGCTTTCCCCAGGCCTTTCCTACCATCAGAATCGACCGCGGCGCCATCCGCTTCGTGCTGTCCGGCGCCACCCTCATGGCCCCCGGCCTGACGAGTCCCGGCGGCCGACTGCCCGAGCCCCGCGACGGCGAAGAAGGCCCCGACGAAGAGGGCCACTGGAGCCGCGAGCTCGAGAAGGGTGAACCCGTCATCGTCATGGCCGAGGGCAAGACGGAGGCGTGCGCCGTCGGCCTGCTGGTCGCCGGCACGAAGGAGGTCAAGGAAAAGGGCAAGGGTCCCGTAGTGGAGGAGGCGCACTTCCTCGGTGACGGCCTCTGGAGGCTCAATTTGGATTAAGAGGGAAATGATGATATGGGGTTCGACGACTTCGCACATATGGGAAGGGAGGATTTGATATGGATGGTGATGTGGTGCCAGGCAGTCCGGCATGTTGGGATCGGCTGGTGGGCCGTGAAGACTATCAAGGAACAAGCGACGAATATGAAGCATTCATGATACCATTGCCTTGATGTCGATTCTCGTCACGACACTCAGGGGTATCCAGCCGGATGACATGGACTAGACAATCGAGGTACGTGAGAAGTCCTCCCAACGGTCTCGCCCGGAACTGGGTACGCATCGGGACTTGGGAACCAGATGCCCAACAGTTTGAAGACTTGAGAGGCATATGCCCAGGAATGTCATGCCACAAGGGATGGATTCGCTACATACATCCGCCTGGGGAAGTACTCATTGATACTCAATCTCCCACGCAGTAGTGCCCTGTATCTGCAGGGCAAAAATAGTTTAGAACCTGCTTTCAAATAACCATCCCAGCCTTCCGTGTGTCCCTTACGATGAACAAATCAAGCCGAAGTATTGACAGATTGAGATGCTGAGTGTGGTCTGCATAGCCGCTGGAAAGTTGGACGTGTGTACGTTCTGCTTCCATTCCATTCTTCCCCCCTCCCCCCCCCAGTGATATTGCATTGCTTCTCTGCTCTAAACACGACCTTGGCATCATTCGAACAACTCCAAGTAAATATGTAAACTTTTTTTTCGTTGGCCCATCTCTTCACCGTCTTAAACGCTCGCATCGACGGGCTCACCCACTGCCTATCCCTCGAACCCGGCGTAGAGGACCTTCTCCATCATCCCCGCGGCGGCCTGCGCCTCCACCTTGGCCTCAACGCCCCCGTTCCCGAACTCGTGCGCCTCCTCGAACCCTTGCTGCCAGAACTCCCACCTCCTGAACGAGAACCCCGCGCGGCCCCTGAACCTCGGCCCGGGCTTCCATCTCTCGCCGTCCACGCTCTTCGCGTCCCCGTTGCCGTTGCTGAAGCTTTCGGACCCACCTCCCCCTTGCGACGTTACGGAGAGGTGGTATAGCCGCTGGCAGGAGTGCACCGCCCACTGCGCCGCGGCCATCAGCCGCGCGTCGGCGCCGTCCCTGTCCCCGGCATCCGAGGAGCGGCGGTCCTCGAAGGCGGCGCGGAGCTGCTGGACGGCGAAGTCGCGGCCATCGATGAGGTTGTAGGACCAGAGGAGGGCGGCGAAGGCGTTTAGGTTGACCCAGCGGCTGAGCGTGTCGGTCCTGCTCGGCGACTGGTAGGGGGCTTTGGAGGAACGTAAGCTTTTTGCTGGTGGGGGTAGGATAAAGGCCGGGGGTCAGTGACTCACAAACCATAGTGTCCCTGATGACCTGGTTCAGGCCATGAAGACGGCTCAACTCCTCGAGGCCGTCCTACAAAAAGGGTTATTAGCCATAGTAGTGACTTGGCACATCGATGCAGTTCAGCTTACCACCGTCACCTTGGCCGTCGTCTTTGGCGACGATGAAAGATGGTCGAGAATGACCACCAGGTCCAGCATCGCGAGGTTCCCCGACGGCGTCTGCTGCGCCAGCGAGATGAACAGCCTCCACAGCGAACCCAGCACGTCGTCTGAGGGCTGATGCGCCAGTGGCAGCAACGCCGCGATCTCGGCGGCGACCCCGCGCAACCGCCACGGGTCGTTGTTCTGCTCCAGGATCGCGCCACGGATGGCCCCGAACGCGGCGGCGTCGTCAAATGCCGTACCGTGAGGGGTGTGCTTCCACCGCACGACCGCCATGTTGCCGCCTGTCATGTCGGCCATGAGCTCTTCGTGGTTCTTGGAACCCTCAACGTCCGAGGCGACGCGGAATGATGTGATGTGACTGTTCTTTATTTTTATGTTTTTCACAATCCGGGACGAGTTCGCCCGAACGCTGCAAATGGGGGGTGGTTTCTTGTCAGTTGTCCTTTTAAGGTCTGTAACATGGAAATGATTCGCATCCGCTGCCCCAAGCTCCCGAGAATTAGGTTATATGAAGGGGGACGGCAAAAGGAGCATTGACTTTCCAGGGTAGTTAACCCTTTTGGTCTGCATGATCGGGTAACATGGAAGAGGACTCTTGTCTCGGGAGATCCACGACATCCTGAGCCGGAGCTTCTGATGCGTATGGTGGATCGGCGGGGAGGGATCAAGTGGCACGTTAAGAAAGGCGCGATTGCGCGAGTCGGGAACTTGCGGCTTGGTCGGCTTTAGTGTTGCCGCCTTGGGATGGACCAGTCAAGGGGGGGGGGGGGGGGGGGGGGTCCCACCGCGGCACCATGATTCAGTTCTTTGAGAGCACGAATGCCTCCTTTGTTTCTCCGGTCTTTGGGGAGGAGACGGCTAGCGAGCTCAAACTCGCCAGACCGAATGGTGTTGGATTCGTCCCCTGACATGGAACTGCGTAGCCCATGGAAAGTCTCCATCGGTAAAGCAGTTAATGGGTCTTTTAACCCACAAAATTGAGGTGGAAGTGACCCTCCCCCCTTCCCCAGCCGCTGAAGCCACCGTGAGGAAACACGCACAACAGAATATCAAACACGCATTTATTGCTCTTTTTGCATTTCTTTGGTCCTTGATTGTATCATGCAATATAGATACGACGGCGGGGAGCATTGGAAATGCTACATCGATAAAGGTACACAGGTTGAAGGACGGCCGATAGGGCTTGTTATCCTGTCAGATACCCGGAGGGTTTAAATGAAGTACGATGGATAGTGACCAAGGCGAGGGGGGGAAATGGTTTAACCATTAATCTGATCGAAGCCTTCCGGCACCAAAATTGGGCGAACCCAGCCCGTCCTCAACTGTATTGGGTCAACCATAGTTAGATGACTTGAGGTATCTCCGAAATACCGCACTCTGGTGTCATATATCCAGCCCGGTGTCGCCATGAAGAACAAATCGAAAGAGGAAGAAACAAACGGGGGTGGAAAATAGCACCCAATATCAGACGGATAATTTCAATCACCTTACCATACAATCCTAAACACACTTTCGAACATGTCTTCCCTAGGCCTCCCGGGCCCGTCCAACATGCCCCCTGGCAACGCCGCCCTCCACCGGTCCTGGAACCAGTTTCTCGACTATCACAACCTCAGGGTCGTTTTCCAGACGTCCCTGAACCAGATCGACGAGCAATGCGCCGATGCCATCGAGGCCCTCCGGGCGTCCAGCCAGCGCCGCGAGGAGGTCAGGGACGCCATCCTGCGCCTCTGGGACAGCACCGGCCTCGCCGCCGACTGCTTGCCATCGGACGTGAACCCGCACTGGAGGGCCGAGGAGCAGCTCCTCAAGCCCACGGCCCTGCGCCTCGCGGCCCGGCGGGCACGTCTCGCGGAGAAGAAGGCGGAAGAGGAGAGGCTTGACGGGAGCTTGTGGGACCCGATGTCCTTCACCCTCGACATGTTCGCCCCCACGAAGCGGGAAAGTTCGAAAGAGAAGGGGAAGAGGAAGAGGGAGAGGAAGAGCGAAGGAACGGAGACGACACTAGAGGTCATCACGTCCCTCGCCAACACGGATTACTTCGTCGGTCACGTCCCAGGCGACCCCATCTTCTCCTACGATCCACAACCGGCTTTCCGTCCCGCCGATGAACGCAACTTCACCTACCGCGGCCGCGTTCCGCGTGATCCCGGGGAGGACATGCTGCGCTTGCAGCTCCTCCTGCCTCGGGTCCTCGCGCAGCTCGTCGTCCTCATCGCCTTCTTCCCCGAGAACCCTTCCGTCGTTCCGGTGGAGTGCATCAAGATGCTGGATGAGGTCGACGGCCTCGGTGACGAGTTGTTCCGCACGATACGGCACTTCTGGAAGGCCAAGTATGCGAGCATGTCCGCCGCCGAGGCGGCGCTGTATATGCATTTCCTCCGAAGCAGCCCGCTGATGCAGGAGCTCGTCTGGCTCATTCACGGCGTGTGCCTGGACGACACCCGTCACCGGTCGCCCCAAGAGAAACGGCGAGTGCGCCATCTCTGGACAAAGATGCTGCCCGTCGTCCAGGTCTTGACCTCGGACAAGATGGCAGGCTGGTCTGCGTGCGAGGCGCTGCTACGGATCGTAGAGCTGCACGTCAAAGACCAAGACCGCCGAGCGCGGGATATGGTGTTCAAGGAAGGGCAGTATGGCCGCGCGCTGGTGTACAGAGAAGGCGTCGTCATCAACAAGGTATGTCCCAACTCCATCTCATCTTCGTCGTCGTTGGATTCCCGTTGTTTCAAGGCGGGTGAGTCCGTCGATCCCGAGCTTGAGCTCGAGCTCGAGCTCGGACCGTCCATGCAACCCTGCAAGGGTTCATGGAGGTCCAGCTTCCTCCCCCTAGGAAACAGTGAAGCCCGGCGGCCCCGGATAAACCATACTCCACTGCCGCACGTCGCCCAAAATTTCCCCCAGTCCCAAACATCCAACGATCGAATCTGGTGGTTGATCAGAAAACTGACGCACTTTTTCCCTCCTGTAGTCAATCCACGCCTTCTACGCATCCTACCCCAACCGCCTTCGCTATACCGTTGCTAGCGCCCTCTTTAGGACGAACCCTCACCCGCTTTTGCCTGCGGACCCAGCCCCCGACGACTTCGACACCGACCCCGTTCCGATCCCAGACGAGGTCCTAGCCGCGTTCGAGAGCATCAGGGCGCGACACGAGCTCCCGCCTGGAGCCGACACGAGCTCTCGCCCCGCACTGCCGGAACCGAGCCGAACCGAGAAGTCCATTGTCGTAGCAGGTCGACAAAAAAGGAGACCGGAAGACAAGGACACCTGCGCCGTCGCCGCCGCCGCTCAGGAACCGCGGCGCAAGAGACCAAGACGTTGAATCCACCTCCCTTCCGTCCTCGAGGTTCAAACACCACTCCAGCCCGACGAAACTACAAAAACGTTCTTTGACGATAAAAGACCAATCCTCCAAAGAAAAAATGGCCTCCCTCGTCTCCCTCCGCGGCCTCCGCCCGACCCTCACATCCCTCGCCCCCGTCTCGACACCAAGCGCCGTCCGCCCCCTCTCCACCTCCGCCCGCCTCGCCGCCCGCAAGCCCGCCTCCGGCGGCGGCACGCCAGAGTACGCCGGCCGCGTCGCCAACATCCGCCAGCACCTCTTCGCCCACGCCCCTCCCCCCCTGCGCATGGCCCGCAACCGCCACCTCCGCCACTGGACCATTCACCGCGCATGGCTCCTCCTTCAGCGCCAGCAGCGCGAGGCCCGCGAGCGCGAGCTCGCCCGCCTCCACCACAGCATGCACGCCGCCAACGAGGAGCTCCGCCGCACCGCCGGCCCCGGCACCCGCGAGGAGGGCTGGCTCTACCGCGTTTCGCAGGAAAAGAAGGGCGTCTACGGCCCCGGGGCCATCCCCATTGAGTACGCTCGCCACCAGGCAGAGTTTCCGGCCCGCCAGGCTTGGAACCACGAATGGAAGCGGTGAACGGGAGGGGGATCGGTTCCCTGCCACCCTATTTTATTATATATAAAAATCAAAACAAAAACGAGCATGTGTAAAAAGGAGGGGGGGGGGGAGGGGAAGTTTTCCGAAAAAAAGAGAAAAGGGAGACGGCGTGCAAGAGCCGTGGATAAGCATGGACCGGACGGGAGAGGCCGCGCGTTGCCTCCCATGTATCACCACCACCACGTGTCATTCTACTGTATCATGCTGTAGAAGTGGCCTATGTACAATGCACAAAACAAAAGAGGCAAATAATGTCATGTTTGGACGCAAGTTTATGAATCGTTCTTCTTCAATATTTTGTTGCGTAGAGTGACTGTTACCTCTCCCAATCATGGTAGAAGAAATGCGATCCCTCCCCAACATCCCAGACCAGCCTTCCCCGGCTTGCACTTTTGGGTCGTTCTATGTGACGCTATCCTACTAATACATACTTTAGGGAGGAGGCCAACAGACCCCCCCATGCTTTCTCAAAAACGTCTCCGCTGGATTTTTGCGCTATTCCCGCTCATTGTGAATCTGCTGAAAAAGAAAGCAAAGGAAATAAAAAGGGAATAAAATAAGAGAGAAAGAACATTAATAATCGATCCGTATGATGGGCGCTGTAAATGTGAGATGGCTATGTCCAAGCAAGTCGTCAGGTGGTGCTTTCTGTTCCAATGTGATCCCGGCATGCGTGCGTATAGAGGAGGTCACGCGGTGCCTGTCTGTGCTAACCGGCTGTCCTACAGTTGACCTTGGTCA
This sequence comes from Colletotrichum sublineola, assembly GCA_020631755.1. Taxonomy (NCBI): domain Eukaryota; kingdom Fungi; phylum Ascomycota; class Sordariomycetes; order Glomerellales; family Glomerellaceae; genus Colletotrichum; species Colletotrichum sublineola. The sequence continues at coordinate 2,145,667 of JAHSQG010000010.1, forward strand.
ACAACATTCGTGTCTGCATCAGACCACCGCAATCGTGTGGGTTTCGAAGTGCACCGCACCCTCTCGTGTAGAATTCGACGAATTCCATGTCTGTTCGCGATTTTGTGCCCGCATTGGTGGTTGTCGGAAGGGAGTATAGTGGGCGGCAAGGCTACGTTCGCTCACAAAATGACACAGCAGCCGCCTCCTTCGCCCTTCTCAAAGGTCAGCAAAGCGGCGCGTGTGGCAGCTTCGAAGACATCGTCGACTCCCTCGCCGCTGAGACTCGAGCACTCGAGGTATTTGCGGGCGCCGATCTCCTTGGCGGCTGCATCGCCCTCCTGGGGGTTGACGAAGCGCATCGACTTCTTGCGCATTTCCTCAATGGCGACGGGATCTTCGCGGAGGTCCTTCTTCAACCCAACGAGAATGATAGGTACGCCGGGACAGAGTCGCGTAACCTCTTCAACCCACTATAATTTGTGGTCAGCTCCAGACCCAAACGTGCCGAGGGCCTACAAGCCGACGCGAACGAACCTTGTGCTTGACATTATCGAGAGAATCAGGGCTGTCAACGGAGAAGCCGATGAGGATGACATGAGCCTTGGAATATGCAAGGGGACGTAGCCGCTCGTAGTCCTCTTGTCCGGCGGTATCCCATAGCGCCAGCTGAACTGACTTGCCATCTACTCTGCAGTCCGTGACATAGTTTTCGAAGACGGTTGGGATCTATAGCTCAGCGTCCGTTAGGGATGGGTCGGGTGGGAGAGGAGAGGGGACTGGTTATGGGACTAACGTAATGCTAGAGCGGAAAATTGTTAGCAAAGGTCGGGCCGGTCATTGGAATCAGGTCACAATGTGCATCAAAGCAGACTTACCGTAGGAAAATAGCCTAGTGTGAAGACGCTCAACAGACTAGTCTTCCCGCAAGCACCGTCACCGATAATGACGAGTTTCCTGTAGGAGGTTGGTCAGCAAGGAAAAATATGCAGAGGCAGTCGGCGTATCGAGACTGGCGGGCTCGATAGCATCATAGGTCTTGCGAGCACGGCGCAAAGGCCTGCTACAAGGTCGTTGTCTTCAGGAGACAGGGCATAGGGAATACGGCGCGACGTGGACAGTGCGGTCGTACCTGCGGATGACGTTCTGGGCGTTGCTTGCTGCTGCCATAGCTGCGATGGTCTACCAGACCAAGGGAAGGTAGGTGGGGGAGAGGATATCGACCCGAGGTCAATTGGTAGGTTGATGGAACCGTTGGCGGCGGGTATCGGTGTCGAGCCGCGGACAAAAAGATGACGAAGCTGACAGAGTACAGACAGTAAGGAAGCAGTGTAGGGCCGGCGCGGGAAGCAATCAACGAACGTCGTCGAGGTCGAAATCGGTGGGCTCGTATGGGGTACCGTCGTAGAATCGGATCGAAGAGGGAGCTAGCTGCCAGCGCGGCGTCGGCAGTGGGGAAATGATAGTTACTGTCTCTAAACAATGCTGCCGGTCTTGGTACGGGATAATTTCTTCGTAGGCGGGTGGAATTAGACCAAGAAGGTAGAGTGCAGATAAGACTATATCGGATGGCGGAGGGGGAAGAGACGATCAGTGGAACGGTGAGATTGCAGATATGCGAGAAGATGAATAGAGATCAAGCCCAAGAGGAGGGGAGGGAAAGAAGGGGGAAAAAAAATAAGGCGACGAGTAAACAGTACTGATAAATGTAGGAGAAGGATGAGGGTGCGCTTGTGTTTTTTTCGGGTGGAAGAGGAACGGCAGGGCGACAGGAGGTGTGCGAGAGAGGGACGGGCGCTAGGTGAAGGCAGTGTGAGGTAAGGCAGCTAACGGGTGAAAGTGTTGTAACTGGTAGAAGGGAATACGAGCTGGGGGACGCACGGGAGGGTTAGGGGGTTTGACGCGGTTCAGAGAAATAGAACTCGAAAGAGTAGTAAGAAGAGAATAAGAGAGAGAACGCAACCCAATGAATACAGTGGGAACTGACGGGGAGAGAAGCTGGGGTACAATTTTATAAAACAGTTACAATACAAAAAAACAAAAAACAAAATAGCAAGAAATAATATGATCCGTAGGTACGGAGTATAGCACGCACTAGAGAAAGGGCCGCTGCGAGTCGGAGCTACACAGCCTACCCAAGGTACCAAACCTAACTCTGTACAACTCAGCTCGACCAGTACGCGAAAAGTCCAGGACTCCAGGACTCCAAAACTCGAGGACAGGGTCCTAGGGGGGAGGCATAGTACGATGTACCTGGTGCGCCGGGTCGGTGGAGTCCAGGTGGGCGGGACAGTATTCCACCACCACCATCACATCACCACCATCACCTCATCCACCATCGTCATCACCCCCACCACCACCAACAACAGCCACTCCGGCCTCATGTGGGTGAGATACCTTATTGCACATGCAAGGACGGTGAATTGGCCTCGTCTCTCCCCTATTCTTTCTCTCTCCGTCACTCTCTCTTTCGACAACCAATTCTGGCCAGGGCCTGGGGCTGACTGTTGACCGGCAACATCTTGCCGATGCGACCAAGATTTGATCAGCAATATCGAGTGACGGTGACAAGAACTGCAAGTTACAAGGCCAATGGAGAAAGGTTATGGGCCAATGCTAGCGAGACGTCTGATCAGTCAGTGGAAGAGATGTCTATTTCTACTACAGTACATATGTCGTTGAGCGGTGAGCGTGCTGAGACCATCTGTGTAGATCCGTACCCATGGTGTACAGTAAGTGGTAGTAGTCTACGTACGTACGTAGACCTCTGACAACCATCCATCATACGTACCCATCAATGTTCACTTTTCTTCGCTTATTACGTACCGTAGTACAAGAAGCTACAGAAACAGAGATGCCGTGGACCGTCCGGCTGTCCACGCATTGTGAAAGCTAGCTTGAACTTCCGGGGAAGCTAATAGGGCCCAGAGAAACTGCGGAAATCGGCCAGTCCAGCCGGTATTATGGTACACTATGCCTCGCCTACATGTATCCCTCCCTCCCTGTGCGGGTGCACCGGGTGGTACGTGTGGTGGCACAGCAAAGAAGATACCGTGCTTCGAAGAACGACACTTTCAGGGTCACTCCAGGAAGAGAGAAGGTAAAAACGAAGAAGGAAGAAAAGAAGGGACGAGGACGTCAGACGCACTCGGATGCACCCTTTCTGGGCCCCCAGGACCGCCCAGCCCAGCCCAGCCCAGCCCCGATCCGTCTTTACGTCCGATGCGACGAGACCACCTGGCAAAAGTCCCATCACCACCACCAACACAACAGTCGAGTGGTTTCTCGATGCGGTCGGTGCGGGGGCTGCTATCCGGGCTGGGCGACAAGAGAGGGAGAGAGGGAAGGGGAAAAGGGACAGAGAGCCTGCAACACTCGAACCCCTATCCGCCGGGCGCACCAGCTGCACCAGGTGCAGCGGTTTGCATGCGAAGTATATGGGGAAACCATTGGCAACGTGGCTATGAAAAATAAAATAAAACAAAAAGGCACGCACGAGCCCAGCCGGGAATCATCCCACGGCCCTTCCCTGACGTGTCCGGCGACCTGTCCTCCCGTATGTCATTGTATCTTGCGTTAGTTGCACCTGTTACTTCGGACACGTCCTGCGGAGCATCGTGCGTATGGTTGGGGCCAAATTTGACCTTGGCCGGGCCCTGGGATTAGATGGGGTTCCGGGGAGGCTGAGCTGATGGTGGTATGCACAGCAAAGCCTTCAGTCGGGGTGCCGCCCGCCCCCTCCCCTCCCTATCCCCGTCCCGTCCCCCCTGATTATCGCCTGCCGCAGTCTAGGATTTGTCCAAAGATGTGGGATCGTCGGGCAATTGTCAGGTACCGGAATCAGAAAACAAGCCCTTTCCAAGAAACAATGCGTCCGGATTCTGCCATGATCGTCCTTAGATGCGTTTGCCGTTGCCATGAAGTTGGAACAGACTTCGAAAACCGTCGACGATCCAAGCATAGGGCCAAGACACATACACCCCCCAAGGGCGGAAATGTTGTCATCACCCGATGGCGGATCCAATCGGCATAAACATCATGGGACTTCCATTCAGCATCGAAGGCGACCTCACTTTTCTTTTGTTTTTTTTTTCTTTTCTAAATTAGGATGCGGCTGATTCCTTTGCCATGTCATCCCCTTCCTCCTTCCCCTCCCGCTTCCTCGCGGTTCGCTCGCGGAACCGAAATGCAAATCGTCGACAAGGTTTTCGGGAGCCGATGGCCGAACCAGCGGGTTGCGTCGAAACAATCCCAACTTCCGGGTTTCCCGGTATCGTCTGTTTATGCTCGCTTCGGCACATGTCGATTCGCCTCCTCTTGTCTCTTCTAACGTGTCTCCTTCTACACTACCCCCCTTAACTGGCCCGGCCCCTTGGCAAGCTGTGAAGGGATGGACCCTGATACTCCTAACTTTTCCGTACGTACCTCCACGCTTTCAGTTAAGACTGAACTAGTAAACCAACTGCGGTCGTCATTTTAATAGTTTATATCATGTGTTACGTACCTGGAGGTTTGACAAGACACATCTTCGGACGCCGTCGCGGCACCGAAGGGCACCCTGGCAATTCTCGTCTCCCCTCCGACCTCCACCGGGTCTTTTTCCTAACTGTCTTGTTCCCCCGCCCTGATTGTCGTCATACGCGGCCCTGGAACAATTGAGGACCCTGCCCTGCGCCATCCGGCCGCCGAAGAACGGCCACAGGGCGGCGCATGCCAGCCCAGAAGGGGGGGAGGGCATCGGCTAGGCAAAACCCGACCACATCTCCGTGCGCCGTATCTCCGTGTCTGCGCGGCCATTCACACACCATCACAAGTGCTCTGCCCCCTGCCTCCGTCAACGTTTGCACCGTCCGGGATGTGCTGCTGCGCCGTTATAGTAGTGTATGAGTATCGCGCAACACTGCATTTCCTCGTCTGCAACTATCCGGCCTACGTACGCACGTAAACTACCATGAGCCACCCCCGCTTTGTGGAGGCCCTCTAGGGATAGGAGCACGGAACGGCTGTCGTTGTGTCCAGTCAGCTCTTGAACAGGGACGCATCTTCGGCGCACAAGTGAGAGTTTCTTGCCAGGATCGGCGGCATATGGATATCCGCCGTGTTCCTCTGACAAACTCTTCGTTCTTGGGGCTACCGGTATACTGACAGCTATGGGTCTCGCAAGCATAACGAGAAATATGAGGCTCGACCCCGGGTATAATTGCTCGTTATGGAGTTGCAATCAGATGAACGGAACCGTCCTTTTTTTTTCGTTGGCTTTCGCTTTGGGATTGGGAGTGGAGCCTGTACAGTCCGCCTCACTATCGTTGGCTGGAGGGGGCGGTGTCGACTTTGCTGGGACTGTCTGTGATGGGCTACCGGTAATATGGAGGCCCCCATCCAACCAACTGCTACCGAACTGAATTGGCGTTTGCTGAGAATTTAGTCAGTTGACAGAATAACCCAAGATCATCCCTTGGCGGTGAGACATGCAAGCATCGGAAAGCATCACCTGTTTGCACGTATGATCGGTCACGGCTCGCACAAGGTCCCGGGACAAGCGGGATGTCTCCTTAACCTCCGCCCAGTCCCGCCGTGCCATTGGGATGCCGCTAGTAATCCGTCTCGGGAACGACGGGTGAGCATACGTTTGCGGCAACGAGGATTGGCTGACGATGCCTACAAGCAGCCATCGCCAGGGGTGAAACTGGTCCCTGAGGAGAGTACTGGGTATGGCGGCGCTGCTTGGCTTGCTGTCCAGCGCCGCGCGGACAAGAAGCATGAGTATTGAACGATTGGAAGGCACCTGAGCTTCGTGCGAGCCAATGTATCATGCGGGAGATGCATTACGGGCTTGTGCGACGGGTGTGCGATGACTGAGTTCCAATCGCAGACCACAGCGAAAGCAACACTGGGAAACCGCAAATTCTCCAGCTTCCACATGAGAGAAAGTGTAGGCTGCAGCGAATTGAGAAGGATTGGTGAAACATTTGCGTTTCTCTTCTCGGGACAAGAGGGAAGGCGAACTGAGACGGCGCAGGTGATGATGGGATGACATCAAGCCATGAACCCACCGGACCTCCCCCAGACCCAATGTCCCTATCCATACAGAGTACCTGCTCTCCAGGTGTAGAGCACAGGTAATAGGTAGGGTAGGTAGGTAAGCAATTATGTAAGCAGCAGTCCCAGTGGGATAGGATGGAATATATCTGTCCGGGTTCTCAAAATCGCATCTCGGCTGGATTATGTCAGCTTTGCGGAGGTACAGAGCTAACATTTTGCTCTAATGATGCCTGAAAGTCTCCACTCCTTCAGCCCTCAGGCAGGAAGGGGGGCCGAGGGTACTCGGGACCAGGAAGAAGCTTGCCGACCGGATGGTTTGGTGCCAGCGGGCAAACAGTCACGTGGACCACAGCACAATCCCACCTTCAGCCTCGAAATGTGATTGATGGGACCATTAAGATACCTTTTTGGATACTTGCTAAACCAAGTATCTACCATAGGCAGTACCTGTAGATTTAGGTACCCAGGTCTGGCTAACCGTGTTGGGGATTTGTTGGCGTGGAGTGCCTTGTTCTTTTCCCATACCCATTGTACCCCTCGCACACAACTGCCCTCGCGAGTGACTTTTTTCCCATGTCCATCCTAGGTAGTGTCTACGTACCTAATCATTATCTCCCTCGTTCGCCAGATCTTGCTTGGCCTGACGCCAACAACGAGCAATTGAACATTGGACGCTGGGCTGACTGACGATTCGTGTTTCCCTTGGTCCCTCGTTGAAAAGAAGTTGGACCAGCCAGAAGAAGGCTAGACAAACCTCCAATCGTCTTCAACATCAGCCATCCCGCATCATTGTTCATCGTCGTCGTCATTGTTAAACTCAGCCTTGCGACTTGCCTTGTCGATATCTTTACCTACCACTTCAGTTGACTAAGGACTGCTAATTGTCAGTGTTGTGTCCTATCCATCCTTCACTTGTTCTGTACCGTGCTGTACCGTGCTGTGTTATGCCGTGCTGTGCTCTGCTGTGCTGGACTTTCCCCCTCCCTTTGATGCCTACCTACAGGCAGTAAGTACATAGATAGGTGGTGCGCTACCGCAACTATTACAGTGCCTTGCTTCTGCTGTCCCTTGGCAAAGTGACTGACTGTATGTGGTGTGGCTGAACCCAGCCCCATCTCGAACAATATTCGCCTCCACCAGTGAGTTCTGCCTCATCACCACCACCACCAGTACCACCTCTCCAGCCCACCCTGCGCGCTGTACCCCGATCCCGCCTGCCATTTTCGCGAGCCGCTACCGTACCTTTACCCACAAACGCCCTACCGCTCAACCCAACCAACTTCTCACCAGGAGGGGCAAACGTCTCGTTTTTACTCATCCATCTCGACATAGCTTTACTTTGCATCTCATTCAATCGCCCAATCGCGCGAGGCCCGACCGATCCCTCGTCGCCCGTCTGCCGAGCCCCGACCTCGATTCTTACTCTCCCTCTCAACAACAACCCCTCCCCCTTCGAGCAGACCGGTCCCTCCCTCGCTTCCTCTCTCTCTATGACATCGACGTTTGTTGCTTGGTAGCAGAGATTCGACATGCCGGCCAACCACCGCCAGCCGGCATCGCAGACGCCTGCGTCTCCCAACACCAAGGCCACGGCTCGCTACACCAACAAAGATGGCTCCAAGATCATCACTGTGCCCAAGGGCCCCCCCTCCACCGAACCCTCGCAGCCTTCCACCCCGACTTTGTCCGCAAGGCCCCCGAGTGTGCAAACGACAGCCACCAACGGCGCCGACTCCTCGGCCCCTACCGTCAATCGCAAGAAGCAGAAACGTCGCGCAAAGGCTGCCGCCAAAGCTGCCGCTGAGCAGGCCGTTGGCCAAAACCCGAATGGCCGCTCAAGTCCCGCACCTGGCGCATCAGCCTCTAAACCTCAGCCTGCCCAAGATGACGACGACCAAGACTCCAGCGACGACGACGCCGAAGACCACCACTCGGCCGACGGCCACCGAGGCGTCAACGGCGTTGCCTCGGCCAAATCGTCTAAAAAGTCAAAGAAGAAGAAGAAGAAGAACGCAAAGAACCCGCACCTTGGCAACCCCCAGTTCGACAACGCCCCACACTCCCACGCGCCATTGAACCCCCGTGGGTCTGGAATTTCCAAGGATAAGATCTGGAACACCAGCTCGCAGGAAGAGAGGGAGCGCATTAAGGAGTTTTGGCTTGGTCTGGGCGAGGATGAGCGCAAGTCGCTGGTCAAGGTCGAAAAGGACGCCGTCCTTAAGAAGATGAAGGAGCAGCAGAAGCACACGTGCAGCTGCACTGTCTGCGGCCGGAAACGCACCGCCATCGAGGAGGAACTGGAGGGACTGTACGATGCCTATTACGAGGAGCTCGAGACGTTTGCGAACAACGGAGAGGGCCCCCATATCCTGCCGCCCCATCGCGAATTTCCCTTGCGGCCCTCACGCCTCCCGGCAACCTATTCGGGACAACCGCCATCGCGTGGTCGCATAGTGGAACACGTGGGCGACGACGACGACGACGAGGACCCCGAAGAAGAGTACAGCGACGAGGAGGACGAGCTCGAGGACGAGGAGGAAGAAGAGGACGACGACGAGTACAGCGAAGAAGACGAACCGCCGGAGGATGCTCACCCCCACGATCGAGATGTGGCCGACTTCTTGACGTTTGGGAACAGCCTGCAAGTCAAGGGTATGCAGCTTCTGGACTCTCTACTCTGCAGATATGGTAACATGGACTTAGGCGGCATACTCACCGTTGCGGATGACCTCCTCAAGAACGACGGCAAGCGCTTCATCGAAATGATGGAACAGCTCGCTGAGCGCCGCATGGCGCGCGAGGAGGACGCAAAGGAGCACTTTTCCCGCGGCTACGGTCATCCCGCTAACGGCTCTTACTCGAATCACAATCATCCTCCTCCCGAAGACGACTACGACGACGAAGACGAGGAGGAGGATGAGGACTATGATGACAGTCAAGAAGAGGAATACGAGGATGAAGAAGTGAGCTCCTCTCAATACACATATGACCATAAACACTCGAATACTGAGCATTACTGTTGTCATCATCAGGACACGATGACCGAGGAACAGCGCATGGAAGAGGGTCGTCGCATGTTCCAGATATTCGCCGCTCGCATGTTTGAGCAGCGCGTCTTGACAGCCTACCGGGACATGGTCGCCAAGCAACGCCAACAACAGCTCATCGAGGAGCTCGAGGAGGAGAACCGGCAAGACGCCCAGCGGAAAGCAAAGAAGGCCAAGGAGAACCAGAAGCGGAAGGACAAGGCCGCGTTGAAGAAACAGCAGCAGGCTGAGGAGAAGGCGCGTAAGGAGGCCGAAAAGGCGGCGGAAGAAGCCGCCCGACTCGAGGAACAGCGAAGGAAGGCTGAAGAGCAGCGACTGAGAGCCGAGGAGAAGCGCCGTAAGAAGGAAGAGCAGAAGCGTCTCGAGGAGGAGGAACGCCTCCGCAAGGAGGCGGAGCGGCAAAAGCGTCTCCAGGAACAACAAGAGAAGCGCGCGGAGCAGGAACGCAAGGCACGAGAAGCCAAAGAAAAGGCCCAGAAGCTGAAGGAGGAAGCTCGCTTACGAGAAAAGGAGGCTCGAGAGCAGAAGGAAAAAGAGATGCGGGAGCGGAAAGAGAAACAAGACCAGGCAAAGCGCGACAAGGAAGCCAAGGCCAAGGCCGACCGAGAAGCCAAAGCCGACAAGGAGAACAGCGAGCGGATTAAGCAGGAAGAGAGGGCCGCGCAAAAGGCCGCCACGATCGCCGCTGCCCCTATCCCCATCCCCAACGCAGGCCGACGTCCGTCGCAACTCCCGGTGCCAATCCCGACGCACCCTTCCAACCCAGCATCATACGCATCTCCAAAGATACCCGTTGCGACGCCGGCTCTGCCCAAGGCTCCAACACCGATCCGCCCCAAGCATGCGTCCCAGCCCCTGGAAACCAGCCTGCCGGGATCTCAAGCCTCGCAGTCTGGCTCCAGCGCCAGCCAAAACCCGTCACCACATCCCGCAACACCTGGCCACACGAGCCCGGCGCCGATTGGGTCTCGGAAGACCAGCGTGGCGACCGCAAGCTCGCTACCACACCCTCACTCCGTATCGCCGTCGAGCATCAAAGGCCCCATGCAGCCTGGTCCTTTCGGCATGCCCATGAGCATGCCCCCGCCTGGCTTCGGAGGGCCACCTCCAGGACTGGCGAATCGTATGCATGATCCCATCTTCGGCCCGCCCGGTATCCCCGGGTTCGGTCGACCGCCACCTGGTATGATGCCCGGCCCGCCGGGACTTAATGGGCCGGCGGGACGCGGCTTTATGCCGCCCCCGCCCCCCGGGTTCGGACAGCCCATGGGCGGCGACCCGATGCACAACATGGCGCCAGGGCCCGCGACACACTCAAGGCAAGCCTCTGGGAGCTTCGATTCGGCTTCGTCGCCGGCGCCAGCACAACCCATTGGGAGGCCAGCGCCCATCGGGCGGCCTGGCAGCGTGGTGCATGGACAGCGCAACGACCAGCCAGACGATTTCGCAAACCAGCATCTCGGCAGCAGCGCTCTGTTAGACGATGCCGAGGACCCAATCAATGCGGCCATGAACGCGGCTAGGCATCGCAACCAGGTTCCGCGACCGACGTTTCCGACCATTCCGTTCGTCGGAGGCATGGACAATGGATTCCACAACATGCACAATAATGTGTGGGGTCCGTCGCCGATGGGCTTCGTCCCGCCTCCTGGGCTGGGCAATCCCACTTGGGGCAGCCCGATGATCCCGCCGATGCCGTCACTCGGTCAGATTCGCACGACCGGGAACCCTCGTTCGGTCACGGTCCGTTTGATGCTATGCCGCGCCTGCAAGGAGCTGCAAAGCCGCAACGCCGACGCCTCTGACACGTTTGTAGACTTGGCGGCGATCAAGGCTGAGGTGGACCAGCTCAGTGGAATGGAGGTCATCTCGGAAGAAGATCTGCTGGCGCTTGCCGAAACAGAAGGCAACGCCCAAAACGGCGGAGGCACCTTTGAGATTCGGCGAAACGCAAACGGCCCCGGCCAGCACTCGGTTCGGTGGGTGCCTGAATTCAACGACATGGCACACCCTCACCATAGAGCAGTCGGCGCTCCAGGCGAGATCGGAAGCCCCATCATCGGCAGTGGCACGACCTTCTTGGCTAGGGGGCAGTAGGACCGTCCATCTAGCGAGGGATCGGGGTCTGGGACTTCAACCGAGAGCATCGGCGTGTCTGACAGTCTCTCTCGAGGAATGTTTCGCGCCATGCAGACGGGCCGCATCAACAAGGTCACCAGAAGTCCGGGTCCGGGTTACGTTGGCGCGGAGAGGGAGAATCAGGCCGGGTGGAGACCATTTTGATTCCGGGGTAGGAGGACGTTGTTCTGGTAGGACGAGGCGATGTAGGAACTTTCTTTGAAACTCAGTAATCGGGCCCCCGCGGGCTCTTCTTTTACCCGAATAGCTGCCACGCGCGGAGGGGGGGCCAGCCGTTCCAGCCAGCCTCCATGGCGGAGCGATGTGCCAGCGATGGCCAATAGAGACTACCTGTGTTCTTTCTGCACCATGTTTTTCTTGTTAATGATTCGGTGCGACATCTGCAAGCTCAAGCATTGGATTGATATTTATTCGCATGGGATACGGGTGTTGAGTAAGTAACCGTTACTACGATAAGATGAACGGGAAACAGGCCCCTCAATGATGCACACACACAGTCCAGAGGTCCCGTCCTATTTTGCTCTCATCCCGGGGGCGTCCGGGTTCTAGGTTACTCACAGGCCTGTTCAACTTGTACAAACAGAAGAACAGAGCAGAAACCATGCAACAGAAGACGAGAAAACAGCGACGACTCGGCTCGAACGGGGCCAGGCTCTCCCCAGAAGGAGGAACAGGAGTCCCATCCCCCGCGCCTCGGCATTCCCGCGAAGCTGGTCTGCCCAGGCTAGCTCACTCAGTGACCATATCGTGAGAGGCTCTCCGTGTGAAGGTGGCTGTGTGGTTTTTTTTTTTTTTCTTTTTTTCTTCTTTTTTTTTTCAACCTGTGAAGATACACCAGCGCCGGACAAGCGAAAGCGAGGAGATGGCTTGCTGGTCGCGATGCATTGTCTCGGAATGTTACAATAGCCTCATCGGGCTCTATTCTTCCTTCTCCTCTTTTCTATGTGAGCGGCATTTTTGCTCTTCTCTCTCTCTCTCGGTGGTCGGGGGTGGCCGAGACAAGAGGGCCCGGTTGGTCCCACGCCTTGTTGTCGTAAATCGGCCCATGTCTCGCCCTCCCTTTTTCGTTCATGGCCGACGAGGGAGAGAGGTGTGTACTCACTTCACCACATTTGGAACCTCAGGACTGCGCGACGTACGGGGGATGATGATGAATGATGATGACTGTTGTGGGCACTGCTTCGTTGAAGTAAGTTGAGTAGCGGGCACCTTGAGCACGTTGACAAACGACCACGCTCTCGTGATCAACAGACCTCAAAACAAGCGACTTGTGCCTCCTTTTTCTTTTTACCTTCCCCCCCGGGACCATCGTCGAACTCGATCACGGGCCGGGGGATGGGCGACCCGGCAAACAAAGAGAGGACATCACATGCTTTAACAAGTAAAACTCCGATTTCTAGTGTCTATATGGTATTTCTAGCCATTCCAAGTCGTCAAGGTCGTGTGTGTATGCGTGTCGTCCCGGATCCTGTACGGTGTATAGCCAGTAAGGCCGGCACCTCGAACAAAAAAACCGTCCCCCCCCCCCCCCCCCCCCGGTCCCCTCTCCCCAAAACGCGCCGTTTGTACACAACTATCCCGTGCCACCCATCGGGGGTATCCTAACTCTATTGGGTTTTTTGTGAGAGGAAATAAATTTGGATATGAAAAAGAAAAGGATAAAGGAACAGAAAGACTAGCAAGGAGAGATCGTGCCTATGAGCTAGCTGGCGTCGCCACCGTACCGTACCATGCAAGAATTACGTACCACATGTAAGGACAGGAAGAAAAAGAAAAGACGGGAAAAAAAAAAAACCATGTGGTTTCATATGGACAACGGAAAACCCAAAAGGTCCGGCATGGTGGTTTTCCCAGATATGGACGGCGAAAATGCAAGAGAGAGAGGAGAGAGGAATAGGAGGCTAGATCCAAGCGGGGGGGGCTCGGGGCTTGTCCTCGATGGGCGGCGACGGGCGAGCCCGGCGCTTGAGGCGGTGGGCCCAGGAGCCAGGCCGCTTCGAGGAGGCCTGGGGGACCTGGAGGAAGGGGCCGTCCACCGCTACCTGCTGTTGTTGCGGCGGCGGCGGCGCCAGACCGCCGCCCAGCGAATGGACGTCAGTCCAAGGGCTGAAGGGGTTCGGCGACCCTGCGGCGGCAGCGGCGTCGCCAGTGTAGAGCACGGAGTCATCGAACAAATCGTCATCGCGGGGGCCGAGGACGACGTCGGTGGACCAGACGTCACGCTCGGGGACGACGAGGGGCGTGCCAGGGTGGGGGTAGGCGAGGGAGTCGGGCTCGTCGGGGGCGGGGCGGGGCGGCGGGTGCGAAACGGTGGCGAGGGTGGTATGGAAGACGGGTCGGCGCTGGCCAAAAGAGCCGCGGTGCAGCTCATTGTGGCCCGTGATGGTGAGCGGGCACTGGTGGCGGAGCGGACGGGTGGCAGCGCCGGGAAACGCGGGGGGCGGCGGGTGCTCGGGGGACGAGAAGGAGGACTGACCCAGGGTCCAGGCGGCGTGGAGGACGCGGGGCACGTCGACGAGATGCCGGCACTCGAGGAGCTTCTTGAGATCGCCCGAGGACCGCGGCTGCCACCGCAGCTGGTTGCGCGCCGTCTTGTCCCAGAGGGTGTGCTTCCACTCGTCCTTGAGGGCGCGCTGGCGCAAGAGGTTCTGGACCTGGTGGTAGTAGGCCCATTCGGCCGACGACGAGGCGCCGCTGTTGCGCGTGTCAAAGTGGCCGGCAATGTGGTCAAAGTACCTGTCGGCAGCGGCGGACGCGCCACCGTCGTCCGAGGCCTCGACGACCTGCTTGCACCCGAGAAAGCCGCAGGCGAAGACGACCTGCGTGCAGAGCTCGACCCTGACGCGGTCGGGCGGCGGTATGTGGGCTTCGCCGTGCTCGGCCTTGTAGTGGGCGACGAAGGCCTTTTCAAAGTCGAGGACCATGCGGCACCCGCGCCGCGGGCAGATCCAGGCGCAGTCGGTGTTGTGGAAGTTCTGGAGGTGCTTCTTGAAGTCGCTCTTGCGACCGAAGCCGACGCGGACGTCGTAGACGGCGCACAGGGGGCACTCGATGTGCTTGCGGTGGCGCGGGGACCGGGCGACGGTCGTGATGGGTGGGGCCGCGGCCGCGGCCGTCTTGTCGCGGGACGGGGTAGAGAGGTACTCGCTGATGTGGCGGTCCTGCCACTCGGCGCTAGAGAGGGAGGGCGTCGGCGAGAGGAGGAAGGGAATGTCATCGTCACCACCGCCCTGCCAAGTTTCCTGCGACTGCTGCTGCTGCTGCTGTTGTTGCCCGTCGTAGAAGCTGCCGGCAAGAGAGGCGGCGTCCGAACCGCAAAGGGAAGCGTCCGAGTTGCTCCAAGGGCCTGACCTCGTCAACGATGGCGCGCTGTGGTTGCTGCCGAAGGTCGACGTGGAGAAGGTCGAATTCCGCTCGGTAGTGCCTTCGCGCTGCTGTTGCTGTTGCTGATGGTTGTTATGGTGTTGGGGCGGCGGCCGAAGCGGCGTGTGGACGTTGTTGCCGCCAAGGTTACGGAGGGTGTTCTCCACGCTCCCCGATCCGTACCGTCCAGCGAGCTCGCGTAAGACCCGCATGTCTTCCGGCGACATGGCCGATTGTTCCGGGGTTGGGTACATGGCTTGTGTTCAGTCGCGCCGGGACTGGTGTACGATGTGTCTATGATCGCATAGGCGTGTATGTTCGTCGAGCCTCCCAGGGCGGAGTTGTGGGTGTCTGTGAGGGATTTGAAGAAGAACAGTGGACGAATAGACAGCGATGGCCGACGTGCCCGAGTCTCATCAAAATGAGAGAAAGACCGGTTGTCATGTAGCGAAAGGAAAGACTCCAGGCGATGCACGTTGCCAATGCGACAAGATGACAGAACGGATGCGTTGAGAGGGTCGAATAACAAAATGGAGGCAGAGACGTTGAGCCCAAGGCACGGGAGAGGAGCAGCGGGTTCGGCATTTTGTATTGTCGGACAAGAGAGACAGACTGTCAAAGGGGGCTTCAGGTGGGGGATGAGAAACGCCAACATCGTGTAGGGCAAAGCGCGACCAGACGCCAATAACGAACTGAGCGGAAGGGTATCAGCAGCATTAGCAGCAGAAACGGCGACGACGGCGCTACCTTGGATGTGGAGACTAGTTTCGTTGCTGGTCGTTCGCGGCGGTCACACCTGTCTGGACTCGCGCGTGTCTGTGTGTGTGACTGATGTGACTGACGCCTCCCTAATTCGCATTAGCGCGGGCGCCAGGCTCAGGACTCAGGCCGCATCTCAGGGCGAAGGTGAGGATGGTACGTGTTGGACCAGGGGGGGGGGGGGGGGGGGGGGCTGCGGGGAGCACCGAATCCCCAGATGAGGGTTCGCGGCGAAGGCTGAAATGTCATTGACGATTGCGTTATGAATATCTTGTCGTCGAATCGGCATCTCAGGCTCGCGGATCTGAAGCATCCCTCATGCAAGGGTAATCTCCGAACAGGCGAATGGTCGTGACCGGCGCACGATGGCTGGCTGATGGTTGCTGGGGAACATCTCTCGTCAGCCCTCCTCCCTTTCTCTGACGAAGCCTTCCAGAAGCATACGGGTCGACTAATTCCGCATTGGCTAGACATACGCTAGACTGAAGGCTAACGACCAACTGGCGTGGGCGTAAGGTGAAATGGAAGAATGCCCACCTGCATTGGAACCATCCCCCCCCCCCCCTTCAACTTGCGCCGAGTGTGTCGGAAGATCCGCTCGACGAACCAGGGATTCAGGCACAGCAGCATTCCTCCTCATCTTGTCATGTCCGGATGACAGGTGCAGATTGTAAGGGGGGAAGAGGGAGAGACAGCCTGGGGCGGTCTGTCTCCCACGGCGGCTCTTCCAGCTGGAATGCCAAGTTGGGAAAAGCCAAGTCCATTAGCCTGCTTCTAGAAGGGCGCTAGAACAAAGGATTGCGCGGCTTGGCAAGGGTGTATGCACGCGGATGACGACGGTGGTGATGGTGATGAGGGTGGTTGGGTCCTTGGATAGCGTCAATAGTCCGTTCCATTGGTTTTCCATACAGGCAGATGAACAATCAAACACTGGTCTCGAAGGAACCCGCCCCCCCAATCGCCTCCATCCTCGACCGTTGCCCATGGGTCGAGGGCCGTCGAACTTGACCAGGAGAATGTGACTCGCGTCGCCCGCAGCTTGTGTTCGTCGCATAATGTGGCGGAAATCGACGGTTGGAAGCTGCTTATTGTTTTTTTCTTTCTCCCTCCCCCTTCTTCTATGGTCTCGTATCTTCCCTTTTTTGCCTGCTTTCTTTGTTCTCGTGGTCGTGGGAAAGGCGCGCTATGACCCAGATTTCTTTGTCGAGTCTCGCGTGGACGCAGACAGGCATCTGGGAGTGGTGTTTCTTGTTGTTCCTTTTTGAAGGTGTTGTCGCGTGCCCCTAAGAATCAATCGTATCATGGCGACTCGCCACGTGCGTTGCCAATTTCGGCTGTGCTCTTTTTTGTATATATATGTGTGTGTGTGTGTGTGTGTGTGTGTGTGTGCGCGCGCGAGGGAGAGAGAGACTTTCACGTGGGGCCGTTGAAGAGCAATCTCCTCCTCAGCCTCGGGCCGCTATTGATGCAATAATCGGCGTCGGAATTCAGCTGGGTCGGTGAGTCGTCGAGTGCATATCACAAGGGTTAGGCTTCCAACACACTCAGCCAAACATCAAGCCTTCCGGCTCTTTACCGTAGGAAACCCAGCAGAAGAAAGAAGAGTGCTGGACCACACAGCGGCGTCTCATAGCCCGTCCATTCCCATGTCATGGCTTTTGGTGAGCAGGCAAGGCAAGATGGGGTAAATAAGGTGAACGGAAAGGCGAGACGGTTCACTCCGTCCATCCAAAAGAGCCCGAGAAGCCTCTCCTGGGGTCGAAAGTATCTCTGGGCGAACCATCCCTCCTCGCTTTTAGCCTTTGATTTGGGCGCGTGTCTCTTTGCAACCACCCTGCTGCCAGCTCGTCAGATCATCACCACCTCATTAGATCACTGCCTCGTCTCTTGTTCCTCCACCTACCCCTGCTCTCTACTTGGTCCTCCTACGTCTTTGATGACGGAATCCTACCCTCCTTCAATATCGCTCCGGTTCCCATTCGCTGTCTTGCATTATGAAAAAGCGCATGAAGATGCCGTCGATGCCGTCAAGCTCGCATTGCTTTCTTGCTGAACACCACACCGGGAAACAAAGTCACGTCCGCCTCGATAGAGTTCCAAGTCGTCCGTTCATACCCACAACGCCGCCGTGTCCTCTCCCTTTCAGATCCTTGTGCGCACCCTGTTTATTGCTCGAATCCCTCCATCCTGTCCATCCCAGCAATCTGGAACTGCCAAGCTTTTCCAACTACCCCTTCCCCCACTAAATAAGCGATGGGGACCGACGAGGCGGGGGATCAGCGGTGTTCCCAGCAGCGAGTGGTCACTCCTACTCGAACTGACATTCATGAAAGCCCCCCTCGTGGATGTGTTTCTCGATCATCCTACCGTCGCCTTCGGGTCCGCCTCTCTGCCCTACAAACATCTCGGCCCACCCCGGTCGCATCCCTGAGATGATGCCCCAACCAAAAGAAGCAAAGTGTCCCCTCTAGGAATCTGCTCACAAAGAAAAACCCTCATTCCTCTCTTCTGCTAACCTCCCCACCCCTCCCCCGTCGGCCTCTCATAATAGCGCGTCGTCTCATAACCCCGTCTAACGGACGGCTCCAACCGATGGCTAGTGAGAGGAGAGAAACCGCTGCTCGTTATCCGCGAACCGCGATGCTATCCGTATTGGCCGTGACCACCATCATTCCTCGTCTACAACCCTCCTCAATATCTGTCGCAATTTCCCCCTTGTCAAGCCCAAGCTAGCGAGCCCTCCCCCCGGCTTCTTTGACCCCCTGACCCCAGGAAACGATCAGTTCCTGGCCCCGTTGACGGGTGAAACGAAATCAGAGACAAAAAACCCGCCTTGGCCTTGGTTGTGTCCACTTCATCTTCTTCTCCATCTCTCTCTCTCTCTCTCTCTCTCTCTCTCTCTCTCTCTCTCTCTCTCTCTCTCTCTCTCTCCCTTTTTCAAGACGCAGGCCTCGAAAGGCAGTCTAGAAATTTGATATTTGACCAAGCACGTTGGGCGAGTGTCACGGTTGAAAGGCTGGATCTCCCCCCTTCCCTGTGTTAATGCAGCGGCGAGACCTAAGGAGGTGCCACGTGGTAGTACTGCCATTATAAACGGACGATCCCTAACTGTTGCCAGGGATAGCTTGCTTGCCATTTGCCGCCACCTACCTACCGTGCATGACTCAACACCTTGTCCAGACGGCAGCCGTTGCACCCGCTTCCCTGGTATCGGCTCCGGCATCTTGCTGAATCGTCTGGCTCTGGAAGACTCTAGCTGCTCGGCACGACCAAACAGAAGGAAATGCATGAGCATGGTTGACCCAGTGACCCGTTACACATGGTAAAAAGGCTATCTTTCCTTTTGACGAAGAACCTAGCATCTTGGTCTCGTCTCATCTTAGTGTCAAGGATGATAATTAGGTCCCAAGGCAAAGATTGTTCAATTTCTACCCTTTCGTTGATGGATTATAGCACGGGAGACCCGTCTGATAGGCCTCATGCTGCTCTCTGCCTGGAAGCTCGCGTTGTATATTGTTCATCGCTCTCTCGCCAGCTCTATAATACTGCTTTGTAGTGAGACCCTGCTTCCTGCCCTGCCTTGTCCCTTCTCTTTAAAAAGAGCCTAACTGCCTTTTCTGTGCTGGTCTACTCGCTCGTCAAAACGACCGCCACGGGACGGACGACTTTGGGCCAGTGACCAATCATAATATACAAAATCCTCCACTGCTCGTCCATTTGTGTATTGACGAAGACCATAAATGCAGCAGAGAAAGGAAATATGGCAGTCAACTGTCGTTGGGTATATCATCTTGCTCAAAACTCCGACAAAGGTAAAATAAAAGAACGAAAAAAGAGACAAGATAAAGGAAAGAACGATAAGAGCAAAGCATCTCCTGCGCGAGATGAAGCTGAAATTTGAGTTTGACCTGCTTTTGAGAGGTAACCCATAAAAATGTTGGACCGCTCGTCGCTCCCCAAGCGAGTTGGTGCTCAGCCGGCATTGTTGGTGAGGCGGATAGAATAAAGGTTCCGGGGTTACCGACTAATAGGCTTGTCCCGGTGGGAAGAATCCATCAGGGTGGCCTGATATTGCTGGACTCGTGAGGTTGCCTGCGTGCGGCGCATACTGCGGCGAGAAATCCGCCATCATTCCTGGATCCTGCATCTCCACATCGGAAGATTCGGGCGTGCCTGTTGCCATGCTCCTTAAACTTTGCATGTCATCTGCAAGTATGCCGTTATGGTGCATAGCACCGCTGCTTGACCCAAATGCCTGGGCGTTGCTATTCGGGTCGTATATTGATGACTCCATGGGCGTCTGAAAGAAGTGTCCGAGTTGGCTGTGATTTTGGCCGTTGTGATGGGACTGCTGATGGCCATGGTGGCTCGAGTGGGAGGAGTGGGACAGCCGGGAGTGGCTCGCCATCGGATTTGATGACGGCACCTGTTGGTGCGGATGGTGTAACTGTGGTGGTCTCACAACTCGCTGTTGTCTTGGCACGTAGACTCTCCTTTGGGATGCCATATAGGCGGCGAGGGCAGGGTTCGCGCCGCGCGATATCTTGAAAGAGAAGGGATCAGCCGGCTCCGGTGCGGCGACACTCTGCTGCCGTGACTTGTGGCCCGGCATGTGCAAGGTGCACGTGTCGACGATGGGCGTTACAAAATCCTCACGGAACTTGATGGCACCACCGGGGTTGGAGCCGAGCAGGAGGGCGTACTGCACAAGCAGTTTGACATCGCCAATGTGACGACATTCCAGTCGTTTCCTCAATATTCCGGAGGTTTGAGGGTTCCACTGAAGAGTAGTCCTCGACGCTTCATTCCACACTGATTCGGTCCAAGCAGCCTGCACCTGATTCTGTCGTAGCAGGTTGCGTATCCTTGCCGAATACGACCACTCGCCACTGTTGGAGCCCTCGTCGAAGTGCTTCACCACGTGGCTAACGAACTCCTTGAATGTGGAGCTGGCGTCAGAGTCGCCTTGCGCCTCAAACACTTGCAGACAGCTGTCGAAGCCGCATGCAAAGACAACCTGAGGGCAAAGATTGACCTTGGCCTCGTCTAAAGACATTCTGGAACCTCCATGGGCCTGTTTTAAGTGCGTCTTGTATGCTCCTTGCCAGTCGAAAACCATTTGACAACCACGATGCCGGCAGAACCATTGGGCGTTTACGTTGTGGAAGTCCTCGATATGGCGCTTCAGATCGTTTTTCCGCGTGCAAGTCTTGGTGATGTCCTCCTCCTTGCAGAAGCCGCACATGAAAGCGCCCTTCTGTTTCGATGCGCTCGTGGTGCTCGAGGCAGCGTCAGGTGCTGTGTTGGATGATGTAGATACGTCGTTCCATGCCTCCTCTTGTTTCGTTTGGACGTCTTGTTGTGCCGCCTGAGCCGCAGCCGCAGCCGCGGCGCTGCTGCTTTGACTCCGTCTACCCAAAATTTTGGAAGTGCCCCGAGAAACGTTGGAAATGATGCTGCCTGTGATGGAGGATGCGTCGGACGAGAAGGTCCTAACGCTCTGTGTGTCCCAGACGCTCGAGGGGTCATCTGATAGAATGGATGATTGCGCCGACGACACGATAGATGCACCATCCGACTCTGCGGGTTGTTGAGTCAATGGAAGCAGAAGAGTCAAGAAAAGCTGTACTCACGAGGACCTGTAGTCTCCTGGATGAGGCGGCTCAGTTCGTCTGGTCCATATCGGCCGAGGAGGTGCTTGATCATTTGTCGGTCCAGGACAATGTCTTTCTGCGACAGCTGCCCAGACTGGTAAGAGGCGCCGTCGCCTGCGGGCCAAGCATTTGCCGACATGGCCCCGGTTATGCGTCGACGTCGGTCGGATCGTGCAATAGCTAGATATGAAGCGTGCGAGCTCGTACTAAGACGTTTTGCGCGGATGGGTGATAGTTCGATTGGCTTGTGGACCGTGGTGTGTTTTTGTGTGATGGAATGTATCGCTGAAAAGATGATTGAAAAAGGAGTGTATCACAGTCAAAACCGGGGGGGGGGGGGGGGGGGGGGGGGGGGGGGGGGTTGAATGTGGACGGTGGAAAGCAAGATTTCCAGGCGGCCGGGGACCTGGGACCTAGCTAGCGCTGAGCGCGACGCGAGAACAAGAAGTAAAGTAGTATGGAAGAATGAACGAGACCGGCTAGGAGTGGGAATCGTTGCAGCTAAGTATCGGTGGCAGCGATGGAATGAGCCCTCCCCCAATTGACAAGGCCAGGCTGGCTTAGGCTTGGCGGGCAGGGCAGGGTTGACACTCTTAGCAACAAGGTCGATGGACTGTGGCTTGAGGTGCTTGACTCTGTCTGGACCTGCATCCGAATTGACGTGACCCGACACGGGATCTTCGTTAGTGCGGGCGTGGAAGCGGAAACTGTTTGGATTTTGAGCCTCGTCGGGAGCAATGCGAAGGGGAAAAAAAAAAGGATGACTTGATGATGGGTAGTGTTTGTATGTGCGTGGAATCGATGATGGAATAGTGTCTTTACCCGCGTCCTTCTGAACCGACGCTAGGTAAGGCTGGCTGGTCTGGTCTCGTTGACGGCACGACGGGCGCTCAGTAGTAGCTCGTGGCTTTCTTGGGCCCAGGAAATCGGATGGGTTGAAGAAGGGACAACCAATGTCAAGGCAAAGGTGGCCGGCCGTTGGGTTTATGTCAAGGGTAGATTTTATTTGAGTGTCGACGTGCAGGGCTTTTGTCGGTGTCCCGGTGTCCCGGATCACTCGTCTTTTTATCGTTGTTTCTTCGCTGGCATCGCCCTGTCGATTCGAGACGAGAGCAATGACGGACGAGAGAGAGAGTGCGAAGGGGAAAGATGAGGAGAGAAAAGAGCTGTGGAAAGGAAGAAGCCTAGGCTGGTGTGGTGTGCAGTCTAGGTACTGAGGGGAAACGCAGCGATCTCGCTGTCTCGGTTACTCTTTAGTCTGTCCTTCCCTGACAGCCTAGCTTGCGCGGGTTCAGACGGTCTTGGATTGGATGGGCTAAGGGAATTCAGAGCAGCAACCACTCACTACCTATTGTGCCTTCTCTGGGTGTTTGGGGCTTCCCTTTCCCTCACTCCGCTTTCCTCCCACGTTGGCCCTCAGTTGGGCTTGGAGAAAAGTGGACTGTCCGTTTTGTTGTGCTGCGTGTCGTTCAGGCCCTGATCCCGGTTCGTATGATGTACGATGTACCTTTGCAACGAACATGGCAGTACGTGCCGGGGTTGCAGCAGGGATCTCGAGTATCTCGTTGACCGTGCCGGGAGTGAAGGGTAAAGGGCCAACCAATCCGAAGGTGTTCCAAATCAGCAAGCAGCCCCACGAGTCTGGAGGTACAGGAGGGGATTGTATTGGGGGCATTGAGGTGCGATAACCAGATGGGTTTAGTGGACGCTACCAGGACGATGAGGCCGCCACCGCTAGGCCAACCAAGGATGGCCCAGAGATAAAGGCAAAAGGAAACAGAAATAGGACCGCTGCCCCTACCAGGATGAGGCAGAATATTCGCAGGGGTCCTATCCGTACGTACCGTGCCATGCGCTGCCCTGTGCCCAGCACGGCACGGCACTGGACAGACAGGACGACTGGGCAAGCTGCATGAGAGCCAAAGAGGTGGTGGTGATGGGTGGTCCTCCTGATTGTGGTGGGCAGGCGCTCGATGCAGGAGGGAGGTACGAGGAAGCCCCTGGCGAACCGCCACCCTCCTCTTGGGATCTCGTTTGTCGGTTCGTTCCATCCGCCCCCTAAGGGACAAGACAGGGCACAGTCTCGATGGCACTGGATTTCATCATTACGCTGCGCCGGTTTGAGAAGTGATATCGACGTGCAGAGTGGCGTGTCCAGTTCACCATGTCAGGTTTGTTCAGCGGTTGACAGATTGACTTGCAACGGATTGCACTCGGCCCTTGTCTCGAATTAGGTATGTATCTGTATAGCCGACAGAGGCTTCCTCGGACTGGAAGTGCATCAGAGAGCGAGGTCGGTTCCTGAATGAATGTGTGCCTTTTCCAGAGTCGATTGATGGCCGGGACATGCAGGTCGAGAGAGGGCCTGTCAAGGGGGACAAGGTCATGGTCGCAAGACCCCTGAGACGAGCAGGGTTGGTTTGAATGGGATAGCCCCGCGTAGGCGGCCAGTAAACCCCATTGGGTTTTCTGTCTGACTGTCTGACTGAGGAACAAACACGTGAAGGAGGCAGGGAGGGACAGGGTAGGCGTTCAAGACCGTCGCCTACCTAGGTATAGTGGTAAATCGTAACCAGTGTGTCGAGGACACAGGCGGGACGAATTGTTCAAACCACCGCGGCCATGTTTTTTTTGCTTGTTCCGTCGGTCGTATGATATTGATGGTCGTTGCTTATTTTATCCGACACGTTTGCCTGTCGTGGCACAAGACGCATAAGAAAAGTCGGTAGTAGATGACGAAAAGCAGGTTGATTAGGGCGGCGTAGACGTGACATTGTGGATGATGAAGTATTGAGTGATCGGGGGCCTTTTTGTTTAATTTTTGCCTTTAACGCTGTGTCACGGAAATGATTGAAATGAAGCTTGATGAGTGGAAGAAGGAAGTCTTTGTTCCCGACCTAAGGTACTTACTTACCTTACCTTACCTTATCCGTACCAAGGCAGGTGGGTAAGTACTTACTTAGTGTTTCGGTACGTACCGTAGTGCTTGCCTTCCTCATTTTGAGGAAAGCGTGGGGGAGCCTGGCTATTGCTGAGCAAGGAAAGGGGCACCATGAGCAGCAGCCGATGCCACTTGCCCAAAGTTTCCAATTCCCCGAGCGATGAGCTGCAAGTACCGTCGCACAAGTCTTTGGTGGAAATGTACATCAAAGCATCACGTGGTTCCCACGTTCGGTGTGCTTCTGACACAGCCTCAAGGCCCCCTCCGACATCGTTGCCGATCTGACGGTTTTCTGGCAAGGCGTAAGTGAGAGTACCTTCCTGTGACTGAAAATGCGACCGGAGATTAGCTGCTCTTTCTCATCACATCATGGGTAAACAGACAGACGGCGCAGAGTACTGTATATTGTATGCATTGTCGGGCACACTCGAGTCCACATAAGTACTACGAGTCTTTTGACAAACAATGCTCGCTTTTGTTTTCTTTTTTTCTTTTCTTTCCGTCGCTGAGAAACAAACGATGACAGCGTAGAGTCAATTTCCGGGAAACACCGGATGTACATGTACACTTGGTACGCATACGTACCTACCACGCGGCTTCCAATCAAACCGACCACTTTCACCTCTTTTGGTGGTAGTAAGACCGGTCGGTGTTATTGGAAGCCGCGTGCTACCTACACATTAACAGATGGGGAAAAGACGAGGAAAACAAAAAGAAAAAAGAAGAAGAAGAAAAAGCCCAAGCACCTAGGTAGCTAAGCAAGCACTGGACAATACGTTGACCCTAATTGCCTCACTTCAATTTACTTACCCAAACTACCTTCCTACCTAGTACCAGGGCCACTCCGGTAGGCAAACACAGCCAGCCTATGTGCATGTAGGTACCGTAGTAATGCGCTCCCAAAAACACAAATCCTCTCGCCTCTATTCTGCCTTCTTCCCACGATGCCCCCAGGAAACAGTGCAATCATAAAACGGTTGCAAGCCACGGAGCATGCAGATACTCTTAATAGCCGACAACTTACCAAGAAACACGGAATTTTCTGCTCGCAAACCTTCTTATCCACTGCCATAAACACCCACCCCGGCTCCTTCGCTCGCTCAAGGATTTGTTTGTTTGTTTGTTTGGTTGAGCTGTTGCTTGCGTTTCTTGTTCTTGGGAATCCAGAATTGCGTCTCCATCAGACAAACCGCAAAACCACTGCTCACGTTTCACGCCTACTCCAGGCTAATCTCTTCCTGTCTCCCCAAACTCGCCTTCGCGACTGAATTGTGTACCTGCCTGCTCTTCCTAAGTAGTACAAAACCTGTGGGAACATCGCGCTGCTGCAAGGGGACTAAGGTACTGCCACACCCGGCAGCCGGTGCTGTACACCCCTCCAGGCTCAATTGATAATCGCCATCAGCAAAATACCACCAGTCCATCAACCTGCGGCGTCTTCTCTCTCTCTCTCTCTCTCTCTCTCTCTCTCTCTCTCTCTCTCTCTCTTCCTCACCCCTTTCTCCCTCTTTGCAGCACTGTCGATAGTGCCTGTCCTGCTTTGAAACACGCCACCTCATCCGACTCCCGATCCGGCCACCTAGGGTTCAGACTCGCATACTTCGAGAACGCCGCTACCAGCTTCCCCATGACTCTGGCTTATTTGCGGCATCGAGCCAACGCCAACACATCTGCACTCCCGCTTCCGACAACCTAAGTGGCCGCCGGTAGACTCGTTCTGGAACGCACAGAAGGGTGTCCCCCCCGCGGAAGAAAAAAAAAATGCAGCTGCTCTCGATCCCGTTACCCTAAATGACGCAATGCCGCCTAATCCTTCCAACCACGACGCAGGCAGAAGAAGAAAAAAAGAATGGACGATATCGCAGCGCCATCGCGCCATGCCCTGTCGTCTTCGTGTCTTACACCGAACAATTACACATTCCTTTTTTTCTCGTAGGTGCCTATGACTAGGGCGGGACCGGCTATGTCCACTCATTGGCCGCCCTAGTGGGGCTCTCCGCTTGATAGAACCGTCCACGACTCCGATGCACGACACATGTGAATGACAAAAGAAAAAAGCTCAGCCTGCGTGGCTGCTGCCCCGTCGCAAGCCAGCCAAAGCAACTCAACTGACTTCACCTCACCTCGGTTTCCGAGAACGGTGCCTTCAACAGACATAAACAGCTTATCTAGCGGTCAGCGTCGACGAGAACCGAACCACGCTTGATTACCGGGATCACTGCGTCAAACTAGCCCTGTTTTACAAACAACTGTTCGCTAGGAGAGGGGACATGTGTCTATCTGTCAGCTTGATATGGCGTTCGTCGTCTCTTGGGCCCCAACAAACATATTTGTGTGAGATCCGGTGTCGCCAATATTGGAGCGGCTGAAGCCACCTGCTCTTCAGCCGCAACAATCTCACCCGTCAGCGACAATCTCCTGCAGTCCTGCACTTTGCGATGCCAACAAGATTCGTTCGCCCTCAACTAATTACGTTAGAACTTACGTATGGTCAGTTAAATCGACCTTAGTCACTCTGCGCAGCCAATGTCCATTCTTGGGAAGGGGGGGAGGGCCGGCAAGCTTGCCGGACTATAACATGACATATGCCTCTGACTGTTTCGACGCGCTAAACCAGAGAAGCTCAGCGTCTTGTGTTCGAGATTATTAAAGAACGGGTCTTGCCTTACTCGCTCGCCTGTTCGTCTCGGCCAAATTCCGACGGTACGAGCTCCGAGGGAGGTTTGCTTTTCATTGTCGTCTCTGGGCACAGACATTTGCGCTCTTCTACCTGGGATACAACAAACTTTTGGTGACTAAACGAGTCCCTTGGCATCGTCTTGTCTGTCGCCATCCCGTCTCAATAATCTCGAGGCCCGCAAGTGCCAGACAAAAGATGGCATGGATGCTGCAAAGTACCGGATGTTGTCGTCGTCATTGTAGAGATCCTGGGATCGGCCCATATGATCTGCCAAGCCCCACAATCCGGGAGGTTGTCAGCCTGTAACATTTATATTCTCGAATCGTGCTCTAAGCCCCGTGTGCCCAAGCCAATCGATCAGGTACCAAACTGTTGGCGAGCATTCTTCGGAAAGCGGGCCCAGGTTCTGGTCTTCTTCCACGTCCGCCATAGTTTCCACCTCCCCGTGCTCCAAGGTCTCCAACCACGTGGTGGGGACACCCTCCAGAACGATGGGCGCTTAATTTGTCTTCGATATACCTGTTCGTCCATCTCTTCTGACTCCCGTCCCCACCTTGTTCGACGTGTGCCTCTGATAGACTTTCTGTGGATGGTTCGACTTCAAACCCAGCTTTCAAGCAGCAGGCAGCAGTTTCATCCGGAATCCACGAGCTTCCCGAGGTCCTCGCCATAATGTTCTCATGGCACTTTTCCCCTTTTTCTTTCTTTTTTTTTTCTTTTTTTCTTTTCCTTTTTACCGTTTATTTTCTTCTCTTCGTTTTGGCCCTCTCCCCCCGTTATCGGCCAGAGTTTCCTTTTTCTTCTTTTTCGTTTCGTTTTTGTCGCAGGCCTGGCCGTTGGAGGCTGTTGAGTGGGATGTCGCTTGAGCTTGGTCCTGCGTGCTGCGGTCCGATACAGGGTTTCGCTGTGTTCTCGCGATAGGTATGTAACTGGCCGTTCTAGGCTCAGCTTCTGGTACGTAACCAAAAGTCACGGTATCCTTTGCAGGCACACGCGTGTTTTGTTGATGGAAGGAAGTGCGCCTGTCCTAACTCAGCGCCTTACTTCATCGCCGCCTGCCAAGAAACTTGTCGGTAATAATCACAGAATCCGAGGCTTCTAACCTAACATTGAAGAGATGTGAGACGAACAATCTTTTCTATAATAAGACCATGCTGCTCGATTCTCCCCTTGGCGTGCCGGTGTTGCGTATCGATACCAAAGTTTCTCATGTGAATACACAGCGGATGAGCTGCCATGCCGGGTCATCACGGCATCGTTCTCTTAGGCTCTGCCATCGCCTCCGGGGGAAGCTGTCAGTCACTTTGTCGAACCCGTACGTCCCTCCAAAGATGATATAAGCGACCAGCCCACGATCGTAATTTTGATGAGTCAAAAAGGATGGCATCGTGTGCCTCCCCACTGTGTCGGTGCCCGAGGCTTGCGCGGACTCCGGGGCTGGCCAGCAAAGCCATGCGTGCGCCGGCTACTTTGAACTCTAGCTGACATTCATCGGAACAAGTCGTCATCTAGTCGAGCTTATATGTTCCACGTGTATGCGGTTTAATCAAGGTTAATCTATACTGTATTCGCTGGAAACCTAACCCGCAAATCCACCTGTTCTAGCCTAAACGATTGACGGAACCCATTCGTCTCGGTTGGCCTTGTTCCTTGCGAAACCGTCCACCACCCCATCTCCATTGAAGATATTTCATATACGTAAAAAATAAACTTAAAAAAAATTGTCAAGTTGAAGTATGAGCTGGAGCTGACCGTGGCTCCAGAGGCCGAGTCGTATCGAGAAGGCGAGATTGCAATATTGTCGCCTAGAGGAATCCAGTGCTGAAACTCTATACTGGAAACGTGACCCATGTAGCGCCCAGGCCCGAACTATCAACCACTGACTTGCCTTGGTTTTGAATGCTAGTCTTAGTCAATAGTCTTGGGAACCCCCGGAAGATGTGCTATTGGAAGGACCTCCTTGATCCAATAGGACGCAAAAGTACTCGTGAGGGTTTGCGGCTTTGTGGCTTTGCTTCGGCAACTGTATCCAGGACTCCTCCTGCTCTACTCATACCTCTCGCCAGGTGACTCCTTTCAACAGCACCCACCGATATAGCTCTCCAGTCAAGCCCACGGCCGTCAGCACAGGCCGCCTGTACTGACACTCAGCCTTCGATGGGAGCATCCCGAAATCATGGTTGCTGTGGCGTCCGCGAATTGGGGTAGGGGGGTGGTTATGTTGTTGAAACAAGATATCATAGCTCGTGCTGTGATATGTTGAAGGTACCATTACAGCATAAATAGGTCTAATGGACGCTGTTTGGTGGTTGAATGCTGTGTTTGATATGTCCACATCGATGGCGTCAGATTCGTCAACCTGCCCAGTGTTCACGATCCCCTCAGACCTGGCTCATATTGGCTTTGCGTTCGTACAGTTTTCTTGTTTCTCCATACCCAACATGCCGGCCAAAGTGGATGTTCCACTGCTTGCATGGTCTGTATTAATTTCGGCCACTGGTGTTACTATCAACGCATCAGGCACAATTCGTCGTAAAGGGGCGTGTCCGACCACATGTGCATCATTTTTATTGTTCGAACGTCTCCTTGAGCCGAAGTCCATGGATCTAAGTAGCCATAGTTCTCAAACGCCGATGGAACCGAGCAGACACCTCAAAATCATCCAGACGTTGTTTCACGTTATTTGTCACGGCCAAAATTGCAACAGACCATCTTATCTTGGGTCTCGACTTGTCGGGCGTCGTAGTGCTACACGAGGTCCTTTCGATGTTCTTTAAGACACGTACAATATACTCACGCAGACCAGAATTTTCCACAAACTTTGAGGCTTGAGGCGGCTTCCATATGTAGCAAGCCTCCGCTACCCTAGTTGTGGAGTGATATGGCAATAGATGACTTGACAATGATCACGATATGCTTTTATCCTTTCAAAGCGAAAAGATACCGGAATTGGAAGGCGTTTCTCAACCAACCATTGAACTTGGATGTCATAACTGGTATGCCTCCTCATTGCCGGCCTAGGATGTTGATGGCCACATCCCATCGTTCAGGTCACATGGCAAACAATATTCTTAGGATGTAGCCAATATCACACTTGCCTGTGGATTCTGAAGTTATGTCCTTACAGGGCACATGAGCTTTGAGGGAAATGTGCTCATCAGTGGTAATGTATGAACGACGATATGAATCTAGGGATGGGGCGAGGTAGATTGTGTACAGATGAAAAGTAGTTTAAAATAAAAGAAAAGACGGGTGTGAGGTAAGGGTTACTTGTTTTTCGTGTACTCGTTTTTACTAGTCTTTGTCCACACGTGCCTAGTATTCTTCAAGAAGACATATCGTCTATGGGCATCTTGTTCGTTCAGGTAGCTGCCGCTAGGAAAGCGCCTCAGCTCAAATGCCTTGTTTGCGTGGTGTTGTAAATATTGAATCTCATGGCGGCATTCCTCCTTTCCTGGAAATCGCTAGCCGTGTATACCGTTGTGCATTGCCTTATTTTTTTCTCCGGCTGCTCCCGCTATCTCTTGCTGGGAAAAAAGGATCGTCTACTTACAGGTTCTTGTTCATCACAACGATACGAAAGGAAAAGACAAGCGTCGAAGCACCGGTGTTCGCAGTACTTGATATAATATGGCCTTGACAGAGCCGACGGTGTTGTATCATAGGAACCAGAGCACTTGCGAGCGCGACAGATTCGACTTGCAATCTTCCACGAACTGACCCTTGGTTCAGTTCCTGATGGCCGGTGGTTTAGCCTCTTGGAAAAAGCTGGCATCAGGTGACGACTATTGGAAACATAAAAACGCTTTTCTTCCAAACATCCTCCCTCTTCTTATATATACTATGATATAGGTGCGTCGAAAATTTACATAGACCCTTTCCTCTTAAACCTTCCCAAGGTCTTGTCTATAAAGAGCCTTCCTTAAGCAGATACGCTGCGCTCCCGCTGCCCGGCCGGCTCACCACAACGGCCCCTTCCTTCTGCTCCTCGGTAAGCTCGCGCTTGGAGTAGTACTCCCGCTCCCAGGCCTCCTTGACGGCGGCGACCTTGTTGGCGGGCACCATGTGAACAGTGCAGCCGCCCCAGCCGGCGCCGGTGAGCCTGCTGCCGTATGAGCCGTTTTCGAGCGCGATGCGGCACAGCTCGTCGATCTCGGGGGCGCTACACTCGTACAGGTCGCGGCATGAGTCCTGCGTCGCGTTGAGGAGGGCGCCGAGGCGCGCGTTGTAGCCGGCCGTGTCGGCCGTGTCGGCGGGGGCCTCCTGCTCGAGGACCTTCATGAACTGCAGCACGCGCAGGGCCTCCTCGAAGACGTGCAGGGCGCGCTGTTGCAGTTTGAAGCGCTCGGCGCGCACGGAGAGCTTGGACATGAAGATGGCCTCGAGCTCGGCGACGGAGACGCCCAGCACCCCGGCGATCTCCTCGCGGGTGTAGCCCTCGGGCTTGGTCAGGGTCTTCTTGGTGACGTCGATAAGCTCGCGGAGCTGCGCCTCGGCTGCCTCCTCCCTGGAGGCGCCATCGGCCTGTGACTGCTTGCTGTAGGTGAAGTAGGCGTCGTGGAAGCCGTGCAGGGAGATGCCGAGCGGGGAGGCGTCCTTGGGGAGCTTGGTACCGGATGGGTTGAGGGCGGCGTTGAGGTAGGCGCCAGCCATGCTGCACTCGACGACGCGGAGGTTGTAATGGATGGGCCCGGTGACCTGCTTGTTGGAGGTGACGAAGGACTGGGCGATGAGGAAGCACAGCTCCGGGTTGGTGGTCGGAAAGAAGACGGGGCGGGCGGTCAGGGACGGAGCGAAGGAGACAAAGAGGGCGGAGCCGCGCTGGGAGAAGACGGAGGCCGACTGATCCATGCTGCGGGTTGTTAGCTGTCTGACATGATTACGAGCATTGGGGGAAGGGAGGGCTCACCCGCCAGAGTTGACGCCGACGGCGCGCTCGCTGACAATGGCCAGCTCGGTCAGCTCAGTCTTGTCGACATTCTGCTCGCCGTTGGCGAGCATGACAGCCAGCGCGGAGGCGCTGACGAAGGCGGCGCTCGAGCTGAGGCCGCCGCCGACGGGGACGGTGCCGTCCATGAGGATGTTCATGCCCTTGGGGCGGAAGCCGTCGCCGTATTTGCGACGCAGCAGCTCGAGGGCGCCGCGCAGGCCGCTCTTGAAATAGTTGGACCACTCGTGGACCTCGGCATCGATGGGCACGTCGCCGGCGATGGGGACCTCGAAGGTGCGCGAGGGGTACTTGTCGGACTGGGCGTTGGCGACACGCAGGGTAAATGTCTCGGAGTCGGCGGGCGTGTCGGCGACGGAGAAGGCGAGGATAGCATCGGCGGTGATGGCCATGGGCAGGACCGAGTACAGGGAGTAGTCGATGTGCTCGCCAATGATGTTGACACGGCCCGGGGAGCGGGCGACGATGGCGGCGGCATGGCCGTACTCGGACTGGAACTGCGACAGAAGCGAGGACCAACGCTTTGTCTGGGCGGGGATCGCGTCCTCAGTGTAGATGTCGGCGAGCGAGGTCGCGGTGGGAACAGGGCCGGCCATGATGGGCGACGTGTGTCTGGTTGCTCTACTCCTTTGGGGGTATCTTGATTGCTGGAAACGGAAGAAAGATGCGATGCCGGTTGATAGGAAAGGAAATGAGAGAGGAGAGGAGGATTCGGTAAATGGGAAGAAGACGGTTCACTTATGACGTTTGGGGGGGTTGGTGGTGGTCCCTTTTGCTTGGTGGAGGAGTGGGACGTACGGCGGGTTGTTTTGACGATGCTCCGGAATAGCCCCGCGATGGAGCTTTGGTGTTTTTTTCTCTCTGGCCTGTTGCTTGTTGCTGCGTTGGAAGTGGTGCGCATGCAACTCCTGAGATGCTACCCCGCAATTGCCCCTCGTTTGGCGATCCCTCGTCTGGTCTCTCGCCCGACTCTTCCCTCAACCTTGGGTTGAGTCAATGGAAAGCAAGGCTGAGTTGACTAGGTATCTATGAGAAGAATCGAGCGTTGATTGAGGCCAGAGTCTCTTTTTCAGCCAGCCAGTGTCGCGCAACATGTCAGGTGAAGAAAGTTACCTCTATATGCGCATTATCACACTTCAGACCAGCTGTATGCTCCACCTCGGGCTAGGATTTCACCGTTTTGGACACATTTTATTAGCACGGTTTCCTTTTCCTTTTGATAAGCGCCATGTCATATGGTATCCTAGATCCAGTGTAGATCTTTTTATCGTTTGGCTGGCAACCGAGGGGCAGAGAGGAAGAGACAGAGAGGCGGATTTCTGGGCCATCCGGGGTCTCCAGTTCGAGGTCCGGTGACCCATGGCGTTGCGGGCCGCCTTCGGAAAACTAGCGGAGAACTTGGGAGCTGCCTCGGTCGAGACACCAACCAAGCTAGATGATAACGCTGGTTGATGTGGCGTCACTGTCGCTCCGAGAAGTCTACTCCCAAGTAGGGATTGACGACTAATAGATATCAAAGGCACTGATATGGCATGCATTTAGCAGACCCAGGTAGAAGTGGGAATGCCACATCACATGTTCTGGAATACCGCAAAGCAAGAACCCTGCAATGGCTGGCTGACTGGGTTCCGGGGTCTTTTCCAAGCCACCGCGGGGATGTCGGGGGCGAGAGAGCTTTTTCGCTTTCTTCGCTTGCGGGGCCTGGTGCAACCACGTCACGAAGCAAGACCCGCTTTTGTGTTGTTGATTCATAAAGGCCTAGTCATTGAGTTCCCTCAACAAGCTTAGTTTTCATATGGTTTCGTGGTGTAGTTGGTTATCACGTCAGTCTAACACACTGAAGGTCTCCGGTTCAAGTCCGGGCGAAATCAACTTTTGCTTTTGCATCCTAAGTTTCTTCAGAAATCCTTCGTGTTTTATTACCTCGGGAATACGCCATGCTTTTCGCTCAAGTCTCTATCGCTCCTGGCTGCACATCTTTTTCCTAGAGCAGTGCGAACAAGCAACTAGTAAGGGAGCCAATCTTTTCATGTGCCCGCCCTCCCAAAACAACGCCCTATAGGTCGGTGGGTTTATCTTTGCTGCTAACGTAGATAGTGCGATGGGGTTTTCTATGACGAATTGGTCTTGAGACTGCAACGTGAATGTTAGAGACCGAGTCTGTCCCATATCTCGTCAAATTCAAGCCCCGTATCAAATGGCATTTTCTTGTACGTCTTAAATTCTTCTGACTTCAAACCTTTAGGCGAAGATGATTGTTCACGTAAGACGTTAGGTCGGTCAGCTACCGGGACGACATTGTAATTCCTAGTTTCTGCTGTGCTGCGATACGAGGATCTTCAGTAGGGAGGGCATGCAGAGGGGTGGTGAGCTTGTTGCTCTGCTCGCTAAGTTGACGGCAGCACGCTTGTTTACCCAGTTATTCACATCGGTGACGTGGGTGAAGCCATGTCTTCTAGACCATGTAGACATTCTCAAAACTTTTCTGTGCAAATTGCAATGATATAAAACTTCCACAAGTGACAAAAGTCAGCCTAACTAGTGATGGTACAGCTCACATCATGATGAAAAACCAGCTGGGGGGGTTGCGAACGAACCCTAAGCCAACTCGTGCTCTGTCAGTCCAATGCCATAAACACGGCTATACAGTTGTTTTTCTCATTGTTTCCTCTGTGTGGTTTCAATACTTTTGCTCCACCACACTCTCTCACTTCTGTTGGCCTGACGAATCTTCCCCCATCACCACCGACAAGTCAATTCCTTCCTTAGTAACAATCAGCATCACTTCAGTTTCACTTTCTTTCTTCTCCCGCCTGGAAACCTCGACTACACGTCACTTCCGGATCCGCCATTACCACTGACAGTATGGCGATCACAATGAAAACCCTGGCGGCGCCGTACTCACCCTTCACTCACCCGCCCCTCATCATCGACAAGCTCGAGGTCGGGTCGCTCTATATCATGATCTCGGTCCCGCTCCCCATCTATCTCGGCCGCAAGAAGCACACCTACGCGACCGCCCTCCCCGAGGACCCGACCTTCCCCTTCGGGACCTATGAGCTCATGGTTTCCGAGGGCCTGTCCTCCGAAGAGTTCCACTGGGATCTCTACTGGCACACCTCCGACTCCCCTGCCGGCGCCCTCGGCCCTGACGACGAGGGCAGCGGCACCCTCTACCGCCTCCGCCAGACCAGGACCTGCCCGTCGACCTACGCCTACGACCGCCTCGGCGTCGTCCGTGTCCGCTCTCACTGTCGGCTCGTCGGCCTCGTGCGCGTCCTGCGCGTGCCCGCCGCCATCGTCCCGCGCCTGACGGGCTACCTCGACTGGATGACGGCAGAGTCGGCGCGCGTGGCGGAGCGAAGCTACGTCTGGGCCACGATGGCGTACTATCGCGCGCGCCGCCACGTCCTCGCCCGCGAGGGCGTGCGCGACCACAGCTTCCACCAGTTTGACATCTCACGATTCACGGCGGAGCTGCTGTCGTTCGCGTACGGCGCGGTCCCTGGCGCGTTGGCGCCAAGAGCGTCGGCGGGAAAAGGGTCCCCGCCGAGGCCGGTGATTGCGTCTTAGCTGGGCGTCACGCTGGGATTTCTCGGCGAAGAAGAGGTTGCTGCGACGAGACGCAAGAGGGACGAGCTCCTGACGAGGCAGCGCGAGGAGTTTGGCACCATTGCGACATGTTGGGATCAGTGATGGATTGGGGTGTAGCAAATGCGCCCTTTAGCCGGCCAGGAAAATACGGTGTCCTTAAAGACAGGACATACAAGATTTTGTCGGAGAATGTTTTGTCTACGTTTCGGTAAGTGCGAAATGATGACAGGACAAGGCCAGCTAACCAACTCTTTATCATTAGCGACATATGCTAAGGGGAAGGACCTACAAGAAAGAAATATTCCGTTTGGGGAAGAGATGAGATAGAGGAGGCTTTAGTGTGTGAGAGAAACCAGGGAGATCTGTATCATTGGGAGCAGGCACAGGATACGACATGGTGATACTGTGTGCGGGGATGATTGCTGTACCAAGGAGATACCGGTTATCTCGGCAGTCACCCAAGCATCGGCACATTGGGATATGGTGTATGGAAATTGTTCACTAGCTGGTCCCCAATCTGGTCACCTTCCAGACCGAAGTCACGCGAGGTCCGACGCCAATTCCCAACGGCGTGGGTGAACTTGCAGATCTCTGGGCTCTAGCGGACGGAGGTGACGACACGGGCCGGACCGCCACGCATCTGAGCAGGATCGGACAGGGAGCATGCGGCGAAGAGGTGTCGTTAAACGCGGGAAGAGCAGCAGCAATTCTTGTTTATGTTAGTGTGAGATCTGTCAGTGTAACATTGGGACCTGTCAATCATCAGATGGCCATGCGGCGTGTCTGACGATGCGCTAAGAGGTAGAAACATGCGCAAGGTTGAGCAAGTTTCCGTCCCCCCCTCCCCGTGCGCCGTCGCCCACCCTGCCCGGACTATGCGCCTTTGCAAGATGTAAAAGCCGACTACACCCCGCCTGCCATGGCGTCCGTAGCTGAACCGACCGTCGTTGTAGCTCTGGTGCCGTTTGGCATCGTCTACCCGGATTGTCTCCGCTCGCAGGGGGGAAAAGCTGAGGGGAGGAAAGGTGGTGCACGAACCCGCGGTTGAGGGACTACTTCTCTGCCAACCACGAGCAACGACCAAAGATCCGTGGATATGAATTCAGAGGTGCGTACAGCACCTTGATGGCGGTGCTGCCCATCGTACGTGCCGTCCCGTCCCGTCCCCAGTCCAAGTCTAGACGCTGACCTCACCTTCCTCGCTTCTCCAGACTGACGACATTCAACATGGACACTACGGTCCTTTAGCGATAATCATGATTGTCCACCCAAGATCATCGTCCTGAATTACAAAGCCAAATAGACGAACCTCGCATACGAAATTTCGCTCGCCATTCCATGGGCCTGCAGCGCTGCGGCGGAGGCCGGACCTGACTTGACCGACCCTCAACCGAGGCTATGGGATCTCTTGTGGAACTGCGATGCGGTATGGCTACGGACCCGCGAATGGTGTTGGATTGCGAAACGGGGATATGCTTGGGCGATACTTACTGTTGAAACACTCGGAGGCTGGATTGCGACATACAAGGAAAATGTTATGGGGGCACGGCGATGATAAATTTGATGCGTTTGACATTGCACAGGTCCACAGTGGCACGACATACACGACCAAAATCACGAACACCAATCGACGACAGGTCACGGTACACAAGGACAGGGTGAAGGGTGTATCGATATCACGTCTCCCATTACGAGTCTCCGCCTACACTACAGACAAGAGTGCCCAAAAGCAGAAGAAGAGCCATCTTTGACGATATCGCGCAACCGTTCATCTTCCTTCAAGGTAGTCCTTCTAATCCCCAAGACGCCCACCGATGAACGATGACGACTTCACGAACTTGGCTCGATGTTGCTTATTTGTGCTAAGAGAATGTCAGTACACAATCACCGCCACGGATGGTGCCATCGGCTAGGGGCCAACTTACGGGGCAGCCGTCACAGGAGCAGCTCGAGCCGCAGCCGCAGGCGCCGGAGGCAGAACATCCACAGCCGCTCATTTTTATGGATTGGTATGTAGGGCGTTTGGTTTTGAGGGTTTGAAAAGCGTTTCTTTGCTTGGTTCGACTTGCTTAATGGGATGATGTTGATGGAAAGAATCAAAACGCTACGAGTGGGCATCGAGCGTGGTTTAAGTATTGAGTCTGATTATCTAATATGGATCGCAAGACGAGGAAGTTGGAGCTCCTCGGATCAGATAGAAGGAAAGAACGGCACAAGTCGGATGGTCGTGTTCGTTTCCGATGGCTCCTGCCAGCCCAACCAGACAAAGCACATGTCCGTTCTTCCTGGGAAACTGCTAGCCGAGCGTCTAGCTCTTACGCCGGAACCAGGAAAGATAAGGCAAGCGTGAAGAGGAAGGAGGGCGTTGTTTGCCCAGCTCGCCCTACCCGCCACTGCCTGCTTTCGTTTCGGCCTATACCCGCAAGATTAGGGGAAACCACGGACGATTGCGGACTGGATAAGAGAAAAGTGGCGAATAACGTCAAGCCAACACCACCTTTGTCACAAAGGGCAGGTACAATAGGGAGGAGGAATGGCAAGCTTCTTCATTCGCTCCCTTCAGTTCACTGGAAGGCGCAGCCCGATCCAACCCCCACTTTCCTACCGAGGCGCGATGGTTGGCACCGGTCCGGACGCTTTGACCGGGGTGGATCATCTGATGGACCTTTTGCCTGCCTGTGGCTGCCCTTTTGGGAAGGTTTCGTCTCACTCTACGACCAATGAGACTGGTTCCAGAATCTGTATCTAGGTACGTACTTCTACAAATACGCGCTGCGATGTGGGGAAGGCGGCCAGGTGTGGACCCAGAGCGGAGAAACATGTCATTGAGATTCTTCCGTCATGTCCTCGTTCCCGGCCGCTGGCTTGCCGAAGATCAAGGACTTGGCTTGTCTTCGGTCAACCTTATGGCCACCGAATCGACTGCTGAATTGGATGAGATCCGATAACGTGTTTCAAAGAAGCAGAGATGAGTGGCCGCAAGATGGGGCTTGCAACGAACTCGGGCAAATCGACAGGGCGTCATGACGAACACGTAGGCAGTATTTCCCATAGGTGGTAGGTACCTGCTGACGCATAATCTACAACGAGCATGCAGATAAACCACAGTAAATACAGGTGGGGGTTATCAGCCGGCCCGATAGATGTCGAAATGCACGTCACCGTTTGCGGCGTTGTGCAGCATGCGTGTCCATCATCCGAGATGTGGGCGCGCACATCGCAACGCCTCTCAGCTCCCACAGCCCAGGATGTCGTCAGTTTTTTTTTTTTTTTTTCTTTCTTTCTTTCTTTCTTTTTTTTCTTTTGCCATGATAGGCTCCCAACTGGTGCTTGCTCGAGACAGCACGACGTATACATCTCTTGCGAGTCACCAAATCCCGGTGACTTGGCTTGAGTCGAACAATATACTTTCAGAGTCGGATCTCGCATCCCGTATGACTCGCATTTTAGTACCCGACACTTAGGAGCGGTTTCACATACATAGTATTCTCATCAGAGGCTCAAGGCTATGAAACATCTCTTCCTACTACCACCTAGTTCCTACCTGTAACTCGATGAAATCTTCTATATTGCATTGGAAACGTTATCGACTGAAGAAAAGTAGATCTATGGATTTGCGAGTCAGCTCCAGGTTGATTCTACACAAGTTACACAAGTTGCTTCGATAGCTATAAGCTGAACCGGGAAATAACTAACATAGGCGGCGAGATATTCGTGTCGTCGAATGGTGGAGATGGCAGATAGCTGAAATCACCATTAAAACATTTATACTCCTAGTATACATGGCTTCACTTTCCTATCTTGCAATCACCCAACGCCAACAATGCCAGAAGACCATGTCGCATTGAGGTTACTTAGAGTGTGATCAGAAATTGGGATAAAACTATGATAATATGCGTAACTTGGATAAGAAAAACACAGGGTTAGGGTTATCAAGACTTTCCTGCTAAGTGCAAGTCTGCATATATAGATCTTACATGTTCGGCTAGGCCTCTGATATTACCTATCACTGAGTGATTTGGATAACGTTATGTTAAGTTTGATGATGGTCTATAGGTTTGTTAAGAACTTGTATGGGGAAACAGGACATCAGGCCTAATTCAAGTAGTAATAGGTCACTCCCATCTGGTTACGTGGCCAATGTTGGACAATATAAAGTTATACATTATGAAACTACAGTCATGATGTAGCCTCCTGCTTTTGGCCTAGTGTAGCCTAATTTGAGTTTGAGGGGCACGTCTGGCTATTTAAATCCGATATTTATGCGACATTTGACCGCCATCAAAGCTACCCATCACGCCTTTGATCATACGAATTGCTGCTGTAAATTGCACTGACAACCGTCGTCAACACAGCCCTTTCCCCTAACCACCGGCGGAAGAATGGTGGACGGCGGCGCCTCCTGAGACACCTGCTGAGCCCCCGTCACCTGGGCCCCTTGCCCGCCAACAGGCGAAACGACCTGTCGCTCTGCTATACAATGGTCGCCCTTGGCAAACATCTCGAGATCGTCATATTTGCTCTGGTTGATGGTGACCTTATTTTCCGTGCTCGCCGCATGTTTGCTGTGAGAAGCCCCGGCGCCATGCGGCGTCCCGTCGCTCCCCTCGTATCTGTGGTGATGGTGATGGAAACTAGCCGAGCTGTTGAGCTTTAATATGCGTCCAAACAGCGGCTTGAGGAACGAAGCGCATGCTGCAATGATGCCCATGTTGAGTTGGAGACTGTGTGTACCAGATAAGTCAGTCTGATTTTCAGAACCAAATGAGGATATAGCATGATACGCCTCCCCCCCACCCTCCCTCCCCAGCTTACTTTTGCCAGAAGTGAACCCAGTAATTGAAACTATCGTTTGGGTTGCCACCCGCCATGTGCATATAGACCGCCTTGAGAATTCCCATGGCGATGGAACTACATGTAGGATAAGATGTCAGCTGGTCCGAGCTAAGCCACCAAAGTTGTTGGCTTTGAGGAGAAACCCACCAATATCCTAGGTTAAGGATGAAAATTATGTAGAGACGAAGTCGGAAGTTTATTTTTAGGCCCCAGATGACAGGGACTGGCAGTGCTCCCAAGCATACATCAGTGAAGATATTGCAGGCTACTCCACGTTCTATTAACAATGATCTTGGCATTGATTGCGGGTTACACTCACCAAGATTCAAATACATGAGATCGACGAAGATGTAAAAGTCATGGCATCTAGGATCAAACGGATTCATCCATCGGAATTCCCACCAGCCTGAGAAAGGAGTGCAATACATGAACCGCCAGACAATTGTTTGGATGGAGTACGCAATAATGAATGCTTAGCCGTGACGAAGGCCCAGTCAGCTTTGAGACAAGCAGAGAGCAGACGCGGAAGGGATGCGAATGGGCAATATGTACCTATGAGTCCATACAGTGACCATCGGTACCATTTCAGGTCTTTGTGAAGTCGCAATAGGCTGATTGCCATAGAGATCCTCAGCAGCCCCATGGCAACGCCGTCGGAGATTACTGTCTTCCAAAACGTGATGCGTTCGAATTTTGTGCGGTCTTCGGTTTTGATTGTCTGGAAATGCCGTCCAAGGCCATGAGGTACCTGTAGGATTAGGCATATCCATGCCATTAGGGCGAGAACCTGCGATGCACGGAGGTTAGCAACCATCTGGGGATCTGGGACGATTCCTTTGGTTCAAAGACTTTAGACGTACAACGGCAATGACAATGAGCGCATCCTCTACCCGAAAGACCTTCAGGATGATCACCCGAGAGTAGATGCGCAGGCAAACGAACGCCAGGGCGACGAAGTGGAATACGCCAACGATTTCGACGATTCGATCTGCGTTACTATCATTGAGGTGTCCCGGGAACAACTCGCCCATCTTTTTTTCCCTTACAGCCAATGCCTTTGCAACGAGCCAACAGAAAGGTGACGTACAGAAATCATGCCCATCTCCCCTATCAGACGGTATTAAGTACTGCGAGCCCCAACGGGAGAGGCTCTATATCTTCTCACGGCGATGCTGTGCCTGAGTAATGGCAGTATTTCTGTACCGCTACGACGGATCCAAGAGTCATTTATTTGAGAACCATCAACTCTTCTTCCGCGTTCAGCATTCACTGCGGATTAAAGAGTCAATACCAATGCTTTTGCAAGACTGACTCGGACCCTTTTCAGCTGCTGTTGCTTTCGCCTGCTTGCCTTCAGACGAACAGTGCCCCTTCAGCTGACTACCCATAGTACGAGCACACCGGTCGGCTCGTACATGTATTGCATGCACTCCATTTCTCTGCCTCAAAGGATCCAGAGCTTAGTTATGCATCTAACCCATCAACATGGTAGCGTCTTACATTGTCTTTCGAAATGACCGGCCCGTTGAGAAAAGCCATGGCCAATTCATTTCTTGTATCGACGATTCGAAAAACAAAGCCGGAACCGGCACGGGAGCGCAATGCGCGCAGGTCGCACATAGCCTTGAAAGCACCACCATGATCTAACAGTTATAGACCTGGATGCCCTGCAGAAGCCCATGCTGCAGGGAGTCGGTTGAAAGCTGGCTGGGGGAAATCACCTTCTCTTTTTACTTTGGGGAATTAAGCACTGTGTCAAAAATTATCGCGTCTTCTATTGTGTAACTTAGGTAGAATTCAAGCAGCATCATGGAAGAGTAGTTTGTCCTCATAGTTTTCGCTCTATAACTATTATCATGCATCTAAATTTTATGTATCTAGTCATTGTTGTAAGTGATCAACCTTGCGGGGGAACGACATGAGTAGTTATCGTTTGTATCCTTGAAGGCATACTATGAGTCCCACCGTAGCTGAAAACCTTGAACGGATGATCCGGCTACGATCGAGATGCTTGCTCTGAAGGACGACTGCACCAGCAGAAGAAGAAGAAGAAGAAGAAGAAGAAGAAGAAAATGGAAAAAGGAAAAAAGAACGCCAACGCCGGCCATTCTTACCACCACCAATGCCTCAATGAGCCATATAACTTTGATACACTAGGCAAGACACATTTACAAGTGGTTTGGTTAGTTTCTTGAAAGCAGGGAAATTGATTACAAGAAATTCAACCTTTCCGCTCATTTCTTAGTATCTACTGGGGCGCCTCTGAGGGTATTCGTGGCACGTGTTTTGATGATTATGGATCAAACCATGCTGTTTTTCATTTAGCCAACCGTGTGACCGAGTTATAGCCAAAGAGTAATCGTCATTGGGAAAGACTCTGCAGTGTCGCCATCGCGTGTTGTGATTCAGACACCTGACAGCGGGCAAGGGGAGTTAGGAAAGCTCCGTATTGTATGATCTGATACCAGCCCTGTTGACATCCTGGTCCGGCACGATGCAACAACCCCCGGATCACGGGAGACGAGCTGCGTGCCGGCTTCATTTCGAAGCGGGATGCCCTTCAGGAACACCGCCCGACTTCTAACACCGGCATCACTGTCTCTGCCGGTTTCTCAGGTATTCCGTGGGAGTACAACAACGTGTTGCTGCCGAACGTGTGTTGTTGGGGGTATTTTGATGTAGTCTGGTAGATCGAAGGCTACCTACCATCCTTACTCTTTTATAGTACTACAAAGAATACGACTATTCTCATCGTCCTATTCATCATATAGGGTTTCGGAACCGATGGTAGCTAGCATGAGCCATCGGACAGTGGCTAAGAAGGAAAACGGTTGGTATGATGTTATGTAGTGGGATGACCGTTTGGAATATTGTGCTCTCCACAAGATATTGAATCAAAAATATCTACGTTTACAGTAACAAAAACTCAGGTAAAGACATCTCAGCATTATTAAAA
This sequence comes from Colletotrichum sublineola, assembly GCA_020631755.1. NCBI lineage: Eukaryota > Fungi > Ascomycota > Sordariomycetes > Glomerellales > Glomerellaceae > Colletotrichum > Colletotrichum sublineola. The sequence goes on from JAHSQG010000010.1 coordinate 2,188,605, forward strand.
GACTGGCCCACTTGTGGGTATATTATTGCCTTTGTAAGGGCGGAAAAGGACCAGTAACAAACTCGCTGTCTGCAGCTGAGGAGAAAGTGTGTCAACGGCGGTGCACGCCAGGCTCTATAAACTACCAGGCAAAAGCTTCTTCAATCACATCCACCTTGAAACCGTCCCTGACTCCGTTGACGACGTGCATGGTGGCCTCGTCTGCCATTTGGCCCGGGCCGCAGACTAGAACGGTTGTCTGGTGGTCCATCTCGAGGTGGGAGCGAATAACAGCGCCAACATCCATTCTACCCAAAGTGACGCCCGCTGCCGCCGCGTCAGATCCGTTCAAGGATGTCTCCTTAGGTTTGGACACATCGCTGGAGTTCGTGCCGGTGCAGTAAAATGAACACTCAAGGCCCGGGACGTTATCAAGGAAGTTTTGGCGCACGTGTTCGATGAGTGACATCTCCCTGACGGACCAGGCCAGAACGAATCTCTTCGTCTTCCCCGAAGCTTCCCCACCCAACGCGCTCGCGTATTGCTGGATGAAGCCGAGCGCGCCCGTGATGCCGATGCCGCCGATAACGCAGAGAACCGTATCAGCGACGAGGAGCGACTGGTGGGTGGCACGGTGGCCCGCATAGGGTCCCTCTGTGAGGACTGATGTCGTGATGGTAGGTGAGGAGACGAGCTGGCGTTGAAGCCATGCTGTGGCTCCACTGTGAGCGCGGATCAGGAACGTGACAGACGCAGCATCCTGGTTCCGCGGCTCGCTCAGCGACACCACGACGTCTTTCTTGTTGGTCTCGTCCGTCGGGGAAGCAGGAGTAGATGCGTTAGGCGCAGCACTGCCTGCAGCCCTCCACTCTGCAACACTGAAAGGGTGGCTCTCCCAAACCTTGCCCGATGCGGGGAAGTAGAGGAAGCTGTGCTGGCCCGGACCGAACCCTGTTACGGATCGCGGGTGAACCTTCACCTGCATCACATTGGAACCGGGAATAGCCGTCACTTCTGCCTTGGAGCCGCCGAGGTTGTAAAAGGCAAGACGAACGAGCCTGGCAAAACGCTCGAAAGCCCAGTAGGCAAAACAGATATATAACCAGGTCTGGTAGCCGTAGGCAAAGCCGAAATGGGGGACCAAGTGATACCAGCACCCCACGAGAGCGAAAACGACGAGGACGATGTGGATGGCCAGGAAGGTTTCGTAGAGCCTGATGCGGAAAGGTAGTACCGCAAAAGCGGTCGCTAAGCTCATGGCGATCGTAGCAATGATTCCCCACCACTGTAGAAGGCAAAAGATGTCAGTAAGTTCAAGTGACAAGAAAGAGTCGCACCTGGAACTTACGTAAAAAGGCTCTGCCACTTTGGCTGCATAAGCAGAGTAACCTGCATATCCAGGTTCCCAGTACGCCATTGTGTAGACGATAGAGTGCACGATAGCCTGCAGAGTGGCGATGCGTGCAGACCAGCGATGCAGGGTCAAGAAGGTTGTCTGGCTCCATCCCGTGAGGGCGATCAGGAGGTTGTTGCGGCCGGCGAACAGGATTGCGATGCTCGCATTCACGAGACTAAGGGTACCGGTGCGGTTGCCGACATACTCGCAGAGCTCGAAACCGACGGAGAGGAAGAAGATATTGGGCTGGTAGCTGCCGAAGCTGACGGCGGAGAAGACGACGTTGAGAACGATGTAGATGGCGATGAAGATGCTAAGCGTCCTGCTCGGTAGATAGCCAATCTGACCAGGGAGAGGCTCTAGGCGCCGGTGGCCGACCAGGGCTGGGAGGAAAACATGCTGTCGAAGCTTTGCCCAGAAAGTCAAACTCTGGAGTTTCTTGTGCAGCACGGGGACGGCACTCGTAAGCTGGGCCCATACGCCACAGATGACGCAGACTCCAATGACAGTCAAGTAGAGAGCGACACTAGAGTTCGGTAAGCACCCACCACAGGTAAATTGAAGAAGACGAGGGACACAAAGGCTGATGGGGATGAGGGGGGGGGGGGGCAAGCATACGAGTATCTGGTGTGGAGGTACTCAGACCTGGCAAACTCTCCGTTGGTGCCGTAGGTTGAGTCGTAGAGGGCCTGGTTCACCAAACTGGTCTTGTTGAGCCACTTGGCATCCGAGGCGAGTTCGGTGGTGGGAGCCACGGAGGGAAGGCTCTCCTCGAAAGTTGGTGACGGGGCACCGCCGACTGCCTGGTTGCTGAAGCACTTGGCCTGCTTGTCTGCAGGGTATCCGTGGGCGTTGCAGTTCTTCTGGATGCAGTAGGCCATGGTCTGTAGCCACGGCGTGTTGGAGGCGTAGCAGTCAGGGCTGGTCGTACCCATCTGCATGTCCATGCCGGACATGCTCATCCCTTCCATGCCGCTCATGTCCATGCTGCTGCTGAAGGTGGTGCAGTTCAGGTACAGAGAGGAAAGCGAGTCGTGGCATGCTTGGCAGCATAAGTCCGGGTACAACGAAATGCCGAAGCCAATGATGCCGGAGCCAGTCTGGGCGTAGACATTGGCGATCAAATACGACAGGGCGAGAAGCCCAATCGACCGACCCATGGTGGGCGAGATCCCAGACCGAGACACGCCGTGGAACTGATCTGACGAAAGGCAAACAAAACTGACTACGGCGAAAGGAGAACCAAAAGAGTAATAATTCGAGTCAAGATGGGGGAGGGGGGGGGGGGGGGTTGGTGAAGATGAAAGAAAGTCCAAACTCCACGAACAAGAGATGAAATGGGGGAAGGTCTGTGGCAGAGGACCCAATCTTGCTTGAACGGACACGACAAAAGAGAAGTCTTCTGAATATTATTTTCTTCTCACTTGGCTAGAGGATAGGACTTCTCTTACTTAATACTGCAGTGAGACCCTTTGGGCAAGGGTCTGTTGAAGAAGAAGCGGGATGTTTTAAGAAGGGCAAGCCCATGGCAGACACCGGCAGAACTCACAATAGCCAGGCAACATCCATGATCATCACGCCTTGCTGTGCTCACATCCATCCACACGGGTTGATACCAGTAAGAGAAAAACAAGCAACGAATGTGCCGAAGGGCCGGGGATGGGGAAAAAAGAGGGGCAAACCGTTGCTTCCAGACTGGGGAGTGAGAGAATTTGAGCTAGTTTCCTACCTAGAATCTTGGGCGCGCAGTCAGGAGAATTTCCCATCTGTGGCTTGAAAGCGGCGGGATGGATTTTGCATTGGTCCGATGCTGAGACGGTCCATATTTAACCGTAGACTAGTCAAAAACGACCGGATGGTCCCTTGACGTCGGCAATATATTCGTCACATAGCGAAGTGGCGCCCGCGAACAAGCAAATCTATGAGACAGGTCGACTCTGGGTTTGATTGCTAAGTCAGAAACAGTCGAGCAACTTTCTGTTACTTGGATGAATCTTGACTCTTACTCTTCTTTACCCTCTATACCTGGGCAGCCGTTCATCACCTTCCTGTTAGAGCCACGGGAGATTTACCGAACTTTGCGATTGATATCAAACCATCGTACGGCCAAGCTTACGCCCTGTTTTAGACTAGCGGAAAGCCACTTTTACTCCCCAACGCGTGTGGAAGATTTGACAAAGTGTTGCGAGGGCGAACTTTAAGTAAAGAATGGCGTCTCAAACCGCCTAGCTAGTCCAATATCGGTTTCTGACTGATCTTTGGCACAGAGTTATCCGATTGCATTTTTTGGATTGCCGATCACACACCCCCAGCTCAAACTCCTGCCATACCTACATCTTTCCAATGTGCCATATACTACTGCTCAACAGGTTCAATAGTTGAAAAGGTCATCGGACGGGGCGAACGAGACCCATGGAGTAGGGAGCTGCACCTCGTTGTGGGTCTAGTTCTCACATGCCACGCAGCAACGCCAGGCTAAAGTGAGCAAATTTGCTCGTTCACGCGCATAACCGAGCTGCTGCACGATCATCAAACACTGACGGGCAACATGACGATGCCCTGGTCTGCGTTGTTACCGCGTGTTTGGTAGCAAAGTACCGAGTACAAAGACCCAGCTCCTTGGGGAACGTGACAATGCGTCCTATCCTAGCGTCCCCCCTTGGCATGAATCGCACAGGGAGGGTCTGGACAGTCCATTCCCCATCCGGGGATTGATTTTGATGAGTCGTCGTCCATCGTGAGGAGCAGTTCTCCGAGGTGGTTTACCAATCAACCGTGCCCTTTCATGGATAGTGAGTTTGCAACTCTCTCTATTGACCGCATCATGAGCCAAGGTGACATTTCCCTCAGACGTATTTGGTCTCGCACTACAACCCCATTGCATGCCATTCAGTATTCATAAGCTGCTGCAGCGCCCACGCGACACTTTCATATTACGCAATGGGCCTACCATAGATCACGTAGGCTCACTCAGATCAATCGTTTCATGGAAAGAACGGAAGAACACATACACACAGTCACATTTCTTCGTTCCTTTCCCTCCTTTCTTATATCTCCTTATCGTTGTCATTGTGACCAGTCTCACCTCACGGAAAGATGAGATTGGTGTCGAGCGTGTCAATCTTGGGCGCCGGGCCGGCCGGATTCGCCCTGGCGGCGGATCTCCAGAACCACGGGACGAATACGCTGTTGTACTCTCACCGGACTCACTTGCGGCACGCCAGGGCCGTAATGGAGACGGGCCGTCTCCAGCTGAGCTGCAAGATGGAGGGCTTCACAAACTTGCACCTCACAACCGACATAGCCGAGGCCGTGGCCTTCTCCAAGATTCTCATCTTGACCGTACCGTCCACCGGCCAGCTGACGCTCCTGAACGAGTTGAAGCAATACGACTTGCGGTTCCACACCATTATCGCCATCCCAGGCAACCTGTTCTCCTTACTCAAGGAGGTCGACATCGAGGCGGAGAACATCCTGGAGACCAACCTCTCACCCTACTCGTGCCGAATGGAGGAGGACCGGCTCGTAGTCTTTGGCCGCAAGCGCCTCGTACACATCGCCGCGCAGCGCACCGCCGCCGTCCGTCCGGGCTTCCGCGAGGAGATCCAGAGCATCTTCCCCACGACGCTCCGGTGGTGCGACAACGTCGTCGAGGTCTGCCTGGCCAACGTCAACGGCGTCTTCCACCCGCTCATGATGCTCATGAACGCAGGCCGCATCGAAGACACGGCCGGCGACTTCCTTCTGTACCGCGACGGCCTGACGAGGTCCGTCGCCAACGCCATGCTGGCCGTCGACCGCGTGCGCATGGACCTCGGCGCCATGTTCGGCATGCGCGCCGCGAGCGCTGTCGACATCTCCAACGAGTGCTACGGCCAGAACTTCTCGGACTTGGTCGACCTGGCGCGCAACTCGCCCCCGCACAACAGGCTGCGCGCCCCGGCCGGCTTCGACAACCGAAACATAACGGAGGACGTCGCCGACCTGCTGGTGTGCTGGCATGGCCTGGCCGAGAGGGTCGGCATCGACGCCTCGCCCATCGCCGCCGTCATCGTCCTCGCCGAGATGACCACGGGGCTCGATCTCAGGGAAATGGGGCGGGGCATCGACAAGCTACGTCTTGACGGCGTCGAACGCGACGAGCTGATCAACATGTTCAGCCCTTACACGGCACCACCACAGACCGAAGCCCGGCTGTGAGGAGAAGAATGAATTATGGAAATTGACGAATTTTCAACCTATAGCGTTACGAGGAATATGCATATCACAAGTCGGTGACAAGAAGAGATGGGCCTGTTTGAGGGACAAGAGAGGGAGAGAACTCTGCTTGTTCGTACCGCACGGCGAGCTACACCATGTGCACTCCGTTCAAAACGCAGGACATGGCTAGATACCACAAATTCAAGCTTTATTGATTGTAAAGATAACGCTATACAAGGCCACCAGGCCCCGAGTGTCTTCTATAACAACAGGAAAAAAAAATTGAAGAAATTGAAGGACTGATGCAAGTCTATGCTGATGTGGCCCGCCCACGTTTGATGATCTTGTATGTGCTCTATTTATGTGCAATCGTTTGACGATCCTCCCTGCTGACGCGCAGGAGATCGCATTATACAAAACACTACTCAGAAAGTCACTTTGTTGCACGGCATGTTGCGGATCCTGGAGCCATACACGCCGTACAACAACGGCAGAGGGGCAAACGCCAGCGCCAAGAAGGCCAACAGGCTGTTCCCCCACCCCCATCCGAGTCGTTCGTACAACCCGAGGCCGCTGAGTGGGATGACGGCGCCCGCGATGCCCCTGAGCACCGCGTTGGCGCCCACGGCGCTGGCGGCGTACACCTCGAACGCGTCGATGAGGTACGTCTGGATGCCCGTGAAGACGAGGATCGACCCGAACCCGGTCACGGCCGTGCCGGCCAGAGGGGCGGCCCAGTGGACATGGCCTTCGACGAGCCAGCCGTAGGCGAACAAGCCTGCCGGGAAGGCCAGGGCCCCGGGCAACGTGATGATGGGGGCGAGGCGGTCCTCGGGCGCGTTGAACCCACGGGCGACGGCGCGTCGCTTGAGCGTCCTGTCGCTGAAGGCGCCGATGTAGAAGGCGCCCAACAGGGTGGCGAGTCCTCCCGGGAGGAAGACGAGGCCGACGGCGACGGTGGAGAAGCCGTATACTTCGGTGAAGACGAACGAGTAGGTCGCGAAGAGGAGGTAGAGGGTGCCGTAGAGGATGGCGACGTAGGCGCACAGGACGGTGACGAAGGGGCAGCAGAGGAGCAGTCTCATCGGGCGCACGATGCTGCGTCTGAAGAGCTCCCCTGGGGTGTAGTCGGGCGCGAGACTAGACCGGTAGCTGGGGTTTCCAGTCTCTTTGCGGATCCTCGCCGCCTTTCTCTCCAGCAGCACGCGCGGATACGTTTCTTTCAGGACGAAGAAAGCGATGATACAAACGACCCCTATCTGTTTCCTCCCCCCTTACTTCTGAGCAACGGATTTCCATAAAGAGGGGGTCAAAGGCAGGCGGGGGGGGGGGGGGGGGGCGACTTACGACGATGGCGATGGCGAAGAACATCCATCTCCAGCCCAGGCTCTCCGCAATGGAGCCGCCGATGACGGGGCCGATCATGGGACCGAGAATGGTGCCGACGGACCAGATGGACACGGCCTTGCCCCTCTCGTCGCGCGGCATCAGGTCGGCGATGGTGCCGGAGCCGATGGTGATGGTGGCCACGCCGGCGAAGCCGGACAGGAAGCGGGAGAAGAGCAGCATGCTCTCGCCGCGCGAGACAGCGCACATGACGGTGGCGGCCAGGAACAGCACGTTGGTCGCGTTGTAGACGGGCACGCGGCCGTAGAGCTCGCTCAGCGGCGCCAGCAGCAGCGGCCCGCAGGCGAAGCCCAGCACGAAGATGGACACGACAAAGGTCGCGAACGTGGTAGAGGTGGTATGGAACTCGGCCATGACCTGCGGCACGGCGGGCGCGAGCATCGACGACACGAGGGGCCTTGATTTTTTTTGGTGGACGTTAGTAAAAAAAAATTCGGACAACAAGGCCGGAAGTGAATTTGGGCCTTTTTTTTTTCTTTTTTTTTTTTCTCCTTCTTTTACTTCTTTTCTGGATATCAGACTTACACCAGGAAGCTGATGACGGCGATGGTGAGGATGTTGGCCCACTTCACCATCGGCCGCCAGTTCATGGGGTTCTCCGGGTCTTGGTCCTCCGGCTCGTCCCAGTGCACCGTGAGCCTGTCGCCGTGCTGCGGTTGATTTTCCGCCTCGCGAGAAGTATCTGGCTCCGAAGACGAGAGAAATCCCGTTGAGCCAGCGTGGTGTTGCAGCTGCTCACTCCCGTGCTTCTTCTCCTCGGAAGATGTGCCGGACGCCGTCGGCACTGGGTTCGGGGTTATTCGATCACGGCGGAGCCATTGCAAGAAAGACGACGCGCGTTGTCGGGATGGCAGCATCGCAAGACAAGTAAATCAAGGAACACCGACGGTGGTGATGGTTCCATTATCTGGTCCCGGGCAGGTGTTGTTGGTGTTGCTGCCTCTGCTATGACCGAAAATAGGCAAAAAAGCATGGCAATGCAGGACAGTTAGTCTTCTTTGGATGACCAGGCGGGAGACGGTCGTGGCGCTGCCCATCGACCAAGAACTACCGAGTTGCATGCATTACCCGCTTGGCTGTACATGCACCCGGGGTCATTGGGACCCCATCTAACCCCCTCCACATGACTGAGGTACATATACAAGGCGGTTCCCCGTAAGGTCTTGCGGTCCGGAGCCGATTCTCGTTTCATGAAGGGGTGGGTGAATGCATGGGGGAGTCGATCGGGGGCTGGCCCAATGACTCTGATCGGAATACTCCGCCAGGACTCGTCCCATCATCGTCGGTGTATGATGTACCTACACGTATATGCACATGTACATGCACACCGCTTGACAACGTCAGGCCGCCAAGGGCCAATGCTTAGCATGCATTAGCAGAGCAGCAGTGTGACACAAACGTTTCCTCTACAATTTAGGGTTTGCTGGACTGGTTCCTGCTGAACCAGGCCCTTCTACCAGGGCGGTGGCAGATCGGCACATGGAGCGGAGGAGAAATGGTCTTGAGTGGAATTGACACGTTGAGAGTTGAGATGACGCCTCAGCAATACTATAGCTTGCCGGGTGGTCATTATAATTATTACGTAGAGATCGTCAGTCCCATTGATAGGTGCAGCAGCGGTCACGGGGAAAAAAAGAAAAAAAAAAAAACACATTGTGAAAATGTTCAGGTTTTGATAGCTACAGTCACCAACAATTCCATGTCCATGTGGATGCCTTCGTCGGTGGTGACCTTGTCCCATTCCAGCTTCATCTCCTCCCGCGCCTGCGGCCGCAGGTCGAGCGGGATGCCGCCGTAGGTCTTGCCCGACGAGCTCGTGTCCAGCCAGTCGATCATGGCGTAGCCGTCCTTGGCGGACTTGACAATCTTGTTCACGACGATGCGCCTCTCGCCGAAGCCGGCGGTCCCGAGTATGTCCTCGAGCTCGGCGCGCTTGAGGAACCGCGGCCCGCCGCTGTCCGGGTAGTCTCTATAGGGCGGGCGGGCCAGCACGTCGGCCTTGATGACCTCGTGGATGGCGACGAAGTCGCCGGAGCCGCCCGAGATGCCGAGACGGCCGCCGGGCCTCAGCACGCGGGCGAACTCGGCGGCGGCAGCAGGCTGGTCCTGTACCCAGTGGAAGGTGGAGTTGACGTAGACAACGTCGAAGCTGGCGGCGGCGAAGCGCGACAGGTCCTCGGCGCTGCCGACGTGGAATTCGAGGTTCGGGAGCTTCAGAGTACGCGCGAGGGCGATGCGCTCCGGACTGGGGTCGACGCCGACGACATGGCCGCCGCCAGGGGCGACGAGTTCGGCGATGTGAGCGGTGATGTTGCCCGGCCCGCAGCCAACGTCGAGGACGCGCTCGCCTGGGGTGACGGCCAGCTTGTCGAGGAGGAACAGCCCCGTGGCGTACTGCGTGTCGTTGACAAGGGTGTAACCTTTGGCGAACTCGGCCGTGTCTGCCGTGTCTGCCATGGTTTTGGGAGTGATGCGATACTAGTTGGGATGCGAGAGTCTGGGTACGATTGCCGACAAGACTGCTGAATGAACCATATATCGGTTCGGTTCAACGAAGAAAAGGCGTCAGAAGTAGGTAGGTTGTGGAAAAGCCGGCCAACTCGCAAGACGAACGAACGAGTAAGTAGACTGGATGGCTGACTGACTTGTCACATCCAAAATGTCATCAGGGTACCTCCCATGAAAGCAAAGCAAACGCAACGAGTCAATTTGGCTCCATAGGTAGTATAATAGGTACGTAGTTAATACCTCATGGTGAGTGCATTATAAGATGAGACGGAGCAAAGAAAACCTAGGGCGATCCCTTTTGGGATTGGCTTGACAAGAAAGGAGAAAGGATCAATAAAGGAGAGCGAGAAAGAGAAGGTTATCAGCCTCTTCAATACCCACGCCGTCGCAACAAAACGTGCTCAAACCTACTCGGTTGCATTTAGTTCCACGTTGCTTCAACGGCATGCGGGCGGGCGTTCTGAACTTGCGTGTGTGTCAGCTGATGTAGATCGGGTAGCACCAGGATGGCAGACCGTTTAGGCGCTGCCCAGGGGGGGTTCCCCGGCGGCCGAGACCGTAGTTGGGGACAGCTGGGTCCCTGAAGACTGCCCCCACCCCCCCCACCCCGCACCCAAAACTAGGCTGTATGTACCTGTGACTTCCACCTGCAAGCATTGTAGGACAAGACAGTACAGTGACTAGGATGAAGCGAGAGCGAGGATTTCACCTCCGAGCCCAACACGTTTCCTTTTGAGTGACTTTGAAGCTTTCGTATGTTCCAACCCCAATCTCATGTAATAGACACATGTCGTAGCCATTAGAGAACGAGCCCATATCCAGCTGATCCGTGGCCAGACGAGACTGTGCCCAAGCAGTGTTTGACAAGCCCGTATCAAACCATCAGGTAGGAGGAGTGACTGAGTGACTGAGTGGCTTAGTATCATCTCTACCTGGGACAGACACGCCACCGATAGTCAAACTACGTCTTGTACGGGTCATCATGATTGTACATCTGATGTCGACAGCTTCTGTCGTAGCGACTGTTGTCTTCCTCGTGAGTCTTGTCTCTCAGAGGACCCGTCTCTTCATGAGAGCATATCACTCACTCACTCACTCACGCCCACCTAGATCGCTGCAAAATGCATCACTGACATTGTCTACCGCCGCTTCTTCCACCCGCTCCGCGCAGTGCCCGGCCCCTGGATCAACAGCGTGTCTGAGTTGCCCGCCGCTCTGCAGCTGGTCAGGGGAAACCAGCACATCTACTACAGGTCACTCCATGAAAAGTATGGCCCCGTCGTGAGGGTGTCGCCGAGCGAGCTCAGCTTCATCAACCCGGACGCGCGGGAGGAAATATACGGCTTCCGCGTAAGTTTGGCGCCTAACAAAACATTCAACTCCCCTCCTTCAAGTGCGTTCCCATGAGGATGGCTGATCCGTTCTCCGACAGAAAGGTGGCCGTTTGATGGAAAAGAGTCCAATCTTCCTCGGCGCTGTCGGAAGCACTGACGGCCAGACCGGTGTGAGTCTGGCTCTCAACGCCGAACATACCCGGCAACGGAAGGCGCTGGGCTACCTGTTCACCAACAGCGCGCTGCTCCGTTTTGAGCACTTGTTCCGCCAGCAGATTGACCAGTTCATCTCTGTCCTCGAGCAGAAAGCGGCTCGAAATGAGCCAGTTAACGTTGCGAGTTGGTGTAAGCGATCCCCCCCCCCCAGTCCACATCATCTTGTCTCTGCTCCATGTCACCAATTGACTGACTTTCCACGCCACAAGACACTTACCTCGCTTTCGACATAATGGGTGACGCGTGCTTCGCCGAGCCGTTCGGCTGCCTGAACCAAGCCTCGGAAACGGAGTGGTCCACCTCGGTCATTAACGTCTTCGTGGCCGCGACCTGGACGCAGGGCATCCGCCGGCTGTCCGGCACCGGCACCTGGCTCGAGTCCCTCATGACCCGGCTCCTCGTCCCCGCCCGAGCGGCCGAGTGGCGACGCATTCACCTCAACAACTCGCGCGAGAAGACAGTTCGCCGCCTCGCCGACCCGGATCGGGACCACCCGGACTTCATGTACCACATCCTCAACAACGAGTCCAAACACATGCTCTCCGAGACCGAGATCATCCTCAACATGGCCCTCTTCATCAGCGCCGGCACCGACACCACCGCCACCGCCCTGACGGGCTGGACCTATTTCGTCTGCACCCACCCGGACGTGTACCGGCGCCTGATGGACGAGGTGCGCGGTGCACTGCTCTCCCGCGAAGACATCCGCTGGGACAAGGTCCGCCACCTGCGCTATCTCGAGGCCACCATCCACGAGGCGCTGCGCTTGTTTCCCCCCTCGCCCGCGAGCCAGCAGCGCATCGTGCCCGCGGGGGGCGCCACCATCGACGGCCACTACGTCCCCGCAGGCATGACCGTCGCCGTCCCGCCCTGGGTCTCGACGCACTCGTCTTGTAATTTTGTCGACCCCGACGAGTTCCTTCCCGAACGGTGGCTGGGAGAGGATACCCGGTTCTCCAACGACCGGCCCAACGCCTCCTTGCCTTTCGGGACTGGTCCGCGGGTCTGCATCGGCAAGAATTTGGCGTACATGGAGATGCGGCTCATCTCTGCTCACTTGCTGTGGAACTTTGACATGGCGCTGGATGTGGAGACGCACAAGAGCAGCAATGAGGTATGGGGGCTCGACGGGAAGCTGAGACCCATGAAGGTCTTTCATTCCATGACTAAACCAGACTTGTGGGTTCGCCTGGAGAAGGCAAAGCGGTAGCCTTCAGGAAACCGTAGATTTGTCACGTCAATAGACTAGACCTACCTAAAAACTTGAGAGTTGATCTACTTTGGAGTATTGAAGACTATCAAGTACTTTGGATCTTGCCAGCATCCTCTGCCTCCCTCATGGAGAGTATTATTGCTTATGTATAATCAAGATAACCAGCGATTACCCTGGCAATGGTTTGGAACCGACTCTATGTTTGCAACGACGTGCCTCCTCCCAATGTTTGGCCTTGCTGCAGTCACAGAGGACTATCCAATTGGCTACTTCTACATAAGCCAGTGGAACTTTTTTTGTATATCATCTTGGTGCGCTTGCAATGGACTTTCTGGGGCGACTTGAGGGGTAAGATGAGCATACTGTTTTCAAGAGTAAGCATTTCTTTGCCAGCCTCGATGGTTCTGTTTTTCTGGTTGGACTCAAGGTATTGACTTGGCTTTCAATCCCCTTATATAACCCACTTATCTATGGGGAAAGTCTGGCAGCATTCTTGTGTCCACCATGGCCAGCAAATGGAGAGCATTCAACCACCAATGGTCGTATGAAACCTCCCAAGAGAAGATTTAATCTGGCTATGAATGTGAGAAAGTGCAATATCAATATAGTGTTTATAGCGCTTCTGTTGGCAATGATTTTCACATTGGCTTTCGCTTCAACGTCAAAAGGCATTTCCGTAAAACGACTTCAACTCATCAGGCAACGTTAAATAATCGCACTTGTCACATATACAGTGAATATCATTTTAGTTTCTTTTGATGATTGCAATACGGGCGATAATTGCCTACCCCTGGCACACTAGTCGATCCTGTTCTCGGGCACGCCACCGTCAAGCCTCCGGTCCGCCTGATTCAATCTGGTCACCATAATTAGGCATCATGCCGTTCTCTGGGAGGCTGAGCGTCGCTGACTGGTCCTGGAATCCGGAGCGTCCCTGCCTTCATCAACGAAAGTCTCGAGCATCACACCATTGCAGACCAACCTATCCATCTCCGTCAGATTTATGAAACAGGAGTATACACCGTGTCCCTTGCCTTAACGGCCTGATTCGCCGCATCTATCACATCTGCAAGGTACTGCAGTTCACAAGAGCAGTTCATTCCATCGATATCAGCTACGGAATCAAACTGTAGCGAATTCTCCCAGTTTTCTTCCCGCATCTCCTGGTTGGGGTGGTCTTTGCCTTAGAAGCTGAAACCCAAAAACATCCACGCCGACCTGTGTATCGGCTGGCAGGCGGAGAATTATATCTCATTGTCCACGGCCCTGAGGCTAAGAGAGAGATCCCGGGCTCCAGTCCTCGACTCCGTCCCTCGGCGGATCTCTGTATCGTGCCTGAAGAGTGTGGGCATTTTAGGTAGGCTAAGCTGTCTATTGGATGCTCTAGCCTCCTAACACTATATAATAGGATTGTGGAAGGTCGCACAGGTTGGAGACGATATCTGTCATGGCCATGTTCAAGGCCACGGTTAACATGAAGTTAGAGCTTTATGTTACTAAATGGTCTTGGGAGGCGATATGATGATTACACATTGTTGAACCCCTGGGTACACAACTCTGTTTTTTGGTTATTTTGCTTCGTAATATTGACATTAAGGATAAATTTACCACCAGATCTATGGTTTCCTCGGAGAAGGAGCTTTGGTCCCAGGTCGATGAATGGTTCAAATACACCGGAGTGATTCTCTATGCTGATATATTCTAACAGGGTTGCCGGGGTTTGGTTGCTTGTAAAGCTCCTAACTAAGGCGTGAACTTGGCAATCGTAAAGGTTTGAGTTCATTGTTTATGGAATTCCTTGGGCGCAAATTGACGATTTTGTCTTGCCTGGCTTAGGGACGTAGGGTTTGCTTAGAGTCTGGTCTTAGGTCGGAGGACGCGCTTCGTGCCAAGAAAGGGGCCTCAGTCAGATTGCCCCCTGCCTAGTTTTAGGCGTGGCACATTTCCTAGCGCCTGGAGTGTTGAAGGGGTAGTAACCAGGGCTTCGGAACACCTTCATTTTCTCAAACGTCTCGAAAGGTGGGAGGGCGAACAGTACTGGCCAGTGATGATATACATTCTATAGCTTTTCCAAGCTGGTAGGTGTAGACTTGGACGCTCGAGGCCACTTTCTGCCAGATTCGGTACGGATTTCCGTCACTCAAGATTTAGGAGCCTTCATCATCGGCTATGTGGATGGAAGCGGTTTGGTATGGAAGTTCGCGAAGGATAAGGTCTGCAACTGGTCTCTCCATAATGCCAAGGGCTCGCTCGAAATGGTCAAGGAATGATTCTTCCTTATTTGGAAGGACCTGAGTATGACCAAGAAATGATGAAAGATATGTCCAGAGATTGGAAAGCTTGATGGCGAATGCTTTGGCCAAAAGTTGACGAACGGTATAAGAACAAAAACTACAGAATGAGCATTTATTCCATGATGCCAGGTGTTTTGTACTATATTGTCATGTGGAGATGTATCATGGACTAGAGGCGTTCCTTGTCGTATTCTATACATTGCGATGGTCCTGTACCAGCCTACCAGGTAACCTGGGCGACATTGCCTATATGGTACAGAAATAGAAACAACTAGATGTAGATAGTCTCTTCTATCTAGTTAGATGGCATAACATGGGAGATTAGTGATTCCAATTGGCTGTTGAAGAAGTAAACTCAACAACTGGAAGTTGATAATTTCCATTCGTCTTCCCTCGCGCAGACAACAAGCAGTCAACGTTGAAGCCGAGATCTAGCTGATGGCAGAGCCTCTGCGATGGTCCATATCGTCTGGAAAGTTTGGGCTGGACCATCCGCACAATCATAGTCGCAACCTCTTGCCCGGTTGATCTTGAGCATAAACGTTGCAAAAATTGTAAATCTAGGCCCCGCCGACAGTTAGGGCTTGGCTCAAACCGGCCACCTTGCTTCATGCACCCAGGCATAGAAAGCGGACTAAACTTGGAAGCATCTAGGGCATGGTTCAATGGTCTCCAAAACACGCGTGTTGGTTCGCCTCGAGCTTCCTCGTCTCGGATACAGACGATCGCGAGGGGACGGGGAAGACCCTTGAGTCAATGACGATCATCAAGCTGATCGGGATCAACAAAGTCTCCAGCCGGTAAATGACAAATGATTGAGACTTGGATAAGAGAATACTACGTAAGATTTGGGGCTTGTATCATGAACATGGTCAACGGTAGGCCTTTTGTCGGCCCCGTATTATCATCTAAACTAGTTTAAGGAAATGGCTTCATACACAGCAGTCGTTACAGGAGATATGTGTTTCCATCTAGAAAAGGCCGACCAAGGCGACAAGAGCAATTCCAAACAGACCAGTGCCGACGGCAGAACCGCTAAGCATCTTGCCAGCAGCGGCGCTGACGCTGGCCGGGGAGGTGGCGCTGGCCGATGCGCCGGATCGGCTGGCCGAGGTGGCAGACGGGCGCATGGTGGTTCCCGTCGCGGTAGAGTTACCCAGCGGGCCGTCCGTGGGCGCGGCAGATCCAGAGGACGGCGCCGGGGTCGAAGCGGGGGGTTGGGGCGAAGCGGGAGAAGCAGGATCAGAAGGAGAGGGGGGAGCCGAGGTGTCGTTCTGGCCCGAGTTGGTGCCGTCGCCGGTGCTGGCGTCGGCGGCCTCAACCTTGATGCTCTGCCAGCTGCCGGACATGTCGCTGTAGGTGTAGGACTTGCCCGGGTTCGTGTTGGTGATGGCGACCTTCTGGACGGTCATGGTGTAGGGACCCTTTGAGTAGTCGGTCGAGCCGCCGGCCCACTCGATGGTGCCGGGGCTGTTGCTCGGGTCACCACCGGCCCAGATACCGAGGCGCAGGCGGGCCGGGGTCTGGGGGAAGTTCATGCCGCCGACGGCATCGGCGAAGTTGAGCGTGCGGACTAGGTTGCTGTTGATGTACCAGGTGACGGCGTCGGGGGTCCAGTCGATGGTGTAGTTGTGGAACTCGCCCTGGGAGGCGGCGACGGTGTGGAACGCGCCGCGGTCGAAGCTCGAGGTGTTGCCCTTGCCAAAATAGTTCGTCTGGACCTCGGCGTCCTTGCCGCCGATCCACTCCCAATCGACCTCGTCGAGGTCGTCGGACTCAATGACAACGCTGCTGACGACACCGGTGCCGGGAGCGGCCTTCATGAGGACCTCGGCGCGGCCGAAGAAGAAGTACCACGACGTCTCGATGGTCGGGGCGTCGCCCTGCTTGGCGAGGACGAACTCGGCGCCATCGGCAGAATAGGAGATCTTGCCCGACGCGACTTTCCAGTTGCTATCGTCGGCGCCTTTGGTGAAGTCGACTTCGTAGTTGCTCTGGGGCAAGCCGGGGTTGGCGGGGCATGTTTCTGAGGGCCCTCATGTTAGTAGAGTTCATTTAGCAGAGGTCCAGAGGGTTGCGACTTGCGAGGCCAGAGCATCGGTGCATCGCGGGACCTTCCGAGTTGATCGCAGATCTTCATCTTTGCCAAACTTACTTTTGGTAGGGTCGCAGTCGGTAAAGGTTTGAGCGATAGTCGAAGTCGCAAGGAGCGCAACGAGAGACGCTTGACGAACGAAAGACAACGCCATTGTGCGTATTACGAGCGGCGAGAAATGATTTCAACGATAGTATGGAATATGGATAGGACAAGAATAAGAAACAACGACTGGGTGAGAGGAGAGTAGAAGAGGAAAGACGATGATATTCAGTCGATGAGCTGAAATCAAACCCAGCCCCTTATTTTGGAGCGGGTCATACGTCCCCATTAAAGAGAACCAAGAATCGACGAGATGGCTCCTCGTTATTCGTTACATGGATCCCTGGTGTTTTAGCTTTGCTGGGAGGTCCCCTCCACACCTCCGAGTTGCAGAAGCTGAGCCAGAGCCAACCACCCACTCGTACCACTGCCATCCCGACTTCAAGGAGGCTGACGTACGTTTGAGGATGTGGCCAACCATAAACATCATACACCAGAGGGTCGTCAACGGTGTGGAGACGCCTTGACGGTTGCTGATGGGGAAATGACTAGAGTTAGTGGGGGTGGCTATATTGCATAGTACCATGGCGGCAGTGCTGCTAGTTTACGTACTAAGAGGATCACACGGCACGCAGAGCCCTATACGTTCATATACCGTACAGTACTCCTTTCCCCTCCCTTCCCCCTGCCAACCCAACCCGCACCGCCCACCATCCGATGTGCCGTGCCGGGATGCCGTTCATGCTATTTAAAGCCCGTGTGGCTTGTTAGGTCCTCGAGGCACCCTTCGGCACCAATGGAAGCGCCCACCAACGCTCAATTTTCGACGGGGCTAAAATGGTGAGACGGGACGACAACCAACGCTCCAGTCTCAAACGTGGCTGAAGTTGCCTCTCAGCCCAGTCCAGGGTGGCTTGGGCCCGACACCTTCTGGCAAGTCTGGCAGATAGTAACTAACGACATTCTCAAACGGTGTGGTTTAGGTGTTGGGAGAGGGGGGGTGGTTTGAGACTATGCTGAGTAAGAAACGAAAATCTTGGCAACAAGTTGGAGGCCCCCCAGTTCTTTTCAGCGGAGAATTGCATATCATGATGGAATCGAATCTGGCCTTTTTCGACCTCGGTTGACATGTTGCCCAGATTGTGCTCCGACGAAACTTGTTTTTTAGGTTGAATAGGACACCCTTAATTACATCACAAATCTGGAGGCCGACCTGTCTCGACCATCTCAGACCGGGTTTCGTCCCTGTCTGCAGACTGACTAGTTCTCATTTCCGGTGGTTTTGCACTCCCAATCTAATCCTACAATGTTTGTCCACCGCGAGGGTGCGCCGTCGGGCGACCTTTGGACTAACGATCTCACTAAGTCCGCCAACGAAATGACACCTGCAAGGGCATCGTCGGGTCCCGGACGCCTACAGGGCCACAGGCCGTCGAGGCCGCTGTCATTGTGTTCCACCAGGAAACGGGCGGGGTGGAGCATAACAACGAGCTCGGCAGATCTACCGATGGGCCTGAACAAAGTTGGGCTCCCAAGAGGCTGCACAAAGGTATATACCTGTTCAAGGCCGGTATGCGGGTGGCTCTCAGCACTCGTCAGCTTACTCCATGTACGGTCTTGGAATCATTTTGTCATGGTCCACGGGAGGATACAAGCTCAGGTGCCAATCCCGTCAGTCACCAGTGGCAGCGTGCAGTATTCACGATGTCCTCGGGTCTGCCTGCAACGCGAAACTGTATCACAGAGTGTTCCAACAAAACCGCTCTCCTTCTTGGGTGCGTGAGCAAAGTGCGCTTTTCTTCTCCGGGAAAAAAGATGTCTAGTCATGGGAAAAGCTGTTCGACCTTGTCCAAGTTTCATCGCCAAACAAACGTGTTCTAGCGTAAATAACTCGTAAGCCACGTGAGGGTCGTCCCAAGTCCCCTACACCTGCAATCACTTTGTAAAACATTCAATCTTGCCGCTCCGCTTAATTCCGGGTTTAATATTCGTGTTCCGCTAACGTGTGGGTGAGCCAGGCCCGTGTCCCGGCTGTACTTACATGTACACTACGGCAAACCAAACCCGTCTGTGAATCGCCAACATGCACTGACTGACACAGCTACCAACGCGGCCCTCACTAGTCCCCTTCCGATGCTGATGAAGCGGAGACGGCACTTGGCGCTATGGCTTCGGCATCCCCGTTCAACGGGTGTTGTCCCTCAGGACGGACGAGGAGGAACATAGTAGCGCCGACAGCAAGCCGCTGTGAACAGCGAAACCAGCCGTCGACTCTTTGTTCCCTATGCAGTAGTTTTGTACCTCGACCCAAGGTCCCCTCACCATCGTGGGAGTGTCGTCGGAATGCCGAAGAACACCCGCGTCCCGCGTTCCCCTTGCTTTTCTTCGGACCCCCGGTTGCCGCTCCCAAGGTTCCTCCCGGAAGAAACCCTTCGGGCGGGGGCCGACGTCCCACATCACTACGCTAAATTGCGTCGAGACTCGCGGAGGCGTTTAACGCTATTCGCGATTTCTCGACTCCCCTACTCACGAGTCATCTGTTTATCGCTGCGGCACAACCGCCTCACACATTCTCTCGGAGAAACCCCGAACACTTCGTGGCATCAAACCGCAAGTGTAGTGCAGCAGAATTTGAGACTTGCTCGTGCAGAGAGCCTCAGACCGTTGTTTCTGGAAACGAAGGCCCCTACTGAAACGCTGAGAGCGATTCATTATTATTGCCAACCATCATCACCGAAACAAGGCAAAGAGTGCACGACAAGTTGCGTGCGAGACCGGTGATATTCAAGGCAGGCTATGAATCAGTGCAACGGTGCGGTTCGTAGACACCAGCATGAAACTCGCGGAGAGAGACATGTTTCCAACGCTTATGTTTTCCCTCCAGCACTTAGTGGGCTGTCTCTGGGAAAGTTTACGAATTGCCTAACATAATTCTTCCCCTTCCTCTCTCTCTCTCTCTCTCTCTTTAATCTCAATAAACAGCCCCCGCGAAGGGGTTTTGCAATGTTCTCCGCCTTGTTGGCGGAAGCGACCGAGTTGTTTCGCTTGATAGTTTAGTAACAAGGAACCGTACGGGGTGGCCCGAATCAGCAACTACAGGGGACAAGTGATCGTGGCATGGTCGAGGTCGAAGAGAAGACCGGTGGAGTCGAAACATGCCTTCCTAAAGTCGGGCCGGTCCATGAGCTTGAAACAATCGTTGACGGTGTACATGGTGGCGACGTCGTGACTCGTTCGTGCAGAATTTTGTAGGCGTGGCCAATTCGCAAGAGCGCCAAGTCTGCCATCTCATCCAGCCAGGCCAGGACTTCGGTCATGGCGGCATTGATGATAGGCCCCAGCTTTCGGATGCTGTGTATCGAGAAAAAAGCCCATGGGCGGAGTGGCGCCGCTGCCTCCATGTGTCAAGGCCCGCCGTCGTGACTTGAGCTAGGTGTGCCCGCCCGCCTCTTTGCCCAAGCTTGATGACAGTTCCTTCTTCCTACCGTGGCTGGAGAGGATGGCGTTGGTTAAGTTCCGGTCTTTGTCGGTGAACCTTCTGTTGGTCTGATGCACGCGATGGGAACTCCAACATTTGTTAGTCTTACCGTGTTATGCAGCCTGTATGGTCCCAGTCGAATGGATTCAATATCTTATGATATACATATCCTGCCGCAAGTATTGTCCACTCAATCATACTTCTTTATTAATCCACACTTCCACTGCCTACAAGTAGGAAGTCCTATTGAGCCAAGTAGACTGATATGCCTGCCCATAACGTTATACTAAATTCAACCACCAGTTAAGCAGCTTGTTTCAAGCAAATGTGTCATAATTAACAATTTTAAGCGCCAATTCACGATCAAGCCAAAATACCAAACATGGCTTAAGTTCTTTTGCCTGACGTGAGCCATAGATAGTATCTGGCAAGGCTGCAAGGGACTGAAGAAGCCAGGCTCGTGTGCGGCGCTGCTGTGTTTATAACGTTACAACAAGTTCAACGGCGGAAGGGATAAGCAATACCTTTCTTCAATTTGTCACAAGTGGTGTGTGTAAATATCAGCCCTACGCACCTATGCCAGTACAGACAAACATTATCAACGTTTACGACTGCATACGTGAATATAATAGTCACTGGATAATACGTACCAAGAAATGAGCGGTATTTGGAGTTTTCTACGTCACCCTTCGTCAAAATACATCTATTCGTCTTTCAGTAGCTTCGTTGGTCTACTAACTTCAAGATGACTCCCTCCTTCGTTCTAATTACTTGCGGAAACTGTGGCTTGGGCCGGGGCCTTGTCAGGCAGTTTCTCGAGCAGGAAAACCACGTGAAGTTTTCGCCCTTCCTTAGCAAAGGATACGGCATGCAGTGTAAGGAGACTAACGCCTCACCAGATTATCATTGCCGCCGTCCGTGACCCTATGTAAGCGACCTCGAGTAAGCACATTTCGGGACAAAGTGCATTGACCGAGCTTATGGATCCGATTGCTGACCGTATAACAGAGGCCAAGCTCCGGTGCCGAATGCAGCTTACGGACTATTCAAGTGCATGTTGAACTGGTACGGCGCCAGAATCAACGCCGAAGATGAGTGGCTCAACACATTTATATTGGGATCTGGGTTCACTCGGACGGAGGGGGCAACAAAAGTGCTCGCGCGCTCGGCATGGAAGAGGCCCCCGTGACGGTCGAAGACTGCGTAAATGGCATATACCGGGTGATTGCCACGGCCACCAAGGAGAAGCACGGTGGAAAGATGGTTATGTACACTGGCGAGGTTCAGCCTTGTTAATCAAACATTGGGCCTAAGGTGAAATATGTCGATAGGGATATATTCACGTAGGGTCATACACATAATTGTCGGATGAGGACTTAGAAGTAAATCGCCTAACTAATATCAATATCTAATGTCGTAGGGTTCAGACTCAAAACAGCCCGATGCACACGTTCACGCTGGCCAAATCCCGGTGCAATCGCGCCTGTTGCCCGTCGTAGGATTCCAGAGGTAAAGGCCGCCGTGACGCGTGGTGTTGACAGCCACTTACCCAGTACGCGAACGCACATGTCGCCGTCGCCGGTCTGGGACGTATAGAGGAGGTTGGGGAATCAGTACATTCTGGCATGCAATAATACGTGAATCTGATATACGATATCAAAAAGAACTCGGAAACAAAGACGGCGGATTTCAGTGGGAATACTTTGGAATGTTGTTCTGCTTGGCGAACTGTTAGTGGGATAAGAGATGATTTCTAAGGGAGTATGGAGCTGGTTTGAGATGAGATAAGTCCCCTAAACCCGCCCCATGGAACGTTAAGGTTGGCTAGATTGGGTCCTAGAGCATGATTAGAGTGTGCGAGGCGTGACAATAAAGTCCAAATCCGGCATCTGAGAGCGGCAGCATCTGCACCGCCAGCCACACTCGAAAACGTCAAGCCACATGCTGACGGTTTGCCCCACACTACGCCTCGGCCCAAGTCGCCAGTTGGATGGACGGTTGATGTCACACTGGCCCAAGCTTGCTTGTCGATCGCCAAACAGCGAGCAATCAGGCTGTCTGGCAACACAACACCACACTTCCAAATCCCATGATCTAACCATCGCTTCCTTGCTTTCCGCCTCCCTGAAATCCAAGAGGATAAGCTGCATACGTTGTCTCCAGAAACTAACATGCGCTAGCCAAAGTCGCTATCTGCTTACTCATCCGCGTTGCCGTCCATCGGTTACAGACGCCGGCACACGAGGCCGCTCTCAGTCCCGACCTTCGACGAACCGACGATCACCGATAGCTCCCTTCTTTCGCCGAACCTACCGATCATGGCCGACATTTCTTCTCAACCACCTGCCACACAAGATGGCGAGAGGCGATGCTTCATCTGCCTCATGGATGAAAACGAGTCCGGCGCCTCCGAGTCCGCGTGGGTCAACCCGTGTCCCTGTACTCTCGAGGGCCACCAGGACTGTATGATCCAGTGGGTGACGGAGCTAGAGCGCGAGGGAAAGGAGATCCGGTGCCCAGTCTGCAAGGCTACAATCAACATAGATGAGCCCTACGACCCAGCGCTTGCGCTTAACAACCATATCTACAAGGCGTTTAGCAAAGTGTCCCCTGGGCTGATTCTCGGTGGCCTCGGCGCGGGCACATGGGTCGGTCTTGCCATGTACGGCAACATGGCAGTGCGTATCTTCGCGGGGCCCGAGGCGACGTATCGGTTCTTCTTCAATGACAGCAATCCCAGGGGAATGCCCATGGTCAACTGGATCCATGTCGCCATGCTACCCACGATTGCGCCGGCCCTGGTTCTGGGCCAGTCGTTCCCCGTCTTGGGCAACGTCTTCTTCATGCCGGCGGCCACGTTGGTAAGTCACCCATTTTTTTTTTCTTTTGCTCTTTTCCTTGCTATAGCACTGACAATGACGACGCAGTACGGCGTCTTTCACATGGCGCGCGACGACCACTTCTTCTCCTGGCCGCCCTCCCCTCAACTAGCCGCAGCGTGCTTCCCGTACATCAGAGCCGTATATAACAACCTTTACCACGAGTTCGTCTGCCCGTACGAGAGGAGATGGGAGCGCACGATAGCAGGCCTCCCTGAGCCGGTACCGCCGCCTGCGAACAACCGGCCCAATGAGAACCGCCAGCGGCGCGCCAGGAACAACGACGGTGCCAACAACGACGGCGGCGGCGGCGGCCGAAACGTTGGCATCATGGGAGGCCTGCTCGATGCTGCCATCGATATGTTGGACATCCCGGATGTTGCCATGGAAGTCGAGCTCGAGGCGGCTGAGATGGCGGAAGAGGACGGCATTGCTCAATTCCAGATAGTCGTCGAGGATCTCGAGGATGAAGAGGCAGAGCGGGAAAACGCAGCCAGACAGATCGCTGAAGCTATGGCTGAACGGGAGCCCCGTCCCAACCATCAACGACAACTACAAGGGAATGAGCAACCGGCGGCGCCCCAACAAGCCGCCCAGCCGGCGCCCGCCGCTCCGCGACAGCGAGGCATCCAGGCCAGCCTCCGGGATATCACGAACGCGCTGGCGGGCACGCTTCTCCTGCCCGTCTTCTCGGCGGGTATGGGCGAGCTCCTGCGCTTGATCCTGCCCAAACACTGGACCACGCCGGTGGGCGGCTTCGGTCGGTTCAAGGTCCGGACCGGCCTGCTGCAGGACCAATGGGGCCGTAATCTCGTCGGGGGCTGCATGTACATCGTGCTCCGCGACGCCTTTCGGTTGTACACCAAGTACCGCACAGCTCAGAACAAGCCGCTACGCAAGATCCGAAACGTAGACCGACGGAGGAACCAGGGCTCCTCCTCCTCCTCCTCTTCATGAAGAACAGCTTTCGTGGAATATGCGACTACGACAGCACAGTACACACATGCATACATATATCATCGGCGTTGACGGGAGCCGGGGCATGGCTGAGAGAGGATACCTTTATTTTCCTTGTATGCGTAGAGGCTTGACGTAGCGGACACCACTATTTTAGAGCCTCTGTTTCGAAAGCTTCTACCTTGTCCACCTGGCGTGACGAGCAACCATTCTCGGTGAACACAGGATGAATATGCCATAATGTCAACGTGATCTTTGAACATGCTGCACGCCCGTATAATTGCATAAAAGTGGGGCAGATGCTTCTCCCGAATCGGCGGGGTAGCAGACTCCAACGAACCGTGCAACCCCACAGCCACCGTACCCGCTGGAACCTTCCAGCCAAACAGGGACGACGAACGCCCGCACAGCACAGGGACCGCCGCCAGCAGCCGCAACCCAATCGTCACTTGGGGGGGAGGGGAGGGGAGGGGAGGGAAGGGGAGGAGGGGAGGGGGGACGCGCGCAATTGATCCTAAAAAACCAACAACGTCCATCGTATTTTGTGTTTCCTGCATCCCAACAATACCCTCTGTCGCTTCTTTTCGTGATACCCCCCTTTACACCCCCTCCCATACCCTTCCCCTGCACCGAGCTTTACGTTTCCCTTCTTCGGTATATACACACAAGGAGCCTTCGATATGGTGAGTCTTTTCCGAGTCCAAAAAAAAAAAAAGAAAGAAGCGCCGCGCGTTGCGGGAAAGCTGATCGTTTTTTACCCCTCCCCTCCAGGCGACAGTCACGACCAAACAGCGCCTCGCGGTCGCCATCTGCGAATTCCTCTCCACCTCGGTCAACGACGGCACCCTCCCCGCCGACGACAAGGACTCCATCGACGTCGCCATCCAGTGCATCGCCGACTCCTTCAAGGTCGACCCCACCGACAAGAAGCTCCTCGCCGAGTCCGTCGGCGCCCAGAACCTCTACCAGATCTACTCCGTCTACGAGAAGCTCAAGAACTCGTCAACGTCCGCCGGTGCCGGTGCCTCGTCCGGCGCTGCCGCCTCCTCCTCGTCAAAGGTCCCCACCGAGGAGGAGAAGAAGGAGGCCGACGCCCTCAAGTCCCGCGGCAACGCCGCCATGGCCTCCAAGGACTACCCCTCCGCCATCTCCTTCTACACCCAGGCCCTCGCCCTGAACCCCGGTAACGCCGTCTTCCTCTCTAACCGCGCCGCCGCCCACTCGGCCGCCAAGGACCACGAGTCCGCCAAGGCTGACGCCGAGGCCGCCGTCGCCATCGACCCGGCCTACACGAAAGCCTGGTCCCGCCTCGGCCTCGCCCGCTTCGCCCTCGGCGACGCAAAGGGCGCCATGGAGGCTTATGGCAAGGGCATCGAGTACGAGGGCTCCGGCGGCAGCGAGGCCATGAAGAAGGGCTACGAGACGGCCAAGCGCCGCGTCGAGGAGATGCAGCTCGAGGAGACCGACATCCCCCGCCAGTCGCCCGGCAGCAGCGGCGGCGCCGGTGGTATGCCCGATCTGAGCAGCTTGGCGAGCATGTTCGGCGGTGGCGGTGCTGGTGGCAGCGGCGGCGGCGGCGGCGGCGGCATGCCCGACTTCAGCCAGATCATGAACAACCCCATGTTCGCCAGCATGGCCCAGAACCTGATGAGCAACCCGGAAATGATGAGCAACCTCATGAGCAACCCTCGACTGCGCGAGATGGCCGACCGCTTCGGCAGCGGCGGTGGTATGCCCGACCTCAACTCCTTGATGTCTGACCCCAACATCGCCGACATGTAAGCTCCACTCTTCCCTCGACGGCCTGTTGCTCTGCGTGAAACCGTGCTAATCGACTGTCGTAGGGCTCGTAACATGATGGGCGGTGGCGGCGGTGCCCCCGGTGGTGCCCCTGGCGGAGGAGCCGGTGCTGGTCGTGGAGGCTCTGCTTAGAAATTGTTCGTATCACTGAGAATTGCCATGTCTGGCTTGAAAGAGACGACCCTGGACGGGATTTGATGACATAGGGCAGTGATGGCCATCAGTGGATCACCAGACCTACCTCGCGCCGTTGAGATGTATGAGATACCGATCCACGCAATCAAACGCCGTTGGCAGTCTCTTGGGATGAACCTTATCTAGTGTACCTGCGGCTTGTCTCCTTTATCAGACGGTTACGATGAAAACATGAATCACCAATAACGTGGAATTTTAGACTAAAGGTTTTTGATCAGGTAACCGGCCCCCATATTCATACATCCAGTCCAATCTAAGCTATGAGGCCTTGAAAGCCTCTTTTTCTATCCCTTCATCCATCCGAGTCCAATGAAAACAAGCTGCCCACTTTCGTATTTCTGTTCATTTTCGATGGCGTGTCTTATCCTTGTGATAGGAAGCTTTTTGCAATAACCCACGGTCCGCCCTCTCGCCAAGTCGCTTTGGCTTTTGTTTTTTCAAGTAATGCTACACAAGGGTGACGCCCGAGTGTGTTCGAGTGAAATAAGAGTAGCACACGCAATGATAGTACATGGATCTTTGGCATGATCCGAACGACGAAAGATGTGGTGATAATAAGGAGAGGATAGAAAGGAAATTGCAGATAAAGGATCAGCGATTGTGTTTGGCTTGGGTTTGGGCTCTGGCGACGCTTGGTGTTTTGGTGTTGCCATGGCGGCCACGCCCACGACTCTTTCCGCGATTGGATCTTCCCCTGTGGGCCCGTTGCTGATTAGAGTGGTGCGATGCAGAAGCAGGTGACGGGGCTAGAAGCTTTGATGGGATGCTTTCATTGACTGAAGACATCAAAGTCGAGCCCGAGTCAGCTGGAATGCCAGAAGGAGGGGTGCACTCGGATGGCTGGTTTCCTGTCGGCATATTTGGAACGCATTCTGCGGGAGTCAAAACATTCTCCTGTCCCGGTACGACGACCTCCAACTTCGAATTAGGGGCAGATACATGGCGAAGCTCTTGTTGACGCTGAAGTCCCGCCCTCACTTTTGTTGTAGGATGCTGGGGAGCTAGAAGAGTGGACGCCCTTGAGTCATCGCTAACTTGGTTGAGGGCATCGTTGCCCTCCATTGCTGCGCCAGTCGAATCACTTTTGGCATTGAATCGGCGGGAGGTGGCGTGAGGTGTTCTGAACTGAGGTCCTTCGATTTTTACCACTGTATCGACAGAGTCATTATCCGAGTCCATTGCCATAATCTGGTCCAGGTTAGCTTGAGCAGCCGATGTATTGGACAATGTTCTTTGGAAGTGTTTATTTTGAGGGCAAGAAGCCCCGACTGTATTTGGGGCTGGTTCAGAAAGTCTCCCAACAACCCTGGTGGGAGATGAACCGACGGAAAACCGGGGCGAATCGTCGTCTGAGGAGGTAGCACTGGCCCAGCTCACGATTGGATTGAGGGTCTTGTGAATCCCCATAACATTCGGAGTCGCCAATTTGGGAACGGACTGGCGATTGGGCGTCGAGTTCAAGGTCTTCGCGAGAGCTGCAGACTTGGGTGTGAACTCGGGTGCAACGGGGTTCAGCCGCGATCCCTACACAATCAGTGGTCAGAATCTGCCAAAGATGAATCTTCAGCTGACTCTACCTCTTTCTTGTGGTTACTGGGAGTTTGGGTGCCCTCGTTGCCCTTCCCTGTTTGGCTTGATGTGGCATGCGTGTCTTGAACCGCCTGCGCAACAGGCGCGCCATTGGCCTTCGAAGTGCCGTTAGGCTTGGGAACGTCGCCGTCGGCAGACTTCTTGGCGTCGGCGGAGCCCTCGTCCTTGGGTTTGATGAAAGTTTGCTTGGACCACAGGTCGGCATATCTGCCGTTGGCCGTAATCAACTCGGTGTGGTTTCCCTGCTCGACGACCTCGCCATCTTCAATTACAACAATTCGATCGGCATTCATGATTGTCGAGAGCCGGTGGCTATTTCTTGTCAGCCAACATCTCGAGGTTTTCATACCAGATCAGGAGTCATGATAGCGCTGAGACAAATAAGGAAGGTATAAAAACTTACGCTACTATGAAAGTTGTCCGTCCTTTGCAAAGCTGCATGAACGACTGCTGAATCTTTTGCTCAGTGTCGGTGTCCACAGAGCTCGTCGCCTCGTCGAGAAGAACAATCTCAGGCTGCTTGAGGATAGCACGAGCAATCGCGACACGCTGAAGTTCGCCACCGGACAGTTTACTATATGTGTCAATTAGTTGGACGGTTTGGCGTCTTTGGAAGGGTCGAAGGCTACTAACATTCCTCTCTCACCGACCCGAGTGTTGTAACCATCGGTGTAAGTCATGACCTTATCATGGATGCAGGCTGCTTTGCAAGCTTCAAATACTTCGTCGTCAGAGGCCGTGATTCTCGCATACCGTATGTTGCTAATGATCGTGTCGTCGAAAAGAATTGGGTTCTGAGGTACCAAACCAATCCGGTCGCGCAAGCTGTGCAAGTCTACTTCACGGACGTCTTGCCCATCAATCATGATGGACCCTTCGCTAGCATCGTAGAACCGGTTTAGTAACTTCAACATAGTGGACTTGCCAGCACCAGTAGCGCCGACAAATGCCACTGTCTGGCCACCAGGAACGGAAAGAGTGATTCCGTTGATGATTTTCTTCTTGTTATCGTATGTGAAGCTGACGTCTTTGAATTCGACATTCCCGCCGACGAGCTTGAGGGGTCGTGCTCCTTTCTTGTTGACGATGGTCGGTTCCTTCTTCATAATGTCCAACAGTCGCTCAGCGTCGATGAGGTCGCTTCCAATCTTCTTGCCGAGGCTTGCCATGAAGCGCAGAGGTGAGGTAAGCTGAGCCCAATACATCAAGAGCATCGTCAAGTCACCGGGCGTGGCCTTGCTGCTCTTGATTCTGTAGACGGCCAAAATAGCACCGGCCAAAAGACCGCAAAGGAGAACAAGTGATTGAAACGCCTGTGCCGTAAACCAACCGAGACGCACACGCTTAGTCCAGTTGATGCGGGTGTGGATGGCATTGGTGTAGCGGACGTCCTCGTATGTCGTCTGGTTGAAGGATGCGACAGTGTGCCACCCAGTTATGCCAGTCTGGCGTACGTAGTGCTCAGCATACTGTGCGTTGACGTGGGCACGACGACGTTCCTTCATAATACCGATCATCTTTGTGGCGATGAAAAGGAAAAGAGTGCTCGTAGCGATGGTGATGAGACCTTCGTAGGGCCCCAAGATGACTGACAGATACACAACAGCGACGATCAAGTCAACCAACATGGGAAGGGCCTGGAAGCAGATGGACTCCAGAAGGTCAGAAATGCTGGAACCGCCATACATCGCCAAGCTAATATCGGACGTGCTCTTGGAGTCGTGGAAATCCGCAGACAAGTTCAAGATGTGTCTGTACGCAGCTGTGCTCAGAGCCCCGTCGGCATAGACCTCGAGTGGGAGGTACAGCCATTCACGTAAGAACTCGATTCCGGCATCGGAAGCAGCGATTCGCAGCAGACCATAGATGGCCACAGCGATCCAAGCACCGCTAAAGTCCCGATCCTTGAGCTCGTCGACGATGATGCCGAACTGGCGGGGAATCAAAAGGTTGAGGGCGTTGCCAGCAAGAAGACAGAGGCCAACGAGGACAAGACGTAGCTGTAGGGACTTCTGGCCCATCGGCCAGACGTAAGGGAATAGGATCTGAGGCGAAGTCAGCCATGGGTCACGAAAGAGCTATAAAAAGGCAAACCGCGCGCGGCCTTTACTTACTGTGAAGCCTTTGATGTACGTAAGCCAGTTGCCTTCTTCTTGGAGTCGCTTCTCCATCTCCTCTTGGGCTTTCCGCTGTCTCTCTGCCCAAAACGATTCGGGAGGGTCGTTGGTTCCGTAGGTCGTGCCAGAGCTCTGGCTACCGTTCCCGGAACTGCTCAGTCGCGACTTGGGGTCATCTTGGCCAAGCAAAGACTGTCGCTCTTCGTCCGAAGCCTCTTCCTGACTGGCTCGGATACGCTGCACGAGATAGACAGAGGTAATGGTAAGGAGTAGGTAGTAGCGCAGGCCAGCGAAGACAAAGTGTCCGATACGGCAATGCTCGAAAGTGGTGGATCGCCGGAGAATCAAGTCTGGGATAGCGATCATGGGCTCGAGTGCCAGGGATATGAGCCATGATCCCCAGTAAGGCGTCCACACGGGATGTGGTGTGTCAGAAAGAAGGGCCAGCTGGGTACCGAAGACAAGAACGCAGGAGAGCAGGCCAATAACCTCATGCTCCTGGCCAATCCATTCCTTCAAAAGTAGGGACTGAACGGCGATGATGGTAAGCTGTGCAATGTAGGTCAAGACAAATGCGATGAAAAGGTTGAGAATCCAAGAGCGAGGGATCAACTCCTTTCCAGGGCTGTTGGCAGCCCGGAGGGTCTGGAGAGTGCAGACGGCGATGGCAGACGCAACTACAAAGTAGGTGAAAGCTAGGGCCGGATAAAAGTAGTGAAGGCTGTCGAGAAGCTCTTCGAGAGATGCCATTGCGGCCGGCGGTAGCGAGGATGTAGAGAACAAAACCAAACCCTTGGAGGGGTGGAAGGGCGAGATAGCTCGAGGTGTGGATATGTCAGTTTGGAGGGTTGCCAAAAATAACAGACGATAGAACACGTCCGGCAGTTAAGGGAAGGGTGCACAACGGGAGAGAATTTGACGATGATGAGTTGATGACGGGATCTGCTGACAGCTCTCGGGCCAGGAATGCGCCGTTGAATGTAATCTGGTCTTGTCAGGCCACGCACAGAAGGGTGGCACAAAACGGGGAAGACGGGAACGGTTTCCTGGCGGGCACTTGATGTTCTGTTTCGTTTCCTTCCCCGAGTTTTGTTGTGGCTTGCAGGTAAGGAACACGGACAATATTGATGGAAAGAGGCACGGATTGGACCTGACCTGGACAAACAGATGCGTTTCGTCAGTTGCTTGTTTCCAGGGGCTTAAGTTGGTGATGGTGGTTGAGATGAGCGATGCCCGCGAGTACAAAGATACAAGACCCAACCCAGTAAAGAGCGCTGATGGCAGTAAAAGCAGCCAGCCCTCTGCCTCTGGAAAGACAAGCTAACGTGAAGGAGAGAAAGAAGAAGAGAGAGAGGAAGAGGAAGGAAGATCAGCTAGGAACGATAGACACCAGATGAAGCAGGAGCCTATGGCTATGGGTAGGGGTGGGAGGAAATAAGAAGACGGAAATGGGCGGGGTTGACGGAGACAAGGAAGGAATAGGTACTTTGTGAAAGAGCCGTCAAGGTTCCAAGACAAGCAGACAGGCAGTCAGGCAAGCAGGTACGTAGGCAGAAAGACAGAGAGGTAAAGAGAATTATGAAGGAGATGCGTGTGTCAAGCCAATGCAATGCAAAGGGCACGGCAGTCTGAGCGGAGGGAGCGTGGACAGGCAAGGACGTCCCAGAAAAAGGGAGTCGCAGGCGGGCAGGCAGGGCGTGAGGTAATGCGAGCTCTTTCCTCGGGTTCCCTTCCACCGTTGGTCTTCCTGGGTGGGTAGGTATTTTCTCTCCTCGATCTCCTTTCCTAGGTGATCAAGATTGGCGAGGAAAAGGAAAGCTAGGGGACCTTTGGTTCTGTAAGGAAGGCACGGGGTGGGTGGGTTAAAGGAAGGGAAAGGAAGGCAGGTAGGGGAGGAAGAAGGGAAGGAAGGGTACCGTACAGGTAGGAATGGATGAACGGACTGTATCTCGATACAGATGCAGGAGCAGGTGCAGGTGCAGGAAAAGGCCGGAGCGGAGCCGATCCGTCCCTTATCCCTAGAACCCGTTTCGAATATTCAGTCCCGAAATGCAATGGTCGCGCAGCTCTGAGAAATCCCGCCAGCACCAATCGTCTTTCCTTCGTCTGCTTTGCTGCTCGCCCTGCGTTTGTTGGCGCAGTGCTGCGCTTGCCGTTGGTTGCTATTGCCGTGTCTATTGCCGTCGCGTCGCCTGTTGCTGCTGCTGCTGCTGCTGCACAATGCGCGCGTACGGTCTTGACCCAAACCCACCACTGTCTCTTGCTTGTCACACCAACACCACAAGGGCAGGGCAGACACCAGGACCCGGGATGGAAGGGATGATATGATGCCTTGTGGATTCTGCAACCACCTTTCTCGTCTCGTCTCGTCTCGGCTTGTGCTACTGCTGCTGCCAATTTGCTGTCGCTTCGATCGACCTGGCCAACTGGACGGAGGATAGCAGACGTCTAGACAGACAGACGCCTTCTCAATTTCCCCACAACACGTTTCTCTGGCGACTGCTTGTCCAGGGTTCAACAGCCGTGCATGTGCACGCACGCTTCAAATCGGCCTCGTGTCCTTCTCTCAGCCGCTCGAATAGCCGGAATGGTGTTGCTTCTGCGAACTGAATAGGCAGCACAGAACAGACGAAAAGAAAGCCTAGAAAAGCTCCCGAAGGAAGACAATTGTGTCACCCAACGCTGTGCTGTGCTGCGCTGTGCTGTGCGATGCTTCCCTGATCCTAGTCGCAGCTAGTCCGCGGCAAATGTGACAGCTAAGGTGAAGGCACCGATGTCGACTTGCTCGACACAGATGCGTCTTCCCGCTCTCCCGGTTATGGTCTATTCTATTCGTCCACCGGTAGGTGAGTGGATTTGCTGCTGTTTCTTCGCTACCGTGGTTCGGCTTGTGGCACAGTTGGTTTGCTGACCCGAAGAAACAGGATGATGAAAGGGTCCTCGGTTTGCGTCCAACAAGCTCAACGGGAAATAGTTCGATCAAGTGTTGAGCCCCATTGCCCTGACTCAGATATCCATCAAGGTTCCGGATATTGCAAACAGCTTGGAATGGAACGCAAGAAACGTGTGGATACACCAAGCTCTGGACTGGCCTGTCTGGGATGATCTCTTTGTCACCCTGTCCCGTCTGATTTTATGCTGTCCGTTTCCTTCCGCGAAATCTGGTGGTGGAATTTTGGAGGATCCGGGAGAAGCAGAGCCCAAGCAAACGAGCGAGCGACGGCTTCAGTTGTGCACACCCACGTCGCAGGGTTGCGTAAGCGTCTGCAAGCTGCGTCGGGAGTCGGTTGAAGAAGATGGGCCGCGGTACAAGTGCAAGCCTGCCGCCGTCACTTGCAAACGGGAGGCCGGGTCTTTAAACGACCGACGATCAACAGCCCCGCCGCCGTTATCCATCTAGTTTTCATCCTCGGCTTGGATGCCTGGAGAGAATCATCTAGGCATCCGTCGGTCGCACAAGTCGCATTCCTAGGTTAAGGATTACTGAACTAACCCGGCTGGAGAATGTAGAATACAGATACCCGTGCCTGCATCAGGAAACGACGGGCAAACGTGCTCGGGCGCATTGCGCCCCAGGCATGTAACCCATGCTGCACACCCATAGAGGCGGGTGTCTTGCATGTTATGGAGCCGCCTTGCTGCCTGCATTTAGGCGCTCACGGGACATGATCCATCGCCCTGGCCGACGGGAATGGCATCGTGAAGAAGTCAAAGCGGCACGCGGATATTACCATTCGCTTTGCCACCAGAATAATACGAGTTGCTCCAGTGTGTTGCCTATCTTAATAGGCTATGTCCACGAGACTACAGCTGGCAAGGCTCACCTGTGATGAGATGAGATGAGGTGGACTACACTAGGGTGTGCCGGCCACCGGTCCAATGGTGAAGGCTGCCTGCCCCGGTTTGCCTATGCGCGGCACACCCCATCTTCACCGAGCAATGAATTGTACAAAGCTGACATCTATCTAGTCATGACGCACCCGATTCGTTCCCGTGAGCAGTCGACGTACCAATAGGTTCCTAACACTCCTCTTCGGTTGCTCGTGCAACATCATGCCGCCTCATCTCTGGCTGCCTACCGGTAGATGCCATCACTGAGTCACAGTCTCACATCGACTGCCGACACAACCTGATATGCCTTTTCCAAACCCAAACATCTACCTACCGACAGCTTAATTGGAGGCTGGCTTGGAGGCAAAACGAGCACCTAGTGGAGTCTCGGACCGCTGTAGGCAAACCACCAATCCGGACTCAGGACTCAGGTCTGTATGCAGCCTGTGTCCGTAGTTCCAGTTGGGGAGCGTGGCGCAGATCGCCGCTCCTCATTGCATGGCATATCCCTGTAAACATGCAAGGCACTTGAGGGTTGGCTCCACGAATCCAATTGGCTTGGGGTCCGCCGGAACGGGGAGCGGAATGTACCTCCTCCCAATATGGTCACCATTAGCATTCATTCATTACCTTGCTCCGCAGCCCGTTCAGATGGGTAGCGGCAGGTTGACCGCTGTTCTAAAACATTCAGCCGCTTTTTGAACCTCGAATATTGAGTCCGTTGATGGTAAGCGCCATGAGCCAATTGCGCCCACGCACCAAATTCTTGGGGCCATTGGAGTTTGCATTTATGATTTAGCTTCACCCGGGTGGCTTCCGGCCTTCCCGCCGACTGCAAGCCTCAACACCAAAAACGGGCGCCGTAAACGTTCGCCAGAAAACAGGCTGAAAAACGTTGTGGCCTACCGGCCTTTTGGCAGGCTTTATCTGAACCTGGGGTGCCAAGAGGCATACCGCCGCATAGTCGAGACCTAGCTGCCCCAGCGGTGACATCTCCCATGTCTCACCGCTTGATCTCAATGGCACGAAAAGTGATATCTTCCTACACCCCTGGCAGGACCGCAAGGGCATTCTGCTGCACCTCTGCTCACTGGCGCCCCGCTAGTAAAATGTTGGGGTTTAATGAGCCCAATTAGCCTTTTCCGGGCCGGTTCATCCTTGGGAATGGCCCTGGCTTCTCCTTCGATTGACCCAAGGTTCCTTTCGGCCGACACATAGTGTGACAAAGGCAGACGCATGTACAACAGACACGATGATAATCCCCTTCCACCCCTGGCTCAGTAGTATTTATTAGCATCAACATGAGCGTCAATGTGGGCACCAGCGGGATCGCCAACATGTAGGTCAAAATAAATTGGCACATCATCAGCCTTCCTTTTTTCATCAACCATGCTAGGTACCGTACCTTGCCCGGTTGTTGTCGCAAGCCCGGGCCGAACACAGGACCCCTCGGCTCCGGCAGCTGAAAATCAATACAGTCACACAGTGCCTACTCATAGGGGAAAAAGAGAATCATTGATGGATGAGTGTTAATCACTGTCAGAAATGGACGCTAGAATGTGTAAGTCGCAACGTTTGTGCCTGGGAAGGATCACATAAGCGCTTATGGGTCGAGCTCACAACCTCGAGATTAAGAGTCTCACTTTCAACCAATTGAGCTAGCCGGGCAAATGGTGTTTGGTCTGGAAGCTATCGTGTTGGTGTGGTCGCCCTGCGGGGTGGATTCATCCCTGAGCGGCCGTTTTGCACGATAAGACTGATTCCCCTCTCTCCAGTCTGATCCACCTACCCATCATGGATACGGTGTGCGTGAACGTCTGCGTGGGGATCTGTCAGGTTATGGTGGACATCCTCCCTTTCCCTAGGGCTGATGGATCAATTAGATTAGATGAGCCGTGTTTAAGACACCACATGCCTGGGGTCCACGGAGGCATGTGGTTGCATAACAATTGCAAAGCCGGGAGCACGAGACGTGATCCCGTGACCAGGATGATGTGTCAGGGAGGGGAGACTTGGAAGAACGTTCCTCTCCGGGGAAACGTCGCCGAGCTTCGCCCCGGGAGGGCTGGCGAAGCTTTGGGGCGTGGTCTTTGCCCCCCCAAAGGGTTGGAAGTCTATGAGACTACTCCTCTGCATTTTTGAGACAGACAACCGCGGGGACCATTGAATGGTTTCAATTCTGAGCCTGATCACAAGCCGCTCTTTAACGCTACGTGTGCTCTAGCTGGGGTGACGGTACGGTGTGAACAGATCTCTCCTGTCTCCCCGTCCGCCTCATCGCGGACAAGACGCTCCGAGGTCACCGATTGCGAGGGAGGGGTTCCAGCACCGCAAGCTCGCGGAGAGAACTTGACTGTATCCCTGGAGAGCTACGATTGGTGCGGGCGATATGCTATACTACGTGGGGCGGCAGATGGTCAAAATAAAAGGCCTAGGGTTGAGAAATAGCCATCTTAATCACACCTTGACCAGGAACACAGTACATGGACAGAACTTCTGTCCGAAGAATACATTGCCCGCCAATCTGGCAAAGTGACTGCGGGGCGACTCCCTGCGTCCCGAGTTTGATGGGGAGACTAGGTTGACCGACCGACCCCCTTGCTTGCCTCCGAGGGCAGAA
Source organism: Colletotrichum sublineola (assembly GCA_020631755.1). NCBI lineage: Eukaryota > Fungi > Ascomycota > Sordariomycetes > Glomerellales > Glomerellaceae > Colletotrichum > Colletotrichum sublineola. The sequence continues at coordinate 2,224,756 of JAHSQG010000010.1, forward strand.
TCTAAACCAAAATATTGGCCGTAGCGTGGAAAATGGGGGTTGGGGCATAATAGTAGGTAGCTGGCCGAGCCCCCCTCCCCTGAGCTGGTGAGCCCGTCGGCGCTTTATGGATTTTTATTCAGGAGGTAAGATAGCTGGTGTTGGTACCAGTATTGTGGGCGGGCTCTTCAAACACCAGGTCAATGAGGAATACCGTATTATGCCCTGTCTATTTTTGTATTGGTCTCTGGTAGAGTCTCTGTTGCCTGAGTACATGGTTATCCCAATGAGGGACCCGTCCACGAACACGTCGGCCGGAAGATGGATACCAGACGAACGATGCTCTCTCACCAGAATGCTCTGGAGAGAAACCGACGCTCTCAAGGAAAACCAAGAGAAAATTGAACCAACACAATGCCCGAAATCTTAACCGTTCGCGAGATTCCCTGTATCTTTCTAGAATTCAATCCGATACGACAACGCATTGCTTCATGGCCTCCTGGTTCGGGATCGTATTAGAAGCTAGCCATCAAAAGATTAAAAGTGCGTCAGGGGAGGGGAAGAACGTGCCGTTCAGCCAGAAAAATCATTCCGATTCGCCGCTTAGGAAGCAGTCGATACTGCGCTTTCCAAGGCGCATATACGCAGGGCTGAGGGCTCCGCTGACCCAAACCCCCCTGCTTCCGCTTGTCGCTGACTATGACATGGTGTATACGAGGCCCCGTCTTTGCCGCTTCTGCCATCCTAAAAAGCCCTGTACTCGTTCGCCCGCTCCTCTATCCGCCGCATGTACTCCGCGTACGTGATGGGGCCAAACACCGGCAGCGAGCCGGGGGAGAGGGGCCGGCGGGGGTACGGGGGCATGGGCTGCGCGCCGAGGGTCCTGGCCCTCTCGAGTTGCTCCTCAGTGAGGGGGGGCGGCGACGGCAGGCGGGTGCCCGCGGGCAGCTGATGGAGGCGGCCGGCGGGGTCCTATAGCTCCATCGTTCGACGTGTTAGAATATCGAGACCCTTGCGCGATGATGGGGAAAGGGGGTCGGCTTACGAGCCAGGACGGTCCAACGCCAATGCCCCGGTGCAGACGGGTGGCCTGCGCGCTCAGCTCGGCGGGGGAGTAGCCACCGGCGCGGGAGACGTTGGAGACGGTCCAGCGGCGCGGGCCGTCCTAGGGCAGGCGGGCTGGGGATGCGTCTCGGCTGTCGATGCCGCTGTCGGAGTCTGAGGCGGCGGTGAGGCGTTCGGCATGTGCGGCGCTGCGGAAGGCCGCACGTCTGCTGCCGGCAGCACCCGGGATAGGAATCGGGAGGGATGGCGCAACGCTGCGCGAGCGCGAGCGGTGGGCGAAGGGACTGGTGGCGAGAGGACCGCCAGGGTTGGCCTCAGGGGAGAGACGCCCAGAGGAGGGTGTAGAAGAGCCGACAGTGGCATGTTGCTGCTGATGCTGGGCAAGGGAAAGGTTGCCGTCACCGCGCAGGCGGGCGCGGCCGCGCTGCTCGGAGGATGAGGGGCTACTGTCGCTCTCCTGAACCCATGTTAGCTGCTTGATTCGAGGTGATTGGCTATTAAGTATACCGACCTTGGCGTCGTAGGCCGGGCCCCGAGACATGGTTTCCAGCGACTTCCTCTACGAAAGCCGGCTTTATCCCATTAGTATACAAGGCTGAACGGACAAGGGAACCCTGAGGGAACCCGGAGACGAAGGCACTCACTTGGACTGCCCTTTCTGATGCTCGAGGGAAAGAGCTGGATGTTCTTTAAGAAAAAGTCAGACACGTGTTTCAGGACATAAAAAAAGTGATGTAGCCGAGGCAAAGAATGAAAACAGAGAAAAATAGGGAGCTTTCTTTACCTTTGTGTTAATAGTCGCGAAGCTGGATCTTCTGGGCAAAAGGAGATGAGGTGATGTGAGCTTGAAAGAGTGGAAGAAGAAGGGGAACAGGCAGGGTAAAAACCTGGCAATGGCCCTCTGTGAGTTTATCGTTAGGATCTCGTGGGGATTCATCCTCGTCGGGTTGCGGCTTGAAAGGGGTGGGGTGAAGCAAGAGGCGGCTGAGAGGGCAGTGATGCTGTTATAGTGTCGACGGAGCGATAGGGGCTGAAGCTCACATGACCTCGACATGTACAAATGACTGCGGAACCTCGCTGAACAAGAAAATCTACATTGAAAAAGTCCTTTCTCGAATCCGAGGGTATCGGAAGGACGTCATCAGGCCATCTTCGGAAAGCTCTTGTCTGTTGCGCTCCCATGACAAGGGAGCTTTCACTCAAGCATTCTTTGGCTACCTTAAGAAGACATCTGATTGGGGAAAGAAATGTCGGCAGCCCCTCGCCGTGGCTGTCCTTGGTAGATATCTGAGGAGCCGGATCCCGAATGTGCAAAGTGTGACTTCGCTCTCTTGTGTTCGAGGACGATGGCGATCGAGTTTCCAATCATTACGATTCTTGAGCTCCACCTTAGTATGAAATGTTGACCTAGTACCTGTGTGGCAGAATACCTGCTCTCATCTCTGTCGAGTTGATCTGTCACTTTACCCCTGTTGCGCCTTTTCCTTCTTGCGGCAATGCTCCTCGAACCTCTTATAGTTCCTCTCCAAGGCTGCGTTCGCAACGTCCTTCCACTTCTTGCTCACAAACCTGTCGACCTCGTCCTTAATCATCAGCCCCAAGCCGTCCCTGAGCTCCCTCTCGGGCGCCACACCATAGCTTTCATCTCCTTGGAAGATGATTCTCTTGAAAGCCTTCGTCACAACGCCGCGCACCTGGCATACCTTAGAATCGGCGGGGTCTGGGGCAATGATATCGTCGATCGTCTTGAGAACGTCCGCCCAAACTCTGTCCTCGCTTCTGCTGCGGAAAACATCGAGGTGGACACGCTTGTACCATGGCTGAATACAAAAACGGTCAAAGGCCTCCTCCGTTACCTCCAACCAAGTGATTGGCTCCCCAAGGAAGCGACCTTCTTGCCGACAACGAGGAACGAACTCCTCGTGCCACTGACGGAATGCCAACCGAGTTTTCAGGCGCTTCCTGTCCTTAGCCTTCAGTTTCTTCCTGGCAGGTTCTGATCCCAGCATGGTCGCTGGCGTCAGGGGATTCGTTGAGATCGGCGACTTTGTGGGGTCTGGTCCAGTTGACGGCAAGGCTAGACCTTTTGACACAGGGGAACTGATAGACTCGACGTACTCTGAATCTTCATAGTCTGCGTCAGGCCGAAGACGGAAGAGACGGCAGCTGGCGGCGTACTCGTACATCTCTTGGCGGGTTGCAAAGGGCTCCGAGTATCTGGCGACGTCGAGACCAAGGAAAAGAAGGATCTCGGCCGGGTCTCTGGTCAGAAGGATCCTGGCTTTACTTTTGTATTTGTCAAAACTTTCAATGTCGGGGTTCCGGACGAAGAGAGCATGGCCGTCTACCGTGAGCATGTGCGGCTTGATGATGGAACCAAGGATGCTCCACAGATCGCCGTGAGCATGCTTGAACAGGTTCCATTGCATTTGCTGCAAGGAGTCACAAATTGTAATGTCAACCTGAATGTGTCGTTTGGAATCCTTGTTTGTTTCGACCTGACAATCGGTAGCTGGCCATGGGATGGCGTAGTGAGCGCCTAGCTTACTAGAAATGGTATATTCGGCCCCCAAGGCATGTCCAATGGCTTTACGTGCCTCTTCCCGGGGCATGGTTGAGTGACACGGCGAACGTTCCTGTCCCTCTTCATCGTCAGTGCCAACGTCTCCCTTGTTTTCGGATTCTAGGTTGTCGACGCTGGGTCTCTCGTCCGCTGCTGCTGAACGAGGCTTCGTTTTGGATCTCCCCTGCAAAGTAGCCTTCTCCCATGTGACGAGGATGTCAATATCTCCAAAGTCTTCTTTCTCGGGCCCCTCGATGGGACTTGCAACACATATGTAAAGTTCCCGCAACACGGCAGTGCACTTGGCTTTGACATGCTCGTAGATCTCGGGCGGCATGCGCGGAGTATCGAGGGCATGATCGGCGAAGGCGCAGCCTCCCATGTTGTGCGAAATAAAGCTTAAGGCTTATTTGACGGTGGTTCAGTCGTGGGCTTTATCAAGTCAGCTTAGCGGGCGACGTACTGATTTCCTAACACACCTCAGTGTTGCGGCATCCCAGTCGAGCTCAAGCGTCACAGCTGGGCCGTTGTGCAAGTGGGCGAAAGAAAACCCGACAAAAAGTTTTTGGCTGCAAGAGATATGGGTGGGAATACGGTAGGAATGGCAGATGACTCTATTGAATAAAGTTTTCTGGAAACCCTCAATGGCGGATGGAGCAGCGTTGATTGATGCGGGAATGTCAAAAGGCAGAAGTTGAAGTGACTCATTGATCGAAAAAAGTGACTCGGACTGCTGCGCCACCGATACGTACAGCTGTCCGCCTTAACAAGAAGTGCAGAAATAGCGAAGAGAGGAAGGCTCGAACAAATCGTTCTGTTATGATTTCCAGGCAGTTTTGGCTGGTGATCCCAGAAGTCACCAGACCTGGAAGGCGTTCTCGGCAGATGATGATGGCGGAATTCAATCGCGGGGTAGAGGCGGTGGAGCGAAAGACCTGGACAGGATTGTTGTTTCTCAACGAGACCTAGACGCCACGAAAAGCAAACAGAATGTAGAAAATGTGCAGATCAATCCTTCTCCGCTACCTGCAGGGCTTCCCTTTTCCCTTGGGGATGGGAACAAATTGGAGATTGCGATCCCGTTTGCTGCCGGATCTGGTGATATTGGCAATGTGTGATTACATCATTGTATTCACACTCACACAGTACGGACAAGTGTGGTTGCCACTAAATTGCAGGCTACCTACAGAAGAATCCTTAGGTACCTGATGACTTCCTGTCCATGGTCAAGGAGGGAAGAATATATTCGGTTGAGATTTGTCCCCCCCCCCCCCCCCCAAAGTTGTGGGATAACTATTAGAAATACCAGAAAAAATCTCATGAACTGTTACTGGCCGGTTCCATAGGCGAAAGGAACACAATGCTCCTGGTTTCAGTCAGGGTGGCTTTTAAGAAGCAAGCAGCATGAGACCTTGGTTTGAAATAGTTATACTTTCTTTGGATGTTTGAGATCTCTCTATTGTCTTCTCATGCTCTGGAATCTTTGCTTGTTGCTCCGCTTTAGATTCTCTCACATGCTGGCAAATGCCCGGAAGCAGCCGGAGGTCATCGGGGACAAGTGGGACCAAAGCGAAGGCCGGTCGTTCCGCTGCTTCCTTGAACCTTTCTTAAACGGGGCAGATGCCTTTTTGTGTCATTCACTTGTCGTCCGTGATGGCCACAGTTAGAAGCCATGCTCGATGTACTCGGACACATCATGGCCCGGTGGCCTGATATGCGCGGTCTTCGAGGGCGAACCCGAATTTCACCTGCCAAATAGGAAAGAACAGGTCCTACAAGCACCTTCCTTTTGCTTGCGCAAGTTTTTCTCCTCCACAAACTCCACTTCTCTTCTACACAACTCTTCCATTTTGCCAACCAAGACCAGCACCGCCATACAAGTCCCAGCCCAGCCTATAGACTTTTCGCCTCGAGGAGTCCTCGGGTCACCTCTCCTAGGGAACTTCGATCCCTGGCATACCTCCCGACCAACACGTTCCGAACACAACTCCATCGCACAACCTAGGTTGAAACACGAAATGATCACAACTCGCGACTTCCGACCCGACGCAATCAATCTTGCACGGGTCGTCAACGAAAGAGCCAGACGCAAGAACGGGACCAAAGTCGTTGAACTGTGGGTTACGCCAGCTTTGCAGCGTTTGCCGAGCCAAAACTGAGCCAAACCAGTGACACCGATGAGTTCGTCCATATCCACTGCGGCGACGTGGTCTTCATTGTCTTTCGAGACGTCATCACTGCTGGCTCCATGTACTTTGAGAGCTGCTTGTTCGGCTTTTTCAAGGAGGCCTACAGCCAAGAAATCACTTTCGCCCAAGACGTCACCCCCGACTCCCTTGAGCTCTACCTCAACATCACGCATTCCTGGTTCTTCGAAATAAGGTTTCGCGGTATCCGAGTCGTACCCGCCGACTACTTCAGATCCCTAATCGAAGCTATCCAAGAGGAACCCTTCCAAAAGGCTCACCTGGAAATCCCAAAGCTGAAGCTACGCGAACTGGCCAAGGTCGTCACACTCGCAGATCGCTTTCTTCATCGTTCCCTTCTCTGCATCCTCAGACAGATGTTTCTCAGCCTTCTCGACACCACGCACGTATCTTGGGGCAAGGTCAAGCAGGAAGCGCGCGACATGGATGTTTTGTATCATGCCGAGTTCGTCTTCGACTATACGGACACGTTTAAGATTCTCTCCACGGGCCACGACGATGAGAAGTACCTCAGGGACGCCCTGACCGAGTCTTTCTACTGGCTCACTCTGAATATGCCTGACCTCACGGGGCGATTCTTGTATCTCATGAACGACGATTTTTTTGCCGAATGCGACAAGGACCGCCGCGGACACAGCGAGACTGAACAATTCACCCATGCCAAGGGTATCTTTGCCACCGACCAGTTTTGCTATGAGTCTGTTACTCGCATCCAAAAGCAGCGGAGGTTTAAGCGTGTTGTCAATATGTGCCCTTTCGAGAACCAAAAAGACATCTTCCCCTGGGTTGAAAATCCACAGGATAGACGCATCCGCGTCAGACGCTTGCACAACTCTGTCCGTGCCATTAAGCGCAGCACTCGAGATGCCCGCAATCGCGAACATCAAGTTGGCAGTTTTGTTCCAAGCACAGCGTCACACCAGGCCTCGACCGTCGACCCATATAACCAGATCCCTGTCAATGGCAACGAACTCAGTCATGGATATGTAGATATTCAAGGAGTTGGTCGTGGTCGTGGCCGCGGCCGCGATCGTGGTCGTGGGCTCAGCAGAGGTGAATATCGTCTGTCTCGTGCTGGCCACCATCAACGACCTATCAGTGCAGTGAATTTTGGTCATCAGCTCAAAACACTTAGAGTCAACCCCAAAGATAACAGAGTTCCTCAGACGGACGACGTAGGACTTCCGTCAGACATGAAACACGACCTACAGTTGCCTGTGGTTACAAAGCCGGCGCTGCTCTCAAACCAAGCCACCAAGTGGTCCAGTGTTGGTCTCAATCCCGAGGCGCAAGCCTTCAACCGGCCTTCGCAGATGGATTCAATGATCAGCAGCATTCGTGCTACAGTATCCACTGGTGCGAACGATACTCTTGGTTACCTAGAAAAGCAAAGTAAGCATGTTGTCCATAGCCAGTACGCGGGGCAGTCCCAGGACAGCGAGGGTCGGTCAAATCAGGTCACGCTTCTGGCTCAGCCCAGTCATTCAGCTACAACTAAAACCCAAAAGAACCATGCACATCAATCGCAGTCACATCAGATGGCTGAAAAGAATCACCAGGGCTCAATCCAGAAGCCGAAAAAATACAAAAAGAAAAAGAAGAGCCATCAAGTTTCAGCTACTGCGCAAAACATCGGGAAGCCGTTCCCCGACATCATTAACTCACCTTTCCACAAAAAGCACCCAACTGAGAACATTCCTCGAGCCTCAAAGAGTGGTAATGCCAATGCAGGTAGCCCGGACATTGTTAGAGAGGTCAAACATGGTGGTGCTTCTATTTCTGCGGCAACTGAGGCCTTTGATCCCACGGCACAGCTTCCTAACGACGCGAAAAGACCAGGAGAAAGAGAACATCATGCTCGTGAGAATATCAACGGTGGGAAGGGACGACGTGGCCACCATCGCAAAGACCATGGCCCTGCTCGTGAAAAAGCCCGTATTTAAGTGATAGGAGACGAAATTTCTCACATCAAATTTCTCGCGGAGATGGTCATCATTACGTTCACAAATACCAAGGTTGAACCTCACGATCTCACAACTGCATGAAAGTCGTAAAAGGCTACATCGGGTTTTGAACGACTTTTCCCCGCAACATCCTCAGCCGAAATCACATACTATCCTGCGCATTTTCAGTAATCCGGAAAACTCCTCAGCCGTTGAAACTCTTCTTGGCCTCGCTCAAGTCCAACACAGCTAAGGAAAATCTTATGCTTTCAACGGAATTATTGTTTTTCTCATTATCTGCTTTCCAACCTTTTCCGCTTCTCTGGGAGCTAACCAAAGTAACAGCGGTTTTGAGAAGAGGAGAGTAGCCTAGCCTTACTTTGGGAGAGATTATCTTTGCAGTCGGGACAGGCCTGTCTAGGGTTGAGTTATGTATTAGAACAGATTGCTACTTGTCGAGCCATGAGCTCATTTTTGGGTGTCGAAGTTGGTGATTAAGAAAACAAAATATCATTTCAGTGGCTATGAGAAGTGAAGAGGCTCGGGCATCATATTGACTACTGCGATAGGTAATTACAGTAAGTTGATAGTCAAGCATAGACAAACATGGAATGTATCGAGTGTGCCGACTTCGATGTCTAGAGGTCTTTCTGTGTGTTCCATATCTGTTACACAAACTTTAAGCCGTTATATTTCTCTTTAGAACATATTCGGCTTATCTCTTGCAGCTAAACTTTTGCCATCGTAGTATGATCTGATAGCTGAACTGGCGAATGAGATACACTCGAGTTAGATGAGTTGGCAAACACGGAGGTACTGGGTGTTACGTTGAAGCTGGCTGAAGTACACAATTGACTGGGCCAGCTTATCATATTATCAATTTAGTGATGACGCAGAAGCACATGGAGGAATACCATTGGATTCCCCTTGCGGGATGGACGCGTAGTGAGCATCGATTTCAGCCGACCCTCAGCAAGGCTCTGGTGCCTGGGCTGAACGCGAATCCTCTGGATTCGGATTCCATTTCGGCTTTCTGCTTCCTGGCAAAACACCACCACTCTGGCAAACTGCTCTATTTCTGCTAAGTTGCATCCAGATTCCGTCATGAGTGACATTGAACCTGGCCATCGTCGCTTTACGCCTTCTCCAACCCGTTCACCAAGCCTCGCAGCTGAGAACCGGCCAAGGCCAGCAATCGAGGCACCTCAGCCCCGAAAGCTCGAGTTCACCGATGCACAGAAGATACGCCTTCTGGGAAGCTTTGTCCGAGGCTTCATGTTAACAATTTTGTCTTGGAACAATGGGACGAGCACTTTCGGAACCTCATAAGATTAATCTATTCGCCGCGTGGGTTCCCTGAGGCGTCGACACGCGGTCCACACATCGAAGGGACCGTCGATGCAATAACGTCGGCGATCAACCTGGTTCGCAGACATCCGACGGAGCCATGACGCACGATAGCAGAGCAGCTACGTCCTCTCCAAGAGAGATCTGAACTAGAATCGAGCCATCTGAAGATATGTGTGGTCTACTTTTGGTTCCATATTGAATTACCTCCGTGGGAACCCGACGCGAGCCTCGGCATATGGAGCAATGCCCGTTCCCTCGTCGACGACGTAGCGCCCCCCCCCAAAAAGAAAGTTCCATCCAATCAGATCAAATGACCATGAATGTCTTCTGCGACACGCGGATACCTGAAACGCTCTTTACGGAGAAACTCGACGACGGCTCGCCTGTCTGTCCCCTACCTCGCGCGTTGTACTTTGAAGTCTCTAGGTCTTTCGGCCTCCTGTTCCCGAAGATAAGCCGCTGCGAAACCTACTTTGGTGACACGGTGTCCAGAAATCTTTCTTTATACTATTTTACCGCCCCGCGGGAGAGGAATCTGTCGCATTACAATGTCTTCAAAGCCAGGCTCAGCGTGCTCCTCAACATCTATAATAGCCCCACGATTTTACTGGTGCCACCCCCTGGTCGACCGGCGGAACAAGCGAGAACACCTAACCCTCTGGATCGCCATATGGGCGTTTCTTTTCGGGGTTTTCAGCTTGCTCACGGGCGTGGTGTCGGGGATCTATGCAGTCAAGCAGTATGACCTCGGTCTTGCTGCTGCGTGCGCTGAGAGCGGAGATCATCCCAGGATGAGGAAGTATTGTGGTTGACGCACTTGAGGACTGGACCAGGGCAGAATTTACTTGTAGATGCCTCCCGTTGATATCAGCAGACCTTGGGTGGTTAACGGACACCTGTTACGACAGGGAAATATTGTGTCGAAGGGGTGGTTTGTTGCTGAAGGTGTCCGCTATGATGGGGAACGTTAGCTTTAAGAACTTTTGAAATAGAGTAAATACCCCTAGGCAGGCTATATCAGAATGAAGCCAGGAGAGTGCCATGGAGTCATATTTCTTTCAAAGTCACGGTAAAGTCCTTCTGATACTAACGTACCCGATTATCTTAAGGGATCACTGCCCTGCTGTGTTTATATAGTTCTGTTACATGGCATAGAGTAACTGATCTGTTCTTCAGGACCTGCTGGCCATGAAACCATTGAAATCGTTAGCGGTGATCTGTGGGACGATTGGACTGGATTCAATTTGGTCCGAAGGCTGTTATTACTGACAGAAGGGAATCGTGCGAGATTGATTTCATGTCTCTAAAGATTTCCTCTGACATCATCCCTACTCCTCTCATAAGTTGCTGAAGTGAGGGCGCGGGGGCCTTGGTGAAATCGACACGTGGTTTTTTCTACCGAGATATCGACGCGAGAAGCGTCTATTGACTCCACTGCACCATGAACTCGCTGAACTCGACCTTCAACGCATCCTTTGCAGCCTTGTCCGGCCTCGCAGCCAATGGGCTGACGTCCAAAACCCAATCATCCTCGTCCTCATCCGCAAAAATCCAGCAAATCTTCCGTAGCGGTACCCTCTCCTTCACGTTCCCATCCTCGTCGAGCAGTAAGCGGTGCACCCAGGCGTTCTTTCCGCCTGCGCCCCCATCTCGGAAGACCTCGATCGTCACGCTCTGGACGGCTGCTGAGGCGTCGGGCTCTGCCGTCGTTGTCGTCAGTGGATAGAGGCCCCAGTCGGCGTACCGATCGCAGGTGACGGTGCTCAGGTGCGGCCGGCCGTCGTAGAGCTCGACGCCCGTCTTGACCCACTTGCTGCTCGGCGCGGCGGCCTCGGAGGCCCGGCGCGGCACGAGCAGTATGCCGGACTGGTCGTAGGGGCTCGACCAGTCTGCCGAGAAGGTTGCGCGGACTGAGAGGAAGTTTTTGAGGGGTTCAGAGCTGGTGTGGGCGGTCGGGACTAGGGATTGAGTGTGAGTACACACCGCAAATTGGTCGGGGTTGGATGATTTACGTACTGTTCCACGCATTGTGGCCAGGCTTCCGCCAGATGTCGGTGCCTGGGGCCGCCTCAAGAGTAAAGGGGGTTTTGTTATTATCAGTCGACATATTGGAGGTGAGAGCGGAGAAAGATGTACAGGCACTGCATGTGGATATGTTGTCTTGTTCGAGAGTGAGAGGTGGTGCATCTGTCAGTCTTTATAAGTTGAACATCATTGGCGGCGGTCGCTAAACACCTAGGTAGGGATGACAACATGTGCTCCTTCAGGTCATGTCCTTTACTCACAGCACCGCCAAGAAAGAGCCATGCTACCCCAGCGGCCTGCTGGTTCTATTTCTTTTTCGGGAACATTTCCCACCTGCTAGGGCTAATAGTCCAATAAGCTTGCCTGCATGCATTACTCCAAGGCCAAGCGTTGTGGATATTTGGAGCAGACCGACAGCAAGCATTCTCTAGTACACTGACGGAATCCATTTTCCTAGATGGCAGTGCTGTCATTGGTTAGATAATGCAAGACGAGGCCTTGTGCAATACGAGACCTGAAAAACAGTAGATTTAGTTGTGGACAGATATATCATAACAATTGCTAGGGTATTACAGGACTTCCTGTACAAGATTTCATAGCAGCCATGTCGTAAATGGCCAGGATGCCCTCCCTTTTTGTTAAAACTTGCAAACACAAGAATCTTACAGCATAACATGGGAACCCTGAACTTAATGATGTTGAATAACGTTGCTTGATTATAGATGCTTATTCCTACTAGTATGAGAGACTACCTGATTGTCTTGGTGTAATCGGCCTAAAACCCAAGTGCGAAATATGTCCTTTCTATCATTTGATGGGCTTGTTGCGTTTGGATCCCCCAGGAACTTTAGTAAAAGTTGATTACAACAATGTGCTACTCTAGCTATAAAATGATGGACATAGATGCTGTAACGTACATGCATAGTGAGCTGCGCATCATAGTGAGCTGCGCACGTCTACTGCCTTTCTGCCTCTTTGACCTTTACACCTACTTTTCTCCACGTACAAACATGAATTCTTCTTCTAAAGAAAGTCGTATTATCCTTGCCCTCTAAGCTCTTTAAAACAACCTAAAAATGTCTATATGAAGCGCTACCTCTAACTTTAAAGTCCCTAAATTAACCCTTTGTACGCGACGTACTAGTATGCTCTTACAAGCTGAGACGTGTTTAAAATTAATAAAGTTAACTATATTAGAAGAGGAGGTGATTCTTAAATAAGTTATTGACCTAATTAATTAAGGTTTTCCCCTATAATAAGAAGACGTATAAGATATGGCTGATTAACTCCTTTCTAAACGCGACGCGATGTATATTAGACCCTAATAGGCAGAGAACTTTATATAATAATAAACCTAATTAAAAATACAATTTTAATATTAAATTAACTATTAGAGGGCCTTAACTAAGGATCCTATAATTATATAAGGCTAGTTTATACTTATATAAAATATAATTATAAAGTATAGGATATAGGATTATAATATCTATAATTTTAATAAGACTAGCTTCCTAATAGGAATATTATTATATATAAAGGTTGTTATGACTTCTAACTATAAGGGAAGGCCTTATATAAAGCAGCCTAGTAATTATAAATAGGTTTCTATTATTTAGGGTGTATATGTAGATAGCTAGGTAATACCTCTATATATTATCGTAAAGGGTAAATATCACCTCTTCTCCTAGTATACTAATAGCTAATTCCTAGCCATATAGTGTATCTATCTAAGTAAAAATAAATAGATAATAAATAAAATTAGCCTAGATTAGCTAAAGTACTTTAATTAGTATATAAAGTCTTATATAAAGGGTACTTATTACCTCTTAATCCTAAATAGCTATAATAGCTATAAATTAACTAACTTTAATAAATACTATAAGGAATAAAATATTATTACTCTCTATATGCCTCTCTATTTATTATATAAGCTTTAGCCTCTTAATATAGGGTGCTTTAGCCTATTAAAGTACTTATATAGTAAGGAAATTAAGAAGATAATATAGATATAGATTTTATATATTATAAAGGATAACTTCTTTCCTACCTTTAAAGTAGTATTCTTTACCTTAATAGGTAAAAATAATATATAAGCTGGTTTTAAATAGGCAGGCCTTATGCCTTTTAACCCTAAAGTGGTTATTTCCTACTGTTAGAACAACCCGTCGGAAACCCAAGGAGTAATAAGTGGCATAGAAGTGGCTAAGGCTACCTTCAGCCACAACCAGGGATCATAGAGAACTGACGGCTATTCCTAGCCAATAGCGTTACAGAGATCTCGCCGTACTTAAGGGCGAGATCTAAGGCAGTTTGTGTATCACGAACTTTCCCCCCCTCTACTCCTTAAGCAACTAGATATAACCTGAATTAAACTACTGCTTCACCCTTTGAATACCATACATGTACTGTATTATATCACACCTGTGATACCAATACTGATCAGTGGTTGACCTTATAGTTACCACTACTGTAGATTAGTAAGGCTTTAACAGAAGAGATAACAATATTGTTATGCGTGCTTATCTTACTTTGAGCAGCCTCTTGTGAAGGAGTTGTGCTAAGGGAGTCGTTGTAGATATGAAGAGGGACTGGCTTGGTAACTTTGTATCCTTATGATAACTTCAAAGCTATAGGAAACGCCGGCTTGGCAGCCTGTTGCTACGCACCATTGCGCATGAAGAATCTTGCTGACTGATACTTATGACGAGACCTTGACCCTTCTGCCTCTATGATAAAGGACTGCTCTGCCGTACTCTACGACAAAGCAGATTTTTACCATGTTAACTACAGCCTTAACGCGAACCTATATTCTATTGCCCCTGCTGCCTAACCTTGTAATCCGCTTGTAAAGAACTTACTATGTAATAATATATATATAGACCTTCTATTTACTTCCTATTACTGTGTTAGCTGCTATTACTAATGCTATATCCATAATAGAAGAGATTACTGCTGAGATCTCTATAAGAGGAATGCTAACCTAAGATAGTTCTAGCGACCTAATAGATAAATGATTCCTTGTCCTGATCCCTAATAAGTTTGCTACTCTAGTTGATTGTTCTATATGGGGTGACTAGGCCTGGTTTAAACTAAGCGATATAAATCTACCTAAGATTAACACCTTATATGTTGTCTTTCTTACAGAAAGTTACAAGTAGTAAGGACTCTATGGCTGCAAGCTATTTAACAAGTTTTAAGGTGACTTTGAGGGCTGGGATGCTAATAACTTTAAAGCAACCTATAGAGATATACCTAAATGGATGTGTGATACCCTCTATGTAAATAGAATCTATTTCCTACTAGATGGTACTGTAATAGTACTAAGCTTAGCTAATCTAGTTACCTAAGGAAGATTCTATATCTAGGATAGAGATGAGATTGCTATTACAGAAGATAAGAACCTAGCATTTAAGATTAATACTAGCAAACCCAGCTTTATATACAGAATTACATACAAACCAGCTAGTCGTAAGGAAATTAACGCAAAAATTAAGGCTGCCTAAGCCTCCTTGTAGCTATCACCAGAATTAACAGCAAACTATTTTCCATTTACCTAGCTATTATCTATCTGATAACTAACTACTATAAAGACCTACCCTCTACTCCTATAACTACCGCCTCAACTATAGTAACAGTAGGAGCCCTTCCAACCACTAAGGACTATCCTAAGTAATATCCTATCCGCCAAGCAGCTTACTAACCTAACTAAACTGTATACTAATGAGATTAAGTATGGTAGTAAGAAATATGATGTTTTTAAGGACAAACTCATGATCTTCTGCAACAACTGCCATAAGGCTGGAATTCCCTAGAGTCAATGGGATAGCGCCCTCTCAGTAATGCTTAAAGGCTGCATACTATAGTACTACTATAGGCACCTTTATAACCTAACCAAACTAATAGACTTCCATATGAAAGGAGAAGCTATCCAAGACCAATTTGAAACTAATAAAACCTAGCAGCTATATCTTTCTAAGTGGCGAAGCACTACCCTGCCGCGAATCCTTAAGGATAACCCTGGTAAAAGCAAGGTAGAGGCCTTAGAGCTACTTATTGACAAACTCAACAAGATCCACCAGGCCCTGCCGCCAGCATAACGGCACTTGCCAGACTTACTGCGCGACCAGCTGCTGAACGTATGTTGTGATGTTGAAGAGTGTCAGATGGCGATCTACGCCCCTGCCCCTACCTATAAAGGCGTATGTGGTAACCTCTGAGCAGCCGTCAGTATGGTAATATAGTTTAAGAGCAACTAGTTTACTTCTGAACCAACCGACTAATATTGGACTAACTGATAATATAACAGCCGCGGAAAAGAGTCCTGCTATGGCTGCAACAGCCTATAGAACCATAGACCCTCCTGCTATAGCAATAGTAGCCGCCACAACGGCCCTAGTTTGGCGCTAAATAAGCAATGCTATGTCTGTGGTAAACCTGGTTGTTAGTCAAATAAACATAGCGATGGCGAACGTCGTCAGGCATACAGCCGCTATAAGAACAATCCAGATACATAAGACTAATCCTTAGCTAGATACTACTAGTACCTTGCTTGGTATGAAGGATATAAGGAGTATGAACCTGCTGCTAACAACTATAACAACTAATACCACTAAGATATAGATAGCAGCAGCAGCTATGAAGAAGATGACAAAGCTAAAGGAAAAGAGTAGTTCTTTATGTCCTTCTTCATGGCCGGCACTACTGTTAATAGCCGTAAAGTTACTAAGATACTAGCTGAAAGATCCATCCGTCACGTATTAACAGGTAATAATGAATTCTAAACCATACCGTACATAGGCAACTTCACGTCATTAACAGACCTATATACATACCTCAAGGGATTATATACATCATTTACAGCCGATAGAAGGTATTCTGACTAAGCCTTCCATGGGATAATGCCAGATACTGGTGCTGTAGAGATTTCTAGCGTAGGGCAGCCTTAGTTCCTTGCCCTGTAACGCCGACTTCCCATGGTCACTCTAGATACTTTAACAGCTAGGAACACAAAGATATAATTTAGCAAAGGGAGAGTTATCGCCTTACTAGGATCTACAGAGATTCCTACCCCCTTTAGCTCTATCCTATTCCATATCATGCCATGTAACACCCCTTTCCTCCTATGCCTACGCGATATAGACCATCTTAAGATTAAGTTTGACAACCTTAACAACTATCTCTAGTAAGGTAATATAAGGGTACCTGTTATATAGAGATAGGGTTATGCCTGGATGCTTCTTAAGGACTAAAAAGAAGAGACTATTACCTAGAGCCACCTTATAGATGTTGAACTACAGCGACTATACTGCTAATTTGGTTATCCCTCTGTCTGACGGCTATACAAAGTCCTCTAACAATTAGGCCATGAGATCAAACTTATAGTAATTAAGCAGTTGATAAAGATTTGCTGTTGCTGCCAACTCCATGTAAAGAGCCCTTACTAGTTTAAGTTTACCCTTTGTAACGACTTTAACTTTAACTATAAAATCATTGTTGATATTATGTATCTTAAAGGAAATTGGCCTGTCCTTTACGTTGTTAACATAGCAACCACATATAACATAGGCTGCTTCCTGCCTGATATTACTATAAAGAGTACCTAGGAGGTACTTAGGATATGCTGGATTGATGTCTACTAAGGACCCCCCAACTGGATAGTTACTAACGTAGGAACCAATTTTCAATCTATAGAGTTCAGGCAATTAGCCAAAGCAATATCCATTTCTATTAAAGAGGTTCCTATTAAAGCCTATAACAGTATGGGAAAGGTAGAATGCTATCACACAACCCTCTACTAGGCCTATGATATCATTTGTAAGGAAGACCCTTCTACTAGCCTAGAATTAGCCCTGTAAATAGCCCTAAAAGCAATAAACAACACTATAGGACCTAACAGCCTTGTGCTAACCCTCCTTGTCTATAGTGCCTACCCGCATATAACTAACAATTCTCTACTATTACCAGATATTATCTAATACACAGAAGCAATATACAAAGCAACCAAGGAAGTATAAGAAATCTATGTGAAACGTAAGGTAAATAATACCCTTACGATAAGGAATAGTCTAGATACTTCCTTAACTATAAGACTTCCCCTATAGTCTGAAGTTTGTGTATGGCGTGAGAAAGACGGCTAGTAAGGCCCTTTTAAGCTTATCGCTATTAATGGCGAAGACTATACTATTAACACCCCACAAGGCCCAAAAGTCTTCTACTTAATAGCAGTTAAACCCTTTCATAGCAACCCTAATAATATTGCTGGACAACCTACTATAGATTCCTCTATGCGTGAGGATAATAGCCTAATAACTTATTCTAATAGTAAAGAAGGAGAAATACTTAATAAGATTGTTATTGTTAATAAAGATGAAGAACCTAAGGTACCTCTACTACGCTGACGACCAGGTCGTCCTTATAAGACCCTACCTGTTATAGAAAAGCACTAAGGGCCAGGTCGCCTGC
This sequence comes from Colletotrichum sublineola, assembly GCA_020631755.1. Taxonomy (NCBI): domain Eukaryota; kingdom Fungi; phylum Ascomycota; class Sordariomycetes; order Glomerellales; family Glomerellaceae; genus Colletotrichum; species Colletotrichum sublineola. The sequence continues at coordinate 2,242,350 of JAHSQG010000010.1, forward strand.
GTAAGAATTCCCCTAGGCCTATATAACGCCGCCTAAGAGACTATCTAAGTAGAAACCCTATTCCCTCTATAAATCTACTTAACTATATATATAAAGAATATAATATGTTAACTACCCTATTCATGGCGAGGTCTACAACCTTCCTCACTATAAAGGAATAATCTAACGCTATGCTAGCTGTTTAACTACATAAAGAGGGCAAGATAATAGCCCCTAGTACCCTATTTAAAGAATTAACGTAGAAGGAGATTAATAGCCTTATTAGCTATAGAGTATTTGAATTTACACCCTTTAATAAAAGGAAACATAGTTACATATGAATCTTTAAGTTATAGATTGTTAATAAAGTAAAAGGTAAAAATACTAAACAACCTTATGAAAAGTCTAGGCTTATGATCTAAGGATACATAGACAACAGAAAGGAGACCATTCTTATATAGTCGCCTATAATCTAATAGTCAAGCCAACAACTAATTCTTACTATTGCCCTGTTGCTATTAGCTAATAGGAAATCCTTATGGATTCATAATATCATATAGGCCTATATATAATTAGCAACTAATCTAAACCGCATAATTCTTACCTATATCCCAGCTTAAGTATAAAACAACTATCTACCTAACACTATAATAACTATTATTAAGCTACTATACAGTATTGCTAAGGCAGGGACCTATTAGTAGGCAACATACCATTACTATTATAGAGAGAATCTCCAGATAGTTACTTTAACTTACAATCCTTATCTCCTTATTATATCAGCAGGAAATCCAGACTTCGCTATTATTAGGATACAAACTAACAATACACTTAGCCTATCTAATAAGAACTTCGCGCGACGTGAAGACAAGTAACTCATAAAGGCTGCTTTCACTACAAAGCTAAAACAGGTGCTTACTGTTAAAGGACCCCTTACGTTTAACGGTAGCATCCTCACCCTAGAGAATAATAGCAACCTAATACTCTGCTAAAAGGGCTAAAGTAATAAGTTACGCCTTGTAGATATTGCTTCGCCAAGCGCCTAGCAAGATTACATCTAGCAACGCGCACGTGGTGTATATATTGCTTTAATCTGCTAACCTGAAGCCTGTTTTGATTTATCAGCCGCTGCGCAGCATAAAGAGCCAACAGCCTGTGATATTAAGGATCTAAATTGAAGGCTTATATGGTAAATTAAGAATCTCTAGTAAGGCCTTACCTTTGTGCTACTAGATCTTATAACTACAAAACTCTATGTCTTTATTAATGGTTCCTTTATAAATAATAACAACTTGACTTTACAAATCAGCTTTGTTATTATCCTTGTAAACGATAAGAGAAACAACAATAAGTTCACGCTTAAAGGTAATATTGTCTACTTTAGCTCTATAAAGAGCAAAAGAGTTACATAAAGCATACTTATGTTAGAGGTTTATAGCATGGTTGCTGGTGTTGATATGGCCTATGTAACCTCCTCTATAATTAAGTAGATTACTAACCGCCTTAACCTTCTATTAATCCTAATAATAGTGTGTACTGACTTATACTTACTCTATAAGTATCTAGTGAAACTCAGCACTATAAAGGAAAAACGGTTAATAATAGATATTATGGCGTTAAGGTAATTATATAAGTACTAAGAACTCTATAAGATCTGCTAGATTGATAGGAAGGATAATCTGGTAGATAGACTAACAAAAGGTAACCTAAATAAGGCCTTAGAGAACTTCATTAGCAACAACATGTTAAAAGTAAGGATAGAGGGATGGGTTATATGTGGCCTTAACTGACGGCCGGCGCCGCCGCACGGCGCCGGCACGGGCGGTTCCCCCGCCTTCCGCGATCTGTACGAACTTTGGGAATTATCTGTTTACGCTGTTTTTCAAAGTTATCGCAGTCCTTTGGTATTAAGACGGAATTACACGTTTCCGATGGTCGTGGCAAAAATAGAGAGTTACCAGTATTGGAACAACCCGTCAGAAACCCAAGGAGTAATAAGTGGCATAGAAGTGGCTAAGGCTACCTTCAGCCACAACTAGGGATCATAGAGAACTGACGGCTATTCCTAGCCAATAGCGTTACAGAGATCTCGCCGTACTTAAGGGCGAGATCTAAGGCAGTTCGTGTATCACGAACTTTCCCCCCCTCTACTCCTTGAGCAACTAGATACAACCCGAATTGAACTACTGCTTCACCCTTTGAATACCGTACATGTACCGTATTATATCACACCTGTGATACCAACACCTACCTAGATTTTAAGCTAAAGATACTAACACTACTAAGCTTACGTCTAAGTAGTTAAAGCTCTTAGGACCTAAAAATACTATCTATAGTAAGAGAGGGCATATAAAGTACTAATTCCCTTAAAAAGAAGATCTAAGTACCTAAAGGTACTATACTAGTAATAATATATAACCTTACTAACCTCTAAGCTAAAGGAATTAGTAAGTTATTATATAGGGTTGCTCTTCTTAAGGCTGAGAACTATAGGCTTTATATAGGGATAGAGGTACTAAGTAAGCGCTAGAAGGCAAAAAAGACCTAACTACGTCTTAGAGGGTTACTTAATACTGCTAAAGCAGAGGTACTATAAGTAGAAAAGGGTGGTGTTAATACTAGAGGGAAGAATAACCCTTAAACAGAGGGTTATATAGAAGGTACTAAACCACGTATGTGATAATATAGTAATTGCGGAAAGACTAGACATAACATATAAACCTGTGAAGTAGTTTGGGATAGTAATAAGGAAGGGGATAATAAGTAGTTTTAATTGATTTTGTATGTTATAGTTGAATTTACTTATATAAAAGGTAGAAAGGTAGGAGGACGTGCGCAGCTCACTATGATGCGCAGCTCACTATGCATGTACGTTATATGATAAGAACAAATTTCAAACCTATCAATAGACAAAATATTGTCATGGTATTACAGCTAGCAGTTTTGAATCACGGATGCCCAAAACTACCACATCTCTCACGCTGTGCTCCTATTCCGCAGCTTGTTCTGCTGGGTGTCCTCTCTACCGGACGACTCGAGCGGAATTTCTTCTCCAGCCAAAGGTCGCGGCGATGAGTCCGTCTCCTCCTTTCGGTTGATGCCCAGGATGGCGGCCTTCCTATCACTGCTTAAATGGTGTTCCGAGACAAAAAGGTTCAGCACCGACGCCAAGCCGGCAAATGCGACGTACTGCATTTTTTGGATTGAACATATTAGCGCACGCAAAGCCAAGCGCGAGATCGTCTTTTGTTTGATGACCCACCATGATCCAAACGACTCTCAGAGCCCTATAGTAAGCCTGCCGCACGGGCAGCTGCTGCTCTTCCGTAAGGAGACCGATGTCCTCGACGTGCGCCGACGCGTTGTCCCCGTCGAACTGGCGGGCCAGCTCATGGCCAATCTCGGCAATTAAGGAAGGATTTTCAGCCTTCATCTGGTTTTGGAAGACCACCCCACCGACAATGACAGAGACGGCCGTCAGTATTGACCGCAGGAAGCCCATGGTGGCCACGACGGCAGCTGTGTCGCGCACTGTGGTAGCGGCCTGGGCCGCCAGGACGGGCGCTTCTATGTTCAGACCGACACCGACGCCAGTCAGTATCTGGAACACGAAGAGCTTCGTCAGGTTTTTCTCGAACTCAAGGTTGACTAAGAGCCCCGTTCCAAGCGTTGCACATCTGCAAAATATCACCGTTCCAAGAGACAGCAGAACATGAAGCTTTCCGCTATATTCAGCGTGGCAAACATCAAAAATATTTCAAATGCCCACCATGCCTTCTCTGACGCCTCGCTACCAGTGGCTGGCGTGATTCAGGGTGCCATGGCTCTTCGTGATCGGATGTTCGGCACGATGACAGCTCAGGAGTCTATCGCACCCAAGTAGAACGGTACGTGGAACCTACATGAGGTCTCTATGGAACAGAGGCAGCCTCTCGACTTTTTCGTTCTTTTATTGAGCATCAATGGACTCGTGGGCCAATTAGTCCAGGCCAACTACGCGGCGGACAACACGTTCCTGGGCTCGTTTGCGGCGTACCGGCTACGACAAGGCCTTCCTGCATGTTCCATAAACCTCGGCCCCATGGGAGATGTCGGTTATCTCACGGACAAGGGCATGTTGCGCCGCATTTTTGAGTCTCGCGGCTGGCAGTCTATCAATGAGCCGCTGCTGCATCGAATCGTTAGCACCACCATCCTACAAGAGACACACAGTTTGAACCCGAACCCAGCCTACGCGGGCCAGCTCGTCACCGCCCTTGAGCCAGGTAACCCTCCCTTCGACCCGTATCACCGTTTCAGTGCCTTACGCGCGGCAGCAGGCACCGCCGCGGCTTCGAGGGGCCAGGACGCGGGCTCGTGATCGTTATCACAAGCAACGAGGCTGGCAATGCTTAGAAATGCCAGCAAAGGAGGGAGTGGCACCGGCGAGGACAACCACATGAAGAGACGCTCGTTGCGACCGCCACGGAACTCGTCAACGCAGTAATCATGCGCAGCCTCGGGACCGGGGAGCCGTTGGACCCAACACGGCCGCTCCCCATCTATGGTGTGGACTCACTTGTGGCAGTGGAACTTCGGAAGTTGGCGTACGCTGAGCTGGACGTGGAGTTTAGCACGCTGGATATTATTGGCGCGAGGACGCTTCATATGTTGTGCGAGTCTATCGTGAAGTTGGTAGGCGCAAAGAACAGTTGGTTCCTTTTCTGAATGATCTGAGCACTTGGATATATACTTGCATTCTTTCTAAAAGTGGTTTCCATTCACAGTTTTATAATGATGCGTTTATTGAAGACAAAGGTCGATCGTTTTCAATGTACCTCTATTATACACAAAAGCTCGGGGTCCGAGGCAGCTTGGCCACACACTCTCTCTACAGGCCAATAAGGCCGCAAAGACTCATCCTCCAATGCTGCTCCTGCTACTCTACGCATTACCGCAGTCCTCATCTTACTATGCTGTCCTCTTGACGTTGTACGTTAGCAGTTGTTATAATAGCCACACTACCTTTTTTGCTGCAATTTACAGGCGCAAGAATCCTGCAGCGCAGATTCCGAGGGGGTTTGTCGTTATGAAAATTCTTTTCCTCAAGATTAGAATCTTTACACGATTGACTTGGAACACTCACGGAATCATACGGGAAGGGGGCGTTCTTTGTGCTGATGGTTAACGATTAGCTTGCCGAAAGGACAAGTGCCTTTGCCAGCCCACTGAATCATTCGCAGAACATTTAATTATAGGCATGGCCGCAGTCATGCTCCCCATTCGTTCTCTCGTTCTATTACCTCTTGAGGAACCTGATTCTAGACGCCATACAATACCCTCAGCCTTGTCGATTAGACTGCCTATGTCTAAATTGTAAATTCAATTTACACCCTCTGTAGCCTCCTTACCAAGAATAGACATGTATGTCATTGTCAGCCCCTTTTGAGGCTTTGAGGGAGGCGGACGTCCTTTGTTTTTTAAGCGAGACCCACACTTGACGAGCCGAGCTAGAATGTTCTGCCTCTTTTCAAGACGTTAGACTTTTCAAGTGATAACTCACAACTCTTGACATTGAGCAAGAAATCTACTACCACGTCGAAAACATTACAGACTTTCCCCTACTCGGCTAACCCATAGCAAACGTTTCAAAAACGATTGGTATTCGGGGCTCCAAAGAGCTGATAGATAATCTCTAGCAAAATGTTTCTTGGCAACAACACCTACCGGCGGCTCGACTCGTGGCTGTCTTTGATGGACAAGCATGAAGATCCCGAATCCATGACATCTTTGATTGAACACCCCACAAATACACGAGCAGCAACCCCGTTATTGACCAGCACGGAATAGAGTTTGGCATTTCGGGTCCGGATTCGGCTTTCCGAAAGGCATGACCAGTCATCTATCATGGCCGAATCCGATGACAATTAATTAAATATTAGTGGAGAAGCCTGATGCTGATCCAAGATTTAAAAGTCAACATGCCCGCTCAGGTCGTCATTCCGTAGTAACCGAACGTCTGCCCACGACTAGTTTCAACACTTTTGCGGCTAGATTTTCTCATCAACCGCCGCGACTCGGTTCAACTGCCATAATGCAAGTCCCGATTGCACTCCGCGCTCTAGCAACAGCGGCTCTCTTCACGCCCTGGGATAAGAGCCAATGGGTCGCCTCCGACGATACTGTCCGTAATGGTACGAGTCATTCGGTTCTCGACATCATCCAGCCCGGCAGCGTCGGAAATCCCTTCTCCGAGGCCATTGCGAACTTCCATGGGAACCTGGACTATACCACGCTCGGTGGCGCCGGCTTCGCATCGCAAAGAACCGCCGACGACTGGCCCAGCATCAACATTTCAGCCTACGACACTATTACCTTGGAAATCCCCTACGCAGATGGCAAAAAGTACACCTTTAACCTCAAGGACACGGTTCCCCCGCCCATCAACGGAGTGGAGCAGTCTGGTGTGAGCTGGGAGTTCGACTTCCAGCTTCCTGCCGTAAACCACACCGATGGCTCTGTTGAAAGGGTCGTCATGCCGATTTCCGACTTTGTGCCTACTTTCCGTGGCCGCGTCCTAAACAACACTGCACCGCTTGACCTGTCTAATATCAAGCGAGCCAACTTTATGATCAGAAGGTAAGCACTTCCAAAAGAGTTGCTATGAGAAAAAAAAAAGCTGACACATCTCAGCTTCTTTGCCGAGCAGGCTGGCGACTTTGAGCTGCACATCAAGTCGGTGATTGCCTCGAAGGAAGGTAGCCAGGAGTTGTAGTCTACTCGAGAGGCGAAGTACTGGGAAGATGTTTTTCTAATCTCACAAGTTCGATGAGGAAGGTCTTCACGGACATTCGTACCGCTTGGGAAAACTCTGTGACTCTGCTGAAGGCGACCAGCAACAATATAACAATAATTGGCAGCTGAAAGATCAGCCTCGAATTCAATCCACTTTTTGTTTCGTCTCCCGAGGTGCTACGACACATAATATAAACGTTGTACTTGGCAGTGTGTATGTGCGACTGAAGTCCGCGTGGTAATGGCTGGCCCCTGTTTCAGTTCTCCAGCTTACCCCCCAGCTCTACCCTTGAGCCGATCCCAAAGCATAAGAGGTCCTAATAGTGTGACGTACCCCCTGTATGATGCACATGCACACCCAGCGATGTCACATACCAGGAGATGCTCAAAAGGAATGTTGGACCGCAAACGACCAAATTCTTGGGGTCACACAAGCGCGTACTCTTGCACATTCAGGAGTTTCCAATTTCCGAACCGAAAGAGGAACCATAGACCGAGCGCATCGAATTGTGATGCATTACATAATCACAGGAAAGGAGCGACAAGTTGAAGGCAGAAGAAGTGGAAACGATGAACGTTGGTATATAAACGTTGAATCTAAGTAGCATGGTAACAAGAAATCCTAAGAGTATACAGCTGAATGTGAAATGTATGTATCCAAAACTGCTTGCAGCCTGAAAATGGTGAAGGGTCTGAAGTGTGTCCGGGGTCTGCTAGAGACCCTTTGGGACTGGGACGAGTCGAGTTTTTGCACCCTTTAAGCGCACTGGCTGTAGTACTGGTTGATCTGCTGGCAGGTTCCCTGCGCGCAGGTAGTGGCGCCGGACCATCCCTGGCCACCGCACTGGCCGTAGAGAGAAGCGCCGGAGCCCGAAGGAGGGTTGGCAGCGGCGGGCTCGCTCGTAGCAGGCTCGCTGGGAGCGGTGGTGTTGGTTGCAGATTCGTCGACAGGAGCGGTGCTGCTACCGCTGGAGGAGCCGTCCCAGACCGCAGGGCCGGGCATGACATAGGGGGCCGGGTTGCCGGTCCACTTGTTGTAGGCGATACCGGGGTCAGTGGACTTGTACATGCCAGGGATCTTGACCAAAGGACCCGGAGTACCGGCGCCGTTGCCAGTGACCTGGATGTGGGCGCACTCCATGTAGAACTGGGCCTTGCCGACGTGGCCCTCGTGAATGGCAATGTGCTCGACGCGCACAAGGTAGTTTCCTGGGGGCGTAGCGGCCGGGAGCGTAAACTCAAGACGGTCCTTCTGCCAGCTGCACCAGTCGGTGTCAACGGCGGGGTTGTTACCGCAAAGACCAATCTCCGCGACCTTGAACCAGTCACCTTTTTTTTTTAATCAGGGTTAGCGGATAGAGTTTGGGTTAAAAGGTCAAGTTGGGATAGGTTTACTGACCAGAGCCATCATAACTGTTCAGGTCTCCGGGCGCCTTAGACATGTAGACCAACCCCGGGCCGGGGTGCTCAATGAACTCGTTGAACCAGAGCTTGAAACCGAGCTTGCTGCCGGCAGCCACAGTCTGAGTCTGGGCAGTTCCAGTCGTAGCGCCCTTGTTGCATCGGAGATCAGGGGAGTTCACGATCTCGGAGGTGAAAGAGGGCATGTAGGTGTTGCTGTTCTTGCGGATGTAGGTGTAGTCACCACCGACCGCCTTGTCGTTGACGAAAAGCTGGCTGAAGATGTAATGTCCCTGGACAAGAGGCGCCGCAAGCAGGCCGAAAGAGAGAAGACCCTTCATGGTGAATTGGTGTTGGGATAGAAGTGAATGTGGTAAAAGAACTGAAGGAGTTGATGAAGAAAGAATGAATGGTAGAGCCTGATGAGGATAGAGAACTTCTCGATATCTAGTGATGAAGCAAGCTGGAATATTTATATCTAGTCTAGCAGCTGTAAATTGATGCTGCCCTTCGTGAATAGGAGAGTGCCTCTTGGCGATGTTTCGCCGTCCTGCAACCTGCGTTGGCCCATTTAGCGCTTGTACTGAGCTGGCGCTGTAAGATTGTGATGAGAACCAAAGAAAAAGAATGCTCCGTTTTGGTCGACTGAGCCCCCTGTGCCTCGCGTTTATTGCGGTCGAGTCCGGGTTGGTCCAAATGATGGCAATGTATCCACTACACTGGCGTCCTCATAGGCCGCAAATCAATGCCGTACAAACACTTGTGCTGCGCGGACTTTTTTGGGTGGTGCGGGAGCAGTCCGACAAGGTGGCGCTGGTATTGCGAGCGGCTCGGAGTGTTCGGATTAGAGGCGGGAGAGCAATCTAAGCACTACGGCCAAGGCTTGTCTCCCATAAACGTCTCCTCTGCCAAGTCGAACGACTGTAACATAACAAATGAAGGGGAGCCACTAGCCCTACTGAGGACTGTTTCCGAGCTTCATTGCCACCTCTGCCCGCGTCTACAAACGTACATGTAACGCGATTGGTTCAAAACAGGGCAACCTACCTATCGAGCCGTGTTTGCCGATTCTCGATGACCAGTTCTCGCATGAGGCTGAGCGTAGGCATTTCAACCATCGGTAGATCTTCGCCTTCAGCTTTTTTTTTCTTTTTCTTATCATTTGCCGTATTTGTATTCTTAGTATATGGCGCCGCTCCACAATGTGTGCTTTTGTCATATATCTCGAGTTTTCAGCTTGCTCTTGGTATTGTCATTCCTCTACTGCCAACGACCTTACCCCGCAACATGTAACTTGTGATAGTGATTTTTCTCAAAACCAAAGCGGCTCGGCCTGGCTGTTTCTTAAGATTATCAATGCAAAAAGAACAAATCCATTGGGGCTGCAATCCTGATGTCGTGGCATGCGTCCATTGCAGGAAATGCCAAGATGTTGTGAACACACTTCAGAAGTATCTACGTCACTGAAAGGGCGAAGATAGATTAGATACAGGCCTTAGGGGCGGGCTGCAAAATCTACTCTTTTCGTTTTGCACCAGCTAAGTGGTGAAGGCGATGCATTGCCATTCACTGAGTGGTGATGACATGACAGAGGGCCCTGGTTTATATTTTCTTGGACAGATTGTTACAAATCAGATATTCACCTCGTTATATTTTATCGTTATTCATCCTCATTGCCTGTTTTAGTACGCAGGTGGATCTCAACTGAATGTTCCCCAGGGCTTCAGGCATAGGTTCACTTGAGGACATAACTTGTTCACCGTAAGCTCCAGACAACGGCCAATAAACAGCTCTTCATACTCTGTAACAAATATAGCCTGAATTCAGTTGTCGTTATAGTTAGACCTGTTTTTCAGGTGCTCTAGGGCATCTGGTCACTGCGTGGTTGGACGTAACATGCAAATTGCTCGAGGCCTGTTGCATATTAACCATTTCTATCAGATCTGTAACCGCCTTCTACCATGTAGGGAGCCAGCGGTTTGTTGAAGGTTGTACGCGGTCCAAGGCAGCTTCACAGGCATTCTAGTTAGTATATCATACAGGCAAGTGGGAGAATCTGTAAGCAATCCCCCATCAGACTTTTATCATTGCTCTCATGTGTAAAGTCCAACATCCTATGAAGAGCAGTGTTGCGGGAGCTATCACATCCCTGGAAATGAAAAGCCGGTCATCGTACACAATAGGAACAGCCGTCAGCTCTTCTAAGTTGAGAGTTATGCAAAATGCGTCAACCTGCATTAAGGCAAAGGCCCATTGTTCTTCTTCGAATTAATTTTGGTAGCTTCTTATGTTTTCTCTCAGAACTCCATCCCGTCTCTCCACTGACCTTGGAAACTGTGGGGGGCCACTTAGTGCCCTGTTGCTGAACAACATCCTCCTTGCAGGATAATCTAACGAGCGCCGTTGTCTCTAGCTTCATACCACTTATAATTGGAAGAATTAAATATCTGTAGATTGTTTGGTTGTTTGGAATAATGACATATTTCCTGTGTCAAGCCTCAAGTAAATGCAGCTATGCTCCTCGGCTACCTTGCGGTGCTTGCTGTCACCCCTGTCAAACGAACAAATATCGGTTCATGGAAAGGAGATTTTGGTGTCGGCTTCTAGAGTGGCTTTTGTATAGGTAGGGATGTGGGTAGCCATGACAGTAAAGGGTTGAAATAGTCACATTTGACTCGCAATTCCCGAAGATCACTAAGATCTAGGCCATCCTGCCAAAACGAGGTTCTTTTACCCGGAGTAAGAAACAATTCAGGAATACCTGAGTTATACGGCGTGTCTCCAGACACAAACAAGGCCGGAAGTTGATGAACCCTTAGACCGCCTATGTCAACAAGCAGGAGGCGAAATGGATCTCCCGCCTTTTCTCAAGGTGTTGAAATATCCGAACTAAATACACTGCCAACTTGGTGTCTACCATCAACCATATTGTCCAAGTAAAATTCGCAAGTTTATCGCACTTGACACTACAACTCTACTAGGCATATAGTGGACAGTCTGTCAGCAATCCATAAGTTCCATTTCATCGATATCCTTCGTCAGAACTTGCTGTATGATGTAAATATCAGCCCAGTGCATTCATATATGGCACTAAATCCAGGCACTCGCTTTTCTGAATACTAAAACTACATATCTTGAGCATATCGAGGAGTGGGCAATCAACCATAGGATGGAAGAGCATTTTGATCAACTCAAGTTCCTAGACTATGCCCTATGGAAGCAGACCAAGACTAGCACACATTTGCGGAATCTTGTACTTAGTGCTTCTTGGCATGCATATCTCGGAACCCAGATGTGAGCGGGGGCGTTGACACCCAGGAGGGATCCACGCCGGGCCCCATGGGGAACATGCCGGAAGCCAACATCACAAGTCGTGGCAAGTTTGCCCAATGAAACCCTTGGGGCTTCTGTGGCATATTTTCTGTTCTTGGCCACTCAACATAACTACGGGAAGGCCACAACATCCTTCTGTGCGTGCGTGCGTGGTGGTTTTTGCAGTGAACAAGCACTTGCTTGTCTCATTTGGACGTCTTTGAACAGACTCTCCTGGAATGACACGTTGACATTGTATTCTGATCAATCACTAGTATTCCTGCCTATTTCAATAGCCAAGTCGATTTCGAAGACCACCCGACTGGCAGTCAGGAACTCCTGAATATAAACCTGGGCAATCTGCTTTTGTGAAGGGCCTAGACAGCGAAGACGACATCCCCTTATTTCAAGCTGCCCCCAAACAGGAATATATTGAAAGGTGGGTGGTTGATTTCAATGTTCTTCATTCCTTAACCTGAGAGTACTCTGGAGGTGGGCAGTCTGCCATACTATATACACTGAATATAGGGAAGTTGGGGCATCCCTATAGTACTGGGATACCCTCCTGTGGATCGTCACACTTCAACAGAATGTGCTAGCAAAATCCCTCATTTTATCTCTAGGTGCAGTTTCGTCTCTAAATGCACTGGGGCTGGCCTTAGTATTCAACTGACCACATGCCTCAAGTTGAAACGTAAGCAGCTGGCTGTAGAGCACCAACAACACTAACCTATATGTTGGTGAAGATAGATACTTTCTTACCTCGATCTTGTTGAATAAGAAGTTTTGGAATCCTCTCTTGATATAGAAAGACTAGTTGCCTGGGGAGGAACGATAATCTTGGACTTCCCTGAATCGATGTTTTCGGAGTCGTTCTGTGTCTAGAAAACTCACGATCCCCACCTCAAGTATACTATCACTAATAATATTTTGCGATAAATTTCAATTTCTCCCATGTGACTGCTGCGCTTTCCGTGCGCTCAGCCTTTTCTTATTCATGGTAGTCATTGTAGTAGTTGGTTCCTTATTATTATAGACCCACGACTGGCTTTACACTCCCAAGTCGATGGCACTGCTAGCCACTCCGCATTGGCCCCCCATTCTTTACTTTGCTCAGTCTAACAATACTCATAAGGTCTTCAACTTGAAAAGGTCGTTATGGGGGCTTACTGCTGTGCGATTTTTAGTGACCAGGAATGATAATTGTGACGAGTCAACTGCCCCGTTATTTGCTGGAGACAAGCTGCAGTGTGACACTCGAAGTGGCGACCAGAGTGACGAGCTGTTCGCTGGAACCCCATGAGCTCCAGTGGGGTGTGGGTTCAACAAATGCCGCTGCGAATTGAGAGAAAACAGGGTGGACACAATGCCGTTAATTCCGTATTCATTGTCGAATGTCCGGCCACCGTATTGACGCCCGGCTTTTCACCCAAAGCACATGTCGGGACAACAATAGCTGCAATGGACTGGATAATGTGAAAATAGCATCGTTATTTCGTTTTGGTCAGTTTTGATCTATCGTGTTAGCTGATTCCGTGTTCAAAGGAAAGGAAATAAGTCGCTATTGCGTCCAGGCCATAATAAGAGGGATTGATGGCTGTCGTCAGCTTATATCGGCCAGCCCCTGTCTTAAGGGTGTGACAGTAGGTATGTAACGGGACACCAACAGAGGCTCATAGTGTGCGGATATTAGCGTCGGATCGGATCGCACGTTCGGCTTTTCGCATAGTCGGTAATTAGCACGGCAATGCTTGAGCGATGTTGTACCGGTGGAGGCAAGCATTTGCCAATGGATCACAGCAGAGGTAGGTATCAGCTGCTCTGGCCGTCTGTACCGACATGAGTATCTAAGGGGGTCTGACTAGGCCGTCAAAAGATAAACCTATATCCTCCATCAAGATTTCCAGACTCGAAGATGGAATGACAAAGTAGATAACCCACGCCTCTCTCTGTTGCACCTTGTCCTTATGTACAAGATCAATAGCGTTAGGTAATATAATTCGAAAGGCATCACGACGAAAACCGAACGTCACTTTGACCGCGAGACGCCCGGTTAAGAAAAATTCCCTCGTCAGCAGGATCCGGGATGTTCCCAGCTTGAAAAAAAACTAAAAGAGGAACCGATGTGGATTCTTCTCCACAAATTCCTTGTCAGATCATCTGATAACGATCCAGCACACGCGGCAACATCGCCGGTTCTGAGAAAAAAAAAACCATTGGGGGCATCTTGGTCCGGAAAACCTGGACATGCTGCGGCCAACGCACCATCATTGGCCGTGCCGTGACTCCAGTCCACTGCTACCCAATACCCACTGAGCCGGACATCGATTCTATGAGAGCAACTGTTCCGCCCTGTCCACAATTTCCATCTCGGACCAATAGATCTTTTCGACGAATCAACGATGGCGTCCTTCGGATGTATCGCTATAGCCCCATGGCTATGCTGCCTCAATGGCGATCTCTCTGTGACATGGGTCCGATATGCGATCAGCGATGGGTCAAACGTTCGAAGGTACATAATATTTTAAAGCTTTTTAAGTCCTGCCTACCCAATGTCCATCTTATCTTGTTCCTTTCTCCTTACGCGTTTGCTCATAGTCTCTCATTCGTTTCTGCGGGCCCAGGCGCCTTCTTGTGTTCCTACCCTCCAACGTGTGCGCACATCCTGCAGCACATACCTTCTTTCGATCACCCCCCCTGAGACTGCTATCATGGCCGTCATCAACCCAGCGACAGCACCTCAGCTGTCGGAACAGCATCATGTTACGGGAGAGCATGACATTGAGAAGAATAATGGTCAGAATGTGGTTGATATCCACGCCAACCCCCTGAAGCCCGAGTCAGATGACAGCTCGGAGTACAAACAGGAAGGTGTTAAGAAGGTGGAGGCAATCACCTCGGTGTGGTCCATGAAGATGCTCTGGATTGTCTTTGTTCTGTGAGTTTCTTTCCTAGTTAGAGCAGGTCTTTAATGCAAACCCTACCATGGGCATAGATTAACAAGTCGACAATAGCCTTTACCTTGTGTCTTTCACCGATAGCCTACTGCAATCCGTCCAGAGCAATTTGACGCCCTACGTGACCTCTGCCTTTGGCCATCACGGGCTCTTAGCCACGACCAGCATCGTGTCTACGATTCTTGGCGGTGTATCCCAGCTCACCATTGCTAAGATCATCGATATCCGCGGGCGTGCCGAGGGGTTCGTCAGCATGGTCTTCCTCGTCACCATCGGCATGATCATGAAGGCCACCTGCCAGAACGTCGAGACCTATGCCGCCGCCCAAACCATTTTCTGGGTCGGCCACCTAGGACTGATATACATCATCACTATCGTCCTGGCAGACATGACGTCGCTGAAGAACCGAATGACCATCATCGCACTCAATGGCACGCCCACTATCGCTACGACCTTTGCTGGACCCAAGATTTCCCAGTTATTCTACGATCAGGTCAACTTCCGCTGGGCCTTCGGTGCTTTTGCCATAATCTTGATTGGGTTTAGTATCCCTATCGCCATAATCTTTTTCTTCAGCGAAGTCAAGGCCAAGAAGAGCGGTCTGATCCCCCCTAAGCAGAAGACTCGTTCCACTTTAGAGTCCTTGAAGCACTATGCCATCGAATTCGACGGTATGTACAATGCCTTCTGTCTATAACTTCAATTAAATGTACTGATCGAGTTCTGACAATTACAGCTGTCGGCTTGGTTTTGGTCATGGCTGGTTGGTCCATGTTGCTGTTACCTTTCTCCCTCGTATCCAGTGCCACGCACCACTGGGAAAGCCCAACAATCATCTGCCTGATTGTCTTTGGTGTCATTTCTCTGGCCCTATTTACCGCATGGGAGAGGTTCTTTGCCAAGGTCTCTCTTTTTCCTTACCAATTCCTTAAGGATAGGACCGTTCTCGGTGCTTGCTTAGTCTACGGCATCATGTTCATGTCCATCTAGTATGTCCAGCAGCCCGTACACTCACAGCCAAGGAAGTGCTAACATGAGAATGCTAGCTGCTGGGACTCTTATTACCAATTTTACCTACAGGTTGCGCATAATCAAGATATTACCAGTTCCGGTTATATCTTGAACGCCTTCAGTTTGACCTCAGCCATCATCTCTCCTATTGTCGGGGTGTAAGTTAACTCGTTCAATCCCAAAGAAGTTGCGAGACTGACCATATTAAAAGGGTCATCCGTTACACTGGTCGCTTCAAGTACATCGCTATCGCCGGCGTACCCATCTGCGTTCTCGGCACTGCCTTGCTCATCCATTTCCGTACCCCCTCGACCAGCATCGGCTACCTCGTCATGTGCCAAATCTTCAACGGCGTGGCCAGCGGCATTTTCAACACCTGCGCTCAGATCGCCATCATGTCATCCGTTACACACCAGGAAATTGCCATTGCCCTCGCTCTATACGGCCTCTTTGGTTCTATTGGCGCCGCCATTGGTCTGGCCATCGCCGGGGGCATTTGGAACAATGTGCTCCCGAACGCACTCTATCAGCAGCTGCCTGCAGACAGCAAGGATCTCGCGGCTAGCATCTTCGCCAGCATCACCACTCAGCTTTCGTACCCCATGGGCAGCCCCATCCGCACGGCCATCATTGCTGCTTACGCCGACGTCCAGAGAAAGATGGTTATTGCCGGATGTGCTTTCATTCCCTTGATCTTTATTTCTTTGCTGATCTGGCGCAACATCAACGTCAAGACGATCGAGGAGGAGAAGGGTAAGCAGACAAAGGGAACAGTGTTCTAATGGTCGGCTTTCAACATTTAATTTCACACTCTCATAAAATTCCTTTCCAAGGTTAGTATAAGCTCATGGCCATTGAGTGTTGGTCTCATACACTGTTTCTCATTTATACGAAGTTGAACCGATGCAAAATCAATTCCGATACTGCTTAACATGAAGATGCCCGGGTTGTTAATATTTCCCTCGTCGGTCTTGATCATTATTTCTAGTCCTCTTAAACGTGTCTCTCAAACCTTCCATCCATAAACTTGTTTGCTGTCCTGCTAGTATCTATGCATGCCAGGTTCATTTCTGATCTATGCCTTTCGAGTCTTGGCCCCCTTCCAAGTTTGGGCCCCGTTCTTCACCAAAGGCATCATAGTGAGGGTTTCCAAGGGATTCAATAAAATGTACAAACCTCCAACCTACAAATAGATGGGTTATACATAGACAAGAGCCTTCATATAATATGAGCTAATACTATAGCGTAGAACACATCAGGGAAGTTAGGAACGTAAAAGTAAACTAGTTAGGGAATCTATCTAACAGTTTATAAGAGTATCTGTTTCTTAACACACTCTGTAGAAGTGTCCCGGAGTAGATACACAGGTTAAGTATTCTAAGCAATATCTTGTTCTACTGATTTAATATGATCAATTATCAGCCTAGAAACCCAGGGCATTGAGTTTCTGCGTCGTCAAAAGCCTGACACAACGCTTGTGGCGTAGCGCACTATTATATAATGTAAGAATGTGTTTTGTGAGTATTTAAAGGGAGAAAGGACTTACCACTGTTTTCTTTCCATTTGTTGATGGGCCAGCCAGTGTACCATCAGAAACACCGCATGGATACGTAACTGGTCTAACACCTTCGCCCTCAGGGTATAGAATAACGTTGCAGACAGTGGCGTCATCGTCTGCAGTTGGACCGCATCGCTTTGTAAACAGATTAGCTAGGAAATCCTGATTACAGGTATGGAAAGAATACTTACCCCTGGGCAACCGCCATTAGCCTTAAGGCATGACTGGCCCAAGACAGTGACAGTCAAAGGACAGAGCGCGAGAAAGAGTTGAGACTTCATGATGCTGGCTGGGTCAGATATGTCTACACAATGGAGGAACAGGAGGCTTGAGGGAAATGACTGTAGAAGTAGGTATATAGAAATACGAGGGCTACAGTGGGGGTTTGCAAGTCTTAAGCCACCTCACGGTGCTCTACGTAAAACATACCCAGATAAAAATCCCTTATTCTTAAGATGTTAAGACTCTAAAAATGATCTACAACCTAATTAACCTCTATCATTAAGTGTTTAGAATCCCTAAGAGCCCTGTAGGATGCTACCGTATCGGAGACGCCGACAATATTTAGCCAATGAAAGCGTCAGGATTCAAGTAGCCCTAGAAAACTTGCGTAAAACAATTCAACTTTGAAATCAATTCGAGGCAAGGCACTCATTACAGCAGTGATACCATGAAAACCTTATTATATTATGTGACTTTTAGACTGGTGGTCGAGGATATGATGTCATCCCCTTTGGTTATTCTTCCCCAGCTACACGCATCTTAATCCTAACCATAACGCTAACTCTAATACTCACCTAAATGCTAACCTCTAATTCTAACCTCTACCCTGGTTGAATCTACTTAACAGTTCGTTTTGGTGATTTTCTAAGGAGTTTCTATGTTAATAGAGGGAAAGGAGAATGAATGTTAGAGAGCCTTCAAGGGAAAAGCAGAGCAGAACCTGTGATTGTATGAGAGATGGGAGAAGGACAGCAGCAGTTGGGGGCAGCGTATCCCTCCCCCCCCCGAAAAGAAAATCCAGCGCCGGTCCGGATTGATCCTCCCACAGCCACTTCTCGCCGCCTCTGCCCCCCTACCATCGCGCTCTGGCGGCAAAAATGATTCCGGGAGTGTACGCCAGGGTAATCCAGAGCTACTCGACGCTGTGGTGTCGAGACTCCGGCCTGGTGGGCAAGTTTTCCTCGGATGTCGGACTGATATGCATCAGATGGGACATTCCGATCCTGGGACGGAGCAGTATAGCCTCATTTTGCTCTTTGCTGGCAAAATCGCCACCGCTTGGCACGGGATGGCCGATGTGGGGCGTGAGGCCATCGTCGAGCACCTGGCAACCCTCGTCGGCCCGGGCCTGGCTGGAGGGCGCAACATCTCGGAATAGAACGCTATCGAGTGGGCGAAGGAGGAGTACCCCTGGGGTGCACCTACGTCGCTTATGGTACTTGGGATGGTTCGAGACTATGGAGCTTCTCCAAGAGAGGCTTTCGGGGACTTGCATTTCGGCGGAGGTGAGACTGCATATGCTTGAAAAGGCCATTGGAGGGTGTCATCACCTCAAATGAGAGAGTTGCAAAGGAGGCCATCGACGCGCTTAAATCGGATACCTGGTCCTAGTTTCTTATTAGTCGACAATTTCCCGTTGAACTTTCAATAGGCAAGCCTGAATGAGGAGCGCCGCTCCATACTTTCACGCTTATGCTGTATCTATCAGAACCAGGGAGCATGAGAAGATCTTGTCAATGAAGGATTTTCACTCGCAAGGGGCTTTTCGAGAGAAAGGAAACGGACCTTGCCGGAGGGCGGCAAACTTTACCGCAGTCACCGGCTTACTAGGGCATTGGGGTTAATCCTCAACGTAATATCGGACATAGGAAAACAGTTGAAATCAGAAGTTTAGTTGCTTGGGTTGAGCCAAGGCGGTATGTAACCGAATTCAAGGCTAAAGGAAGGAATGGACATCGCATGGTCCAATTATATCTATACGTCTATGGTCTATATATGTCACGAGTTAGAGCACACAGCAGGTGTCACGAGTTAGAGCACACAGTAGGGCATAGAGGAATCGAGGTCTAAAAGGCTTATCCTATCTAAGTGTGAGACTGGAGAAGACCCTCTATATATATATATGTACAGTACGCGAGTAATGAGTGAAACGTCATGTGATAAAGCACATGACAAAGCAGCTGCCGATGGCTGAAGCTATCGTGACAGCAGGGCATAGAGGAAGCGAGGTCTAAAAGGCTTGTTCTATCTAAGTGAAAGTATGAAAGTGAACCTCTATATATATAGGTAAAGTGTACGAGTAATGAGTGAAACGCCACGTGATAAAGCACATGAAAGAGCAGCTACCGATGGCTGAAGCTATCGTGACAATATACCACGATTGCGGGTTCTTTGATGTCAACTCTCGACTTTCGCCCCTGGGTCAAGCCATGGAAGCCTTTATGCACAAACGGCAGAAGACAAAGGCTGGCTCCCGTGCACCTGGTTATTCTCAATAAACTCATCGCTGAAAGCGTAGTCTGTATAGCCCACCTCCGTCTCGGCATAGAACGTTTTCCGATCGTACGGCGTGAGCGGGATGCCCTTTTCAATCCTGAAGGGCAAGTCCGGATTGGAGATGAACCAGCGACCGAACACGATGGCCACCTCCGCGTCTCCGTGATCCTCCACCGCCCGCCTCGCGCTTTGCGGGTCGAAGCCGCCGGCGACGAGCACGGGGGACGCGCGGTCCCACGCATCAATCATGAACTGGACGCTGTCCGCGCTCTCCCTGTCCGCGTTGCCGTCGACGCGGCCGTCGACGAGGTGCAGGTACGCCAGACCGAGCTCCCTCAGCGCCCGAGCGACGTGCGTGAATTGCGGGACCGGGTCCGCCATGCGCATCCCCTGGAACGTCGACCACGGCGAGAACCGGACGCCGACCCTGTCCGCGCCGACGGCCGCGACGACGGCGGCGGCAACCTCGACGGCGAAGCGCGCCCGGTTCTCGACGCTGCCGCCGTACTCGTCCGTCCGCCGGTTCGACCGGTCCTGGAGGAACTGGTCGATGAGGTACCCGTTGGCACCGTGCAGCTCGACGCCGTCGAAGCCGGCCTCAACGGCGTTGCGTGCCGCCTGCGCAAAGTCCGCGACCACGCTCCGGATGTCCTCTCTGGTCATCTCTTCCGGCACGGGCGTCCCGTCCTCTACAGGGATCGGGCTCGGGCCCTTGACGGCAACCCCCCGCACGTGCGCCGTCGCGGGGTCGGCCACACGGCCCAGTCCCCACAGCTGCATCCAGATGAAGCTGCCCTTGGCATGGACGGCCTCGGTGATCTCTTTCCAAGCGGCCATCTGCTCCCGGGTGTATATGCCGGGCGTGTGGTGGAGGCCGGCGTATGAGTAGCCGTCGACCTGCCGAGAGACGAAGGTGGCCTCGGTGATGATCATGGTGCCGGGCACCGACGCCCGTTGGGTGTAGTACTCCTTGGCCAGCGGGAGGGGCGCGTGCGTTTCGTGGTCTGCCCGGAACCTGCTGAGGGGCGACATAACGATCCTATGCTGGAGGGTGGTGTTGCCCACTTGCAGCGGTTTGAAGAGCTTTGAGTCGGCCATTTGAAAAGCTGTTCAAATGTTTGCGTTGCTTGATACGAAGTCTGTGGTGTGCTGAAGCTGCTTAGACAAAATCGGATTTCTGGTTTGCTGTCCAGGGTGGAGGAAACATTCGCAACATAGAACCATACCTTCTTACTTTTAATACCCGAGTCGCGAGGCCAAAAAACCAGCATTGCTTAAATGAAGAAGCTTACACGCAATACAAAAGCCTACTGTACGATTATGAATTAGTCATCGTGCTGCTTCGATCTGTTGAATGGGAAATGACATGGTTCGACATCTCGTGAGGTATTGCCGCGATGAGTAATGGCAGTAGAATTGGTAATATCGCAGAGGGTTTGGGGATCGAATGCGTACATCAAGTTCTGTACACTGGCATTGGTGTCAATGCCAAGAATTGTATCCAGCTGCACTCGCACCAATCAGGTTACATTCTGCCATTCTGACAGTCTGTGATATTTTATGATTACTCATATGCACCTCGGCAAGCTCGCCAACTAGGTCCACGGTCGATTGTCGCTCTTTCGATGCCCATTGTATGATTTCCCATTTATCATCGTCTGGTTTGATCAGTTATCGGCCAAACGAGCCGCGGGCTGGTGTCATCCAGGGTTTCGGGACCATGAGGTGCGATGTCTGGCAGTGCGAATGAAACGAGCCAGAATGATGAGCACATCTTAATCCGGTGCCGGTGATCCTCTTGGATCATAGCATTGGTTGAGAGTAGTCATCAGGTACTGCACGTCTTGCAGGAGTATTCGTCATTGCGTATTTGCTTCCAGTCGCTTTGAATGTTATGACAATGTTCATGTTCTCGAGCTGGTATGTGACCTTTCTATCAGAGCTGTTTTGAGACGCCTTTGCGAAATGCAGTTCCCCTCCTTCAACGTCCAACGCAGGACTGTTTCGCGGAGCATCCGTCAAACCTCCACACCGCCCAGCACGTCATCAAACACCTCAAAGTTGCCCTCGTTCTTGCGGTCGTAGACGGCGAACCAGACCTCCCGCCACCACCCGCCCCCGAACTCGGCCTCGTCTAGCACCTCGAGCCAGCACGCCGCGATCTCCTCGGGTGGGTTCCGGAACGCCCCGCACCCCAGCGCGCCCAGCACCAGCAGGCTGTGGCCACGGCTCGCCGCCATGCGCAGGCACAGCCGCATCTTCTCCTTCGTCAGCGCCCGGTCCCCCGCCCGCGCGAACACGTACGCATCTCCCCGCGTCCCCGCCGCCGTGACGACCTGCCGCTTCCTGATATTGGGCCTCCGGATTGCCGCGACGCTAAGGACACTCACGACAGGCAGGTCCGCGTACGCGACCCCTGGCACGAGCAGCCGGTGGCCGCCGGCCATATCACCGCGGATGACGACGACGTCGGGCGTGTACACGCCGCCGCGGCGCTTGAAGGGGTAGTACCGGGGGTGCAGGCTGAGGTACAGCGAGGAGCGGTAGCACATGGCCTCCTCCTGCGCGACGGCGCCCTTGAGCCAGCCGCCGCCCGGGTGGATATCGGAGGCCATGTTGAGCACGGCGACGCGGCCGCCGTCGGGCCGCAGCGCCGCGAGGTCGATGGCCGCGTTCAGGGTGTCGGCGTTGACGATCCGGATTCGCGCGCGGGGCCGGTGCGCAGGGCAGGCGGACGACTTGAGCGGTGGGAGGTAGTCCATGTGCAGGGATTCGGACATGGTGGCGTCGAGGTGCGGCAGATGGGGGAGGATCTGGGGAAGGACGGCGCGGGTCTCGGCCGAGACGGAAGCGAGAGAAGGATTGGAGCGATCGCTGCCGCCGTGTCTTGATTGGGATTGGGAAGATAGCTGCGTGGTGGCTGGTGCGGATGACGGGGCGGGAGAGGACGATGATGATGACTGTGATGTGCCCTGGCTCTGGTGTTGAGACGTGTCTTGGGATTTGGGGGTTTGGTTCCCTCCCCTTTTAGAGAAGGCAAACTCGAAAAGACTTGTCTGACGCGATTTGTCAGACATGGTGATGATGGTCAAATATATTAGGCCGTGTGTGGTTGACGAAAAAAAAAAAAAGAAAAAAAAAACACCAAGATGAGGAGTGTGATGCGTCGACGTTGGTCGGAAACGGTTGCCTGGACCGCTGTGGGGTGATGGGGTGATTTGCAGGCCGGTTTCTGGCGTGTTGGTTTACGTGATCCCCTTCCCCCAGGCCGTTAGAGAGACATATATGTAAAATAAAAAACGATTTTGTGCAGCATTGACTGCCAACGACGGCGATGTATCGAGACACGATGAGGGAGTGACGTGTGTGGGTGGTCGCATGAGATGTGGAAATAAGGTTGGCAGCAGGGAAATCTGGGTGCACTTAGCGCGCGCCGCGCTACCGTAGGATCTCACGTGCAGTGTGTATGCGATGCTTCACCCAACAAGTCAGGACGCCCATCTGCTTTGGGGTCTGCGTCAAGCATGGGGGTATCATGTCAGATTGTGCCTATCTAGAATTATACATCATGTTGTTACAAAAAAAGTGTACAGAGTTGTACAGCTCGGGCTCCAACACCTGGGCAGTCACACCAGACCATCTTTATGCACGCGTCTTGATGGCGCCTCCGGGGATCTCGTCCTCGGCTTCGAACTTGCGCGGAATGAGTCCTTCAGCCATGTCGATGGCGCCCTGCATGTCGTTCTTGTTGAACAGGAAGAGACCCTGGATGGCGGCCGTGCTGGTGGATCGGTTGGCAATCTCGCCCGTGCCGTTGCCGAAAAGGCCCAGCTCCTCAAGCCTCTGCAGGAAGCGCTCGCGGCCCTTGCCGTCCGTGTCGACGTCACCGTAGAAGCGATCCCACATCTGACCGGCCTGGTACCTGGTCGCCTCGCCGATGCGCACCATCATGTCGACGCGGCCGGGGCGGATGAGCGCCGGGTCGAGGCGCTCGATGTGGTTCGTCGTCAGGAAGGCGATGCGCTCCTCGCCAGCGGCCAGGCCGTCGAGCGCGTTGAGCAGACCCGAAAAGGTAACGCTGGCGCCGCTGTAGCCGTCGGCGTCGCGCTGGCGGCGGTTGACAAAGGCCGAGTCCGCATCCTCGAGCAGGAGGATGCTCCGGCGCGGGAGCTTCGTCAGGAGGTACGCCAGCTTGTCGTCCGTCATGCCCATCTCGCTGAGGTTGATTATGGCCACGCTGAAGTCCAGCTCGCCCGCGAGAGACTGGATGAAGGAGCTCTTTCCGCTGCCGGGTGGGCCGAACAGCAGGTAGCCACGACGATAGGGAATGCCGCGGTCTACGTACCACTGCTGCCGACCCAAGAAATCCTTGACGTCCTCCACGATGCCCTCCTTGACGCCCTCGTCCAGTATCACCGAGCCAAGGGGCCGCTTCTTCCGGGGGTCGCCCAATGGCGCCCACTCCATACCCCGTGCAGAGTAAACGATCGTTTTCCCCTCGTTCGCCTTGGCGGCCAGCGCGTGAGCCTCGCCAAAGACTTCCTCAAAGACGTGGCGGTGCGACCACAGCGTCGTCAACTGGACGATCTCGTGGGGCTCGCCCGTGTTCATGTTGGCAGTGCTATGCTTCTCACGGTTGACGGCGATGTAGGCGCCGCCGTGCTTCACAATGTGGCGGCCGTAGCCGGGCTGCAGGAAGAAGTGGGCGTTGGTCGGGCCGGTGGCACCGCGCTGGGAGGTGGTAGTGGTCGAGACGGAGAGGTTGTGGATGCGGGTGATGCGCGAGGCCAGGAAGCCGGCGGGCGCGCGCGGCTGCGATAGCCAGGCGAGGATCCACGGGTATGCCGGGTCCTGTTTGCTGATCTCGACGTTGACAAGGAGGCGGCGGCGAGCGGCCCCGGCAGCGACGACGACGCCCTTGCGGGCGAAGGCGGCGGCGGCGCCTAGACTGGCTAGGCCGATGCCGCCGGCAAAGAGGGGGTTGTTGAAGAGCGCATCGAGGCTGAGCACCGACGCCGAGGCGGACGCTGCTGTCGACGCGGTCGGTGCGGTCGAAGACATTACGGATGGCGGGTATGGTGGCTTCGGGATCGCATCGTGCGATGGATGGATGGTGGGTGTTCTTCTGGAGGGGGGGTCGGACTGGCGGGAAGCTGGAAATGACGGCGACGAAATTTCGGGGCTTTTTTTTTTTTCTTTTTTTTTCTTTGTTTTGCCAGGGTCTTTCGTGCAGGGCATCCTCCGTTGCAGATTTAGGGGGTTGGTCCCCCAACCCCTGCTGCCGTGCTGAACGGAAACCTTGTCCGACTTTCGGCATCTACATGTGTATTTCTCTCCCTCTCTCAAGTAGCTTTGGAACAGAGTATTGGTCATCTCCATGCTGAGGTCGACGTTGAGTGAACGATTTGTAATATACCGTATCAGTAATCCAACTCGGACCGCAGCTACTACACTTCACGGTGCCGAGACGCCAACTGGCCTCAGACTCAACCAACACCGTATTATTCCCGGGATAGTTACCCGACGCCTAGTCTTAGGTCTCGTGCCTAGCGCCAAATGGTCTCTTGAGGGTGCAGTCTTTGTTGAAGGAGTTGATTGCCATGCGAATGACGCCTGCTTGCTCCGCGTCTCTTATCCTGTCGACTTGATAAGCCGGCAATCACCGGCCTTAGACTCGACGAACTGCGTATTATTCCCGGGATAGTTACCCGACGCTCAGTCTTGGGTCTCGTGCTTAGCCCCAGACGTTTTCTCGAGGTTGTATTTTTTGTCCAAGGAGTTGCTTGCCATGCGAAGGGCGTCAGCTTGCTCAGCATCCCTTACCCCGTGGACTTGGTAAGCCGGCAATCACACTCTACTCTAGTCTGAGACAGCCTAGGTCGACCTTGCCGATGTCGTCAGATGGCTTGTCCGGTCCGGCCCTAAACGAGATTTTCTCTGCGTCCTCAGATCCAAATCCGTGCCAGCCAAGAACGGTTGATCTGGTCCCCGATTAGCGGTGTGCTGCGTCGCCCATGGCTTGTTTCTACGACGTGGTCAACGTGCTGCCGATACATGCACGTCCCGTTCCTGTGGCTTATCAATATCCAGTTGGCGCGAGTTGCTCTCTGACTAGCATCTACTGGTCTTCCCATCCGTCTCAATAAAGCCTTATAGTTGATCTACCTCCTGCTGGGTCACGGCGCAACATTCTTTGAGGTTTACTGTACTTTGGACGAACTTATCGCCATAATCTACTGACTCTTCCGACTCAATGGCCTCACAAGCACCAGCACGCTCCTCAGAGGAGACGAATACGGCTTCTTCCAGCGAGGACCATCTCAGGCACGACCCTGAGAAGCAGGAAGACACCAGGAACAGCCAAGCACGGCCTGGCAATGAAGCAAGCAAGAATGTCCAAAGCAAGGCCGATTGGAACTGGGATAGCGATCGCCACAATCCCATGAACTGGCCTACACGACACAAAGTCAGGCAGATTGTGATGCTCTCACTGGCGGCCTTTACTGCGTAGGTCCCCGGCTTCCATGGCCCCTCTACACAAAACCCTAGGACCTGCTAATTACTGTCTCCAGATCCCTCGGCACCTCCATAATCAGCCCGGCTCGCGCCCAGCTCATGGAAGAGTTTGGCGTCACTGCGACGCAGGCCATCGTCCCATTGTCTATGTACGTCTTCGCCCTTGGCCTGGGCCCCGTCGTTGGCGGCCCGCTGTCGGAGACGGTGGGCAGGCACCCTGTCTACCTCTTCAGTCTTCCCCTCGGCGGCCTCTTCACTCTTGGCGTCGGGTTCTGCCACAGCTTCGCCGGGGTGTGCATTCTGCGCTTCCTCGCGGGGTTCTGCCTGTCGCCCAGCCTGGCCATCGGCAGCGGGACTGTCAACGAGACGTACCGGCCCTCGGACCGCGCCTTGCCTACTACAACGTATGTCCTA
The DNA here is from genome assembly GCA_020631755.1 of Colletotrichum sublineola. Classification (NCBI taxonomy): domain Eukaryota; kingdom Fungi; phylum Ascomycota; class Sordariomycetes; order Glomerellales; family Glomerellaceae; genus Colletotrichum; species Colletotrichum sublineola. The sequence goes on from JAHSQG010000010.1 coordinate 2,268,771, forward strand.
ATGCCGTTCCTCGGCCCGGGGCTTGGGTGAGTCAGTCGACGGTTGCTGGCAAAAAGCTGAAATGCTGACACCCCCCGGTGCGGGGAGCAGGCCCGTCATCGGCGCGTTCGTCGTCAACCGCAAGGGCTGGCGCTGGACGCAGTGGACGATGCTGTTCTTCATCGTCACCGCCATCGCATCCACGTTTTTCAGCAAGGAGACCTACCATGCCATCCTCAAGCGTCGCCGTGCCATGCAGCTCGGCCTGCCCGTTGAGCCCCGGCCCCCGGCCCGCGAGCGGATGCACAAGTTCGCGACGACGGCCCTCACGCGGCCAGTCCGGATGATGTTCACCGAGCCCATCGTCTCCCTGATCTGCCTGTACGTAGCGTGCGAGTTCGCGACGCTCTTCTCCTTCTTCGCGGCGCTCCCGTACGTGTTCAGTACTGTGTACGGCTTCGGCATCGAGCAGCAGGGCCTCGTTTTTTTCTCCATCGCCGTGGGCTGCATGCTGGGGGCCTTGACGGTCCTGCTCTGTAACGCCATACTCTACCTCCCGCAGACCAAGAGACACCCGCCGCAGCGCACGCCGCCGGAGCATCGGCTGTACCCGGCCATGTTGGGCAGCATCGGCCTCCCGCTGGGCCTCTTCTGGTTCGGGTGGACGTCACGGGAGGACATCTCGCGGGCCAGCCCGGTGGTGGCCATTGTGCCGTTCGCGTGGGGAAACTTCTGTGTCTTTTTGAGCACAATGCAGTACCTCGTTGACGTGTACCAGGGGACGAACATCGCCAGCGCGGCGAGTGCCAACAGTTTGGCCAGATATGTGCTTGCGGGGGCGTTTCCTTTGTTCATCGTCCGAAGTGAGTCCCCGTTTTTGTTCGTGACTGCAGGCCGTTGTGTGTGTTGACGACATGTGAAATTGAGTGTACACCAATCTCGGTATTGGATGGGCTAGCAGTCTGCTAGGATTCATCGCGTTGGTGTTGATGCCAGTTCCGTGGGCTTTCTTCAAGTTTGGGAGAGCCATCAGGCAAAGGAGCACCTTCGACACGGTGACATTCTGACAAGGACATGGGTGTCTAAGCTGTCCAGTTACGTGTTTGTACGTCAGTCCGTGGAAAGGCCTGGTCGGGATGCAGCAACGGAACGCAACAAAAATAGCGCTACGGCAATGAAACGGCGACAGATCTCGTCCATCGGCGCTTTGTGACAGGTGATGGTGCGGAAGGCGCCGAAGATGGGGATCGACGGCGTGGAGCGCCATCCTGGGCCGATGTAATTGGATCTTCCCTAGGATGGGGGAACAGGGGTGGTATGGTAAGCCTGATTATGTCAGCAGAGCTCAACATGCCCGCTGTGCTTCGACTGCTAGAAGACTGTGGAGATAAATACAGCCCGGGAGGAGGGGGTTAAAGAGGACACACCTGGCATGAGCCAGAGGGGGCATTTGCTTTTTTTTTATATCATCATACTGTCATCTCACAGATCAGTCTGGAAAGTCTTGGGGTCTTGGCACCGGGGGTTGGCAGACATGGCCATGAGACGCACAAGTCCTCGGTCGGGGCTGTGCCAATTCTTTGCTTTCTGGGCATACAGGGCACCCAAGACATTCCAAGACGAAGTTAAGAAGAGAGAGTGCTCTCCCTCTCAATCACAATGCAGACCAACCAGAGAAGACAAGCTGCCTCAAGGAGGGTGGTTAATGATTGAATCCTTGGGTGTTCTTGGCTGGCCAGGGACAATCCAATGACTTGTCGCGACGCCGGTGAAGTTATGCACATTGCCGGTGGCGCGGCCTACTGGAGCCCCTGGCGCGCTTTTGCTCATCTCATGTTTGTCTTTTGACGCCCTCTTGATGTTTCTCCCCACCTCCTTGCGTTCCTACCTTAGAGGTACTTACTACTTGCATGACCCGAAACCTTGGGAAGCATGTGGTCGACCTTCCCCTTCTCGTCTTTTCTGACGACGTCTCTTGCGAGTTTCATCAGTATCGCTGTTCGTGAAGCAATAGTTGCCAACGTTGCGAATAGCTTCAGAATCCGCCACTGTTATTGAAAGCGACACCGAGGCGATCCACCCTTTCATCACGATTCGCTCCAGCCCCATCACTAACCACTTTTCGCCACAGACTCCAGCTCGTGGTTGCATCACATGGTGGTCAGTCAGCACCATCACCAGCAGCATTGGACCTCGATCTCCGTCCGACATCTCCAATTTCCGGTGGTATGAGGGCCACCGTAACCTCATGACACCGTCATAACACCACTCACTCCTCATCACCGGCAATCCTGTCTATACACTAATTCTGGCTTGCCAGCCATGATTCTCCCCTCACCACCTATCAAGCGCCTGCTTGTCCTTGTCTTCTTATCCTTCCTGATCGGTAACCTGCTGTACCTGCTCTTGCCATACGACAACCCTCTCGTTTTGGCCTTCCGTTTCAACTTTTCGGGATTGCAACTCTGGTTAAGCGGGTCGGGCGTCGAGAAGGACGCCTGGCTGTACGAGCCGGCCAAGTACCCCATCGAGTACGACACCGACGTGGGGCTGCTCATCAAGACCGGTTACGGCACCCGACACCGCCTTGCGGCGCAACTTGAGGCGTTGGGCCTGACGGCGGAAGATGCCAACTCTTTTGTCGTCGTGGGCGACTGGACGCCGCGCGACGGCGGCAACATGGCCGGCGTTGACGTCCACGACGCCATCGGTGGGGTCATGGCCATGCCCGAGATGAGATCCCACCATGATGCGCCCAAGTTCAAGGAGTACCTGGCCCTCAAGGACGCCGTACAGGACGGCGACGACGCCAAGGCCACGGAGGTCGGCAAGAGCTTCGGATGGGATCTCGATGCGCTCAAGGTACTTATCTACCGTCCCACTGCCCCGCCTTGCGCGTGTCCGGCCCCCTCGCTGCCAGTTTCGAGAACCGTTGACTAACATTGTCTGCAGTTCATCTGGGGCCTCGAGTTCGTTTACGACAACCTCCCGCCGAAGAAGTGGTACGTCATCCTCGACGACGACACCTATCTCGTCCGGTCATCCCTGCGGCTCCTGCTGGCGCACTGGGACTCGAACACGCCGCAGTACATAGGCAACGCCGTGGGCGACTTCAAGGGGCGCTTCGCGCACGGCGGGTCGGCGGTAGTCATCTCTCACGAGGCGGCGAGGCAGCTGCTCTCGCGGCGCGACGTCGTGGCCGCGGCGCAGGAACGCTCGCTCGAGGAGACATGGGGCGATAAGCTGATCGCGACGGCGTTCCAGAAGATCGGCGTCTATCTCGACGAGCGATACAGCCACTTCTTCAACGGCGAGAGGCCCAACATCTCCAAGATCATGGCGGATCGATTCTGCTCGCCGCTGGTTTCATTCCACGGCGTGTCTGATCCGGAGGAGATGAAAAGGATCGGGGCCGTGTTCAGGGACGAAAGAAGCCCTGTGTTCTGGGGACAGCTATGGGAGATTTACGGCGCGCCGTCAATAGAAGACTTTAAGCGGTTTCCAGTCCGGGAAGACCGGGATTTTGTGGGGAGAACGGACGAGCGGGCAAAGATTCTGCCGGCGACGGAAAGCGGGGAGGCGTGTCTCGAAGAGTGCGAGGCTCTGGCGGACAAGTGCCTGGCGTGGACGTGGGTCGAGCAGAGCAGGGAGTGCAGATTGAGCCCTTGGATGATTCTCGGGAAGCCGGTCGAGGGCCACTACTCAGGCATCAATGTGGAAGAGGTTGAGAAACTGCAGGCACTTTGCTGAGACGGCGAGGGGAAAAGCTACTCAATGGAAAACATGACGATGACGACAACTCGCTCGAGAAAAAAACATTGGCGTTGAGGCGGCGAACAGGTCGGTTTTTACAGATACTCGGTATGGGTTAGGGAAAATGGCGTTGATTCACTTTATACATCGAGTTGGTCTTGCCTCGTTAAACCAATCGCATTGAGACGTTACAGGAAGAAGCTGTGTCTGCAACTCTGATGCCGTATGTTTGCAACCCCACGGGGGGAGCCACATTGCCCCGGCACGCAGGCCGAAAGCTCGGGGTCGGGCGGGGTGCGGCTTAGGCCCGATGGAGGAACGAGCTTCTCACAGGTAAAAAGGTGTGGCCACACTGCTAGGTACCTAATTAGGTACCTAGAGCAGAGCCGAGTCAGGTAGAGGGTGGGGGGCTGCTCAAGGGAGAAGCCACACGTGGCGGGGGTTGGCGCCCGGATAGCACGCACGTGTGGCTGACGATATCTAGGGCGACTGGCGGGACAAGGTGACCGTAGCGTCTACCTAGCCCCTCCTCCGATGGCCGTCCGGCGATGACGATGACGTTTCGTCTTGGACGCACTCACACATGCGCACACAGCCACGCTCCATCCCACCAATGGTTCAAGCGCATCCGATTAGTGTATATGTTTCTGACGGCATGACGGCGGCTGAGAATTGACGTTAACTGAACCGGCAACAGTCTTGTGTAGACAGCAGTGTAGACATCTCGAGTGTCCCAACGGTTACCCATACCTACACAACATCCATTGGCCACCTCCTCGCGTGCCTCACTCTGTTTTCCTGTTGTCTGTCCGGACGTGAAACAAAGGCTCGATAAAAGCATCCGACGAGGACGGGCCACTGTCTGCTGTCTGTCCCATCGCCCAGTCAACCCGGATGCGGAGCTACCTCATTTCCCAGGTCCAGGTCACTAGGTATTTGGTGCATGTGCACCTGGTCAACTGCCCCAAAAGCAACGGCAGCGGCCCCTTGTTGAGGAACGGCCCCGCCAAAAGGTAGCCACCCACAGCTGTCACTAGGTACCTACACCTACACTACCTACCTAGGCCACCACGTACTCGGTGCCCAGTACCTTAACCAGCCCGCAGCTACTACGTACAGGATACAGCACCGACCTCAATGACAACTACGACATCCCATCCCACTTTCCCATAAAGTCGACACACAGACACACACATTCAGTACCTCTACACTACTCTTCAGCAACGCAGCCCCCCCCCCCACCTACTTGCATCCTGGAAACTTACACACTTCCCAGCCAGAAAAAAAAGCCTTGTTTTTCGTTGCTTTCTAGCGAGGCTATTCACGGATCGAATTGAAGAGAAACATACACTACAACTGACCCCGCCCCAGAGCCTTTCTCTTTCTCTCTCTCTACCCCTCCACTTCAATCATGGCCGACCAGACCCAGCCAGCAGCTCAGTCCCAGGCCAATCAAGGCAGTTGGGGAGCTTTCCTCAAGGTAACCCTTTCCCCCCTTGTTCTCGCGTCCCTCCCTGCCCAACTGCTCTTTGTGCAAGTAGACAAGGCCACACGCTGACATTCTCCTCCTCTCCCTCCAGTCCATTGCCTCCTTCAACGGCGACCTCTCCTCTCTGACGGCCCCGCCCTTTATCCTGTCGAGTACCTCCCTGACCGAGTTCTCCTCCTACTGGTGCGAGCACCCCTCCATCTTCGCCGCCCCCGCAAAGGAGACCGATCCCGCCAAGCGCGCCCTCCTCGTCACAAAATGGTTCATCACCACTCTCAAGCAACAATACGCATCTCGTAGCGAGCAGTACGGCAACGAGAAGAAGCCTCTTAACCCCTTCCTCGGCGAGCTCTTCCTTGGCAAGTGGGAGGACGAGGCCGGCACCACGGAGCTCATCAGCGAGCAGGTTAGGTAAGGCACACGCTCCTCTTTTCCATGGAAATACTCGAACCCTTCCCTCCACCTCTGCTTCTGTGTCTCGAGTGGAAATGCTGACTTATGTCGTGCTTACACAGCCACCATCCTCCCGCGACGGCTTACTCCATCACCAACCTGGACTCGGGCGTCCACCTTGAGGGCTTCAATGCTCAAAAGGCGACCTTCAGCCGCACGATCAACATCAGGCAGATTGGCCACGCCGTCCTGACGATTCCCTCCCCTGAGGCCGGTAAGAAGGAGACGTACCTCATCACCCTTCCCGCGCTGCATATCGAGGGCCTCATCTTTGGCGCCCCTTTCATCGAGCTCGAGGGCACCTCCTACATCACTTCGTCCACCGGCTTTACCTCCAAGATCGACTACTCGGGCAAGGGCTGGCTCTCGGGCAAGAAGAACAGCGTTACCGCCAGCGTCTACCCCACTGGCAAGGAGAAGGACGTCGCCTACAATATCACCGGCGTCTGGACAAAGTCGTTTGAGATTCACGAGGGCGCCTCCAAGCACAGCTCGTCCAAGACGCTCCTCGAGACGTACGATGCCGCCGAGCACCCGACTTCGAAGCTCGTCGTAGCCCCGATCGACAAGCAGCACCCGCTCGAATCACGCCGCGCCTGGAAGGGCGTTGCTGACGGTATCGCCAAGGGCGATATGGAACTCGTATCCCGCGAGAAGAGCGCCATCGAGAAGGCCCAGCGTGAGCTCCGCGCCAAGGAAAAGGCCGAGGGCCGCACCTGGGAGCGCAGGTACTTCACAGACCGCCAGGGCGACGGCGACGCCGTCCTTGAGTCTCTCGGCGCGCACGTCGGCTTGCCGGCCACCGGAGACGCCGACAAGACGGGCGGCCTCTGGCGATACGACGCCGAGAAGGCGGACAGGGTTCGCAGCCAAGCCCCCCTCAGCGAGGCCGACCAAGCCAAGATGGCCGAGGAGATTCTGGGACAGAGGTCATGATGAGAAATGACGATAGCTCAGTGACTTGAAAGGCTCAGTGACTTGAAAGGGTGTTGGATGGTAACGCACACAGAGATGAACGCACGCAGCGGAGGTATGGGTCTATTATACAACGGGCCCCCGAGGCTGGGGCGGCCATGGCTTAGGAAGGAATGGACGACGGGCGGCGTAGAGCTAGCATGTCGGCGCATGGAGTTGTTCAGTACGCACACATGGTATGGTACTGCTGCTACTACTACTATATAGCTGGAGGTACGACTAATTGGACGGGTGCACCTTACTTTGGTTTTGAAAAGATGGAACATACATGTCTTTTCTTGGCCTGGCAGCTGCTGAAAACCCTCTGTGTGATGATGTCAGCAAGACAAGACCGTTGGATATTAATGCGCATAGGCACGCATGCGTCCATCATGCAGACGCAGCAAACGCAGCACAGGGCCTGAGGGCGGGCTGCATGGGGTCAGGGATGGAAAAAGGTAAAAAAGTTTTAAAAAAAAAAAAAAAAAAAGTCACCAACAGGTGGGTTGATCTAGTATCTTTGATGGAGTCATGTTTCTTCAATTCTTCTCAAAGACAATCGCGTCCCTCTCTTGATTTCTCTCTCCCCCCCCCCCCCCCCCCCCCCCCCCTCTCCCTCCTCCTCGCCTTGTCTCTTTCTCTCTACTGGAACCGTTCTATGTACTACCGTAATTCTTCGCCATCCGTGGACATCTCTTGAAACCCCTCACGCCCCTCCCCAAACGGCCGCTTCTACTTTCGCCAGATGCTGATTGGGAACCCCTTTGCAGAGGAAAGGAACAACCCCAAACGTGTCGACGCTTAAAATAACAGGGAAAGAATAACAACACGAAAAGAAAAAAACGAAAAAAAAAAAAGAACCAGAAAAAAAAACCATTATTGTACGCCCAGCCGATGCATTTTTTATGGTACTCGATGCAGCCGTATATGCAGGCGAGTGATGGTTTATGTTCAAAATGACAGGTATCTTCCAACTCTGTCTCTGGTTGCCTCCCGTTACCTCTGTTTATCTCCCTCCCTCTTTCCTTCTCTCCTTTTAGGTGCCAAGGTACCACTCGGTTCACCGCCACAGAGTCATCCTCATCGAGGCGGCGGCCGTGTAGCACCGGAGCGGCGCGAGCTCGGGCGGCAACGTCCCATGCTGAGAGGGGCCGTCGTCGCCAGCCTCGCTCTACGGGCCGTCGCCCCTCTCGAGCTCGTAGAACAGCAAGTAGACCTCGCGGCGCAGATCAAGCACTTCGCTTGTCTTAGCCTCGCGGACCTTTTCGTCGCTGATGCGCCACCAGCGGTCGGCGGGCTGCTTCTTGCGCGACCTGTGCGTGGGGGGTCGAGGCGCTACAGCCATCGGCGGCGGGCTGCTCCCGGGTGTGCCGTTGCCGTGGCTGTTGCCGTTGACCTTGTGCGAGAGCTTGGAGACAGTGCTCCTGGCCGAGGCAGTGAGCGAGCGTACGGACCGGAGGCTTGCCGAGTCGGGCTCCTTCTGTCTGTCGCGCGGGGCCGACGTCGGGCTTATGCGCTTCCGCGCGTAGTCCCTCGACGACGAGGCGTCCAAAGAGGAGACGGACGGGGTGGACGAGTTCGTTTCGGAGGTCGGGGTCAGGAGATCGGGCGTCGACACCGCGGGGCTGACGCCTCGAGCGATCGCGTCGAGATGCGGCGTCGAAGGCTGCGGCGTCGCGGCGGGGCTAGCCGTCTTGCTGTAAATGCCCGAGGGCTGAAATGTGTTCTGGTTCGAGTACGGGGCGTACGTGTTCTGGCGGCGGAAAGACTCATAGTGCCCGCTGTGATGGCTTCCCTTGTGCGTGACCAGCCCCAGCAGCTTGTAGTTGCGGCGGTCGCGCAGGCCACCGAGGGGCAGGCGCTCGGGGAAGGCGACCTTGGCCGAGTTCTTGGTCGAGGTCGTCTGGTCGTAGATGGAGCGCGAGAGGTGGACGGCCAGGATGCGCGGGAAGCATGTGAGGCGCGTCGACCGTGCGATCTTGCGCTTGGGCGCCTCGCTGATGTCGGGGAGGGGCACATCCTCGGGAACGTGTTCCGGGTCAAAGTCAATCGCATGGCGCAGCTTGCGCACCGCTTCCTCCAGCGCCGCCTTCTCGCTTTCGCCCTGGGCCTTGGCCAGGTCCTGCTTGAGGGACTCTTCCGCCTGGATCAGCCGGCACCTTTCGCATTTGAAGTCGTCAATCATCTCGGTTTTGAAAATCTCGTCGAAGCACGAGCTGAGTGTGGTTGAGCTGACTTGGGGCACATTCAGTGTCAGCATATAGAATGACTCTTCCCTCGGCTTCGTCTTGTGACCGCACGTCTGGCACTCTGACTGTGACTCGTATTTCCCCTCCATGGGGAAGCCCTCGTCTTCGTGGAGGGAAGGGTGGACGCCGTTGGCCTCGAGCTGGGGTTGCGTGGGCGTCGGCAGTGCGGAAGAAGACTCGTCGTCGCCGCCCTGGCTGTCGGCCTTGTCGAGGTCCTCAAGCTTTTGCTGGACTGCGTCACCGTTGACGTTGGAGCCCGCCGACGTGGCACGCGAGGCTGCCGATTTCGCATGAGCCCGGGCCCTTTCCCCGGCGTGGTACTCCTCCTTGAGTCGCTCGGCGACGATCTGCAGAAACTCCTGGGCGTCCTGCTGTTGCCGGCTGATGCGCTGGCGAAAGGCCGTCTCGAGCACCCTCACGAACTCAATGGCAGATATCGACTTTTTGTAGATTGGCCGCTCGTTCAAGGAATCGAGCATGTCTTTTAGGCCTTGGGTGACCAAGCCGCGCTGCATGCCTTCGATTTTCCAGTCCGGGTAGGTTTTGCCGGGCGGCTGGACCAGGTGGGCGTAGACGCCCTCGTCGTCGATGTTCCGGCGGTGAGTCTCACGGATCAGGTAGATGCGCAGCTCACCCAGGCCGGCGAGGGCCTGCAAGGTCGAGTTGATGAAGCAGTCGTTGGCGGCATTGCGCAGGCCGACGACGCCCTTCCTGCGGGAAGATGAGGTGCTGGACTCGTCGATTGTGAAGGTTGGCGCGAAGACGTAGACGAGGGCAATGGCGGCAAGGGATGCGCCGGCGGCATAGGAAATGGTCGTGATGTTTTTATCGGGCATGTCTGGGGATAGGGGCGTTCGAGAGAGGAAGGCGGACGAGGAGGGATTCGGGGTAGTGCGCCTGTGTGCGCGACAATCGGCAGGATGGGAGGACTCCTGGAGAAGTGTCAGTCAGGATGGGTTTCCTTGGACAAAAGCTGTGCCCGTCCCGTGGGAACGGTAGTGGCTGCGGTGGTTTGGCATCGTTACACCCGTCTCGGGCGAGGCTCTCAGCTAGGGGCAGGGCGGAAGTCAAAACCTCACCTATGGTGTTGGCGAGTAAGCAAGCAGCAGCAAGCTCATAACCATGTGAAGACGGGGCCAGTAGAGGTGCAGAAATCCAACATTGTCTCTCCAAAGCCTACAAGATGGTGCCAATGGTTTGTCGGATCGGAGAAGAAGACCCCAAAAGGGTATGGCTGGAGAAATTGCCAGTCAAGGTAAACGGGTGGAGGAGGAGGAAGAAGAAGAGAAGGAGGGTATGACAGCAAAAGGTGAGGCGAAACTGGAGACTGGAGAAGAGGCTCACTGGATTGGACAGGACAGGGAAAGTCTCAATGATGGAACAAACCAGGGTGCTGGAATGGGCGGGTGCAGTCAAGTCAGGGCAGACGGGGGGAGGGATGTGACACTGGCACAATGAGACGGGGGGTGCGCAGAGCAGAGCAAAAAATGGGGTAAACTGGAGAATGACAATCGGGGTCGGTGAGTGGCCGTAGAGTCGGGTATGTATGTATGTACTACCTAGGTGCAGATTGGAAAAGCATAAGAGACGGAGGAAACGAATGGCCGCTCGGGGTCGGCGGAGATGTAAATGCGATGTCGGGGGCAGGGCATTCGGCGACGAGGAGAGGATTTACATGGCACAAGTATGGATAGTGTCTTTGCTCATTACGTTACCTTCCAGCGCCAAAGGGTTGACGAACAGGCATAACGCCTGGTATCTTTGGGGTTTTTTTTGGTTTTTTTTTCTTCCTTCCCCCCCCCCCCCCCCTGTCAGCCAAAATAGCGCAGCAGAATCCGAGTGTCCCTCTCTCTCATTCCACCATCAAAGCGAGATAAAGCGAGGTAATGGGGATACGGTAGGAGGAGACATCACAGTGAGTCAGCAGGAATCAGGAAGGTGCTGGGCAGACTGAACGGAACCGAACGGACGAGCCTGGACTGGACTGGACTGAAATCGAATCGGATTGATTGGTTTTTGGTGGGAAGACAAGAAAAGAAAAGGCAGTCAGTCGGGACAAGGATGGGAGGAGAGGCTGACTTGGCCAGGCATGGGCGACGAACAGAACACCTCAAACACCTGAATTACTAAGGAAACCTACTATACTAGGTGTACCCGTAGGAAGGAGTATTGCTCCATGTGCTCCGTGTACTCCGTGTATTCGTATCGGCTTGCTAAGAGTGTGTCTCGTCGTTTACTTTTCTCTCCGTTTCCCAGACCGACCGACATCTGTGACCTGGGCAGCGTATCCGTACTGTAGGAGCTGGCTTCGAACGGGCTGTACCCCCAGTTCACCTCTTTTCCCGTTCCTCTCCTATTCGCTATCCACATTCCTTTATGGCTATCGGCAACTGCAGCTGCTGCAGATTCTGCTGCTCTGATCCTAGTGAGAACCGCTCTTTTTGTCTGAAAAACGTACCGTAGATTGGGGGTAAACGCTAAAGAAAGCGCGCTCTCCATGCAACGTGCTCACGGTGAGATGAGGCATCCCCGGCTACCCCACTTTCCCGACGCTCCTTGATGCTAGTTGCCCCGAAGGAAGCTAATAAAGTACGTGATCCAGGCACAAGTACCGTACGAAGCAAGGTACTGGGGGTGTACTACCTTATGTGTAGGTAGGTAAGTAAATAGTAAACAAAACCCCTAAATCACTTTCCTATATCTATCTATGTACCTTGTGTAGGTACGGAGTAGCTAAGTACCTAGTGTAGGTAATTTTTTTGTCTCACAGCGCCACCGCTTCTGACCCCAGCACCTCCCGCTCCACCAGCTCGGCATCCTCGGCCACCGTTGTTCCGGCACCACTGACCTGTCTAGTGTACCTGCCTAGCTAACTATAACTAACTTTACTAGGTAACTACCTACTTAGTATCCTCATGACAGGTACGTACCGACCGCCTATTCTATCCGTATTTGGTACGCAGCAGCTCTTACGCCTGCCAACCATCTTCGTTCAGTCATCCATCATCCGTGGTCACCGAGCTCACCATCGCCATCACAGTTGTGTCAATAGACGCTCTTGGCTACACTGGCATCCTCCGCGAGACACTGGCCTGCATCTTCTACGACATGTTCTGGAAGCCTGCCATCGATCGGTCTTGCCATCTACCCTGCTTCTGCGACGACCAACCGCGCCCCAGGGACTACTGCAAGACGACGACCCATCATTCACGACCTGGGTACAAATCACCTTGGCTGCCTGCCAACCAACGGCCCGATCCTACAGCAGCACTCCCGCCCATTCGTCAGCCGTTCCACCGTCTGCAGTCTGCCCGCAGCTGCGCCTTTGAATCTGTCTAAGCTATCAGACGTTTTCCCCGAGCACCGACGTCTACCTAGTTACTTTTACCCCTCGCTCACCATCTATTTCTGAGATTCCCAGTACGACTCTTGTCTCGAACCCCCGCGTTCAGGCCCCTTGCCAACAGGACGCATAACATCGTCCAGTCTCTCTTGGGCATGGCTTTGGTGGACAGATTAGTCTATCCTAATAGGGAGACAACCACGGCCGAAATGCCGCGGCTTCTTGTCTGTGTTAATGGCGCTTTTCCGGGCGCGACTGTCGCCCGTTGCACGCATGGCCTAGCCGTCAAGCCGGATGTGGGACTTTGCCCGTGCTTAGCCGATGACATTCTAGGCCCGCATGTTGGCCCTTTGGAAACACGCGTCGTCGTGCTTCGTCTTGCGTAATCCGGCGGCGCAGGATTCCTTCGCGCAAATGTGCCGCTCCAAAGTGACAGTGTCGATAGGGGGGGGGGATTTGGAATCCCTGACCACGATGTCAAGTCAGGCGGGCCTGCAAAGCCAGCCTGCCATCTTGTACCCGATGCAACAACCATTATGCATTTGCTGCTAACAGAATCTATTCGCCTGCATCCCCCGGCGCAGCCACGATAGGTTGACCTGCCCAGCTCCATATCGAGCCGTTCAGCGCAGCCGTCTTGACCCAGCCACAACACAGCTCATCCACTCCCTCGTCGCCATAGAAGGACGTGGGGATGTGGTATTTTTCGACGACAACCAGGCCCTCTGGGTCGTGCTTTGCCCAATCCGCCGTCTGTACATCCGCCAAGTCACTCTCTACGTCTGCCAAAACTATTTTGAGCCTCCGAGGTACCAGATGGTCGAACTTCTGCAGCACCCCTCTGTAGTCGCCCTTGATGTTGGCTGTTCCCAAATCCAACGGTCGCACAAGCACGACCTGCTCCAGTGACGCCGTGTTGGCCGTGTCGTACCAAAAGCAGTGACTCCCTACGGGGGCCTTGAACAACACCGCGCGCCGCAGCTTGGGCCACAGGCTCCAGCAGTTTACGGTGAAGGTCCGCGACATGAACGTCAGGGCCGGATAGTCTCGCAGGCATACCAGCTCCTCCAGCTTGGAAAGCCTCTGGAACCCGTCCGTCAGGGTCGGCCTCACGTCGAGGTGATCATCGTACCCGGACAGGCTCCCGAACGGCATGTCGACCACGAGCCGCTTGAGGGTATCGGAGACCTCGCAGAACAGCTCGCGCACCCACATCGCGGTGGGCTTGTCGTCCAGCGACTTCCCAAAGGGACTGATGTAGAGGGACGTGATACATTTAAGGGATAGCGTGGACGGCAGGCTCATGAGCGGCGGAGACAGAATGCTAAGCAAAAGCAGGCTCAGGCGTCTGGTCGAGTCGACGTGCATGCACCGCCTCCGGAGGAGGCGGGTGGTGAAGTCATACATCGAGCGAGATACCAGTGTCAAGTTGACGAGCGCTCTTGTTGCGCTGTGTGAGGCAGGCAGTATGGCAGCCTCATTCGGCGGAAGGAGGCTTTCGATAATGTGCATGATAAGCTCCGGCGGGAGTCGCTGCCGCTCTGTTTGACAGACCGACATCTTAGACGCCTGCCTGTATGTGCTTACAGAGAGGTTGTGGATGTTTGGAATTCACAAGGGTTCGATATGGAGCGAGGTTGACTGATGAAAACGAGACAAAGAGAGTACCTAGGAGACGGACATCGGGAGTCTGATATGACAAGACATCATAGCCAGCCAGCACCAGCTCCCTCAGCGAGGGGGGGGGGGGGGGGGGTCCCGGTAAAACCCCGCTTCTTCCCCCGCGCCGCACCGATTCAAGCCACAATTCCTCAGCTCTCACCGAGGCGAGGTGAAATCGAGACTTTGCACTAACCGCGCCTAATCGACGTCTATTCTGCTTCATGATATCCTCAAGATTTGGTCTACTGGTTTGTTCTAATTCAAAAATTGCATCCCATATGAACATGCAGTCTTTCATATCGTCATTCAGTCTTATCCCCCAGAAGCTGCGTCCAGTTTCCTCAACTCACTCGCCTCCGTCATGAAAAAGGCTTCTCTGCGACAATCGCCTCTGACTTGGGCTGCCACAACGAGCTCCTCCTCTGCGTTGCCTGCGGCGCTGCCACCTCCGTCGAGAGCTGCTCGTCCGGCACGCTCCGGGGGACCGAGCTGACGGTAGGCCCGCCCTGCCACAGCGTCGCGCTTCCCCTCCTGACGCCTGCGTCGGCGAGCTTCTGAGACGTGAACTCGGGGCTCGATGTCGCTGACGACTCGGACCGCTGGGACTCCTCTACGCCTCCCGTTTTGGGCGCGTCGACTAGTGCGGGGGGTACGTTCGGGTCTCTGGTCACAGCCAGTTCCGTCCCTTCGGACTCAAGGCTCACGACCATCCTCCCGCCGCGGATTTCGCCCCGTCGCATCCTGTCAAGGCCTCGGTTGATGCCGTCGAAGCCCTCCTCCACGCCAAGAAGCTCGGGGGCGCTGAGGAGGCCACTCTCCAACAGCCTCTCGAGCCAGGTGGCCAGCGCCTCGCCGACGGCGGGCACCTCGTGGAAGACCTTGATGGGAACGGTGTGGTACGCGATCGCCTCAGGCGCATGTTCCTTTGGCAGGCCCGTCAGGCCGATGAGGTGCTTCCGCGTGGGGCTGCTGTTGCGAGGGGTGTCGGGCGGACTGGGCGGCGCGCTGCTGGCGCCCTTGTCGGGCGACAACGCGCGCAAGAGCCAACCGGCCGACTCCCTTCCGCTGGTGTCGAGGGCAAAGCGCAGGTCCCTCCCGATGTTGGCCCGGATGACGTCTACCGCACGTGACGGGTCGTGACTGTCGACCAGCAGGTCGGGCCGCAGGACCGTGTGGTTCGACAACCGCAGGCCGTGCCGTAGCTTGTCCACGACGGTGACGACCCGCAACCCGGCCAACCGCGCGAGCTGCACGGCCAGGTTCGCCGACGTCGACGATCCACCCCAGACGACGACCCAGTCGCCGGCCGCGGCACGCTCGCCGTCCCGGATCCCGCTCAGGCACTCGGCCCGGATATCCTGCGGCAGGGCATCGGCAGGGACCGTACCGCGCAGCAGCTGGAGAAGGTCTGGCCCGCCGAGCACGCTGGAAAAATCAACGCCCATGCAGACGCCGAGCGAGAGGGCAGCGGCGACGAAGGCGACGCCGAGAGTGGCGGCGGCGCGCGGCGCGACGACGCCGCGAGGGATCCGCGCGGCGTTGAAGTCCGCCGTAACGACGTACTGCTGGTAGGCCGCCTTGCGGAGGTCGCGGTAGTCGGTCGAGATGACGAGCACGCGGTCGCCTTCGCGGAGCCGGCTCTGCGACGACGGGTGTCGGCGGACCACGCGGCCGACGAGCTCGCGGCCCGAGATGTAGGGGAGAGTCGGGATCGCGAAGTTGAAGTCACTGCAGGATTACCCCCCCCAAACATGGAGGTTCTGTTAGCAATCATACTTGAGAAAAGGGGCGGGTGATTTACGCTGAAGTTGTACAGCGTGGAAGGAAGGAAGGAGAAGAGAGAGAAGGGGGGGAGCATACGGCGCTTTCCAGTCGATCGGGTTGAGGCCAATGTGTTCCGTCTTCACCAGCACCTCCCGCTCGCCTCGGATCTCGGGCACTTCGTACCCATCTATCGTCTCATACGGCTGCTTCGCCGCGTGGAGGATGAGCACGGTCTGTGTCTGCGGTATCTCTGCCATGGTGTCCTTTGTCTTTGGTTCCTGGTTCCTGTGTTTTACGGCCTCGTCGTTCTCATTGGTCGGGTGAACGAGTAAGATGAGATGGGTGAGTGTGTTCCAGCGAGGGAGGGGGATGAGATCAACGTGGTTGTCCTCTGTGCGGGCGTTGGACGTCGCTTTGATGTATTGCCTTTCTCTCGCGCCTGGACAATACCTTTCCTTGCACTGCAGGAATGCAGAGTCGAGCAAGCTTGGGCCGAGTCGGCTGAAGAGAGGCTGGGTGGTCTTGAGCAAAGCCTCCGAGTAAACTGCGAGAGAAAAATGAAGTTGCAGGGAAAACTCCAATCAGGCAGACAACGAAATTGTTAGACTTGTTTCCTCTTTATTCTTTGTAGAACTCCTTGCAATTCCCTTCTCCGCTGAAGAAGATAAGAGACATTTTTCTCTGATCCTGTTAAAACAAACCCCCCCCCCCTCTTCTCTTTCCCGATATCCGGAGGGTTGTCGATCGGCTAGACGTCTTTTTTTTTTGGGGGGGGGGGGGGGGGGGGGGGGGAGGGGGAAAGAATTACGTGCTCTTGGAGTCCCGCATTGCGTGATTCTTCCCCAAGATGGCTGCATCGCCATCGACCACACACAATCTTCCCCTTCCTCTCTGTCTCCAAAAGCGCGACCGCCAGAGCCAAGGTTTCCCCTCCCCCTCTGATAACAAAAGTCGAATCTCATTCGAGACTACTCCGCCAAACTTTGAGATATATCTAGTCGGGCTAGCCGGGGACGGGGAACCTTTACTAGTAGAGTATCGGCACCTGCACCGTATGGCGCGGGAATGCACTAACACGCTCATGGTGATTTCTTTTTGGGGCTTCCCTCGACATGTTCCAGGTTTCGTCGGCTGTGAGGACCTTCTGCGCGCGTGGTTTTATTTGTCCGCGAGTATTGTTCCCGGCCTCCTCTCTCTCTCTCTCTCTCTCTCCGCAGCCCCCCTCGATTGAAGCCGTTGCCGCACCGCCCCCGACCGAGGCGGAAGATAGGAGACCAACGCGGCTGAGCTAGTCAAACGACAGCCGGGGGGGAGGAGGGAAGATAGAGAGGGATGCATCCATAGCCCCCCCTTCTCTCGATGCTCCACTATGCCCGTCACGACATGTCACAGGATTGTTGCCAATCGCGATAGGAAGCTTTGCCGCCGATGTAGGGCGGTTTTGCTGATTAATTCACCGGCTTGTGATTTCGGGCTATTGCACCTGTGCTTGTTTGTCGAGCTGACGTGAAATCGATACACCCTGTAGCGTCAGGGGTTGTCCCCCCCTCCCCCCCCCGCGATTCTGATGTCTATCACACATCGCTCTGGGAGTTGTTGCAGACGTCAAATTCCGACGTAATATATTATGTTTCCGTTTAATTAAGCTTTGTTCTGTTGGCAGTATAGATCGTCCTTGTACCAATTCCGCAGGTACTTTTGGGGGGAAGGGGGGGGGATCCGATGGTAATTCGTCCCAGCTAAGAAACCAGGTGCTGCGGGGGTTGGATCTCGCGTCTTCAACTTGATTCAAAAACAAGCCAGATTATACCGAGACTGTTTTCTATACTTATGTTCTTTATCTTCCTAAGTGACCAGTCACTGGCTCACCTTTCAAGGCCTCACCAGCGCCAACGACGGGAATGTCCAAGATGACAACATCATAATCTTTGAGTAAAAAGAAGCATGAACTGCAGGCCCAGGATCAAACTAGACAAAACTTACCGTTTTTGATATCACACGTGTGGTTTATATATATACAGTGTCAATCAACTCTGGTTGGTATTCTTGCTCTGCATAAGCTATGTGAATAGGCGTATTAACCTTTTGAAGAAACTCCCGCCTATTGTTCTAAAACGAAGCCCAGGAGCAAACCTCCGCGATGTTTCAAATTGATAGAGGGCACGCCCACGAAGCATTCCGTTGTCTTTTGGAAACACAGCAATTTAACCTTCCAACTTCTTTTCCGTTCTAAATGATCATGCACTTAGGAAGCAAAATGAAGACCGTATCGCAGTGGAGTAAACTGAGGCTTTCCACTAGGCCAAACTGGGCTGTCAACGAGAACCCCACCTACCTGTCTCGATCTACAACTATAAGTGCACCAAAACCAATCCCCCTGACTGATACCTCGACGGACTTGTCCATGATCTTATACTGACTCTTCTCTCATCTTGTCGAAACCTTGCCTTCACGATGCTAGTTGCCACAGGTTCGCGAAACGGAAGCGCTTATGTAACCCCGTCAGTGTGACCTCGACATGCACGGATACCCCCTGAACCATTGGAAGGTATCTTGATTTCTGAAGCTTCCAACTTTGCCAAGTTTTTGGGTCGTCAATGCCTTAGGGCCTGGTAACAACACATTAGACCTCCACATTCCCTGCAATGACGTACGAATACCAGTCAGTGAGCGGGCAACCTCACGAGTTTTGCAAATAATCAGCAATTGAAGATATCTCTGCCTGCATAGCGCACATCTCGATGAACGGCAGCGCACAGCACGCAGCGCAGACTGCTCGCGGCAGTCATGCGGGCGGCGACTCGGCGAGCGAAGAGGTCCAGGTGGACCCGGACGGCGACCTCGTCCTCCGCGCGGGGCAGCAGACCGGGTTGCCCGAGAGATCGTTCCGCGTCTGCGCGAACGCGCTGCGGCGCTCGTCGCAGGTCTGGAAGAAGATGCTCTTTGGCCCGTTCAAGGAGTCCAAGCCGGCCTTCGGCACCTGGCTCGTCCACCTCCCGGACGACGACCCCGACGCTCTGGAAATCGTCCTGAACATCATACACGCCAACTTCCCGCTGGTGCCCGCCGCGCCGAGCCTGGCCGAGCTGTACGAGATTTTCCAGATGGCCAACAAGTACGACATGGTCCCGGCGCTCAAGCCGTGGGCCAACGCGTGGCTGGACGTGGCCGAGAGCTGTGCCGCAGCGACGGACGGCGAGAGCATGGCCGCCCTGACATATGTCGCGTGGGAGTTGGGCCAGGTTGAGCTGCACAGGAAGATGATGAAGGAGCTGTTGCTGTACTCAACCATCGACGCGGACGGGCGGATGGTCA
Organism: Colletotrichum sublineola; assembly: GCA_020631755.1. NCBI lineage: Eukaryota > Fungi > Ascomycota > Sordariomycetes > Glomerellales > Glomerellaceae > Colletotrichum > Colletotrichum sublineola. The sequence continues at coordinate 2,287,732 of JAHSQG010000010.1, forward strand.
CCGCTGACGGCGTGGTGTTGGATGACTTTGACCCCATCGGTCCTCCGGGTTTACTCGGTAAGCCTTTTATCATCGGTTCAAATCCGGCGATGGAAAACCCGGCATTGACAATTCACATCTCAGGCTTTCTGCGAAGGCAGCAGCAAGACATATTTAACACGCTTCCTTCGCAGCTCAACACCGTCATTGCCGAGTTGACGACAGGGCCGGGCTGCTGCGTCGACAAGAAGGCGTCCTCTGACGAGAAGGCCGACTGCAACGACATCATTCTCGGCAGCCTTGTACGGGGCATGGCGAAGACGAGAGGTTCCATTTCCCTGACGATGTGGGGGAGGGAGGGCGAGAGCGTGGCCAAGTTCGCCAGCACCATCAGAGCCATCGCCGAGGGCATTTCGACCCACGAAGAACACGGCGCAAAATGCAGCCCGGCGCCGAAGATCGTCGCCGCGCTCAACAAATTCACACGCGGCCGGATTGTGAAATTAACCAAAATGAGCGTGGACAAGATGGAAGTGAGAAGGGGAGAAGTGGGATTAGACAAACCACGTTCATAAAAAGCAAGCGAATGAAAAAAGGGAAAAGGAAATGTCGCAGTCACTAACGAAAACATTACAATTTATGGATTCTGTGTAGAAAAGATAGAGTGTAGGATGTTATAGTGTGGGATTATCAAAAGTACTAGCTTAATAAATCAAACATAGCCATCAACCGTTTAGCTCATGATACCCTTCTTGCCGTCACCGTCAGCGTCCTTAAAGGGGTTCAACTTGTCAACAAGAGAAACCTTCTTGCCCGTCGCGTCGTGGTGATCAGTGCTGGTCGTGGTGGATCCGAAGCGGGGCTAGATGACGGTTAGAATTAAGCATTTCGACTGCATCTCATCATCACGTACCTCAGTGTTGTTCAAAGAGGAAGCACCGTGGGCAGTGGTGCCGGTAGTGTAGGCGGGATCATTCTGGGCGCCAGTAGGGTGAGTACCATGTCTGATTGCCTGGGCGGTACTGACGTATTTAGAATCATCACCTACAGTATGGTGAGCGTTGGCAGACTGGGCTGCGGCAAGGCTGTCCGAGCCGTGAGTGGTGGATTTGGTGTTGTGGCCGTGGCTACCGGTAGACGCTCCAGCGGCGGCTGCGCCGGCAGCAACGGCGGCAGTCTTACCGGCGCCAGCTCCGTGGGAGTGACCGTGGGTGTGGCTGTGGGTCCCGGCTACACCGGCGTGCTCGGACTTCGCAAAGCCCTTATCGATCTTGTCGGGGCACCCGTCGAACTCGCCAACCTTGTGGTTACCGTGTCCGTCGAGACCGCCCTTCTCACGGTTGAACTCCTCGAGAGTCTTGGCGGGGAGAGTGGTGGCGCTGTGGTGCACGGGCTTCGCGTGATGTGTCTCGTGAACCGGCACGGTCGTGTGCACGACGTGAGGCTGTATGACGTCCTTCTGAATGACGGGCTGGATGTGCTCATGAACATGGTGGTGGACGCGCTCGCCGGTCACCACAGGTGCGGCAGTAGAGGTGTGAGTGGTGTCGTGAGTGACAGAAGTGTCCTTAAACTTCGCTTGCTCGCGTTCAAGGGTGTGCTTGGTTTCCTTGGTGTCTTCGTGGTTGAAGTTCTTGTGTGCAATAGGGACGACGTTGTGGTGATGCTTCTCAGGACTATGGTGCGAAGTCAGTGGACCTGCCCGGGTTGCAGGAGGACCCATGTCACTTACAGAGTCTGCTGGTCCTTGATAGGCTGGATTGTGGTGTGATGGTGGTCCTGGTGAACCTCCTTGTCAACAGCAGTGGTGATCTCCTCATGTCGGTGAGGGCGGACCTGCTCTTCGGTGACGGCTTTGTTAATATCCTCGTGGACGGTGGTCTTATGATGTCCATCCTTGGACACAAATCCCGAAACGGCTTGTCTTGCTTTCTCCATGATTGCTGATTTAGATGGTATTTCGGTTGTGAGGCTGTGTTGTGGTTGTGTGTATGATTTGAATAGTGAATGGTGCAGAGAAGACTTTCCATATATGATTGACCCCGAGTTTATATAACTCGACGATATTCAATGTTTCAACACTGAGCATACGGTTGGCGCGGGGCTGACAACACTTCAACGTCATTCAACATTGAGGTCAGCCCGTACTGCCACTACTGATTCTCATGGCTCCGGTCGGTTGAATCCTCATTCCTCTGTGTCCAGTGCCCTACTGGAGGCTAGTGAGTTCAATGCAGCACGTCATTGCTGAATCACAATGACTGGCCGACAGAGGCGCATCGGCCTCATGCTGCGTAACAACGAGGTTGAAGCGTCTAGCCGCTCAGCTGGGTATGCGTTCGAAAACCGAGCTACTGGTGTGCCGCTGACGGTGTCGAAGTGCAACTAAGCTGAGCGTGCTTGGCGCGGCGCTCGAGTGTGGAGCATCCGAGATGAATTGGATACTTTGGGAATGTGGCTTACGCCGTTCTGGCCTAGTCCGCTGGGCCCAGCCGACGGAAAGAGAGCTTGGTCGATGTTTAGAAGTGTTCCAACGACCGTGGCGCCGAGACTAGCTCCAGATGAAAGCGTCATAAGGGATCGGGGCGGCGAACCACGTCGTCGGAAACGGATAGGGACGACCCCAGCCCTCAGCGGCGATCATGGGGAATGAGCTGTCACTGGTTTGAGGCGGACAACACAGTGACAGCTTGACCAAGATCGTTCCTTGGCATTTCCGCGGGTTCGTTTCGCCAATAGTAGTCAGTTTGATTCAGATCCGCAGTTCGACTGATTCGATGATATGATGATCGCGACAGATGTCATTGCCCGAATGCTCTGCAGTAGAGTGATCTCCAGAGGCCCTAGTAGTATGGCCAACAAGGCACTCTGTGGCAAGCGCTTGCTTGATCGACCATTTTTGCGATTCCTGTTATGATTTAAATCTGTGTACCAATACTTAACTGTAAGGATATGTGTTCCAGATCATCACCAGACTTTCGATGACGTATGGTGCTTCTCTTAGCTTCATGCTGGTATTTGATTGTTGCCTCAGGGCCCGTGGTCTCGGCTCTCCATCTAAATATCAAAACAACAACAACAATAATTCCAGCCCTCCAGCCACTCTAATGTCCGTTCGCATCTTTGACAATGTTGCATTAGTTACTCCAGAATTGTGTTGGCAAACAAATCTGCGTTTGATGCTTGTGAAAATTCACTGACGTCCCCCTTTTGATGCCTCGAAATATGATGGTAAAGGTGTGCCCCATTTGTTCAAGTGTGTCTCACTCTAAAGTCACCTAGCACTTTGAATGAAGCGCCAACACTGTTATTTCCACTTGGCGGAACACAAATCACAATGACTTTCCAATAAAAGCACCGTTTTACGTCACTATACACGCACCCATTAACCTAACTTCATGTTGTTAGGCTCCCCCGCTTTTCAGCGTAGCACCTATCAGTGTCTGTGAAATGTTCCATTATAGAATATCCAAGGTTTCAGACACATATGAATAGTCGAAGCAAGGCATTTCATAACTGAATGCCCTATGTCGAAGCTTGCGCTGGCTGGGATAATGGTAGGTTTCAACCATTTCAGGAGATTCATACTCTTGGGATGAGGTGGGTATTAAGGGAGCCGCTAAAGGGTTGAAATGTCTCGTCTTTGGGAAAATGAAAAGATGGGGCAGAGAAAAGTGAAACGCGTCATAGTTTACGCATATCCATAATTGTAAGCTGAATTATCGACCTTCTATGCACGCAGCATGCCACTAGCTCAAATACCAATCAGCGTTCTTGCCCCGGTAAACATTTACGTCCATAACTAGAATCAATAATTAGACATAAGCTAATCGAGTTGGTTAGTAAGCATGGGGTGTCGCTGGAAGCTCTTTGCGCCTAAATCATGGGACGGGCTCCTCAAGACTGAATTAGTACATAGGAAGGAAACAATAACTCGAACAAAAAAACTGATCATAGAATAACCACCGGTCTAAACGATATGTGACCGACTAAATTGGCTGTGTTTCATCAAAGTATTGGTGCTGTATTGAAGTAACTGCCAACAATTGTTTAGTCACATTATGTTAACCCTTGACCTTGCAGAAACGCTCAACAAAGAGTTTATCAGCTATCTGCCCCTGGTTGTATTAAAGATAGGCTCGGCTACTATATATGGTCCACGAAAGATCAAAGACCTGAGGGGTTTTCTCAAGGACTTCCTAGAGAAGTAGCATGAGAAACGTCTGTTGTTTCACCTTGAAAGGGTTGGTTAAAGTATTTGAGAAAGACTGTTTTCGAACAAAAACTGACCAAGTAAGATTGTGTGCACATCGCCTGGTTTTTTAATACAGTAAGAAAGTTAGCAATCATTACAAGCGCAATTGCACGCTAGGGACGAACGCGAGCAGCACAAATAAAAAGCTGGCAATTTCTCTCATACCCAATAGCTCGTTGATACTATCAGAAGATTGGCTCCGAGGGAATACCTCCACAACAACGCTCTACTCATTGTGTCTCATGGCCGGTGACTAGTATTACAAAACGTCCCTTCCTCTCGCCGATTCCTCCAATCTACAACAGCCAACTCACCCTCTAGCATGTATCAAGTGTTCCTTCTCGTCTCGATGCTGGCATCGAAAACTTTGGCACACGTCGTCCTTGAGAACCCAAAGCCTTTCAAGTTTGTCGCTGACGGTCCTACTAATCCTATCTCTAGCACAGGCGATGATTTCCCTTGTAAAATTCCCGCTGGAGCTACATATGAAATTGATGGATTCCCTACGCCCATGGCCGTCGGGGAGACTTTCGAAGCGACTTTTAAGGGGCAGGCTGTACACGGGGGCGGCAGTTGCCAGTTTGCTCTTAGCGCGGATAGAAAACCAACGAAAGACTCAAGATGGATGGTCATTCACTCTATTGAAGGCGGATGTCCGGCTCGCAATCAGAAGGGTAACCTCGAGGGCCCAACAAAGATAAGTATCCTTTCAAAATCCCTGAGACTATCGCACCGGGCGACTATGTTTTTGCTTGGATTTGGCTCGCCAGAGTTGGCGGCCAACCCGAATACTACATGAATTGTGCTCCTGTTACTATCACCGGCACGAAGAAGAAGCGTGAGCATTTTGTTGACCGCCGCAAGTCGTTGGCCAGGCATGAGCAGTATCCCGAGCTTTTCATGGCAAACATCGGCGAGACATCCGGTGGCTGTACCACTGGAGAGGCCTTGAACGCGCAGATTCCCATTGCGTTCCCCAATCCTGGGATTTCTGTTGACCACCCCGAGGGGAAGAAAAACTTGTATAATCAGCCTTGCGATGGCAATCCTCGAGCAGCATCGTCGGCAGAACCAGCTTCCGGGGCTTCCAGTTCGGTTGTAACGGCTGCCTCAAGTTCGACAACAACGAGCACTATTATTTCCGCCACCTCACGTGTCGCTGATCCGACTACTTCATCCGAGACGCCCTCTATCCAGCCTACGATACCCATTGATCCCGCAGTCTCAACCGGCTTCTGCCCTGTGACGATAACTGTGACTGTGGCAACCGAGGCAACCATCACTGTAACTGCCACCATCATTGCTACATCAGTCCTCACAGACTCGACTGGCGGTAGACCAATATCCACCACAGTTTCATCGCCTGGTGTTCCGGAGTCCGCTCCCGGTAACTGTACAGAGGGCTACCTCACCTGTTTGCCGGATGAGACTCATTTTGCTACTTGCACTGGCGGCAAGCTGACTGGTCCACAGCCAATTGCTCCAGGTTTCAAGTGCACTGCGGGGGAGGGGGAGGGACTAGATATCTCGCCAATTACATCGAAGTAACACAAGCGCAGAGACAAAGAGACAGGGAGAGCAGCCTCAGAGTACATTTTGCTGCGTTAAGAATGGTGCGAGGACTCAGACTCTAGATGGTCGGATGGAGAACAAAACAAGGGACCATGAGAATGCTTAACCGTAAGAACAACTTCTATGTCATTATGCTTCTTCTCCAAATATGTCAGATTTGCGCCCATTATGTGTTGAAAGGTTTTAGTGACCTAGGAGCCTTGCTGTATGCAACTTTCCCTTTTCTTTCATGAAGCAAGTAGGCAACACAGCAAAACATAGGCCAGCAATTTCTTTGCGTTAGAGCAGCCAATTACAACAGTCAGATTTTCAATCGAGACTTAATAGACAAGTTGAGAATCTTGTTTCATTCTAGTCAAGCCTGTTGTGGTTTATGCTGCTTTTTCAAAGGTGAGTTAATAACAACATCAATGAACTCAACAAAAATCAGCTCAGCAGGTCTCAACAAGTGATTAGCGCTGATGCTGGCCGCAATAAAAGTCTAACAATCCCTAAAACTTACCCTCGTGCCCGGACTTGACGTTTATCCGCACCAACGAGTCTAGACTCACGATGCACATACCAAGACCAACTACGTATGCGGCGAAGCTTTGGCCTCTTACCTGAACAAGGTCACGCCCTACGGACCATCCCGCCTGACCTCCGGAGCCCGGGTCCTTCCCCGCTCATTAGTTACAGTTTCCTTGGGGGTTTGATGGGGATGATACGGTCAACCTTGCCCGTGGTTGGTTCCATCTACGAGATGCCAAGGACCCAGGCCAAACTATTCATGGTTGAGCCTGTATCATTACGTAAAACCGGCACTTCCGTGCGTTTCTTCTCCCCTCATCTGCACAGTGTTCACGCAACACAGAGTTTACGACCCGGGAAACTCAACCGTGTAACACGACATGACATCCTAAGACGCCCCGTGACCTCCGTGCTGAGGCGTTTGACGGACGGTGCTGATCTTGAACGACCTCATTGTACAGCCCGCCATCATCACAGGAATTCTTCTTCCTTAGCCACGTTCCTTGTTTATTACCAAAGTTTGAATGATCGAAGCATCAAAGTCATGGCGTTCAAGAACCTAGCCCTGCGTCCAGTTGCTGATGTGGTTGACGAGTACGACAGCGATATGGAGACTGAATGGGTTCAAACACCGTCAGATGATAGTCTGCCAGACGAGGATGAGGTTAAGATAGACCTCAACGGGGATCTGCTACTTCGCACCGGAGCCAATTCTTCGTCTGGCGACACTTTATCATTCCGTGTTTGTTCTTACACATTACGACGCTCATCCCCTTTTTGGAAAAGGTCTCTCGACGAGATGTCTTCAGAGATCAGAACGCACGATGGGGAATGGTGGGCGTACACTCCATCTCTCTACGCTTGTCCGTATGACAAGTCATCTGGACTGATCATCCTTCTCAACATCATTCATTCCAAGTTCCATCAAGTACCAAGAAATCCCACCATCACCGAGATCTATAACACCTTGTGCCTCGCAAGCTTGTACGATATGGAGCAGGTTCTGCAACCATGGATCGCGCAGTGGTATGGGTCGTTGAAGAGTGCGGAAACCAGTCGGAACGGACAAGACCTAGGGATGCTCGCATGCATAGCTTGGACACTGGGTGACGAGCGGCTGTTCGAAAGAACGATTGCCAAAATTACACTCACTTGCGTCGCCGAGCAGGGTCACATGATGACAACCGATGGTGTTCGCTTGGATGACTACATTCACGACTCTCTTGGCTCACCATTGATATCTGGTAAGCGGAGATTCATACAGTTCGCGGTTGAATCTGATCTAAAAAGCTTTCTTAGAAATCATCCGTACAAAACGAAGCCAGCTGGCCTTGGATCTGCCATCACACCTGAATGATCTGATCGGCAGGTTAATAGATGGCAAATGGCTGTGCGTCGGTATTTCTGATATCCCCGTCACCAGAGACAAGAAATGCGACTACATTGTTCTAGGGAGCGTGTTTGCGGGATTAATATACGTCCGAGGGACCAGAGCAACAGAGGTTGAGATCAGGTCGGATGAGAGTATCATGGACCTGCTGAAATCCCTTAAGCGAGTGCTATCATACATGACTTGCTACGAAAAGCATTTGGAGTGCAACCCTGCAGAACGGATTGTGGCCGCAATGATGGAAACAATCGACAAGGTGGATATACCGTTGAACACAGACTGCACCCTGCGAATGAGGGAACAGCGACAAAAACTAGGATTGGAAAGCACATCGTGAGCTGCCTAGAGCTCGTGAAAACAAAAGGATTTCAGGGCGTTCATTGAAGCCACTATGCATCTTTTGGGCTGTACAGTGGATGGTATTAAAAGTTATCGACAGAAGCGCTCCCATATAGATGGTGTTTAAGACGTCTCGATGAGCCTGTATAGCAAACCAACCGCTTAACGCGCATACTGATAGATGCGGGCATCCACTCAATATATCAATACCTGGCTGGACGCAGTGTTATAGTAAATGTTGGCACGTTGCGATCTACCGCCTAGGAACTGAGTAAAACAGTTACAAAAAGAATCGCTATGACCGTGGCAGGGCTCGAACCTGCGACCTTCTCGGGATCAAGTGCACATACTTGTGAACGAGAAATCATAATCCACTAGAACACACAGCCGGTGTTGTTGGAATTTCCCCACGCACTATCGACCAAGTTGATTTCGTCGCAGTGCTGCACAATCATATTTTTTTTTTTTTTCGAAATGAGGACCGGGGTTGACATAAGTTGCATTTGATCGACACTAATTTTGTGTTTCTATCCTTTTGAAGCGTACCTTTCTGGCTATTTCTATGGATTATAAGGACAACAGTGCAGGTGTCACGAAGTACTCTAAAACATGCTAGTTAGCCGTATTTCATTACGCCACAAGTGTTAACATATACCCTAGCTTGATAGAATGGTTGCTTGTAAATGTATGAGCTTCCTTCATGCAATGATAGATACTCTTCATAACGAAGGAAAGTGAAATCCAGTTCTGCACTTCAGTGGCTGGAAGCTTGCTCCTGTGGCTCTGTGCCATCTTCCGTATAGACGTCGTACTTGTAAGTAGAACCTGGGTGGTCAGTTCTCAACCCCTTCTGTCCCTTACCATATATTCTCTCTCTAGCCGTTAACCGCACATCCTCTGCAGGCGCCTCCGGGTAAACCCCACGCCGTCGAAGCTCGGGAATGAGAAGATCAACTACATCTTCAAATGTACCAGGGGTCGTCACATATCCTAGGTTGAATCCATCCAGATCACCCTCCCGAATCCAATACTCCAGCTCGTCTGCCACCTTCTCCGGACTTCCAACAGATACGGGACCGAGGCCTCCAATTGCCGCCCGTTCGGCAATGACACGGGGCGTCCATTTAGGTACATGCTCGCTCGTCGTAGTGAAAGAATCGAGGATGCTGCGAACTTTGTGCGCCTCCAGCGAGTCGGCAGCAGTGACCTCCTGGTCCACAGGGATCTTGGAGAGGTCAATGCCAGTCCAGCCACTCACAAGGACCAATCCACCTATCACGGAGGCGTACTTCTTGAGCTCCTCGTGCTTGGCCTGGGCCTCCTCGTCTGTTCGACCGATGATGGGAGTGAAGGTGGCGAAAAACTTCAACGACTGAGGGTCTCGGCCAAGGGCTGCTGCTTTCTCTCGAATCTGCTTAATCTTGGGCTTTAGGAGCTGGGGCGAATGAGAAGAAACAAAGATGCCCTCGGCATGGGTAGCGGCAAATTCGGAGCCAGCTGCCGACGTGCCTGCCTGGAAGAGGAATGGGGTTCTCTGAGGAGAGGGGTCGACGATGTGGCGTGTGTCAAGATCGAAGAACTTGCCGTGATGATGAATCGTTCGGATCTTATCAGGGTCGGCGTAGCTGTCGTTTTCGGGATCAGGTGTAACTGCGTCATCCGCCCATGACCCTTCCCAAAGCCTAAGTCGTTCGGTTAGAATGCCTTGCATGAGGAGACATTGACGGTTTGAGGCTATAAAGGGTCGACTTGCTTGTACAGAACTCTCAAATACTCATCCGCCTGTGCATATCGCTCATCGTGAGGGATAGGGCTGTCAAGCCCGATGGCCTTGAAAGCAGCCTTCTTCCAAGAAGTGACAATGTTCCAACCAATGCGTCCCCTTGTGAAATGATCTAGACTCGAAAAGCGTTTGGCAAGCAAGAATGGTGGTTCGAAGGAGGTGGACGAAGTGATGGCGAACGAGAGATTCTTGGTCACTGCAGCCATGGCACTGATAGGCTGTGTTTTTGTCAGCTATTGTTCTTCCCCATACAAAGGTCTTCCATACAATCGTAGGGTCAGTCATTGGCCATTGCGCCGCGCGACGAATGCAGTTGTCAAGACTACCTTCGTATGTATCGTAACCCCCATACGTGTCGGCTAGGAAAAGAGCATTGATGCCACCCCTTTCCAATAACTTTGCGAGATTGATCCAGTAGTCAAGGTCTCTCTTGGTTGCTGATTTGTCGGCAGGGTTCTGGTACGTGCCTAGTCAGCAACTAGCCCGTATCTTGATTAATATGCGCACTGGTTTCAAACCTTCCACTGTCCTGGAGAAAGGTGCCCGACGGTGGACATGTCAAAAGCATTCAGCAAAATCTGCTTCTTGCTTGGAATGCCGCTACCACTGCCATTTGCAGAGCTGTGAATGGGTACCGAATTCATGTTGAGCATAGGTGAGTTGGATTATCTTCGAGTCTTGTCCCGTGAGTCTATCCCACTGGTGTGGCCCTCATGTTCCTTTATCAGCTTAGGAAACATCCTGAATCTCTTCAACTTGGCAAAGAAACGCGAAAAGACTAGGCAAGCTAGTCGCCATGTCGTGATTACCGTTGCTGTCCGTTGTGTGGGACTGGAGTGGGATGTTATCTGCATGTCGACCCCAATTCAATGTCTCCGATGCAGGGTGGAAGTTGGCGTGATCGCGGGCGTCAATGGTGCCATCCTGTGTCACCCTCAGTCCGAACCAAGGAGTTGTGCTTGGGGGGGGCCGCAGTGCCGGTCGGCTATCTCGACATCTGACGAGCAATGAAGTATTCCTCCGGTCTAACGGTATTTGACCATCGACTCTCGGTCTGATGCTTGTTTCGCCGACAGCGTGGTGGGTCAAAAAGAGGAGCGTTTCCCTAGCGGGTGTTAAACCTGATTGCAAATTTTGATGCAGTAAGCAATCTTTTCGAAAGAATAGAATACACGACACCTATATGCTCAGCATCCAATCAGCCGCTGCTATCCATTTTTATCAATTTGGTATAGATATTTGCATTAATGAAGGAACAGCGAGCCAGCGGCGCCATGTTTTCAGGGGCTGATTATTTGATGAATCCATGAGTCTTCGGGGTCGCTGAATTGGCAATTGACTACATATACAGTATACTGTATTGGATTCAAGCTGACGTGGATAAAATACTTCATCTGTGGTTATACTGAGGCTGGCTCAGATGCAGCCTGACTTGATATGGAACAGATTTGATCCTCTTGAAGTTTTAAGGATGAAAATTGAGTGTTCCTCAGTCAAACACCAGGCATTTCAAGAATTATAGAATACCAACAACACTTTTGCTTTGTGTATCTTTTGAGTACATGCGCCTGAGATTCTTCAACAGTGACCGTTTTACACCTTCGAAACTCACGTTGGTTCTCGATCAAAACTTAATCGCAGCTTCAGGCTGATCCTTGATCGTCCCTATCCTTTCTGTCCACCGCTACTGCCGATTGTTTGCCATCGTCCACAGTGGCATGGTCTTCTGGACCACTATCAGGGAAGCCAGTTGTATTTTCGACTTGTGGGCTGAATTACGGTCAGTCATCTTGTTTAGACTTTTGTTTGGGTTATGAAGCAAAAGCTACTTACTCTCTTCGTTTGACGTAAATACGCAGAATGTGAGTGGCGATTATTAGGAGAACCGAAGAACCGAGGGTGAACGCAAAGCCCTTAGGGTATCGAGGTGCCTCCACGGTGGGAAACACCAATAGGGGAGTCCATGCCGTAGAAGACTGAGATATGGCATTGATAAGAACCAGAGTGAAGGACCGCTCCGCTGGGGATGATCGCAATTGAGTGTTTACCCATCCGTGGAAAACGCTTGACATGGCATATGATGAATAGATAGTGGAGAAGGCAAACCATTTAGCAGGTTCGGGAACGTCCCAGATAACTAGAATGATGAGTCCGAGTATGTTCCATGTATGTGAAAGCGTTATGGCCCAAGCCGGGCCAAGAACGAGATCCGAGGCAAAGCAGATGAACAAAGTATAGAAGATGCCTAGGGCGGGTGCAATTGTGCCGAGCTCATTAACCTTTGCTGCAGAGTAACGGCCGAGACTCTTGATCCACAGAAGGAAGCTTCCGGACGATGTGTGAATACCAGCGTTCCAGAAAAAGACATCGACGAGGATGATACCCCAGAACTGTGGTGACAAGAAAACCTTCTTCAAAGCACCAAACTTGAATTTGCCGTGTGATGCGTGACCGGCACGCTTCAGTCTTTCAACGCTTAACGCGACGTTTTCTCTCTTTAGAACCATTCGGTTGGGTTGCTCAGGGGTACCTGGGAGGACGAAGTAGCCCAGGATACCAATCGGGATAGTGATGAGAGAGCAGATAATATACATCCACCTCCATCCTGCAAGGCCGTTGACACCCTCAAGACGAGATGAAGCGCCAGCCTGAATGAGGCCGGCAGTGAGCGTACCCAAAGAGAGGCCGACATAAAAGATGCCGCCGCGTCGCGCAATCTCATCGCCACGATACCAGGACCCTTTTTATTTCGTTAGCAGATGGGGAGAATACAGGTACCGTATTTCGGTCGACTTACCAAAAAGATAGTGCATAACCGGGAAGAAGGCAGCTTCGAACCACCCAACGAGGAACCGGTATGCAGCAAGCTCGGCAAATCCAGTAACTCGAAACTGAAGCAGCGTGAAGATTCCCCAAGCAATGTCAAGGAAAGGAATAAGCCAGTGAATGGGAACGTAAGTAAGAACAAACATCATCGGCACCTGCCCGGTGACTGCGCCGATGATATAAAATGTTTGGAGTTGGACAAGTTCGTTGCCCTTGAATCCAAGATCTTCCTTCAGGCCGGCGACATAGGCGTTGTTCAGATTGGACTGGTCGATATACTTGACCCAGTAACTCAACACCGCATATGGAACAATAAGAAGATCCAGCTTGTTGATGAGCTTGCGTTCCTCCGGAGTATCAGTGTCGGCGAACCACTGGATATGCCACCAGCGCCTACGTGCCTGAACCACCATGACGAATAGTTATCGGTTGCTCAGTCAAAAAGAGTAAAAGAGGATGAAAGGGTTGGCTGCACGACAATCCAACATGACCAAGAGGTGTAGAATCGAAGGTTTCTACAAGTTTTAGTATCAGACTCCCGTCATAACCCTTGCGATCCAAATCTTCCCATCTCATGTCAAAGACCTCTAGAGCCTCGAATGCGGGCCTGGACATGGTTCTCGCACAAAATTGGGAAACAAAACTTGGCGTCAGCGTTATTCAAGGTACAATGTCGGAGGATACCGCGTAATGGCGTCGCCAACCATAGCTCGTGAGTGGCAGGGCAAGACAAGACGTTGCAGTAATGCAGGAAGACAGAGGATAGGCCATTACACCATTCCAGGGCTCATTGATGTGATAGGAAATCAGATGGAAAGAGGAAAGGTGACGCGCCTCTTTGTCTCGATAGACCACTTAAACCCCGGTCATGCGTGCCGATGCCACCGGCTGGCACCATCCATGCTTCCCCCCATCACCGTGCAGAATTGGAGATAAGTCTGCATACAGCGGATTAAAAGAGGAAAAGAGGTAAGCTGAAACTCCTCTTGGGACTAGAGCCTCCAGTGTATGTGGTGTTGGAGCTCCGATCTGAGGATGACACACGGAACTGTAGATTGGGGGTCAGGCGTACCTGGGTATTCCCCAAGAAAGTGGGGAGATGGCGTGCTCTCCGTATCCCATGCACCTCATCTCCAACAACAGCTCCAACGTAGGATCACCCACACCATCGGCAGCGGGGTCGGGAGGGAAGCTCCTGGTGTGGTGGAAAGCTATTACGAGGGTCAAGCTGTTGCTCGAGATAACAATGTCTTCTTTCTGATAGGATGCTTGTGACCGACGAGGTGGTCCCGGGTTGAACCAAGCTTGAAGAGTCGAGAGCTCAGAATGTCCCCTGCTTCGGCGTGTAACGCATTCGAGCAGGTCTCTGACGTGATTCCGATGCCCGGTGCTGCGAGGGGAAGAGTAGTCGTCGGACAAAATGGAGATTTCTCATATGGTCTGTTGTCGACCTGGCTTTGAGGCCGTCCGAGAACCATTGGGATTGGGAACCTGGTGTTTTGAAGTTACACATACTCTGTTGAGTTTTCCATTATGGGTGACCACATTAAGACAGCATCGTCGCCAGTGACTGGCGAGATACTGAGTAATGGCCGCAGTGAAAACGGCGTTGTACCCGAGACACCCACCAAACGCGGCCTTGACCAGCAAACGCCCATAGACCGGGCCGTAGACTCGTTTCTCACACCCCCGAAGTCCATTTACGACAACTACCCCATCAAACTTGTGGATAGATATATAGACGAGCCTCGAGATCTACGGGTAGCCGTCGTTGGCGCAGGGCTCTCTGGAGTCCTAGCCGGAATCCTCCTCCCGGCAAAGGTCCCCGGCATCAAGCTCACAATTTATGAAAAGAACGCGGACGTGGTAGGTCTCGATTAGCTTCGACACATGAAATACTCACAACGACTAATACCAAGAGTCCAGGGCGGAACTTGGTTCGAGAACATATATCCCGGCGTCCGCTGCGACGTACCGGCTCACATCTACCAGTCGACCTTCGATCCAAACACCCAGTGGACAGAAGAATTCGCCCAGGGCGCCGAGATCCGCGACTATTGGCAGGGCCTGGCGTGCAAATATGACGTCTACAAATACCTTCAGCTCTCGCAGCGCGTCGAGAGTCTGAACTGGGTTGATTCACGTTCCATATGGCAGATCACCATTCGCGACCTCAAGACGAACGAAACCCATATCAATGAGGCCGAGTTCGTCCTGACAGCCATCGGTCGCTTCAACGCCTGGAAACTGCCAGATTACCCCGGTATGGAGGACTTCAAAGGCGTGCTCAGGCATGCCTCAAACTGGGATCCCAGCTTCGACCCCAGGGACAAGAAGGTCGCCGTGATTGGCAACGGGGCCAGCGGCATCCAGCTCACATCCAACCTGCACAAGGTCGTCTCACACCTGGATCACTACGCAAGAAACAAGACGTGGATCACGGCGTCCTTCGCCGGCGATGAGACGTCAATCGAGCCGATCCCCATCTCAAAAGAACTGAGAGAGACCTTCCCCAAAGACCCGGAAGCCTATCTCAAGTACCGCAAGGAGAACGAGAGCAAGTACTTCCGCCACTTCAGCGGCTGGCTCAAGGGGTCGAGCGAAAACGACGAGGCGCGGGAGACGTTCCGCAAGTTCATGAACGACCGCCTCGCCAAGAAGCCCGAGCTCATCGACGCGCTCATCCCCGAGTTCTCTCCGCACTGCCGCCGCCTGACGCCTGGGCCGGGCTACCTCGAGGCCATCAGCTCGGAGAAAACAGACTACGTGCAGACCCGGATCCGTCGCATCACCGAAACCGGCATCGAGACGGAAGATGGCAGGCACCGCGAGGTGGACGCCATCTTCTGCGCAACGGGCGCCAACGTCGACATGGCGCCGCCGTTCCCCGTCACGGCCAAGGGCCAGGACCTCGCGGAGGTTTGGCGGCCCGACGGGCCCTACACCTACTTCGGCTCCGCCACCCCGGGCTTCCCCAACCTGCTCTTCGTCCACGGGCCCAACGGCAGCGGCCGCTCCGGCACGGTCCCGCACAATGTCGAGAACCAGATCACGTACTTTGCGCGGATCCTGCGCAAGGCGGGCCGCGAGGGCATCAAGAGCATCCAGCCCACCAAGAGGGCGGCAGACAACTTCACGCAGTATTCGGACGCCTTCTTCGCTACGACAGTGCTGTCTGAGAACTGCAGCTCGTGGTACAACAGCGGCAAGGCCGGTTCGAGGATCCATGGCCTGTGGCCGGGGTCGGCGACGCTGGCGACGATTGTGCAGCGCGAGCCCAGGTGGGAGGACTTCGAGTACGAGTATGTCGGAGACTCGGAAAACCCTTTCTTATGGTACTTTGGCAAGGGCTGTACTAAGAAAGAGCTGGATCCGGAGGCGGATGTCACACCGTATCTGAAGGCCGGCGGTGTCGATGTCAAGGATGTTCACGAGAGCTGGTGGAGTGTGCCATAGTGGCTGTGGCCTGAGAAGAGCGACGTTGGATCAAGGGAGACCATCGACATGGAGGAACGAAATGCATCTTGTTTCCATCTCATTAATGGCTTTCCTCGTCAATAGTATCGTCTCTTTGTTATTGAACCTGTCCTTTAGACCGCCTTACATCCTATCCTACAACGCGGTTTTGGAGAATTTTGAAGGCAACTAGCCCCAGGCACCAGAATGAACTTGGTCTCGCCTTAACCGTTAGACGTCGCGGAATCCAATGCAGGCCTTTTGACTCAAGCGTCAACGTCAAGCCTTTACTAATGGTATCGTTCCGTAAAAGCCTACAGAGCCCATGATAGCAGACATTCAGCTCTCTCGAAGCCGCATGGACTCGTCCCAGGTGCTTGGGGCCAGCTGAGACGGACTACACAGTCCCAGAAAGCCTGTCCGCCTGCGCTTATTCCTAGCTCTCGCGTGTTTCCCACTCAGCTCTTGCTAATTACTCAAGGTGGTGAAAGGGGTGGAGGGATGGGTGTAGTAACACTTCGCCATCTGTGCGCCGGCCGCGGAATGGCGTGATGAACCTGGTTGATCTCGCAACGCCGAAGGGAGCTGCCCACCCAAACAAGCCTCCCCCAGTCTCAGGGATCTCTACAAGATGGCTGACAATCTTAGTCCCACACGCTGAGCTATTGCACGATTTGGGGTAGCGTGTGGGATGAGCCTGGGATCGTCGCAACAGAGAGGGCAAGGGGAAAAAAAAGAGTTTGTCTGGACCCTGCACCTTCGGCTCCGGCACATGTAGATGGCGCATCAGTCGCGTGTCTTCACAGAGGCTGGGCCGCAGAGAGCAGCACGACAACCCTAACAATGACACGCAATCCCTCCATGCTCAGTTTGCGAGCTTGCCTGGTCTAATCCATAAGACGGAGGGTTCCTGTTGTCGTTATGGAACCCCGGCTGTTCAGGACTCAGCCAGTATCGTTTTTGGGTCAAACTGTCGTCCTCCAATATCATCGATTCCTTCGTCCTCTAATAATCAACGGAAGAGACAAGTCAAGATGGCAGAGTACGCCGACGCCCAGGCGGGCCATGTCATCCCTCCCAAGTCGGAGCGCCACCCAGGTCAGCCCTCCTCGTTCGCTGCTTGCATCGTTCTCGGGGCCCGAGAGAAGCAAAAGAACTGACATCATGAGCGAGACAGTGCGCTGGAACCGCTCGACGTTCTACAACATGACCATCCTTGGCCTGTGCAACCTCGCGGCGCCTGGCATCTGGGGCGCGATGAACTCCCTCGGTGCCGGCGGTGCCGCCTCGCCCAAGGTCGTCAACGCCGCCAACGCCTTGACATTCTGCCTCATGGTCGTGTCGTGCTATTTCTCCTCGGTGATCGTCCACTACATCGGGATCAAGGGCGCCTTGATCTTTGGAACGTGAGCCTACTTACTTACCCTTTCCCCGACGCGAATAGAATTCTGGGCTGACGTGCGACGTCACTCGGCCAACAGCATCGGATACGCCCCTTTCGCCGCCGGCCTGTACACCAACAACCGCTACGGTATCGATTGGCTGATGCTCCTCGGCGCCGCCCTCTGCGGCATCTCGGCCGGCGTCTTCTGGATGGCCGAGGCCGCCATCGCCATGGCGTATCCTGAGCCCTGGAACCGCGGCAAGGCGCTGGGCTACTGGCTCACCTACCGCCTGTGCGGCCAGATCCTCGGCGGGGCTATCAACCTTGGCCTCAACGCGAGCAACGACCAGGCCGGCAAGGTCTCGTACACCGTCTTCATAGTCTTCATCGCCATCCAGGCGGCGGGCCCGTTCGTCGGCCTGCTCCTCAACAAGCCAGACAAGGTCGAGCGGCAGGACGGGCAGAAGGTCAGCCTGGCCATCCTCGAGAACCCGTGGTACGAGATCAAGGCCACGACGCGGAACCTGCTCACGTCAAAGTTCCTCCTCATCGTCCTTTGGATCGGCCAGGCCGTCTTCTCGGAGGCCGTCTTCTTCACCTACCTTGCCAGTAAGTCATGCCGGGCCCACTCTCTTGGGGGGGGGGGCGGCACAATACTGACGGGCGATTGCAAAGCATGGTTTTCTGTTCGATCGAGGGCCCTGGGCTCCTTCTTGTCTGGCATCGTTGCTGTGATTTCAGGTAACCTCCTCGGTGTAAGTCACATCTAGGATGATACTTGGTGAAAGCCTACAAGAAACTGATTGACTCCGTTACAGCACTGGCTTGACCGTGCCAAAGCCTCGCTCAAGACACGCACTCGGTCTACCTTCTGGGCCCTCGTCGTCACCCAGGGCGCCTGGTGGCTCTGGGCCACCATCCTCGCCACGCGCTTCCGCGAGACGCGCCCGACGCACGACTGGGCCAGCCCGGGCTTCGGCGCCGCCTTTGCCGTCTACATCTTCCTCACCATCGGGTTCCAGCTCAACTATCTCTTCCTGTACGTCCCTCTTTCTCTGTCACCCAAGCCCCTGGTCATCGCAACCTGCGTCTGATAAATCATCACGCTAACGAAAACAAGATACTTCATCGTCACGAACCTGGCCAAGGGCGAGGAGGAAGTTATCCGCTACGCTGCCCTCCTCCGCGGCGTGGAATCGGCATGGCAGGCCATCAGCTACGGACTCACGTCCCTCACCATCTTCGGCGAGGTTGGCGGTATCTACTTTAATTTTGCGTTATGGGCCGTGGCCATTGGGCCGGCGTGGCTTGTCCTGAGGCATTTTGGTTCAGGGATGCAAGTGCACGTTGAGGAAGTGAGGGAGGTCAATGCTGTGGCATCGAGCGAGGATGGCGAGTTGGATACCAAGCAGCACTAGGCGTGGGTGGCATACTCAGGTCAGAAACGTAATCAAGGTACCGTAATTTTGTAAAAAAGAATTTCATCCAGCGGGGTACCGATCGTCGAGACGGGGGTGTTGAATTCTGCCGCAGAGATAGACGCTTCCTTGTTTCATTGAATTAATTTGTTCGGCCTGAACCTTGATCAAGTCACTTCCTGTGCAGCAAAAAGAGGTCCGCGAATATCTGGCTGAGCCATGTCATCGGAGCTAACATGACGTGATGGCCTCACATTCAAACTCTGAGCTCCAGGCCACACAGTTATCGACCGGAATCTCTGGGGTCCTTTGTCTCGAGGTAGTAGCTGTGGAACTTTGCAGCTTAGCTGAAGTGCTATTAGCTGGAGATAAGTGAGGAGGGGGCCCTGAGGGTGTCATGCGAGGCTTTCGTGCAGGAGCTTCCTTGACAGCTTGGCGACATTGGCGTGGGGACCGTCGTATCCCCGTCGTGCGTCGTCGTGCGTCTTGCGCCACCGAGCCGTCCGGTGGCATCATCGCCCCGGCTCCACGGCACCGGACCCACGCCGAACATCGGGAGGGGTGCATTTTGGGGTAAACTCGCCATGACAAACCAGACCGTGGGCAGTCCCCAAGCTGCGTCACGCCACGCCCGGTTCCGATCGCTGCCCCTCCAAGCCCTATTGCTACCCCGCGGCCGCCGAGGACAGCTCGTCATCTTTTTCTTGGAGCTTCTGCTTTGATTAGAACTCTCATATTCTCGCAGGACCTTACATGAGGAAAGTAGAGCTGGTATCCAGAGTACAAGCATACCAAAGCGAATACACCAAAGAAGACATGGCCGACACGACGGGAAGCAAGCCGAAGAAGAGCCTCGTGCTCAATGCCTTTGTGGAGATGTGTAAGAAACCCGCGTCTCCCACGCCGAGCGAAGCGACGACAAGGCCGCAGCTGACAGCCGTGATGTAGGCAGCGGACATCAGTCTCCAGGTCTCTGGAGACATCCCGACGACCAATCATGGCGCTTCAACGAGATCAGTCACTGGGTTGAGCTCGCGAAGCTGCTCGAGGAGGCCAAGTTCCACGGTATCTTCATCGCCGATGTTCTCGGTAGGATAATTGCCCAAGACCCGCCACCTATCCTTCGAGGGTCGTGTCACTGACGCGCGCAAAAAAAAGGTGGCTACGACGTGTACTCGCAATCTCTCGACCCCGCCAAGATCTCGGGCGCCCAATGGCCCGTCAACGAGCCATTGGCGCCCATCTCTGCCATGGCCGCAGTGACGAAGAGCATCGGATTCGGCGTAACGGTTTCGACAACATATGAGCAGCCTTACCACTTGGCAAGACGGTTGTCGACAGTGGACCATCTCAGCGGTGGCCGGTAGGTTGTCCACGTCGTCTAGATCCCCAACGGTGCTCTTTGAAACTGACATTATTGCAGCTTAGGATGGAATGTTGGTGACCAAGACCGTGTGAGCGGATCGTATGGCTGACATGGCGCAGATCGTGACTAGCTACCTGGATTCGGCGGCGAAGAACATGGGCCTCGCCCAGCAGCCCCAGGTGAGAATCCCTCAACCAACCAACCATCGAACCGCGGATCCAGGCGCTAACGGGAGCAGCACGATGATAGGTACGCGCAGGCCGAGGAGTACATCAAGGTCATGTACAAACTTTTCGAGTCGTCGTGGCGCGACGACGCCGTGAAACTCGACCGCAAGTCGGGCGTTTACACACAGCCGGACCTAGTCCGCAGGATCGACCACAAGGGCCGGTTCTTCAGCGTGCCGGGCCCGCACATCGTGCAGCCCAGCCCGCAGCGCACACCACTCCTCCTGCAGGCGGGGGCGTCCAAGGCAGGCAAGCAGTTTGCGGCACAGCATGCCGAGGCCATTTTCGTGTCGGCGCACGCGCCGGCCGTGTGCGCCAAGAACGTGGCCGAGATCCGGGCGCTCGCGCGGACCGAGTACGGGCGCGATGGCGAGGACATCAAGGTACTCGCGCTCGTAACGCCGGTGCTGGGGGCGACGGAGGAAGAGGCGCAGCGGAAGCTGGCCGAATACCGGCAGTACGCGTCGCACGAGGGCGCGCTGGCGCTCTTTGGCGGGTGGACGGGCATCGACCTGGGCCAGTACGGCGACGACGAGGAGCTGCGGCAGGTGGAGAGCAATGCGGTTAAGTCGACGGTGGAAGGCTACGCGCGGTTCTCGCCGGGCACGGCCAAGTGGACGAAGCACACGATCGCGGAGCACGTCAGTATCGGTGGCAACGGACCGGTCCTGGTCGGCACGGCGGCGCAGGTTGCCGACGGGCTCGAGGCGTGGGTGGAGGAGGCCGACGTCGACGGTTTCAACTTTGTGAGTGGCCATGTTTTCTTCTTGGTGTTCTTTTCCCCACTCCTTTCTTTCTCTTTCTTTCTCGAACGAAACGTGTGTCGAGAGGATGTGTGCTGACTTTCCATCGCAGGCGTACGCCCTCTTCCCGCAGTCGTTCAAGGACATTATCGACCTGCTGTTGCCGGAACTGCGGCGCCGAGGTCTGTTCTGGGACGACTACGCCGTCCCCGGGGGCACGTACAGAGAGAACTTTTACCGCAAGAAGGGCCAGACGGGCCCGCTGGACCAGCACGTGGCGGCGGCATACCGATGGAAGGCGGGGGTGCCTGCGGAGGAGGCCAAGATTCCGGAGTAGAAAAGGGAGGAAAAGATGTATCAGAAACAATCCACCGAGATTCATGAGAGCTTTGAAACGATTCGCCCGAGTCCCTGTCCCTGTGCAATGACGGTATATGGTCAGCGAGTGTTACGAAGTAGGAAGCAACCTGTGCGGGTTTTTGAATAGAGGCTGCTCATTTCAGGTCTCGGCGATGCGGAGATGGGCCGGGAAGAAGTGGCCCCCCCCCCGCGGTGCGCGAGGGTACACGAAATGGAATGCGACAAAAACGCGTTGAGAAAGCCGAGATTCGTCCGGCCGAGCTGTGCCGAAAGAATGGCTCGCATGTACGGAAGTTTTGTTGAAGCCCCGGTTTGGTGTCTGGGAACCCCTGATGCGGTGGGTGCTTGGACGGTGGGGGGGCGAGCGAGCTGTTTCGAGGTCCATGATGGGATTGATGGATGGACAAATTCGACATTGGCGACTCTGCAAAACTGTTGAGGTTCATTCAATGAATGCAATCATCAAGAGTGGAAGATGTCCTGAATGAATCCTCGACCCAGTCCAGTTCAGTTCTACGTCCTTCTCTTGGTGTCCATGTCCAATATTGCGTCGTACCATCGGTCAATGGTTCGCGGTGACGGTGCTGTGTCCTCGCTGCAAATAGGCACATCGAGTACCTAAGCCACCTACCTACATAAGACAGACAGGTATGGGGATCTAGGTACCTCCAGTGAGGTGCCTTGGCCTTTGCGGTAACGGGTTGTTACCGACTGTTACCGAGCCGCTGCTCCGTTGAGCCAATCAGATCAGCGTATACGATGACATAAGACACATTTTGCTGATGTAATACATGCAAGGACGTATGCACCTCACAGAAACACGCACAGCTACAAGTATCACCAGAAGCTCCTCCCCTGCTTGCCATGCCGTACTGCGTCATTCTCCACCGAGGGGCTCCATGACAAGTGAGTAAAGTGACCTGATCTGATCCTCGTATCGCTCTCGTCTTTCTTTTGCCTTTTCACCTAAAGAAAAATAGGGAAACCTATGGCCGGCGTTTTTCCTCCCTCTTCCTTCACGGACACGAATAGTTAACCCTATATATATATATATATAGAAACCTACCTCGTCACCCACTTTTTGCCCCAACATCCCTCGGCTCTCACCACCAAAACAAAACCTCACATCCTCTCATAATGGCGTCCCCTGTCGCCTCAGCCGCCCTGCGGTCTCGTGTCAAACGTGCCTCGTTGCTGAACAAGCTCACCCGTCCCAAGGATCTCCTCCAGCACTTCCCCAATGGCGCCTACATCGGCTGGTCCGGCTTCACCGGCGTCGGCTACCCCAAGAAGATGCCTACCTTCCTCGCCGACCACGTCGAGCAGAACAGCCTTCAGGGTCAGCTGCGTTACAGCCTGTTCGTCGGCGCCTCCTCAGGTGCCGAGACGGAGAACCGTTGGGCTGGCCTCGACATGATTGAGCGACGAAGCCCTCACCAGGTCGGCAAGGCCATCTCCAAGGGTATCAACGAGGGCCGCATTCACTTCCACGACAGGCATCTGTCCCAGTTCCCCGTCGACCTCGTCTACGGCTTCTACACAAAGGAACGCCCCAACAAGAATCTCGATGTCGTCGTCGTCGAGGCCACCGAGATCAAGGAGGATGGCAGCATCGTTCCCGGCGCCTCCGTAGGCGCCACCCCTGAGCTGGTACAGATGGCCGACAAGATCGTCATCGAGGTCAACACCTCGCTGCCGAGCTTCGATGGCCTACACGACATCACCATGACCGACCGGCCACCTCACCGTAAGCCCTACCTCATCATGGGCGTCGAGGACCGCATCGGTCGCACCTCCATCCCCATCGACACGGAAAAGGTCGTCGGCATCATCGAGTCCGACTACCCAGACCAAACCGCCCCCAACACTCCAGCCGACGCCGCCTCGCGCGCCATCGCCAGTCACCTCATCGAGTTCTTCGAGCATGAGGTCACCCACGGCCGCCTGCCCAAGAGCCTCCTCCCCCTGCAGTCCGGCATCGGCAACATTGCCAACGCCGTCGTCGGCGGCCTCAAGGACTCCAACTTCTGGAACCTCAAGGTCTGGACCGAGGTCATCCAGGACACCTTCCTCGACCTTTTCGACTCGGGCCACCTCGACTTCGCGACCGCCACCTCAGTCCGCTTCTCCCCCGACGGTTTCCAGCGCTTCTACGACAACTGGGACAGCTACCACAACAAGCTACTCCTCCGCAGCCAGGGCGTCTCCAACTCCCCCGAGATCATCCGCCGCCTTGGTGTCATCGGGATGAACACTCCAGTCGAGGTCGACATCTACGCCCACGCCAACAGCACCTGCGTTATGGGCTCACGCATGCTCAACGGCCTCGGTGGCAGCGCCGATTTCCTCCGCAACGCAAAGTACAGCATCATGCATACTCCCTCCACTCGCCCCTCCAAGACGGACCCCCATGGAGTCAGCACAATCGTGCCCATGTGCACCCACATTGATCAGACTGAGCATGATTTGGATGTCGTCGTCACCGAGAACGGCCTTGCCGACGTCCGCGGCCTGAGCCCCCGCGAGCGCGCTCGCGTTATCATCAAGAACTGCGCTCACCCCATCTACCGGCCCATCCTCGAGCGCTACTTTGACAAGGCCGAGTTCGAGTGCCTCCGCAAGGGCATGGGCCATGAGCCTCACCTGCTCTTCAACTCCTTTGACATGCACAAGGCCCTCGTTGAGGAGGGCAGCATGCAGAAGGTCAACAGCTTCTAAGCGGGTGGTCCATCACTTGCACAAAAGCGCGACCTCGTTTGTCATGGTTTTTCGTCGGCGCATTCATGGCGTGCCTGGGATTTTCATTTTGGGAGCATAAAGTAACTAGCTGGAATTTTGATAGGAAAATGATACCTTGCTGGACAATAGAACCTCTACTACATATATACATGCATACAGCCACACGATGCCAAGCCCCCGACTGCAGACAGTTGATCACATATGTCAGAGTGACGTCTTTTCCCGTTGAGGTACATTATCCAGGCGGTCCCTCTTGAAGTCGCCGGCCCCGAGACGGAAATGTCGGATCTCTGTTTCTTCCGAACGTCTCATCCAGCACCCGCCCCGGACCTCATCTCCGGCGCCATCATTTCTGACCCGGCTTCACAAGCCCCTCCAGGTGGTCGGCCGCCTCCTCGGGCCCGTTGTGCTTGGCGAAATCGTCGCGGATCCTCTCGGCCGCTCTCCGATACTTCGGATCCGACACGATCCGCTCGACCGCGGCTCCCAGCGCCTTCTCGCCCGGCGTGTTTGTCCCGAGATCGATCCCGGCCCCGCTCCACGCGACACGAGAGCTAACGTCGGCCTTGTCCTCGGTCCGGCCCGCGCACACCATCGGCACGCCGCAGCTCAGCGCCGCGAGTACACCATTGTAGCCCGCGTTGGTGACCATGACGCCGACGTGGGGCAGGAGCTTGGCGTGCGGGACAAAGTCCGCCACCCGCGCGTTGGCCGGCAGCGTCCCGGCTGGAAACGCCGTTTCCGTGTTCGGGGTCGTCACGATGACGAGGAGGTCCGCGCGGCTCCCGAGAGCGGACAGCGTCGGCGCGATGAGGTTCGCCGCGTTGGTCGCGTACGTTCCCTGCGTCACGTGGACGACCTTGTCCCGCGGGTGCACGAGCATCTCGCCCCACCACGAGGGCAGAGCGGCGTCCCCATCGTTGTCGCCAAACAGCGGGAGCAGCGGCCCGACGAACGTGACAGCCGGGTGCAAATTCTTCCTCGGGAACTCAAAGGCCGGCGTCGTGGGCATGAGGTGCAGCGCGTCCGACCTCGTCGCGTCGAAGAAGCCCGTTGCCGGCAGCGGCGGCAGGCCCAGCGCCGCCCTCTTCTCGTTGAGCGCGGCCGTGAGTTTCGGGTAGAGCAGCCGGCCCGCCGTCGTGTGCGCCAGCGCGTTGACCCAGCGGCCGACGGGCGTCTTTGGGGGCGACCACCCGGTACCCCAGGGCGGGACGTCGGCGTCGAGCGTGACGAGGGGATTGATGCCGAGGGTTGCGTACGGTGGGCCGCCGAGGTCGCGCAAGCAGTGCGCGCCGTAGGCGGTTAGGTCGACTAGCAGGACGTCGGCGGCGAAGTCCTCAAGAACAGCCCGGTAAGCGGCGACTTGGTCGGGCACGCGGTCCAGGAAGAGCTGGCGGAGGGTGGAGACGACGGCGGCGAGCCCCGAGGTGCCCGGCTCCGGCGCGAGCGGTGTCTCGTCGTGGCGCGCGAGGGCCGGGGGCGAGGCCATAAAGGTGGCACCGGTCGGTGTGACGAGATGCTCGTGGGAGGCCGAGGTGAGCCAGGCGACGGAGTGCCCGCGGCGGACGAGGGCGCGCGCGATGGGCTGGGCCGGGTGGATGTGCCCCGCAAAGGGCATCGTCGCGATGAGGACCTTCATCGCGTGCCCGTGGGGAGCGGCTAACGAGGCTCTCGGTATGTTGTGTACTCGATTAGACTGTTCAATATGCTTGCAGATATGTGAGCTGAAGGCTGTGAGGTTTTGAATCCATCGTGGCCCGCGTTTTCGAGTCCCCCGGATATGCCGGCCTCTACAGCGGAGTCAAACAATTTAAGGTTTAATGAGCGGCAACAGGCCCGAGGCCTTCGGAAACCGGCCCTGAATCGCACTGTTTTGCATACAAGGACTGAAGGAACTGTTGTCGAATCAGACTTCCACTCTATCGGAGATGGGGATTCTTGAACGTAGAATTGCTCTGGAAAGATGAATGTGTTGCTCATGGAAAAGGGGTAAATCTCGAAGAATCTCACCACCGCTGACCGATGAACGTCACTCTGTCCGCCGCATCCAGGACCTGTTCCACATGGCCATCTTTCAACTTATTGAGCCATGTCCACGAGAAGAACAACAAACCTGGTTTCTGTGTTCATCATCCGGTGTCATAGGCAGCTGCCGAGATTTCCATTGGCCCGATGCACAACGGCTGCCCTAAAGCCAAGAGACGCAGATTTCCCCAGTCCAAAAGGATTCTGTCCAGGTGTCCGACCGCGCTTCGGGCGCACAAAAGACATCGTGGCCTCTCAGCCCTCAGACACATATAAGTCGATGCAACTGCCATATCGTTACAAATAGCTATAGCTCTTTTCAGCGAAACCCAAGATTCAGGACCACGGTACAGAACTACCACCGCAACCATGCACCCAACCGTCCGAAACGTCCTTTTCTTTTCCTTTCTCCTGTGTGCCGTCTCGGCCTCCGCCCCCTCGTTCCGCTGCCCGACCTACATCGACACCGTCGTGCCGGCGGGCCAGGACAAGCATTACGGGCGTCGCGAGCCCGGCGACCCGTTCCTCGCCACCATGCGTGACGTCCACGACACCCTATCCCGCTGCCCCGACATCAAGAGCCTGAAGCTCCGCGTCACGGGGCTGGGCTGCTCTGAGCACCCCGACCGCTGGAGCTTCCCTTTCGACCTCGCCGCCCCCTCGCGCTACCCGTCGGCGCTGGAGGTCCTGGACCTCGAGGGCTACCGCTTCGACGACTCGGCCTGGGCCGAGGCCTTGCAGCCGCTCTGGCCTGGTCAAGGCTGTCTTCTACGCTGGAGACTGGGAGCGGCCATGGGACGGTGCCCTGGCGGAAGACCAGTGGCTCGACGGCAGGCAGGCGTTCATGGTCTGCGAGGCTCTTGTTGACGACGATGGCGTCCCGGTGACCGGGCGGTCGCGCTGGGAGTACCAGTGTCAGGGCATCCACACTCAGGCTGCCTCCCCGTATTCGGCGTCGGGATACTCCGAACGCTATGACGATTTTTACGATCGCGCGTGGCAGGGTCCTCTGGCCGAGCGAGCCAGACGGATGCAGTTGTAAATGAGGATAACGCGTCTTGTGGTGGGGGAAGGGGAATGCTTGCAGCCTGGTCGTCGTCAAGACGGTGTCTCGGTGGAAAGCGAGAACGCCTCCCCCACGCCCGCGGCGCCTTTTCTCAGTGCCCCGATCCAGCTCCCGAGAGCGACAGAGACGCCGATGTTGTTCCACCGTGGGCCGTTCCCGAAGCAGAAAAAGTTCTGCACCAGCCAAGCCGACATGGTCCGCATCATCTCCTCGTCGGCGCGCGTCCCCCGGCCCTCGAGCACGGCCTGAAACCGCGCTGCTTCGTCCGGCGTCAGCTGGCTCAGAAGGTTCTCTGCCACCTCCTCGGGCGTCTTCCACCACCGCGGCGGCACGCCCTTGGTCTCCCAGTCGTGCAGGACGACCTTGTACAGGCCTACCACGGCACTCCGGTCGAACTGCTCCGACAGCGTGCGGAACATGTACCCCTTGCGCCTGTAGTCCAGCCGAGCCTGAGCCAGAGACACGACGTACTCCCGGTCGGCCAGGGGCCTCGAGGGGCTGAAGATGCGGTCCAGGTGCCTGATGGCCGGAGGGGCGGAGCGGGAGTTCCAGAGGTCGACAGTGTAGTCCACGGTGGACCAGAATATGTAGCCCGGCATGGTGCGCGCGCCCGCGCCGATGTATGGCATGATGTCCAGCGGCGGTTCCATGACGCGGACCAGACGGTCCGTCTCGAGCCAGAGGCCGTAGTCGAGGCGCGGGCTCAGCTTCCCACCCCGCGCTTCATCCTCGGGCAAAGACCCAAAATCGGCGGCCATATCGGCAGCCGGCGGTGACGGGGTGAGCTGAGCAGGCTGCGCGGACGGTGAACGGGCAACTTGCCCAGCACCGTCGGACCCCATGTCCTCGTAAGCGACAGCCACCTCATCGCCGATGCCGGCCAGCTCTCGGGCCTTGGAGAGAGCGGTCCTAAGGTGGTCGGGGATGGCGTCGCACCCCCTTGAGGCCCTGTGGATCTCGGTGATGGCGTCCTTGAGCTTGCGGTTCTCATCCTGGAGCGTCTGCACCTTGGACGCGTGGCGCTTGCGGTACTCGCGCTGAGCAATGACGCCTCGCGCACGTTGTCGAGCCTGTGCCGGGTCGTCAGCAATCACGTCTCGTCGGGAAAACCCCATTCCTTTCTCGACCCCTGTAAACCTCACCTCAGCGTCGGCGGGACTCATCTCCGTTGCTAAATGCGGTCTCGTTATGCCCTAGGGCTACGCTCAAGAGACTCGCCGTATCAACGTTATCACGAATAATGGACAATCAGAGCTACACCCTTTATGATGGCGAGGAAATGATGCATTAATCAGCTTGAACCTGGAAGAGGTGCTACCATAGCGTAAGCATTGTGCTCTCCCATCGTTGATCAAGTAAGCATCGGCTGACGGATCAACGGCCGGAGCCCCACCCATAACGTTATCCGGAAGCTCGGGGAGTTCGGCGGCGGACAGCGGCGGAAAGATTCCAACTTCCGTACATGTTCGGCAACGTTGTCTTGATGGACGGGGTAATTGAACAATGCATGTACGATGACATGAGAACCGAGTTCGTTCTTGGACGCACCCTATTTCCATGAGGAGTAGCACAACAAAACACTATAAAGATAGAATGTTTGCTCTCAGAGTTTCACGGTATCGGCTCCAGCATTCCCACAACAATCTCCACGACAGGAATAAAAACCACTTTCCACATCCGCCATGTCGATCCCTTCCCCTACCAAAACCTACCGCACAGCGACGTATCAAGACATCTCGCCGTCCCGCGCTGAACTATCGACCAAAGGGAAACATGCCTTCGTCTCGGGTGGCGGTTCAGGTATCGGCGCCTCCATCGCGCAGTCCCTCGCGAAGTCGGGCATCTCGAGCCTGGGAATCCTGGGACGGTCAGTCAAGTCTCTCAAAGATACCAGGGCCGCCATCGAGTCTCTGAACCCGGAGACCAGAGTTCACTTGTACGCGGCCGACCTCACTGACGCCGAGGCCACCAACGCGGCCCTGACCTCCTTTTCTGAATCCGTCGGGGCCAAGATCAACATCCTCGTCGCCAACGCCGCCTACTTGCCCGACATCGAGTCCATCACCGACTCCGACCCGTCCGACTGGTGGCGCGCCTTCGAGATCAGCGTCCGCGGCAACTTCAACCTCCTCCGCGCGTTCCACCCCCACGCGTCCCCCTCCGCTTCCGTCGTCCACATCTCCACCGCCGCGATCCACCTGCCTCATCAGTTGGGCTACTCGGCCTACCGCGCCTCCAAGATCGCCGCCACCAAGATGTTTGAGCACTTCCACGGGGAGAACCCCGGCTTCTTCGTCATTCAGGTGCACCCGGGCCTCATCGGAGGCACGGCCATGTCAGAGAAATTCGGCTCGTCAGTGGAGGCGCTGGGGCTGGCATACGACGACATTGAGTTGCCGGGGGACTTTGTCGTGTGGACGCTGAGCAGCGAGGCTGGCTTCCTGAACGGACGTCTGGTGCATGCGAACTGGGACGTTGAGGAGCTCAAAGGGCTTCGGGGCGAGCTGGAAAGGGATCCAAGTCGCTTTACCATGGGGTTGCAGGGCTGGTACTAGATCCCGGTTCCTGAACAGGCTGCTCTGGTCAATGATCCAGTCTTGATTACCTCTTCATACTTCATCGTCACGAGTGTTTGTTGATAAGGCGTCAGGGCTGGGTTTGGGGACGGGCGAATTGTTTTTACGGAGAAAAGGATATAATAGGATCGATATTTGTCCACACATTCGCTGCCTGGTCCTCTTCAACCATGATAATCTGCTGCTTATTGGACCAAGCTCTACAGAATCGAGTCGGATTTAACCAGAGACGGGTCAATTCCGGCTGCAGCGTGAAGGAACTTCAGCGAGGCATTCTTGACTCGTCTCTCACTGATTCCGCTTCCAACCTGCTACCGTATAGGCCAGTATGATGTGAGTTGGGAACCAGTCTCAATAGCCTTTCTCTGTTGCTGTTGATCTCGACTCCTCAGGGGAACAGCAGACGCCTCATTACAGACTTTTTCTCCACGGTGCACCGGTCACCTTTGTCCCGGAGGGAGGCTTGGGATCTCAAACCGCTGTGTCAATTTCATTGTCGCTAGCGCGACTTCAGATCAGTTGTTCTCGGCAGAAAAACACACTCACGATCTGGTCAAGCGTACGAGCCAGGCAAGCAGACAATAGTGAAGGGATGAGACAGATGAATGACGGACACCTCCTTGGCATGTTCCGCGAAAATGACCACGTCATTTCCGTGACTCGATATTCAAATGCTTTTGATTTAGAGGCGAACCAACGAAAGCGGCGCTAACTGTACCACAGTTGAGAACCAAGTTGCAGCACTTTGATATTGAATGTTCTCAGGTAACGGGCCTCGTATTGGCCAGCTTGGCAGCAAAGCCACAGTGGCTAAGACCGAAACACCCAGCCTGTCTCTCTCGGAGCCGGTGCAGATCGGTATCTATCCAAGTAACAAGAAGCGTCAGTGGCTGCATTGACTTGGTATTCGAAGGAATCAACTTCGAAGATATATGTCGCAAGATTCATGAACACGCTGGAGAATCCACAAACGCCATTGCAGTCAAGGAGATGACTGTTATTCCGACGTGGCTGGTGATAAGAAAGTTACGGGTCCTGTCCGGCGGTCCAAACTCTGAGACTGTCTTGCAAATAGGACCGTTAGGAATGACTCTGGTGAGTCCGAGACATTCATCAGCCTTCCACTTGCAGCCTGCCAACGGCGACAGATATAGCAAGGATTTTCTACCGGGCATTT
Organism: Colletotrichum sublineola; assembly: GCA_020631755.1. Lineage (NCBI taxonomy): Eukaryota > Fungi > Ascomycota > Sordariomycetes > Glomerellales > Glomerellaceae > Colletotrichum > Colletotrichum sublineola. Next base: position 2,318,923 of record JAHSQG010000010.1, read on the forward strand.
CTTTCCACCAAGTGGCGTAACTCAATGTAGATTTATGAGGATGTGTCGGTAGGCTTGACGCCGTGACAAGTAAGGCGTAAAAAATGACGGAGGCTGACTTGTCCTTGTGTGAACAATGTCTTATCCTAACATTTGAAAGTCTTTGATACTAGCACTAACGTCTCTTTTCTCAACAGGATGACCCGACTCTAGCTTCAGGATAGCAGGATCATGGGCATAAATACAACCGTTCTCCCCGTTCTGAAGTCGAAAAGGGCGTCTATCTCCATCACAACAACTCAACCTGCCCCCACCACTTTCATTAACCAGACCTGACCTTATACTATCGTTAAGATGAAGCCCACTACCTACCTTATCGCTCTTTTTGCTGCGAGTGCTATCGCTGCCCCTGCGGGCCTGAAGCGTGCACCCTTCAGTAACTCTACAACTGGGAGCGTCGAGCAGACTGCGACAGACGCCGGGAAGACTGCTACAGACGCTGTGACAGAGACTGTGGCCGCTGCTGAGGACACTGTGGCAGTGGTCGAGGACACTGTGGCAGACGCCGTGACGACTGTGACAGCGGCCGACGACACTGTGGAAAAGGCTGAGGACACTGCGACACAGGCTCTGGACACTGCAACAGAGGCCCTGAACACTGCAACAGAGGTTGCGAACGTTTTGAAAGACATCGAAAAAGCTCTCGGATCGCTCAAGACTGAGGAACTCACTGAAGACATTAATGAGACTGTGGAACAGGTCACGGAGATTGCGGAAGGTCTCGGGAAGACTTTGGAAGAGGTCATCGAAGACCTTGAAGCCATTGTCGATGACCTTGCCAACGAAATCGATGTGGAAGAGCTCCTGAACGCTTTGGCAGAGCTTTTGAACACGTTGGCAGATCTCGAGGACGCTTTGACAGGGCTCATCGAACGACTTGTCGCCTCGCTCGAAGACGTTCTCGATGAAATCGACGTGGAAGAGCTCCTGGACACTTTGAAGGAGCTTTTGAACGATTTGACAGGGCTTGTGGGCACTTTGACAGGGCTTGTGAACACTTTGACGGGGCTCATCGAACAGCTTCTCGCCTTGCTCGACCTTGATGGCCTTCTCGGAACCGCTGGCGAGCTTGTGGGTACTGTGACAGGCCTACTTGGCGGCCTTCTCAAGGGCCTTGGTCGCATCTAGTGCCAAATTCTCGGAACTGTGTTGCTTGTAAGCTTTCAAGGCTCTGTTGTGTAAGCCCCCTGATCCTCAGCTAAACGGCTACTACAGACTCTGCTGCACACAACACGATTGCTGGCTTCGAGACCTCCTACCTGGCCACCGGCAAAAACACCCGAGATTCTGCGTTCTCGATGTTGTAAGTCATTGCTGCAACGGATACCATCTTGATACATGTGCTAAATGGACTTCTCTAGCTTGGACACACTCTGTCTTGTGAGAGCACTATCGAACAATGCAGGATCGTTCTTCCTTCCATCGTCTTTAGATTTTCGAACTCCGAATAATCTGTTTCTTTTGTCTCTGTACACCAGTCCTGGATTTTATTTTGTCTGCAGTGTTGTAATCATGTACCCTACGTTTCAATCTTCACCACGTCAAAAAAACCATCACAATAACTCAATATATTCAATTCATTCTTAACCATAGTATCTGCCTACATACAACCTTCTACTTCACTAGATAATCAATGCGAACATCTTGATGTGCGTGTGCGATCCAGCCAAATACGTGCGCAACCTGGAAAAACTCACCTGCTTTGTTCCAGACCCAGGTTCTGGAATCAGACCGCTTCATGCTCGTCTAATAGAGCTCATGGCTTCACGTCGAATGAGATTTCTCAGATCATGGCGACCAGATGTGCTAGGTGGGTAATACCCAGCTGGGATGCCGCCACCGACGAGCGGAACGCCATCTTTTCCCAACGCGGAGCCGATGAAGGAACCACAGGCCGTACGAAGCTTCTGGCCTGAGCGTTTTGGCGATGGATACCATTTTGAATGTCTAGTTCTTGCAGTTTGGAGCGGGTGGCTTTCACGGTACAGATCACAGACGTCGAAACAGGCTTATCGGGGACTTGTCCGCGGTGCAGCTATCCTTGAGTACCTATGTGCTACTCTGGATGCACGTTCCTGCCGTAATTGTCTTACGCTCTCGAAAGTCATCGGGTGACGAACTGTGGAGATCGTCGTCATCCGCTCGCAGATGTCGCCATCGCACCCTTGTAAGCACGACGCGATAGCGGACCAAAGACCGACCCCATCATGCCAATCCAAAGCTCCAATCCACGTTTCTCTCTTCAATTTTTTGTTAATGGGTCCTCGAAAATCCAGGTTCTGGTTCCTGGGGACAACCCTGGCTGGGATCATGTCATTACGGTTTCCAATAACGCTACAGGAGCCAAGGTCGCCGAGGTCATCTTCTCGGCCAATCTGGAGACGGCCTGCGATCTGGCGGGGTGAGGAGAGGCATAACTTTGGCAAAGAAAGGAAAATCCAGATGTTACATGGCAGCTGTTAGTCTCTTGTAAACCGCCAGGATGTATTATATGGAGTTTAGTAAAGGCTGATTTGGGTGAAAGGGTAACACTGTAGTACGGGCCAGCATTTCTCTTAAAAAGCTCGTCGCCGGACAGCCCCCAAGTCCTCCACACCTGCATGAACTCTACCATTGCGTCGGGATCGCAAACAACTTGCCGGCAATGTCGTCTACCGATCACGCAAAGCAGCCTGACGGGGCTGATCAGGAGGTCCAAGACTTTCAGCCCTCGAAGCCGATGTCACGTTTCACGCGCTGGTTTCGCAGCCCTATGTTCAACGTCATCGTCGTCGGCTTGATTTCCTTCACTCAACCCGGCATTTGGAATGCGCTCAACAGTAAGTCTGACAACTGCAACCAAATCAAACGCAGCTTGTACTGACATGGTCTGTCAAGGCACCGGCGCGGGCGGTCAACAGGAGCCCTACCTCGTTAATGGGTCCAACTCTTTGACTTTCGGCATCATGGTCTTTGGATGCAGTTTCTCCGCCGTCATGGCCAACAAAATCGGGCTCAAGACGGTCTTAGTCATCGGCACACTTGGCTACGCACCCTACTCGGCTTTCATGTACGTGAACAACCGTTACGGAGTCGAATGGTTCGTCCTGCTTGGCGGCGCGACCTGCGGTGTTGCCGCATCTGCTCTGTGGGCAGCTGAAGGCGCCATCGCTCTTGGATATGCCGACATCAAGGACAGAGGCAAGTTCACTGGTATCTGGCTCGGTCTACGGGAGCTGGGCCAACTGCTCGGAGCCTCTATCCAGCTTTCCTTGAATGCCAAAAATGGCCAGCGAGGAAAGGTGGGATACACAACCTACCTTGTGCTGATTGCCATCCAATGCCTTGGTCTTCCTTTGGCCCTGCTCATATCGCCTCCGCAGAAGGTAATCCATAGTGACGGGAGGAAGATTGCCGACCCGACAAAGAACAAGGCCGTCATGGGGGAATTCCGCAAATGGTTAAAGCTCCTCAAGAAGAAGCAGTTTTACCTCTTGATTCCCATTCTTATCGGCTTCAACTGGAACAGCACATATCAGGGTATCTACCTCACAAAGTACTTTTCCGTCCGAGCCAGAACATTGGGCGGCTTGACCTCCGGCATTGCGGCATCCGCTGCCAACATGTTCTGGGGATGGTTCTACGACCTGAAGTGCTTCAGCCGCCCCCAACTCGCAAAGATCACCTGGGCTTTCTTTTCGGTTATTATGCTGGGCCTGTTTGCCTGGCAAGTCGCCAATGAAAAGTTGTACGAGGACACAGTTCCAAAGATTACACTGGACTGGACTTCACCCGGATTTGGTCGCGGCTTCGCAGTCAACGTGCTTTTCCGGTAAGTTTCTTGTGTCCGTCGAATGGGACTTGACTGATAACAAAAACAGATTCATGAACGAATCACATTACATGTTCGTTTACTGGCTCATGGGCACATTCTTCGACGACATTGAGACCTTGACTTTGGGTGTCGGTCTTGTGCGGTCTTTTGAGTCCATCGGCTCATGTTTAGCATTCGGCATTGGCGCAATCAAGGTCTCGCCTATGGTTAACCTGGTTGTTGCATTTGCTATGTTTGCGGTTTGTATCCCTGCAACTTCTTGGGTTGTTTTTCTCGTGCCTGAGCGACCCGTGGACAACACGAAGACGAGTCCTGATCACACCTCGGTCGAGGACAACAAGGTCGCAAACCCCGTCCTTGTTTCCACCGCTGCCGCCGCGACAGACGGGCCACGGAGTACCTGAACCTCGAAGACCATGCTTCACAAGGTCGCTTGCATGAATCATGATTCCCTGTTAATTCGATTACTTATAGATACTGCCAGTACCATATTGAAGGCTTTTGACCATGATACCTATTCTTCCTCCAGCTTTTAAAGCAGATAGCCCAATCATGCGGTACCGAAGGTTCGAAATTGTGATAAAGAAGGTCTTTGGTCAGCAAGGATATTTCTGATTTTCTGTTCCAAAACTCCCAGTGAATACTGCCATGAAGAAAATTATAACATTGAAATTCGCCCTCGAGGGTATCTAACTAAACAAAAGCCTTGTCAAGGTTTGCGATAAAGTCTCTGTCTAGGAATGGAACATTGGCACTGCCAAAGTCTGCGTTGTTGAGGGCATTCTGCATAGTTGGGCTCATAGCATCCCAATCGAGGACGGGATAGGAATTGCCCACTGTACCAGTGAACTGCAGCTCATGGTTGGTAAGTATTTCCGTGAAGTATTCCGCCTTCACACTATCGCCCTCGCGCGGCGGGAAATCTGTGCGCTTGTATTCCCCATGCCCAGAAGCTGCCCCGCCAAGGATCGTCGGGTTTTCGGCGGCGGGGTCGTTGATCCAGACGACGATATTCTCCCAGTCGTGTCTATGCGCGCCGGTAGCTATATTATCGGTTGGCTGGTCTTTGGGGAAGTACCACGCATACATGATTCCGTATTGACCGTTGTGCGCTGCCCCTCGCGCGTAGGTCTGTCCCTTGCTGCTATCTCCACATTTGCCGGCAGATTTGCCGCCTGGCTTCAGTCCACCACTGAAATGATATCAGATGTGCGAACTGATAAGTCTGGGAAGCTTTGAGCACATACCTTATATTGCCTGATTCGTCAACGGCGGTGTACGGTTGGCACCCATGTGCGATGTGGAGAAGGGGGTTGAATCTTGCAATGGCGCGGCCATTCGCAGTGTCCTGAACTGTTGTCGGAATAGGATTCAGAGAGTCATGGTCCACTACGCCACGGCGGTCTAGCAACCTATCAACGGGTGTACTAGAGGCAGCACGTAGCAGGCCGATGAAGGGTAATAGTTTGCCGAGGAGCATGATCGAATGAGTGTACCAGGATCTGCAGATAGTTAGTGACTGTGGTTCAAACCTGGCCACTCTAGCAGATTCTCGATTTCTGGGAAAGTCTCACAAAGAAAGGAACGTTTATCGAGTTGGCCGTGGCGGAAAAAAACACTTATTATGAGAACTGGATGCTGTGAAAGGCTTGATCTGGATAGCAAAATGTACTTGATGGCATGGAAGATTCTCAGTTTTTAAGAAAACTTCGGAAACTCCTATTCCTCATGCGAGGTGAGGTGGCTTTGAATCCAAGCGGCCATGGCTGGAGCTCCTATTGCCTACCGGGTACGGCAACCTGTTCGGTTCGGAAACCTACCGAAGTTAGGGGTACGGGGACGGGGGCGCGCACCGTCAATCTAGGACTTCTAAAATCCGACGTTTCTCGGGCGGTCACGATACATACGGCCTTGCTATTCAGTCGGAGGCCAAAGAGTGACGGAGGTCGGAATTGACCATTTACAGCGAAGCGTCCAACATACCCATGCTTTGATATGGACTTCGTGATTCGCTACATCTCAGTGATCTTGTCTGGAATCAAAGCTCAGTGCACAGCCCTCATCGAAATGCGTCATGGGGTTCGGGTAATCCGATGGCACTGAGTCAGGCCAGAGTCACACCCAGCGTATTGTTCAAATTGTAAACCTGGTTCTTACATTTGTTTTCAATGCATTTGGCCAGAAACCACCTATCTGCATCAATATAAACAGCCAAGTGATACTGTTAGTTTCCTAATTAGGGTGCGCAAAGAGGCCCGAGTTCTCCGTTTCCCTCGTGCATCTCACGTGGGTCTCTATAAGGTTAACGCACTGATCGCGTAGTTTATCTTGTTCCTGCTTCTGACTCAGCATGGTCTCACTGCTATCCATCAATTGTGAATCCAAAAACATAACACGAAGTCTTTTGAGTTAGGTAAACCTTCTAAAGCACCCAACGTCTTCTGGGTAGCTACAGTAGCTTACTGTAATATCAATACGAAACAAACAAAGACAAACCTGAACTTATTTCAAGGCATTCAAGAAGATTGGAGAGAAAGTGTGTTGGTATCACAGGGGGATTGAATAGGTTGAATGGGATAGTTAGGGTATAGTGGTTATCCCTATTCACATTCAAGGAAGAAAAGAAGCTATCCCAGGTGGCCTTGAATGCGAGATACCCACTGCCTTAGTGGATACCGTGGGTGGTGGAACTGGAGGGCGGTGTTGGAGATAAGCCCCTTGCCGCTGGGAGATAGCTGGAGATGCCCGGCATCCTAGCAAATTGATTGTTAACACGAGTGCCTCTTCTAGCATAAGCCACAGCAAAGGTGTGCCAGAACTTGGCGCCTACTGGCTACCAGAAACCTAGTTCCTTTTCGTAACTTGTAGCTTGCTTTCTAATAGGTTGAATCAAAGTATAGCTACCCGATGTGTTAAACTCTCGGGCTCGATTAATCAGATACAAAATAGTCGTCGGCCCTTCATCGATGAATTACACCTTTGGCCATTCCCCACGGTGGCAATCCAATTAATTCCGGTTTAATATTCAACTGCAGTGTTATGAAAGATGCGTTATCATTGTATACCCATCGAACCTCTTTATTTTCAATGGTATGCATGTGCACCGACTCATGGATCATTTCTGCCATCTGCAATGTAAAGCATGTGATGCTCGACCAAGGATGTGACAGTGTCCTCGTTTTTCTCTCTAGATGAAGTGGTTCTACTGCGCTCAGTGCTACGTGGTTCCACGACCAGATCATGTGGAACAGAGAAGCTGTCCGCGAGGTAGATTATCAGGAACACGTGGAGGCACCAGTGGGGGAGGCCGGTGCTAGCGCCGGATCGAGTCAGCTTTCGGCTGAACGGCACACAAAAGGGCCTCCACAAGCGTTCTATAGTAAAGTCAAATTGGCATGACAATTTATTATTGGCCCCCAACTGCCTCTTCCTTGACTTCTTTACTCGTATGTTTGCAGTCTCTGACAAAGAATCAAGCCGGATGACTTCCTGTGCACTGGGGATGTTGTAAGATGGACCAGGGTAAAGCGAAAACCAGAACACTTCAGTAGGCTTGACCAGGAATAATAACAAGAGGAGTGTTTCCCAGTCATTTTGACACCAATAGATGATTCACTGTACAGTCATATGCGTTTTCCGGGGCAGACAACTGTTACACATATGAAATCAAATACAGATTGTATCACGTGGGGTTTGAGAATCTCGAATGTTACTTGAAATATTGCATTTAGCAGTTTTGATCTTCATGACTCTGGTTATAAGAAAGTAATGGACTTATACCGCATGGACCTATCGCTGCAACTGTTTTTTGGTGATAATCAACAGCAATTTGTGCAGGTTTTGAAGCGTTGATGAGCAAACCTACTATGGCCCTGTTACTCACATAGGCGGTCCGTGAGCTACGGAACCAACATTGCCTATGAAAGCTAGTTGTAGACATGGATGGGTCTCTTTGTCACTTTCAATGGTTCTTTCTGGACACTTCTAGTTTTTATATTACTTTTACTATATCGCGGAAACAGACAATGTGCAATGTGTGTAATCTCAGCTATGAGGTCTACTGATCATGCTGCCTTTCTCCATCGGTATGGATGTCTCCTTCAACGCCCCTTCGAGGTTTGTTAATGTCGACATCCTCCTCTCCCTATGCAGTGGGCGTATGGGATACCTCGATGCCAGGGGGGCTTGATAACTCTGACACCAAGCACTGATGATTAGGGTCGTTGCGGGCAAAGTGACAATAGACTTCTTCTTCACCACTGAGTGGCCGCACGTAAACCAGAACTCCTCATAGTCACAAATTTTGAGGTATTTTTATATCAGTAATTCAAGTGTTGATTCAAGTTTGTGGCCGGATTGTGTGGTTATGGTGTGGTCAGATTTTGTTAGTACTGGTTGATGGACTGCGCGGTTGTCTTTGCGTGCAGCCTTTGGTGTTTGAGCTTCAGAATAGAAGTAAGGGCATTTTATATTGATTCCGAAAGTTCAGTGATCACTCATAAATGAATTCTTGAATCGTAAATAATGGTTATTGCAATGATAAGCAAGGTCAGCGGTTGTGATTATGGAGTCATAGTTTCATGCCCTTGGATATTTCTGCTCTTTGAGACTAAATCACTGTAAGTTGATCATAGTTGCGTTTCACATGTGCGCTCTTTGTAAGCGTCTCAGACATTGTAAAAGTAATCCTCTGCAGGTTGACGACCCCAAATTCAAGACATGTGTTTGTATAATACTAATACCAAATGTCAGTATTTACATCCGACATATAGCTGGCATAGTGATATAGCACATACACCGACTTATCAATTAGTGGCTAACATGATAATACCGGGACCATATTGGAAATGCATGAGACAAGTGGGTTAATTATTGGTATATGGCTGGCTTACTGTGTGCCTCGTGGATATCGTCAACGGGACGAGTCTGACTTAAATCTTTAGTAGTTGAGTAATTTGGCAGCAAAACTTCAATTGAGAATGTTTATCTAGAGGGATCCATGCTTAGATTGCTCGGCGATGCTTCGTAGACCTCTAAAATTGTAGTATGCCTGTTTTCACATGTCAGGAGGAGGGCAGCTCCGGCAGGGCACCGGATGTGGGCCTGTATTGGAACAACGTAGCACCGAAGGGATACGTTAAAGGAGGTTTGTGATCACGCAGAGGAATAGGGGAAGCCAGATTGGAATAATCGTAAAATTAACCCCCAACTACGCTATACTTTGACTCCCCGTACTTGGTGCGAAGCCCGTATCTGACATCACACCAGCACAGAACGTTGGAATTTTACAATTTCACCAGTCAGAACCAGAAACATGGATTAGCCATGGGCGGTAGCTGACTGACACATGGCACACAAGCCGCTATGACTTTTTGAAAGCATGGAACAAACTGCAACTATTCGTTTCAACGTTCCGTTTCGGGCAGATGTTGTTGATATCATCCGGTCATTTAGAAAGGTTAAATTTCATGATGTTCGCTCCGTCGCGTAGCTCGCGTATGTGGCATCGCATCACCCCACTCCGGTAGGCAGCAATGTCCGAGTCCCTGAAAGTACGTTAGACATGCTTGAACAAGATTACATTACGAATTGTATTGGGAGATTCTCCCCGGTAGGTATGATAGTAAGGTTTCCAGTCATTTCATTTACGCAGAGATTTAAAGACCGGCTTTGTCTCTCTGTCTTTATTGGTCTGTCTTGATTCCTTTGATCGGTGCTTACATGGCCCGTCCGGTCCCGGACATTTGGGGATGGCCGAATCGCACCGGCTGATAGCAGCCCACCAAAGTTTAATCCTTTGACTGTCTCGGTCCCGACGTTGTCCGACAATGCTACATTGGACTGGCCTCATGCGCCACCTCAACCCAGCTCATAACATTCCACCTCTTAAAAGACGAGTGCCCGGCAAGATGGCGGCTGCCAAAAGCCAACCCAAAACCTACACCCAGTTTCAGTGCATTGCCAAACGACCAAGTCGGCCTTGCACTACAACGAACTGCTTGCTCACCGCACCATTGAGTTGGCAATGTCATCACTGGCGGCAATTCGCCGCTTCCGACCAGTAAACGTTGCAGCAGCCGTCGTGGCAGGCGGCATCGGCTTGGGAGTCATGTCGACACTTCTAAAGGTAAACGCATCGGCGGAGTCTGGTGCGCCGCCAAAGGTCTTTGGTGCGGGCCCGGCATTCGTGTCATTGCCGCTGGAGAGCTCGGAGCAGGTGAACCATAACACGAAACGCCTGCGGTTCAAGCTGCCGCAAAGGGAGGCCGTTAGCGGGCTCTCGTTAACATGTGAGATTGATCGCGCTCAATGATTCGCTACCGAGTTAACAATGACACAGCGTCTGTTCTCACAATGTCCTGGCCTGAGGGTCGATGGTTCCCAGTCGCAAGACCATACACGCCCATTCAGCCCCTAGGTATGACTACTTCCTCAACTTAAGCATGAAGGGCAGCGTTGACGGATAATCAGAGGATACCGGCTACCTAGAATTCCTGGTAAAAAAATACCCTGATGGCAAACAGAGCACGCATCTCCATTCCATGACACCAGGTGAAAAGCTGCTGTTTGCTCTGGCCATCAAGGGCCACCAGTGGAAGCCCAACAGCTACTCTCACGTTACCCTAATCGCAGGCGGCGCGGGCATCACGCCGATCTACCAGCTGGCTCAGGGCATCCTTCGCAACCCGCAAGACAAGACGGCCGTGACGCTCGTCTTCGGCGTCAACTCAGACCAGGATGTTTTGCTCAAGGAGGAGCTGGAACAGTTCGAGAAGGAATTTCCCGGGCGGTTCAAAGCTGTCTATACCGTCAGCAATCCCGTGCCAAACTCGCCCTTCAGAAAGGGTTATGTGACGAAGGAATTGCTGCAAGAACTCGGCGTAGTGCCGAAGAGTGTTGAGACCAAGGTGTTTGTGTGTGGACCGCCCGCGATGGAGGCGGCGCTGGTTGGAAGTAGAGGCGTGCCGGGCGTGTTGCAGCAGGCTGGGTACCGAAAGGACCAAATTTATAAGTTTTGAAGAGGAAAATACTTGTAAGCTAGATCGTCATTAAAAACAAACTCCCAAGTCATTTGGCTAGAATGCATCCTGGTTATCCGGGAAGGGAGTATAAGCTGGAGAGTATCATTGTAATTGGAGTGTTTGTATCTTATATAAGATGTAAATTCAGACACCTCGTCAACAAATACTTCACCCGCCTTGCTAGCTTGAACAATGGGACCGAGATATCTAATTAGCCACTCGGAGTGAAAAAGAGTACTTGAGTTATCAAACCCACCCAACTGTCAACATCTAATAATAACCCGCCTTGCTAGCTCAATCGGTAGAGCGTGAGACTCTTAATCTCAAGGTTGCGGGTTCGACCCCCGCGTGAGGCTCAAATCCTCACCGCGATTGGTACAGCCATTCTTACGGGTTACTTTTTTTGGCATTTGTTTTGACGACCCCCCTTCTTTGGTGCGACTATCAGCGTTGAATCTTGTAACATTGATGGCATTATTATTATAGGTGAAGAATTTTGCGTGGAAACGGAATGGGGTTGAAGTGGAGCTTTATTTGTTGCTATGTTTTTCTGCTGTTTTATGAATATTCCCCGCCCAATGCAATGCCATCGCTCTCAACGTGTAAAAATCCTGTAGGTTTTCGGCCAAGGACTGAGAAAACTGCCCGTGCCACGACATCATTTCATTAAAGGCCCAGGCATGACTCCATGTCCCTCGGCAGAGGGGGAGGCCGCTGCAGTGGATTCTCAGTGACGGTACATATGAGTCGGGTTGGGATGTTGCTGGTGAAGCCAACGCTTATGTCCATGCTGAGGACTTCATCGTCTCATAATGGGAAATGCTAAGCCTTTCCATTCTCTGATAGAGCATCCTCCTGTATCTCACAGGATAGGCACATACATATTCAGGATACTGAAATAGTAAGCAATGAGACTGACGATGACCCGTGTTTTCTATGTAGTGGAGGGGACGTGGGTGTGTGTGCGCAGCGAAACCCAGTGCACGCATGCATGTGAAAGGCTCCTGGCTTGGGTTTTTCAAGTAGGTACATAAGTAACGTAACTCAACAAATGCGGCCTGAAATTAATTACCAAGGAGCGGAACAACGAAAGGTTCTGTTCTCCGTGGGGAGCAGGGTTGATTAAGGTTGCTTGCCTTGAAGCCAGCCCGGATAAGGAAATGCCGCCTTTCGGAGATCGTCTTTCTCCGCATCCCGTCCTGGCTCATGTCCTGCTTTCAGCGAATCAATGCGCTCCATAGCGAAACGGGTGGATTCCGGATCCTCGTAGCGAACCTCTTCAGCGCCTGGGTGTCTCCCCCCCTGGCTGTGGCGGCCTACTATTAGTGGGAGTGGGACGTGCGGCCTTGGTGAGGTCAGTGCCTGGTCCACATCAGCTTCAACACCTTGCTGCCATCTGTCCAGGGGAATCGCGATCATCACAGCCTGTTTCTCACCACGACTTCGAGCGATCGACTTCACCATTTAGCGAACAACATATGCGAAATTCCAAACAATTCCGACCGGCCAATAACGAATCTTTTCGCATTCCGCCGATCTCGATCCTTACCCAACGAACCATCCGTTGCTAGCATCTTGCCTTGCTCGTCGCTCCCCGGCGCCTCCGTCCTCCAAACTCCTCCTCGACCCTCGTTACCTCCCTTTTCCCTGCAATCCTGGCTTCCCCGGCCGGGTGAGCTGGTCGAGGACGTCCAGCGCCAATCGAATGAATGCAACCCCTAAATCCATACCTCGCTGCCTTCTTCCGAAGCTCCCTGCCATCCCATTGTACGCCAGTACATCACCACATCCTCCTGGTCCCGGTCACCGACGTGCTCCTCACATGTCGCGAGATCGAGAGTGGCTCGACCTTCCATGAGCTCGTCACATCGGAGGAGTTTCTAGCTAGCCATGTACTCCGTATACCGGCGTCCAACACCGCCGCTGCGGCTGGAGGCAAGGATGGCGCGCAGAACTTGCGGGAGCTGAGGGGCAAGGCGAAGCAGTACCAGACCATCAATGGTCGCACAGTTGTCATCAAAGACACTCATGTCTACAGTAATAAAGGTGCGCCTCCCGTATAGGGGATGTCTGCAGACAGTTAATGGCTAACGTGCACCTTGCAGGCTTCAAATCGCTCGCGCAAGCACAACTTCTTAACGATTCGACATGGTACCCCGACATGCTCGAGCCTCGTCAATGGCTCATTTACTACATCTCGCGGCCGCTTGTGGGGGTATGGGAAGAAATCAAGATCGAGCCGGCCGTTCTGATTGAGGGAATAGCGAGAAGACGAGCGCTCGAGCAGAGCAGATCATCCGCCGCCGAGGGCACCGAAGGTGCTATGCTGCCACGCAAGAAGGATATCAAGAGTTTTCACGACCTCCTTAACCACTTCCCCATCATCGCAAGACAGATGCAGCCCGGGCTGGAAAAGCTGTTCCGAGAATTCGCCACCGTCTTCGAGCGACCGCTTCCGCCGCCCCCTTCAGCCTTCCGAATACCCGACCCTGAGCCCGACGGACCCATCGCCACAGCAATGAGGAAGGCCAGGTCTAACAGCATGTCGACGGCCGGGCGGCCCAACGGGGTCCCCAACGGGCTCCCTGTGACGGAAAACTTTTACGCCGAGGACGACGAGGATGTCATGAGGGCGTCGCTCGAAACTGCCGTGACTGCGGCAATTGATCTGTTCCAGGGCGTCGATAAGCAGCAACTTTCAATGCTCGGGGCCACGACGGACTTGACAGGCCCACTAGTCGAGAGGCTCATCGAAAGATATGTCTCGGAGAATGTGCATCATCTCCTGTTTCCGCGTCTCAGTGCATCAAAACGACCTTACGACCTTGAGTTGGAGGCCAAGATTCGGCAAATGGAGTTCATCGACCTTTCTCAGCTTGGGATTGCCATCGAAGGAGGCACGCGGGGAAAGCATGATCTCACAATCCAGCTTGGTCTAGCCGTGGAGGAGTTCAAAAAGATGGCCAACGCCCCGAGTCCGCAAGAGATGCTTGACTTGCTTCTATCAACCATAAAGCTGGTGACGCACTTGTCAAACTCTTCCCAGGCGCGCGCGGCCTCCTCGTCGGAAAAGCCAACCCTCACCGTCAATGCCGATACTCTTGTATCTCTACTGTTGTTCGTGGTCATTCGAGCTCAAGTGAGACACTTGCACGCCAGGCTCATTTACATTCGACACTTTATTTTCATTGACGATGTTGACAACGGCGAAATGGGCTACGCTTTGAGCACGTTTGAGGCTGTACTGGCGTACCTTGTACTGGACTCGTCAGGGCTGCGGAGGGCTAGTCGTAGAAACAAGGCGTTGTGGGACGCTGTTTGCAACGGAAGTGTAGACGACCTGAAGAAGATCATGGAGCCGGACTCGAATGCCATCGTCGATGACGATATCTACGACTCACCCGATTCGAGTCGACGGCCGTCTCGAAGCTGGAGTTATACCAATGGCTCTACATCCAGGAGGTCGTCCACTGCCTTGACATTCTCAGATCGTTTTTCCTCCGGCTCTGGTCTCAGCCATGTCTTCCCGTTCCAAGCTGGGGAGAATGGTGGCGAACTGGAGTTCCCTCTGCCCCCTGTTCCTCCTCCAAGGAAGGTGAAAAGGGTCGCTATGGACACGAGAAGCATGTCCAGTGGTTCTGAGATCTCGTACCATTCCAGGGCGACAAGCAACGGGACTGTCGAGAATGTGCTGGAAGGAGACATCACGATAGATCGGTTATCGCAGACGCACAACGTATTCGGAGAGTCAATCCTAATGATGGCTGTGCAAAACGAGAGGCCCGATCTGTTGCGGTACCTGCTCACACTGGATGAATATTATCCACCTTCGGTGGTGCTGGACGACATCAATAACGAGGACACAACGCTATTTAGCGCCGCGGTTCAATTGGGCCACGCAGAGCTGATCAATATCGTCCTCGATTTCGTCATGACCTCGGCGCCCAAAGAGAGGCTTTTGGAGTACTTTGCCCAGCAGGACATTTGGGGGCGAAGCTGCGCGCATTACCTGTTCCACGCCCCGTTTCTGATTTCTCGGATCGGGAAGTTAGTCCCCTGGCGCCAAAAAGACAAAAACGGCCAGACGCCGCTTTTTGCGCTGTGCCGGTCCTATGACCATGTCCATTACCGCGAAATGGTGGATGCCGGCCTTGATGCGGCCACGGAAGCGCAAGGTGACGGGCTTCCGCTGCACGTTGATGATCATGTGGACGCCAAGGGCAACACGTTGCTTCACATTGTCAACGACCCGCAGCTCGCCATCCGAGTTCTCCAGCAGTGCGATGTCGACGTCAACGCTACCAACGAAAAGAAGTTTACGCCGCTGATGGTTGCCAGCAAGTACGGCAGATTGGACATGGTGAGGACGTTGTTTGTGGATGCACGAGTCGATGTTGCGGCCCGAGAGCTCCGAAGCCTGACGGCCGTCGAACTGGCCAAGGATGATGACATCCGAAATAAGATTGACGACCTGGCTCTCTTTAGCATGCCCCCTGGCGCGGATGCGCGCATTACCGGTGTCGTAAGAGCCTTTTTTGTGGAAGATGCGACGATTCGCTTGGTCTTGAAATCGGCCGCCCCGGCCGACCATGTGAGCTACACCGTGACCACGAGCCGCCGAAACCTCTCCGATTTCGAGAATCTTGGCAACCTGCTTGCGCTAGAGAACCCGGCGTCTTGGATCCCGGCGGTCGCAGGTGTGCGGTCGCCGTTCCAGATACCGTCAAAGCCGTCGAGGGCGGTGCTGAGGGACATCCAGACTCGTGTCGACTGGTTCCTCAAGATTATGCTCAATCACCCCACGTTCGCGACGCATGAGATGCTTTGGGAATTCTTCCTGGTGCCCGACATCCAGCTGGATATGATGGAGCAAAGGAGCAACCTGAAAGCCGAGACTCGAGCTGAGAAGGTTCGGGAGGAGTACGAGCCCGTGCGGGATGTGCGCGAGGTCGAGCAGTTTGTGGACCACGCAAGAGAGATGGTGCGGAGCGTCAACTACTCAACCAAGAGCGTGGCCAGGAGAGTCAACTCGATCTCTATTGTCGCATCAGGTAAGTCTTGATTCGCCCGATTTGGCGGCTACGGAACCCGCTAACCGAGGTAGACCTCCACGATGCATCCGCTCTTCTGTACCGCGCAGTATCGACGCTGCCATTCTTGCCACCGGCGTACATCACAGCATTCGAGTCGTACGTCCGCACCATCGCACCCATGCAATCCAATCCTTACGGCACTTTCCACTCGACTTTTTTGGCGTCGCAGTCGACGATCCAAGCCCTCTTGTCGGCGCTCTCGCGACCGCCTGCCCAAATTGCGCAAATATCAGCTGCACGTAAGTCGGCGGAGAGGAACTACAACTCGCTGACGCGGTCGACGCGATGGCCGCTCGGCCTACTGGACGACACGCGACAGCGCCTCAACGAGGAAAGAGAGGAAAAGGCACGCCAGTCGCAGGAGCAGGTGGACGACCTCGGTCGAGAACTTCGCTACTCGCAGCAGGTGGTGGCCGGGGAGCTGGCCGGGTGGCAAGACCTGCACGAGAAAATGGGGCGGCGGGCGATCAAGGACTTTGCCAAGGGCATGGTGATCCAGGAGCGGCTCCGGCTGGACGGGATGATGCGGGCGCTGCGAAGGCTGCGGGAAGGCAAGGCGGAGCTCGAGAAGGCTTCGGCCTCTCTGGCAAACGTTTCAGGGCGGTCGAGTATGAGTCAATCGACGACGCACGAGGGGACGGCGACGGCGGATGCGGGCGAGGGAGCCAGCAGTGCAAGCTCGAGAGTGGGCGACGAGGTGGTGAATGGAGCGGGACTCTAGACCCTTGCACTAGCAGCATGTCTTGTGCGTTGACGGGAGCCCGTCTGGCTGGGATGGACCGGATGTCATGGATATGGGGGAGGGGGTGGGGGGGGGGGGGGGGGGGGGGTGGGAGACTTTTCTCAACACCATGGACGAGACGCGTGGTATGGAAAATGCGACGCGTCTCGGCCAGCGGTTGGCTGTGAGGGGACGGGGCAATGAGCCCGTCAGACGTCGACGTCGCAACGGGCTGGATGAATGCAGGTAGAGGACAATGCGTGTATGGGACGGGGAAGGGGAAGGGGGGGAAAGAAACCACATCAACCTGCATGAGGCACAAGCACACCTTTCAAGAGAGATAGAGGTCACTTTCGGTCTCTACTTTCTCCATCTTCCTTTCTTCAGTTGACCCTTTTTCTTGTTTTCACGTATTAGCAAGCAGGGAGAGACATCTTCATTTTTTTTTTTTTTTTTTTTTTGACGGATACCCTTTTGGCGTCCTGGGCGCGCGGGAAGAGTGGACTAGACGGCCTTTTTTTTTTTTTTTTTTTTTTTTCTCCTCTTCCTTTCTTTCTTCGAGTTGGGACGAAGAGGGCATACCTTCGACACAGGGACGACCTGATTTATCTTTTTTAGACAAATGGATACACGAGGATACCTAGAGGGCATCTGACTTTTTTGCCCGTATTCCTTGTCTTTTTGTGTCCTCCCACTCCATTCACTTGATTGCCTGTCTGTGTATGTGGGCCGGAAGCAGAGCAAACACGAGCCACCTTTGCTTGGTGATGCCATTACGCAGATTGGCCCCCCGTCCTTTCCCCAAGCCAGCCTCCCCCCAATTTTCCCGGGCAGGCTCCGAGTGGGGTGGGGGGGGGGAAGTGAGTGCTGTCAGCGTTTTTGTCCGTCGTGGCATTTTTTGGGAGGCACTCGGCTAAACGAGGTGGCTCACCGGCAGATGGGTCAGCAAAGATGTGAGTCACCCTTCCCTGCTAGGAAAGAAAAAAAAAAGGAGCCAAGAGAAGATGAGCGAGTGCGTTCATCATGTATGGATGAGCATGGCCAGAGCTGTCTGGGTCCCCGGACAGCATTGCCGGGCTAGGGTTCAGGGTAGACGACGATGAAAAGAAGAGAAGAAAAAAAAAAAAAAACAGGTCCTCCCCCCCATGTCTCCCCCCCCCGTTTTCCCGCCATGGATATCGAAGAAACAAAAACCAAAAAAGGCGGTCGTGAAACATCCCGGGAGAACGGCTGGGCCAATGAAGCGGTCGAGACACGGCCTTGGAGGCATATCGGGACCCGATTGGACGGGAAGGTCGTGGTTTGGCGGGTTGAACGATCTACGGCGCGTCGAGATTGGGTGGGATGATGGCGCGTGGTGAGCAGCCAATGAAGAGTGAGGAAGGGAGAACAAAGAGAGAACGCACGGACCGTTGAAGACGTGTAGGGAGCACGGACCACGCGGGAGCGGGAAGGAGAGCGACAGACGGAAAGAACGGACGGGGGGAGGCACATTTGGATGCTGACTGGTCTGGTCTGGATGTGGCGCTTGAGGGAAGGAGGAGGGGGAGGAATAAGGAAAAGAGGGGAGGAGAAGCGAGGTTGGTTAAGCGCTCTGGTGCGGCTGTGCAAGTGCCACCTGCTCGATAGATGATGGCCTTTGTGACCTGGGGCCGGCCTTGTGTCTCCCCACTTTTCCATCATTCGAGGAGACGAGGGCCGTCGTGCTACATCGGTCGAGATGGAAGAGATGGCCGGGTGAAGGCCGTATGTATGTATGTATGTAGCTGCCTCCTGGAAGAGGCAATTTCGGGTTTACGAATCACGGAGAAGCGAAGCGAACAGCCGGGCGACTATTATTAGCCTTGTGGCCCTTCCAGCGAGAAGAAGGCGTAACCTGGTGTACAATATCCGCATCGGTGATAGATACATTCGAAAGCATGTCGCACATGCGCTGCGGCAAATGAGGCTCGGGGCCCGCAAGCACGTAAGTAAGCAAGGCTCGGGATCATCGGCTTCCATCGTCATTGTCAGCATCAGAGGCCCGACTTCGGGGCCGTTACGAGGGCTTAAGTCAGCCGTATACGGTGGCTGGCTTGTAAGGGGGATTCTTGTTCGAGGGTGAGACTGACAATCAGCAGACGGGCTGGCTGGCTGGCTGGCTGCCTCCTCCTGAAGCCCGTTTACAAGGCCCTCCTCCCATTTCGCCCGATATTCCATCCGGTCTCACTCACAGTGTCACTGTTTGTTATGAAAGGGGGGGTGGTGGTGGTGGTGGAGCGAATGGGGACTGTAAGCGCCGTCCGGAATCGGGAAGGAGGGGAACGAAGTTCGTGTAGCCCGTAGCCGCCCGGGCGGTTAAGGGAGCCGAGCGAGCGGCTGTTTCGGTGGGGGGAGGGTAGGGGAGGGTAGGGGACTTCCAAGGGTCGAGGCGGGGAGGAGGGCCATTGCTTTTCTCGTACGTACGTAGTACAGTAAGCACAGTGCCATTTTGGTAAACGAGAGTGGAAGGAAGCATGTTTGGCGCCGGCATGGTGGCACTCAGAGTGGGAGACCCGATCGGAGGTGTCTCAGTGGGAGACGCAGCATGAAGCGACAGCCGCCGGTAATCTAAGTTGCCGCTCGGCTGGTTTTATTGCGATACTATCTACGTACGGACGCATACCAGGTAGGTAGTGCTCAGGGTGGACGGGGCTTAGACGGTGGTCAATCTTGAGAGGGGCAGGGCAGGGCAAGGCGGGTGACGATTCAAGTGAGGCGAGCGTACGTCTCACGATGGAAGGAAGGCGAGACGGGAGACATGATGGTTGACTGCGCTGCGAGGTGTGCTGGCAAGCCCTTGGAGAGAGTGGGAGACCAAGTTGGGAATGCCCTCGCGGACGACAAGTCGCGAATGTAGCTTCTCCCCAGCCGTCGGACGCGTGCGACACCGAGCACGAACCGAGGTTGGCGCATAGCATGGCACGGCACGGCATCGCATCGCATGGCATCGTATGTCACGGCGACGCATGACATCGCGTCGAATGGTGGTCGCACACACGGACGCGGGAGCACGAGGCGCGTGTGTCGAAGGGCGAGGCGCATCCTTTGGGTTTGTTGATGTTTGTGTCGTCCATCATCCGTCCCACCAGTCGATGCGATGTGGGGGGTGGGGAGCATGACGGACTAGGAAGGAAGGAAGGAAGAAGCTAGTGTAGTGTAGTGAGTGTCGTGTACCTACCTAGTGTACCTACCTACCCAGTGGACTAGACTAGGTAGGAGCAGCAGCTAAACTACCGTAACTGCCATGTGTCTAAAAATGAGTCATAGACGCCCTGCAAGGGTGGTTTTAGTGGCATTTGTGGAAACTGCAAAGGGCGGTTGATGCAAGACAGCTGTCGTGGACGGTGAGTGGTTGACACCGCACTGTTGACAGAACACGAATACACACAGTATTAAGCGGGCGACGTTCCGCAGGAAGCACAGTGCGCAGGTCAAGCGAGCGCCAACCGCAGACTCCGCCCCAGAGAGGAGGGTCCACTCACTCACTCACTCCCTCGCTCCTTCCCACCCCCCGGCCGTGCTTCTTTCCTTCGGCCAGACTAGGAAAGCAGAGAAAGTGGCATCCATGGCTCTTGCCCAAGTTCCCCATGTATACACACGGTCCACTCACGAACGACCCAACAACAGCTTCGAGGTCTTCTTCTGCATCTACGGATACTACCTACACTACAGCTCTCCATATGCATGCATACGCCGTGCGTGCGTGCGTGCGTGGGTATGTGCGTCTACTTCCAAGTGGGAACACATCTAGACAACTTTTCCCCCGTGTTTCACATTTTGCGCTCTCTCAGCGGCCCTATGGCCAGACTTGGACCTCTCTTTTCCAGAATGATGCATCCATCCATCATCAAGTCGCTTTTTCCTTTGCAGTAGCTTCATTCTGCCTTGCCATGTGTCGTTCGTGGCCGCCTAGGGGCGTCAGACGACTGTCCTCTTGCTTTCTTTCTCTCTCTCTCTCTCTCTCTCCCCTTTGTCTCTATGTAGGTATGTAGGTATCAAGTACTCTCTGCCTCATCCTCGGCCGTCGTTGTCTCGGCCCTACATCTGTCCAAGGGACCACCCTCGGGACCGCCTCCATCCAAGCCGGATGCGCGCAGCCAAACCCACCGCTGCGTTGTACCCTCCCCCAGCTACCTACCTAGCTACTTATCCATGCATGTGCAGATGCAGAGACCCATACCCTCGACCCGACGAACGTTACGGTCAGTCCCAAGGCTAGGTAGGTAGCCTGGGCTTAGGACGGCCGGGGCGGCGGTCACCCACACGCCCTCTTACATGGCCGCATCACCACCACCACATCCATTGGACTGCGAGCTTCAGACGTGCGGATAAAGATGGCCTCCCCTCCCGCCTCTCCTGTCTCCTTCTGTTGGCCCTCCTCTCTCCATCCTCATCTCGTCTCCTCCTCTCTCCTTTCCCACTCTCCTCCTCATCTCGTTGTCTCCCCTGCTGTTTGTCTGTTTTGCTATTGCTTGCATATTCTGGATATCCAAAACAAAAGTTACACACCTAGATCTCGGAATACTGGTCTCGTTGAACGCGGCCAACCTGTCCCTGCTTCACAGCACCTCGTCTGCTCTTCGCTCCTCGCCCGCAAAAGAAATCTCAAACACCCCAAGTCCCTGGAGCTGGCCTCCTCCCTCGCCCACCAAACACCGCCCCATAATCCCATAATCGTGTCTTCTGAGACACAACCGCCTCACACAGTCAACATGACCACGTATGAGGCCCCCTCTGCCACTTGCCTCACTTACACTCCTACTTACAAAACACCCCTTAGTCTGGCAGCGGACATGTCGTTCGACTTCATCTTCCCCTCGTGTGAGCCATCCACGCCGCCAAGCTTCTCCTTCGACTCCTCCCTATTGGACCTGCCCTACCACCACAACCCCGGCCACAACCGTAGCCGCTCCAATGGCTCCGTCTACTCCTTCGTCTCCGCTGCCGAGTCCACCCCGGATTCGGTGAGCACCCGCATGACCACGCCCTCCCGCGCCTCGCCTCCCATCCGCCAACACGGCCCACTGTTGCTCCCCAAGATCCGCTCCCAAGATCAGGCGATCGAGTCGCCCCCCAAGCGTATCAAGACTTCGCCCAAGTCCCGTGCCCCGGCTCCCCGCCGGGCTACGCCTTCTGCTCCCGTTACCAATGCCGTCTTCCGCCCGGCTCACTCCCGCAGCTTCACCAACCCGGAGACCATCACCTGGAACATGCCGTCCTCATTCTGCAGCCAGCCCGAGGAGCAGTCCACCCCCTCCCTGCTCTGCTCTCCCGTCATCTTCGCCGATGACATGCAGTCCCGCCGCGAATCCACCTGCAGCCTCGACGGCTCTGCTCTCGAGAAGTTTGGCTTCCCGACCTACCGTCAGATGCCCTCATACGTTCCCTCTGCTACACCGCAGCCCACCGCGGAAACATACGTATATCCGTCCTACACCCCGCGCGCGCCTTCTCCCCTCAGCTTGTCCGCCACGGCTACCCCGGACCCAACTCCCAGCACCACGCTCCTGACCTACCTCACCGAGTCCAACCCGGCCCCTTCGTTGGTCCGCACAATCTCCTTCCCTCTGCGGGACCCCAACACCAAGCACTTTTGGTGGGACGTTCGTCAAATCCGCCCCTGGACCACCTTCAACGCCTCGTCCATTCTCTCTCTCCCCGGTGCTGCTGCCCTTCTCAACTGCCCCATTCCTGCGCCTCTTCTCCCCACCCCGGCCCAGACGCCACGTCACCCGGAGACTGAGGCTGCCCTGCACAGCATCTACGCCTCGCACTACCTCCCCAAGCTCAACGCTGCCCTTGCCATGTCTTCCAACCGGCCCATGCAGCTATCCGTCCCTGCCGTTTCCGCCAGCAGCGCCAAGCACTCTGACCTCCTCTTCACCGCCACCCCCGCCGGCGAGCCCGCTTCGGCGGCCCAGATCTTTGGCGGCAAGCCCACCGCCCGTGTCGTCGGTCTCGTCCGCTCCTTCGATCGTTTCAACACGGGCATGCGCGTCGAGGGCAACATCAAGCGCGTCGAGTACCTCCGCGGCCTCGGCGCCCTGCACCACGCCATGCGCGAGCACTCGTGCCGCTACGGCTTCATTCTGACCGAGATCGAGCTTGTCATTGTCCGCAACGGGCCCGAGGCGGTCCCCAATTTTGGCTTCCTCGAGGTCACCTCCGTGCAGCTCGGCGCTGTTGCCGACGACGCCGACTGCGAGGTCGGCGAGATTCCGATGACGGCGTGCCTCGCCCTCTGGGGCCTCTGCATGATGGCCGGTGACGATGCGCCGCAGGGGGGGCGCGTCGCGCACTGGAAGACGGAGATTGGTGCGCCCGCTGAGGGCACGAGGCGCAAGGCGCTGCCGAGGGACGACTGGATGCCCAAGCCGCAGCTGGCCGAGAAGCGAGAGGCCAAGAGGGCGAGGGGATGGATCATGCCCGAGGACCCCGTGGGCAGGAAGGAGCTGGGCAAGAGAGGTGTGCGCTACGGTGCCTGCTGAAGTCTTCATGCTTCCTTTTCTAGGCTATTGGTTTGAAACGACAAAAGAAGGGGGGGGTTGAGGCGTTTGGGAAGGATGTTGGCTGGTTCCAGCGTTCTCGGATGGATTAACGGAAGGAAAGGGAAAAGGATAACCCATTTTACGGATGGGAATGGATAATGAATGAATGAAGCGAACACGACATCAAGAGAGAGGACGAGTGGATGAGATGAGACGACAATCTTTTTTACGAGTGACGATGAGTGGTATTCTGTTTTACATATGCAAGTCGCTCTAGGTACTTGTAATTACAACCTTTTTCAATGTTTTACATACGCAAATCGCCTGTCAATGTCCGCGATGAATTTGAGCTTCCATCTCATGTGATACAAGAAATAGGACTGGATGTTGCACACAAAGTTGTTGGTGTGGTGTGATACATGACTTGCCGAGCGCCTCGTTGTCGGTTCTCGAAATACTAATCCGCACGAGCACAACGCGAGACGTGCACCCCCCCCCCCCCCCCCCCCCCCCCCCGCGCCGCTCCCATCAATGCCTCCCGCGATCGAAAAAGGCACGGATTCCCGTGACGGCGACCCAGCCGATGACGACGACGGTCACGGCCAGCCGCGCCTCCCGGGCGATATCGAGGGCGGCTGGCCCGAAGTGGACGGCGTGGATGTGGTTGATTGAGCCCGAGTGGGCTGCCGCGAGGCCGAATTGCTCCATCTGAATGAAATGGGGAGATTAGTTCATTGATGGGAGGGGAAGGGAGAGTCCCACAAACGTTTGAACTGGATTTATATGTATATATATATATATATGAGTGGTAGGGAGGTGGGATCATGAGTGACGACGGGGAGTTTGAGCGAAGTAACGGAGAACTTTTTTGTGGGTTGGTTGGATTACGTCAACGAATCATGGCGCTGGTTTTGGTTTTGGTTTGGTTTGGTTCCAGAGCATTGGAACTGGACAACAACACTAGGGAACGTTTTGTGGTATGTTGAGAGACACAATTCGGTGCGACGACTGAGGATCAGTTCAGACACACACACGCCTGGTGCACCATTCGGATTATTGAGTTCTGTAGGAACACTTCCGGTGATGATGCTCGTTTGGCGGTGGGGGGTCCTCGACATCACCCAGAAGCGATGTCCAGTTAGTCAAGGGAGTGGAATAGAGCTGCGGAATGTCATCACTTCAACCGTCATGGAAAGTAACCACAAGTGTCGTCGGAGAACTAGATGAACGAAAAAAAGAAATACTGTACTATACTCCATTCGCTCACCCGTCCGTGTATCACGGCGTTGATCATCCGTCCGGTACATGCTTCCATAAGAGATCTAGATGCAGTTATCAACAAAGTGACAACTGATGGTGCGCATAAGAAGACACGAGCCTATTCAGCAGGTAACCAACCCAAAGCCGCCACAACCGCAGCTATCGAACAAGACAAACCTGTCTAACTCACTTGCCGAGATGGTTGGTCTATCCGGACCGGATCATCCCCAGCACGCAACGCTGCAGGTGGAAATCGTGGCATGCCAAAGCCGGAAGGTCAGCCTGTGTCTTGGCGCACCTAACCGCCCCCCCCCCCCCCCCCCCCCCCCCCCCGCCAATACCCCGTAGCGCTGACGGTCAATACGAGATTATGTAGAAATGAACCTGCTTTTAGCCACGACGCGGACCCGCGGTCAAGCAAAAAAGCCAAGGTACTTGGTTCCCGTACTTTTTCTTGGCTGAGTAAGATCATCTTGCATGGCACGAACATGTTCTTCTGAAATTGGGGGGTTTGTTGTTTGCTATCCCCCCTCCCCTGTCGCCCTAAAGGCTTGGTGCACATCCAATGTCTGGCATCGGGCCCGCTGAACACGGCAGGTCAACGCAGATCAGCCGCAACACCAGGTCATTCCTGCGGCGAAGTAGGCGATAACATAGGCTACTATGTAGTCTGCTCCTGATTCGAAATGAGGGCCGGCGAGGGGGGTCCACTGCGTGATGTCTCCGGGGGTCTCGGGAGGTCGTGAGGATTCAAATACTCGGGGGACTCCCGTCCGACGCCGCGCTGTTGTCCTTTGCATCCTCGAGCCTCTCTAGGACCGTCTTGATTTTTGATCATCTTTTTTCGGGCGGGCGCAAAAAGATGAGAACGTGGATCTTTACGGTTGCCTTGTCCCTCACTGGGACGGCGGCCGCCCAACAAGATGTCAAGCCAGATGAGACCGCGGTCCGTTTCGCAAAGAGCTACATTGTCGAATACGCAGCCGTAAGCACAAACACAAGCACACACATACCCCCACGCCCGCCAGACGTGTCTGTTCCCTAGCTATACCGTTCCCCCCAGACTGACTGTCAGATCCAGGGCACGGTCGGCAAGCGGAGCTCTCTCGCTTCGACGGACGGCGTCAAGGTGGTACGGGGCTTTGACAGCGACGTCTTCAACGGCGCCAGCGTCGAGACCACGGACCTCAACCTCGACGACCTGCTCGGCCTGCCGGACGTCGTCGGCGTCTGGCCCAACCAGCCCGTGTACCTCGAGCCCTCCGCCCCGGTCGGCGCCGACCTCCAGGCCGTCCCCTCCGTCGTGCACACCGTTACGGGCGTGAGCAAGTTGCACGACCAGGGCGTCTTCGGCAAGGGCGTCAAGGTCGGCGTCGTCGACAGCGGTATCTGGTACGACCACTACGCCGTAAGTTGGAAAACATCCGCAAACGCACCCACCACACACACACACACACACACACACACACACCTGAACCCTGTGTCGGTCGGGTCCGTGGCTGACTGCTGCACAGCTCGGCGGCGGTTTCGGGGACGGATTCAAGGTTGCTGGCGGATACGACTTCGTCGGAGATCAGTGTAAGCTAGCGTTCCCCCTCGTCCACTTCTCCGCTCCACGTTTTGAAGCTCACCCGTGTCCTAGTCTGGCCTGCTCTCGGATACGACAAGGAGCCCGACGCTGATCCCGTTGATCTGGTTGGACACGGCACGCATGTGGCCGGTATTATTGCTGGGAAATCGGACAAGTAGGTGTAGAGGATCACAACTTGACCTGGGAAGTCCTCTCGCTGACGGGGAGTCGTGCAGCTTTACGGGCGTGGCGCCTGACTCCACGCTATTTGCCTACAAGGTTATTGCCAGACAGGTACGCATATCTCGCCATCTATAGACAGAGCATCAGACACAGGCGTCCTTGGCGCACAGGTTGCTGACTTGTAGTCTCAGGGCTCGACGGATTCCGCGACGCTGATTGAAGCTTTCTTGAGAGCGTATGATGATGGAGTGAGTCCCTCATCAGCACGTTTGCTGGCCACATAGCCTCCCGAGTTCCATTGCTGACGTGAACCAAAGGTCGACATCATCACTTGCAGCATAGGGGGCACAAGCGGCTGGGCCGAGGAAGCCTGGGCACTAGTTGCCTCCAGGCTGGTCGAGCAAGGAGTCGTCGTTACGATTTCGGCCGCCAACTCTGGCTCGCAGGGCCCCTTCTACTCCAGCAACGGGTCGTCCGGCAGAAACGTGCTCGCCATCGCCTCCGCCGACACGCCGACCGTCGAAACGACCCGGGCCTCCTCCTTCACGTCCTGGGGCCTCCTCTACGACCTCACCGTCAAGCCCGACGTTGCGGCTCCCGGCGGCTCCATCTACAGCACATACCTGGACAACCGCTGGATCACGATGAGCGGGACCTCCATGGCTTGCCCCTACGTCGCCGGCGTGGCCGCCCTGTACATCAGTGCATTTGGCGGACGCCAGGTTCACGGCAAGGGCTTTGCCTTGGCTCTCAGCAAGCAGATCGTCGCCAGCGCTCGCCCGCTCAAGTACCACGACTCCGCATACTCGGAGCTGGACGCGCCCGTGCCGCAGGTGGGCAACGGCCTGGTGGACGCCTTCAAGCTGTTCCATTCCAACACGACATTGGACTTCCAGCCGATCGCGCTGAACGACACCCGCTACTTCAGTCGGTACCACGACATCACCGTCAAGAACGGCGGGTCCGAGGACGTGACTTATCAGCTCTCCGCACAAGACGTTTACGGGGTTGAGACGTTGATCTCGAATAACGCCACTCAGGACAAACAGGTGAAGGCCCGCGGCGATTTGGTCCCGCAGAAGTTGGCGGCGGATGTTAGCCTGCCTCGAGAGTTCACCCTGAAGCCCGGCGAAAGCAAGACTGTATCGTGAGTTTTTGAAGCACTTGGCCTACGACCCGCTTGTCACGACCGCTGATTCCATATTATGCAGTATCAACTTCAAGAACCCGGAGA
This sequence comes from Colletotrichum sublineola, assembly GCA_020631755.1. NCBI lineage: Eukaryota > Fungi > Ascomycota > Sordariomycetes > Glomerellales > Glomerellaceae > Colletotrichum > Colletotrichum sublineola. The sequence goes on from JAHSQG010000010.1 coordinate 2,346,368, forward strand.
CGCTCGGCTGGAACGCGGCAGCCCTTCCGCTGTACAGCGGTCGAATCATCGTTGCAGGCGACAACGGCGAGGAGCTCTCCGTGCCGTACGCAGGTCAGTCACGCTTTGAACGGCCTCTGGTGGATTTTTTTTTTCTTTTTTCTTTTTTAAAGTACTAAAATGACATTAGGTGTCGCGGCCGATGTGAGAAAAGAACTGACGCCTCTGTTCCGCAACGGCTTTCCCTACATCCAGAGTGGTGTTCCTGCGGTCAGCGGCAAGACCTCGTAAGTGACGACGCGTTTGCGAAGCAGCGGCATTCCACAGTGGCTGACCATGAACTATGAAAAAAAAAAAAAAAGATTCACGTTCAATCTCAGCCTTGATTCCCAGGACTTTCCCAAAGTTTACCACAGTATCATCTGGGGCACCCGAGAACTCAGATGGGATGTAGGCGTCCCCCCGTAGCTCGCAGCGCATGGTGCGATTACTGATGATTCTCACACAGATATTCGGGGCAGGGTGGACCGAGAGACAATGGGTATACCCGCCTGTCGTCGGCGAGAACGGCTACGTCGGATCGGGCGCCTACTGGCGCGGTTCTGGACAGGCGCCGGACTTCGACCCCAGCATGTGGGACCCCGAAGAGACGTTGTCCTATCCAAAGATTAACCAAGCGAGAGGCAACTTCGCCGTCGAGAACTGGTGGTTTGGGAAGCTGGCGAACGGCAGCAAAATTGCCATCGGCAACTACACGTACGTCATCTCGGTCGCGGGAAGAGCTAACCTATCGGCGAATACGGAACCCACGACTAATGCTTCTTCATAGATTGAGATACGCCGCTCTGAGGCCTTTTGGGAACCCCTCGCACTCGGACAACTGGGCGACATTTACCACTCCGATTGAGGTCTTGGGCCAGTATTGAGTAGCTTGTATACCCAAAGCTTAGGTTCGTATAATAATCAATACCTTGTAATACCACTAGACGCTCGGCGAATTCATGTGGATCTATGTTAGTATCAGAGCAAGACTCGTAGTCGGTTGGTAGTATCTTTTAGCATCTATCTACCAGCGCACAGGAAGCAAGTTTTCGAGCTCCATCTATTATCGTGCAAAGTTGATGGAATATAAAGTTCAAGTGACACTTGTAGTTGGGATCCAACAGGGAGTGAACTTTTCTTGTATTCGACTTTGTATCGGACGGGGGGGTTCTCACGAAGTGGCCAGGTCATCTATGGAACCAGGCATCTTCGTCCGAAGACGGGGCTCTTCTTCTTCTGGTTGGCCAACTAGGCTTTTGGCAAAGGAAAAATTCTCAGGTTCGGCGACCGAACACGCTTTCGCCGACTCATAGTATACAGGAACAGATAGAGCGCGATACTGTGCGAGTCAAACACTAACCCGTCTGGAGACGGAAGCAATATGATAATGACATGATCGCTGCATTTTCAAAGGCTCGTCGAGCCTGTAGGGATATGAATTTCCTCAAGCTTAACTAATAAAGGACACAGAATGTAACCAGACCAACCACGGTAAGACCTAGTATCTCCGCAGCCAACCGCGAACCCCTGTTAGGCGTCTGAGACGGCGAGCTACCAGATTGCGAAGAGGATGGGCGGCTCGACGAAGACGGGACGCCCGTGGGTGTCGAAGCTGTTGCGGATGCAGCCGGCACCGAGGCGGTTTCCGAAGGGCCACCGCCGGAGCCGTCGTCGTTGATGATGGAGTCCCATGAAGGGAAGGTGGTGCCCGGGCACGCAGCAACGCATTCGTACGTGTTCTTGTAGACGCTGGGGTCCTCGCTCGTCGTGTTCCTCTCCTCAAAGTACTTGTCGTTGCACTGCCGGGCGCACGCGTAAGCGGAGCACGGAATCCTGTCCATGTCGCCCAGCAAAGAACCATCTAGCTCGGTCTTGCCCCATTCCCCTGTGCCTCCGGAAAAGGTGAAGTCGCCGCTGTACTCGAAGCCGGATGGGCCGTCCTTGTTTGGGTCCGAGTTCCACTCCATCGCAGTGATCTTGAGATCGGCAGAGTCGGGGACGGCATCGGCAGGGATCTTGACCTTGACCGAGGTGACGTCGATCTTGGTCCCGTTGGCCAAGAGGCACACTGGGCCGGTACCCCAGCCGGGAGGAGTCGTTGCAAGGTAGAGGTTGTAGTTGGTGAAGCCGGCATCGAAAGAGCTGTCTCCATCGGCGAGATCGTTGCGGATCGTGACTTCGACCTCAGTGTCGGCCTTCACGGTCGACGGGATGCTAATTCTGTCGAACGCCATGGCGCCCGACGCCCCGGCTAATAAGACGCCCAATGGGCCCAGCAGCGTGAACGAGATCATGATGTATTAGTAGGGGGTCTTGCACTCTCAAAGCAGATAGTGCCCCAGTTGATGTAAACGAGTGACTTGAATCGCAAGAGATCAAGTTCAGCGGGTTGAGTGATGAGATGCCACGTCAGTAGATGGCGTAAGATGCACCGAGAAAGCAAGATAAAATACGCAGAGTCAAGACTATTGATGTTTTTCCTTTTCTCATTTTTCCCGAAGCATCTGTCTTGCCCCTGAATTTCGGCACTAGGACACAGAAACCACGGCGGCCGAGATTGGCTGACTGAACTAGTACAAAAACGTGCTAGGTAGGGTAGCCCATGATGGATGGATGGCTCAGAACAAGCATTGAAATGATGACAAGTTGCATGCTGCTGCCTAAGACACTGAAAATCCGAGCCGTGGTGGATGACGGGAGCTTTCTCTTCCGAAAAGGCGTAAACGACCAGGGTGTGGCGGCTCTTGTGTACTTAATTCACCCCAATGAGTTCTTTGAGGCGTTTCCCATCAAGAATCTCGGCCTCTACTAAGCGGCCTGTCTCTTTGACCTCACCATCAAGGCGCTGATAACGCACAATGGTTGGCACATTATGCACGTTCCACTTGGTTCGGAAAACATTGGTGGGGATTTTCCATCTTTTATTTTTTATTTTTTTAGACCTGGTCAGCAAATGCCTACTTGACAAGTACGATGGTGAACGTAGGATTCTGCCACTCACTCTGGCCTCTGTCCAACCTCAACGAAAGCCATCTCTGGTGCACTGTCCGCTGAGAAGGCAGCTTTGATGTGTGGCAAAGCAGCTCTTACGTCGGGACACCATGACTCCCCGGTGTCTGGGTGATCGGATGTGGTGAACGTGATGAAGAACGCCGCACTAGGGCTATTTGGCACGATCAGGGCATTTGCCGCCTCTGGCAATGCGAAGCTAGTCTTGATGGGCATGGTATGGTCGTCGGTGCTTGCTGGTCAATGAACGAGGACGACGAATGCAAATACCAGCAAACCAGACAGCGGCAGGCAATAAGACTATGCGGCGCGGCTGATATCTGATATGGGGTGAACATGTAGTAAGGAGCCCTTGACGATGAAAATGACGCCATCCGGGTCAGATATGGTGTTCCCTGGCCCACGATGCCAATGACCTCCGACACCGGGTCCGGGAAAGTTCCAAATGCACGGGAACATTCAAAGGTGGAGTACCGGCAAACACCGGCGTTCTGCATCGCATTTGAGCAAGAAAGGCCTGTTATCAATTGATAGATGGATTTCCGAACCAGAAACGCTCGCCTATGCAGACGATCCTCGGCTCATTTAGATACCGGAGCAACGACGATCCGGAAACCGTTTCCTCGCCAAAATCCTGATGGTTCCAGACTGCCGCGATATGTACAGTTGGCCTTGGTCCCTGGACTCGAGAAGCAGCCTCCACGCAGCACGCGTCGAATGTGCTGAGGTGCATCTGGCGCTTCTCTGCCGTCGTCTTGCCACGGGTATTGGAAGGACGGGGTGGCCATGTCCTCGCCCCAGAGGGTCGAACACCATTCCCAAACCTGTCCAGCCATGTCAAAGCAGCCGTAGGGCGAGCGCCCTTTGGGAAACAGACCAACCGCGCATGTCGCGTTGAGGCCCGTTGTCTCGCTGTTCGCCGTTTGATCTTCCCAAGTCGTGCCCCAAGGGTAAACCAGCCCATCACTCCCGGAATGAGTTTGGTCACCTCTAGCTGCACGTTCCCACTCGGGTTCTGTCGGAAGGCGCACTTGCTCATGAGATCCTATTTTGCCCATCTTACGCCAATGATGAGTTAACCAGGAGCAATACGCTCTCGCGTCGTGCCATGTGAGATCCGTTGCTGGCGTATTCAATCTGTCAGGGTCTGCGCCATCCGGGCTCACCCAATCGCGGCCTGTTTCTCGGACGAAGGCAAGATAATCTCTGACAGCAACGGGATATATACCAATGCGGAAGCTTTGCAGAGCTGTCTCCCCCGAAGGCTGCGAGTTCGGGTGACTTTGAGATCCCATGACAAAACGTCCTGCGGGGATTTCCGCAAGCGATGCCAAGTCCCGCGGGTCACCGGACCTAGAAAGAATGCAGCCAGCTCTGTATCGATCCCTTGCTGACAACGTCCCTTGCGTGATGATATCCAACATCGTCCTGATAATCTTGTCTTGGAACCGATGGGTCTTTCCGACAACATCAGCTACAAGTAGGGCGCCAAGTTGACTTTCGGTAGGCGAGCCGTCAAGAAGACCTTCAACGAGGTCATCCGAGCAGCCTGAGGAAGCCAAACGAATTAAACAGCTCTGTACAACGGGTGCGTGAGCCTGAGGTTGTAGGCGGAATAGTTCAATCGCGACGTGGGAAGGTAGACCTGCTAGGTGTCGAGCAGCTAGTAAGTGCTGAACAGCCGTACATCCTACCGCTGGGTTATTCACTGTCGCCTTTGAGACAGGATTAGGCAACTCCCGCTGCGGTTGATTATGCCGTATAAGATTGTATGCAGTTTCAGCCAGAACTTGAGCGGCGTCGGAATGTGGAAAGGTGACTGAGAGCCATGAATCGAGGATATCTTCGGCCCGCTCGCCACCATGTTTCGCCTGCATAGCAAGCGCAAACAAGGCAGGGTTCTGTGCGGCAGCACCCTTTGCAACCATTGTGCCCGGTGGCGCGGGTCCTAGATGCCTCTCAACGGCGTGCCGTCTGTGTAGCTCCAGCATGGGCAGCAAGTCGTGCCAGACTATGTCGGAAGGCAAAGCCCCACGGTTGCAGACATCAGGAACCCCGAGCAAGACAAGCCTATGATTCCCATGCCCGCGAAATAGTGAGATGAGTTGTTGCACAATTCGCGGGCCTGCTTGACCTGCCCTATCGATTGCATCGATTGCAACCAACAAAGCCGTTCTCTCATTTGAGACTGCACGGATGAGTTTTGGAATCGTGATATCCACCAGTGTCTGTAGGTCATTCAGGTTATCTGATGGAAAGTAGTAAGGCCGGATCCGTCCAGGAACCCATTTCTCTTCTCTCATATGGCCAAGATCATTCCGGACCAGGACTTGCGTATGGTCCAAGTCCGCACTCGTCAGGCGAAAGCAGAGATGCTTCGCAAAAGTCGTTTTACCGCTGCCGCTTGGACCTGCCAGAAGCAAGAACTGATTATCGCGCACCAATTCCAGAGCGGTGAAGTAAAGAGGGGGCTCCGGTTCTTCGCCTACGTTTCGCTTCCGCAAGCCTTTGGCGGCTTTGTCCTCAAAGGTAAACCGTCCAAGAAGCGGCACATAGCCAGTGGCCAAGTCGACGATGGTTCCATCGGGCAGAGCCAACAACGGCTCGTTGCCAAACTGTGCAACCGATGTTTGCTGAAGTTGGATGCTAGGGATTTCGTTTGCCGTCTTCATGATTGATGTTCACAACAGAAGCTAGTCGAGGTTTTGAAAGGGCGTTGCGCGATTAGCCGGTGATATATACCGAATTCCGCGACTGGTGGATTCGGGGTCCCAGTCCAAAGGCGCAGTTTCTGCATGCGAGGTGTCACCAGATAATATATAAGCCACATTTGCAGCACGGAATTATGAATCCACTTTGTAGCTCATGCCATTCGCCACACGAGGGGCTTTTACCATATAGAGACAGTATTTGAGGGTCGAAAATACCTCGATTCTTATCTGGAATTGTTTGTGATGCTAATTTGGACATCGTGACAGCGCCTAGGATTCGATCGTAAGGATACCAGAATGCCCAATCTGCAAACCCACATTCTGCTTGGTTGCCCACACGACCTCCGGGTGCGCTATATATAGCCAAGGAGGATTCTCCTGTAGCCTTTTCAATGTTTTGGCATACCACGTAGCTCGAGCCTCGTACTCCACCTTGTTCCTTGCTTCATGGATCAATCCCTGGACCTCGTCATCGTGATATCCGAGCCACCACGTGGCATGAGAAGAACTCGATATTTTGTCATCTAGTACCCTAAATGTACTGTTGGGCGTTGAGTCAAACAAGGCCAAGCTGCCGATCTGTTTATGTAGGCCAATCTGGCGAGCGTACTCGGGGCGATCGGTCTCGACCTTGACGTTCACTTCGAACCCAACGGCCCTCAACGATGATGCCACAAAATCGGACATCTTTTGCGCATGCTCTGGCATATATGTCGGCGTCCTCAACACCAATGGTGTGCGCATGTCCGAGCATGCAAGTAAACTCCGAGCTCTGGCCGGGTCATAGGGGATCGGCTTCAAGTTTGACTCCGGGAAGCCCAAATGGAATGGGCTAACAATGGTGGCGGAGGGCAGTGCAAGCCCGTGATATACCTCCTTGACCAGCGCTTCGTTGTCGATCGCGAGATTGACAGCCAGGCGTGTCTCCGGTGAGGTGAAAATGCCCTCAGTGCAATTTAGATAGTAAATCGCCGAAAGTGTGCTCGTGACCCTGCCCCATTTGAGAGACTCATCGAAGTCCAGGAGATCAAAGTCCTCCACTCGTTCGAGATTCAATGCAGCATCTACCTCACCAGTACGAAGCAATTGGAGTCTTTTGGCGGCATTTGGCTCTGTCAAGGCGATGACGATGTGCCGACTGGTGTCTCGGCTTGGATTCAGTCGTTGCAATTTTGCTCTTCCGATGCCGTCTTTGCGCTCAAACTCAACCACCCGGAAGGGACCTGTTCCAAGTACCGGCTTGCCATCTTTGTCGAGACGCGAAGGCCAGAATTCGCAGAATACGTCCAGGATGTCCGCAAAAGGTTCAGAGCTGACGACCTTCACAGTTCGATCGTCTTCAGCAGTGAATTCGGTCTGTGCAAAGTAACGGCTATAACTCCAACGCATGCCGAAGTAGTCCCGCGAGTCTAGGAGGCCATTGATGTAGGTAATGATATCTGTTGCTGTACATGGTTTTCCATCATGGAATACGGCATCCTCGCGGATTCGGAAATGCCACATCCGGGCATCAGCGGAATGTTCCCAGCGTTCGAAGAGACCCGGCTTATTGTGCCCGTACGGTTGCCATCTGACAAGAGGTTCAAAGACGAGACTCTTCAGAGCCGTGACGCTGCTGTCGTCCGTCACTTGCGTTGGCAGCCGAAAATCGACATTTTCTAGAGAAATGGTGAGGGTTTCCGGGGTCATTGTAGTCATCAGACGTTGCCGAGTGGTGATTTTTCGCCGGTTGTTTGTCTCCTTCTTTTTCTCTTTCTTCCTTGGGCCTGGGATGCTGTTGGTGCCGGTCCTATCATGAGATCAGATAGGCCGACGTACGTGTACGCGACCATCGGAAGTCCTGATGAAAAACCCCGGGGATTCTAATGAGATAAGACCCACACTCGAAGATCCACGAGGAGGTGCGATCGCGGAGATAAGTCAAATTCGTCGGCTCAATCATGGGTTGATTTGATGTGCTATCATTTGTGATTCCCGCGGGCAGACCAACTATCAGTCTGTCGCCAGATGGATGCTGAACCGAGTGGGTCTGAACATCCTACTGGCTAGGTATGGGCGGAGCTCTTAGTACATGGGCATGGTTTCGTGTGAATCTCACAAACCATTTTGCTCTCTTCCAGTGCTGAACGCCCCTTTCATTTTGACATATTACCACGTCGAAACCGAATTAAAGACGCACCAGGAGCCGTGGCTTTAAATCGTTTTTTGATGGTTCTTTCTTCCACAAAAGCGAGGACAAAGGGGATCAAAAGTCGAGGTCTCTACTACACGAAGGTACCGGCACCAGATAGCAGATAGCACACCATCACGGAAGGTGACAGAACGGAGGTGAGATAACGACATTGCGGGGCACCCAGGCCCGACGTTTCTTCACCTTCCGACTGCGGTACGGCTCCCTCGTAACTCGATGTTGACCATGGAACAATCTCGCAGTGTGTACCTGCGTAAGTCTATGAGGTTCATCAACACTCATTACCGGTTTAAACTGGGGTACTTGCACTCGAGGGGAAGCTAGCTTACCAGGGCTACGATGACACCATCTTATCCCAGCAAATCAGGTCTGTTGGGATATCAAGATGTCCTAAGGCTTGTCGATTCAGTCCCAGAATGGACTAAGTGCGGACAACGTTCGGGAGAAATCGTTTTTCTTTGATAGTCCAGCTGGTATATAGCAACCTGGAGGCAGCCCAGCTGCAACTAAATTCCAGGGAGCTGGGGTCCCCGTACAGACAGACAGTAAACTCCAAATCCTTCCCCGCTACTTTCCGATTATTGAAGATGCCGGAAATCAAAGGTATTGCCCATGTGGCACCGCCCGACACAAACAGTGACCTCGGCAGGAGTGAAAAAGATGCCAGGCATGTGGCTATTCCCGAGGCAGCTACTGTGAAGGATAAGTCCTCTTGGTGGCGAAAGGCAGTCGGACTGGTCTGGGACTCCGTCGAGGGTGATCCAGAATATCGGAAATATGTACAAAGACTTGATACCTTTTTCTTGTAGGGCTTCCGAGATTTCCTTTTCCATATCATACATATTGTACGTTGACAAGAGAGCTGATGGCATTCTCTCAATACTCAGTCCCACTGTCTGTTTCGGCTACTTCATCAAGTATCTTGACCAGACCAACTACAGTAAGTCACGATAAACTTGGGTCTCAGATCCTTTCACTGATCGGATCCGACAGGTAATGCCTTCATCAGTGGCATGCAGACAGACCTTTGTCTGTATGGCAACGAACGAAACTGGCTGAACACCTGGTTCAGTCTAGGCATCATGGTTGGTAGTGTACCTGCCCAAATGTCACAACTGATCTTCATCCGACCGTCTATTCTCATTCCAACTTGTGAAGTTATCTGGTCTTTGCTCGTGTTCGGCATGGGATTTGCAAAGAACGTCGAAACTGTAAGAATGAATCTTTGAAAACACTTCCAAGGTCACTTATTGATGTTCTTAACACTAGATGTATGCTCTGCGTTTCTTTATCGGACTCTTTGAGGCTTGCGCATTTCCCGGCTACATTGCCATGCTAGGCGGTTGGTACGGTCCTAAGGAACTCACCAAGCGCTTGGCCATCCTTCTCCAGGTCGAGTCTATTGCAAGTATGTTCAGTGGTTACTTGCAAGCGGGACTTTATACCAGCATGGACGGCCGGCATGGCATCGCTGGCTGGAAATGGCTTTTCATCATGGATTCCATCATCTCGATGCCGATTGCATTCTGGGGTTTCTTTGGCCTTCCGGATCTGCCTCATAATACGAAAGCATTTTACTGGACCCCCGAGGTAAGACCACTAGAGCTCATATCGCTTTTCGAATCACACGAATAACACAGTGATGATAGCACATCAAGTACGGTATAGAACGGATTGAGAACTTCGGTCAGAAAGCCCAGCAGAAGTTGAGCTGGAAGGAAGCCAAGCGTATTTACCTCGGATGGGAAATATGGGTCTTCGTGATCCCTTACACGTGAGTTAAAGCATACCACAGCAGAAGAGGCGAAGTGCTAACCTTGATACAAAGCATGGTCGCTGCATGTCATTCGGCAACAAGCTACTTCAACTTGTGGCTGAAGGCCGCCGGCTATAGTGTTGTGGATGCAAATATCTATCCCACCGGAGGAAGCGCCTTGAATATCGTCGCAACAGTAACGTGGGGCATCATTGCGGACCACACTGGACAGAACTACCTGATGATCGTTATCGTTCAAGCTCTGATGATGCTATCCAACATTCTGCTTTCTGTCTGGTATATCCCCAAGGGCGCCCTTATGTTCGCCTACTATCTGTCATATGCGGGGTCGGCTGCTACTCCTGTCCTTATTGTGAGTGGCTCTACAACACTTCATGTATTACCATTTTGTATTGCCTTGCTGACTCAAAGTTTTCACTGCAGAGCTGGGCGAACAGACTTAACGCCGGCGATCCCAGTTTAAGACAGCTTTTGGTGGCCACCGCCAACGTGGTGTCTTATGCGTGGGTTCTTTGGGTGCCGTGTAAGTTTGGATTCGTTATCGTGTAGATCATGCGACTAACATGATACTAGTGGTGCTATTCCCAACTTACGACGCACCTAAGTACAAGTATGGATATCAGGTTCTCATACTTTTCGGGGGGCTTGCAATCATCAGTGTCACTTTGATGTGGTACCTGTACAGAAGAAAAAGGTAAGTTTTTGTCGCGTTTCATCAGTCCGATACTCCGAGTGTACCTCGTTGACCACACGCAACTAGCCAAAAACAAGCCAAAACCGAAGATCAAGGTACGGAAGGAGGGTCTGTGATAGACTGCATGATCATTCACGAATAGAAACCTCCAGTGTATGTGATGACCTAAGGCGCTTATATCATGTGGTGGCCTTCAGAGTACCAACAAGATCTGGAGACAATGTCATCAGAGGGTTAGGGGTTTTGCGTAGAACCTGGGACGGGAGCGGACAACCTCGGGCCGTGCCGCACACCCGCAACTTAACATCGCAAAATTGAGGAACTTTACCGCACCGCAAATTACATGAGTTGGTTAACACTGGCTGAAATTTAAAAGAAAGATGAATTAACAGTCGAGCGTCGGCTGTCTCTCTTATTTTCCTAGTTTTTATTTTTCCTTTTCCCCTTTGCCTCCAAGTTGCCCATGAGACAGGGACACGATGCCGACAGCACCCAACCTGACAAGACACAATAATGAACTATTTTCAAATACACCAACTTGTTACCTGAAATCCTAACCCAAGAACCCTTCGGATCATGACAGCCGCTAACAGTCACCGGGCTCTGGTGTCACAACCCGCCCCGGCTTTCAGCTAGGCTTGGAGTGTTTCTGCATGCGGGAACTTGGCATACACATGATCTATGATCTATCTGCTCACTTCCATCTCTTGCAAGCTGTTGATAGATTTCATATCTATAATGATCCAGTTGCCACTTCTAGTAAGTTAATTTTCCTAGTCGTTCCAAGTTGTCGACGGTGGACACATCTTTGGTTCAGCTGTTGACAACTCCTGATGCCCTACAGCTCTATAGCAGCATTTTCCCTCTCTGCTCAAGGCTGCTTCTGATTCAGTACATTTGATGTTTTCAAAGAGCAGCTCGTGGTTTGGGCCCTCTGATTCTTGCATACATCTCGTCCTCGAATGCTTTGATATATGGTCGTACTCCCTCCTCCGCTGCTGGCAGCATTTGCGTTGCAAAGAAGCCGCATAACCCAGTTTGCCTGTCAATCCACTGGGGTTGCGTCAGCCTCTTGATCATCCTCACTGTTGATTGCTCTGGAAAACTTACCCAGAAAACATTAGAAGCCCCGCTCCACATTAGCGTCCCGTTCTGCCTGTTCGGGTGATTATGCCCGTCGACAAGCAGTCCCCCAAGACCCCAGTCATACTCGCGGGTAACAGGAAAATGACCAACAGCCCACTCAGGCTCCTCCATAGCCTCTAAAAGGCTCTTTTTTGCCTTTGCAGAAAGCTGAGGTTTGAACATCTCTGCAGTCGTACTCGGCCTCAGCAGCTTCCCATCGTCGACCAAGAGAGACTGCAACACCCGCATGACGTCCGGCGCCGAACCATATGAGCCTTGCCCGCCTAGACAGTCTGTGACTCCCTGGTTCAAGCTTCTACCGCGGTGAAGGATGATCTTTCCCGTATTCTTGTCGCGGGTATTCATCCCCCACATCTTGGGCCTTATGGCCTCGATGTCAAAGGTGAAGCTGGCGACACCAATCGGATCCCAAATGTTTTCGCGCATGTACTGTTCCAGAGATTTCCCAGTCACGTTTTCTATAAGTTTCCCTGTCCAGTCTAAACTGGAGCTGTAGGCCCAGCCCTCTCCTGGTTCATAGTCCAACGGGTAACCGAAGCGCTCTTCAACAGTGGACCCGCGGACAGGTTTGATTTTGTGAAAAGATTGCCACTCCCGTGTTGCATCACTGAGAAAGTCGTAACTATTCCCAGCGCTGTGGGTGAGGAGGTGGCGAAGGGTGACCGGATTCTTCCGCGGGACTTCAGTGGGTGATCCAGACTTTGTGAAACCCGTCAACACGGCCTTACTTGCCAACGCTGGGACGTACATGGAGATATCTTGATCAAGGGAGAGAATGCCGCGTTCCACCAGCTGCAGAGCGGCAATGGTTGTGAATAGCTTCGTGACGGATGCTAGTGTAAGGATTTTGTCGGCAGTGAGAGGCTTCTGGGTATTCAAGTCGTCACCGAAAATGTGCGAGTATTGGAAGTTGCCTGTCCGGTCAGTTGTGACTTGTGTTACGTCAAGTGATAGGCTTGCACGTGTCATCGGGGTCGAACGCACCAGATGTATCTTGAGCATATAGCATGACACCCGGGATGTCGCGATTTCGCACAGCGGCGTCAATTTTGTCCTCGAAAAGCCCCATGACAGCATATGGTTCGCCGTTGGCAATACACTGCTTGCCTTACCGAGGCAAGTTTGTGAGGGGTAGATGTTTTAAAGTTCGTTCATCCGGAATATTGGACGTTGCCAGGTGGCAGCATCAAGATCGTTATTAGTCATCATATTTGCCGATGCCACCGCAAGTCAATGATGATCCTAAGGTGACAATAGACTTGAACACAAGACCCACTGCTAGAGGATGCTCTCTCTTAATCTGAAGAGAGCATTCAATCGAAGCATGTCATGAACCAAAACTCAGATTAACCCATTCTCTTATAGCCGTATTCTCGGTGGAGAATTGAGAGCATGAACTTGCATTCCCAAAACACACTACATACAAGAATGGGCCACGGCAATTATCCCAAAGCACTCACTGGTTTCAAAATGTCCTCGTCTGGTTCATCAGCAACGCCGTTGAACTTCGTGAAGTTCCATATTGAGATCCCCCACAAACTACATTCATGGAAATCAACAAAGATGACGCAGTGGACAAAAACACAAACGGAGAATGAGCAACGTTGCCAGTGATTCGCTTAACAGCCGGCATATATAGCTAGCTAAATGTTAGCAGTGTCATCCGGGAAGTCAATTGGGGGCTAACTAACCATTGGCGAAAAGAGCTAATAAAGGAACTCAAGTCAGTACGTGATCTTTTGCATTAATATAGGTTCTGGGATAGAAGTTTACCATATGTATCGGCATGGTTCAAGTTCTGGGCTGCAGACAGGCTTTGGACACAGCTGTAGCCGTAGCAAGAGCTCTGGTCGGTGGTTCCTTTGATCTGGGTCAGGTGAGTGACTTCGTGCTGCCAGGTGTATACAATCGTTAGCTAGGCCTCCTATAACCTCCTGCGTGGTATAGGAACTGACCAATGCAGTTGTAGCTCGATCCTGGGCGTGGCAGGTGCGAGAGAGCGCGGTCAAGCTGTTGAAGAAGTAGGGACAGTTGACCATGTAGCTTTGGCTAGGAAGCGTGTAGGCGATGACACCGGAAGAGCAGGCAGGATATATATCAGTGCAGTACTGGCGGGAGACCCCAGAAGTGGTGCTGCCACATTCGCTGGCGACACGTCCAAACACGGCGGCGACAGTAGAGCGAGTAGAGGCAGATGAGGACTTGAAGTACTCGGTCATCTTGGCGGCCGAACCTGAAGCGGCGGCAGAGGAAGCGGCAGCGGCAAGAGCGCGGCAGTTGGAAAGGGCAGTTGTGGTGGCTGTACGCTGTGTGCCAGTGCAGTCGCTTTGGACCACGGTGCGCTTGATGTCCTCATGGAAGTCGCGGCGAACCTTGGCGGCGGCGGCGCCGTCGACCTCAACGCTAAGGATGTTGGAGTTGAAACTGGCGGTACCGGCAATTTCGTTGCTATCAGCGTTGGCGAAGGAGAAAGAGCCTTTGGCGGCAACGTCGAACTTGCCGCCAGCGCTCAAGTCGTGGACCTCGGCGATATCCCACTCGACATCGACAGATTTTCCCGCACGAATGATCTCGAAGGCGTCTTCGGCGATGCCAGAGGTAGCGAGGCGGAGACGGACACCATCAAAGGCAACCTGCTCGGCTATCATTGGCAATTGTTAGAACGACGTGCGAGAACTGACGAGTTTGCATAAAGAAGGGACTCACAGCCGGTGAAGACTTCGGCTTTCTCGACGGCAAGCTTGTCGAGGATGGAACCAGTCTTCAAGACCTTGAGGTCAGAAGCTCCATTGTTAGTGATGCTGGCCTTGACACCAGTGTTTCCGACAGCTTCGATCTTGACATTGATGGGGCTATCACGCTTGTTGAGATCGACAACGGCGGCACTTGCAAGAGCAGCGAAGCAGGAAAGACCAGCGAGAAGCTTCATGATGGAAGAGTAAGCAAGGAGGGGAAGAAGGATGGAGCTGAACGGTCTGGTTGCCGTTGCGATGCGGACCTAATTATCAAGTTCTTCGCTCAGGTATATATACTTGAGTGAGACAATACAAAAATAAAAAGGGCGTACAAAGTCAAAAATCCAGGTTCGGATTCTGTACCCATTTCATCAGCTGTTACTCTTCAGACCTTTGCCAAGCCGGAATTCAGGACAGAAGAGGAATGTGCGAGCCTTGATCGATCGGCTGCACCCCCCTTCTCTTGATTTGAGGGGTCGCGGTGACCATGGCCTCTGCAGCAGTTGCCGGAGTATGACGACAACAAGAAGGAACATGGGCGAGATAGATGTGTGGCAGCCGATGAAAGGGGCAGAGAAAGCCATTCTATTGATCCAAGCGCGGCTTTGTTATTCCTAAATCCCGTTCAGGGAACGTCATCATATATCGTCTTGACGCACGACTATCTGTGGAAGGACGTTGCGTTAAAGCTCTTGGCGCGTCGTCGCATGCTGAACTCATCTCCATAAGTCGTGATATCGTGGTGGGCCGCCGCTAGCCAGAATGATTACGCTTGAGCAAATGATCCGCCGTTACTGCATTCAGGTTTGATTAGCTTGTGACCTAGTTAAAAAAAAAAAAAAAAAAAAAAAAAAAAAAAAGATTGAGGGCGGTGAGCCTCAGTATGCAGTCATCCAGACTGCAGGGCCACATTTATGTGAGACAGGCATCTGGTTCAGTTCGACTTTGGGACGTAAAGAAACGCTAGGAGTTGTTTTCCAAGTCAGGAAGGAGGAAAGACAAAGAAATACTAGTCTGACACGACTTTGCCAACAATGCCTATTCACGCCAACTCACCATGTCCCTGCTGATGACCAACGGGGACATAGCAGTCATTCCGGAGAGAGTGAAGGCCATTCGTGATGACCAATGACCTGCCGGAGCACACTCTGCTCATCCAATTAGCCGACTACTACGTCGTTGGCACGCGTTATGCAGCCTTTACCGCAAGGTTGACATGGGCGGATATGCCTAGATAAGGAGATTGCGTCAAGCTGTTGCAAAAAACCCGGAGGCGAGAAGCTTATGTTGTCGATCGGGAAATTGTAGGGTGATGGTTGCTGCGGGGTAGACAAAGCTCTAGAACCGAGATGAATTAGCCTTGAAAAGGGTTTGTGAATGCCCCTACTGGCCTATTAACACCGAGGTGCATATTTTGGTATCTTGTATTATGGATCTTCACCAGCTTGTTTCCAAGATGACAAAATGGGCGTTTTTCCCTTCTTTTTTCCTTTTTCATTATATATGTATATATAACTTGGTACGTTGCTACCGAGCCATGTCTGGATGGATTCCCAATAATCCGGCACACGGCACTTTTAAGAGCTGGGCACACGATGTGGATTACTGCGGTCATCAACCACCACGCTGCACAAAAGAGAGACCTGCCTATTTCGATCTTATGTGCCGGCTCTAGACACAAACCCTGCGGTTCCGGGGTTGCAAGTGGGGGGCCACTCTCCTGGACATCTGGTACGAGTAGCATCCGATCAGTGCACGTCCCGTAGCTATACGACACAGCGGACGCTTTTCATCTTTCCTACAAATAAATGCGCTGCATAAAGACTGATGAAAGTAAATTTAAGTGTCCATTGAAGTAAAAGGAAAGTTGAGGATTGCCGGGGGGTGGTCCTGCACGCAAATTATACTGTCCCCTGCATGGGTGCTGCCACGATTGGCACCCAGGCTCACGCTATCATTCGTGGAAACAAGTAAATTAGCGCCTTGACGAGGGCAGACAGACTAGCACATAGACACCTTCCAGACACGATTAGGTCAATCATATCTGCCTAGATGGGGAGTCCTGGCGGGACGAGACCATCCGTTGACCGTTCGCACATCCAACGCAAATGGTTTGGCAGTGAGTGACCATCACGTCAGTTCCTACTCGTGGCTGACATTGTCCCTACCAACCATTTGCATTCCAAAATCCCTTGTGGGTCTACCTCAAGAGATCACGGGAGTGTAAACTCGCATCTCTGTGACGGCAAATGGCCACAATCATTAGATATATGGCCGAACTACGCTGGCCGAATGCAAGACTCTCAACTTCGCCGCATGAGATGCAGTCGTCCATCGTAGGAGGCTCAAGCTTGGCTTTTGAAAATCCGCGTGATTAAGCATTTGCCAAGTTGCCAAGCTGAATACGCAGCTAACCACCAGGTGTTGAGCCTTTGCATAGACGGCTACCCTTTATAGGAAGGTCACTCCAACGAACAGCGGCTTCCTTTACAGGCCTTATATCACTGCCGCTACAAGTTAGGGAGTTCATACCCTGTATCACCGCGCAGAGTGGCGGATCGACTACCTTGTCAGGAATCTGCAAAGGACAGAAAAGCCCAGTCGACGTGCTAGTTTGTTAACTAGCACTTTCCCCCCCTACCAAGTTCAATTTGAGAGGGTCTCCTTGAGAGTTCCGAGCAGATAAACGTATCAATATAACATATAACTAATCAAGTATAGTTGATTCTGAAAGGATCGTGGCGTGCTGGGCAACCTATCGAGCCACAACTGTACATCAAGTTGTCCATGTCCAGTGTGAGCTGCGCACAGAATGGTGTACCATCCTCGTTCGGCATCAATCTGAAATACGTCGCTAGGAGCTCTCGCTTCTCGGTATCCCACTTTCCCGACATCCATATCCATCTGGAATCGGCCGGAATGAATCCGTTCTCATCCATGCCTCTTTCTTCGAGCAGGACGACTCCCGACTTGCCAACAACCAAAGCCTGCCCGTCCCAGGCGTTTTCCCTCCATGAAAGGTTTTTCAGAACATGGATGCCCTCCATTCTCAAGTTATGGTTGCGACACTTCGAGATGATCATAGCCAGCGGAGATGTCAGGCCCTCCGAGAAGGTGAAGCACACTCTCGATATCGGGCCTGGATCTCGTAAATAGCGAACGACCCGGTCCAGAAGCTCTTTGAATTCGAGTTCGAACATGTCGTACATCATTTCGCTGCGGTCAAGGCTGCAACTGATGACGATATGAATCAGCAATCGATGTATCTGTATGCTGTCCAGAGTTCTTCTTGCGTCCGCATCGAGCGTTGGATCGTTGAGATATAGTTCCAAGACGTCTTTCCACATGCCTATGTACTCCACAAACATTTTCTGCTCTTCCGCTGCTTTGACCATGTCCATTGGATTGTAGTTGAGCTGGTCATGCATTGTTCTCATCACGTGCACAACAGCCCGTGTAAAGAACTGGCCCCATAAGGCTAGAAGTTTTACCAAATCTGTTCTTCCTGGCGTGGGAAGCTGGAGTTTAGGGCTGCTGTTCATCAAGAGCACGCTGTTTCTGTGCGAGCTGAAAAAATGAGTGAAGCCGGCCATGAGACACAAACATGGCAGCAGATGCTCGATATCCTCCATCTCGTCGTCCGGACTATTTTTCCATAATCGGGAAGATAGGTCGCCTTTCCCAACGTCAAAATCTTCGCCTGGCTGGAGACCGTATAGCAATGTGATTTTGTTTTCTAAGAGGCGCATGCCTGTGCCCATCAGAGAGTCAATGTTCTTCATGTTGCCTTGAATGAACTCAAAAGCAATAAGTAGCAAAGTCATAATGATGATTGACCTGGGTGAGGTATCGAAAGGCGTCTGTTGAATACGCTCTCTGTATATAGCGACTGCTTTGACATGATGTAGTAAAGCTGCCTTGTGGTGTCGATTGAGAAAGCCGGTCAGAGGCGATTTCGGAGTTCCCCAAGGCCGAAGTGCAGACGGAGGGACGCCGCCGAACCGTTGGCTTGTCTCTTCATCAAAGAAGATGGTTTGCGAAATTGCTCCAATTGCCAAGATTGACTCTCGAACACACGGGTCCCTCGTCATTTCGTTGAGAACAATGCGAGACCAGAAATCGGCCTGACATGAGCCTCCAAGGTCTCGGATCAGCTGGTATCGGAACAGATCATAGTACGACACATCTTTAGGGTCGAATTGTATGAACGAAGGGTTGATTCGAAGCCGAGCAGCCGCAATCAGGACCGACCCCTGTTTTCCCGCAACCTTCGGGCGCGGGAGTAGGTGCCGACTCGCCTGTTGTGCTGCAGCAATGATTTTTTGTTGTTCAGCCGTTCTCTTGGGGTCCACGGCCTCCCTTATGTAGCCATCGCACTCAACGTCCGCCTTTTCGCAGCGACTGCACGTAGGCTTCCGTTCGTCGCACTTAACCCGCCGGATCTTGCAGGTCAGACACCCGGATCGAACCTTTGGCTTGCTAGCTCGTTTTCTTCTCGGAGCCATGCTCTGGTCTCCCATCGCGACGCCAGGGGGTTGATTGGTAGGTAGCGTAATCCCCATTCGTGGAAGCAGCGGGAGGACACGGCTGTGGTGATGGCCCAAGGCACTGTTTGACGCTCTAGGTTCTCCCCGTGCGTCTGGAAAATACGATGTGCCGCTCATGATTGGACAGCTATGGTGAACGGCTCAGATGTTTCCCGTGTTGATTCTCGTGCTGGTGGGACTGTTGTATGTTTTCGGAGGCGATGTTCCCGGGTTTATGGCCCTCGGTAACCGATCCCAATCCGACACTACTGACGCTTCTAGGTTGACATTCGTTCTGGCTAATTGGTCTCGCGAGTCGTCCAAAAGTCGAACGGACACAGATGACACAAATTTCGAAATTTATCGTTTTCCACGGCCCAGAAGACTGCCTGCTGAGGTCGCTGGGAGGGACGGAAGTCCCCAGCAAACATTACACACGATCTTTCCTTGGCACTACACGTCGGTTCGGTTCAACATTATCGTCAGCATAGGCCCTATTGGTCAGCTTAAAAGGTAACCAATCATGAGAGGCAGCTCGTAAACTTCCAGCTGCAATTATGATTGGCCCTCGTTAACATTCAGCCGCTGTCGACAAGGCACGGCAGGCCATATCTGGGCCGGGGTCCGCCCTCAACCAACCGTAACAAATTAATACGGTTACGTTCCGCCTATCATCTCTTATCGATTCCTGAGGCGATAGCGCTCACTGGCTGCGCCAACCGGGCAGTATTTCTCTAACGGTATGGCGCACGAAGTCTAACTTGGATTGCTGGAAAGCCATATCTCCCCGCGAGTTGCTCAATGTTGCATAAAGGCGCAGTTTGAGCGTCTCATGGTATGATAAAATTACATAGATTACATCAAAGCGTTTTCCTACTTTGCAAGTCTGTTGATGTAGCTGAGTGTATAGGAACATATGCATACTATCCTTTGCACGAAGAAGATGTATTATCTATCTAGGGTTGTAGATCAAATAGCTTCGGCTTTCTTGGCCGAGATTGAAAAGCTCAATAGAGACATTGCTGAAGCAACAGGGCTCCTCTTGAACGCGAAAGAAGAGCCAAAGCTGCAACATGCTGTCGACGGTCAAATGATGAGGTCACTGTTCGAAAAGCTATTCGAATTTGTGATTGAGCCTGCCCTATAGTTGATACTCAAAGCTGCCGTCATCTTTCACAACAACTCGCCATGCAAACAACGCGTTGTGTAGTAACAACAAATTAACTTCACAGGCTGAATCAGTGAGCCTATAATCTCTATGTTCTACAGAAGCCTAGCGGCTTGCTCACTCTGGCGAAGCGGTTAGCTAAAGCGGTGACATGTCAAATGTACGAAAGCTGTCACATGAAGCGCTTCTTGTGAGACTATGAAAGATGCACATTGCATTTAAATATCGTGACCGCATCCTAGGTGCCTCTCTCCAAGAGCTTCCAGCTCCTCAATCTGGATGATGTCATGCTCAAGACCTCTTGATTGCAGGTACGTCAGCATAGTGGCATTGGAAGGAGTCTTCGGAATGAGCTCTGTCCCGTTGAGCGATAAAACAGTCAAGATGTGAGCAGCAGCCTATGATACTTGTCAGCCAAAATTTATAGGAACGGCCGGTGACTAATGTGTTGACAGTAAGCTTACCTTCGCGTTGACAGTAATCGTGTTAGGGTCGGGGTTGTCAATGGTGTCGCAGGCTTGGTGGTAGCAAGGATCTTGAGCAACCGCCGTGCCAGTGTGCAGGAAGCCGAAAGGCTTATGGAGAATTTGCCAGAATGAGGCGTAGTCACTGCCATTTGTAAGAACAGCGGGAGTAACTTCGAGGCCTTGGCTCTGGAAATAAGCCTCGTATATATGCTCAACAACGTCAGATCCTGCAGGTCCAGTGCTTCCGTGTGTGCTTCCATCAGTGTCGGCGACACCAAAGAAGCCCTTGGCCACCATGTCGAAGTTGAGGTAAACGAGCAAGTTGTCGACATCGGGTGCGGGGAGGTTGGAACAATAGTACTTGGACCCAAGCAAACCATTCTCCTCGGCACCCCACCACGCGAAACGGACCTTATTCTTGGTTCGGTACTTTGTTAGAGCTAGAAAGAGCTCGATAAGTAAACTTGTTCCCGATCCTTGAACCTGTTAACATACCCTCACAATTAACCAACAAGTGTCACCTACCGTCGTCGTTGATACCGGGTCCAGCCTGAACACTGTCCAAGTGAGCACCAAGCTAGAAAGCGTAAGCAATACGCACTGGGACGAGCGGATAAATGGAATGCGCACCATGATGACATTGTGAGGGTCACCCTCCTCAGTCTCAACAAAAACATTCTGTGTGATGCGCTCCTCGACGACCTGAGTCTGCTGGAAGTGGGCTGTGACGGGTACGCCAGCATCGAGGCGTTCCTTGATTTTGAGACCATCTGCACGGTTGATGAAGCCAGCGGGAACTAAACCCTCCGGGTCAGGAGCGCCTAGTGAGCCGGCCGTGGCATTAGTCGTCACGTCATGATAGACGACGACAGCGGCAGCGCCAGCTGCCGCCGCAGGCCTGACTCTGCCTGCAAGAGTACCTCCAGTTGGGCATCGGAAACGCTGGACAAGAACGATTTTGTCTTGAACCTCCAGGCCCTCATAATTGGCAGCGTCGCACCCAGCAGCTCCCTCGGGTCCAAGAACGACCTCGGCGGTGATACCCTCTTCGCTGGTGGAGGGGGAGTAGGTTAAGCCGAAGACGTAGATCTTCTCTCCGTCAATCTTTAAGTCGATCGAGGTGACCTGGCCGAAAGTTGCGGGGAAATCTTGTTTCCAAGCCTTGGTAGCAGGAATGTTCGAGATGCGATTCCAGACATAGTCGACCGACGCAGCATAACCAGGCAGGCCAAAAGCTCTGTTTCCTCCATTGGCAAAGGCAATTTTATTTAGGGCCTCCAGATTGGCCATAAGGCTGTTTGGTTGCAGGAAGTCAGTCAATCAAGCTCTGGTCGATTCCAAGTTGTTTCAACAACGCAATGGAGTCATACTTTTCGGTCCTAAGGTCCGCCTGAAGCTTCTCGGAGTCAATCTTGGGTTTGCATGTTGTGTTTGTTGCGAAGCTGCCGGAGGCTAGCGAAAGCAAAGCCGCTGCGGATTTGGAGAACTTCATGGCTGCGTGTGTGTTGAAGGCGAGGCAGCTGGGGCTAGCCAGCAAAGCAGTAGACACAGGCACTGTAACTGTGAATGGGCCACAGCCACCTTTTTATCTACACAGCATTGCTGTGCGGCCCAGACTTTAATTTTCGAATCAAATGATGTGGTGTTGCGGTGAATCGTAGCGTCAACCAAGTGCCACCAGATAAAGAAAAAAACATGATGGTTTGCATGCCGCATCCCAGGCCGCCGAGACTTTGGCACCCACTCGCCTACCGTTGGTTGGGGGTGTGCCCATGAACCGTAAGTTGGATTGGGAAGGTCGACGGTGAAGGTGAGGGGAACTTCGGGTTCGCCAAGAGCCAAGCTCTAATTTATTAAATCTGTAGTCTTGGGCCGTCACCCCGCCGTCGAAGCAGAATTAGTCATAGCGAAACAGCTGTGTGTTGCTGGTTTTTTGAAAAGATAGGCTACTGGGGTAGTGCTCGGAGTACCGGACGAACGTCACCCAGCTCCATTACAGATTGCCAAGCATGCAGCTAAGTCTTGTCGACAACGCGGTTGATTGATGGCAAGGCGAAAGTCTTGTCAGAGCCGGGTAAGCGGCTACTAGACATAATCTGTACAAGAAACAAAAGTGCAAAGTTGGCGATTCTTCAAACTCCAAGAATTCTGAGAAGTATGAT
This sequence comes from Colletotrichum sublineola, assembly GCA_020631755.1. Lineage (NCBI taxonomy): Eukaryota > Fungi > Ascomycota > Sordariomycetes > Glomerellales > Glomerellaceae > Colletotrichum > Colletotrichum sublineola. The sequence continues at coordinate 2,368,975 of JAHSQG010000010.1, forward strand.
CACATCTTAGTTTTTTAGTGAGGGCAAAAGCTTAAGTAAGCTTCACGTACCGGCGAGTTTAATGGCGGCGAGATGGTTGCTAAAGCTATTATTAGCATAACCTAGGTGACAGACACATTTGAACTGCTTTAACAGCCTGCATTTCAAACAATTCTGCTAGAAATTTCCGAATTGGATATGATGGCCTTCGCGGCGATGTAGCATACGACTGTGAGGATGGCTTATCATGGCGCTATATTCTGAGCAGCCAAAATAACTTTCAATCAGACGATTTTGGTTGCCTTGAGGTTCTAGAACTTCAGAAAAGCCTTTTGTCATATCCGATTCCGACCATTGGCGTCCTGAGTATCTTATCGTTAATTAGGGGCAGTGCCAGTAGGGGTATCTGATCACAAACTAATGCCCGTATATCACAAACGCGGAGGACCGAAATATTTCTGCAGACTATCAGTCAATCGCGGAGGTTGTTGTGCTCATATAGGCAACTGAACTGGCCAGGCGGGAGTTATTGGCGAGGAGAGAGAGAAAGCTGTGCAGCGCTCGACACCCGGAAGACGCCTATTCCAGTATCCTATTAATGCTGGATTATTATAATTTAGTTGCAGACAGAGGTAATAGCCTAAGTAGAAGCGGAAATATATTAGAGTAGTAGTTATAAGCTAGGGATAGAAACAGGTTAAAAGACGTATAGTGTCTATAGAAACACTAAATATAACATAGAAACGTATTAGTTGAATAAAGAAATATCTATAAAAAAAAGTTCTAAGTAGTTTTAATCATTATTATTATTATTGTCAGAATAATAATATCACATAACCGTACAGTACTCACTTGGTTTGGGAACCACAGGAGCAAAGGGTACAAACTTGATACTCGGACCTCGGCTACCTGAGGGGGAACCATTATACGCTTGGTCCGAGCTGACTCACATATGAGCAAGATCATATATCTACTCGTACGAACCGGCAAGCTTTGTAGTTAGTTAGTTAGTCACGAAGAATTCATTCATAGTTCACCCTATACTTTGTTTACCCTAGCGTATGATTAGACTGTCAGACTCTCATAAACAGGAGAGAGTCTGTTCAATAATTTCCTTATTACTTCTTAGTTATATTTATAAGGTATTTGTAGTTCGGTACTTTATTTACTTACCTTTTTTGCTTACTTATTATGAACGTTAGTTATTCTATATAATTGTTTAATAAATTCTACTTCTCTTTGAGTTGTATTTTATATAATAGCTATCTTACGGTTTAAAAGGCAACAATATAGGGAAGGTAAGTTTAAACAGACGTCAGGCACATTAGAAGTAGCGCATTCTGGAGTAGGCAAATAAAAACCTAAGCTATTGAACATTTAGGAGGTGACTAGTATCACGCAAAAACGTCGCCGTTAGTTACGTGGGCAGTAACTAACGCTTTTATATCTCGTGGCAATTGGATATACAACTAGGGCGACAAGAACATATTACGTGGAGCGTCAAGGGTGCCGTTTACCGCATACATGGTCTACAGGGCATACGATTCCAAATCCGGTACTATTTGATATGGCTTCTCCAAGAACCTGTCTAGCATCAGGATGTTCTCTCGATGTACTAGAGCGAGGACAGTGCTGCACGCCGCCATTACTATCAGCATTAGCGGGAAACAGGAAGATGCCTACGCGTTCCCTCCCCGGACATTGGGCAGGGGTTCAGTCCTTTATGAAGCTGGGTGGAAACTCGTTGGCGGCCATCCGACTCTCGAACATCCTGACGGAGCACACAATGGAGGCCTCAGAGGATAGTATCACGAGCCTGCTGTGCGGCGCCAACGGAGGTCAGCAGGATAGCAACAACGACGACAAGCCGGGGCAGACCTCCGAGGTGACGCTGGTGAAGGACGTACAAAAGGCGATGCTCGTCCGTTCACCGTAAAACTCGTTGCTGTACGCCCTCATCGGCACAACCGAGTACATCGGCGAACCCTTAGAAAAGCGTGTAACTACCTGCTATCAACATCTAGTGCATTCCTATCAGGATTCAGGGACTGCCTTTGGGTGGCAATGCCGGATTACGGTTGTTTTGACTACATAGCAAAATCCGTCCCAGATATGGCGCATACATTTACCCGTGGTGACCTTTGTCTATTTCGGCGAGGTCCGTGCTGCTCGTCGTCATATTGCCCACACTTCAACACAATGCCAATTACTTCTTTGAAATTCAATATAATACTCATAAAGTTCCTTAAGTCTTGGCGATCAAGAAGAGTACACTATTTATATTGTCAGACTATTTTTATAGTTGTGAGAAAAGTGAGAGCGGTAGTCAAGAAATTACAGACTGCGTAGTAATCCCCCCCTCGTTGGTGCGCGAGCTTGACCAGTGGATACGGTACAGTACATATTACCGGGATAAGATTATAGTCCAGGTCGTTATGGAGACCCCTATATTAAAAGCCCGCATGGATGTAAGGCGTACACCTAAAACTTGATTACTTGCTGAGATTACAGCAGCCTATTGATATATTAAACTATCGTTATACCAGTTTGTTATATATAAGGCTATTGTCAATTTAAAATTTTAGGCGAAGCTGTTTATCAGTAGGTTAATGTAATATTTAACTCGCCTGTTTCCTACTTTGAAGACCCATATGTTTCTATCTTCCAACACAGAGCCAGCATCTACAATTCAATTCTTTTGACAATTCATAAAATGCGTCTGAATGCAGCCATTGTCACTCGTGTCCTTGTCAATTCCTTGACAGTCTGGGGCATACGTATCATTCAGTCAAACGACGACGGCTGGGCCGAGCTTTATACCCGCTGTTTAAACGATGAGCTGCAGGCCGTAGGTCACCAAGTTTTGCTCTCTGCTCCAGCTCATGACCAGTCCGGGAAGGGTAGGTTGCGGAATAACTTCCAGTTTCGGATGGCCACTCCGGGTACTAATAGAAACCACTCCCTTAGGTTCGCTTGATGAGAACCCATTGCCACTCTCGAGACCTTGCCAGTACAATAGCTGCCCAGGTGAGAGAGGTCCGTTTGGCCATAATAATACACGCCCAGACCTCTACTGGGTTAACTCATACCCTGTGACGGCTATGCGTTATGGTCTTGAGCGATTTGCACCACGATTGTGGAATGGCAATTCACCAGAGCTGGCTGTTGCAGGCCCCAATGTCGGATCTAACCTGGGAAGTCTACGCTTTTCCGGCACTGTCGCCAGCGCTGTTTATGCCGCGCAAGAAAAACGAATCCCTGCTATCGCCTTCTCAGCCTCGGGGGGTAAAAGGCTTCCCTGGAACACCAGTCCAAAACCAGTGAGCTGCAAATTATATGCAGTATTAGCAACGCAGCTTGTCAGCAAAATCACGCAGGGAAGTAAACCTTATTTGCCCCGGGACACCTGGCTAAATGTCAACTTTCCTACGGCTAGCGACACACATTGTACAGATCCAGATGACTTCAAGTGGGTGCTTAGCCGAGTCAGCTCCAAGTTTGTATCGCGACCGGACGTAAAGATATGTGGGAGTGAGAGACTTCCAGACGAACGCAGGGTAATAGACACACAAGGTTGTTATATCTCAATAAGCGTAGCCAACTCCAAAGATAAGGCAACAGCACCCAGGGAGAAACAAAAAGAAGTCGTAAAGAAACTTAATAACTTCTTGTCCTGTCTACCTGTCACTTAGCTAAGTAGTTTAATAGCACGTATAATTACTCCCTTATACTACAAGAGTATTACTGTACAAAAGTATGGGAAGGAGTGACAAGATTTAGTTATTGAACTAATAACTTGAAACCTTGTAGAGCGTACGGGCTTCCCGAAGTGCCCCCTAGTTTGATAAACGTTTGCCACAAAGACATATGCTAATATTGAGCCTGTCACGATGGATATGATGGGGGTATCCACACTATATAAGGCGTTAATTGCTGCCCGCGATTAACGGCGTCGTTTTTTCGCGACAGAGGCTTGATATCAGTAGGCATGTTACAGTCCAGATTAGTGTGTGAATATGTTGTTAGAACCGTTCAGCTTATTCTCGACCTGGTGAAACTACAATATAAGAACGGATAGAGAATTTTTACACTATAATAATGAAGGTCTTAATCTTAGTTTAGCAACACTTAAAAATACGATAGGGTGCGTATGTTCTTAACTTAATATAGAAGAATTAGTTAAGGAGGATAATAATTGAACTGAGGGTGGGGATAATAAGGAATCCTGGTATATAGATAGCAAGGCATTCAGGAGTTAGCAAACAAAGCTAAGTAAAACCGCTAAGCCTGTAGGTAACTCGCTTACCAGAACCGCAGATGGAGTGGACAGCAAGCCAGACAGCATGGTAAGTTCTAAAGGCTTGGGTTCTCTCAGCTGAAAGTCTAACGAAACTCTTGGGGCCAATGGACCACGGGAGCCTCTTTATGCTGCTAAGCATGCCGATAAAGTCTTCCATAACCCTTGGGTAGAAGGTTGATGGACACAGAAGAGGATACATGTGGGTCGTAATATTTCGTACCCTTTAAATATACGGCAAGAGTTACAAGAAGCAATGCCGGTAGCCAAAGTGAGATTTATCTATATTCAGCCTGCGTTTACTGTTCTCTCATGACTTAACGTGGATAAGGATTGACCCCCATGCCATGGGCTATTGTTATCGCGGACCACGGGAAGCGTAGCGGCGAATAAGAACCGCAACCTGGTTTAAAACTGACCTAGCCGGTCTGGTATCTGCCTCGAGGGACTGTACTACGTAAGGAATCCGCCTTGGTGTACTTGTTCGTCGGAAGATGTGCACAGGGGGTCGCCGGAACGGCCGCAGTTGCCATACTCGGGCTTGCCATCGCAATGGCGTTGTGGAAAAGCTAGCGCCGAGCTGTTGAACCAGAATTAGGTGTGTGAAATTGAGCCTAAGAAGATGGGTTTCCTTGATACGGGAATTTGTGGAGAAAGGAAGAACTATCTTGCAGATTTTTATATTAAAGCGACTCGGCAAGTCCGCGCAACATGCACAGACCAGCCTTCCAGAGTAACATAAGATGGGGAGGAGCAATACAGGTATTTTATGAGTTCACCCACCACGTTTTTCACCCCTGGACTTTCACACTATACTAAACTTCTTTCAAAATGAAGATCTCTATCATTCAAGCTCTTACTTTCTCTCTATTCGCTGGCGTCACTACAGCGTGCGATCGCTACAACCAATGTCGTTGCACCATGGCTGACAACACGATCAACAACACTGCCACAGAAGCAGCGTGCAAGTACTTGTTCGATTTGTCTTTCAAGAAATACCTCGATCTTTCTATCTATAGAACGAAAGATAAAGGCAACGCGACATGGTGTTATCAATTCTACAACGATAATGACATATATCTCGGTGTCGACAACTGCGATATGCGTGAATCCTGCAGCCATGTAGGCGCGACCGGAGAAGATTCTTGGTGTGAAAAGAAGATAATCTGAAGTTTTAATAACTTTATGTGACGGGTTCTGGCTGTATTTACAAGAAATCCAGATACGGATTAATATAGATAAAACTAGCCAACTAAAAACATACAACACCAAATATTCGCTAGTCGTTACCAAACTAACTAGTAATTAAGTCTTTACAGTCACTGTGTTTAGGCCAGGAGTCCATAACTCTATGATGTTTTTAGTAGCTATACTTACTCCACTAGCAGGCTATAATAAAGGTTAAAAGTATTTATAAAAGACTAAGCATACTCTATAGAGACATCTTGATTAATAATCTTATAGTTTAACGAAACGATTACTTGGCAATTAAGATATGTTTGCTCCACTTAGGTGCTAGATATGCTTATAGTAGGACAGTAATTATTAGAAAGTAATTATCCTAAGTTTGGAAATAGTTCTAACTTCTAAAGGTATATTAAAAGTGTGTGTAGGGTAAATCAGGCTTCAGCAGTATCGTATATAGCGTATATAACTAACCTCTACTAAAGAACTTAAGATGCCTCTCTAGATTAGTTATAGGTAGATAATACTCATTAAGGTTCTGAGAGGATATATAATTAGTGCTCTGTTAAGTAAATCTAAGCAGAGTAAATGGCGGGCAGGATCCCAAGTTTTCCAGTGGTTATGGTTGTATTCGTGTTGGTAAATTCGCCCTGTCTCGCAACATAACGTTAAACACAATAGAGGATCCTCGGGCCTTGGCATCAAACATGCTGCAAAACTTGAACACCTAGTTCCCTGACACAGACCCGAACCCGACCCATCCGACTTCTATGACAACCTCAAAGTTATACAGTGTTTACGCTGCAAATTCAAGACGCCAGCCTGGGTTCCAGCTTCTCAGAGCGTCAGACGAGGTGGCTGCAAAAGTGGCGGAAAGGGCGACAGCGATCCAGGCGTCGACCGATAACAGCCGTTAATGCCGCACGTTCACAGCATTCTAATGCAACAGCCTAAAAACGCCGTCTGTATAAAACTTAGTGTCTCTGTAACATTCTGTATTTTTACTGTAATGGCTGACTATAAGTACAATCATACCAATGCCTTTTCTTATCATGACTATACTCTCCTTCTAACATATGTTGTCTTCTTCCTACTGGAATAAGCAGCTTCTCTAGACGAAGGTAGAGGACCCATTGTTTCAAAGATATTAATAAGTGATAATGGTAATGATGGTGGTGGTTTTTGTGTAGAGAGGGAGGTAGGGGATGTGGTGGGATATAGTATAGGTATACCTATTAATCATAGTGACTAGTAGATTCTTTTCCAGGAGCAGTATCCCCTACCGCCAGTCTTATGGCCCTTGCATCCCTTATGCTAGTGAGTAGAGTTGTTTCAATCTCGCGTGACGTATGAATACTTACACGAATATATTTAGTCGTCCGTGAACGGCGGTGATTTGGGAGCTTACACTCATCACCACTTAATCCCTTTACCATTACGGCACCTTTAATTGAATTGCAAACATCTTTTGTAGCACTATAAGAATAGCCTGCATTACTATAACAACTAGAAGATAGTTAGCAGACGTAAAATAGAGACATAGACCTTACATACTAGCATTGGTTGTGACCAAGCTCAGCTATAGTGACAGATACAGAAATGCTGAGTAGAAGTAAGGAGAGCTTCCTAGTGAAGGTGTGTTAAATATTCGGCAGGCGGGTGAGAAAGTAAGAACAATGTATTAAAGATATTAAAGAGGGAAGCGTGAGATAAGCAGTGCGGTAGGCTTTATACCCTTCCTCTAAGATAGTTAATATTATTTATACTTGTTTTGATGAATCTCTTAGGGACTGAGTTAGTTAATACGCTACTTTTTATTGTAGTTTTCTGGTAATGAGTTAATCAAGGGGCGTGATTGGTAACTCCGGCTAAATTAACGTACATGCATAGTGAGTCGGCTAACGTAGTGGGCCGGCCACTCTCTTATCGTATAAAAAACCCCTTGTTTCTGACTATTTATTAGAAAAACGAAATCTTTACTAAAAAAGCTCTAGCTTTCTGTTTTAGCCTTTGATAAGGGTTAGATTCTAGAGAATAATACTTTAGAAAACTTCTACCCTAACCCTTATATACTAAGCTTACCTCTTATCTAAGGGTCTAGATAATAATTTACTTTTTAATAAATAGCCAGAAGAAGGGCTTGTTCTAACAATAAGAATTAGCTAACTTACTATGCATATACGTTACTGAAATATACGTAATAAAACTCTAAATGTAACGTAACTACTGTAAGCTTCTTAGGGTAACCAATAAAACTGCGTGGGAATCAAGAAGGTTGGGAAGTAGGTTAGCTAGCACACAATCAACCAACTCACATACCCATCCCTAAATCTAGCCACTAGTGCACCCAAAGTTCTTGTTACCAAGGGTGACTCACTCACTCGCTCGCAACACACAAGATAACTATACCTATCGATACACAACAGCCTGATTAGGGCGAGGGTTATCTAGAGAATAGAGATATCGTGGTTAGAAGTAAAAGGATCTAGGTAGTACCCTTGTTGCTTAGTAGTATTCATGTGTGTAGCAGTCTAATGCAGTCTTAGTTAGAGGGTTTAAAGGATAAAGACTACCCTGAATCAGCCCTTAGATAGGCCTGATCAGGGCGTTGATACTGGCAAAAGAAGGATGTCTCTTGTCTTGAGCTGTAGAAAGTAGTCGCGACGTTCTGTATTATTGATGTCTTCTGAAGTCTAAGAAAAGTGTATGAAAAGTTCGATGATCGTCCTCCTCGCGCGTGATCTCTTCTGCCTTCTATGCTCTTAAGTAGCCTTGCCCCAGGCTGGAAAAACACACGGATCCTGCCCCGTTCCACTAATGGCGCCACAAAGCAAAAGCTTTATAAATAATATATTACATTATTATCCCCTGTTCTGTATGGTATAGCTATTGTTAGCTAGTATCTTAACTAGCTGGAATGTAACATTAGTAGCTTAAACTATAGGGGTAATAAACAACTTAGCTGTTAGAATATTATTCTGACCTTAATTCATACGCATAAGTTAGTAGCCTAGAAGTCTATTTAAGGGCTAGCTTTAGGACACCTAGACTTAGAGAGAATAAGTCTTTTATATCAATAGCGCGCATGGCTTAGTTAAATTCCTGACATGTGAGATATTCTCCTGCTAGGTAGGGACGCTAGCAAACTGCAAATTTGCTTGTGTCTTGCTAACTAGGGTCGTAATAACAGCCGAAAGGGTCCTTACGACTGTTATTAGCCCTTGAATGTACTGCATATTCTTGTTATTACAGCACTACTGAGGACACACAGAACCCTTTTAAATTAGTGCATATTAACTTAGTATATAGTACGACTAATCCAAACCCAAATTCGCAAGATATGTAACCAAAATGAAGTTAAGTCGGGGCTCTTTCTGAGTAGCGACAATTAAAAGAACCCTAGCGAGTAAGATAAAGGAACAAAAAATAATAAATATCTCAATAGTGCCATGGATTTTAACCACGATTTCCTCCCCGAGGTGGGCTCGAACCACCAACCTCCAGATTAACAGTCTGACGCGCTAGCCAATTGTGCCATCGGGGATTATTGAGTTAGTTGATGAAGAACCGGAGATGCCAAGCTTACTATGATTGTTGTGGATACTAGCCGTAGAACCATCGAAATCCCTGAAACCAACGTCATTGGCAGTAATTGTGGAGTCTTCATGCGATGGACAGCTTCTCGATGCTGAATTGAGACCAAAGCAATGGAAAAGAGACCATTTTGCTTGATTGTAAGAGTCGATATGGACCAGCATCAATACCTGCCTGCGTGCTACTTCCAGCTTTGAATCCTAAACTTTGGACTCTAAGACAACTGTGTTCCTCGTCGAATGAAGAAGAGTACTGATCTTGATGAATAACTACTTCGACTCATTAAGTCAAGCAAAAAAGATACCGTAATGTGCATTTAGATTAGATTTTGTATTTACTTATAGTGATGCTTACACAATTGTAAGACCTTCTTCTGCCTCATGGGTTAGATGTCCCAACAATGCAGGATACGTGGAGTTTTCAAGTGTCTCGTCATAGGCTCATGTCCGCAGGATTTGAAATCACCCCGCTTCTGTCTTAGCTTACGTCCTGCACTTCTACCCCTCTCACTTGCATACATAGCCACGTAACTCACCCAATCTTTCACTTGCGTGTGGACTATTGCTGACAACCTAGCATTAATCCAAAAATGGCGAGAGAACTGATTTTCCTCGACATTCCCGATCGGAACAGCACATGCTGGTCTTTGAATACTTGGAAGAGTAAGTAATATGCAACAATTACCATTCAGGATGTACTCTGATGAACCTTGATGACTGATACATGATACTAGTCTGCCTGGCTCTCAATTATAAGGAGATTGATTACAAAACAGAATGGGTTGAGTACCCCGACATCGAGCCCAGGCTGAAGACAACAGGGATTGAAGGTGATCCCAACCAGATTGCCCTATTCACCTGTCCAACCGTGCAGTTTTCCGATGGGACCTACGTTATGAATAGCGCCAAAATTATCAAGCGGATTGAGGTTGACTACCCTGAGCCCTCCCTCCACTTGGATTCAGAAGTACTCCGGCAAATGTATGGTTTGCTCAGCGAGACTTTTGAAAGCTTAGGCCCTGTTCTTTTACCAATCGCCCCTCGAGACATCTTGAACAAGCGAAGTGCGGAATATTTTTCGAGGACTCGCGCGAAGATATATGGTATGCCGCTTGACGAACTTGAAAGGACGGAAGGCGGCGAACTAGCCTGGGCCAAGGCCAAGGAGTCTCTCGAGAAGACGGCAGCTTTGTTGAACAAAACCGAAGGGCCATTTTTCCTTGGAGATGAATGTATGCCTCGCCACCTTTTGAAAACTGGATATCCTCGATATTTGTGCTAATACGAAAATAGTCTCTTACATTGATTGCGTTTATGTCGGATTCTTGTTCTTTTTCAAGAGATTTAGCGAAGACGCTTATCAGCGTATCATCCAGCACTCGGTGTCGTTTGATAATCTTTACAAAGCTAGCGAGGAGTGGCTGAAGCGTAGAGATTAGCCGATCGGTTGCTTCTATGCAATCAAGTTGAGAGCCCATAGCTTTGCGAGAAATGACAATGAATTGTCGATGGTTCGTAACGTTGACAAGTTGAAACGTGGTATGGTCGCTATTCCGATTAGCCATGTGAAAGTAGTAAGCTCTAAAATTTGTGTCGACTAAAGGTTTCATTAATGCTAGTTAGGCAAGTGTCAAAACCAATTGAGCATTATATGTTTGTATTTCACAACGACATGTCGGCCATCTTGCTCTCTGACATCGGTAAGTTGCCGACTGCTGAAGGTGGGAGAGGCATATCAAACAAAAGTACGGCGGGGGGAAAATGCCACTGGCTTTTCCTTATTACACTTTGTCTCTAGATAATGTGATTCACTTTCACTTCGACTAAGTTTTCAAAGTACAAAAGGTTCACTTGTGAACAGCCTCGAAAAGAGTTGCGGGTGGGAGGAATTTGGGCTTAGAAGCAGAAAGTTTCTATTATATAAAGATTGTAGCAAGTTCAAACCTCTCTTCAGTAGCATAAGCTAGGAATGCGGTGTTTGGACTCTTTGTTACAGTGCAAATAGTCCGTACTCTACATCTTGTCATCCAATGTGGCAAACAACGACAAGTAAGCCAGTCACCGATTTGGTGGCTGTCGTGGTGTCAGAGCGGATTGCGAGCATAGTGGTGCGCACTAAACGCGATTAGGGATGTGGAGTATCATAATTAGAAGCTTACTGTATTTTGCTATCTCTCTATCTAGCACTCGGGATGGCCACAGAGCTGTTCTGACACCCAATGATCTGATACGCCTTAGCTCTCGGGCGACGTCGAACCCAGGGTCGAGAATAAGCAGAAATTCTTCCAGCTGCCTAATCGAGACAAGACTGATCCTGATGATTCAGACATGCCATTCTGATCTGACTGTGCCACTGCATTCTTATAGGAGGGGTTCGAGATCCAAAATTTCGCGCTGAGCTGAAGAGAAACTTGCCACACCACCACCCATTTAAACAGGCTAGCATCGCGTGTACGAATTCTCAACTTTTCAGGTTTTGCAAGAAAACTTTCTCCCATAGTCATCATGAAGGTTCAACTTCACTTAGCCCTGAAGTTTCATCTCTGGCTGTTTCTTGCGCAGATAATCCTTGGAGAACAGATCCCTGCTCCCACGGGCGAGCACAATGTCGGCGCCCAGCGGTTTGTTGTTCCGTTTTTGAACGAGGGAGATCCTGTGTGGCCAAACGGCATCGCGACCGAGTATCTTGTCACGCTGTATTATCCTACCTCAGATGAGAAGCCTTGCCCAAAGCCATACCTGGAGACCGAGCTTACCGAGCTGTACGCCTCTCTTTGGGGCTACAACATATCTCACCTGACGTCGACAGTGCGGTGGAACGCGTCATATCTGGACGAAGGAACGGGCCCGACACTTCTTTTCGGACCCGGTGGCTGGGGTCCGCCGACTGATGGCAACTACATTGTTATTTCTGATCTCGTCTCGCACGGTAAGCCTACGATTGCTAAAGATACCTGGCTAGTGTTGACCTGATTGTGAAGGATACGTCGTGGCTGCAATTGACCACATCTACGAGCAACCCTTTGTGCGATATCCCAATGGCACTGGTGTCTACGGCCTCTCGCCAGCTTTCAGTAATTACACTAATGAGTGGGTCGAGAAACTGCACGCCACCAGGGTCAAGCAACAACTGCATTTTATCGACTACTTCCCTTCATTGGTGGCAGACCTCAAAGCACCCTTCAATACTGATAAATACGGCGCGTTTGGCGTTTCCCTTGGAGGTTCCGCGGCTCTGAATGTGGCTCTAGAGAGCGACGTAGTAGCTGCCGCCATCAATGTAGACGGCACAATCTTTGGTCGTTTAAACAGCACCTCAGACTCGGACCTGAAAAAGCCATCACTTATCCTTGGATTCCAAAACCATAATGCAAACACCGATCGCACTTGGAATAATTTTCGCGCCTGGCAAACTGGCTGGTGGCGCTTGTTATCTGTTGATGGTACCACGCATGGTGACTGGTCCGACAGAACAATCTGGAAGATTTTTGGAACAACACGTCCACTGGGTCCGATTGATGGTAATAGAATGGTCAAAATATCTAGAACATTCATCAGAGCCTTCCTTGATAAGGTTTTGATTGGTACTGAACAACCACTACTGGACACCCCTTCAGCAGACTTTCCAGAGGTCCACTGGGATGAGATACATGATGAATAATAAACTGAACAATACTGGAAGAGCAGCATAATAGAGCACAGATAGAATCAAATGAAATACGTGGTGTCTGATTCCAACGCACTTGTCGCCCTAATCACCTCGTTATCTACCGCTTGTCCAACATAATGCCGGACTGATTGGCCACATATAGCCTTAGATGCGGCTCATGTCGCGGACCAGTCCTCTGGAGTGAACATAAAGATTCGACGGCATAACTGTAACCGTGGGGACACTCAGTAAGCAAATACGCTGAATGATTTCAGCTGTTGCTAGGATACGGCCCAAAGCTTTTGATGCCGCATTCCAGTCTATGGTCTCCGAGGCTATTGGGGGTTTCGGAGTGGAAAAACTTCGCCCGTGCTTATTTAAGTCAGCTAGCGGCAGAAGTTCGAAGAATGTGACCTTTAACTTGAAACATGTCACATGCTTTGTTGTTCACCGTGCGGGCCAGGAATTGCATACTTATTATGTCTGTTGTCTCCTGACTGATTATAGAAGCAGCCGCTCAGTATATACCGACTGCAAGTTTGGGACATGATGCCCTTAAGCTCTCCGCTATCTTTCAAGCACACCAAACCCGGCCAGGCAATCAAGCCTGGGACGACACTACGCATCCTCGGTGTCGGGGACTCAATTACAGTTGGATATCTCAGTGATATAGATGGGGGAGACGGCAATGGATACAGACTCAAGCTTCGGGATGACTTATCAAGTAAGTTCAAGTCTTCTGCTTCTATTTCAGTTCTGAGTTAATGCGTTACACAGAAGACCATGTCGTTTTCTCGGGGACTGAAACAATGAACGGCACGATGCCCGGTGGTTATTTCGTAAGTGTACCGTGACAGCTGTTCTCTGCAAATAACAACTGAGCTCATCAAATATACATCATGACAGGCAGCTTGGTCGGGCATGACCATCAAGTTCATCTCTGACCATGTTGGACCGTCACTTCAGCAGAGACCCAACATTGTACTCATTCACGCTGGTACCAATGACATGAATCCCAGCCCGGACGTAGCCAGGGAGGGCAGCAATCCAAAAGAGGCGGCAGATCGCCTCGGCTACCTCATTGATAAGGTCGTTAATGATTGTCCAGATGCTACCGTCCTTGTCGGGATGATCATCGGCTGTCACGATGAGATGCAAATGAGAAACATTTCTCAGTTTCGATCCTTCATTCCAGGTGTCGTTCAGACGCGGCAGGATGCCGGAAAACATGTTCTCGCCGTCGACTTCTCAACATTTCCCATGGACGCGCTAAGAGATGGCGTCCATCCGACGAACCCGGGTTACCAGCTAATGGGAGATTACTGGTACGATTTTATCACGCAGATACCCACCAACTGGATCCAGCAACCGATTGGTGATGACCCCCGTCGCTCTGATGAGCTACGTCCCACGGAGCCTACTGAGGTAGTGTCAGTAAATTGGGGCCAGCGACTTCTTGGTTGGGTGTTCGGCAGGACAACAAAGTAGATCAGCGGCTGATATTACCTAAATCTTAGAATGCAGTATTGATTATAATTAATGTCTAGAAATTTGAATTTCTCCGGTGACTGTGTCAAACAATACTGCGCAGTTCAGGGTATGCGTATTGACCGAGGCAGATCTAGGGTTCCAGTCCCAGCAATCTTGGATGCAGCGGCGTCAATGAAGATATCCAACCCGTGATGATTAATGAAAACCTGTCGATATCGACCATATGATCACGCTAGGGCAGATCTGTGGTATGTGTGTTTGTTCGCAAGCAGTTAAGCAGAAAGTGAAATAAGCCTTCCCAGCATAGTCGATCATTGCATCCAAGCATGCACGGGCTTTCCCCAACCTGGAAATGCAAAGGATTCTGCCTGATACCCCGAATCCTCAGACCCCACTAGGCAATACAATCCAATTCATCAAGTTTGATGCTGCAGCAACATACCTGTGGCAAACGATGTGGTGGTGGTGGTCGTGGTGTGTGTGTGGCAGAGACCCATCGCTAGATGCCATACTTCGCAAATCGGCCCAAATCCCGGCGAGTGGCTAAAAGTGCAAGTCCAAAGAAACGCCTGTCAACAGGCAACTGAGGTGCTAGTGACATGCAACAGGGATCAAAAGGGATCCAACATGCGGAATTCCAACACTTGGCGGAGCCTGCATCCTTGACTAGGGAAGCATATATAACCCGCCCAATCACCTGCCAAGAACTGTCGGAGTATAGGCACCGGAAGGCTCCCTTGTACTGGCAAAAGACGAACGATGGAACGCGCTTCATTTAGGCTAAATAGCTATTGCCGGTAGTGATCATACAAAGGATGGGGCTGCTTGGCCATTCCCCCGCGGGGTAGCGGTCTAGGGCCTCTATGGGTGTCGCCTAAAGGGAGAACCTCACACACCCTGTTTTTTCTTCTGTTTCACGCTTAACGCAATCCCCATGGGGAGGAGGTCAGCACTTGGTGCCGAGAGTCTCGGTATCTGTCCCTGTCCATGTTGAGTCAGAATCCCACCACTCGCTGTAGGGCCGACCTTTCACGCGGAAGAGTATTATTGGGAGGTGGTCGCGATTTTAAATCCTAGTTATTGATGACCCGTGCCGTTGTGCCGCCAGCATAACTACTTGATGGTAATAAAAGTGCTGACATCCCCCATCGCAGCTCCCGAACCACCGTCCCTCCTTGAGCCAGTTCCCCCGTCGCTGTTCTGAGTTTTTGTTTTTTTCGAATTTGCATAACGAAGGGGAATTTTTAATCACCGCGACGCGTAATCGAACACATCATTTTGTGGGAAGGCCCAGCTGAGACATCTCAATAGCTATGGGCGGCCACACTTCCGGCAACGCAGCCTACGATGCTGCGTTGCAGAGACGCCAAGCGCTGATGGGCGCCAGTGGTGCCAGAGCTCTAGTCAAGAACTGGAAGGTTGCCCGTATTGCTGCTTTCGCTTGCATTGGAGGCGTTTTATATGGCTACAACCAAGGGTACGACGCCCATCGCCTTCAAGCGTTGATTCAATTAAGCTCACCATGGACGCACAGAATGTTCTCTGGCATTTTGGCTATGCCGTCTTTTGAGAAGCGTAAGCTTTTGTATTTGTCTCCGGATGGGATATCGACATATTTCGACAGAAGGCGTCGTTTACTGACGTAATTACTTGTCACTAGATATGGACGGATATACCAAGAACCAAACGCAAAAGGGGTGGTTGACAGCCATTCTAGAGCTCGGTGCCTGGTTTGGCGCAGTTTTATCCGGCTTCATTGCTGAAGTATGCTCTCGCAAATACGGTGTACTGATTGCTACCGGCGTTTTTATGCTCGGTGTTGTTGTACAGATTTCGTCCATTTCGGGCGGTCACGAGTCCATTTTAGGAGGACGTTTTATCACGTATGGTCCCAGGCCTTTTCAAATTTGCAAAGCACTAACATGGTTGAAGTGGTATTGGTGTTGGAAGTTTGTCAATGATTGTGCCGCTGTACAACTCCGAATGCGCACCACCGTGAGTCACTGGGAAATCAGTCGTTGCAGGGCCCCAATGCATTCTAATTGATACTGCCGTAGTGAGGTCCGAGGTGCTCTTGTCGCTCTGCAACAGCTTGCCATTACTTTCGGGATTATGATCAGCTTCTGGATTGAGCAAGTTACCCCCTTTTCCCAATAAGACATCCCTCCAGCTAACATCAATGCAGCTAGTATGTTGTGTCCCTAGAGAACTCAGCTCAAAGCTTCCGTTTACTGGGAATTTACCACTTTACTGACAACATGTTAGTGGTTGCAACTACATCGGCGGCACAACAGAGGAGACGCAGTCCGATGCGTCTTGGCTGGTACCTATCTGTTTGCAACTAGGCCCTGCTACCATACTTTTCGTTGGAATGATATGGATGCCTTTCTCGCCCCGTTGGCTGATCCACCACGGCCGCGAAGAAGAGGCCCGAAGGGTCCTCGCCAACCTCCGGGATCTCCCAGAGGACCACGAACTGATCGAGCTCGAGTTCCTTGAAATCAAGGCCCAATCTCTCTTTGAGAAGCGCAGCACTGCCGAGCACTTTCCCCATCTCCAAGAACTGAATGCGTGGAACACCTTCAAATTGCAATTCGTTGCAATCAAAGCCCTTTTCCAAACCAAAGCCATGTTCAAGAGAGTCATCGTGGCGACAGTCACAATGTTCGTTTTCCCTTCGAGCGGAACCGTCAGTTGCATAAAATTAACATTATTTATAGGTTCTTCCAACAGTGGACAGGAATCAATGCAGTGAGTACCTCACCTTTCATCCTCGACCGAACTTCTGACCCCTAGTTGGTCATGCGACTACACTCTTGCTTCTTTTGCTTTGGACTCTCCAGTGGCCACAAGAGGCTGGATAATGGATTTCCATCCTCATGACTTGAAAAGGCACATTGAAAATTGAAAGCGAAAGTAGGCTGACTGAAACGATAGGTCCTGTACTACGCACCTCAAATCTTTGGACAGCTAGGCCTCAGCGAGACAACTACCAGTCTGTTGGCTACAGGCGTGGTTGGTGTCGTAATGTTTATTGCCACAATTCCAGCAGTTCTCTGGATCGACCGTGTCGGTCGTAAACCAGTTCTAGCCATAGGAGCTATCGGCATGGGCACTTGTCATCTCATTATTGCTGTAATTCTTGCCAAGAACATTGACCATTTTGATCAGCAGCCTGCCGCTGGCTGGGCCGCTGTTTGCATGGTCTGGCTATTTGTTGTTCACTTTGGATGTTAGCTCTCCTCCAGCCCAAGTCCAAACATCTCGATATCGAAGTGGCTGACAAAATAACAGATTCATGGGGTCCCTGTGCGTGGATTATTATTGCCGAAGTATGGCCCTTGAGCACACGTCCGTATGGCGTATCGCTTGGTGCTTCCAGTAACTGGATGTAAGTACTGCCATAACCACAGGCTTTTGAATGCTTCTGACAGCTATCTCATAGGAACAACTTCATGTAGGGGCCTGATAATACTCAGAGTACCTCAACTTATGAAGCCTGTACTGACAATCATGAACAGCGTGGGACAAGTTACTCCCGATATGCTAACAAGCATCACGTACGGCACTTACATTTTGTTCGGCATCTTAACGTATCTTGGAGCTGCCTTCATTTGGTTCTTTGTTCCCGAAACCAAACGTTTATCACTGGAAGAAATGGTATGTAATATCTCAACTTTCCCCCACCGGCGTGCACTCCACTTCGTGTGCTAACAAATGTCTCGACTAGGACCTGGTGTTTGGTTCAGAGGGGGCTGCCGCTGCCGACTTTGAGCGTATGGAGGAGATCAACAATGAGATTGGCCTAAGCGCGGTTCTGAACCACACCTCACCTACTGATCGACTCTCTCAGTCGGCTGACCTGGAGAAGATTGAGAACTAGTGCAGTTGTCACTGAGTGTCCTTGAATCCGGCGGACTTGAGACATTCATTGGCTGTATGGCAAAAGCATCCGAAGCATTGTTATCAGAGCAAGCCCCGTACAGTCTTTTCGGGCTAAGGCTGGTTTCATAAGATTGGTGCCTATAAGATTGTAATTTGTTAACTGTAGGAGCAACCTATAATCATTCTAAGATTTTCTTTTTATAAAAGAAAGCCGCTTATAAGCGTTTATAACTAGTATGAATAATTATTGCTATAGCCAACTAGTATAACCTTATAGAGAAGATTTGGAGTAAGATGGTTATGTATTTTCACTAGAGAGTTGTAGTTGTATTTATCTTCTGTGGAGTGTGTGGGGAGGCAACCCGCGATTGATAATACCACGGTTTTCCGGCTCGGCCAACGCGTCCACCCAATCAACTAGTAGATGCGCGCAAAACTTGGCCGGCTGGCGTAATGGTAGCGCTTCAGACTTCTATCTTCTCTTCCTAGGGATATAGCTATCTGAAGGTTGCGGGTTCGAGCCCCGCGTTGGTCAGCTTTTTGTCGTTTCCCAGATTCATACTGTTTCTAGGCTGTTCCGTTTGTTGCCTTTGTGGAAAATGCGTAGTGATTACAATACAAGTAGTCAGACTTCCTTCTTAGTATTCTGTTTAGTAGCTATCTCAAGGCTGCTATATATTTACGCCTTGTGTTGGTTGTTGTTATAGCTTGGATCGCAATGGATTTCAATTTGCTATTTTATGGTTTATCAAGGTTTTCTGTTAAGCGGGGCTTGGTGTACTGGGGTTGTTAGGTTAATTGATACCTGCCAAAACGGGGCCGGGCAGACCTGGCATGTTATGTCTTCCATACTGGTTTTCGCTTCTGAGTAAAAGCTGACATGCCCTCTTTTGCGTCAACACTCTGAGCATGTAACGCCATAACCCGCCCTGCCCAGCTTGCGGCGTCTTCGTACCCATCTCCTCCACCCTCGTTGACGCCGTCGCCTTTCATGCCGAGCTGTGTCCAGTATGCCCACTTTCCCAGAGCCATAGGTTGTCCTGCAGATCCGGCCAGCCGTTCCACTATCTCTGCTACGCGTTCCTCGAACGCTGCGGCGGCCGTGTCGGTGGACTCTGCATGCTCGGGAGTAGCCACCACATCCACAGCACCCCGCATGTCGTCTGCTGTGACTGCTTCTGCAGAAAGAAGAAGTCGGTAGGCTTGGCCCGGCGGGAGACGACGGGATACGGCGGTGGCAGGGCTTGTGCAAGGGAGCCCGATACTAGCACCAGGGAGCTGGAACTTGGTCGTGGAAAGAGCAATGGGATAGTCCGTCGAAAGTGCCAGCTGCAGCCCGGCCGCGGTTGCGAGACCTTGTATGGGGCACACGACGGGTGCCGGGCTGTGCCGGATGAGAGACATGATCTCGGCGCAGAGGGCGAATGTGTGCTTCACTTCGGCGTGAGACAGAGATGCGATCTGCTTCAAGTCGTGGCCTGAGGAGAAGACAGGGCCTGTGCTGCGGATGACAAGCACATTAGGTAAACCCTCCCTATCACGCTGCCATTCCCTGGCATCGACAAGCCAGCCATGCTTCAATGAGACGCCTGATCCTGATTGGGCATGATGACTCGCAGATTCGAGTTCGGATAAGATGGAGGGTTTGAAGGCAGGGAGAGTCAAGACCCTACCTGTCGCCCGTGACGTAAGATGCGACAGCAGCTGTGTGCGGAGATCCTCAAGAACTTCAAGACTCAAGGCATTGCGTTTCGCCGGGTTCCTCAGATGGAGGTATGCAGCCTTCACTGGGAGCTTGGGGAGTTGCATTGGTGCCATTGGTAATCAAATCAGTCGGTATCGGGATATACAAGGACGCAAAGACTGATGATTGTTAATTTTTTTTTTTGGAAAGTTGATGACAAAGAGTTGACCACCGGAGATGAGCAGTAACAACCTTGTACTACGTAAGGTGGTCTAGGCAGTGGGAGTAAGCGTCATGCACGGTTCATGCACACCATTTCATCTGGAACTCATCAACAATAAAACTAGCTTAATCAAAATCAACAATAATAAACAATCAGTGACACCGATGGTCATTCATGTATTATAGTGCTAAAATGGCGAGAATTCTTACTTAGTTTATTCTTGTCATTATTGCCGTATATAAACACCATTTGAACTAGTTTACTATCACGTTGCTAGGAACCCCCCTCTACTGATGATAGCACCTGCGGGTGGGGTAACTTAACTATGCTTTTGTTAAAATTACTAGATGAAGAAATTTCAAATACGCGTCGACCAGATTTCTGGACCATTGCAGCGGCATGAAGGGTTCAGTGTTACAAGTAAGAATATCTGAGTTGCTGAGTTACATACGATACAATGCCACTAGTTCTGCTACCATTTGGGCACGCCCACTCAACATGTCCAGTAACTGAGGGCTAGTACTTGTGTGGCCAAAGATGCATGATGTTTTCGCTTATTGGATGGAGCTCCTCTGCCATGACTTAGGTGAATCAGTAGACCAATCGCGTACATGGTGTAACTGACGTCGAGTGTATCAATGACGCAGGGATATTGCATAATCTGGAAGATCCACATTATCCTTGCCAGTGACAACACTTAGGAGATGACAAAAGGCAGTGAGAGTTGCTCCAAGGTGAGCCCTCAGGATCCTATACATGCATGTCCGAGCGCTAACAATGACGACACTGCTTGAACGTCACCGGAACTGCTTTTGCAACGCCTTAGGTCTTCGTGGCTTTAATGGTGGTTGGAGAAACTGTCTGGAATTTTGATCAATGTTATAAAAGTGGCACTGATAATGTTCTTCCGTCAAAATCCCAGTCACCTCTCCAGTGGTCTCAATGACTCCATGCAACCAGGAAGCAACCGTAAATAATTCCACTCTCCTGACTAAACTACACGTTTTGGGATGTTAGCCTTTACCAATCGGGCAAAAAGGTTCAAAAGTTTTCAGAAAATGATCAATGGGATGTATCATGTTGATTAGCAGATGAAAGTTGTCGCAAAAACGACGCCGTTAATTGCAGGCAGCAATTAACGCCTTATATCACCTCGTGACAAAAGTTTAGCCGAACAATCTGACTATTGATATTGGCAGATCTCTAAAGCATAAACTGAGTTTCATGACTCAGGATATCTATAGGATCTTCGTGTCGATTAAGTTTGAAAACGGACCTGACTTGACAAGGTTGCGAGCCTTGATGATCGTAGGCGAAACTCCAATCACAACATAGCCAACCAAAATCGTAGACATCGCACGTATAAGCATAAGTCTGGCATCTATACTATTGGTAGGAAATGAGTTAATTTATCATTTGGAAAGTAGCCGGATTCATGGCCAGGTATTTTAACACGTAAAGCTGTTGGATGAAAGTAGATCCGATGCGCCTTGATACATAGGGTTCAGTACATGCCAGACTTAAGCTATCCGCTCAATTCAGTCAAGCCTAGAACCTAGCTTGCTATGGTTTGATGATGAGATGATCTCTTATATCCATGAAGCTTCACATGCGTTGCGCTGTTGTTCAATGCTATTGACACTGAATCGCGACGCCAATGTTACTTTGATGCTTGAAACAGGACTGACCATCCTAAATCAGCATGGCATGAGAGAATTTGCTTTTGATTGGCAGTAAAACATCCTTTTCTCACACATAGAAGCTCGGGCTACATGCACGATATTGTGAACATGTAAAATCAATGCTTCTAACTCAGATTGTCAATAGCTTTGCTGCCGTTGTAATTGAACCTCAAGAGTGCACTACGGCGTCCCTTGAGGTTATCGTTTGATAGTGTATTTTTCGATATCAACATGAGCCTTTGGAATAGGCGCTACAAGCAAGGGAGGCTAAATATTGGGTTGCGTCCTGCTAATAGTAAGGCCAACGAGAGAAAAGACACCTATCATACTTGCGCGGTCTTTGTCAATTTCATGCAACATGTGTGGTGTGTACCTTGTATACAATCATCGTGTAGGCGACGGGAATATTTTTTGGAACTCACTCAACTGCCGAAGAAAACCATCCATCATGACTCATCTGGAGCGAGCGCGCTTCATCATGGTGCAGGCTGGGAAGACCATCCCTTAATTTCTGACAGCGTTATCATGTGTCGTTCTTATGTCTCAGCCCCTCACCCAAAATGGCGCGCACAGAAGTTTTCTAGCTCTATTGTATCTTCGCCAACCTTACTCCATCCGCACTTCGTTGCAGAATCCTTGCTTATACTGGTAAGCCTCTAAGATCGAGATCTGTGGATGATGTGTTGGTGGCATAATTCTGCCCTCACACTAAGAAGGCCGTGCTGACAACCGGTTCCAGCAATTGATGCAACATTGCCAAATGGGCATCTGTATGGGACGCAGCATACTGGGAATGCCTGCCCTCGCAAGGAATTTCTTGGGATCGCACAGGACGCGCAGAAGGCAACCAAAATCATTCCGAAGGGTCAGCTGATGGGATATGTCCCCTGCAGTGCGGCTGAGCACTGCTAACGTGACTAGGCCTTAGCTCTATTGCGACAGCCTAGGTCTTGACACTCTGCCCTGCAAGTGCCTTAGTTAGGGGCCTCGCCAAGACTTTATGGTAGCAAATCGCAGTCCAGAAACACATTCTAGATAAGATGGCCATTTTCTCCATCATTTCCATCATTCACCGTGGCCATTGATTGCGTCCCGAATCTCTGATTACGGAGAGATGACCTAATGCACGGTTTAGAAAATATGCGACGCCCTTCACTCAAACATAGGCAGCTCATGTTTCCTGACGACTGTCGTTGAGCTGTCCAGGCCATATAGAGCAGGGGCCTGTTATACGTCCAGCAAACAGAGAGCGGTGGCTCCACTCACGAAGTCCTACGGACACGGATTCGACCACTGTGGTGGAATGCGTTCGTGGGTCTGATGAGTGACTATGCAACATGCTGTCTCAACTAAACTTCTTTCCCGGCTTGTATCGAGAATTTTGAAACCATATCTAAAGGCATGCGTCATAAACAGCCAGTGGCGTTTTCTTCTTCTTCTTCTTCTTCTTTTTTTCTTCTCTTTTCTTTAGCACACAACCCAGAATCTGCTAAATCTGACACTCGATCCTTAGAAAGCAGCGATATATCTGGTGGCGGCGCCACCAACATTCCCTGGCGTAAGCTTATTCGAGCATCTTGCAAATGACGGAACCAACGTCTGAGTTCTGATTGTCACGGAGCGAGATTTGCAATCGTACTGAGGGGGGTGACTACTGCGTAAGCTTCCGAACAATCCGGTCAATCGCGGCTAGTCACTATTAGCTGGAGCCTAGCGCAAGCCCACAGCGTGGGCTGTGTGCATTTGGGCAGCCGGCATGGCGCCACTGCAACGACGACCCCAGGTTGCGTCTCTCGCGTAGGGATGGACGCCGAAACTCTAATAGATATCAGCCCGGCATGACCGGTCATTTTGGGTGTTTTGATGCACTGCCCCTTGCCAGACAATCGCAGAAGCACCAATTAGAATGTCTCCTTGGGCTCAACTAAGGTTGGGCCTATTCTTTGGCACTCCAGTCGCCCTCGTGGCAGCCACCTCACCTGTCTCAAACTCTTCTTCATTGCCTTTCAGCCCCTATCCTCTAAGCAGCCTAGTGTAATGAAGTACGGAAGCAATGGAAAGCTTGCCAAAGATATAGATTAGCAATTGATATTGATTTTTCATCCTATTAGGGATCACCTGCGTAGGAACGGCTGTTCCGTTCCACCAAAAGATTGGCGTGAGATTCGTCCCCCACTTCCTCTTTTGATCCTTCAGCGAAATGGGGGCCATCCACCAGTGCTGGTAGAAGGATCCGGGTCCATGGCCATGTCTACCCCCCCTTTCCCTTGGTCAGTCATCTGCAGAACCTGCAGAACAGCTACACAAGGAGCTCGACAGGGTCAGGGTCTTAACGACCATTACCCTGGCCCCGTATTCTGGCCTGGCCGTCCTGGGCGACTACAGACAAAACATTGGACATTTATCTATCATCTTGCCTGCAGCCACTGTCTGCATCGCCTCCCGTACATGTTCTTCAAACTTTACACCGGTTTTGAGGGAGCTTCTTCGACAAACGGATTGGATGACAGCCCGGTCATCACACGCCGTTCGACGGTGACCATAATCCCCCAATCCGTTCCAAACCCAAACGCCACCCGGCGCTCGGTCGCCCTGAACCGCCCGCCATGGACCCCCAAAGCGAAACGCTTGCGCCACTCCCCGATGTCCTACATCGGGGTCTCACGGCCGTCTCCTTTTTCGGTTTCCTATCCTTCGTAACAACAACAGCGCTGTTCTTGGTTCTGACGTATAGGCTGGCTACGTGGTATTTGTCGCCGGAACCCGGGTGGCGACAGCGTTCGGTGGACGAGCCGAACCCGAATGCCGTTCTGGCCGAAGAAATGGGTCTTCCGGACACAATGTACCCCAACGGCAGCAAAAAGAAGAAGACAAAGAGGGACGCGCCGAACCAGTTTCTCATGCTCATCTACAACCTGCTTCTGGCCGATATTCAGCAGTCCATCGCTTTCGTTCTCAATGTGTCCTGGTTGGGCAGGAACGCCATCGTCGTCGAGAGTACGACGTGCTGGGCGCAGGGTTGGTTTGTTTCGACGGGTGACCTGGCCTCCAGCGTCTTTATCACCACCATTGCTGTGCATACCTATCTATCCGTTGTGCGAGACTACAAGCTGCCGACGTGGGCCTTTTGGACCATGATCGGCTCCGTGTGGTTCTTCATCTACGCTCTTGCAATGGCCGGGGTCATGATTACAAACAATGGGGCTGGCGATGGTGGACTGTACGTTCGCGCTGCTGCCTGGGTAAGCCCTTTTTGTCGATCCCGTCAAGATGGCATCCACTAACATCAAGTCAGTGCTGGATCAATGTCCGCTATGAATCAATGCGCCTCTACCTCCACTACCTGTGGATGTTCATATCCTTCTTCGTCACCGCCGCCTTCTACATCCTCATCGTTAACCATATTCGCCGTACCGATCCTTCTCTCCAACTCCCATCTTCCTCCAACAACACTACTTCCTCTGCTTCCGAGAGTAGGCGTGGTCGTAGATCCCGTCAAACACATGCGCAGTCTCAATCTGGACCCCTAAAGAGCTCCCATGAAGGCGCACCAAAAACTACTCCGAGTAACGCTGGTCACCACCCGGCCTTCCTCATTTACCCCATGATCTATATCCTTTGCACGGCACCCTTGGCACTTGGCCGTGTCATCTCAATGACCGGAAGAGAGGTTTCGTTGGACTACTTCTGCCTCGCCGGTGCCATGATCGCATCTAACGGCTGGCTTGACGTCCTTCTCTTCTCCACCACCCGCCACGTTATCATGTTCAATACGTCACCAGACTACGAGGAAACGGGCCTCGAGACTTTTGCTTTTATGCGTACGCCCTCGCACCGTCGATTTGGAAATATGGTCTGGGTCCAGGGTGCCGGAAGTACCCCACTCAACCACCCCTCTGAAGAGGCTACCGGCGGTTGGCTTCGGAAGTTCTTCCGGAAGAGTCTATGGGGAGGCGACGTCAAATGTGAGCGTCCTCACAGAGGTGCGCATCGGAGTATCAGCCAGGAATCTTTAAGGAGACGCGGTGGTAATATGGAGGGCATTCAGATGGAAACGGTGACTATGATTGTCGTTGAGGAGGGTCAGGCTCACGGAAAGAACAATAACGGTAGGTCTCACTCGATTGAAACCATTGATAAAGAACGGGCCCAGAGCTTTGGGAGTATATAACATTCATACGTTGACTGCAAGCACTGGGCCATGCTCGACCCCGTCATGGAGAAAGGCAACTTGGGATCTCAGTAGCCGCAGTCAGGCGGAATCCTTAGAAGATCCCTAAACTACTAACGACCAATCATCGGTCATGATTTCTTATGTGTCACCATGTTGTCAACATGGATATTTACTAAGGACAATGTCTATTTGTGGATTCATAGCGAGCATGTAGGCGGCGATTTGTACTAGTTATACTCCATAATGTTAGTTATGCATATCAAGGCCGGCTTCCTCATTTCCCGATATGCTATTATGAAAAACTACATCACAATATCCAGGAGGAGGATGCAAATTTCATAGGCGTTTTTTGAGGGCTACTGGAAACGAAAGGAGAAACACCCCCCAGATGCTGTTGAGAGACTGGCGCTTCGCCATATGCTTGTTCAGGTCAACAACAACGTCAACGAGGTCTACGGACGCTTTTGACACAGTCTGAGCTCGAATTCAAAGTGCTTCTGGGGCATGGCAAAGCTTGAAGAGAGAATACCATAGGGGCTCCATGCATGTGCTGACGTCGTTTCTTAGAGAGTCGCAAGAGCTTTGTTACCTTTGCCTCAAAGTTCATGTCACGTCACAAAACGATACCGTTAGTGACTAGGCAGTAACTAACGCTTATATACCTCGTGACAGTTCAAGTCCCTTTTTTTTTCTTTTTTTTTTTTCGCTCGAGTGGGATAGAAGCCACCTTCCTTGACTAGGCTTTGAAAATTACTATGGCGGAGATGGCTCGATGAGCTCCATAAAACACCACAAGCGGCCCGCCCCCTCCTGCACAGCCAAAGCTTTAACGACACTAGGGACAGACTTTACAGGCCCTTGAATATATCCGCATGGAGTACTATCAGTCGAGTTATCGCAGATGGAGGAAGAAGAGTTTATGCAAAGTCTCCAACTTGTTTTGACTGACATTGCAAAACTCCTTGTGCAGCTTCAAGCAATCACCTGACCCCTTAAACGACATAGTTCACAACTCACCGACGCCAACTCCAACGTCGACGTCAAATCACAGCGCCCAGGAACCCAGAAGGTTTGGCGAAAGTACTGTAAAAGTATGGGCAAGCTGACCCACTGTGAGATGCAGGTCCTTGATCAATACTGCTTCTTTCAGGGGATATTGGGGACCCAACCCAAGGGCAAATTCATTGGCATCTCAAAAGCTCGTCGTTCCCTTTTTTAGTCTGTTGATCAAGATTGTTTCCGGCGTCTTTGTGGTGGACGTGTCACACAACATCCTGACATTGGGCAAACAAGCACAGGTATCGGCCCGATATTGGGCAGACAAGTACGGGGGGTATCGGTCCGATGTCTGGTTGAATAAAGAGCCGTGCGGTCCGAGAGCGAGAGAATTGGACAAGAAAATTAGGGGAACTTGGAGAAACCGAGCTTGACCTCGGGAGTTTGCTGCATTTCACAATATCACGAAAACGTCCTCTGAGGGATTGACTTTGAGCCGTTGTCGGTTGTACCAACCAGACTACAGCTTGGGGGCTGCCCCAGACAATGTCCTCTTGGCAAAGTAGCAATGCTTTCTGGCAACAACCACCGTAGGGCTACAATTCTGTGTGACTGGCGGACAGCACATACCTACATTCATTTGCGTGCTTCTTCGGGGTCTCCTTTTTAAATTCTGGTGTGAATCCGGACATGCTAATAAGCTGTAAGGAGTCGTTCGTGCAGAACAGAGCCACGCAATTATCATCACAATCAAAAGATGACTCTGGAAGAAATGGGCAACGCAATTACACGGGTTGGTCATACACTGAGTCCGTCACCGTGTAACGTCAGAGCGACTTCGACACTAGCTAACCCCTCCCTTCTATGCAAGGGCATCATTCACAGGAGCAAATACCTGATTATCCTGAATATGGGGGTTCTGACAACAACAAAAAATATCCTGGATTTGATATAAAAGTCCGGATTCTTGTTCAAAATTTCTTCCCGCCGTCTATTACACTGTCTCTATCTATTATAGACGCGGCATCATGTATCGCCACTTGCTCAGGATTTCGCTAGCTATCTTTGCTCTCGCGACATGTGTGGTTGGAGGAGGTGTTGAAATTCACTCCGGGCACCTCAGTGTTCCAAGGCTGGATGATTCCTTGTCAGACAAAAGCCGTATACTGAAAGACCCCGATATCGGACCCCGATCCAACGACAGCCCGATACGCCGCGGCTCTTCTTCCTTCTCACGTGTCGTACGCCCCCGCGCAAATGCCCCTTTCGAGTTGCATGCCGTCGAGTGTCACGACCCAGAATGGCCAGAGTACAAGGGCCATGGTGACGTCCACCGCGACAGAATCGACCATGGCGCTTTGACATTTTGCGAATCTGACCTGGCGCGCAGCACCCTCACGACTGTGGACGACGTCAAGAACCACCCGCTTCATGCGTGGCGCTGGCGCTACTATGACGACAGGAAGATATACCAGGACTACAAGGTCCACTGGCGCGTCAACTGCCGCACAATCCAGGGCTTCCAGGACATTGAGTTCCCTCTAGGTCCGAACGGGCCGTCGTGCATTGACATCATGAGGGACAACTACATAAAGTGTGAGTTTGGCTCTTTATGTCCTTCTCGGAGCCGGTTCGTGCTGATCAAGCTTGTGGCAGGCAACAATGGCGGGATTGGCGGCAGCACGCAGGCGGGTTGCCTCGTGTACACTCTCCATGCCGGAAGGGAAGGTCAATACTATTGAGACGATCAGAATACCCATGTGGAATCCTGATGCGGTTGATACTCTGCCATGCAAACCTAACCAGGGTTTTATGACACTCCCCTATACTGCTCAGCTCATCTGAACACGTATCATCGTACTCCCAAGGAACAGCTAGGAGTCCAAGTCAGTGTCGGCTATCGCGCACGATTATCAATTCCAGTGATATTTGTGCTAGAACCCAGGCACATCTCGAGGAGCAAGAGTGATGCTGGGTCCGAACTCGTGAGCACTATTAAGATCTGTTAGTGATACATAGGACAGAAAAGGTTGCCTTTTTAGATAGGAAACTTCAATGAAATTCGGCAGTGAGCTTTGGAAAGTTCGAGCTTTGCTGGGCAAAGCAGCAGGGCCGTTCATCATTTTGTGGTGATTCTTGTGTAAACGGGTAAGCTACTCTCTGGGCAACTGCTTCCGCACTACATGCGTTAGAGTCACGGTAGTACTATTGCTTTATTACGGATGTCTTACTTAGCGAAAGCTATTCTCTGTTTCCTATGATTGGCGCTTTAGATGACCATTATGATGAGGAAGTACATGCCGCATCAATGTTGAAAGCTTTTAAATAATCAATTAAAGTAAATAACCAGTGTCAAAAAGAGCTGCCACTTGTTTCTGGATCCGACACCTAGAGCTTTGCTCGGCCAGATCGACTGCGGCGTCATAAAAGTCATAGACGTTTGTTTTGGTTGTTGAACACAAGCAGTGAACAACAGTAATCAAGCCAAGCATCCAAGGAAGTCCACAATTTCTTTTTGAAGCTATATACAGGTAGACTGCATGCACATTGGAGTGGCTGTTTCGGTCAACGTGAGTAAGTATGACGACGAATGATTGATGGGGTATCTGAAGGCGTGCGGAACTTGGCGGTCTGACGGGGGGTGCATTATGCGGCGCAAGATCGGGAGCGATTCCCTGTTGGCGCGATTGATGTGGTGAGATGAGGTTGTGTCGGCGCCTGGGGGGATATTAGACCGGAATGAATTCATGCATGCATGAATCCGTAGACGCGCAGCTGCCACCGGTGCGTGAACTCGGGTACCTTCAGAAGAGCTACATACGGGAGCACTCAACAATGGGGGAAAACACGGTGGGCATGCATTTTGTAATCATGCATCAACCACTATATTCTCAACGATCTGTCTTACTCACGCCTTGAGATGACGGTCAAATTTGGGCGGTAGAGCACGCGCGCGGAATGTGTCAGACAAGCTGCATGCGTTGATGGTCCAGCGAGGGACGTATGGTTACTGGCTTGTTTATTCATGGTGGCACGACGGAGCAATCTGCCCCATGTGTAGCACGGCACAGCAGTGAATCAGTGCCGACGCAACATCTTCAAGGACAGGGCATTCAGGATTTGGCGCCAGCTCTACTCCGTAACGGGGGGCCGGGGAAATCGTGATCTGCGGGTGAGACGCAGTGCCGAGGGCTGAGATGTGTCTGTTCCGATGAGTGGGATGGGACGGCCTTGGCGAGAATTAGGTAGGGACATGTCGTGATTGAGACTCTTGGCGCGCTCTTATTCTTCTCCTCTCTCTCGCAGCTTACTACTATCAAGCACAGCCAGAAGAGAGAGGTATGTATCGCATCTCGGTGCAACGGCCAGGCTTCCCTTGATTCGGTATCCGTCCGGTTCCCATGGCTATGCCAGGCAAGAGCCGGTCTCTTTGGGAGAGGGAATGACGCACGGGACATGCATAGAAGAAAGACAAGAATAAGCAATAGGGAGGAGGTCTTGGCATTGAACCCACACACACCAAAGCCGTGTTCCATGTAGCTGAATGGTCTGGTCGCATAACATGAAGACGGTCCGGTCCGCCTGGATCACGCACCTAGGTAATTAGGGAAGGATTTGTTGTTGCTGCAGTCAGCTAGCTGAATGTATCGCACTCACCCGCACTCACCTGCACTCACCAGCAGCCCTTTCTGCCTTTTGGTTGAGTGTCATGAGTTATGACCGCTTAGCCGCTTAGCTAAGGCCAGACGGGGCTCGCTTGGCCCTTTGGCGACCGACCGTCGGGGACTGCCTTGACTACCTACCTACCTCAGTACCTAGGTAGGTAGATAGGTATCCGTACCTGGGGTAGATTCATTACATGCCCGGCCCGAGGTCAAGATGTGCTAGCGTGTAGGTACATACATATGAGGTGGTGGTTCCCATAACCAGCCCGCAACTGAGCTTCATCATCCATCATCGCATCCCTGTGTGAGGTGGAAAAGTCTGTGCGAAGGGGGCTTTGGTGGCTCCTGCCTCTACTCTACTACTACGGACTGTGTCTTTTGATGTATCGATGGCAGAAGGAAAGAAGCTCCACGAAGTCGAGGCAAGGGGGAATGGAAGAGGAAAAGGGCGAGAGGCACAGTGCGCACGGAAAGAGGTAACGAACGGATCAAGCAGACAGCCACAAACCAGCCACATTTCCTT